>CM040427.1:105990530-108390530 GCA_022702705.1 Papilionanthe hookeriana x Papilionanthe teres | reverse complement strand
CTTCGAAACATCAGGTAGCGTAGTACTTTTTCAAGTATCGTCCATTGATCGGAAGCATATGTCGTTCTCCTTGGCAATTCACTAGCTGGTAGGAGCCTCCTGAGTAGACTACCTCAACTACAAATGGTCCTTCCCAAGTGGGTTCAAATTTTCCTCCTATCTTGCGGTGTGCAAGAATAGGTCTTTTGAGAACGAGAACTAGATCACCAACTTTGAAGGTTCTTGGGCGGACCAGTTTGTCATGGGCTTGAACCATCTTAGCACAGTACGGTTCTAAATTCCGTTGCGCCGCAAGTCTTTTCCCTTCCGGGCTTTCTAATTCTTCGAGTCGTAATTTGGCGTTCTCTTCGTTGTGACTTTATTTGCAATCGCAATTCGAGTGAAGGGAGCTGAACCTCTAAAGGTAACACTCGCCTCGGACCCATACACCGGAGCGTAAGGTGTAGCTTGCGTAGGAGTTCGAAGGTTGTCCGTAAGCCCATAAGGCTTCTAACAACTTCTCGTGCCAATTTCTCTTATTGTCGTCTAAAGTCTTCTTTAAAATTTGAACGAGAGTTTTATTAAAAGCCTCGGCAAGGCCGTTTGCTCTTGGGTAGTAAATTGTTGAATATCGCCGAGTCAATTCCGTGTCTCCCGACAAAATTGTTGATTTGTGTGCTTCGAATGCCGACCCATTATCCGAGATGATCCTCGCGCGGCACCCCGAAGCGGTAGACAACTTGGTTCTTGAAAAATTGTAGCACGTGATGTGCTTTCACTTCTCTAAGTGGAACCGCCTCGCCCACTTGGAAAAGTAATCTGTAGCCGCAAGAATGAAGCGATGTCCTTTCGACGACGGCGGTTCTATTGGACCCACTATATCCGTGCCCCAACATTCAAATGGCCACGATGCAATTGTCGGATGTAGCACATTTGGAGGTTGGTGTAGAACCACTCCGTGCACTTGGCATTGGTGACAGCTCTTGGCGATTTTCATGCAGTCGGTCATCATCGAGGGCCAGTAGTATCCTAGTCTTTTAATTTTCATTTTCATCTTCGGACCCGATTGGTGAGCGCCACAGAGTCCTGAATGCACCTCCTTAACAATTTCACGGGCTTCGGACCCGCTTAGGCACCTTAGCCACATTTGATCAAAAGACCTTCTGTATAATGTGTTGTTTATTAGTGCGTAGGACAGAGTTCTTTTCTTGATCCGATGGGCTAACGACCTATCCTCCGGTAATTTTCCTGTTTGCGGTGTAGTCCATCAATGGCCGTCGCCAATCTTCCGTGTTTTCATGTCACTGCTGCAATTGATCCTTTTTCCTTTTCTGATTTGTGTATCGTGTCTATGTCAAGCTGTGATAGGACCTGACGTCCGTGAACTGACACTTCCACTGATTCATCTTGCAAACAGGCAAATTCTTTTGCGAGACGAGCTAGCGCATCCGCTAAAGCGTTTTCTTTTCTGGGAATTTTGTAAATTGTCACATTCGGAATTTGTTCTAACAGCTGTATGGCATACTGGAAGTATTGCTCGAGTCTTGGTTTTAAAATTCTGTACTGTCCGGCGATCTGTTGAATGATTAACTGTGAATCCCCGTAGATGTTGATGTCTGTTATCCCCATTTGAATGGTTAATTCCAGTCCCGTTATGAGGGCTTCGTATTCCGCTTCGTTGTTTGTACATGGTTCTGTCAAGTGGTAGGAGTATCTTAACATCCCCCGCTCCGGTGTTATAAAGATTAGCCCGATTCCTGCCTTACCGGGCACTATCACTTGCGATTCTTCGTCTTTGTGCGCCGAAGATGCTCCGTCGAAATATAATTCCCAACGTCGATCATCAAGGTCTTCTAGGTTCATTATTTGTTCATCCGGCGGATCGTCATTGAGAGGAGATTCCGCCGCAAAGGGTGTGCTTCGCGAGAAAGTCTGCTAGGGCTTGTCCCTTTACGGCACGAAGAGGCACGAAAGTTATATCGAATTGCAATAATATCATTGACCATCTGGCAAGTCTACCGGAAAGCGTTGGACGAGTCATCAAGTATTGCAATGGATTAAACTTCGAGATCAGGTTGACCTTATGAGAAAGCATGTAATGCCTGAGCTTTTGAGCGGCAAAGATCAGGGCCAAACAATGCTTTTCAATTGCGGGATACCTTATTTCCGTTGGCGATAAACGACGGCTTAGGTAATAAAGAGCATTTTCTTTACCCTCATCATTGACACTCAGCTAACGGGGCTCCGAGAGAGTCGTCTAAAGCCGCGGTATAAAGTATTAGCGGTCTACTCGAGATTGGGGCTGCTAAGACAGGAGGTGTCATTAAGTATTGTTTAATGTCTTCGAAGGCCCTCTGGCATTTCTCTTCCCAAATAAATTTGGCGTCCTTTTTAACTAGTGCCGAGAAAGGCTGACACCTACCTGACAAGTTCGAGATAAAGCGTCGAAGATATGCCAACTTCCCTTGAAAAGATCGTAGTTGTTTTAAGGTTTTGGGAGGCGGCATTTCTAAGATAGCTTTAATCTTTTCCGGATCGATTTCGATTCCACGATGTCGGACAACGAATCCTAAGAATTTCCCGGAGGTGACGCCGAAGGCGCATTTTAAGGGATTCATCTTAAGGTTAAATTGCCTTAATCGTTCGAAAACAATTCTCAAATCATACAAGTGGTTGTCCTTTACTTTGCTTTTGATGACCACATCGTCCACGTAGCATTCGACTTGATTGTGGATGAGATCATCAAAAATTCTTGTCATTGCTCTTTGGTAGGTTGCTCCTGCGTTCTTCAGTCCGAATGGCATCACTGTATAGCAATATACTCCGATCGGCGTTCTGAATGCTGTAAGTTTTTCATCTTCTGGAGCCATTTTTATTTGGTTGTATCCTGAAGATCCATCCATAAATGAGAATATTTCATGTGTTGAAGCGATGTCGATCATTAATTCTGGGATTGGTAGAGGGAATTCATCTTTTGGACATGCCTTGTTTAAATCTCTGAAATCCACACAAATTCTGATCCGACCATTCTTCTTCCGACCGGTACCACGTTGGCTAACCAAGTCGGGTATTGTTCTTCACGGACAAATTTAGCGTCTATTAGCTTTTTAACTTCGGTTATGACTTGTTGTTCGATTTCTAGACTCATTCTTCGGGACCTTGTCCGACCGGAATGCAGTAGGGTCCACTCCTAGTTTATGGATCGCGACCTCGGAGCTAAACTCGGCATCTCATCGTAGCTCCAAGCAAAACGAGTCTTTGAATTCCATTAATAACTTGATTATTTCTTTGGAGTCTTCTTTATTGAGTAAAGAGCTAACAAAGGTAGGTCTAGGCTCTTCGCTAGTACCTAAGTTAACTTCTATTAACTCATCTATCGTAGATTTGATTTCTTCTTCGAATTCAGTGGAGCGTCTCCAATTTGCAAATCTTCGAGTTCTTCCGTAGTTTCCATGCAGTTTTCATTAGATTCGCAGGTAATAACCAAGCAAAATTCGGTATCATCAACCGATCCTACCGTGCCGAATCCGAGACCATGTTTTCGAGTTGGGTGGACGACCGGAGTTATTCCATAAATTTTCAAAACGTTGTGATTGACCTTTTGTCCACTCGTCGAGGTAAGAAACCATGTTGAATTAAATTTTGAACACGGGGAGAGTACCACTCAAAAGGCAATTCCATTAATTCGATGAAGTAGCATCTTCAAATTGTACATTATTTTCAGTTTTGGAGGAAGAAGCACCACGGTAGAATTTGATTGGTTTTGCACCACCGCTACGTACCTCTTTGACCTCCATACCCTCGATCTTATTAGAATGCATCGGGGTCAGGGTCATAGTATGTACATAGTGGTTAATCTTTTCGTACATCGATTTATATTCTTCGTTTCTTTCACCTTCGAGAGGGATTCTGAATTGTGGCTTCTTTCGACTTATTGTCGCTGCTTATTGTTTGATTTCTTTTTCTTCTTCAGAACTATCTTCCCAATCGACTTTAATGGTTGGTTTCCTCTGTCCAATTGTCCTAACGTCTCTACCACGACCTCGTCCCCGGCCTCGACCTCGGATGCGAGTTGTGGAGAAACCTTCACCATCTCGCCGTAAGGGAGTGGTGAGTGATCGTTGGACTAGAACTTCAGGTTCTTCGTTGTCCTGAACTTTCTTTGCTTCATTTGTTATGGTATCTCCGGAGAAGATCGTTTTCTTCGGTGGTGCATAATAAGCTGCATCCTCGTGGATTCCAATTTCATGTACGGAGAATGGTTGTAAGTCACCTTTGATGCACCGTTCCCTCCATCGTAGTATTTGATGCACCGATGTAGAGATGATGGTACCATCCTGTTTTCATGTATCCATGGTCGGCCCAAGCAGAGCGTTGAATGACGTTTCGAATCAATTATGTGAAATTTCGCGGTTGTCTTTGCTAAGTCACCGGTCTTCATCGATAGCGTTATTGAGCCGAGGGCTCTTTCTCCTTTCGGTTGAATCCTCTTAATAACATTTTGTCCGCCTCGAGCTCGCGAGCATCAATTTCCAAGTATGCTAGCGTTCGAAGATTCATTATATTGATTGATGCTCCCGGATCCACCAATACTCTGGAGAGTGTAAATTTTCCGATTGTAACTGAAATGTACAACGGTCGGTTGTGATCTGCTGTTCCAAGTAGTAGGTCGTCGTCCGTGAAGGTAACACCTCGCTGTTCCTTTAACGAGCAAACCTCATCTAAGGACTCTCCGGCCATTTGAGCTAAGCAAATTTCTGGATCAAGTAAGGCCTTGATCGAGCTTCTCTCATCTCCTTTGATAAGATGAGAGCGTCGTAGATGCTCGGCTTGGTCGGTAGTTTCCTAAGATGGGCTAGCACGTTGTAGTCCACTTTGTTTTCATGTGTCTCGCTTCTTCTCGAATGGGTATTTCTTCTGCCGGGGTTGGTTCTTCCCGAACAACCACCGCTTCCTTTGTCTTTTGGACCCATTCTCGGAGGTAGAACTTTTCCACTTCTTAGGTTGACTTCTGTGATTTCTTCTGAATCTATTGTTGAGCTTGCCGGGGTCTCTTCTTGAATCGGAATGACAGGCTCTTCCGGATTAGCTTCAGAGTCTGAAGGCTCTAACTCTATCGTGACTGGAGCTCCTCGAAACTCACAGATAGATTCGTTGCTTCGTTGAACTCTCGTAGCCTCCTTGATGGATGTCTTCTTCATTATTTTGCTTGTCGAGATCGTGTATGATTTGAGAATTGTCGTTGGTATCGAAATCGATATCCGGATTATCGTTAGTTACGTAATCGTTAGACACAGTCAAAACGTAGCCAACGCCATCACCCTTATCATTATATGATCCCACCGAAGTGAGCAGATAATCATACGGAGTCGTGGGTTCGAGGGATTTCTCCCCGAATCGGAAACAACTATCCTAGGATAAGCAGCCCCTAGTCTAGCCTTAGGTGCCTCGGTCTTCTCTTCTTCGTCAATTTTCTTCTTCTCTTCAATCGTCTCCCGTTGAGGTGGTTCTTCTATCGCAAGTGATAGTACCGGCTTAACAGGTTTCAAACTCTGAGTTGAAGCTCGTACCGAAGCGGTCCGGATGCCGTCTAAAATCTTTTTCGAAGACCTCGTCCAAGCGGTAGTCCATCCATCGTTAGCCGTATAGGGATCTATCGGAATGATGGGATCAGTCGAGACAACATTGACGGAACCTCCTTTCTGGGGTTCCTTCATGTATTCCTTCGGGATCGTTATATTTCCTTTCCGCAGGTTGTCATTGAGCCAACTTTTGAAGGTAATACAATCTTCTATCTTGTGCCCAAGCATCTGGTGGTAAGGGCAAAAGTTGGGATCACCTTTCTTGTTGACCTCTTCGGTCTTTTAGGCTCGGTAGCTGGAAATCCGGAGTCTTCATCGGACTACGGAACATTTTCGGCACCGCCTCATTCTTGAACGGATATTCTCTCGCTCAAAAGCTCTCTTAATGTACGTTGCGGACGAGACGGTTGTTCATACTTGCGGAGATGACCGATAGCCGGGCCGGGGTTGCCGGTAATTCCGTTGTGGTTGCTCGCGGCCGTTCGGTGGTATTTGCATCGGCTGCTTGCCTTTGTCAACCGCTGCAACGATCCCGGATTTCTTTTCAAAAGTCTTTACGAGCTTTTGTTTATCTGTCTTGTCGGTGAAACTTAATTGCTTCGCCTCTTCTTGCAAGTTTCCGGCCTTGCTTAACAACTTCTCGAAAGTCTTAACAGTGAATCCCTTGAGGAGAAGTGCTATCGGGCCGTGAATGCTTTTAAGTAAAATGCCGACTGCGTGTTGTTCTTGCAGCTTGTGGTTCACACTTCATGCTTAAGTTCCTCCATCGAAGTATGTAATCCACCAAAGTTTCATTCGGCTTTTGTTTTTCTACCACTAAATCACCTATAGTGATGTGGTGCTGAGCTCCGGCGAATCGCTTGATGAAGAGGTTCTCTAGCTCTGAGAACGTCTTTACCGAACCATTTGGTAATCTCGCATACCGCTCGAAGGCGATTCCCGACGGATCGCCGACGAACTCGTCGGAAGAGTAATGCATCGCTCCCGCCGGCATTGCAACAACCGGCACGAAAGTGTGCCACATGCCGTCGGGGGTTCCTGGCTCCGTCGAAGGTCTTGAACGGAGGTGGTACGAAGCCTTTCGGGTATTGGACGCGTCGAATTCTTCGGGGTAAGGTCTACCCGTCCGAATGGATGTCCCGCTCTTTGATTGTGCTAAGGCTTCTCGCACTTCGCCGTTCCACCAAGTTCTTGATATCCTTTTCGAGAATCATACTTTGTGTTGTATCCTTTTTCACTGATCATCCCCATTGACGGACGTAATCTCCTTTCCTCCGTCTACAATGTGAATGACCTCTCGGGGGTGTCTCTCTATGTGGTTGTACTTCGACTGCGGAGAGTGGCCGGAGCTACGGCCATCTCTTCCATCCTTTTCGCCATTCGAGCGATCGTGTCGTCTTTCTCCCGAAGTTGCCTTCTCATCGGCTCCGGCTCCTCTCTCTCGCGGCCGCGGGAGCACCTTGCGAAGCCGATGAAGCTCGTGTCTCAACCATGTTGATTTCTCGCGTATTCGTCGTCCATAAATTCCGATGAATCAATCTCATCTCCGAACTTTTCTTCTCTTTCTTTTGCCAATCGTCGGATATCGGTTCTCAACTTTTCCATGGCATCTTCTAGCGGGACTTTCGTGTGTCTTCGTGGTTGTCGTGCGATAGTTGCCGGGTCCCCTTCTCACGAGTCCCCTTTATCGCGGTAAGCACTTTCTTCGCATTCAAGTCTCCGGCGAGACTTTCTTTCTCGGGTCGTTGTTTCAATCTCAATCGCCCAGGTAGTGGGACGCCATACCATCCTTCCGGCGCCAGAAGGTCCAGGACCGAATGGTCCGTCGGCCAAATGCCGGAAGGTGGTATCCTCCCTAATCCGTAATCCCGAGACGACAACAGGCGGACTAGCCTTCATTCTTTTACTTGGCTTTTCCGCCATGATGGCGGGTTCTACTCGGGCCCAAGACGGGATTTGACCGGCACCCGCCCTATCCTCCGTAGAATTTCGATACGGGCGCTTTTCCTTCTTCGCTAACTTTTCTACCAAAGTTTGCGATCGAGCAAACGGCGTAGTTCTAGTTCTTTTCTTGCGGCTATCGTTGTAATATGCGGGTACGTGGTAATTTGGCAACGAATCTTGCGAATGTTTTCTTCATCTTCGCGGCGGAGAGGGGATGAAATCCGCTTCCTCCCAACGAGTGGTATGTATTCAGCAGCGGTGTATATTCGCAGCTTCGGAATTTCCTCTAGAAAGCAATTTCAGCGACCTCGGCTTCTTTAGCGATCCTTCTATTTCGTTTCTTCTCCGGGTCTTTGTTTGTGACGGAATCTCGAACCGGACCCGATCTCGAAAACGAAGGTCTTATAGGAAGATCCGTACCCTCCACGTGCAACGTGTCCATCATAATTCCGGATTTCTTTCCCCTTTGATTTGGCAAAAGTCGGGGTAGGTGCGGAAACAAGTAGACCAGGTGGGGGTAGAAAGAACGGTCCTCCCGTGGGCGACGGTATTCCTCTTAGTCGGGATCCTTTGCGGAGGAGGGAATTCTTGGGTTGACCTAAGGTTGAACTCAAGCAGCGGCTCTTCAGCTTCAGATACCTTGTTCATCAGTGCGAAAAGGGAGACGTCGGTGATCTTGACATTCGTGTTTTCAAATCCTTGTCCAAATCGGATGATTCCATTGTCGGGCAACTCATCCTTATAGACAGCGAGGTCCAGTCCATTGGTGAAAGAGAAAATCAGTCTCGGGGCTTCCATTTCGCAGGGTAGATTCCGTTGTCGGTCCCAAGTTATGCTTCTTTTCTTTAGGACGAAAAGAAAGGAATTGAAAAGAGTCCGAACTCATTCTTGTTCATGTATTTATAAAAAGGAAACACTTATTAAAGGGATCATTTATTAGAGGGTTTGTTTATTTAGAACGGAGTGTTCAAAGGTGTAGAGAAGGTAAGGAATCCGAATCGAGTTGGAAAGGAAAAGAGAGTCTTAAGCAAGACTTCTCGACTCGAAGGATCACTCCTAAACTAACACCTATCGGGGGTCCACCCCACCTCGTAAATGAGGTAAAGGATCTCGGAACCTCTCTGTTTAGGGGTGTCTAAACAAGTGGCTCCTAAATCCGAGAGAATGTTGGTTATACTTGTTCAAGGTAGAAATGAACACAGTATTCCAACGGAAAGAAGGGTAGTTTGATCCATTAGGGACATGGATACACTACCGATTTTTGAAAGCAGAACTATTTGATTAGAATGGAGAGAGGAACTGTCCCCAGCGGAGTCGCCAGAAATTTGTCGGCATATTTTTTAGGTTGTGTGTTGTATTTTTGAAAAGAGGTCGCCTACAGAAATTGTCGGCGAATTTTTAATTTAATTTATAGATATAATTTAGAAAGTAATATTTGATTTTGAAAATAATTTTAAATTTGAAGGTTTTAAGATATGAAATCAAACCGATCTCACATCCCAAATAGTTTATATAAACGAGCACCGCACCGCAAACCGTGTATCTATCCTTAAGGGTAGACACACTCGCTCGACGGTGGGGCTCGGTTAAATAAACTAGAAGATTTGTGACATCCGTTTGGTCCGCGAACCAATTTTATAAGCCGACAAATTCCCTCGCTTAATATGAAACTATTAAACAGTGGTTTATATTACTCAGGTTCTTTAAAATTCCCTATAAGGGCAAGCCCCTATAGTTAATTACATCTTAAGTGACGGGAATCACCTAAGAAAACTCTCGATAATAATCAATAATTCTCGCTCTCAAGAATTTCAAAGTTTAAGTTTTCAAAGGATTGAATTTTTGAAATTTCAAAAGGATTAACTCAAATTTGGAACATTTTATTTTGAAATTCAAAGGAAGAAAAGTAGGAGAAATTACGGATTCGAAGCGAACTTCGGTAATCTCCCGACTATCCTATTGTTCGGCTTGGATTTAGGAAAATCCTAATGTTTATTTAATGTTTTAATCTTGCCAATTTTAGTTAATTAGGGCTTATATTTATATGATAGAATCATACAAATTGCCTAGAAAATATGAGGGTTTATGTCGTATCGGACGACTACCTCGGAATCCTAAGACCGGTTAGGGCTTAATTTGCAATGCAAATGCCTAACGAAGAGTTGAGGATTTATGTTGCACTAGTGCAAACTACCTCGAAGTCCTATGGCTTTGTTGTTTAACTCTAGGAAAGTTTTGTTGATGTAGGTTCAAGTTTTGCCGACGACGATGGCCGTGTCGCCCGCCATGCTCCGAGCTCCTTGTTGTTGCAGGTTTAGTTTTAGAAATCATAAATCAAGAGATGAGAGAAGTGTTCTGGTTTAGAGAAGTCTTAATTTCCAAGTGTTTTTTTTTTTTGTATTTTAATTAAAACAAATCTTAAAGTTGATTATAACGACACCGGTTAAGATCCCACGGTTCCATCCTTCCAGCATCATTATTTTTATCGGATTCACTTAGTCCAGATGAATTTGCTAAACTCAACTGAATGAGTTCCACACTTTCATTTAGACCGTGGGAAATCCCGTTAGCAACACGTAGGTTACATCATCCGAGGTATTCCCGATCATCCAACAAGACGTTTTAATTTAGTTGTAATTGTAATTTTGTGTTCTGTTTGTGATTAAATTTTGAGTTGTCTTATATTTTGAAATGTTGTGGAGGTGAATTTTATCTTGTAGTGTCTTTTATTTTAGTTTTGGGTTTCAGTTTGGTTTCGTCCTAAAGGTGTCGGTTTTCATGCAACTATTGTTTATCATGCAAGAAGAATAAAGTGCATTTGCAATAAAATAAACTGCAATAAAATAAAAGCGTACCTGGAGGGTCTTCCCGTCATTCCAAGCTGCACTTAAAACACAGTTAGAATATTTAAGCAAGTTCCTAGGTAAAGCTAAGGGAGAGGGTTATGGTTTTCTACCAAATTTCTAATCCTATAGCTAGTCATTTCCTATGACGTCTAGGTTCTCATGTTTTTAGTTTGAAGACGATTTTCTTCATCAAAGAACAATTAAGTTCAATTATTCTTGTAAATATCCTATCATATCGAGGAAGTGCTTAAGAAGAATCTTAAACATCTTTTCAATATTTCTAGGATTGTTTTAAGTCCAAATGAATTTAATTGTGTAAATGAATCGATCGTCCGAGGTTTTCAAGTTTTGTTAACTTGCTCGATGAACTAGGACATTTGAATGTCCTATAAGTGAAGTAACATTTCATTTTAATGTTCTATTTAGGAGTTATGATAACTAAAGCTCCTAAGTGGCAAAATGATATTTAATGATTTGTGATTCAAATTTAAGTTCAAATTAATGATTTAAGTTTGGAATAGTGTTCGAGTTATTTTAGATTTATTTCTTCATGTCTTAAGTGAGGTTATTTAATTCGACTTAATTTAATTTAATTTAATTTTATTTAATTTAATTTGTTTAATTTAATTTAGTTTGATTTGATTTAATTCAATTTAATTTATTTGATTTAATTTTTTTTTAATTTTTTTTAATTTAATTTAATTTAATTTTAATTTAATTTAATTTAATTTAATTTAATTTATTTAATTTAATTTAATTTATTTATTTAATTTTATTTAATTTAATTTAATTTAATTTTATTTATTTAATTTAATTTAATTAATTTATTTAATTTTATTTAATTTAATTTAATTTTATTTTATTTATTTAATTTAATGTATTTAATTCATTTAATTTAATTTAATTTGTTTATTTAATTTAATTTAATTTTAATTTAATTTAATTCAACTTTTAATCTTAATTTAATTTAATTTAATTTAATTGAAATTTTTTGAAAGAGTTTAATGATTTAATTTTAGTTTAATGATTAAGTCTTTTAATATTTTAAATTTGAGTTATCATTTTAATTAAGAGTTGAGTATTAATGAGATGATTAATTTAGGGATTTTTAAATTAAAGAATAAATCTCTTCCTAATAATATCCCTATTTTAATAATTCCAATTTTATTATTCTTCCAAATTCAATTAATTATTTAATTAAAGTTTAATCATTTTAATTGCTTAATGGGTTTCTACCCTTTAATTATTTAAATTTCAATCATCCAAATCAGATTAGGATCATATATTTTACTTGTTAAAAATTTTTATTAACCCTAAAATTTTAATTAAGGGTTAAAAAATTACCATTTTGCCCTTTAAGCCTAATAATTTCATAACTCACTAAATTGAACTCAAATGAACTTGAAATTTTTATGTGACTTCACTTATGTGTCAATAAAGACATGAGAGGAGAAAATGTGATTTTTCTGTATTTAATTTATTTATATAATTATTTTTTAGTAGAAAATAGAAATTTCCAAGGAAAATTCAATAACATGACCAAGGGAAAGTTTCTGTCCTTAAGAAAATTAGGGGACATTCCTAATGACCAGAGGACCACTTGGACCAAATTTTGTAATTTTTTGAATTATATTTTATTTATTAGAATTATTTTAAGTTCTGGAGTATTAATTAATTTAAAAATAAAATAAATGTTGAAAAATAAATTTTATAATTTTTAAAATTCTCTCTGATATCAAGGATTCCAGAGAACCAAAATTTACAATTTTCTGATTTTTCTTTGATTTATTATAATTATTTTGGTGAAAATGCTAGAAAATACATTTTTTAATTTTAAAATTACCCTAGAACTTTAAAAATTAATATCTCACTAAATAGACCTAGGAAAAATATGGGACTTGTTCCTAAGTGATTGAAATTCAAAATATGACATTTTGGTGAATTTTATTATTTTTGTGATTTTTATTATTTTTTAATTATTAAAAATATTAAAATAATATTAAAAATTAACTTTTTAGAAAATTGAAATTTTAATTTTCTTAAACTCCCCTGATATCAGAGAGACTCCAAAACCAATTTGGTGAATTTTTGAAAGATATTTTGAAAGTTATGAATTTTTAAAGTTTAAAATGACTAAGTGGCTTAATCAACCCAATTAGTGGGGCTAACCAAATCCAATTGACCTCAAATTTTTATGGTGGGTTCCTTTGATCCTAAAGGTCAGTGGAGAATTGATTTCAAGTCAATTTGATCTATGGTTAACTCTAATTAATTAGGGGTCTATTTTGGGTATTTAAGCCAATTAGGGTTAATCTGAGTGAATTTACCCAAATCCTATTTTTCCTAGGGTTCTCTGGTCATATGGAACATCACCAAATTTTCCTAGAATTTATTTCACAACATGCTAATTTTTGAAATTAAAATACTTAAAACAGCAACATGCATTTGAAAAATCAATAACTCTTCATAGGGATGACCTCCGACTTTGGAAAATTCGTGGAATGTTCCCAAATTCAGAGGCTTCAAAAGCCCTATGGTCTCATTCCATGGTGAATTGTATGAATGCATGGAGAATTAAAATAATGCAAGGAGTAAATAATTAATTAAAAATAAAATACTGGACAAAATTAATTAATTTCTTTTCCACATTATTCTCCTCTGTTCACTGAGCAAGAGGGTATTTTTTTTTTATTTTTAGGATTTTTCCACACAAAGATATGAATTTTCAAAGTTTAGGGAATTTAAATAAATAGGAAAATACCCTATTTTTCTATTTATCCACGCGGCGCCGCCGAAACATCGGCGGCTCCGAAGGGCCGCGTGGCGCGCTCCTATTCGACGCCGCCGCTTGAGTCGGCGCTCCCGGACCCGCCGTATCGCTCCGTCTTCGATCCGACGCGATCCCGGCCGTCCGTCCGCGCGTGTATTAAATGGACGGCATCCGTTCATCGTCCCCAAGTGTCCTCACCCGAGAGCCGTCCACACTAAATCCTTAATATCTCACTCGATACTCAATGGATTTTCATGTTCTTATGCTTCTATGGATTCGTCTTCGAAGAGACGAACACATCTATACGGTTATCATGCATTGAAATTAAAGCATTTGAAATGGAGAATCTCCGGAAGCTCGGGATGAAGAATTAGTTCATACCTTTGCTCGGAGAAGTGTGGCTTCGATCCGAGAGTTGTTGCACCTTCGATTGGATCCCGCGAGCTCCGGATGAAGTCTCCGGTGCGGTGAATTGTCCGGATGTGATTTCGACCAAGCCCGATCACAAAGCTTGGAGGCCGGAGCAACCGGGTGGCCCGAAGATGGGGCTTTGTCTGGTGGACACCTTCCCTTGGTCCGGTGAAGGTGTAGAACCAATCAATTTGGGGATTGGCTCACCGTGGAGAAGTGTCCCGGTTTTGGGTGGAATTTCAACTCCGAAATCGAGCTCGCAGAGAAGAAATGGCAGGGGGATCTCACCTGGGGATCAAGTGCTCGTGTATGGGGAATGATCTGGAGCAATTTTGGCAGAGTTTCAGTAAGGTCTGGTTCAGCACCTCTCATGGCCGAGAAGGTGAGGGGTTTAAATAGGAGAGGCTGGAGGGCCTCCCAGGGGAAGTTAGGGCTTGGGATCAGCTGCTCTGGTGAGGAGAAGAACAGCCATGGTGACCACTAGGCATGGGGCAGCTCAGCAAGGGAGAATTCCAAAGTTTGGCTCCTCCCAAGGTTTCGGCCATGGTGTTTTCCGGCGGCCTTGTGGCTTGCAGGCTAGGCACTGGTCACCATCTTGTTCAGGTGGTTCAGGGCTGGGGTTTGGTGCAGGCAATTGAGCTTTGCCATGTGTAAAGAGGATGGCTTGAAATGGAAAGGGTAAGGGCTCATTTTGGGCTCAAATTGGTCAACCCATGATTTTGGGCTTGGTTCACCTCCCCATGACCTGGTTTTGGGCTGGGTGAATCGGTTGGGTCACTGGTCTTAAGTGGAGAAGTCTCCATCCAAGAATATTTAGATTAAATTTGGGTTAAGGGGAATCATAAGTAAGGTTAATGGCTTTTAGGAAGTGCTTAAAGGACCTCCTCTTTTTGCCCAATGTAGTAAGGTCACATGTCAACAACTCACATGGCTTTCATGTGGCTTAAAAATGGCTTCATGGCTCACCTTTGGCTTGGGAAAAAGTTTAGTCAATTTCATGAAAAAGGGTTTTAGAAATTTTGGTAATTTGGTGTAAAATTTGGATGGTTTGTCATATAGCTTTGTTTAGAAAGATTTGATTGCTGATTTAGGACTTAGGAATGATTTTAATTAAGTGAGGATGAGATGAGATTGTAATGTGGGCTTTAGGATGGGCTTGGGCTTTTGAGTTTGGTTTGGAATGGGCTTTTGAATGTCCTTTAGAAGTGGGCTTTTAGATGAAAATTTTGCAAAGGGCCATGCCAAATAAATGTTGGGTTTAGTTTAAGGATGTGTCATGAGTGATTTGAGACAAGTTTGAGGTGGTTTGGGTTTGATTTGGGTTGAATTTGGGTTTCTTTGGTAAATGGGCCAATGTAGGTCAAATTGGGCTAATTTGGGTCAATGTTGGGCTAGGGTTGAAATTGATGTAAAATTAATGTTGAGAAATGTTTATGGGAGTGTTTCAAAGAGGTTTTGGCTTTGGTTGGGTTTTGATTTTGAGGTTTGGGCCTATTTGGGTTAGGTTTGGGTTTAGGTCAAAATTGGGCTTTTTGATTTTGGGTTGAATTTGAGTGGGGTTTGGGTCTAAATTTTGGGCAAATCATGTTAGTGTTTTGTTTATGGGGATGTCAAGGAAGGTTTAGAAAAGATTTGGGTTTAATTGGAATTGAATTGGGTGAGTTTGGGTTAGGTTTGGGTCATAGGTCCAAATCGGGCTTTAAGGTCAAAAGTGAAATTGGATCCAAATTTCAATCAAATTGGGCTTGGATTTGGTCTAGATTGGTGTTGGGGATGTTGAATTGAAGTTTAGAATTGAATTGGACCAAAATTTGGATCAATTGGGTAGGTTTGGTTTGACATTGGGTTCATTTTGGGTTAAAATGGGTCAAATTGGGGGTTTTGATAAAAGTGGGGTAAATTGACAAAATTGGCCCATGGTGTAGTTGAACAAAATGAAATTGGGAATATTTGAGATTTTCTGGAATTTTCTGGGAATTTTCTGAATTTTTGGATTTTTTGGCTAAGAGGGGTATTTTGGGTATTTGGAAGGTATTGGGGGGTATTTTGGAATTTTTTGGCATTTTTGGGTATGGATGATCAATTTAAGTGGTGTGGAAATGTTTGGGATTGATTTTGGAGAGTTTTGGGTAATTTAGGTGATTTTGGAGATTTTGGGTAGTTTCGACGGCATTTGGTAGGTTAAGCGGGGTGTAGGGTCCCGGGGGTCAAAAAATTGAAAATTTGGAAAATTGAAGATTGGGTGGATGTAGGTGGAATGCAACCATTTTGGTTGAGCCATGAAGCCACATCAAGCTCATATGAGCCATGAAGGGACTCATTTGAGGTATTCACTATGTTGTTCCTAACCCTCTTAGCGAGGGCTTAGGGGTTAAGGACCATCCATGTGAATCACCTACATGAGTCGGGAAGTTAAGTTGGGTAAGGGTGTGTTTTAGGAGGTGTGTGAAAGTGTAGTGCATAGGTGTAGTGTATGTGTAAGTCAGCCCTTTCACCAGACCAGGCCACCCAGGTCAGTCCTAAGGCCAAAGAGTCCTATAGGAACTCATCCTTTAAACTTCCACACTTGATTTCAACCCTCTAGGTGATTAGGGGTCTATAGTCAAGTTTGTGGAGTTTGCAGGGAGTCAAGAGGTGTTTGGACTTCTAAAGGGTGGGTTCCACTTCTAGTCCTCTAAGATAGTCAAAGGAAAAGCCTAAGGCTAGATCCTAAGTACTAAAGAGAAGAAGAGAAGACCTCATCAAAAATGAGGTCAACATGGCTACCCAGTTAGATGGCATCGTCTAATCAGAGAGTTCCGCGTGGTCTTTCAAAGCTGCCAAGATTGAGCTGTGCCACGTCACTTAAGTAGAAAATTAGGGATTTGATAGATTTATTTAATTCCTAGAAATTTAAAAATCTATAACTTGGTGTAGAAAAATCATAAAAATAAAATAAAAATATTCTCTTGCTCAGTGAACAGAGGAGAACAACGTTGAATTGGTTTGAAGTTTGTTTGATGTGCATTTTGTTTTTAATAACACTTAGAGAGATTTAGGAAAAATATATTTAAATAAATGAATTTTTCTACACCAAGTTATATTTAGGAAAAATATAATACATAAATTTTTAAAGTCGAAAGTGCTATAACCTTAGAGAGATTTAGGACAAATATAATACATAAATTTCCAATTAAATAATTTTTAATATTTAATTAATACTCCAAAAATTGAAATAATTATTATAATTAAATTAAAATTCCAAAAAATTATGAAATTTGGTCCTAATGATTTGCCAGTCTATGTGAACCTCCAATAATTTTATTTTGGACAAATGTTTCATTTTTACGAAGTTAGCAAATTTTTTTGAAAATCCCAAATTTTCATAAAAATAATAATATAAATTAGTTCAAGTTAAGAAAAATCACATTATTCCTCTAATGTTTAAATGATCCATATGTGGAGTAATATAAAAAGTTTTAAGTCATTTGAATTAAATTTGATTAATTTTGGAGTGTTAAGGCCTTTGGGGCAAAGTTTTAATTTTGAAGAATTTTGCCATAATCAATATTTTTGCATAATTTAAATGGTAATGAATGATCCTAACAAACGTGTTGAAATGGTTGAAATATAAAGGAATAAATGGTAGAAACTGATCTCATGTTTATCATATTAAAGTGTAAACTTGTAATTTCTTTAATTGTATTAGTTTGGAAGATAATTAAAACAAAAGGTACTTGAAGTTAGGGGTTGGGACTTAGGAAGTCAATAATGTACTGATCTAATACCCCTACTTGGTGTCTAATGATAATTTTAATAATTTGATATGGATTAATGAGAGTTATAATCACATAAGTCAATATTTTCCTAATATTCCAAATATACCTACTATAGGCTTAAGGGCGTAGTAGTGAACTAGACTTAATTAAGTTTGATTAATGAGGTTTAAGAAAGCTTAACTAATATATAACCCTTTTTGAAAACACTACAAGCCCGAATAAAAGAATGCTGATTAGAATTCTTAATGAATCAAGTTTTCCCCTAGAGGCCTTTACTTACATAACTCATAAATTAAACATCAAGTGGTAGTTACCCCACTTTTTGGGATAAGTAAAACATTTGCTCACTGAGCATAAGTGTATGAAATAGATGAATCATTTAGTAATCATGATAAGTCCAAATGAACTAAAGAAAGTTCAAAAGGGTTGTGATATATCTAGGTACTCTCTATATCTTCTCAGAAGTCTTAAGGACACCTTGTAGGATAGCTAAATTTATCATATTTATTAAAAGAATGCATCTCTTAAATGAATAAATAGGGCCCACAAAGTTATGACATAGGATTTGGTAGGCCTGTGATGAACTTATCTATAGGATTTTACTTTCTTGCAAATTATAAATGTTTATTTCAAGATACTAAAGTTTCAGGTGGAGGAACGAGAAGACTCGCTAGGTACGCTTTTACAAGTTTACAGTACCTTCTTTTAAGTACTTCCTTTACTTTACTTTTCTTGCTCACAAGTTTGCAGATTAAATAATAATCTCACTTTGCATGAAAACCAGAACTTTTATGATAGCTACTAAACTGAAACCAAAATAAAAAATTAAAAAAAAAAAGATAAAATTCACCGCCACAACAGTCAAAATATATAACAACTCAAAATGTAATCACAAACAAAACTAAAATCACAAGTGAAACTAAATTAAAATGTCTATATTGGATGATCGGGAATACCTCGGAGGAGACAACCTACAGCTGTTAACAAGCTTTCCCACGGTCTAAATGAAAGTATGGAACTCATTAATTTGAGTTTAGTTAATTCATTTGGACTAAGTGAATTCGAAGAAAATAGTGGTGTCGGAATGAGGGAACCATGGGATCCTAACCGGTGTCTCTATAATCAACTTAAATATTCCTCAAATAAGACATTATGACCTCAATTTAAACCATTTCCAAAACATGACACTTTTAGTTTATCTTCATTTGACACATCTTCAAACGAAACCTGCTACGACGAGGAGCTTGGAGCATGCATAGTGGCAGCAGCACCATCTTTAATAGCAAAACTCCTTAGGAATAAACAACAAGCCATAGAACTTCGTGGTAGCTTGCCAGGTGCAGCATAAATCCTCACTTATCTCTTTAGATTTTTGTATGACCATGTTGTGCAATATAAGCCCTAACTCATCTTAGGGTTCTGAGGTTGTCATTAGGTATGACATAAATCATACCATCGTCCACGCTGTTCACATGATCAATATCAAGTGAATGTAATCCCTAAATAATAAAGTTGACAGGATCAAATATAAAATAAAGATGTCAATTTGAAGCCAAACCATAAGATAGTCGGGAAAACACCAAGATTCTTCGCGGATCTATGTTCTTCTCCTAGTTTTCTTCCTATGGATAATACAATAACTACTCCAAACTTGAGCCGCTCGCCTATTGGATTTCCGATAATCACATTTTCTTAAAGAACCCTACCATTCAGAATTCATGAATATAAATATTTCTTCATCTATATCAAGAGTTTTCTTAGGTAACCTCGGTTATCTAAGATGTAATTAACTATAGGGTTTTCCCTTATAGGAAACTTAAAGACCCTAGATTAATATAAACCCTATCTAGTTGCTTCATACTAGATAGGGGAATTTGTCGGTCAACATAAATGGTTCGCAGACCAAACAGATGTCATTAGTTTTGTAGTTTATTTGATTGAGCCTCATCATCAAATAGTTCGTCTGTTCCTTGGGATAGGTGCTTTCATTATGATAATGGTTGCTCATTTATTTAAACTAAAAAATAAATGAAATTAGTTTATCTCATTTTTCAAATTTAAAATATTGTTTTCAAAATCAATATATATATATATATATATATATATATATATATATATATATATATATATATATATATATATATATATTGCAAGAAAGGAAAATTTCATTCAACCAAAAGTTACATACATCCGATATAGGGAATATCGATCAAATCCCAAAAAGTAAAGGCCTTAAAGGCTTAACGAGTATAACGAAAAAGCTATAGTTCGGGAAGCGATAGCATGTTTTGCCAACCGGTTTGATGGTTGATTTCCCTCTCTGTAGATATGGGTCCATTTAAGGTTGAGGGAGCCAAAAGTGGAGATCAATGTTACAGTAAAGATAGACCAAGTTCCAGGGAAGGGGGGATATGCCTTGCATTATGTTAACTAGCTGTTGTGAGTCAGATTCAATCCACACAAATTGATAATTCAAAGCCTTAGCAGTAAGCAATGCCCAATATGCAGCTTGAAATTCTGATTCAATGGCTGATGAAGAGATAGTAGGTGCATGAAAGAACCATAATGCCTGTCCTAAGAAATTTCTACAAACAGCTTCAATTCCTGCAGCATAATTTGTATAACTGCCATCAATATTAATTTTTAACCATGGTGGAGGTGGAAGAGACCATTTCAGCAAAATAGGCTTTCTTCTTGGAAAGGAGTCCAACAGTGATTGTTTACATAGGAAACTGCAGCAATTAGCCACAATTTGATGAATAGTACAAGTTTTGTCTTCATATTTAGCAAGATTCCTTGCCATCCATACAAACCAACAGATTATTAATGGTATATGAAACCATTTCTCCTCTTTCCAATCTTCCCAGCAAGCCCCCAAATGAAACCAATTATAGTTGAGATGGTTCAAATTGAATTGCTGTAATAAAATATTCCAAACCTGTTTAGTGACAAAGCACTGGAAAAAAAAGGTGAGAAATTGACTCCTCTTGAGAATGACATAGCCAGCATCTAGATGCAGATCTTAAACCTTTATGTTTCAGTATATCATCTAATGGTAGATAATTATGGAACAGTCTCCAGCAAAAGAAAGACATTGAGGGAGATATGAGCCTAGTCTAGATTTTATCTCCCCAAGTGGTATCAGGCCAAGAATATGTTTTGCTATGGATCATGTTGTTTAAGGATTTCTTATTAGACTGTTTCAGTAGAAGTCTATCAGCTTTGTCTGAGTTGATTGGGATTTGTAGAAACTGCTGAACCCTTTCCTCATCCAAAATCTCCCTTAGCATGTTGACATTCCAATGATCATCCACCCAAAAATAAGAAACTGTAAGTTGTTGATTAAACTCAGTAGTGAAGTTTAAAGTTCCTTCCCCAAGCCAATTATCATGGTAGAAATTAACAGTCCCCTTGCCAACCTCCCAACAGAAGAATTGGTTAGCCATTTCTCTAACTTTCAGCAGATTTTTCCAATGCTTGGAATCCCCTTGCTTTGGCCTTACAGTATTAGGATGTGACTTCCAGCAATACTTATCATTTAGAAATTTAGCCCACATTGTATCTTGCCTTCTGAACTTGATCCACTGCTTGCAATAGAACAGGTAGCTCATCTGTTGAAAGCTTTTCATACCTAAGCCCCCAGCTTTGAGTGGTTTGCAAACTTTATTCCAAACTGCCCAATGGTACTGTTTTGTTTGACCTTCCCATAGAAATTTGTTAAACATGGTTTCAATCAGTTTCTGAGTGCTCTTCTTCATTCTAACCATTTGCAAATGATAGAGGGGGAATGCTGAGAGGATACTCTTCAGTAATGTTAATCTACCACCATTAGATAGAAAGACAGTAGTCCAACAATTTAAGGTTGTTGTGATCTTTCTTACAACTTCATCATGCTGGGACTGTTTCCTTCTTCCTTTGGTTAGCTGTACCCCTAAATATTTCAAGGGGAGATCTGCAGTAGTAAACCCATTGAACTCTTTCATCCACTGCTGATATTTGAACCCTTTGCCAGCTAGAAATTAACATTTCTTTTGATTTAATTCAAGGCCTGCAACCATAGCTAAATGATCTGTTATTTGCAATGTCTTTCTTACAGCAAGCTTGCTACCATTATTGAAAATGATAACATCATCTGCATATGACAAATGGCTGATTAGCTGAGAAGAACCATGCTTAAAATGAAGGTAAGAATAGTGATTATGTGCAGCATTCAGAATTCTGGAAAAATAATCAAATGCTAAGATGAAAATGGTAGGAGAAAGTGGGTCTCCTTGCTTCAGACCCCTACCAGCTTTGAAGAATCCACAATTGCTTACCATTAACTAGTACACTATAGTATGCATTAGAGAGCCATCTCTCGGATTAATGTACAAAAGGAAGGGTGAAACCCTTGTGCCTTAAGTACAATATCAATGAACTGCCAGCTGAGAGTATCATAAGCTTTCTTAAGATCCAACTTGAGAATTAAGTTATGCCCTCTACATCTTTTATCAAGATCCAATAACAATTCTTGAGCCAACAAACAGTTATCAGTTATGGTTCTACCCTGCACAAAAGCAGATTGGTTAGAGCTAATCAAATAATTAAGGTGTGGTTGTAGTCTCCCCACAAGAATCTTGTTAATGATTTTAGAAAACGTAGTAGTGAGACTTATAGGTCTAAAATCAGTCCAATGAGATTTTTGGTTCTCTTTAGGAATAAGTACAATACTTGCAGCAACAAAAAATTTAGGAAGATCAGTCCCTAGGAAGAAGGATTGTATAGCCTGAATAAGGTCAGCACCCACAATTTCCCAATCTTAAAGATAGAAGGTGGATGTGAATCCATCTGGACCAGCAGTCCTGTTACCATCAATGCTTTTTGAGGCCTGCAAGATTTCCTGTTCATCTGGTAGGAAGGCTAAATTAAGCTGTTTCACATAGTCAAAGTTATCGAAAAAATTTCGAGCAACAAAGGAAGTAGTTGATATTGGAGAAGCAGCAAACATGTTCTGAAAATACTGGACAGCACTTTGGGAAATATTGGTTTGATCAGTGATCCAATTACCAGCATCATCCTTGATTTTAAGTATGGCATTAATTTTCCTTCTATGTTTAATGATTGCATGTAATTACCTTGAATTCCTATCGCCATAAAGAAATTTATCAACAGCAGCTTTTTGTTGGAGAAAGAGTTCCTCCCTTTCCAGAGCTTTTAAATATTGTGACTAAGCAGTCCACATATCTTGTGCTTGGTTCCCTCCCAAATCATTCATAGCTTCCATTATCTGTACTTTGGCTTCAGCATCTTTGACCTGTCGAAAATCATTACCAAACTGCTGTTTATTCCACTGTCATAACTGATAAGCTACATTGTTGTGCAGTCTCCATAGTTTCACAAGAGGGTTACAGATAGAATAATCAGCTATATTCCATGCTCTTTTCACCACATCTAAGAAACTATTATGAGTGCACCATACATTTAGAAACCTGAACTGTGAGCATCCCTTATAAGAACTGTAGATCTATGTAAATGTTGTATCTGTGTGATGGGGAACATTTGCAGCCAAGAATCATTTGTTAATACTCTATCCAGTCTCTCTAACAGTTTACCTGTTTGCCATGTGAAAGGGGAACCAATGAATCCAATATCAAATAACCCAACTTTAGTAATATTTTGAGAAAATTGCAGCATAGAATTTAAATCGGGTGTTACGCCCCTTTCTTTTCACTTGGGTCTCTAATGCGAGTTAAAGTCCCCACTCACAATCCAATTGGAAGGGTTGTTGAGACCGATCCGGCACAATTCGTTCAAAGAAATTCCCTATCCATTTGAGTACATCCGGCATATATGAAAGTAACGATCGCCATGAGATTGGTCCAAACCAAATTGTAGATGTAAAAGTTGATAATTATCGAAGCTTGATAGTACAATTCAACTCCTTTACGGTAAAAACAGATTTTGTTATTACAATTAGAGTGAAAGTGAAAACACGGAAATCTTTTAGTAACTTTAGAGACATTGGTGTGCACCATGGGTTCAAGTAATGTAATTATCCAAAGTTTATGTGTCTCGTTCAAGTGCAAAATTCTGTTATGGGTGCCAGGACTAGCAACATCCCTAACATTCCAACAGAGGAGATTAATCATGATGTATAGCCTTACCAGCCCTAGTGATCCTAGGGGGGGTGACAGCTGAAGTATCCAAACCTATAATGTTTGCTTTAGATAGGTCCTGAAGTTCCATAATGTCTTTTCTCCTTCTCCTACTCTTTTGTTGAGACCAAACACCTTCTGCTGTAGTGGCTAAATTTCTAAGTATAGTTTGAGCTGCTGCCCCAGTAATAGGTTCAGTAGGGGAGATAAATGTAGCACCTGCTTCAGAACTTGCAGGGATAATCTCTTCGCGGCGAGAATCTGTTTCAGCAATGTTGGGGTTAGCATCTGGGTTTCTAAGTTCAATTGGGAGATCTGCATAATGTCCAATAGCAAAACAGCCTGCCTGCATAGCTAGATCAGTAAGATTAGCTTCCCCATTTAGAGGGGGTTGTCCATCAGTATTAGGAGCCATGACCTCAATATGTGCAAAATTCAATTCCTGGGCACCAGGGATAGGATCTGATGGAATAACTGGAGGTATGTTTGTTTGCTCCTTCATCTTAGTAGTATTATTATTCACATTATAAGGTCTTAATTCAGGGTGTAGCTTAAAGCATTGTTCCATGGTATGTCCAAATAGATGGCAGTGCTTACAATACAGTGGTCGATATTCCATAACAATGGGCTACCAGTACCCATTATTGGCAGTCCCTAACCAAACCCCATCTATATAGGGTTGAGTGATATCCCTTTCTACTAGAAATCTGGCATTAGAAATCCTTGTAGCATTAGCTGATGGGATGTCTAGCTTGAGTGGTCTCCCCATGGAATCAGCAATATCATAGATGATTCTATGATTGTTGAAGGGGAGTTTTAAATTGGGGAGGCTGAACCAAACAGGAACAATAGGTGGTTCTTTAGTAGGATCAAAGTCTAATGTCCACTTTAGTAGCTTCATGGGTTTCCCATCTATCATTATCACTTTTTTGGAAAAAATCTGGGCATAATCATGGTTCAGACAGCTTTTGAAGTTCCTCCTCAGTGAAGATTAGTGCCAGTTTTCCTGCCTTTCTTGTGCATTTCCTGATGAACTCACACTCAGCTTTCCCCTCCATGGCATCATGAAACAGCTGAGGGAACACTAGTTTATCACCAAGAGTAGTGCCACCTTCTTTACTCACTATGACTTCAGCAAATGTGCCCCTTCAAATAAAGTGAGGATCAGCTCGAGTGAGGTCCTGAGCCATTCCTCAATGTAACAGTAACTCAACTAAATTTAAACAAGAAAGAGCCCAGGAATTTATATATATATATATATTTCATGTTACAAAAGGAAAAGAGATACGAAAGGTTAGAAAATAAGGGGGGTGAATCCCAACAACACCCAAAAAGAAAAAAGCAAAATATATGATCAAGCTCTTCTAATAAAAGGTAAGGCCAAGGAATCCCCTTTAAGTAACTTAGATAAGTGACCATCAGGGGATTTGCAAAACATAACTTTTTGTGTAGAGGTGGCTAATTTGGCAAGCCAATTGCGGGTTGGTTTCCTTCTCTGTTAATGTGACTCAAATGCACCTGCATATTAGGAATGCGGTTTAAGATCTTCTTACTCCAGTAGGCTAGTTGGTAAGGAATGGGGGTTGTACCATTAAGCATATTGATAATCTGAATATCATCTGATTCAATTACTACATGGCTGTAGTTAAGAGCCCTGGCCATTTTAGCTGCCCAAAAAATAGTAGCCATTTCAGATTCTTGTGCTTAGGAGGAGCAGATTGGAGATTTAAACCACCATAAACATTGCCCAGGATGATTCCTGCAAACACTACCCACACCTGCTTCTTCAGAGAGGAAACTTCCATCTGTGTTAATTTTTATCCATGATAAAGTTCGAGGAGTCCAATTGAATAGTGTCGCCTTAGCCTTGCGTTTACGATGGAGAGAAATATGAGAAAGGAGCTTCTGTATGTAGCTGCAATAGTGTGTTGAGATTAGCATGCTCCTACTTTGGGCATTTTGATATTTAGCTTTGTTTCTTGCCATCCAGAGGAACCAGTAAATTATTCAAGGGATATGTGGTTTCTGCATTTCATACCAGTCCTTCCAGCAGGTCAGAATCGAGCTCCAGTGAAAGAGAGAGGATCTAAGGTTGAGTGTGTTGAGAGTAATAGACCATACTTCCTGAGCCACTGGACATTCAAGGAACAGGTGTTGGACACTTTGTTCACAAGAGAGGCAAAGCCAACACCTAGAAGAATGTTTCAGACCCTTCAGCTTTAAAATATCATCCAGAGGAAGAAAGCTATGAAACAACCTCCAGCTTAAAAATGATATAGAAGGGGTTAGTTCCGTACACCAGATATGTTTGCCCCATTCATTAATCTGCCACTGATTGGATCTATGTTGAATGTACTGGCTTAGGGATTGTTTAGGTGGGTTCTTTGTGAGCAGTTTATCAGGTCTGGATGGGTCCAGTGGGATATCTAAAATCTTAGTTATAACATCTTCACTGACCACTTGTCTGAGTGCAGCAACATCCCATTGTTCCCCTTTCCATAAGTCAGATACAGTAAGTTTGGGATCATAAATAGAGGGGTAGAGTGGAGGGGGGTGGAGTCATTTAACCACTTATCATGCCAGAAGCTGATTTTGCCAGCACCAAGTTCCCAACAAAAGAGATCATTGGCCTGTTCTCTGATCTTCAGTAGTCCCTTCAATGCCTAGAGTCCCCCAGTTTAGCATGAACCAGGTTAGGATGAAGTTTTTTGTAGTATTTATTCTAGAGATAGGAGGACCACAATGAGTCATTTTGTCTTAATTTGATACATTGCTTATAATAGAAATTATTACTCAAGTGCTGGAAGCTCTTAAATCCCAAGCCACTTGCAGCCTCAGGTTTACATACTTTGTTCCAAACAGCCCAATGCTTTTGTTTATACTGTCCTTTCCAAAGAAATTTGTTGAAAGTGGTAGTTAACAATTTATGAGTACTTTTCTTCATCTTGATCATTTGTAGGGTGTAAAGTGGGAAAGTAGATAGGATGCTATGAAGCAAAGTATTCTTCCTCCATTAGGTAAGAAGTTATTAGTCTAGTAGCTGATGTAGGAAGTTATCTTATTGATCACCTCATTATATTATGTTTGCTTTCTCCTACCTTTAATTTGTTGAACGTCCAGATATTTAATAGGTGCATTAGGAGAGGAAAAACCAGTAAAGGACTTGATCCAGGTTCTGATAGAAGTTCTGCATTTTTTTCCAGCTAGAAACTGACATTTGTCTTTATTTATGGATAAGCCAGCCACATCCTTCAAATGCTCCAAGAGTAGCATGGTCTTTTTTATAGCAAGTTTACTGCCATTTGTAAATACAGTAATATCATCAGCATAAGCTAGTTGACTTACAACTAGAGTAGAGCTGTGATGAAAACATAAGTAAGGATAAGATAAATGAGCTTGATTAAGCATTCTTGAAAAAAAATCAAATGCTAGAATAAAAATGGTGGGGGACAAGGGGTCCCCTTGCTTGATTCCCCTCCCAGCAGGAAAGAAGCCTTGAATAGAACCATTAATAAGAATGCTGTAATTTGTGTTAGAAATCCATCTTCTAATTAGATTATAGAATTTTGGGTTGAAGCTTCTTGCTTTCAGTATTTTATCAATAAAGGACCAGCTGATTGAATCATATACCTTCTTCAAATCTAATTTCAGTATTAAGTCCTGTCCTCTGTGAGGTTTATCTAGATCCAGCAGTAATTCTTGAGCCAATAAGATGTTATCAGAGATAATTCTTCCCTTAACAAAAGCAGATTGGTTGGGACAGATTAATTTATTCAGATGGGGCTGGAGTCTGCTCAATAGTATTTTCCTGATGATCTTAATGAAAGTATTTGTTAGGATAATAAGTCCGAAGTCATTCCAGCTAGATTTCTTCTTGTCTTTAGGAATCAAGACCATTGTAGTGGATGAGAAATAACTAGGGAGATTGGTACCAGAGAAGAAGGCTTGGATAGCAGCTATGACATCTCCTTTGACAAACTTCCAATATATATATATATATATATATATATATATATATATATATATATATATATATATATATATATATATATATATATATATATATATATATATATTAAATTAAATCAAAACCACATTTTATATATTCTATATTTTTCAAAAGTAAAGTTATATATATCTTAAAGGCCGAAAATCTTCTGGCGACTCCACTGGGGACCTGTTACTCTCTTTATGAAGATCAAGAAAAATTATATTCATATATCGGTAACATGTTCATGTCCTTCATGGACGAGATCACCATTCTTCTATTGACATACTTGACCCATTTCTTTCTTGGGAAAGTATGATCAACTCACCTCGATTACAGGACCATCTATCTAACCATCCTCAAAGAGAGGAGTTCAAGGGTCTTTAGGTTTCTTCTTGATTTTTGTGAGGTTGCACCCCCAATAGGTGTGTTGGTAAACGAGTTTCGTCAGGGCAGTGTGCGTTGTGAAGGGGATCCCATATGGGATCACACACTTCACTTTTCCTTTGTGCCTCCCGGCTTTGAGCTTGCTATCGGCAAATCAAACCATTTCCCTTTTAAATCTTAAACTCTTTTTAACAAATATATGAAAATCTAAAACAACATAAAAATATTAAGATTCAAAATCAAGCAAAGTTATGCCCAGTTCTCAGAGCGACCATTTTTGTAGTGTTTGCACTATGACTAAATGGTTTAAGCCTTCACTAACTTTCAAAATTCATTTTCCTTCGAAAGTCATGTTGTCTGCCCCAACACTTACTTTCTCCTGCAACTTGCCCACTTCCCGTGAGGCCCGTCTTGCTGCTTCGATGATCCAGTGTGGGACTGGCTTTAGTGAGTTCAAGGTCGTTCTTGAAAAAGCCTCGTTCGGTCTCGTGAAAGTTGCTACCCCAGATGTTTAAGATCCGTCTGTCGAGTTCAACTTGAACTCCTACAAGGATTTCCCTTCTGCTAAGAAGGTGAAGGTTGCTACCGCCCTCATTAAGTCAGTCATCTTTATGCCTAGGAGAGTTGTCACCCCTACCGCTACCGATTTTACCGTCACAACACCTACTTTCTCGTCTGCCAAGGGGAAGGAAATTCAGCAAGAAGAAGACACTGATAATGCCTTTCTTGCCTCACTGTTAGTCTTTGAGATTGGTTTTAGTTCTAGAATTCCCCCAACAACTGGATCTCAAAGGTGGGACCGTAATCGTAATATTCTCAAGGACGCTAGTGCATAAACTATGAGTCTACCAGTGATTGATGAGATTCTTCAATAGGAGGAACTCGGTTTACTAGAAACCTCTCCACTTTCAAGGGAGTTGGTTCCACCTAATGGTTGATACCACTGGAGATGAAAGCATCCACATTATTGCTGCTACACTTCCATCACTACATAATAGTGATGAGGTAAGGGAGAGGTCCACACCCATCACCCGAGTTCACACCCTTCTTTGAAGATTGGCTAACAAAGGAGGATGTTTTGTAACTAAGCTCCTCAAGAAGATGGGACGTGCAATATCCCTCGAAATGAAGAATGAAAGTCTTTGGATGGAGAGACCTGTCCGAGTATGCGTCAAACACTGTTTGGGGAGACATGTTGATGTCACTACTACAGATGTTGTTCCGACACCTGCAGTGCGCAGATCGGTCAAGTTCCCGGTTGGTCCGAGAGTACCATCTACCGATGATTATAAGGAATCCTGGAAGAGAAAGAAGAAAAAAGTATTATTTTCCTCTATACTTGGTTTACAACCTATGCTCACTTCTCCTCACCTCTCAGATGTCACTGCCGAGACACCCCTTCTCATGGCGCCGACTTTCAAGAGGAAAGTGTGGTTACCAAATGTTATTGCACCAGCACACTCTAAGAAGTGTGTGGATCACAAGATGGATCATGAGTTCAATGTTCCCGTTGCCACTACCGCCATTGCATCTAAGTCAGTCACAAAGAAAAGTGACGATCGAGTGAAATCTATAGATTTGAAATTGATTAAAGAGAAAACAATTGATGATAAAGTCAGAAACCTCCTAGCAGAGATTTCAGAATTGGTAAAACAGTGAGGGTTGGATATTGATGATGAAGATACGACTTGTCAGATTACATGGAAGAAGTGTTCATGGAAATTAATGTGGTCGAGACCAGGTCCACGTCATCTGTGCGTGATGCTCCTAATGAGGAGAATGCCACTGATGAGCTTCAAAGGGACATATTAACAAGAGATGAATAGATTAGTCATTTGGTGAAGAAGATGGAGGAGATGGTCGTCGCCATGACTTTGATGGCCACACTACACGGACAGTCGCAGTCACGACCACTAGCATCTCAAGAAGATAATCAGCTAGAAATTATACACATCACAGATGAGAGATGGGAAGTCATTTCTTGCAACGAAGATGAACCTTCAAAGAAGGATTTCGCTCCGAGTCCACCGGAAAAGGATATCAAGTAAATGATCAAATATCAAGTTCGAGAGGCCTTGACCCAATCCAAAAGCGGAGCATCAGTTTCAAGGGGTAGACCTTACCTAGAGGAGTTCGTTGTCGTGCCTTACCCCAAAGTTTTTGTGCTCCTGACTTTCAAGACTTTCAACAGGATGACAAATCCTTGTCAGCACATAGCACTCTTCAGAGCCAGTTGTTGCAATACAGGAGGGAATGAGGCTCTTTTGTTCTGAAAGTTCATCAGCAGCTTGTGAGGGATAGTATTTGATTGTTATGTCGAGCTTCTTGATGGATCAGTAAAGACATTCACATAAATGGAGAACATGTTTGTGAAGAGATTCTCCAGTGTGCAACATCATGTTACTATGGGAGATCTCGTAGTTTAACGATAGAATCCAATGAGACTCTAGTTAACTACATTCTGAGGTGGAGGAACCTTAGCATGAAAAGTGAGTCTTAGCTACAGAAACAACACGCGATCGAGATACTGCTCAAGATTATCCACAGTCCAGTGGCTTTCATGCTTAAAGGTCTTACTATTAAGTCCTTCGAGAAGTTACTCAGCAAGGCCCTCAGTTTACAATAGGAAGTCAAACATATGGAGCCTGTAGAGAAAGTAAAGAAAATGAGGCCGGCCAATGCTTTTGAAAAAAGATCTGGCGTAGTGGCAACGTTTGAAAAAGGGAAATAGCCGATGAGGATTCAAGCTGAGCATTCACCGCAGCAGCACAGTCAGTCTCCTCAGTACAACCAGCCTCCATAGTATAGTTAGTCTAAGCAGTATGGTCAAACTCATTCACAGTAGAGCAATCAGACTGGTCAGTAGCAGAGGTTATACAGGACAGATGGATGACATAGTCTGATAATATCAGAATGGTTGCATAGGAACTACTCCTTCAAGGACGATGCTGTAGCAAAGATGTTCAGAAATTTGATGAAGAAACCAAAGTTCAGATTGTTCGAGCCAAAGACGTAGGAAGAGTTGAACAAGAAGGATCAACCAAACTTTTGTCCCAACCACAGGTTATTTGGACACACGATAGAGGGATGCTTCAGTTTTAAAGATTGGCTTGAGAGGAATTACAAAGACGGAAATATAACGATACCGAAAGAATATTTGAAAGAACCTGAAAGAGGTTATATAAATATGATTTCGGCCGAGCCAATCTCTCCAATTGGCCCATATGCCAGTAAGGGTGGATGGAGTAATATTTGGAATGAGCTCAAAGGAGTCCTAGAACAAATCAAGTCCACTTCAAGAAAAGCCATTTTCTAAAATTAATCCCCGACAAATATATGTGCTTATGATTTAGATATAAAAATTATGATTTTATAATATGGGATATTACGCAAGTATACGTATCATTTATCAAGTAATATAGGACTTTCTGATTAAGCCCCGAGATATCAAACCTACAAAGAAATGTAAAAACATTTTAAGGAAATAATAAAATTATATTTTTAGGTTTTAAATGACTTTTGAAAGTATGTTTTGATTTGTAAAGTTTGAAAGTTGTTTTTGGTATTTTTGATAAAAAGCTAAGAAGGAAATGAAAATTATCAAAACTTTAAAACACAATCTAAAACACTAGGAAATAAAATATCTTTTTCTTTCTCTTATAAAGCAATTATAATTATGAAAGTACTGTTATGGAAGTATTTAAATGTGTTGTGACAAATAGGAGCAAATTTATTCTTTACCCTTACATGGTTCTATAAAGAACATTGGTTAATTTGAAATTTTAAAATTTTGAAAATGGTTAGTTAGGGAAGATACCAGCTCTCACTCTAGAGTTCCCTCGACTCCCTCCACCTGGGGGCTAACTTCTCATAACAAAATTTAAAATATCAAACTAAATTAGTGGGCTTTAGCCTGTCACTCAAAAGTCCTCTAATTTTACTCTCCATTAAAAACATATCTGCTAATATATTTGCATTCAATTATATGGACTACAATTCTCACCCATATAATTGCATATGATTTTTACCAATTGTTGTTTGAGACAATACCCCATTTGGATCTTACATATTCTCACAACAAATTTTAACATCTTAATTGGCCAAATTTAGAAGTAAATTAAGTGCATGGAATTAAATCTTCACAACTTTTTCCAACTTTAAACACTTATACATTCCACAACAATCCTACATAATTTAATTATTTCTTCATTTAAGAAAGAAAAAGATAAAGAGAACAACTCAGATCTCATGGAGAAAACACAAGTAAAAACTTATTTGAAAATCATCTCCACAAGACTCCAGAAGTTCCTTTGAAACTTGACTTTCCACTAAAACAATCCTCAGAGTGGGTCGCCCAACTCTGATGACTAAAAAACAGACTTCAGACTTCAATAAAAACTAAATAAAAGGAAGGAAGAGAATTGGTGAGAAGAAGGCTTCCCTCCAACCCCTTTCTTCTTTCTTACTCTCTATTAACTCTAAAAGACTTTAAAAACTATAAAGAAAAAAGACAAAAAGTAAACCTAGAAGAGGACTCTTTGAAACTAATTCTAAGTCTTCATTATATAATTTTCTAAAAGGTGCCTTGGTGTCTCTTCAAATCATGTCCAGATTCAACAGATCCACCAAAATATGCATCCCTTCATTCATATTTGCCACCCATGAAAAGTTAAGGAAGTTACCACCAAAAGTTGCTTCAAACACCCCTTGAAATTGGCACCAAAAATGAAGAAAATTCAATCTTTAACTGTGGTGCCTAAGCGCCGACCAGGCGGCGCTTAGCCGCCAGTGTCCAATTTTTCATTTTTTTCATTTTTTGCTCTAAATTTGATCTAATTTTTCTCCTTTCATCATAATCACTTATTTTCATCATACCTGCAAGAAAAACACAAAATACCTTCCATTAAAGTGCAATATCATCAAAAATAGGTATAATAATGTGCATAAAAATACTATATATTTTAGGGGTATCAAAATCCCCCAAACTTAAAATGTTACTTGTCCTTAGGTGACTCTTAATCACATAGAAAATTTTAGCATGCAAATTATGTAAAGTTTTTCTTAGGAAGGTAACAAAGTTTAGTTCTAGAAATGGAATAGTCCAATTTAGAAAAAATTTCAGTAATTAAGACCAACTTAAAGTTTAGAAAGTACTTAGGTAAAGGATAATGTAAAATATAGGTTTCTATCTAATTTAGAAATACATGTAGATTCTTCAAAATATTGGATTCACACACTTATTTTTCTCACTTAAAAATCCTTATTTGAAAAAAATTTTACTTACTATATTATAACCTTAAGCTTTAAATTTTCTCAAAACTTATATCTTATACTTTACGTATGGAAACAATTTTTTATTAGGCCCGTAAATCCTCAAGCTTCTCCTCCCTTTTCACATAATTTTTTTTTTCTGTAAGGCAAGGATTACTGTATTTGGCTAGGCCTTTAACGATTTTGAATTCCACCATTTCATTTAAAATAAAGGTCTGATATACATCTTTCACTTAAAAATCATAATAATAGTATTTGAAAATTACTCCTCAATAAAAAAAATTTAAACATTGAAGAATAAATGTCAAATCTTTTATTTATCCAAAAATAATACATTTTCTACTAAAGATAGTTGAAGTATATTTAATACTTCTTTACTAAGAAAATTTTAACTTTAAAATTTTCATTATTACTATAAATTTTAACTAAATTCTCTTATTCATTTCTATATTAAAAAATTTGTTCCCCTAATATAACTTCATATACATAATTGTTTTCAATCAAAAATCAAATTAATTTTAAGTATTCTCGAGAACAAATAAAATTTTAGGTTTTTGAAAAAAATTTTGTTTATAAAATTCCCCCCCCCCCACAAACTTTAATTTTTAGTTAGGATAAAATATTTAAGCATAAGAAATGATACATGGGTGAGAATTAAAAACTAACATAGCATGCTTGCAAGAATCTTAAAATCCTAAATATGAAATTATAATAATTTAAAAACAGGAGTAAAACGAAATCAAATTCAATTTTTTATAAAAATAAAAGTAAAATTTCAAAAGACTTCTATAATAGTGGAGGTTTTCAAAGAAAATACACACCAACTGAAAATAACTTTAATCACACCAATACTATATAACAAATGGTAGTTGTAGATTTTGAAAAGTTTTAAACATGCAGTTTTTCAATAATAGTTTTTAATACTGTTCCATATTCTCCTAACAGTTTTGGAATTAAAGTACACATTATAAAAACTCTGACACAACATACACATTAAAACATTTACTACTGCACCTATATCACACAAAGCAACATATAGAATATCAATCCAACAAAGAAACATCTGAATATGAATATAAAAAATAGTCCAACTACAATTAGCATACTACCAGAGTTCACACCACAAACACAACATTAAAATAAAACACAAGACACAACATACATCAGTACATCAATAGAAACTCAGTAGCACATAAAAAAACAAATACACTAAACATCCTCATCATCATCATCTCTTGCTCGTTCCAATCTTTGGATGGCACATAAGATATATGGAATGGATGAGGGGGCATCTCAGCACTCAGATCACCTCTAATCAATCTATCCAAATAATGCCGATAATTCTCCTCATATTCATCATGTTTTACAATATATCTTTCCATATTATCTATCTTACCATCCATGTCTCTAACATGCTCACGAGTAAGACTCACCTTCTTCAAAATCTCTCTCAACAAACTAGTCTATGAATCACTAGATGATGAAGCTGGCGAAGTAGTATCACGGGAAGTAGAAGTAGCAGAAGCAAAAGCAGAAGCAATAGAAGCCCTACCAAATCCTCCTCTCCAGCCAAACTTTGCATGTACAGTGTAAGCTCCAACATTTACACCGGTAAATGGTTTCAAAGGACGAAGAACCTCTTCCCAAATTTCAAATTTCACACTAGACCGCTCACATAATGAATGAATCAAGGAAGGAAATCCCATACCTACAGTAATGGTAGATCTGGCACAATTCAAAATGTAATGATTGCTCCAATATCTATAGGTTTCTCCTGCTGAATGCAATAGTTCAACACAACTCTCTCCTTTGTAACTTCACTAGTACGACTTGAAGGCAACAACTTAGATGAGATAAATTAATGCCATGCTTTAGAAGTGGCATTTAACTTAGAGGTCTAAAAATTGACTCTTCTATCATTAGTTATCTTCCATAATCCTCTTCCATCAGTCAGAAATGCAAATTATGTATCATTCAAGTAATACAGGGCTCTAGTGGAGTCCTGGTTATCGATCTCACAGGGATAGTGTTTTTATAAAAAGTAAGAAATGTAAAAAATATTTTGGAATCTTTCAAATTAAAAGTAATATATATATATATATATATATATATATATATATATATATATATATATATATTATTTTAAAATTTAATTTACTAACAATTTTTACTATAAGCAAGTAAGCAGTAAGCAGTAATAAAGTAAAGTAAGTAGTAAGCAGTAATAAAGCAAAGTAAGCAGTAATTAAAATTCAATGCAAGTATAAAAACGACTTTCTCCTTTTCAACTAATCCAAGATTTTTAAAATATATAAATTTTGTGGGGAATTTAGATTATGGTATTGTGCCAAATAGAAGTATTCCTATTCTTTACCCTTTGGTTTAGGTGCAAAGAATATTGACTAATCTATAGATCAGTTCAGAATATTTTATTAGTAGAATGGGCTAATCTAGGCTCACACTACTAGATGTCCAAGGGTGGCTATGGTCGGCCCTACCAGTGACCCGTCCCCTTTCTATAAAAAAAATTATTAGAATTTAGTCTGTCACCCTAAAAACTAATTAATTCTACGCCCAATAAATAATATCTTCCTATTTATTTGCACTTCACCTTGAATAACCCACATAAAGCCTTCGACTACACAATGATTTATGTGATATCTACTAGTTAAGAATTTATCTCCGGGCAGGTCTCAAAATTTTTTAACAGGTTTTAACAATTTAGATGGCCAATTTAAAAAATAAACTAAGATCAGGTATTAATATCATCACAATGTTCTAAATATTTTAAATTTAATTCTCGTACAAAATTTTAATAATTTATTATCTTTTCATGGTTGAAAGGAGAAAGATAACTAAATACTCAAAACACATTGAAATCACACAACAAAACATATTTATAAAACTTTGAACCAAGGTACAAATACTTATCTAAAGTGTTCCTTCACGTGATAAGCTAACCTCTACTGACTCCAAAGTAATGATGAAAGACTCCAACAGCAACAACACACAATAAATAATCAAAATAAACTCACTAGATACAAAGTAATGTGGCACCCTAAGGGTGGAAGAGACTAAAAAAAACTAAGTAAAACTTGAGAGGGGAGAGAGGGTGCTAAAAGGGCCCAAGGGGTTATGGGGCCATTTTCTCTGTAGAATTGGCTCCTATTTATAGAGCTCTGAATTTGAACAGGGGTTGCTTAAGGCACCTCTTTAAAATTCATCCAAATTCAATGCATCTTCTAGAAGGTAACTGTCGTGCCTAGGCACCGGGATCGGGCGCCTAGGCGCTGGGATCGGGCGCCTAGATGCCGGGATCGGGCTCCTAGGCACTGGGATCGGGCTCCTAGGCGCCGGTCTCCGTGACTAGGTCTTTACACCTCTTCACTTTGGATCACACCTCTTCACGATTAAAAGTGTTTCCTTGTGTCCAAATGCATTGTATAACATGTCCTATATATTAGGAGTAACTTCCAAAGCTCCAATAACCACTTAACTCCGTCAAAATAACTCCCCAAAATCATAAAAAACACTTAACAGTGTCTGTATCAAGCTGGCGCTTAGGTACCGGATTCTGGCGCTTAGGCGCTAGGCAATTAATTCCAGTATATTGCTCGATAAGCTCCATTTTTGCTCCTTTTTCCTTCTTTTTCCTTCTTGGACTGTTTTTTAATCATCTACAACAAAAAACATGAAAATACCTTTCATTAAAGCATAATATCCTTAAGAATTGAATCATAAATAAGGCATAAAAATGGGTATTTTTTAGGTAGAACAAATTTCCCCAAACTTAAACGTTACTTCTCCTCAAGTAACCCATTTAATTACATAAAATAGATAACATTTGGAATGAAGTTAAAATATTTAAGATTCCTTATAATTTTTGGTTTTATAAATGATTTAGCAAATCATTAACCAATTTTCACTAATTAAGTTTAACTTTAAGAATTAAAGAACATTTAACTACCTTATCATAAGACTTCCAATTTTTCATTTATTTCAAGAATAATTGTAGTTTATTATATTAAGGTCACATAGAATATTTACAAGAAAAAGATTTTCATGAAATATTTTTCTAGTAAAAATAGTTGTACATAGAAATGTTGACCTCATTTTTGGTTAGGTCTTTTCTTCATTCCTTAGTGCTTAGGATCTAGCCATAGGTTTTCTCCTTGACTATCTTAGAGGACTAGAATTGGGACCCACCCCTTTAGCAATTCAGCTATTTCTTGACTCCGCTTGGGATCCCGCTTGGATGGTTGCAAACCTCTAAATCACCTTAGAAGGTTAAGACTGCCATATGGGGAACCAATAGTGAGCTCCTATAAGGTTATTCAATCCTTAGGACTACCCCGGGTGGCCTCGGTCTCGGTGAGTCCGGCTTACACGGATCGCACTCTCACACACACCAGCCTGACCCAATTCTCCCCCCTGCTTCATTTGAGCACTCATGTGGCTAAGTCTAAACCCCTAGCTCTTTGGTTAGGAGAGTTGGGAACCGCCCATGAGATGTTCAGGGTGGACAATCCTTGGTCCATGGCTCACTTTAAGCTTCATCATGATCAAAATTCAACTTTTGCCAGAATGCCTAGTTGTGACATTGGGTCCTTCAAGCCTACCTAAAATTACTTAGTTGCCCCAAATTTTCCAAAACTTCCAAAAATTACCCAAAATTCCCAAAAATCCTAAAACACATTTTGAAACAACCCCACCTTTTAAATTCACCAAAATACCCCAATACCCTCCAAATAACCTCTCGATACCCTAAAATACCCTTTTGGCACAAAATTCCAAAAATTTCAAAAATTCCTAGAAAATTTCAGAAAATCCCAAATATTCCCAATTTCATTTTGTTCAACTACACCATAGCCCAATTTTGTCAAAATAACCCACTTTTATCAAAATCCCCAAATTGACCCATTATTAACTTAAATGGACCCAATGCACACCAAACCAACCCATTTGACCTCAATTTTGCCCAATTTCAATTCTAAACTTTAATTCAACATCATTACTATCAATATAAACCAAATCCAAGTCCAATGGATTCACATTTGAGTTCAATTCCATTTGAAATCCAATACCCCCATTTTAGCCTAAAGTGAATCCATGCCCTAAACCTACCAAATTGATTAGCCAAACCCTAAAATTCCTTACCAATTGATGTTGGGAACTCTTAAATACATTCCCCTAGACCATTTGAAACTTTCAATTGGGTATAAACCCCACCTTAACCCAAAATACCAAAATCCACCAAATTGACCTTCCAATTGAACTCAAAACCTTTCCATGTCTTCATGAAAGTTTTTCATGGCAATCATTTCTATAATGTTGCTCAATACACTTGGACCTAAATCAAACCCAAACCCAAGTTAGCCTAACCCAAACCCAAGTGAGCCAATTTGAACCTATGGCCTAATCAAACCAAATTGAACCAAGTGTGGCTAAACCAACCTTTCCATGGCCACCAAGTGAACCCTAGGAACCACCCTAGATCCACCTAGCCCAAGCTAAGTGAGCCATGGACCAAGGGTTCCCCATTTTAAGGGATCTGTTCCTTAAGTGGGTAAATCCTCTTTTGCCTTACCCCAAAACATCCCCATGACTGCTAATCACCATTAAACCTCTCCATGACTCACCTGACCTCAGGGGCCAGCTCCCCTGTCCTTGCCGGTCGGCCTAGCTGCCGGAGGGGGTCAAAATCGAGAGCCACCACCTACCTAAACTCACCAAAACTTCACCAATTGGCCTCCTCAGCCAAATTAAACTTTGGAGCTCCACTGCCCCCACCTAAGCAGTGGAATTCACCCATCAATTAAACCCAAACCCAATTTGAATGGCCTCGGCCATTTAAACACCTCTTCTCGGCCATGAGAAAGGTGTTGAAAGGTGTTGAAATTTTTCTCAACAGAAGCCCTCCAAACTATTTCCAGAGCTCCTCCATGCCAAGAGAAGCTCATCCCCAATGTTCTCCTGCCCTGAATCCCCCCAGCCGAGCCCAATTTCTCAGCTGAAAATCAGATCAGAAATAGGACACTCTTTGAAACTTCACCAAATCCAAATTAACTCTTCCCACACCTTCACCAGAGGTAGAGAAGGAGTTCCCCAGTGAAAGCTCCCTCTCCAGGTCACCCAGTTGTTCCAGCATCCAAGCTTTGTGATCGGGCCTGGTGGAAGTCAAGCCTAGGCATTTCACCACAACTATAGGCTTCATCCCTAGCTTCCTTGGACTCCAACGAACGTGCCGAGCCTCTCTGATAGAAGCTTAACTTCTTAGAGCCAAGGTATTGCCCTCTTCTTCCTCCCGAGCTTCCAGCGATTCTTCATTTCATTCAAGTCAATTTCAGTGCATGTTAACAGTATGGATGTGTTCGTCTTCTGAAGGTGAATCCATAGAGCATAAGAACATTTAATTTGGTTAAGTATCGAGTGAGATCTTAGGGTTAGAAGGTGAACGGCTCACGGGACGCACCAGTCGTAGACGATTACCAGGGACCGTTGGATTACGCGTGCATAGAACGAACGGCTCAGATGGCGTCGGACGAGGAGATGGAGCATGAACCGCGGGACGCGTGGCTGCTGACTCAGGTGGCGGCGTCGAATGGGAGCGCGACACGTAGGGCTTCGGAGCTGCCGAGGTTGACGCGGCGCTGATTGGTTTAAATAGGAAAATTTGATTTTTCTTACTTATTTAAATACCAGAATCTTCAAAAATTGATATCTTTGCATAGAAAAACCATAAAAATAAAAGAAAAATACTCTCTTGCTCAGTGAACAGAGGAGAATAATGTGGAAAAGGAATTGATCTGTTTTGTTGAGTATTTTATTTTTAATTAATTTAATACTATTTTGAGCATTTTAATTCTCCATGCATGTATACATTTCACCATGGCATGAGACCATAGGGCTTTTGTAGCCTCTGATCTTGTGAACATTCTCTGAATTTTCCAAGGCCAGAGCCTATCCCTGTGAAAAGTTATGTATTTTTCAAGCTTATGTCACTATTTTTGACATTTTAATTCCAAAAATTAGCATGTTACTTAGAAAATTCCAGGAAAATTTGGTGAAGTTCCTTAGGACCAGAGGACCCTAGGATAATTATGGTTTGAGTTAATTCATTAAAAATAATTCTAATTGGCCTAATCACTCTAAATTGAAATTTAATTAATTAGATTTAATCACACATTAAAATGACTTGAAAATAATTCTCCACTGATCTCTAGGATCAGGGGAACCTCACATAAAAATTTAAAGTCAATTGGAAATGTTTAACCCCATTAAATGGATTAATTAAGCCACATAATCAAAATTAAACTTTAAAAATTCATAACTCCAAAATAAATTTCAAAAATTCAATAAATTGATTTTGGGACTTCTCTGATATCAGAGGAGTCTAAGAAAAATAAAATTAGAATTTTCTAAAAATTTTCATTTTTAATCATATTTTAATATTTTTAATAATTAAAAAATAATAAAAATCACAAAAATAATAAAAATAATAAAAATGACATATTGGGTCCCCTAATCACTTAGGAACCAATCAAATATTTTTCCTAAGTCTCTAGGTTAAGATATTTAATTTCAAAGCTTCAAAACTTTTTTTTAAATTAAAAACGTATTTTCTAGCCTTCCCCACTAAATTAATTCTAATAAATCAAATAAAAATCAAAAAAATGTAAAATTTGTTTCTCTGACTTTTTTGAGGTTAGTGAGATTTTTGAAAAATATAAAATTCATTTTTCAAATTTTATTTTATTTTATAATTAATTAACACGCCAAAACTTAAAATAATTATAATAAATAAAATAAAATTCAAAAAATCACCAAAATTGGTCCAAATGGTCCTTTGGTCATTAGGAACATCCCATAATTTTATTAAAGACAGAAACTTTACCTTGGTCATGTTGGTGAAGTTTCTTTGAAAATCCCTATTTTCCATTAAAAATAATTATATAAATAAATTAAATTCAGAAAAATCACATTATCTCCTCAAATGTCTTAATTGACATGTGAGTGAAGTGGCATAAAAATTTTAAGCTCATTTAATATTAATTTAATGAGTTATAAAATAAATAAGCTTAAAGGGGCATAAAGGTAATTAAAAGATTTTAACCCCTAATTAAAACTTAGGTTTAATCAAAATGGGGGTAAAATATCTGATTTTAATCTTCTCCTAAATGATTGAAACTTTGGGAAATTAAAGGGTAGGAACTCATTAATCACTTTAATAAACCAAATATGAAACTGTAATTAATTAAATAATTAAAATTTTGGAAGATTAATTGAAATTGGATTATTAAATGGGGATATAACTTAAGAGGATATTGATTCTTTAATTTAAAAATCCCTAAATAAATCACTTAATAATACTTAACTCTTAAACTTAAGAGGATAACTGGAATTAATAATCAAATGATTAAAAGTAAATAATTCTTAATTAAAACCTACATCATTAAAAAAATTTTAATAATTGATTAAAACCTAAATTGTTAAATAATTAAAAAGTAAATTAAATTATTTAAAACCACTTTAAAAATAATTTCAAAACAAACTTAAATCAATTTGCAGATTTTAAATAATTTTTTAAGTCAACTTACCTTAAAACATGATGTAAAATTAAATTAATTAACCCAAATTAAATCATCAAAATTTAATAAATAATTTGAACACTTCTTTTAACCTAATTTAATCTAAAAAATTAAATTAACATGAAAGATTGATATCATTTATAAAAAGTTTAACTTAAATGAATCAAACATCATTCCCAATTTAAAATCATTGATTAAAATTTCTTAAACCACATTAAAGTAAATCATCAACTTTAACTTCAAATCATTAAAATTTCTTTGACAAATTAACTTGCCCCTGAGAGCTTTAAATTATTATAACTAGTAAATGAAGCGTTAAGTGAAATGTCACCTCACTCATAGGATAATCAAACATCCTAGTTTACTGAGCAAGGGAACAAAACTTAACTAAACCCTTGGATGATTAATTCACCTGTGTAATTAAATTCATTTGGACTCAAAATAATCTCAGAAGTATTGAAAAGATGTTTAGAATTCGTTTTAAGCACTTCCTCAATATGATGAGATGTTTTAAAGAACAATTGAACTGAATTGTTCTTTGATGAAGAAAATCATCCTTAACTAAAATTAAGAACCTAGACGTCATAGTAAATAACTAGCTATAGGATAAGGATTCTGGTAGACAACCAAAACCCTTCCTTTAGTCTTTACCTAGGTACTTTTTGAAATATTTAAATACCTTAACATGTGTTTCAAAGTATAGCTTAGAATGACGGGAAGATTCTCCAGGTGCGCTTTTATGTTATTGCAATTTACTTTATTGCACTACGCTTTACTTTTCTTGCATGTTAAAAAAGACTGTTGCATGAAAACCAAAACCTTTAGGATAGTCCTTGAACTGAAATCAAAACTAAATTAAAGGTCACTGCAAGATAAAATCCACCGCCACAACATTCAAAATATAAAACAAATCAAAATTTAATCACAAACAGAACAACAAAACTACAACTTTAACTAAAATAAAACGTCATGTTGGATGATCGGGAATACCTCGGATAATGTAACCTACGTGTTGCTAACGGGATTTCCCATGGTCTAAATGAAAGTGTGGAACTCATTCAGTTGAGTTTAGCAAATTCATCTGGTCTAAGTGAATCCGATAAAAATAACGATGTCGGAAGGATGGAACCGTGGGATCTTAACCAGTGTTGTTATAATCAACTTTAAGATTTGTTTTAATTAAAACACAAAAAGACATTTGGACTTTAAGATTTCTAAACCAAAACACTTCTCTCATCCTTTAATTTATGACTTCTAAAACTGAACCTCTGCGACAACAACAAGGGCTTGGAGCATAGTGGGCAGCACGGCCATCTTCATCAGCAAAACATGTGTCTACTCCAACAAAACTTTCCTTAGTTTAAATAACCAAGCCATAGGACTTTGAGGTAGTTTGTCTAGCGCAACATAAATCCTCAACTTTTTGTTAGGCATTTGTATAATCATGTTATGCAAATTAAGCCCTAACCGGTCTTAGGACTCCGAGGTAGTCGTTTGGTACGACATAAACCCTCACATCTTCGAGGCTATTTGTGTGATTATGTCGTACAAATATAAGACCTAAATAAATAAAATTGGCAGGATTTCAACATTAAATTCTCCCCAAATTGAAGCCAAACAATAGGATAGTTTGGGAAGTTGCCAAGATTCTTCTTGGATCCTCAGCTTCTCCTACTTCTCTTCCTTTGAATTCATGAAATAAATTGTTCCAAATTTGAGCTAATCTCTTTTGAAATTCCAAAATTCAATCCTTTGAAACCTTAAACTTTGAAATTCTTGAGAGCAAAACCACTGATCATTATCGAGAGTTTTCTTAAATGATTCCCGTCATTTAAGATGTAATTAACTATAGGGGCTGCCCTTATAGGGAACTTTAAGAACCCAGGTAATATAAACCCTGCTTAATTCCTTTATATTAAGCAGGGGAATTTGTCGGCTTATAAAATTGGTTCGCGGACCAAACGGATGTCACAAATCTTCTAGTTTATTTAATCAAGCCCCATCGTCAAGCAGTGTGTCTATTCTTCGGGATAGATACACAGTTTGTGATGCGGCGCTTGTTTATATAAACTATTTGTGATGTGAGATCGGTTTGATTTCATAAATTATTTTCAAAAATCAAATGCTACTTTCTAAATTATATATATTTAAATTAAAACCTAAAAATATGCCAACAACTTTCTGGCGACTCTGTTGGGGACTAGTTCCTCTCTCCATTTTGATCGGATGGTTTTGCTTTCATAAATCGGTAGTAAGTCCATGCCCCTAGTGGATCAAACTACCCTTCTTCCGTTGGCATATCTTGTTCATTTCTGTCTTGACCAAGTATGATCAACTCTTCTTGGATTTTGGAACCACTATTTAGACACTCCTAAACAGAGAGGTTCCAAAATCCTCATTTTGATACCTCTCCGAAGAGGCGAGGTAGACCCTCAATAGGTGTTAATTTAGGAGAGGTCCTTTGAGTTGAGAAATCCTACGAGATTTTCCCTTCTTTTCTAAGCTCTGGATTGGGTCCATTACCCTCTCCAATCTCTTCTTGTTTTTAACAAATAAACTAACCGCCTAATAAACAAACTCTTTTCTAAATCATAAATGCATAAATAAAACTTAAATAAACTGTGTTTGGACTCTTTTCAATTTCTTTCTTTTCGTCTTGACGAAGGAAGCATAATTCAGGACTGATAATCGAAACTTGCCTTGCGAAGATGTCCGCCCGAAGGCGATTTTCTCCTTTACCAATGAACTTGACTTAGCGCGTCTACCGGAATGAACGCTTTAGCGATGCAATCATCCGCTTTGGACAAGGATTTGACAATACGGACGTTAAGTTTACCGATGTTACTCTTTTCGCACTGATGAACAAAGTGCCTGAGACTAAAGAGCCTATGATTGAGTTTAATCTGAAGTCGACTCAAGAGTTCCCTCCCCTGCAGAGGGCCCCAGTTGAAGGGAACACTGCTGTTCACAGGAAGTTGACTGCTACCCCCCAGAACTATCATCTCTACCCCCACCAGTCTGGTCATTACTGTACCTACCCCGGTTCCTGCCAAGATGAAAGGAAAATAAGTACAAGTCAGTTATGAGCCTATCACCGTGGAGGGTTCAGACTTCGCTGCGATACCGTCTTTTTTCGAGATAGGGTCCGGTTCGAAGTATAGGCCCTTAACCTGGACACAGAGGAGGAATAAAAATAGGAAGTTTGCTAAGATCAAGAAGGTCAGGGAAGCTGAGGCCGCCTGTCTGGAAGAAATCCCTAAAGAGAAAGAGGAAGAACTGCCAGAGTACTTACCACTGCTGGAAGGAAATAAATTCAACCCTCTCTCTGCTGCATCTGATGAATTAGATGCCAGAAAGATCGTCGCTACGTTACCCCGGCCTGCATATTAAAGTGACAGTAAGAAGAAAAAGAGCAAGGCTACACCGCTTACCCGATTGCATGCGGTAGTCGAGAAAGTAGCCAGAAATGAAGGATGTCATGTATCAGAGATTCTGAGAAGAATGGGATGAGTGCCAGTTAAATCTCACCTCGGTCCGCGAGTAGAGCACGCTACTGTCCCTGAAAGACCAAAGAAAAAGGTGCAAGCTAGCAAGGAAGGCTCACCTATTGTCGTATCGGGTCTCCATATTAGGGAAGACACCACCTACTTACGCACCGCCGACAGACCAGCCGGTCCTAGGCCTTTTGCTACAGGAAGGATGGTGTGGCGACCTATTATTGCCGAACCAATACCAGCAGGACGTTCTGGTAAGAGAAGTGTCGCTGAAGATCCCAGATCTGAAGAAAGTGCCGCAGTAAAAGAAACTCCTGAAAGAGAGGTTCAACAGTCGTCTCCTGACAACCATGAGATCGTTCAGAAAAAGCCACTTAAGGATGCCATAGGGAAACTAAGAATGGACATCCAACGGTTAGCAAGAGAAAGAGGAGAAGAATTAAGGGACGAAATGGATTCGTCAAAATTCATTGATGAAGAGTATGCTGAGGTCAACATGGTTGAGACATGAGCATCGTCAGCTTCGCAGGTAGTTCCGCCAGCTTTGGAAAGAGATGAGCCAGAGTTAATGAGAGCACAGCTTCGGGAAAGAGATGATATGATTTCCCACATGGCGAAAAGGATGGAAGAGATGGCTGCCGCCTTAGCCACTCTCCAGAGTCAGGCCCAGCCTCAGAAAGTAATACCCTAGGAGGTCATCCATATTACAGATGGAGGAAAAGAGATTACATCTATTAATGGAGATGATCAGCCAAGGAATGATTCTGCGCAGAACATGATTCCCGAAAAGGATATTAAGAACATGGTAGAACAGCAGGTATGAGAAGCCTTAGCTCAGTCTAAGAACGGAGCATCTATTTAGACGGGTAGATCTTACCCCCGAAGAATTTGATGCAGTCCAATACCTGAAGGGCTTTGTACCACCTCTGTTTAAGATTTTCGATGGAACGGGAAACCCCCAGCAACATGTCGCACATTTTCGTACCAGTTACTGCAATGCCGGTGGGAGCGTCGCGTTACTCTTCCGTCAGTTCGTCAGCATCTTGTCAGGGATCGCCTTCGACTGGTATACAGAATTTCCGAATGGATCAGTCAAGACTTTTGCAAAATTGAAAAATCTCTTCGTTAAGCGGTTTGCCGGAGCTCAGAACCACATCACTATCGGTGATCTAGTGGTGGAGTGACAGAAACCGAACGAAACTTTGGTGGATTACATACTTCAATGGAGGAAACTGAGCATGAAGTTTGAACCATAGCTTCAGGAACAACATGCGGTCGGTATCTTGCTTAAGAGTATCCATGGCCCGATAGCACTTCTCCTTAAGTGATTCAGCATTAAGACTTTTGAAAGGTTGCTTAGCAAGGCCGGGAGCTTGCAGGAGGAAGCAAAACAGCTAAGTTTCATCGATAAGACCGATAAGCAGAAGCCTATAAAATTAGGGGCTGCTTATCCTAGGATGGTTGTTTCTGATTTGGGGGAGAAATCCCTCGAACCTCTGACTCTGTATGATTATTTACTCACCATGGCAGGATCTTATAATGATAAGAGTTTTGGTGTTGGCTGCTTTTTGACTGTTTCTAACGATTACGTGACTAACGACAACCAACCTAATATGAATCTCGATTTCAATACGAATAACGATTCTCAAATCATACAAAACCTAAGTACCCACGATAAAGAAGAGGAAATTCACAAAGATGGCTACGAAAGTTCAGTAAGTGATGAGTCTATTTGTGAATTCCGAGGAGCTCCGATCACTATAGAGTTAGAACTATCAGACGCCGAGGCAACTTCAGAAGAGCCAGCCGCTCCGATCCAAGAGGAGACACCAGTAGATTCAGAGGAAATTACTGAAGTCAATCTGAGAAGTGGAAAGGTCCTACCTCCGAGATTGGGTCCAAATGACAAAGGAAAGCAGCTGGTTGCTCAGGAAGAGCCAACCCCAGCGGAAGAATTGCCCGTTCGGAAGTGAACAGCCTGGTAACAAAGTGGACTATAATGTGTTGGCCCTTCTTAGGAAGCTACCGGCCAAACTGAGCATCTACGACGCTCTGTTCCTGTCAAAGGAGATGAGAGTCTCTCTGATCAAGGCCTTGCTTAATACAGAAATTTGCTTAGCTTAAATGGCTGGTAATTCCTTTGACGAGGTTTGCTAATTGAAAGGACAGCTTGGTGTTACCTTCACGGACGATGATTTACTACTTGGAACAACAGATCACAACCGACCGTTATACATGACCCGACCGCAAATAACGCAGTAATTTTTGCTTCCAAAATATAGCCAAAAGCTTTGACTCAATTTATAAATAGCGGCTAGTGTATAAAATTAATATTATATAATTTAGAAAATATTTTTACACACTTAGGGGTACTACGCAAGTATACGTATCGTTTCGAAGTAATATAGGGTTTTTAAACAAAGACACCGGTATCGATCCCACATGGAAGATTTATAGAGAAAAATAAAATAGTAAAAATATTTATATTTTATCCTTTAATTTGATTATAAATTACTATTAATTTACTAGATGCAAATAAAGAAAACAATAATAAGAAAATGATTTTATGAATTCTATATAAAATAAACAACTTTCTTTCCTTCAATTAATCTAAGATTTTTAAGATAATTTAATATTTGTTGGAGAATTCAATTTATGGTATTGTGCCAAATAGAAGCATTCCTATTCTTTACCCTTTAATCCAGACGCAAAGAACAATGACTAATCTACAGAATAGGTCCGGATGTATTGTTAGTAGAATGGGTTAATCTAGGCTCACACTTCTAGATGTCCAAGGGTGGCTATGGTCGGCCCTACTAGTGACCCTTTCCTAGTCTATAAATCAAATTATAAGAATTTAGTCCGTCACTCTAAAAACTTATCAATTCTACGCCCTTTAAATCTTATCTTCCTTTTTATTTGCACTTCACCTTGAATAGCCCGCTCATGGCCTTCGACTACCCAAGGATTCATGTGACATTTACAAGTTAAGAGTTCTTCTCCTTCAAGGTCTCAAAACTCTTCAACACATTTTAATAATTCAAACGGCCAATTTAAAAAGTAAAGTAAGATCAGGTATTAATGTCATCACAATGTTTTGAAAATATTTTGAATTTTAATTCTCCATCGAATCTTTATATTATCTTATCTATCTCTTTATAATTGAAGGAAGAAAGTAAACTAACTACTCAGAACACATTGAAAATAAATAGCAAAACATGATAATTAAAATTTGAATCAAATGTAAAAATATACTTATCTCAAATATTTCTTCTACAGATCTTCTGATTCCTACTGACTCCACAGTATAATGAACTCCAGATGCAATAACTTGAAAATAAACTCACTAAACTAAACAAAAGTGGCCCTCAATTTCTCTCTCTCATTCTCTCTCTAAGGATTTGAGATCCTAAAGTAGATAAGAGAAAGGGGTACAATGGGAGGGGCACGTTTTCTGAAGAAATGGACCTCTATTTATAGGCTTCAAGGGTTGCCTTGAGGCACCTCTTCAAAACATGTCCACATTCAATGAATCTTCTAGAAGGTCGGTCTGGTGCCTAGGCGCCGGACACCGCGTCCAGTTCTTCACACCTCTTCACTTTGGCTCGCACCTCTTCGCGATTAAAACCGTTTTGGAGCATCCAAATGCAATGTATCACATGTCCTATTATCAAGGAACAACTGCCAGCCTTCTAGAATGTCCAATAACCGCTCACTCCGTCAAAATAACTGATCAAACGTTGTCAAAAACTTGACAATTTTCGTATCGAGTCTGGCGCCTAGGCGCCAGGCCATAATTTTTTATACTTTTGATATTTTTCTCCATTTTTGCTCCTTTTTACTCCTTTTTTCTTCTTAGACCTTTTTACATTACCTACATTCAAAAACACAAAAAATACCTTTCATTAAAGCATAATATCCTTAGAAATTAATAAGAATTAAGACATAAAGAAATAGATATTTTTTTATAGATCAAAATCCCCCAAACTTGAATGTTACTTGTCCTTAAGTAACTCTTTCTACTATATAAAATATAAATTTTAGAAATAAAGATAAATATTTAGAATTCCTTATAATTTTTGATTTTATAAAGTCTTTAGTAAATTATTAACCCAATTTCACTAACTAGGTTTAATTTTAAGAATTTAAAGAGTATTTAACTACTAAATCATAAGATTTCAAACTTTTCATTCATTTTGAAAATAATAAAAGTCTATTATATTAAGCTTTCATAGATTATTTACAAGAAAAAGATCTTCTTGAAAAATCTTTTCTAAATAAATATTTATGTATAAAAATTAAGTAAAGTATGTAACTAGTTTTCTTCCTATAAGATAATTCAAGTGAAGCCAATTTTTTATTAGGCATTTCCTCAAGCTTCTCCTCTCTATCTCTTTTTTTTATATATATATATTTATAGAGAGGATTACTATATCTGGATAGCTTGTTAATGGTTTTGAACTTCACTATCCTTAACTTATATTTTCAAAACTTATACATTTCTTCTTAATTATTATAACATAAATAAAAATTCAAAAAGAATTCCAATCTTTTCTTTTTCAAGTGATAATTTTTTATTACTTAATAATTCTAAAATTCTATTATTTCTACCATGAATAGAAAAATTCTTTATCTCATTCTTCTTTAAGTTAAATAATTCTATTCTTAAAATCAATCAAAGTTAGTAAAATTTTGTTTAATTTCACTAAATTGTTTATAATTTCAAAAATAAAAGTGATCTCAAAGAAATTCTTCATTCCTTAAGTTATGTTAAAAAGTTTTTATTTATAAGAAAATATTAGCTCTTTAAGGACAAATAAAATTTAATTTTGAATGGATTTTCCCTTCCCCCAAACTTAAGTTTTGGTATACTATGATAATTTGAAAGTATGAGAGAAAGAAAATCATAAGAATTTTTAATAAGTATGTAAAATCAAACTTAAAAAGAAAAATTAACTTCTAATCATGCTTTTATGAATAATTAAGATAAAATTGAAGCATGTATATAAAAAGTAAGCAGGCTAATTTTATGATGATATTAAATTTGAAACAGAATTAAAACAGAGCAAAGTAATTAATTACTAAAAATTAAACTAAAACAACATATAAATTAATTCTAACTTCAGTCTTAACACAACGGAATCCTAAAACTAAACAGTCAACATACATCAAATACAAAACTAACAAACAATCCAGATAAAACAAACTAACAGAGTAACTTATCATAGAAATCTATAACTAGTAATCACTAGCTGTAGCCTCATCATCATCTTCATCACCAAAGGAAATTTCTACGTCCTTAGGATCTACAAATGGTGTGAAACTAGGAAAAGTAGGAAAACTAACATCATGTTCACCCTTCAGAAATCTGACTAGGGCTTCATCATACTCAGCATCATAACTACTCTTCCTCTAGGTATAATCATATAAATGATCTAGTTTTCTATCAATAGTATCAATCTTGCAATGAGTTTGAAATAACTCCTGCTGCTGCTCTAAAAACTGATCATGCATTGATTCCCAGAAATCTGATGGTGGCTCAGCAGAAGTAGAGGGTCTAGAAGTAGCGGTTGATCTCTTCCCTCGAAGACGATCATAGATACTAACACTCTCCTGCCCAATTGGCTTAGTAGACTTCAGCTTCTCCTCAGAAATATCAGCAGTGACTCCATTACTAACACATAGTGAGTAGATCAGAGATGGAAATCCCAATCCAACAGAAGTGCTGGACCTCGCAGTAGACTCCACAGAATCATAAATAATGCTCCCGACATCAATAGGCTTCCTCTCCTGAATGCAGTAATTTAAGATCGCTCGATCTCTAGTCACTTCACTCAGGTGGTTGGAAGGTTACAATCTTGCAGAAATAAAATAATGCCATGCTTTAGATACACCATTTAATTCAGAGGATTTGAAGTTTACCCTTTTTCCATTCCTGATCTTCCAAGATCCAGTACCGTCAGTCAGATAAGCAATAATCATATCCAAATCTCCCTCAGATGGTGATAATCCAGAATAATAGCACTCAATAGTCGGTGGCAAGCCATAAAATATGTTGATTCTTTCTGGACTAAATCCTACTCCGATTCATTTGACAAAGACTTCATAATCCTCGGCATCCAGAAAATTTGCATAAAATTCTCGAACAATCGGGATAATAGCAACAACAGTAAAATAACAAATCGTTGCCAGTTGTGCGCAACAATAGTGTTTTCGATCATTTCTCCAGGATGGTAGAAACTTTGTTCATAAATGAACTTTCTGGACGTCGCAAATTCATGGAAGCGAAAATGCGCTATCGCAGTAAAGAATTTGCTGCTATCAAATTTATCTCGTGTCTTCCCGCGTTTAGATTTTGGAGCCATCTAAACGTGAAAGAAAACAAGAACAAATTTAGGAATCAAAGATTTAAACTCCTTTTAAGTTTATAAAACTTAAAATAAGCTTAGAAATCCAAAGAAATCACTAAAAATCGAATATTTTTTCAAAATATTCAGTTCTTAGCAAAACTTAGGGAAATATATGGTGAAAATCGAAAATAAATGGTTTAAAGTGTCGATCTGACCTCGAGACAAAGAAATTGAGTGGTTTCGCGCTCAAATCCTTGATTTTTGACCTCAAAATAGATCTAGAGGATGTATTTTCACGAAAATGGGGAAGAAGATGAAGCTTAGGCGTCAAAAATGGCTTTTGGGGGTTATTTAAGTAATTTTTCTGGTACAGGCCGAACTGACGCTTAGGCGCCAAATTCTGGCGCCTAGGCACCAGACTCGCCTTTCACAAAAAATTTTTTTTTAAATTTATTTTTCCACCAAAATTCATAAATTCAACTTCCAATTACTCATATCAGAGTAGAGCTTCAGTTTCTAACTTCCACAATATTTTCAAAAATTTATAAAAATTAAATATTAAATCAACCAATCAAACATAAGGTTTCAATCAATCTCACTAATTTCCATTTAAAATCTTCAATATTGACTCAATACATTCCAGATAAGTACTACATTTGATTCAAGTTCTTAATACACACTCAAACATAACAATTTCAAAGCAAAACAACACACATTGAACATGAAAGCAAATACACAAACAAACACAATCGATTCTCTAAATCGATACAACGACTCAACAAACCATAAAAACTATCTCATTACCAGAATATTCTAATCTTCACAAGGGAAATTGTGTATTCCACTTGGAAAGAATACTAACGCTCTCGGGAAATCCGTAGCCGTCTTTTCGTCAATCCATTTGTTCTTCGCATACATTTCAACTTGAGCATCTTGATAAGCCGCAAAATGATCAAATTGAAGTTTCATTTGCCATTCTAAATGTTCAACTTGATGAAACATCTCATGAAGGCGAACTCCAATCCTTTTAAAATCTTCTTCAAACTTATCCAAATGACTAGAAATTTTCTCTAAACTTACAGTAATGAAACCATTAATGTAGGGTTGAGGATCCCTTGATACCTTGTCCCTAGCCTCTTCTCCATGATTTCTTCTTTCCATTTCTTCAAAATTTTCTCAAATCTCTCAAGAATGAAGTGCAAGGGACGTAATTTTGATTGCTTGATGGTTAGGGAAGAAGATGGGTTGATTTAAAGGTGAAAATCGTGTGAAAAACTGAAAATTTTCGGTTTTTGCACGACCCAGTAACCGTGGCGCTTAGGCGCCAAATCTGGCGCCTAGGCGCCGGACCTATTGATACATAGTTGATTCTGGCGCTTAGGCGCCGAATTCTGGCGCCTAGGCGCCGAAACTATGTTCAACTCCGTTTCGCCTAATCGTCAAATTTTCAAAAGTTCGTTCTCCAAGATAGGTAAATTATACTAGTAAGAGTAATTTAAACTCGATAACTCACATTGTAAACTATCATAAAGAAGGTTATCTTGATCTCATTTTTACTCGTATTCCAAAAATAGAGTGATCCTATTTTTAAATCTTACATACTTCAAAATAATTTTCAGCCTAAGTCAAATAAGACTTATAAGCATCAAATTTTTCTAAAGTAATATAAAATTAATCAAGATCGAGGCATAACCTTACATTAAAACACAAAAACACAAGATAATTATGGGTTACCTCCCACAAAGCGCTTGGTTTAACGTCGTCTGCCCGACTTAAGTAAATCTTTAATCAAGTTAACTCAATTCATAAGCCTCTTTATAAATCTTCTTAATATCTCCCAAATAAGGTTTCAATCTTAATCCATTTACTTTAAAAATTTTTCTTGTATTGGGATCTTTAATATCCACAGCTCCATAATTGTATATTTTCTCAACTAAATAAGGTCCAATCCATTTAGATCTTAATTTTCTAGGAAAAAGTCTTAAACGAGATCTAAACAGTAATACTTTTTCTCCAGGCTAAAAAATTTTCCCTAAAATTGTCTTATCATGCATCATCTTCATTTTCTCTTTATAAATTTTCGCATTTTCATACGATTCGTTTCTAATTTCTTCCATCTCATTTAGTTGCAATAATCGTTTTTCTCCTGCTTTATTCAAATTAAAATTAAACTCCTTTATCGCCCAATAAGCTTTATGTTCAAGTTCTACAGGTAAGTGAGATTGTTTACCATAAATTAACCGGTAAGGTAACATTCCGATTGGTGTCTTATAAGCTGTTCTATAAGCCCATAGTGCAGAATCAAGTCTATCAACCCAATCAGTTCTTTTAGGATTAACAGTCTTTTCTAAAATTCTTTTAATTTCTCTGTTTGAAACTTCAGCCATTCCACTAGTTTGAGGGTGATATGCAGTTGCAATTCTATGTTTGATTCCAAATTTTTGTATTAATGATTGAATTCTTAAATTCTTGAAATGACTTCCACAATCAGTGATAATTACCTTTGGCATTCCAAATCTTGAAAATATCATTTTCTTTAAAAATTTTGAAACACTTTTGGAATCACAGTTGGGTAAAGTAACAGCTTCAATCCAATTTGAAACATAATCAACTGCTAATAAAATATAAATTTTTCCAGATGATGGAACAAATGGTCCCATAAAGTCTAATCCCCATATATCAAAAATTTCAACTTCCAATATATAGTTTAAAGACATTTCATCTTTCCTAGATATATTTCCCATCCTTTGACATCGATCACATGTTTTCACATATTTTCTCACATCTTTAAATAAGGTAGGCCAATAAAATCCAGAATTTAAAATTTTAAATGCAGTTTTATCTATGCCAAAGTGTCCTCCAAAATCAGAATAATGACATTTTTGAATAATAGCAAAAGTTTCCTCATAAGGTACACATCTTCGAATCATAGAATCTTTACTAATTTTAAATAAATGAGGTTCTTCCCAAATATAAGATTTAGCATCATATTTAAATTTCTTAATAAATTTGTTATCCAAGCCATAAGGCAAAATATTGCTAACTAAATAATTAACAATATCAGCATACCACGGTGTTTTGTATCTTTGAATAACATATAAAGATTCCTCAGGGAAATTCTCATTTATATTTTCTTCCGAAATAATATCATTTTTAATTTTAGACAAATGATCAGCAATTTGGTTTTCAGTTCCTTTTCTATCTACTATTTGTAAATCAAATTCTTGCAGAAGTAAAACCCATCTTATAAGTCTAGGTTTAGAATCCTTCTTAGATATTAGATATTTAATAGCAGAATGATCAGTATGAATTATGCATTTAGTACCAAGAAGATAAGGTCTAAATTTATCAAAGGCATATACTATAGCTAGAAGCTCTTTCTCAGTGGTAGTGTAATTTCTTTGTGTTTCAGTGAGAGTTTTACTAGCATAATATACAACTTTGAAAACTTTCTCATATTTTTGTCCTAATACAGCTCCAATTTCAAAATCACTTGCATCACACATTAATTCAAAAGATTTATTCCAGTCAGGTGTAACAATGATAGGTGCAGTTATTAATTTTTCTTTTAGAATATTAAAAGCATTAATACATTCTTTATTAAATTCAAATTGTGCATCTTTTTCTAATAAATGACAAAGAGGTTTAGCAATTTTAGAAAAATCTTGTATATATCTTCTATAAAATCCAACATGACCTAGAAAACTTCTCAAAACAGTAACAGAAGTAGGTGGTTGCAATTCAGCAATAATTTTCACTTTTGCTTGATCTACTTCCATCCCTTTTTGTGATACTTTGTGACCAAGTACAATGCCTTCTGTGACCATGAATTGACATTTTTCCCAGTTAAGAACTAAATTTGCTTCTTCGCATCTTTTCGTAACTTTGGCTATGTTTTCCAAACAAGATTCAAAAGAAGTTCCAAAGACTGAAAAATCGTCCATGAATATTTTAATTCCTTTGTCAATCAAATCACAATATATTGACATCATACATCTTTGAAAAGTTGCAGGTGCATTACATAGACCAAAAGACATTCTTCTAAAAGCAAATGCTCCATAAGGACTTGTAAAATTTGTCTTTTCTTGGTCCTCAGGAGCAATAAGTAATTGATGATAACCAGAATATCCAACCAGAAAACAGAAATATGAGTGTCCAGCTAATTTATCGAGCATTTGATCCAAGAAAGGTAAAGGAAAATGATCCTTTCTAGTGGCTTTATTTATTTTCCTATAATCAATACAAATTCGCCATCCAGTAACTTGTCTTGTAGGAATAAGTTCATTTTTATCATTAACACCGACAAGTTACACCTCCTTTCTTCGGAACACAATGAATAGGACTTACCCATTGACTATCCGAAGTAGGATAAATAATACCAACATCTAACCACTTAATAATTTCTTTTTTAACAACCTCTTTCATAATAAGATTTAATCTTCTATAGTAGGTTTATAATTTTCTTCCATTAAAATTCTATGCATGCAAATGGAAGGGCTTATTCCTCTTATATCAGCAATAGTCCAACCAAAAGCTTTCTTATAATTCTTTAACACACCTAGTAATTTTTCTTCTTGATCTTTACTCGGCTCGAAGAAATAATAACGAGTAAAGTTAACGATTTACCAAGAAATGCATATTTTAAATGGGAAGGTAACATTTTTAATTCCAGTTCAGGTGCTTTTTTAATTGAGGGTAAAAGTATATCATTTTGAGTTATGTCTAAAGTTTCAGAATTATCTTTAATAAAATGAGTCTCTTCTTCTTCTATTACTTCATCTTCATCAGTTAAAAATTCAAATTTTTCTTCAGAAATAACTTTACATTTTTTTTGATATTGTTTTTCAATTAAATAATCAATTATATCCATTCGATAACATTTCTCTTTATCAGGGTACTTCATTGATTTAAGAACATTGAATTTAATTTCTTGATCATTGACTCTGATGGTTAATTCTCCTTTTTGCACATCAATCATAGCTCGTCTTGTAGCTAGAAAAGGTCTTCCTAAAATAATAGGTATCTCTTTATCTTCTTCCATATCAAGTACTATGAAATCTACAAGGAAGATAAATTTATCCACTTTAACAAGGACATCCTCTATAACTACTTTAGGATAAGTGATAGATCTATCAGCTAACTAAAGAGTTACAGTGGTGGGAGTAATATCTCCAAAATCCAATCTTCGAAAGATAGAAAATGGCATGAGATTAATACTTGTTCCTAAATCACATAAAGCTTTTCCGCAAAATGTTTCTCCAATAGCATAGGGTATAGTGAAACTTCCAGGATCCTTAAGCTTTTCAGGTAATTTCTTTTGAATTATTGCACTACATTCTTCACTTAATGCAATAGTTTCAAAAGCTTCAAATTTTTTTTTTGCTTAAAATATCCTTCATAAATTTTGCCTAAGTTGGCATTTGTTCCAAAGCTTCAGCAAAAGGTATGTTAATAGTAAGTTTCTTAAAAATTTCAAAGAACTTAGAAAATTGATGATCAAGGTGGTGACTTTTCAACTTCCACATTAATAGGTATAACAGTCTGATCTTGACTAGGAGAGAGAGTTTATTTAGGTTTTTCAATCTCTTCAACCTCAATCTCTTTTTCAATTTCATTCTGCAATTTTTCTTTTAATTCCTTTCCACTTCTAAGTTGCACAGTTTTAACCTGTTCATGTTCTTTTCCAGTTACTTTTGGATTGATTTCAACATTACTAGGAAGTGTTCCTACAGGTCTGTTATTAATTAAAGTAGCAATTTGCCCCATTTGATTTCAATATTACGAATAACGAATATTTTGATTTTGTAATTGATTATTCATTTGCATAATTAATTCTTCTATTGATAACTTTTTTTGTTGATTATTAAATCCAGGAGGTTTGTAATTTGAATTAACTTGATTATTCCAATTTCCGAGTGGGATGAGATCGATTATTACCCCATTGTTGTTGTGAATTATTCCGGTTAAAATTAGGATGATTTTTCCACCCAGGATTATAATAATTTGAATAAGGATTATTTTTACTTGCAATAGCTTGTAAAGTTTCAATAGTTTGAGAATCTTCAATATTAACAGAGTTATTATGCGAAATAATAATTGCATAATTATCTAATTTCTTAGACAATGCTGCAACTTGTGAAGCTATGATAGAAAAGGCTTCATTATCTTGAATACTGGCCATCTTATTAGGATTAATCCATTCGGAAGGCCATTGAAAATTATTATTAGCCATTTCTTCAATTAAAGTGTAAGCTTCTTCAAATGATTTAAACATTAAAGAACCTCCAGCAGCAGCATCAATAATTGATTTTAAAGATCCAATTAATCCATTATAAAATGTTTGAATAATCAACCAATCGTGCAAAGCATGATGAGGACATTTTCTTAATAGCTCTTTAAATCTTTCCCAAGTTTCATATATTGTCTCCCCGTCAAATTGACTAAATGAAGTAATATCATTTCTTAATTTAGCAGTTTTAGAAGGAGGAAAATATTTAGCAAGGAATTTTTGTGCCATTTCAGCCCATGTTTTAATAGAACCGTCGCTAATGAGTTTAACCACATCTTTGCTTTATCTCTTAAAGAAGAAGGAAAGACTCTAAGTCTAATAAGCATCATCGAAACATTGTTATATTTAAAGGTAGCACAACGTTCTAAAAAACTAACAAGATGTAAATTTGGATCCTCATTTGGTGATCCACCAAATTGATTATTTTGCACCATTTGAATAATAGACGGTTTAAGTTCAAAAGAATTAGCATCTACATTGGGTATTTGAATACTACTATGAAGTTCATCAACTGTAGGGTTAGCATAATCCCATAATGGTTTATAAACATTTTGATCATTAAGATTAATTGGATTTTGTAAAGTAGCCATTTCATGAAATTTTTTAATTTGTTTTCCCTTTTTAATTTTTCTATTTGTTCTTTCCAATTCAGAATCTAAAGGTATTAATCCTTCAGAACCAAATCTTCACATAAAACAAGGAATATAATATAAAATTTAAACTATTCTATTTCAATTCCTTCCCCGGCAACGGCGCCAAAAACTTGACCCGACCGCAAATAACACGGTAATGTTTGCTTCCAAAAGATAGCCAAAAGCTTTGACTCAATTTATAAATAGCGGCTAGTGTATAAAATTAATATTATATAATTTAGAAAATATTTTTACACACTAGGGATACTACGCAAGTATACGTATCGTTTCAAGTAATATAGGGTTTTTAAACAAAGAACCCAGTATCGATCCCACAGGGAAGATTTATAGAGAAAAATAAAATAGCAAAAATATTTTTATTTTATCCTTTAATTTGATTATAAATTACTATTAATTTACTAGATGCAAATAAAGAAAACAATAATAAGAAAATGATTTTATGAATTCTATATAAAATAAACAACTTTCTTTCCTTCAATTAATCTAAGATTTTTAAGATAATTTAATATTCGTTGGAGAATTCGATTTATGGTATTGTGCCAAATAGAATTATTCCTATTCTTTACCCTTTGATCCAGGCGCAAAGAACATTGACTAATCAACAGAATAGGTCCGGATGTATTGTTAGTAGAATGGGTTAATCTAGGCTCACACTTCTAGATGTCCAAGGGTGGCTATGGTCGGCCCTACTAGTGACCATTTCCTAGTCTACAAATCAAATTATAAGAATTTAGTCTGTCACTCTAAAAACTTATCAATTCTACGTCCTTTAAATCTTATCTTCCTATTTATTTGCACTTCACCTTGAATAGCCTGCTCATGGCCTTCGACTACCCAAGGATTCATGTGACATTTACAAGTTAAGAGTTCTTCTCCTTCAAGGTCTCAAAACTCTTCAACGAGTTTTAACATTTCAAATGACCAATTTAAAAAGTAAAGTAAGATCGAGTATTAATGTCATCACAATGTTTTGAAAATATTTTGAATTTTAATTCTCCATCGAATCTTTATATTATCTTATCTATCTCTTCATAATTGAAGGAAGAAAGTAAACTAACTACTCAGAACACATTGAAAATAAATAGCAAAACAAGATAATTAAACTTTGAATCAAATGTAAAAATATACTTATCTCAAATATTTCTTCTACTGATCTTCTGATTCCTACTGACTCCACAGTGTAATGAACTCCGGATGCAATAACTTGAAAATAAACTCACTAAACTAAACAAAAGTGGCCCTAAATTTCTCTCTCTAATTTTCTCTCTAAGGATGAGAGATCCTAAAGTAGATAAAAGAAAGGGGTACAATGGGAGGGGCACGTTTTCTGAAGAAATGGACCTCTATTTATAGGCTTCAAGGGTTACCTTGAGGCACCTCTTCAAAACATGTCCACATTCAATGAATCTTCTAGAAGGTTGGCCTGGCGCCTAGGCGCCGGAATCTGGCTCCTAGGCGCCGGACAACGCGTCTAGTTCTTCGCACCTCTTCACTTTGGCTCGTATCTCTTCACGATTAAAACCATTTTGGAGCATCCAAATGCAATGTATCACATGTCCTATTATCAAGGAACAACTGCCAGCCTTCTAAAATGTCCAATAACCACTCACTCCGTCAAAATAACTGATCAAACGTTGTCAAAAACTTGACGGTTTTCGTATCAAGTCTTTCTGGCGCCTAGGCCCCAGGCCATAATTTTTTATACTATGGGTATTTTGCTTCATTTTTTGCTCCTTTTTGCTCCTTTTTCCTTCTTAGACCTTTTTACATTACCTACATCCAAAAACACAAAAAATACCTTTCATTAAAGCATAATATCCTTAGAAATTAATAAGAATTAAGACATAAAGAAATAGATATTTTTTTATAGATCAATACATTCAGTCAGTATTGGAAAGTTCACACTCTCCAGGGTGCTAGTTTATCCAGGAGCGTCAATTAATATAATGAACCTTCAAACGCTAGCCTATTTAGAGATTGATGCCCGTGATCTCGAGGCAGACAAGATGATGCTAAGAGGCTTCAACCAGAAAGGAGAAAGAGCTCTTGGATCGATAACACTGTTAATGAAGATCGGTGAATTAGCCAAGACAACCGCAAAGTTCCACATAATTGATTCTGAGACATCATTCAACGCTCTACTGGGCCAGCCATGGATCCATGAGAACCGGATGGTACCGTCGTCTCTACACCAGTGTATAAAGTACTATGAAGGAGGACAAGAACAGTGTATCAAAGGTGATTTGCAACCATTCTCCGTGCATGAAATCGGAATCCACGAAGATGCAGCTTACTATGCACCTCCAAAGAAAACTATCTTCTCCAGAAATGCCATACCAAACAAAGCAAAAGAAGCACGAGACGACAAAGAACCTGAAATCCTCGTTCAACAGTTACTCACCACTCCTTTACGACGAGATGGTGAAGGTTTATCCAGAACTCGCACCCGAGATCGAGGCCGGGGACGAGGTAAAGGAAGAAACGGTGGAACAGTTGAACAGAAGAAACCGATCATCGATGTTGATTGGGAGAATAGCTCTGAATAAGAAGAAGAAATCAAGAAAGAAGCGGCAACAGTAAACCGAAGGAAACCCCAGTTCAAAATCTCTCTCAAAGATAAAAAGAATGAAGAATACAAAGTAATGTACGAGAAGATTAGCCATTATGTGCATACTATGACCCTGACCCCGATCCATTCTAATAAGATCAAGGGTATGGTGGTCAAGGAAGTGCATGGTGGTGGTGCTAAGCCGATCAAGTTCTACCGTCGTGCTTCTTCTTCCAAAACTGAAAATGATGTACAACTTGAAGATGATACTTCTTCTGAATTAATGGAACTGCCTTTTGAGTGGTATTCTCCCTGTGTTCAAAATTTAATTCAACGTGGTGTCTTACCTCGGCAATGGTCAAAAGGCCAATCATGGCGCTTTGAAAAGTTATGGAACAATGTCAGTCGGCCTCCCAATTCATAACATGGTCTCGGATTCGGCACAGTAGGGTCTATTGATGATTCGGGATTTTGCTCAGTTGTCACTCACGATCCTAATGAAGACTGCTTGGAAACCTCAGATGATCTTGAAGATCTACCAATTGGAGACGCTCTGCCAGAATTTGAAGAAGAAATTAAATCTACAATAGATGAGTTAATGGAAGTTAACTTAGGTACTAGCGAAGAGCCTAGGCCAACCTTTGTTAGCTCCTTGCTCAATAAAGAAGACTCCAAAGAGATAATCAAGTTATTAATGGAATTCAAGGATTGTTTTGCTTGAAGTTATGATAAAATGATAGGATTAGCTCCAGAGGTCGCAGTTCACAAGTTAGGGTTGGATCACACTGTCGTTCCAGTCAGACAAGCTCCCAGAAGAATGCATCTAGAGATTGAACAACAAGTTATGACTGAAGTTAAGAAACTAATAGACGCTAAATTTGTTCGTGAAGAACAATACCATACTTAGTTAGCCAACGTGGTGCTGGTCAGAAAGAAGAATGGTCAGATCAGAATCTGCGTAGATTTCAGAGATTTAAATAAAGCATGCCCAAAAGACGAATTCCCGCTACCAATTTCACAATTGATGATCGACATAGCTTCGACACATGAAATCTTCTCTTTCATGGATGGATCTTCAGGATACAATCAGATAAAGATGGCACCAGAAGACAAGAAGCTCACAGCCTTCAGAACGCCAATCAAAATATATTGCTACATAGTAATGCCTTTCGAATTGAAGAACGCAGGAGCAACTTACCAAAGAGCAATGACGAGGATTTTTGATGATCTCATTAACAACCAAATTGAGTGTTACGTGGATGATGTGGTCATCAAAAGCAAACTGAAGGAAGATCACCTGTATGATTTGAGAATTTTTTTCGAGCGATTAAGACGATATAACCTTAAGATGAATCCCTTAAAATGCGCCTTCGGCGTCGCCTCCAGGAAATTCTTAGGATTTGTTGTTCGACATCGTGGAATTGAAATCGATTCGGAAAAGATTAAAGCTATCTTAGAAATGTCGCCTCCTAAAACTTTGAAACAACTACGATCCTTTCAAGGGAAGTTGGCGTATCTTCGACAATTTATCTCGAAGGCATTGGTTAAAAGGACACCAAATTCATTTGGGAAGAGAAATTACAATGGGCCTTCGAGGACATTAAGCAATATCTAATGACACCTCCTGTCTTAGTAGCCCAGTCTCGGGTAGACCGTTGATACTTTATACCGCGGCTTTAGACGACTCCCTTGGAGCCCTGTTAGCCCAGGTCAATGATGAGGGAAAAGAAAATGCACTCTACTACTTAAGTCGTCGTCTGATTCTGACGGAAGTATAGTACCCTCCAATTAAGAAGCATTGTTTGGCCTTGATCTTCGCTGCTCAAAAGCTCAGGCATTACATGCTTTCTCATAAGGTCAACCTTATCTCGAAAGTCAATCCATTGCAGTACTTGATGACTCGCCCGACACTTTCCGGCAGACTTACCAGGTGGTCGATGATACTATTGCAATTTGATATAACTTTTGTTCCTCTTCGTGCCGTAAAAGGACAAGTCCTAGCAGCACAACCTTTGCCGGCAGAATCTCCTCTCAACGACAACTTGCCAGATGAGCAGGTAATGAGCTTACAAGGCCCCAATGATCAGTATTGGGAATTGTACTTTGACGGAGCATCATCAGCATAGAAAGACAAAGAATCGCAAACGATAGTGCCCGGTAAGGCAGGAATCGGACTAATCTTTATAACACCGGAGCGGGGGATGTTAAGATACTCCTACCACCTAACAGAACCATGTACAAATAACGAAGCAGAATACGAAGCCCTCATAACAGGGTTGGAATTAACCGTTCAGATGGATATAACGGATATCAACATCTATGGAGATTCGCAGTTGATCATTCAACAGTTCGCAGGATAGTACAGAATTTTGAAACCAAGGCTTGAGCAGTACTTTCAGTATGCCATGAAATTGTTGGAACAAATTCTGAATGTAACAATCTACAAGATTCCCAGAAAAGAAAATGCTCTCGCAGATGCGTTAGCTCGACTTGCAAAAGAATTTGCATGCTTGCAGGATGAGTCAGTTGAAGTGTCAGTTCAGGGACGTCATGTTCTCTCACAACTCGACATGGATACAATACACAAATCAGAAAAAGAAGAAGAAACAGTTACAACAGTAACAAAAAATGTAGAAGACTAGCGTCGACCATTAGTAGATTACCTGCAAACAGGAAATCTACCGGATGATAAGTCATTAGCCCATCAAATCAAGAAAAGAACTCTGTCTTACACATTAATAAACAATACATTATACAGAAGGTCTTTTGATCAGATGTGGCTAAGGTGCCTGAGCGGGTCTGAGGCTCGTGAAATCATTAAAGAGGTACATTCGGGACTTTGTGGCGCTCATCAGTCAGGTCCGATGATGAAAATGAAGATTAAAAGACTAGGGTACTACTGACCCTCAATGATGACCGACTGCAGGAAGGTCGCCAAGAGTTGTCACCAGTGCCAAGTGAATGGAGTGGTTCTACATCAACCTCCAGATGTTCTACATCCGACAATCGCGTAGTAGCCATTTGAATGTTGGGGCACAGATATTATGGGTCCAATAGAACCTCCTTCTTCAAGAGGACATCGCTTCATTCTTGCAGCTACAGACTACTTTTCCAAGTGGGCAGAAGCCGTACCGCTCAGAGAAGTGAAGGCACATCACGTGCTACAGTTCTTCAAGAATCAGGTCGTCTACCGTTTTGGTGTACCGCACAAAATCATTTCAGATAATGGGTCCGCGTAGAAGCACGAAGATCAATAATTTTGTCAGAAGACACGGGATCGATTGGCGCTATTCAACGATCTACTACCCAAGAGCAAACGGCTTGGCCAAAGCTTTTAATAAAACTCTCGTCCAAATCTTAAAGAAAACTTTGGATGATAACAAAAGGAATTGGCACGAGAAGTTGTTAGAAGCCTTGTGGGCCTACAGAAAGACTTTCAGGACTCCTACTCAGTCTACGCCCTACACTCTAGTGTACGGGTCTGAGGCAGTTCTACCCATGGAAGTTCAGCTCCCATCACTCAGAATTGCAGTTACAAACATGATCACTACGAAAGAAAATGCCAGACTACGACTAAAAGAATTGGAAAACTTGCAAGGAATACGACTTGCAGCGCAACAGAATCTGGAACTGTATCAAGCTAAGATGTTCCAGGCCCATGACAAACTGGTCCGCCTAAGGACGTTCAAAGTCGGTGACTTGGTCCTGGTTCTCAGAAGACCTGTTCTTGCACACCGCAAGATAGGAGATAAATTTGAACTGACTTGGGAGGGGTCGTTCGTGGTCAAGACATTCTACTCAGGAGATTCTTACCAGCTTGTGAATTGCCGTGGAGAACGATTTATGATTCCAATCAATGGACGATATTTAAAGAAGTATTACGCAACCTGATGTATCTAAGAATGAAATTTTATTCCTAGAAGCACGGGTGGAGTAATCACTTATAACTGGGTCTGAACCCGAAAGAAAATGAATCATAAATAAAAAAAATGTGTTAAAGGAAAACAAATGCAATTGAAGTAATAATAAAATTTTGACTCTTTCTTTCGAGATGAGCTCACTTCTGATCTTTTCTTATCTTCTCTTACTCTTATAAAATTCGAGATAATTAAATAAGAATTTTTCATTAAAAAGTAAATTTTCTTATTGTTCTCATCCTGAGTACAACCCCTGATCCTTTCCTTGTTTTCTTTTTAGGGAAATGTCGAACGGGCGGTACGTTCCTGAACTTTAAGGATGGTGTAAGTCTTGCACTTAACAAAGAAGAGCTGAAAGCTGATGCTGTGATAGAGGTTGGCTCGGATCTTGCACAGCTGGAATTGAAATATGTGGAAACTGCTTGGACTGCTGTGGATCCCGAGCAGTTCCGTGGGAAGACAGTGATGAGGCTCAACAAGAAGTCTCCCCAAGCTGCAAACAAGAAGAGAAAGATCAATATGATTGAGGAAAACAAGATGAAATCAGTGATAACGTCCGCAGGAGGAAAGCTTGTCAGTGCTGCTCCTACCGAGATTCAGGGGGAGAGGAGAGTCACCCTGACCCCAACTCAGAGAAGAAACAAGAACCGTTGTATCGCCAAGATGCTGAAGAAATTAACAGAAGAGCAGAACAAGGAAGAAACCCCGAAGGCCGTAGCAGTTGCCCCAAGGAGGCCAGTCCTCAGAAGCACCATAGCAGAGGTTGTCCCCGAGAAGGTTACTACAGAGGCTACACCTGAGATAGTGACGATGCCAGGAGAGCGTGACGGTGTGGAGCCATATATCCCACAGTACGTCACTAGACCCCGACAGCTGCAGATAATTTCATAGCACGAATTGGAGATGATCCAGACGGTGCGGAAGCAGAATTTTGAATACTTTTAGAAAATCAGAGGCAGATATGTCAACATCCTGGAAGGACTAGAGCTACATACAGATGTTTTCTCTCACTAAGAGCAGAGTGAGATTGTAGACTACGTCAATGAGCTGAAGAAACAAGGTCATGCAGGAGGATTATGTAGCAGGACCTACTTCGAGCCAAAGAAATGGAAAAGAGGTTTGGGGAGGATTACTATTCAATTTGGATGCTGTTACAACTTCGCTGATGACAGAAAAGGAAACCTGCCAGGGATACTCCGCTACAATGAAGTGGATCCAATGTCAGTTTTAATTAAGAAAATGATAAAAAGGATGGTGGCTTGGCGAGTTCTACCCGCTGATTGCATACCGAACAGCTGTATTATCAACATCTATGCAGAAGGAGACTGCATTCCACCTCACACAGATCATCATGATTTTGTAAGGCCCTTTTGTATTGTTTCCTTCATCAACCAATGCAACATTATGTTCGGGACAGAACTCCGGATAGTTGGCCTCGGGGAATTCCGAGGGCCGGTGGAGATACCTCTACCGGTAGGCTCTGTTCTCGTACTACAAGGAAATGGTGCAGATGTTGCGAAGCACTGCATACCAGGAGTTCCATACGAATGGATCTCTATCACTTTCAGGAGGATGGATGAGAGTAAAATTCAGGTCTACTTCCAGCCAGATCCAGAACTAGAGAATTTGCAGCCCTACGAGCTGTAGGCTACATAGTAGTAGCACACCTCTAAAATACACTTACGTGGGATTCTCCTCTGGAAAGTGGCTTAGAAGGTGATGTTATTACCTATGTAGTTTACTTTTCAGACATGGATGAATCGAACAGACAATTTTGTCAGAGTACACGAAGATATCAATGCAGTCTGTGTTCAGATATATATATATGAACTTTTGTAAAAGTTTGTTTTCAGCAGGATGTCATCAGAAATGTTTTGATGGAATCACCTGATGTACCTTTGACATTTTAGTGGAGATGAACTTTGTGTTTTACCTTCAGTTTTGTGCAATTTACTGCAAACGCCACCAGATCTGAGTTTAACTCGGTCTAAAAAGAAAGTTGGACGAAGAACGATTTGAATGAAATAATAACAACAAAATAAAATTTGAATTCAAAGTCTGAATAAAACACAAACCAAAACTCAAAATAGATCAACTTAAAACTTCAAGATGTGAATCAAGTAAATCAATTAAAATCCGAATCAAAGTGAAATTTCAATCGAAAATGGAACTTAAAAATCAAATCACTAAAAGCAATGAATAATAAAAGCGAAACTCCGAATCCGATATCCCCAGCCTCCGGTTGTTCTCGAAATCTTTTCGACTCGCTGTGATTTCTCCCCTCTTTTGAGAAGGTCGCTGAGTCTACTGACACAGAACCACGAGATTCTCGATTTGGTTCTGATGGCATGGATTCACTTCCTTCGCCAAACATTCAACCTTTGATGAAATCCTTCGGGACGTGAAACACTTTCATGTCCAATTCCAATCTTCTACTACGCTTCTAATCTTTGAAATCTTCAAGATTCAATCGTCAATCTTTCGAGACTGGTACCTAAATTCCAGTTCTCTCCTTTCGAGGTCAGTACATAAATTCTTACTCTCTTTCCGAGATCGATACCTAAATTTATATTCTTTTTCTAGACAGGTACCTCAATTCCAGTTCTCTCCTTTAGAGGTCGGTACCTAAATTCCGACTCTCTTTCCGACATCGATACCTAAATTTTGATTCTCTTTCGAGACTGGTACCTAAATTCCAGTTCTCATCTCTTTCGAGACTGGTACCGAAATTCCAGTTCTCATCTCTTTTGAGACTGGTACCTAAATTCTGACTCTCTTTTCGAGATCGATACCTAAATTTCGATTCTCTTTCGAGACTGGTACCTAAATTCCAGTTCTCTCCTTTCGAGGTCGGTACTTACATTCTGACTCTCTTTCCGAGATCGATACCTAAATTTCAATTCTCTTTCGAGACTGGTACCTAAATTCCAGTTCTCATCTCTTTCGAGACTGGTACCTAAATTCCAGCTTTTCTCCTTTCGAGGTCGGTACCTAAATTCTGACTCTCTTTTCGAGATCGACACCTAAATTTTGATTCTCTCTCGAGACTGGTACCTAAATTCCAGTTCTCTCCTTTTGTGGTCGGTACCTAAATTCTGACTCTCTTTTCGAGATCGATACCTAAATTTCGATTCTCTTCCGAGACTGGTACCTAAATTCCAGTTCTCTCCTTTCGAGACTGGTACCTAAATTCCAGCTTTTCTCCTATCGAGGTCGGTACCTAAATTCCGACTCTCCTTTTGAGATTGATACTTAAATTTTAATTGTCACTCCTTTCGAGATCAGTACTTAAATTCTGATTCTCATCCTTTGTGAGGTCGGTACCTAAATTCCGACTCTCTTTTTGAGATTGATACCTAAATTTCAATTCTCACTCTTTCGAGATCAGTACCTAAATTCTAATTCTTATCCTTTGTGAGGTCGGTACCTAAATTCTGATTCTTCCTCTGAGGCTGGTACTTAAATTCTGGTCCTCATCCCTTTCAATCAGTCCAAAATTTTGATCTTCTTTCCGAGGTTGGAGCCTAAATTCCAACTCTCTTCGTCGAGACTAGAGCCTAAATTCTAGTTCTCTTTTGAATTCTGAGGTCCACCTTTAAATCAATCTTAAATCTAACTTTAACTAAAATTGAAACTCAAATCAATTTGAAACTCAAAATTGAAAATTGAAATGAAAATGAAACGAATCTAAATCTAATCTCTCAATGTCTTGTGATTTGGAATTCACCTCCTTCTTCCCCAGCGAGAGTTCAGGGATCTTCAGTATTAGAGATGTACTTGATACTCCCCAGTGGAAAGTTTTCTTTGCTCTGTTCTAAGTGTGTCACTTAGACGTCTGTGTTGGTTTTGTTGATCTCTTCGGTCAACGCCAATACGCGCGGTGTGCTCCGTCAGCACACCACACCAATTGGGTGTCCATTTGTTGACCTCATTTTTGGTGAGGTCTTTTCATCTTTTCTTAGTGCTTAGGATCTAGCCATAGGTTTTCTCCTTGACTATCTTAGAGGACTAGAATTGGGACCCACCCCTTTAGCAATTCAGCTATTTCTTGACTCCTCTTGGGATCCCACTTGGATGGTTGCAAACCTTTAAATCACCTTAGAAGGTTAAGAGCACCATATGGGGAACCAATAGTGAGCTCCTATAAGGTTGTTCAAGCCTTAGGACTACCCTAGGTGGCCTGGTCTTGGTGAGGTCTGGCTTATACACACTGCACTCTCACACACACCATCCTTACCCAATTCTCCCCCTGGTTCATTTGAGCACTCATGTGGCTAAGTCCAAACCCCTAGCTCTTTGGCTATAAGGGTTGGGAACCACCCATGAGATGTTCAGGGTGGGCAATCATTGGTCCATGGCTCACTTTAAGCTTCATCATGATCAAAATTCAACTTTTGCCAGAATGCCTAGCTGTGACATTGGGTCCTTCAAGCCTACCTTAAATTACCTAATTGCCCCAAATTTTCCAAAACTTCCAAAAATTACCCAAAATTTCCAATATCCTAAAAAACATTTTGAAACAACCCCCACCTTTTAAATTCACCAAAATACCCCAATACCCTCAAAATAACCTCTTGATACCCTAAAATACCCTTTTGGCACAAATTTCCAAAAATTCCTAAACTTCCTAGAAAATTCCAGAAAATCCCAAATTATTCAAGTTTCATTTTGTTCAACTACACCATAGCCTAATTTTGCCAAAATAACCCACTTATATAAAAATCCCCAAATTGAACCATTTTTAACTTAAATGGACCCAATGTCACACCAAACCAACCCATTTGACCTCAATTTTGCCATATTTCAAATCTAAACTTTAATTCAACATCATTAATATCAATCTAAACCAAATCCAAGTCCAAATGGATTCAAATTTGAGTTCAATTCCATTTGAAATCCAATACCCCCATTTTAGCCTAAAGTGAATCCATGCCCTAAACCTACCAAATTGATTAGCCAAACCCTAGAATTCCTTCCCAATTGATGTTGGGAACTCTTCAATACATTCCCCTAGACCATTTGAAACTTTAAATTGGGTCTAAACCCCACCTTAACCCAACTTGGACACAAGTTGATTCAACCCTCCCCAAATTAACTAAAATACCAAAATCCACCAAATTGACCTTCCAATTGAACTCAAAACCATTCCATGTTTTCATGAAATTTTTTCATGGCAATCATTTCTATAATGTTGCTCAATACACTTTGACCTAAATCAAACCCAAACCCAAGTTAGCCTAACCCAAACCCAAGTGAGCCAATTTGAACCTATGGCCCAATCAAATCAATTTGAACCAAGTGTGGCTAAACCAACCTTTCCACAGCCACCAAGTGAACCCTAGGAACCACCCTAGATCCACCTAGCCCAAGCTAGGTGAGCCATGAACCAAGGGTTCCCCATTTTAAGGGATCTCTTCCCTTAAGTTGGTAAATCCTCTTTTGCCTTACCCCAAAACTTCCCCACAACTGCTAATCACCATTAAACCTCTCCATGACTCACCTGACCTCTGGGGCCAGATCCCATGTCCTTGCCGGCCAGCCTAGCTGCTGGAGGGGGTCAAAACTGAGAGCCACCACCTACCTAAACTCACCCAAACTTCACCAATTGGCCACCTCAGCCAAATTAAACTTTGGAGCTCCACTGCCCTCCACCTAAGCAGTGGAATTCACCCATCAATTGAACCCAAACCCAGCTGAATGGCCCTGGCCATTTAAACACCTCTTCTCAGCCATGAGAAAGGTGTTGAAAGGTGTTGAAATTTTTCTCAACAGAAGCCCTCCAAACTATTCCCAGAGCTCCTCCTAGCCAAGAGAAGCTCATCCCCACTGTTCTCCTGCCCTGAATCCCCCCAGTCGAGCCCAAGTTCTCAGCCGAAAATTACGCAGAAACAGGACACTCTTTGAAACTTCACCAAATCCAAATTAACTCTTCCCACACCTTCACCAGAGATAGAAAAGGAGTTCCCCAGTGAAAGCCCCCTCTCCAGGTCACCCAGTTGTTCCAGCCTCCAAGCTTTGTGATCGGGCCCGGTGGAAGTCAAGCCTGGGCATTTCACCACGGCCTCCGAGCTTCATCCCTAGCTTCCTTGGACTCCAACGAACGTGCCGAGCCTCTCTGATAGAAGCTTCACTTCTCAGAGCTAAGGAATTGCCCTCTTCTTCCTCTCGAGCTTCCAGCCGTTCTTCATTTCATTCAAGTCAATTTCAGTGCACGTTAACCATATGGATGTGTTCTTCTTCTTAAGACGAATCCATAGAGCATAAGAATGTTTAATTTGGTTAAGTATCGAGCGAGATCTTAGGGTTAGAAGGTGGACGGCTCACGGGACGCACCAGTCGTAGACGATGACCAGGGACCGTCGGATTGCTGTCGGCATATTTTTAGGTTGTGTGTTTTGAAAATGGGTCGCCTAAAAAAGTTGTCGACGAATCTTTTTTAGATTTTAAATTTAATTTAAATATATATATAATTTAGAAAGTAGTATTTTATTTTGAAAATAATTTTGAGTTTCAAAATTTTAAGATATGAAATAAAACTGATCTCACATCCCGATTAGTTTATATAAACGAGCACCACACCACAAACTGTATATCTATCCCGGAGAATGGACACACTGCTTGATGACGGGGCTCGATTAAATAAACTAAAATATTTGTGACATCCGTTTGGTCTGCGAACCAACTTTATAAGCCGACAAGTTCCCCTACTTAATATAAATGAATTAAGCAGGGTTTATATTACATGGGTTCTTAAAGTTCCCTATAAGGGCAAGCCCCTATAGTTAATTACATCTTAAATGACGAGAATCATTTAAGAAAACTCTCGATAATGATTAGTGGTTTTACTCTCAAGAATTTCAAAGTTTAAGCTTTTCAAAGGATTGGATCTTGGAAATTTCAATTGGGAATGGATCAAATTTGGAACAGTTTATTTCAAGAATCCAAGGGAAGAGAAGTAGGAGAAGCTGAGGATCCAAGAAGAATCTTGGCAACTTCCCAAACTATCCTATTGTTTTTCTTCAATTTGGGAATTAATTTAATATTACAATCCTGCCAATTTTAATTAATTAGGACTTATATTTGTATGACATAATCATACAAATAGCCTCAAAGATGTGAGGGTTTATGTCGTACCGAACGACTACCTCGGAGTCCTAAGACCGGTTAGGGCTTAATTTGCATAACATGATTATGCAAATGCCTAATGAAAAGTTGACGATTTATGTTGCACCAAGCAAACTATCTCGAAATCCTATGGCTTTGTTATTTAATTCTAAGAAATGTTTTGCTGAAGTAGACACAAGTTTTGCTGACGAAGATGGTCGTGCTGCCCACTATGCTCCAAGCTCCTTGTTGTTGCAGAGGTTTGGTTTTGGAATGTGAAAATCAAGGGATGAGAAAAGTGTTTTGGTTTAGAGAGAATCTTAAAATCCAAGTGTTTTTAATATTTTAATTAAAATAAATCTTAAAGTTGTTTAAACAGAACCGATTAAGATCCCACGGTTCCGTCATCCCGCACCAGTTATTTTCATCGAATTCACTTAGTCCAGATGAATTTGATAAACTCAACTGAATGAGTTCCACACTTTCATTTAGACCATGGGAAATTCCGTTAGCAACACGTGGGTTACATCATCCGAGGTATTCCCGATCGTTCAACGAGACATTTTAATTTAGTTACAATTGTAGTTTTGTTGTTCTGTTTGTGATTAAATTTTGAGTTATTTTATATTTTGAAATGTTGTGGCGGTAATTTTTATCTTGTAATGACTTTTAATTTAGTTTTTGGTTTCAGTTCAGGGACTATCCTAAAAGTTTTGGTTTTCATGCAGCAGTTGTTTATCATGCAAGAAAAGTAAAGTACAGTGCACGTAAGTAAATTGCAATAAAATAAAAGCGTACCTGGAGGGTCTTCCCGTCATCCCAAGCTACACTAAAAACACATGCTAAGACATTTAAATATTTCAACAAGTACCTAGGTAAAGCTAAGGGAAAGATTTTAGTTGTCTACCAAAGTCCTAATCCTATAGCTAATCATCTCCTATGACGTCTAGGTTATTGTGTTTTGGTTTAAGGTTGACTCTCTTCACCCAAGAACAATTAAATTCAGTTGTTCTTATAAACATCCTATCATATTGAGGAAGTGCTTAAGACGAGTCTTAAACATCTTTTCAATACCTTTAGGATTGTTTTAAGTCCAAGAGAATTTAATTATACAAGTGAATTAATCATCCATGAGTTTAAGTTTTGTTATCTTGCTCAGTGAACTAGGACATTTGAATATCCTATAAGTGAAGTAACACTTCACTTGATGCCTCATTTAAGAGTTATAATAATAAGAGCTTTAAAAGGGCAAATCAAATTATTAAATATTTTGATGATTTAAACTTAATGATTTAATTTTTATTTTGACTTAACTATAAAAAGTTAGTTTAAGTTTGGAATAGTGTTCAAGTTATTTTAGATTTAATTCTTAAGGATTTCATTTAGGTTTGTTGTTAAATGATTTTAATTTAATTTAATTCAATTCAACTTTAATTCAATTTAATTTAATTTTGATTTAATTTGATTTGATTTTAATTTAATTTAATTTAATTTTAATTTAATTTCAATTTAATTTCAATTTAATTTAATTTTAATTTAACTTTAATTTAATTTTAATTTTAGTTTTAATTTAATTTTGATTTTAATTTAATTTTAGCTTAAGTTTTAATTTAATTTTAATTTTAATTTAATTTTAGTTTAAGTTTTAATTTAATTATTATTTTAATTAATTAATTTTTTTATTTATTTATTAAGAATTAAGTATTATTGAAGTAGTTTATTTAGGGACTTTTAAATTAAAGAATAAATATCCTCTTAATAATATCCCTACTTTAATAATTCCAATTTCCATCATTTTTCCAAAATTTCAATTAATTAATTAATTAAAGTTTATTTTAATTATATTTTTTTTGAAATGGTTAGTAGGTTTCTACCCTCAATCATTTAAGTTTCAATCATCCAAAATCAGTTTAAAATCAAATATTTTACCGTCCCCTTTTTAATTAATCCTAAAATTTTAATTAAAGTTTAAAATTTTTTAATTACCATTTCGCCCTTCAAGTTTAATAATTCTATAACTCACTAAATTAAGCTCAAATGAACTTGAAATATGTAACCTCACTCACATGTCAATTAAGACATTAGAGGAGAAAATGTGATTTTTTTTATTTAATTTATTTATGTAATTATTTTTTAATGAAAAAATAGGGGTTTCAAGGAAAATTCAATAACATGACCAAGGAAATGTTTCTATCCTTAAGAAAATTATGGGACATTCCTAATGACCAGAGGACCATTTGGACCAATTTTAATGATTTTTTGAATTATATTTTATTTATTAGAATTATTTTGAGTTTTGGAGTATTAATTAATATTAAAATAAAATTAAAGTTGAAAAATGGATTTTATATTTTTCTTAAATCTCTCTGACCTCAAGGAGTTCAACAAAACAAATTTGTATTTATCTGATTTTTCTTTGATTTATTAGAATTATTTTGGTGAAAAGGTTGAAAAATACATTTTTTTAAAATTAAAAATTACATTAAGCTTTTAAATTCAATATCTTATCTAGGGCTTAAGAAAAATATTTGGTTTGTTCCTAAGTAATTAGAATTCAAAATGTGACATTTTGGTGATTTTTATTATTTTTTAATTATTAAAAATATTAAAATAATGATAAAAATCAACTTTTTTAGAAAATTACAATTTTAATTTTCCTAAGTTCCTCTGATATCATAGAAGCTCCAAAACCATTTTTGTGAATTTTTGAAAAGCATTTTGTGAGTTATGAATTTTTAAAGTTTAATTTTACTCATTTTTCTTAAGAGGCTTAATCAACCCATTTGGTGGGGTTAATCAAGTCCAATTGACTTCAAATTTTTATGTGATGCTCTCCTGACCCTAAAGGACAGTGGAGAATTGTTTCTAAGTCAATTTGATGTCTAGTTAACCCTAATTAATTATAGTTCAATTTTGGGTGTTTAGACCAATTAGGGTTATTCCAAGTGAATTAACTCAAAACTTATTTTTCCTAGGTTCCTCTGGTCATAAGAAACATCACCAAATTTTCCTAGAATTTATTTCTCAACATGTTAATTGGAATTAAAATACTCAAAATAGTAACATGCAATTGAAAAATCTATAACTTCTCATAGGGATGGCCTCTGACCTTGGAAAATTCAAGGAATGTTCCCAAGTTCAGAGGCTTTAAAAGCCCTATGGTCTCATGCCAAGGTGAATTTCCTATATGCATGGAGAATTGAAATAGTACAGAGAGTAAATAAATTATTAAAAATAAAATACTTAATGAAATGACCTGATTTCTTTTCCACATTATTCTCCTCTGTTCATGAGCAAGAGAGTATTTTTATTTTATTTTTAGGATTTTTCTACACAAAGTTATGGATTTTCTAAGTTCTGGTAATTAAATAAATCCATAAAATCCTATTTTTTCTATTTATCCGAATCGGTGCTGCGTCATCCTTAGCATCTCCGAACAGCCACGCGGCGCTTTCTAGTTCGACACCGCCATCCGACTCAGCGCTCCACGGGGCCGCGGTTCATGTACCATCGCACTGTCCGGCTTGATCCCGATCGTTCGCTCTATACACGCTCGATCCGACGGCTCCTGGTCATTGTCTACGACTGGTGTGCACCCGTGACCGTCCACACTAAAACCCTAAGAACTCACTTGATTCTCAACGGATTTTTATGTTCTTATGCTCTATGGATTCGTCTTGAAGAGACGAATACATCTATACAGTGATCATGCATTGAAATTAAGGCATTTGAAATGGAGATTGTTCAGAAGCTCGGGAAGAAGAGAGAGCTCATACCTTTGCTCAGAGAAGTGAAGCTTCGATCTGAGAGTTGTGTCACGTTCGATTGGGTCCAAGAAAGCTCCAGATGAAGTCCCTTGGCTCCGGTGAATTGCCTAGGTACAAAAGTGACCACGGCCGATCACAAAGCTTGGAGGGCCGGAGCAATCGGGTGGCCTAGAGAGGGGGCTTTCACCTGGGAAATTCTCCTCTTGGTCTGGTGAAGGTGTAGGACCAATCAATTTGGGGATTGGCTCACTGTAGTGAAGTGTCCTGTTTTTTTGGTGGAATTTGGACTCTGAAATTGAGCTCTGTTAATGGGGATTAGGGCAAATGGACACTGGAGCTTAATTGGTCTAAGTGTGGAGAGTGGTCTGGGACAATTTTGGCAGAGTTTCAGTAGTTTTGTTTCAACACCTCTTTCATGTCCGAGAGAGGTGGGGTTTAAATAGGAGTGGCTGGAGGGCCTCCCAGGGGGAGTTAGGGGTTGGGATCGGGCCGCCTCGGTGAGGAGAAGAACGACCATGGTGGCCATTGGGCATGGGGCAACTCAGCAGGTGAGAATTCCAAGCTTTGGCTCACTTGTGAGCTCTCGGGTGTAGTGTTTTCCGGCGGCCCAGGTGGCTGGCCTGCAGGCATGGGTCACCCTCAGGGTCAGGAGGTCCAGGGCTGGGATTTAGTGTAGGGAATTGGCAATGGCCATGTGTAAAGTGGTTGAATTAAAATGGAATGGGGTAAGGGTGTATTTTGGCTAATTTTGGTCAAATGTATGGATTGGGCTAGGTGCACCTCCCCATGGCTAGTTTGGGCTGAAGAGAAAGTGGTTTAGGTCAGCTTAATTAGTGGGAAGGGTCACCATCCAAGCACAATTAAGTTTAAGCAAGGTTTAGGGTAATCATGGAAGTGGCTAATCCCCTTAAGGGAATATGGAAAGAGCCTCCTCCTATTGCCATCTTGGGCATGTTGAGGTGTCCAAGGCTTTCATGGCTCCCATGTGGCTCATGCATGGCTTCATGGCTCCATTTGGCTTGGGAAAAGTTAAGTCAACTTTCATGAGGAAGGATTTTGTGATTTTTGGCTTTTTGGTGACAGTTGTCATGAGGTTTGATTTGGAATGGTTTGATGATGAATTTTAAATTTAGGGAAGGTTTTAATTGGAATGGATGATGAAGTGTAGTGTCATGTGGGCATTAGAGTCAAATTTGGGCCTTTGAAATTATTTTAGGAATGAGCTTTTTTAGGAAGGCTTAAGGAAGTGGGCCTTAGGTTTTAAAATAAATTTATGGATGGGAGTTTTATAAAAGGTTGGGCCAAATAATGTTGGGTTTATTTTAGGGATGTGCTATGATTGATTTGAAGCAAGTTTTAGGTGGTTTGGGTTTGAATTGGGTTGGATTTGGGCTTCTTTGGTAAAGGGGCCAACATAGGTCAAATTGGGCTAATTTGGGCCAATGTTGGGCTAGGGTTGAAGTTGATGTAAAATTAATGTTGGGAAATGTTTATGGGGGTGTTAAAAATAGGTTTGAACTTTGGTTGGGTTTTGATTTTGGGATTTAGGCCCATTTGGGTTAGGTTTGGGTGTAGGCCCATTTAGGGAATTTTGGGTTTGGGTTGAATTTGAGTAAGGTTTGGGTACAAATTTTGAGCAAATCATGTTAGTGTTTTGTTTTTGGGGATTCTAGGAAGGTTTTAGAAAAGATTTGGGTCAAATTGAGATTGAATTGGGATGGTTTGATGTAGGTTTAGGTCATGGGTCAAAATTGGGCCTTAAGCTTAAAAAATGAAATTGGATTCAAATGTCAATCAAATTGGGCTTGAATTTGGTCTACATTGACATTGGGGATATTGAATTGAACTTTAGAATTGAATTGGACTAAAATTGAGGTCAATTGGGGTGATTTGGTTTGACATTGGGTTCATTTGGGTTTAAAATAGGTTAAATTGGGGGTTTTGGTAAAAGTAGGGTAAATTGACAAAATTGGCCCATGGTGTAGTTGGACAAAATGAAATTGGGAATATTTGGGATTTTCTGGAATTTTTTGGGAATTTTTGGAATTTATAAAAGTTTGGCCAAAAGTGTATTTTTAGTGTATTTCGAGTGTATTTTTGGAAATTTTGGTATATTCGGCTATGGATGATCAATTTGAGTGATGTGGCAATGCTTGGGATTGGTTTTGTGGAATTTTGGGTAATTTGGAGATTTTGGAAAATTTGGGCAATTTCAAGGGCTTTTGGTAGGTTTGATGGGTGTAGGGTCCCTGGGGTCAAAAATTTAAATTTTGGAAGAATGAAGATTGATCAAATGTGAGTAAAATGGAATCACTTTGATTGAGCAATGAAGCCATATTAAGCCCATATGAGCCATGAGAGGACTCATTGGAGGCATTCACTATGTTGTTCCTAACCCTCTTAGCTAGGGGCTTAGGGGTTAAGGTCCATCCATATGAATTACCTACATGAGTCAGGGAGTCAAGTTGGGTATAGGTGTGCTTTTAGGATTTGGATTGTGTGTGTGAGAGTGTAGAGTGTGAGTGTAATGAGTGTGTAAGTCAACCCTCACCATATCCTAAGGCCAAAGAGTCCTATAGGGAACTCATCCTTTAAACCTCCACATTTGATCTCAACCCTCTAGGTGATTAGGGGTCTACAATCAAGCTTGTGGGGTTTGCAGGGAGACAAGAAGTGGTTTAAATTACTAGGGGATGGGTCCCAATTCCGGTCCTCTAAGATAGTCAAAGGAAAAGCCTAAGGCTAGATCCTAAACACTAAAGAGGGAAGAGAAGACCTTATCAAAAATGAGGTCAACAATTGCGCGTGTATCAAACGAACAGCTCAGATGGCTTTGGAAGAGGAGATGGAGCGTGAACCGCGGGACTCGTGGCTGCTGACTCAGGTGGCGGCGTCGAATGGGAGCGCGACACGTAGGGCTTCGAAGCTGCCGAGGTTCACGCGGCGCTGACTGGTTTAAGTAGGAAAATATGATTTTTCTTATTTATTTAAATACCAAAAACTTCAAAAAATGATATTTTTGCATAGAAAATCATAAAAATAAAAGAAAAATACCGTCTTGCTCAGTGAACAGAGGAGAATTATGTGGAAAAGGAATTGATATGTTTTGTTGAGTATTTTATTTTTAATTAATTTAATACTGTTTTGAGCATTTTAATTCTACATGCATGTATACATTTCACCATGGCATGAGACCATAGGGCTTTTGTAGCCTCTGATCTTGGGAACATTCCCTAAATTTTGCAAGGCCAGAGGCTATCCCTGTGGTAGGTTATGTATTTTTCAAGCTTATGTCACTGTTTTTGATATTTTAAGTCCAAAAATTAGCATGTTGCTTAGAAAATTCCAGGAAAACTTGGTGAAGTTCCTTAGGACCAGAGGACCCTAGGATAATTATGGTTTGAGTTAATTCATTAAAAATAATTCTAATTGGCTTAATCACTCTAAATTGAACTTTGATTAATTAGAGTTAATCTCGCATTAAAATGACTTGAAAATAATTCTCCACTGATCTTTAGGATCAGGGGAACCTCACATAAAAATTTAAAGTCAATTGGAAATGTTTAACAACCCTATTAAATGGATTAATTAAGCCACATAATCAAAATTAAACTTTAAAAATTCATAACTCCAAAATACATTTAAAAAATTCACTAGATTGATTTTGGGACTTCTCTGATATCAGAGGAGTCTAAGAAAAATAAAATTGGAGTTTTCTAAAAAATTTCATTTTTAAGCATATTTTAATATTTTTAATAATTAAAAAATAATAAAAATCACAAAAATAATAAAAATCATAAAAATGTCATATTTGGTCCCTAATCATTTAGGAACCAATCAAATATTTTTCCTAAGTTCTTGGTTAAGATATTTAATTTCAAAGCTTTAAAACTTTTTTTTTAAATTAAAAATGTATTTTCTAGCCTTCCCCACTAAATTAATTCTAATAAATCAAACAAAAATCATAAAAATGTAAAATTTGTTTCTCTGACTTTCTTGAGATTAGTGAGATTTTTGAAAAATATAAAATTCATTTTTCAACTTTTATTTTATTTTATAATTAATTAACACTCTAAAACTTAAAATAATTATAATAAATAATATATAACTAAAAAAATCACCAAAATTGGTCCAAATGGTCCTCTGGTCATTTGGAACATCCCATAATTTTTTTAAGGACAGAAACTTTAGATTGGTCATGTTGGTGAATTTTCTTTGAAAATCCCTATTTTCCATTAAAAATAATTATATAAATAAATTAAATTCAGAAAAATCACATTTTCTCCTCTAATGTCTTAATTGACATGTGAGTGAAGTGGCATAAAGATTTTAAGCTCATTTTAGCTTAATTTAGTGAGTTATAAAATAAATAAGCTTAAAGGGGCATAAAGGTAATTAAAAGATTTTAACCCCTAATTAAAACTTTAGATTTAATCAAAATGGGGGTAAAATATCTGATTTTAATCTTCTCCTAGATGATTGAAACTTTGTCAAATTAAATGGTAGAAACCCATTAATCACTTTAATAAACCAAAAATGAAACATTAATTAATTAAATAATTTAAATTTTGGAAGATTAATTGAAATTTGATTATTAAAATGGGGATATAACTTAAGAGGATATTGATTCTTTAATTTAAAAATCCCTAAATAAATCACTTAATAATACATAACTCTTAAACTTAAGAGGATAAGTGGAATTAATAATTAAATGATTAAAAGTAAATAATTCTTAATTAAAACCTAAATCATTAAAAAAATTTAATAATTGATTAAAACCTAAAATGTTAAATAATTAAAAAGTAAATTAAAATATTTAAAACCAATTTAAAAATCATTTCAAAACAAACTTAAATCAAATTTGCATATTTAAAATAATTTTTTAAGTCAACTTACCTTAAAACATGATGTAAAATTAAATTACTTAATCCAAATTAAATCATCAAAATTTAATAAATAATTTGAACACCTCTTTTAACCTAAATTAATCTAAAAAATTAAATTAACATGAAATATTGATATTATTTATAAAAATTTTAACTTAAATGAATCAAACATCATTCCCAATTTAAAATCATTGATTAAAATTTCTTAAACCACATTAAAGTAAATCATCAACTTTAACTTCGAATCATTAAAATTTCTTTAACAAATTAACTTGCCCCTGAAAGCTTTAAATTATTATAAATAGTAAAGGAAGCGTAAATGAAATGTCACCTCACTCATAGGATAATCAAACATCTTAATTCACTAAGCAAGGGAACAAAGCTTAACTAAACCCTTGGATGATTAATTCACCTGTGTAATTAAATTCATTTGGACTCAAAATAATCTCAGAAGTATTGAAAAGATGTTTAGATTCGTTCTAAGCACTTCCTCAATATGATGAGATGTTTTAAAGAATAATTGAACTTAATTGTTCTTTGATGAAGAAAATCATCCTTAACTAAAATCAAGAACCTAGACGTCATAGGAAATGCTAGCTATAGGATTAGGATTCTGGTAGACAACCAAAACCCTTCCTTTAGTCTTTACCTAGGTACTTGTTGAAATATTTAAATGCCTTAACATGTGTTTAAAAGTATATCTTGGAATGACGGGAAGACTCTCCAGGTACGCTTTTATGTTATTGCAATTTACTTTATTGTACTGTGCTTTACTTTTCTTGCATGTTAAACAAGAATGTTGCATGAAAACCAAAACCTTTAGGATAGTCCTTGAACTGAAACCAAAACTAAATTAAAATTCACTACAAGATAAAATCCACCGCCACAACATTCAAAATATAAAATAACTCAAAATTTAAGCACAAACAGAACAACAAAACTACAACTTTAACTAAATTAAAACGTCCTGTTGTATGATCGGGAATACCTCGGATGATGTAACCTAAGTGTTGCTAACGGGATTTCCCACGGTCTAAATGAAAGTGTGGAACACATTCAGTTGGGTTTAACAAATTCATCTGGACTAAGTGAATCCGATAAAATTAACGATGTCGGAAGGATGGAACCGTGGGATCTTAACCGGTGTTGTTATAATCAACATTAAGATTTGTTTTAATTAAAACACTAAAAGACATTTGGACTTTAAGATTTCTAAACCAAAACACTTCTCTCATCCTTTAATTTATGACTTCTAAAACTGAACCTCTGCGACAACAACAAGGGCTTGGAGCATAGTTGGCAGCACGGCCATCTTCATCAGCAAAACATGTGGCTACTCCAGCAAAACTTTCCTTAGTTTAAATAACCAAGCCATAGGACTTCAAGGTAGTTTGCCTAGTGCAACATAAATCCTCAATTTTTTGTTAGGCATTTGTATAATCATGTTATGTAAATTAAGCCCTGACCGGTCTTAGGACTCTGAGGTGGTCGTTTGGTACGACATAAACCCTCACATCTTCGAAGCTATTTGTGTGATTATGTCATACAAATATAAGACCTAAATAAATAAAATTGGCAGGATTGCAACATTAAATTCTCCCTAAATTGAAGCCAACCAATACGATAGTTTGGGAAGTTACCATGATTCTTCTTGGATCCTCAGCTTCTCCTACTTCTCTTACTTTGGATTCTTGAAATAAATTGTTCCAAATTTGAGCTAATCTCTTATGAAATTCCAAAATTCAATCCTTTGAAACCTTAAACTTTGAAATTCTTGAGAGCAAAACCACTGATCATTATCGAGAGTTTTCTTAAATGATTCCCGTGATTTAAAATGTAATTAACTATAGGGGCTTGCCCTTATAGGGAACTTTAAGAACCCGAGTAATATAAACCCGACTTAATTCCTTTATATTAAGCGGGGGAATTTGTCGGCTTATAAAATTGGTTCGCAGACCAAACGAATGTCACAAATCTTCTAGTTTATTTAATCAAGCCCCATCGTCAAGCAGTGTGTCTATTCTTCGGAATAGATACACAGTTTGTGATGCGGCGCTTGTTTATATAAACAATTTGGGATGTGAGATCGGTTTGATTTCATAAATTATTTTCAAAAATCAAATGCTACTTTCTAAATTATATATATATTTAAATTAAAACCTAAAAATATGCCGACAAGAAATTAAGTTTAAAATGTAATCAATTTTCTTCCTATAAGATAACTCAAGTGAAGCCAATTTTTTATTAGACATTTCCTTAAGCTTCTCCTCACATTCTTTTTTTCTCTTTTTTTTTATTTTTTTCAAGTGAGGATTACTATTTTTGGATTGCCCGTTAATGATTTTAAACTTCACTATCCTTAACTTATTTTAAAAAACTTATACATTCTTACTTAATAAATATGACATTTTTAATAATTTATTATTTTTTAAAACTTATTTCAATCTTTTCTTTTTCAAGCAATAATCTTGATTCCTTAGTATTTCAAAAATACAATTCTCTTTACTATAAATAGAAAAAATTTCATCTTATTATTCTTTAAGTTAAATAATTCTATTCTTAAAATCAATCATAATTTTTGAAATTTTAGTTAAGTTTACTACATTATTTATAAATTCAAAAATTTAGGTAGTCATAAACAGATTTTTCATTCCTTATGTTATGTTAATATATTTTTAAAGAAAATATTAGTTCATTAAGGACAAATAATATTTAAATTTGATAAATGTTTTCCCTTCCTCCAAACTTCAGCTTTAGTATAAATATGAATCATGAAATTTTTTAAAGCATGAGAGAAAGAAATAAACATGAATTAATCTAAGTACATTAACGATGTAGTAAATAAAAACTAACTTCTACTTCTACACATGCTTTAATATGAATATAACAAAATTGATTATGCATATATAGAAAAGTTTTGCAGAGCAGGAGTTAATTTCTAAAAATTCTTTCTTTTTTTTATTTTTTTAATTTTTATTTTTGAACATAAAAAATTGCTAACTATTCATGAACACTAAACAGTAGGCTGAAACAGAAATAAACTTTTATAAAAATTCATTCATATTTCAGTCTTAAACACACATCAGATAATCTAAAAGCAGTTTCAACATAAAAAGTTCACATCAACACTAACAAATAACATCACACTAAGCAGCACAAGAAACAAGAAATACACTAAAAATAGAATAACACATCTCCAGAGGTAAGTCAAGCTACTAATCACTATCTGTAGCTTCATCATCATCATCACCAAAAGAAAGCTCCATATCCTTTGGATCAGCATATGGTGAATATCTTGGACGGGTAGGAAACTGAACATCATGCTCACCCTTCAGGAATCTTACAAAAGACTCAGAAGACTCAGCATCATAATCACTCTTCCTTTGGGTATACTCAGAAAGATGATCGATCTTCTTATCAATCGTATCTACTCTATAATGTGTTAGGAATAACTCATTCTACTGCTCTATAAACTGATCATGCATAGTCTCCCAGAAACTAGATGGTGCCTCAGCAGAAGTAGATGGTCTAGAAGTAGAAGCTCTACCTGAAGTAGGTAATGAACCAGAAGGTGCAGTAGAATTCTTACTTCGAAGTCAATCATAGATACTGACGCTCTCTCTTCCTATAGGCTTTGTCGACTTGAACTTTTCCTTAGAAAGCTCAGCAACTACTCCAGCATTTTCACATAGAGAATAGATCAGAGATGGAAAACCAAGTCCAATAAGAGTGCTAGAACGAGCAGTAGCCTCTACAGAATAAAAAATAATGCTCCCTACATCAATAGGCTTCCTCTCTTGAATGCAATAGTTGAGGATAGGTCTATCTTAGGTAACCTCGCTCAGATGATTGGATGGAAGGAGACGAGCAGAAATAAAGTAATGCCATGCCTTTGAAACACCATTAAGCTTAGAAGATGAAAAATTTACCCTTTTTCTGTTTCAAATATTCCAGGCTCCAGTACTATCAGTCAGGTAGGCAATGATCATATCCAAATATCCCTCAGATGGAGATAATTCGGATTAATAAAACTCAATGTTTGGCGGCAGAACATAGAAAATGATGATACGTTCAGGAGTGAATCCTACTTCATCTCCTCAAACAAAAAATCTTGTATTTTTCAGCATCCACGAAATTGGCATAAAACTTTCTAACAACCGGGATAACAACAATAACAGTGAAATAGCAAAATCATTGCCAGTTGAGCACAATGATTGTATCCTCAATTCTTCCTCCAGGATTGTAAAAACCTCGCTCCGAGATAAATTTTCAAGTCGTATCAAAATCATTATATCAGAAGTGTGCAGTAGCAGTGATGAACTTGCTACGATCAAAATTTTCTTGTTCCTTTCCTCGCTTAGGATTAGGTGCCATCTAAATGTGAAATAAAAACGCAAAATAAATTCAATGGATCTAGGAAAATAAACTAATTTAAGCTTTTCAAACTTGAAAGAGCTTAAAAACTTCATGGATTTAACCTTAAAAATCAAAATTTTTCTCAAAATTTTGGTTTTTCTCAATGAGAGCAAAATCCATGGTGAAAATAAAAAATAATGAGTTTAGAATGTAGATCTGACATCGGGATGAAGAAATCAGGTGATTTCAAGCTCAAAAACTTGAAAATTTGACTTTAAATGGGATATATAGGGGGTATGTTCGCGAAAAATAGTGGAGGAGGAAGCTTAGGCATCAAAAATGGCGTGGGGGTGTTTAAGAAGATGAGTTTTCGGGTTCAGGCCGAACCGGTGCCTAGGCTCCGAATTCTGGCGCCTAGGCGCCAGACTCACCTTTCCAAAAATTCGATTTAAATTTTATATTTTCCACCAAATCTTATAAAATTTGACTCCTAATTACTCTTATGAGAGTATTAATCCATTTTGTATCCTCCAAACATTTTCACAATCAATTTAAAATGATAGTTTAGATCCACAAAAATGTATCCAAAATTTTCAATTCCAATCCATAACCTTCATTCCAAATTCAATAAATTTCAGTACAAGACTGTATCAAGGTTCATCGTTTTATAAATAACATAAACAACAACATATTCAAAGCAAATATTCAAATCCAATAACACACATTGAACAATTAAGTAAACACACAAATTCGATATTCAACACACTAACAAATGACTCGATCACACCTAAAACAAATATAAGATCTATTTAACACCGATCGTCATTTACCATCTCTTTCGCGATGAAGTTCGATGGGACCGAAGGGATAAAACACCAATGCCCTTGGAAATTCCAAAGTCGTCGTTTCATTGATCCACTTATTCTTCGTATACATTTCTACTTGAGCGTCATGATAGGCTGCCACATGATCAGATTGAAGTTTGGTTTGCCATTCCAAGTGTTCGTATTGGTGGTACATCTCATGGAGACAATTACCAATATTTTGAAGTTCCGCTTCAATCTTCTCCAATCGACTAAATAATTTCTCCATATTAACAGCAATAAAACCATTAAAATAAGGCTGAGGATCTTTGGGAGATTTTTCTCTAACCTCATTTCCATTATTTCCTCTATCCATTGCCTCCAAATCCTTCTTAACTCCTCCAAAATGGATTGCTCTGGTCGAAATTAAGGTTTCTATTGGATTGGGGGCTAAGATAAGGAAATATATAAAGAGATTTCATGTGAAAAAACTGAAGATTTTTCAGTTTTTACAAGATCTGTAACCATGGTGCTTAGGCGCCCGAATCTGGCGCCTAGGCGCCGGATCATCGATACGTAGGCCATTCTAGCACTTAGGCGCCAACTTTTGGCACCTAGGCGCCGGAACCTCGATCGACTCTGATTCACCTATCATCAAATTTTACAAGTTTCGCTCGTAAAAATAGGTCTAACAAACGGGTATGATCAACACACAAACACAATTACAAAAATTTCAAATCACAAACAATCACAAACGAAGGTTAACTTGATATCCTTTTTACTCACATTTGACATGGAGTGGTCCAAGTCCAAATTCTATATACTTCAAGATAATGTTTAGTTTAGGCCAATACAGAATTGTTAGCTTTATATTTCCATAAGTTATATACAAATTTAGTCAAGACCAAGGCATAACCTTGCAACAATAATTTGACTCACATTAATAACTATGTGTTGCCTCCCACAAAGCGCTTTGTTTAACGTCGTCAGCTCGACCTAATTAATTGAATTAATCAGATAGACTCAGCTTATAAGCCTCTTTGTAATTTAATTTCATTTCTCCCATATAAGGCTTCAGTCTTAATTTGTTAACTTTAAATACTTTTCCAGTTTTGGGATCTTTAATATCCACAGCTCCATAAGGTTATACTTTCTCAATTATAAATGGTTCCATCCATTTAGATTTTAATTTTCAAGGAAAAAAATTTAAACGAGCATTAAATAATAATACTTCTTGTCCAGGCTTAAAAATGTTCTTTGAAATCATTTTTTCATGCAATTTCTTCATTCTTTCCTTATAAATCCTTGCATTTTCATAAGACTCATTTCTTATCTCTTCTATTTCATTCAGTTGTAATAATTGTTTTTCTCCTGCAGTATTCAAATTATAATTGAACTCCTTTATCGCGCAATAAGCTTTATGATCAGGTTCAACAGGTAAGTGACAATATTTACCATAAATTAACTGATAAGGTGACATTCTGATAGGTGTCTTATAAGCTGTTCTATAAGCCCATAATGCAGAATCAAGTCTATCAACCCATTCAGTTCTTTTAGGATTAACAGTCTTTTCCAATATTCTTTTAATTTCTCTGTTTGATACTTCAGCCATTCCACTTGTTTGAGGATGATAAACAGTTGCAATTCTATGTTTAATTTTGAATTTTTCCAGCAATGATTGAATTTTTATATTTCTAAAATGACTTCCCCCATCTGTGATAATTATCCTGGCCATTCGAAATCTTGTAAAAAACATTTTCTATAAAAAATTCGAAACACTTTTGGAATCATAGTTAGGTAAAGCTACAGCTTTGATCCACTTTGAAACATAATCAACTACTAATAAAATATAAATTTTTCCTGATGATGGTACGAAAGGTCCCATAAAGTCTAAACCCCACACATAAAAAATTTCGATTTCTAATATAAATTTTAGAGGCATTTCATCTTTTCTGGATATATTTCCCATTCTTTGACATCGATCACAAGTTTTCACATAATTTCCAACATCTTTAAATAAGGTAGGCCAATAAAATCCAGAATTTAAAATTTTAAATGCAGTTTTATCTACTCCAAAGTGTCCTCCAAATTCAGAATCTTGACATTTTTGAATTATTGCAAAAGTTTCTTCATATGGTACACATCTTTGAATCACATAATCTCTTCTTATTTTAAATAAATGAAGATCTTCCCAAATATATGATTTACAATCAATCTTGAATTTCTTAGTATATTTGTTATTCATCCCATAAGGTAAAATATTGCTAACCAAATAGTTAACTATATCAGCATACCAGGGCATTTGCAATCCTTGAATGACATATAACTGCTCATCGAGGAATTTCTCATTTATATTTTCTTCATAATTCTTTACATTATTATTTTTAATTCTTGATAAATGATCAACAATTTGGTTGTCAGTTCCTTTTCTGTTTACTATTTCAAAATCAAATTCTTGTAAAAGTAAAACCCATCTGATCAATTTAGGTTTAGCATCTTTCATAGATATTAAATACTTAATTGTAGAATGATCAGTATGTACGATACATTTTATTCCAAGAAGATATGGTCTAAATTTATGAAAGGCATATACTATTGCTAACAACTCTTTTTCAATAGTAGTATATTTTATTTGAGTTTCATTTAAAGTTTTGCTAGCATAATAAATAACTTTGAAATTTTTCTCATATTTTTGTCCTAATACAGCTCCGATTCCATAATCACTTGCATCACACATTAATTCAAAAGGTTTATTCCAATCAGGTGCAACAATGACAGGTGCAGTGATTAATTTTTCTTTTAGAATATTGAACGCATTCAGACAATCTTCATTAAATTCAAATTTAGCTTCTTTTTCTAATAAATGGTAAAGAGGTTTAACAATTTTAGAAAAATCCTTTATATATCTCCTATAAAGTCCAGCATAACCCAGAAAACTTCTCACTTTAGTAACGGTATTAGGTGGTTAAAGTTCAGCAATAATTTTCACTTTTGCCTGATCAACTTCCATCCCTATTTGTGAAACTTTATGTCCAAGTACAATTCCTTCTGTGACCATAAATTGACATTTTTCTCAGTTTAGAACTAAATTTGTTTCTTCGCATCTCTTCAAAACTTTCGTTATATTTTCCAAGCAAGATTCAGAAGAAGTTCTAAATACTGAAAAATCATTCATAAATACTTCAATTCCTTTATCGATTAAATTACAAAATATTAACATCATATATCTTTGAAAAATTGTAGGTGCATTGCATAAACCGAAACACATTCTTCTAAAGGCAAATGTTCCATAAAGACTTGTAAATGTTGTCTTCTCTTGATCTTTAGGAGCAACAGGTAATTGATTATAACTATAATATCCATCTAGAAAACATAAATATGAGTGTCCAGCAAGTTTATCCAACATTTGATCCAAGAAAGGTAAAGGAAAATGATCCTTTCTAGTGGCATTATTTAATTTTTGATAGTCAATGCAAATTCGATAACCAGTAACTTGTCTTATTGGGATTAATTTGTTTTTATCATTAACAATGACAGTTATTCCTCCTTTCATTGGAACACAATGAATAGGACTTACCCATTGGCTATTCGAAATAGGATAAATAATTCCACCATCTAACCATTTCAAAATCTCTTTCTTAACAACCTCTTTTAAATTTGGGTTTAATCTTCTCTAGGGTTCAATAGTTGGTTTAAAATTTTCTTCCATTAAAATCTTATGCATACAAATTGAAGGGCTTATTCCTTTTATATTTGCAATAGTCCAACCAAAAGCTTTCTTATAATTCTTCAGAACTCCTATTAATTTTAATTCTTGATCTTTGCTTAATTCTAAAAAATATAATTCACGTAAAGTTAATGAATTTCCAAGAAATGCATACTTTAAATGTGCAGGTAACATTTTTAATTCCAGTTCAGGGGCTTTTTCAATTGAGGGTAAAAGTATATCATTTTAAGTTGTGTCTAAAATTTCCCAATTTTTATGAATATAATGAGTTTCTTCAGATAAATTTTCTTCGTTTAATTTTTCAATTTCTTCATTTAATGACTCATTATATAACATAGATTCTCTATCTTTATCATAAAAAATTACCATACATTTTTTTTGGTATTGCTTTTCAATTATATAATCAAAAGTATCCATCCGATAGCATTTTTCCTTATCAGGATACCTCATTAATTTCAGAACAATAAATGTTATCTCTTGATCGTTAACTCTCATCTTTAATTCTCCTTTTTGCACATCAATAATAGCTTATTTGGTAGCTAGAAAAGGTCTCCCTAAAATGATAGGTATTTCTTTATCTTCTTCCATATCTAGAACAATGAAATCCACGAGGAAAATAAATTTATCTATCTTAACAAGAACATCCTCTATAACTCCTTTAGGATAAGTGATAGATGAATCAGCTAACTGAAGAGTTACAGTGGTAGGAGAAATCTCTCCTAAATCTAACTTTTGAAAGATTGAAAATGGAATGAGATTAATACTAGCTCCTAAATCACATAAGGCTTTTCCACAGAATTTTTCTCCAATAGCACATGGTATAGTGAAACTTCCAAGATCTTTAAGTTTCTGAGGTAATTTCTTCTGAATTATTGCACTACATTCTTCACTTAATGCAACAGTTTCATAAGCTTCAAATTTTCTCTTCTTGCTTAAAATATCCTTCATAAATTTTTCATAGCTTGACATTTGCTCCAAAACTTCAGCAAAAGGAATGTTGATGGTAAGTTTCTTAAAAATTTCAAAGAACTTCGAAATTGATGGTCAAGCTTTTGTTGTTTTAATCTTTGAGGAAAAGGTGGTGGTGGTCTTTCAACTTCAACTTCAATAGGTACTACAGTCTAATCTTTTCTTGGAGAAAGTGTATCTTTAGGTTTTTCGATCTCTTCAACATCTCTCTTTTTCAATCTCATTCCGTGTTTTCTCTTTTAATTCCATTCCACTTCAGAGTTGTACAGCTTTTCCTTGTTCATGTTCTTTTCCAGATTCTTTAGAATTATATTTGACATTGCTAGGCAATGTTCCTTGAGGTCTGTAATTAATGAAATTAGCGATTTGACCCATCTCATTCTCAAGATTACGAATAGTAGTATTTTGACTTTGTAGCTGATTGCTTAGTTGCAAGATCAATTCTTCTGCAGACAACTTTTTCTGTTGATTGTTATAACCAGGAGGGTAAGTTGGTCTATAGTTTGAATTTTCTTGATTGTTCCAATTTAGATTAACTTGATTACTATTCCATTGTTTATGTCTATTACTCTAATTAAAATTAGGATGAACTTTCAAAACCATGATTATAATAATTAGAATAAGGGTTATTAGTTTTACTAGCAATAGCTTGCAAAGTTTCCATTGTTTGAGAATCATCAGAATTTGCAGAATTATCATTACTTACATGTGATATGTCAATAGCAAATTATCTAATTTCTTAGATATCGCGGCTACTTGTGAAGCTAAAATAGAAAAGGCTTCATTATCTTGAATATTGTCCATTCTTTTAGGATTAACCCTCTAAGAAGGCCATTCAAAATTATTATTAGCCATTTCTTCAATTCAGGTGTATGATTCTTTAAATGTATTAGCCATTAAAGAACCACCAGCAGCAACATTAATAGTAGATCTAAGTGATCCAATAAGTCCAATATAAAATTTTTGAATGATTAACCAATCTGGCAAAGCATGATGAGGACATTTTCTTAATAATTCTTTAAATCTTTCCCAAGCTTCATAAATTGTTTCACCATCAAATTGCGTAAATGAAGTAATATCAATTCTCAATTTAGCAGTTTTAGACGAAGGAAATATTTAGCAAGGAATTTTTGTGCCATATCTGCCCATGTTTTAATAGAACAAGTAGCTAATGAATTAAGCCACATCTTTTCTTTATCTTTTAAGGAAAAAGGAAAGATTCTAAGCCTAATAACATCATCAAAAACATTATTATATTTAAAGGTAGCACAAAGTTCTAAAAAACTAGCAAGGTGTAAATTTGGATCCTCATTAGGTGTTCCTCCAAATTGATTATTTTGAACCATTTGAATAATAGAAGGTTTAAGCTCAAAAGAATTAGCATCTACAACTGGCATTTAAATACTAACATGAAGTTCATCAGCTGTAGGGTTTGCATATTCCCTTAATGGTTTATATATATTTTGTTTATTAATTTCGATCAGATTTTGATTATTGTTATGTAAGTTACCCATTTCTTGATGTTTTGATTTTTTTTTCCTTTTTTAATTCTTTTAATTGTTCTTTCTAGTCAGAATCAAAAGGTAGTAATCCTTCAGATCCAGAACTACGCATAAAATTTAAAATATTTTTATTTTGTTTGTGTTTTTTTTTATGTTTTTTTTATTTTTCTTATCTTTCTTTTTACTTTTTATTCTATTTTATCCCCGGCGACGGCGCCAAAAACATGATGCGATGCGACTTTATATATGCTTTTAAATACAAGAATTTGATACCACTTTTAGAATATTTAATTCCTGACAAATGGCTTCAAAAAGTTGATGTGCGATGTTTACTTTTACTTATGAATTTATATTTAGATTTTATAATAACTATTGTAAAATTCACAATTTTAAACGCAAGTATACGTATCGTTCAAGTAATACAGGGATCTAGTGGAGTCCTTGTTATCGATCCCACAGGGATAGTGTTTTTATAAAAAGTAAGAAATGTAAGAAATATTTTGAAAAATTTTCAAATTAAAAGTAATATATATATATATATATATATGTATATATATATATATTATTTTCAAATTTAATTTACTAACAATTTTTTCTATAAGAAAGTAAGCAGTAAGCAGTAATAAAGTAAAGTAAGCAGTAATTAAAATTCAATGCGAGTATAAAAACGACTTTCTCCTTTTCAACTAATCCAAGATTTTTAGAATAATTAACTTTTGTAGGGAATTTAGATTATGGTATTGTGCCAAATAGAAGCATTCATATACTTTACCCTTTGGTCCGGGTGCAAAGAACATTGACTAATCTATAGATTGGTTCAGGATGTTTTATTAGTAGAATGTGTTAATCTTGGCTCACACTACTAGATCTCCAAGGGTGGCTATGGTCGGCCCTACCAGGGACCCGTTCCCTTTCTATAAACTAAATTATTAGAATTTAGTCTCTCACCCTAAAAACTAATTAATTCTACGCTCGTTAAATAATATCTTCCTATTTATTTGCACTTCACCTTGAATAACCCGCATAAAGCCTTCGACTACACAAGGATTCACGTAATATCTACTAGTTAAGAATTTATCTCCGCGTAGGTCTAAAAATTCTTCAACAGGTTTTAACAATTTAAATGGCCAATTTAAAAGTAAACTAAGATCAGGTATTAATATCATCACAATGTTTTAATTATTTTAAATTTAATTCTCCTACAAAATTTAATTAATTTATTATCTTTTCATAGTTGAAAGGAGAAAGATAACTAACTACTCAGAACACATTGAAATCCCACAACAAAATATATTTATAAAACTTTAAACCAAGGTACAAATACTTATCTGAAGTGTTCCATCAAGTGATCCGCTGACTTCTAATGACTCCAAAGTAATGAGGAAAGACTACAACAACAACAACACACAATAAGTAATCAATATAAACTCGCTAGATACAAAGTAAAGTGACACCCTAAGTGTGGAAGAGACTAAAAGAAACTAAGTAAAACTAGAGAGGGGAGAGAAGGTGCTACAAGGGGCCAAGGGGCTAAGGGGCCATTTTCTCTGTAGAATGGGCTCCTGTTTTTAGAGCACTGAATTTGACTAGGCGTTGCTTACGGCACCTCTTCAAAATTCGTCCAAATTCAATGCATCTTCTAGAAGGTAACTGTCGCGCCTAGGCGTCGGACTCCGTGACCAGGTCTTTGCACCTCTTCACTTTGGATCACACCTCTTCGCGATTAAAATCTTTTCCTTATGTGCAAATGCAATGTATCACATGTCCTATATATTAGGAGTAACTTCAAGTCTTCTAGAAGCTCCAATAACCCCTTAACTCCGTCAAAATAACTCACCAAAATCATCAAAAAATCTTAACAGCATCTGTATCGAGCTGGCGCTTAGGAGCCGGATTCTGGCGACTAGGTGCCAGGCCAATAATTCCAATATTTTGCTCCATAAGCTCCATTTTTGCTTTTTTTTACACCTTTTTCCTTCTTTTTCCTTCTTGGACTCTTTTTTAATCATCTACATCCAAAAACATGAAAATACCTTTCATTAAAGCATAATGTCTTTAAGAATTGAATCATAAATAAGACATAAAAATGAGTATTTTTTAGGTTGATCAAATTCCCCCAAACATAAATGTTACTTGTCCTCAAGTAACCCTTTTAATTACATAAAATAGATAACATTTGGAATGAAGTTAAAATATTTAAGATTCCTTATAATTTTTGGTTTTATAAATGCCTTAGCAAATCATTAACCAAATTTCACTAATTAAGTTTAATTTTAAGAATTAAAGAACATTTAACTACCAAATCATAAGACTTCCAATTTTTCATTTATTTCAAGAATAATTGTAATTTATCATATTATGGTCACATAGAATATTTTCATGAAAAAGATTTTCATGAAATATTTTTCTAGTAAAAATATTTGTACATAGAAATTAAGTTAAAAATGTAATCAGTTTTCTTCCTATAAGATAATTCAAGTGAAACCAATTTTTTATTAGGCATTTCCTCAAGCTTCTCCTCACATTTTTTCTTTCTCTTTTTTTTTTCTTTTCTTTTCTTTTTTTTTTTCAAGTGAAGATTACTATTTTTGGATAGCCTGTTATTGATTTTGAACTTCACTATTCTTAACTTATTTTCAAAAACTTATACATTCTAACTTAATAAATATGACATTTTTAATAATTTATTATTTTTCGGAACATATTTCAATATTTTCTTTTTTAAGAAATAATCTTGATTCTTTTGTATTTCAAAAATACAATTCTCTTTACTATACAACAACAACAACAACAAAGCCTTAATCCCACTAAGTGGGGTCGGCTACATGAATCCTTTTTCTCCATTGCGTCCTATTTAGTGTCAAATTTTCGTTTAATTCTAATAGATTAAGATCATTTTTTATGCAATAAGCCCAAGTTTTCCTAGGTCTGCCTCCGCCTTTCTTAACATAAGTTGTATTTAAAACATCTACTCTCCTAATCGGATCATCAGGTGGTCGACGTTTAATGTGACCAAACCATCTAAGGCGACTCTCTCTAATTTTATCCGACACTGGTGCAACTCCAACCCTATTACGGATATATTCATTTCGCATTTTTTCTCTAAGTGTAAAGCCACTCATCCATCTAATCATTCTCATCTCGGCAACACTTAACTTAACATTATGCTTCTCTTTTAAAGGCCAACATTCAGCACCATAGAGCATTGAAGGTCTCACCACCATCTTATAAAATTTTCCTTTCCGTCTAAGCGGTACTTTTCTATCACACAATAGGCCGGACGCATTCCTCCACTTCAACCAACCAACCTGAATTCTACTATTAACATCCCCATCTATATCACCATCGCTTTGAACAATGGACCCAAGATATCTAAATCGTTCACACCTTTTAATAATTTGATCACCCAAAGTTACACTTCGTCACTAGACCTACTATTACTAAAATTACATTCCATGTATTCAGTTTTAGTTCTACTCAAACGAAGACCTTTAGACTCCAATGTAGACCTCCATAATTCAAGTTTTTCCTGGACTTTTTCTCTTGTCTTATCCACTAGGAGGATATCATCAGCAAAAAGCATACACCAAGGTACATCCTCTTGTAAATGGCCAAGTAAGACCATCCATAAATAAAGCAAGAAGATATGGGCTTAAAGCCGATCCTTGATGTAAACCAACGTAAATAGTAAAATACTTGGTCAATCCTCCTTCGGTTCGAACACATGTAACAGACTCTAGCATACATATCTTTAATGACTTGAATATAAGTCAAATCAACACCTTTCTTCTCAAGGACTCTCCAAAGAACATCTCTAGGAACCTTATCGTAAGCTTTTTCTAAATCAATAAAAATCAAATGTAGATCCTCCTTATTATCTCGGTACCTCTCCATCAAACCTCTTAATAAATGTATAGCTTCCATGGTAGACCTGCCCGGCATAAATCCAAATTGATTATGAGAAATCTTCGTAATACGTCTTAACCTATGTTCAATTACCCTCTCCCATAACTTTAAAGTATGACACATCAATTTAATTCCTCTATAATTTGCACACTCTTGTGCATCTCCTTTATTCTTAAAAATGGGGACCAAAATACTCTTTCTCCACTCCTCAGGCATCTTTTTTGTTTTTAAAATAATATTAAAAAGTTTAGTAAGCCAGGAAACCCCCAAATCACATAAACATTTCCACACTTCAATTGGGATATCATCAGGTCCTACAGACTTTCCCCCCTTGGTTTTCTTTAAAGCCTCATCAACTTCTTTTTTACTAATGCGACAGTAAAAGTGAAAAGTTTTATTATTATTAACGATATTAAGATCACTAAGGTCGATCGTACTTTCAGCATCATTAAAAAGTTTATCAAAATAACTCACCCACCTATGTTGAATATCTTTTTCTAAGAAAAGCACTTTTTGATTTTCATCTTTAATACACTTTACTTCGAGTTAAATCTTTACTTTTCTTTTCTCTTTGTTTGGCTAGTTTATACATATATTTTTCACCTTCCTTAGTATCTAACATGTTATAAAGATCACTAAAAGCGAAATTTTAGCGTCACAGATTATTCTTTTAAACTCCTCGCGGGCCATTTTATATTTTTCCCAATTCTCTACGCTTTTACATTTAAACCAACTTTTATAACATAACTTCTTATATTTTATCTTTTCTTGCACATTATTATTCCACCACCAACTATTTTTATTTATAGAAACTTTTTCTTTTGATTCGACAATTCTCTTTACTATAAATAAAAAAAATTATCTTATTATTCTTTAAGTTAAATAATTCTATTCTTAAAATCAATCAAAATTTTTGAAACCTTAGTTAAGTTTACTAAATTATTTATAAATTAAAAAATTTAGGTAATCATAAATAGATTTTTCATTCCTTATGTTATGTTAATATATATTTAAAGAAAATATTAGTTCATTAAAGACAAATAATATTTAAATTTGATAAATGTTTTCCCTTCCCCCAAACTTCAGTTTTAGTATAAATATGAATCATGAAATTTTCTAAAGCATGAGAGAAAGAAATAAACAGAATTTAGTCTAAGTATATTAATGATGTAGTAAGGAAAAACTAACTTCTACTTCTACACATGATTTAATATGAATATAATAGAATTGATTAAGTAAATATAGAAAATTTTTGCAGAGCAGGAGTTAATTTCTAAAAAATCTTTCTTTTTGTTTCATTTTTTTATTTTTATTTTTGAACATGCAAAATTACTAACCATTCATGAACACTAAACAGTAGGCTGAAACAGAAATAAACTTTTATAAAAATTCATTCATATTTCAGTCTTAAACACACATCAGATAATCTAAAAACAGTTACATAAAAAATTCACATCAACATTAACAAATAACATCACACTAAACAGCACAAGAAACAAGAAACACACTAAAAACAGAATCAACACATCTCCAGAGGTAAGTCAAGCTACTAATCACTATCTGTAGCTTCATCATCGTCATCACCAAAAGAAAACTCCATATCCTTCGGATCAACATATGGTGAATATCTAGGACAGTTACGAAACTGAATATCATGCTCACCTTTCAGGAATCTGACTAAAGACTCAGAATACTAAGCTTCATAATCACTCTACCTTTGGGTATACTTAGAAATATGATCGATCTTCTTATCGATCGTATCTACTCTACAATGAGTTTGGAATAACTCATTCTGCTGCTCTATAAACTAATCTTACATAGTCTCCCAGAAACTAGATGGTGGCTCAGTAGAAGTAGATGGTATAGAAGTAGAAGCTCTACCTGAAGTAGGTAATGAACCAGAAGGTGCAGTAGAACTCTTACCTCGAAGTTGATCATAGATACTGACGCTATCTCTTCCTATAGACTTTGTCGACTTAAGCTTTTCCTCAGAAAGCTTAGAAACTACTCCTGCAGTTTCACCTATAGAATAGATAAGAGATAGAAAACCATGTCCAATAGAAGTGCTAGAACGAGCAGTAGCCTCTACAGAATCATAATTAATGCTCCCTACATCAATAGGCTTCCTCTCTTGAAAGCAATAGTTGAGGATAGGTCTATCTTTGGTAACCTCACTCAGATGATTGGATGGAAGGAGACGAGCAGAAATAAAGTTGTGCCATGCCTTTGGAACACCATTAAGCTTAGAAGATGAAAAATTTACCCTTTTCTGTTTCAAATATTCCAGGCTCTAGTACTATCAGTCAGATAGGCAATGATCATATCCAAATCTCCCTCAGATGGAGATAATCCGGAGTAATAGCACTCAATGTTTGGCGACAGGCCATAGAAAATGTTAATATGTTCGGGAGTGAATCCTATTCCTACTCCTTGAACAAAAATCTCATATTCTTCAGCATCTACGAAATTGGAATAAAACTTTCTAACAACCGGGATAACAGTAACAGCAGTGAAATAGCAAGATCATTGTAAGTTGAGCACAACAATTGTATCCTCAATTCTTCCTCAAGGATTGTAAAAACTTCGCTCCAAGATAAATTTCTGAGTCGTAGCAAAATCATTGTATCGGAAGTGTGCAGCAGCAGTGACGAACTTGCTATGATCAAAATTTTCTCGTTTCTTTTCTCGCTAAGATTTTGGTGTCATCTAAACATGAAAAAAAAAACGGGAAATTAATTCAACGGATCTAGGAAAATAAACTAATTTAAGCTTTTCAAACTTGAAAGAGCCGAAAAATTTCATGGATTTAACCTTAAAAATCAAAATTTTCTCAAACTTTTGGTTTTTTACTCAATGAGAGCAAAATATATGGTGAAAATAAAAAATAATGAGTTTAGAATGTAGATCTGACCTCGGGATGAAGAAATCAGGTGATTTCAAGCTCAAAAACTTGAAAATCCGGCTTTAAATGGGATCTATAGGGGGTATTTTCGTGAAAAATAGTGGAGGAGAAAGCTTAGGCGTCAAAAATGGCAAGGGGGTGTTTATGAAGAAGAGTTTTTGGGTTCAGGCCGAACCGGCGCCTAAACGCCTGCTCGCCTTTCCAAAAATTTGATTTAAATTTTATGTTTTCCACCAAATCTTATCAAATTTGACTCCTAATTACTCTTATGGGAGTATTAATCCTATTTATATCCTCCAAAAATTTTTACAATTAATTTAAAATGAAAGTTTAGATCCACAATAATGTGACCAAATTTTTCAATTCCGATCCATAACCTCCATTCCAAATTCAATAAATTTCAGTACAAGACTGTATCAAGGTTAATCATTTTATAAATAACACAAACAACAACATATTCAAAGCAAATATTCAAATCCAACAATACACATTGAACAATTAAGCAAACACACAAATTCGATATTCAACACACTAACACATGACTCGATCACACCTAAAACACATATAAGATCTATTTAACACCGATCATCACTTACCATCTCTTTCGTAATGAAGTTCGCTAGGACCGAAGGGATAGAACACCAACGCCCTTGGAAATTCCAAAGTCATCTTTTCATCGATCCACTTGTTCTTCGCGTACATTTCTACATGAGCATCATGATAGGCTGCCACATGATCAGATTGAATTTTGGTTTGTCATTCCAAGTGTTCATATTGGTGGTACATCTCATGGAGACGATTATCAATATTTTGAAGTTCCACTTCAATCTTCTCCAATCGAATAAACAATTTCTCCATACTAACAACAATAAAACCATTAAAATAAGACTGAGGATCTTTGGGAGATTTGTCTCTTACCTCATTTCCATGATTTCCTCTATCCATTGCCTCCAAATCCTTCTTAACTCCTTCAAAATGGATTGCTCTGGTCGAAATTAAGGTTTCTATGGGATTGGGGATGAAGATAAGGCTATATATAAAGATATTTCGTGTGAAAAACTGAATATTATCAGGTTTTACACGATATGTAACCGTGGCGCTTAGGCGCCGGAATCTGGCGCCTAGGCACCTAATCATCGATACGCAAGCCATTCTGGCACTTACGGTCAACTTTTGGCACCTAGGCGCCGGAACCTTGATCTACTCCGATTCGCTTATCGTCAAATTTTTCAAGTTTTGGTCATAAAAATAGGTCTAACAAATGGGTATGATCAACACAAAAACACAATTACAAAAAATTCAAATCACAAACAATCACAAACGAAGGTTAACTTGATCTCCTTTTTACTCACATTTGACATGTAGTGGTCCAAGTCCAAATTCTATATACTTCAAGATAATGTTTAGCTTAAGCCAATACATACTTGTTAGCTTTCTATTTCCAGAAGTTATATACAAATTTAGTCAAGACCAAGGCATAACCTTATAGCAATAATTTAATTCACATTAATAGATATGGGTTGCCTACCATAAAGCACTTGGTTTAACGTCGTCGGCCCAACCTAATTAATTGAATTAATCTGGTAGACTCAGCTCATAAGCCTCTTTGTAATTTAATTTCATTTCTCCCATATAAGGCTTGAGTATTAATCCTTTAACTTTAAATGCTTTTCCAGTTTTTGGATATTTAATATCCACACCTCCATAAGGGTATACTTTCTCAATTATAAAGGAGCATTAAATAATAAAGCTTCTTGTCTAGGCTCAAACATTTTCCTTAAAATCATTTTGTCATGCAATTTCTTCATTCTTTACTTATAAATCCTTGAATTTTCGTAAGACTCATTTCTTATCTCTTCAATTTCATTCAGTTGTAATAATTGTTTTTTTCCTGCAGTATTTAAATTATAATTGAACTCCTTTATCGCCCAATAAGCTTATGTTCAGGTTCAACAGGTAAGTGTCGGCGTATTTTTTAGGTTTTGGTGTTTTATTTGGAAAAGGGGGTCGCCTACAGAAATTGTCGGCGAATTTTAATTTAATTTAAATAAATAATTTGAAAAGTAGTATTTGCTTTTGAAAATAATTTTAAATTTGAAAATTTTTAAGATATGAAATCGAACTAATTTCACATCCCGAATAGTTTATATAAACGAGCGCCGCACTACAAACCGTGTATCTACCCCGAAGAATAGACATACGACTTGATAATGAGGCTCGATTAAATAAACTAGAAAGGTTTGTGACATCCGTTTGGTCTGCGAACCAATTTTATAAGCCGACAAATTTCCCTATTTAATATGAAAACATTGAACTGGGTTTATATTACCTGGGTTCTTAAAATTCCCTATAAGGGCAAGCCCCTATAGTTAATTACATCTTAAGTGACGGGAATCACCTAAGAAAACTCTCGATAATAATCAGTAGTTTTGCTCTCAAGAATTTCAAGGTTTAAGTTTTCAATGGATTGAGTTTTGGAATTTCAATAGGGAATGTATCAAATTTAGAGCATTATATTTTGGGAATCCGAAGGAAGAAAGGTAGGAGAAATCACAGATTCGAAGCGAACTTCGGTAATTTCCCGACTATCCTATTGTTTGGTTTGAATTTAGCAAAGTCCTAATGTTTATTTAATGTTTTGATCTTGCCGATTTTAATTAGTTAGGACTTATATTTGTATGATAAAATCATACAAATAGCCTCGAAGATGTGAGGGTTTATGTCGTATCGGACGACTACCTCGGAAATCCTAAGACCGGTTAGGGCTTAATTTACATGATATGATCATGCAAATGCCTAACGAAGAGTTGAGGATTCATGTTGCACTAGGCAAACTACCTCGAAGTCCTACGGCTTGGTTATTCAATTCTAAGGAAAGTTTTGCTGAAGTAGACTCAGGTTTTGCTGATGACGATGGCCGTGCTGCCCACCATGCTCCGAGCTCCTTGTTGTTGCAGAGGTTTAGTTTTAGAAGTCATAAATCGGGAGATGAGAGAAGTGTTTGGTTTTAGAGAAAGTCTTAATTTCCATGTGTCTTTAATATTTTAATTAAAACAGGTCTTAGAGTTGATTAAACAGAACCGATTAAGATCCCACGGTTCCGTCATCCCGACACCGTTATTTTCATCGAATTCACTTAGTCCAGATGAATTTGCTAATCTCAACTGAATGAGTTCCGCACTTTCATTTAGACCGTGGGAAATCCCGTTAGCAACACGTGGGTTACATCATCCGAGGTATTCCCGATCATTCAATGAGACGTTTTAATTTAGTTGTAGTTGTAGTTTTGTTGTTCTTTTTGTGATTAAATTTTGAGTTGTCTTATATTTTGAAATATTGTGGCGGTGAATTTTATTTTGTAGTGTCTTTTAATTTAGTTATGGGTTTCAGTTTTGGTTTCTGTCCTAAAGGTGTAAGTTTTCATGCAACAGTTGTTTATCATGCAAGAAAAGTAAGTGCGATGCGATTAAATAAGTTGCAATAAAGTAATTTGCAATAAAATAAAAGCGTACCTGGAGGGTCTTCCCGTCATCCCAAGCTGCACTTAAAACACAGTTAGAATATTTAAGCATTTAAAGTAAGTTCCTAGGTAAAGCTAAGGGAAGGGTTATGGTTTTCTACCAAGTTCCTAATCCTATAGCTAGTCATTTCCTATGACGTCTAGGTTCTTGTATTTTAGTTTGAGGACGATTTTCTTCATCAAAGAACAACTAATTTCAATTGTTCTTATAAATATCCTATCATATTGAGGAAGTGCTTAAGACGAATCTTAAACATCTTTTCAATATTTCTAGGATTGTTTTAAGTCCAAATGAATTTAATTACACAAATGAATTAATCATCCGAGAGTTTAAGTTTTGTTGTCTTGCTCAGTGAACTATGACATTTGAATATCCTATGAGTGAAGTAACACTTCTTTTAACACTCCTTTTAAGAGTTATGACATCACGAGCTTTCGAGGGCAAATGGATGTTCAAGTGAGTTGTGATTTAATTTTAGTTAATGGATTTAAGTTTGGAATAGTGTTCAAGTTGTTTTAGATTTATTTTGAATTCTTCACGTCTTAGGTGATGTCTTTTAATTCAATTTAATTTAACTTTGATTTAATTTAATTTAATTTAATTTAGTTTAGTTTTAATTTTAATTTAATTCTGATTTAATCCAATTTAGTTTAACTTGATGTGAATTAATTTAATTTAATTTAACCTGATTTAATTTAATTTGTTTAATTTAATTTAATTTGTTTTAATTTAATTTAATTTGTTTTAATTTAATTTAATTTAATTTGTTTTAATTTAATTTAATTTAATTTAATATTTTTTTTTAATTTAATTTAATTTAATTTAATTTAATTTAATTTAACTTAATTTAATTTAGTTATTTAATTTAATTTAATTTATTTATTCAATTTAATTTAATTTAGTTTTATTATTATTATATTTTTTTTGATTTAATTTAATTTAATTTAATTTTTTAATTTATTTTTAATTTTAATTTTAATTTTAATTGAAACTTTAAAAAGAGTTTAATAATTTACCTTTAATTCAATTTAAATGATTGAATCTTTTAACATTTTTTAAACTTAAATTTGAATTACCATTTTAATTAAGAATTAAATATTATTGAGATGATTAATTTAGGGATCTTTAGATTAAAGAATAAATCTCTTCCTAATAATATCCCTATTTTAATAATTCCAATTTTATTATTCTTCCAAATTTAATTAATTATTTAATTTAGGTTTATTTCAATTATTTTAAATTGTTTAGTAGGTTTCTATCCTTTAATTATCTAAATTCCAATCATCCAAATCAGATTAAAATCAAATATTTTACATATTAATTTTATTAAGCCTAAAGTTTTAATTAAGGGTTAAAATTTTAATTACCATTTTGCCCTTCAAGCCTAATAATTTCATAACTCACTAAATTGAGCTCAAATGAATTTGAAATTTTTATGTGACTTCACTCATATGTCAATAAAAACATTAGAGGAGAAATTGTGATTTTTCTGTATTTAATTTATTTATATAATTATTTTTGGTGGAAAATAAGGATTTCCAAGGAAAATTTAATAATTTGACCAAGGGAAAATTTCTGTCCTTAAGAAAATTATGGGACATTCCTAATGACCAGAGGACCACTTGGACCAATTTTTGTGATTTTTTGAATTATATTTTATTTATTAGAATTATTTTAATTTCTGGAGTATTAATTAATTTAAAAATAGAATGTAAGTTGAAAAATGAATTTTATAATTTTTAAAATTCTCTCTGATATCAAGGATTCCAGAGAACCAAATTTTAAAATTTTCTGATCTTTCTTTGATTTATTATAATTATTTTAGTGAAAATGCTAGAAAATATTTTTTTAATTTTAAAATTACCCTAGGGCTTTAAAATTTAATATCTCATTAAATAGACCTGAGAAAAATATGGGGTTTGTTCCTAAGTGATTAAATTTCAAAATATGACATTTTGGTGAATTTTATTATTTTTGTGATTTTTATTATTTTTTAATTATTAAAATATTAAAATAATACTAAAAAATTAACTTTTTTAGAAAATTGAAATTTTAATTTTCTTAAATTCCCCTGATATCAGAGAGGCTCCAAAACCAATTTGGTGAATTTTTGAAAGGTATTTTGAAAGTTATGAATTTTTAAAGTTTAAAATGACTAAATGGCTTAATCAACCCATTTAGTAAGGCTAACCAAGTCCAATTGACCTCAACCTTTTATGGTGGGTTCCTCTGATCCTAAAGGTTAGTGGAGAATTGATTTCAAGTCAATTTGTTGTATAGTTAGTTCTAATTAATTAGGGGTCTATTTTGGGTGTTTAAGCCAATTAGGGTTATTTTGAGTGAATTAACTCAAGTCCTATTTTTCCTAGGGTTCTCTGGTCATAAGGAACATCACCAAATTTTCCTAGAATTTTATTTCACAACATGCTAATTTTTGGAATTAAAATACTCAAAACAGCCACATGCATTTGAAAAATCAATAACTTTTCACAGAGATGGCCTCCGACCTTGGAAAATTCGGGGAATGTTCCCAAGTTCGAAGCTTCAAAAGCCCTATGGTCTCATGCCATGGTGAATTGTATGAATGCATGGAGAATTAAAACAATGCGAGGAGTAAATAATTAATTAAAACTAAAGTACTTGGACAAAATTAATTAATTTCTTTTCCACATTATTCTCCTCCGTTCACTCGAGCAAGAGGGTATTTTTAGTTTATTTTTGTGATTTTTCTACACAAAGATATGGATTTTGAAGTTCGGTATTTAAATAAATCGGAAAAATCCCTAATTTTCTACTTATCCACGCGGCGCCGTGTCAACCTCGGCGGCTCCGGAAGGGGTACGTGTCGCGCCGTGATTGGGCGCCGCCATCCGAGTCGGCCGTCCCGGGACCCGCGGTTCACGTATCATTCCCCGGTCCGCGCAATTCGAACCGTCCGCTCGATACACGCGCGATCCAACGGCTCCTGGTCATCGTCTACGACTGGTGTGCACCCGTGACCGTCAACCTTCTAACCCTAATTTCTCACTCGATTCTTAACGGATTTTCGTGTTCTTATGCTCTATGGATTCGTCTTGAAGAGACGAACACATCCATACGGTAAACATGCATTGAAATTTATTCAAATGAAATGGAGAATCTCTCGTAAGCTCGGGAAGAAGAATGAGTTCATACCTTTGCTCGGAGAAGTGAAGCTTCGATCCGAGAGTTGTGTCACCTTCGATTGGGTCCAAGTAAGCTCCGGATGAAGTCCCTTGGCCCGGTGAATTGTCTAGCTATGAAAGTGACCACAGCTCGATCACAAAGCTTGGAGGCCGGAGCAACCGGGTGGCTCTGGAGATGGGGCTTTCGGTGGGAAACTTCTCCTCTTGGTCCGAGTGAAGGTGTAGGACCAATCAATTTGGGGATTGGCTCACTTGTGAAGAAGTGTCCTGGTTTTTGGGCTAAAGTTTGAGCTCAAAATTGAGCTCAGCTGGAGGGAATTGGGGCTGGAATTCAGTGGGGATCAAGTGCTCTATGTGTGGAGAGTGATCTGGAATGATTTTGGCAGAGTTTCCTTAAGGTTAGTTTCAGCACCTCTCATGGCCGAGAGGGGTGGTGTTTCCCAGGGAGAGTTAGGGCTTGGGATCAGCTGCTTAGGTCAAGGGCAGAACAGTCATGGTGGCCATTGGGCATGGGGCAGCTCAGCAAGGTAGAATCCCAAAGTTGGCTCACATGTGAGCTCTCGGCCATGGTGTTTTCCGGCGACCTGGTGGCTGGCCGGCCATGCATTGGTCACCATCTTGTTCAGGTGGGTCAGGGCTGGGGTTTGGTGCATTCAATCGAGGTTTGACATGTGTAAAGTGGTTGAATCAAAGTAGAAAGGGGAAGGGGCCATTTTAGCTTATTTTGGTCAACCCATGCAAATGGGTTGGGTGCACCTCCCCAAGACTCGGTTTTGGGCCGAGGAGGTCAGGTGGGTCAATCTCCCATGTGTGGTGGAGTCTCCATCAAGGATTAGGTGGCAAAGCATGGTTTAGAGTGTGACATGCTTAAGGTAAAAAAGGCTTAAGAAGGATTAGGAAAGGGGGTCCTCCTTTTTCCATTAATGGCTTGATCACATGTCAAACTCTCCATGGCTTCATGTGGCTTGTCCATGGCTTGCATGGCTTGTCTTTGGCTTCGGGGAAAGCTTGGTCAATTTCATGAAAATGGATTTTAGGAATTTTTTGGTAATTTGATGGAAATTTGTATGAAACTTGATTTGGAATGATTTGATGATGAATTTAGGACTTAGGTATTGAGTTTAATTGAAAGTATGATGAGGGGAAATGTCATATGGGCTTTGGGACCAATTTTGGGCCTTTGGATGTGGTAAAGGATGGGCTTTTAAAATGGTTTAAGGAATGGGCCTTTAAGTTTAAAAATGAATTTATGGATGGAAATTTTGTAAAGAGGTTGGGCCAAATAGTTGTTGAGTTTGGTTTAGGGATGTGTCATGAGTGGTTTGGAGTCAATTTGGTGTGATTTGGACTTGAATTGGTTTGAATTCGGGTTTATTCTGGTAAGTGGGCCAATGTAGGTCAAATTGGGCTAACTTGGGCCAATGTTGGGCTAGAGTTGAAATTTATGTAAAATAAATGTTGGGAAATGTTTTTGGGAGTGTTTCAAAGAGGTTTTGGCTTTGGTTGGGTTTTGATTTTGGGGTTTGGGCCTATTTGGGTTAGGTTTGGGTTTAGGTCAAAATTGGGTTTTTTGATTTTGGGTTGAATTTGAGTGGGGTTTGGGTCAAAATCTTGGGCAAATAATGTTAGTTTTTTGTTTATGGGGATGTTAAGGAAGGTTTAGAAAAGATTTGGGGTTAATTGGAGTTGAATTGGGTGAGTTTGGGCTAAGTTTGGGTCATGGGTCCAAATTGGGCTTTAAGGCCAAAAGTGAAATTGGATCCCAATACCAATCAAATTGGGTTTGGATTTGGTCTAGATTGGTGTTGGGGATGTTGAATTGAAGTTTAGAATTGAATTGGACCAGAATTTGGGTCAATTGGGTAGGTTTGGTTTGAGATTGGGTTTACTTTGGGTTAAAATGGGTCAAATTGGGGGTTTTGATAAAAGTAGGGTAAATTGACAAAATTGGCCCATGATGTAGTGGAAAAAAATGAAATTGGGAATATTTGGGATTTTCTGGAATTTTCTGGGAATTTTCTGAATTTTTGGATTTTTTGGCTAAGAGGGGTATTTTGGGTATTTGGAGGGTATTGGGAGGTGTTTTTGGAATTTTTGGTATTTTTGGCTATGGATGATCAATTTGATTGGTGAAGACATGTTTAGGAATGATTTTGGAGAATTTTGGGTAGTTTAGGTGATTTTGCAAATTTTGGAGGGTTCAAGGGTTTTGGGTAGGCCGAAGCGGGTGTAGGGTCCCTGGGGTCAAAATTGAAAATTTGGAAAATTGAAGATTGGGTGAATGTAAGTGGAATGAAATCATTTTTGTTGAGCCATGAAGCCATATCAAGTCCACATGAGCCATGAAGGGACTCATTTGAGGCATCCACTATGTTGTTCCTAACCCTCTTAGCCAAGGGCTTAGGGGTTAAGGACCATCCATGCGAACCACCTTCATGAGTCGGGAGGTCAAGTTGGGTATGGGTGTGGTTTTAGGAGGTGTGTGAAAGTGTAGTGTATAGGTGTAATGTGTGTGTAAGTCAGCCCCTTCACCGGACCGTGCAACCTGTGGGCAATCCTAAGGCCAAAGAGTCCTATAGGAACTCATCCTTTAAACTTCCACATTTGATCTCAACCCTCTAGGTGATTAGGGGTCTACAATCAAGTTTGTGGAGTTTGCAGGGAGTTAAGAAGTGGTTTGAATTTCTAAGTGGTGGGTCCCAATTCTAATCCTCTAGGATAGTCAAAGGAAAAGCCTAAGGCTAGATCCTAAGTACTAAAGAGAAGAAGAGAAGACCTCATCAAAAATGAGGTCAACAAATGGACCCCCAATAGGTGTGGTGTGCTAACCAAGCACTCCGCGCGTATTGGCATTAACCGAAAAATCAACAAAACAAACACAGATGTCCAAGTGACAAACATAGGACGAAGTAGAAGAAATTTCACTGGGGAGTGTCAAGTATATCTCTAAGACTGGAGATTCCTGAACTCTCGCTGGGGAAAGGAAAAGGAGGTGAATCCCAAATCACATGATCCGGGGGAATTCAATTTAGATTTTCGTTTTGTTTTAGTTTAAGTTTTGATGTGTAAGTTTAGATTTTGAGTTTCAATTTAGATTGAGGTTTGGTTTAAAATCAACTTGAGGAAATTTGAATTTGAAATTTGGATTTGAAATGAGAATTGAAACCTAAGTTCCAATCTCGGGATTGCAAGGAAAACCGGAATCGGGTACCGACTCGCAGAATGAGAATCGAGTTTAAGTGTTGATTGAAGGGGATGAGAATCAGAATTTAGGTACTGATCTCGAAAGTTTAATGAGAATTGAAACGAAGTTTCAATCTCGAAAGTTTAAAGAGAACTGGAATCTGGTTCCAGTCTCGAAGGTTTAAAGAGAACTGGAATCTGGTTCCGGTCTCGAAGGTTTAAAGAGAACTGGAATTTGGTTCCAATCTCGAAGGTCTAAAGAGAAGTGGAAACTGGTTCCAATCTCGAAGGTCTAAAGAGAAGTGGAAACTGGTTCCAATCTCGAAGGTCTAAAGAGAAGTGGAAACTGGTTCCAATCTCGAAGGTCTAAAGAGAAATGGAAACTGGTTCCAATCTCGAAGGTCTAAAGAGAAGTGGAAACTGGTTCCAATCTCAAAGGTCTAAAGAGAAATGGAAACTGGTTCCAATCTCAAAGGTCTAAAGAGAAATGGAAACTGGTTCCAATCTCAAAGGTCTAAAGAGAAATGGAAGCTGGTTCCAATCTCAAAGGTCTAAAGAGAAATGGAAACTGGTTCCAATCTCAAAGGTCTAAAGAGAAATGGAAACTGGTTCCAATCTCAAAGGTTTAAAGAGAAATGGAAACTGGTTCCAATCTCAAAGGTCTAAAGAGAAATGGAAACTGGTTCCAATCTCAAAGGTTTAAAGAGAATTGGAAATGGATTCCAATCTCGGAAGTTTAATGAGAATTGGAAATGGATTCCAATCTCGAAAGTTTAATGAGAATTGGAAATGGATTCCAATCTCGGAAGTTTAATGAGAATTGGAAATGGATTCCAATTTCAAAGGTTTAAAGCGAAATGGAAACTGGTTCCAATCTCAAAGGTTTAAAGAGAATTGGAAATGGATTCCAATCTCGGAAGTTTATTTGTGTGAAGAGGGATCCAGTCCCATGTCATCAGAACCAAATCGAACAAAGTTCGTGGCTCCGTGTCAATAGACCTAGTCGATCTCCATACAGGAAGAAAAGGTAGGCCACAAAAGTCGAAATGATTTTGATGTGACGAAAAAGGTTTAGGGTTCTGAAATTGAAGTGTGGGTCTCCTGTGAGGAAGAGTTGTCCCGACAGAGAATTTCAAAGCTTCTTGAGATAAATCTCGATTTGGGGTTGATTTGAAAATGTTTGAAAAGATGAATTTAGAGTGGGATCCGATTTGAGATTCATTTTCATTTTGTTTGTCTTTTAACTTTCCAAATGTTCATTTGAATTTTATTTAGCGTTCACGTGGATTTTGAATTTATTTTTATGTTTGGATTTTTAATGGAAAAAAAAATAATTCTCATTTATTATTTATATTTTTATTTTCTCTTTTTTTTTATATCTCATTTTATTTTTATTATTATTTTTTTTTCTTTTCTGTTCTTTGTTCGAAGTTCGTTTAACTTTAATGGCGTTTCCCAGTCAATTTGCACAAAAGAGGTGAAGGCCAAAATTGTGACATGGTCACTTTCATTCCAATCATGTTGAAGATACATCATACAACTCGATCCGGAATACATCTCATACAATCCATGTAGACTCGTAACGGACTATGTATGATCTTTGTCGATCCATCCAAAAAGGTATCTCGTCAAAAATCCATGTCCGAATAGTGAGGTACATGGTCAATAACATCACCTTCCAAGCCATCCTTGGCAAGGATGCCGTATGGATGTACGTCGGAGGTGTGATATTTTCCATGCAACTCACAACTCGTAAGGTCGGAGGCTCTCTAGCTCCGGTCCGGTCGGAAGTGGTAAGGTGCTTTCCCGTCGTCCATCCTTCCGAAAGTAACCGAGATCCGCTTCACCGGTACTCCCGGTATGCAATGTTTAGCGACGTCCGCTCCGTTGCCCTTCGCATCATGACGGAACCTACCGGTAATGGTATCTTTACTCGGCCCTCGGAACTCACTCGGGCTCGCTTATCCGGAGGTCGGATCCGAACATGATGTTACACTCATTCGAAAAGAAACCGTGCGTAAAGGTCTAACAAAGTCGTGATGATCTATGTGTGGGGAATGCAGTCACCCTTCTTGTAAATGTTAATGATGCAACTATCGGGTATGCAATCCGTCGGCGTACCCTCCATGTTATCATTCTTTTTACCATCCTTTTAATGATTAATGGCATTGGATCCACCCGGCCATGACGGAGTATCCCCGGTGGGTTTCCTTCCCGTCTTCCGCGAAGTTGTAGCGAGCATCCGCATTGTATTGTAATTCTCCCTTTCCCCGGCATCCATCTCCGGGGTTCCGAGTAAGTGTTTTCTCTTAAGCGACCTCGCTCGGCCCATCTTTTTCAAATCCCGGATGCGATCCACGATTTGTTGTTGCTCGTATTCCGAGAACACGTCCGTATGTAGCTCGAGGCCTTCTAGTATATTGATCCTCCTACCTCCGATTCTTTCGAAGTATTCAAAAGTTTTCTTCGGACATTCCGTATTCTTTCTAGCTCGTATTCCGGGATAATTTGCAAATGGCGAGGCCCGGTGACGTATCGTGGGATATATGGCTCAATTCCTTCACGTTCTCCCGCATACCTCGGCTCCTCGGGGATGATGTCCGTCGGGACATCCTCCGGGGTCGCTTCCGCAACAAGGTCATGCATTACCGGTGACTTTATCTGGTGGCGTAGTAGCCTTCTTTCTTTTGTTCTTCTTGAGATTGCCCTGGTCTCTTCTGTCATCCTGGGAGCTGGCCTCCTTTCTTCAGGTCCCTGGTGAACTGGTGCCCTTGAAGTGTATGCACTGGTAGTAGCAACTGCCTCGTCGCGCTGGTCCGCCGCTAATTTAGTTAACATCTTGCGGATACGGCGATTTTTATTCCTTCGCTGAGTTGCTGTGAGAGTAGCTCTTCGTACTTCCTGAGTTTCTGTGGGCGCGGCGCTGACAAGCTCGCCCTCCGCTCGTAGCGACTACGGATTTGATTTTCTTGTCTTCTTCGGTGTTTGTTTTTCTTTTCTTACTCGCCGGATTGGTGGCTTGGGCCACCCACTTTCATTACTCGTCCGACCGGGCGGCTCTTCTCGGTCAATTGGGACCCGGTCTACTTTCCTCGTATTGCAGGCGCCGCCGGTGCGAAGTCCGAGTCAATCTCTATTATCGCTCCATCTTTCACCCTCTTTTCGTCGAGTGCAAGGCTTACGCCATTTCTAAAGTTCAGGACCAACCGCCCGTTCGACATTTCCCTGTGAAAAGACAAGGAAAAGGATCAGGGGCTGTACTAAGAACAAGAACATTAAGAAAATGTTTATTAAAGACAATTTTTTTATTTTTTTTATTTTTATATTTTTAAATTCAACAAGAATGAAGTGGGAAAAGATCAGGAAAGAGATTTTGATTTGGAAGAGAGAAAACAAAGAAAACTTTATTATCATGATTTTATTTATTTTAGCACATTTTTTATTATTTTGGGTTCGGACCCAGTCATAAGTAATTACTTCACCCGTGCTTCTAGGGATGGAAAATTCATTCCTTCGAAACATCAGGTAGCGTAATACTTTTTCAAGTATCGTCCATTAATCGGAAGCATATGTCGTTCTCCTTGGCAATTCACTAACTGGTAGGAGCCTCCGAGTAGATCGCCTCAACTACAAACGGTCCCTCCCAAGTGGGTTCAAATTTTCCTCCTATCTTGCGGTGTGCAAGAATAGGTCTCTTGAGAACGAGAACTAAGTCACCAACTTTGAAGGTTCTTGGGCGGACCGACTTGTCATGGGCTTGGACCATCTTAGCTTGGTATAGTTCTAAATTCCGTTGCGCTGCAAGTCTTTTCCCTTCCGAGCTTTCCAATTCTTCTAGTCGCAATTTGGCATTCTCTTCTGTCGTGATTTTGTTTGCAACTGCAATCCTGAGTGAAGGAAGCTGGACCTCTAAAGGTAACACTGCCTCGGACCCATACACTAGAGCACAAGGTGTAGCTTGAGTAGGAGTTCTGAAGGTTGTCCGGTAGGCCCATAAGGCTTCTAACAACTTCTCGTGCCAATTTCTCTTATTATCGTCCAAGGTTTTCTTTAAAATTTGAACGATAGTTTTGTTAAAAGCCTCGACAAGGCCGTTTGCTCTTGGGTAGTAAATTGTTGAATATCGCCGCCGATTCCATGTCTCCCGACAAAATTGTTGATTTGCGTGCTTCGAATGCCGACCCATTATCCGAGATGATCTCGCGCGGCACCCCGAAACGGTAGACAACTTGGTTCTTGAAAAATTGTAGCACGTGATGTGCTTTCACTTCTCCGAGTGGAACTCGCTCGCCTACTTGGAAAAGTAATCTGTAGCCGCAATAATGAAGCGATGTCCTTTTGACGACGGTGGTTCTATTGGACCCACTATATCCGTGCCCCAACATTCAAATGGCCACGACGCAATTGTCGATGTAGCACATTTGGAGGTTGGTGTAGAACCACTCCGTGCACTTGGCACTGGTGACGGCCTCTTGGCGATTTTCATGCGATCGGTCATCATCGAGGGCCGGTAGTACCCTAGTCTTTTAATTTTCATTTTCATCTTCGGACTCGATCGGTGAGCGCCACGAGTCCCGAATGTACCTCTTTAACAATTTCACGGGCCTCGGACCCGCTTAGGCACCTTAGCCACATTTGATCAAAAGATCTTCTGTATAACATATTGTTTACTAATGCGTAGGACAGAGTTCTTTTCTTGATCCGATGAGCTAACGACCTATCGTCCGGTAGTTTTCCTCGTTTGCAGTGTACTCATAATGGCCGTCGCCAATCTTCCGTGTTTTCCGTCATCGTCGCAATCGATCCTTTTTCCTTTTCGATTTGTGTATTGTGTCTATGTCGAGCCGTGATAGGACCCGACGTCCGTGAACCGACACTTCCACCGATTCATCTTGCAAACGGAAAATTCTTTTGCGAGACGGGCTAGCGCATCCGCTAAAGCGTTTTCCTTCGGGAATTTTGTAGATTGTCACATTTGGAATCTGTTCCAACAGATCGTATGGCGTACTGGAAGTATTGCTCGAGTCTTGGTTTTAAAATTCTGTATTGTCCGGCGATCTGTTGAATGATTAATTGCGAATCCCCATAGATGTTGATGTCTGTTATCCCCATTTGAATAGTTAATTCTAGTCCTGTTATGAGGGCTTCGTATTCTGCTTCGTTATTTGTGCACGGCTCTGTCAAGTGGTAGGAGTATCTTAACATCCCCCGCTCCGGTGTTATAAAGATTAGTCCGATCCCTGCCTTACCGGGCACTATCACTTGCGATTCTTCGTCTTCGTGTGCTGAAGATGCTCCGTCGAAATATAATTCCCAACGTCGATCATCGTGGTCTTCTAGGTTCATTATTTGTTCATCCGGCAAGTCGTCATCGAGAAGCGATTCGCCGACAAAGGGTGTGCCTGCGAGGAAGTCTGCTAGGACTTGTCCCTTTACGGCACGAAGAGGCACGAAAGTTATATCAAATTGCAATAATATCATCGACCATCCGGCAAGTCCGCCGTAAAGCGTTGGGCGGGTCATCAAGTATCAGCAATGGATTAAATTTCGAAATCAAGTTGACCTTATGAGAAAGCATGTAATGCCCGAGCTTTTGAGCGGCGAAGATCGTGGCCAAACAGTTGCTTTTCAATTGCGGGATACCTTATTTCCGTCGGCAATGAACGACGGCTTAGGTAGTAAAGAGCATTTTCTTTACCCTCATCATTGACCTGAGCTAACAGGGCTCCGAGAGAGTCGTCTAAAGCCGCGGTATAAAGTATTAGTGGTCTACCTGAGACTGGGGCTGCTAAGACAGGAGGTGTCATTAAATATTGTTTAATGTCCTCGAAGGCCCTCTGGCATTTCTCTTCCCAAATAAATTTGGCGTCCTTTTTAACTAGTACCGAGAAAGGCTGACACCTACCTGACAAGTTTGAGATAAAGCGTCGAAGATATGCCAGCTTCCCTTGAAAAGATCGTAGTTGTTTTAAGGTTCTGGGAGGTGGTATTTCTAAGATAGCTTTAATCTTTTCCGGGTCGATTTCAATTCCGCGATGTCGGACAACGAATCCTAAGAATTTCCCGAGGTGACGCCGAAGGCGCATTTTAAGGGATTCATCTTAAGGTTAAATTGTCTTAATCGTTCGAAAACAATTCTCAAATCATACAGGTGGTTTTCCTTTACTTTGCTTTTGATGACCACATCGTCCACGTAGCATTCGACTTGATTGTGGATGAGATCATCGAAAATTCTTGTCATCGCTCTCTGGTAGGTTGCTCCTGCGTTCTTCGGTCCGAATGGCATCACCGTGTAGCAATATACTCCGATCGGCGTTCCGAATGCCGTAAGTTTTTCATCTTCTCGGAGCCATTTTTATCCGATTGTATCCTCGAAGATCCATCCATGAATGAGAATATTTCATGTGTTGAAGCAATGTCGATCATTAATTCTGGGATCGGTAGAGGGAATTCATCTTTTGGACATGCCTTGTTTAAATCTCTGAAATCCACACAAATTCTGATCTGACCATTCTTCTTCCTGACTGGTACCACATTGGCTAACCAAGTCGGGTATTGTTCTTCACGGACAAATTTAGCGTCTATTAGCTTTTTAACTTCAGCTATGACTTGCTGTTCGATTTCTAGACGCATTCTTCTGGGACCTTGTCTGACCGGAACAGAAGCAGGATCCACCCCTAGCTTATGGACTGCGACCTCTGGAGCTAAACCTGGCATCTCATCGTAGCTCCAAGCAAAACAGTCTTTAAATTCCATTAATAACTTAATTATTTCTTCAGAGTCTTCTTTATTGAGTAAGGAGCTAACAAAGGTAGGTCTAGGTTCTTCGCTAGTACCTAAGTTAACTTCCGTTAACTCATCTATCGTAGATTTGATCTCCTCTTCGAACTCCGGTGGAGCATCTCCAATTTGTAAATCTTCGAGTTCTTCTGTAGTTTCCATGCAGCTTTCATTAGACTCGCAGGTGACAACCAAGCAAAATTCAGTATCGTCAACTGATCCTACTGTGCCGAATCCGAGACCATGTTTTGAATTGGGTGGACGACCGGAGTTATTCCATAATTTTTCGAAATGTTGTGATCGACCTTTTGTCCATTGTCGAGGTAAGAAACCACGCTGAATTAAATTTTGAACACAGGGAGAGTACCATTCAAAAGGCAATTCCATTAATTCCGATGAAGTAGCATCTTCAAATTGTACATTATTTTCAGTTTTGGAGGAAGGAGCACCACGGTAGAATTTGATGGGCTTTGCACCACCGCTACGTACCTCTTTGACCTCCATACCCTCGATCTTATTAGATTGGATCGGGGTCAGGGTCATAGTATGTACATAGTGGTTAATCTTCTCGTACATCGATTTATATTCTTCGTTTCTTTCATCTTCGTGAGGGATTCTGAATTGCGGCTTCTTCCGACTTATCGTCGCTGCTTCTTGTTTGATTTCTTTTTCTTCTTCAGAACTATCTTCCCAATCAACATTGATGGCTGGTTTCCTCTGTCCAACTGTCTTAACGTCTCTGCCACGACCTCGTCCCCGGCCTCGTTCTCGGATGCGAGTTGTGGAGAAACCTTCACTGTCTCGCCGTAAGGGAGTGGTGAGTGACAGTTGGACTAGAACTTCAGGTTCTTCGTCGTCCCAAATTTCTTTTGCTTCATTTGTTACGGTATCTCTGGAGAAGATTGTTTTCTTCGGAGGTGCATAATAAGCTGCATCTTCATGGATTCCGATTTCATGTACGGAGAACGGTTGTAAGTCACCTTTGATGCACTGTTCCCCTCCATCGTAGTATTTGATGCATTGATGTAGAGATGATGGTACCATCCTGTTTTCATGTATCCATGGTCGGCCCAGTAGAGCGTTGAATGACGTTTCTGAATCAATTATGTGAAATTTCGCGGTTGTCTTTGCTAAGTCGCCGGTCTTCATCAGCAGTGTTATTGATCCGAGGGCTCTTTCTCCTTTCTGGTTGAATCCTCTTAATAACATCTTGTCCGCTTCGAGCTCGCGAGCATTAATTTCCAAGTATGCTAGTGTTTGAAGATTCATTATATTGATTGATGCTCCTGGATCCACCAATACTCTGGAGAGTGTAAATTTCCCAATTGTAACTGAAATGTACAACGGTCGGTTGTGGTCTGCTGTCCCAAGTAGTAAATCATTGTCCGTGAAGGTAACACCTCGCTCGTTCCTTTAACGAGCAAACCTCATCTAAGGAATCTCCGGCCATTTGAGCTAAGCAAATTTCTCGGATCAAGTAAGGCCTCGATCGAGCTTCTCTCATCTCCTTTGATAAGATGAGAGCGTCGTAGATGCTCGGCTTGGTCGGTAGTTTCCTAAGATGGGCTAGCACGTTGTAATCCACTTTGTTTTCATGTGCCTCATTTTCTTCTCGAATGGGTATTTCTTCTCGCCGGGTTGGTTCTTCCCGAACAACCACCGCTTTCCTTTCGTCCTTTGGACCCATTCTCGGAGGTAGAACTCTTCCACTTCTTAAGTTGACTTCTGTGATTTCTTCTAAGTTTAACATTGAGTTTGCTGGTGTCTCTTCCTGAATTGGAATGACAAGTTCTTCAGGATTAGCTTCGGAGTCTGAAGGCTCTAACTCTATTGTGATTGGAGTTCCTCGAAACTCGCAAATAGATTCGTTGCTTGTTGAACTCTCGTAGCCTTCTTGGTGGATGTCTTCTTCATCATTGTGATCGTCGAGATTGTGTATGATTTGAGAATTGTTATTTGTATCGGAATCGACGTCCGGATTAGGTTGATTGTCGCTAGTTACGTAATCATTAGAAACAGTCAAAACGTAGCCAACGCCATAACCCTCATCATTATAAGATCCCACCGGAGTGGGCGGATAATCATACGAGTCGAGGTTCGAGGGATTTCTCCCCGAATCGGAAACAACTATCCTAGGATAAGCAGCCCCTAGTCTAGCCTTAGGTGCCTCAGTCTTCTCTTCTTCGTCAATTTTCTTCTTTTCTTCAGTCGTCTCTTGTTGAGGTTGCTCTTCTATTGCAAGTGATAGCGCCGACTTGACAGTCTTCGAACTTTGAATTGAAGCTCGCACCAAAGCGGTTTGGATGTGATCCAAAACCTTCTTCGAAGACTTTGTCCAAGCGGTAGTCCATCCGTCATCAGTCGCATAGGGATCTATCGGAACAATGAAATCCGTCGAGATAACATTGACGGAACCTCCTTTCTGGGGTTCCTTCATGTATTCTTTCGGGATCGTTATATTCCCTTTCCGAAGATTGTCGTTGAGCCAACTTTTGAAGGTAATACAATCTTCTATCTTGTGCCCAAGCATCCGGTGGTAAGGGCAAAAGTTAGGATCACCTTTCTTGTCGACTTCTTCTGGTCTTTTAGGCTCTGGCAGTTGGAAATTTGGAGTCTTCATCAGGCTGCGGAACATTTTCGGCACTGCCTCATTCTTGAACGGATACTCCTCGCTCAGAACTCCCTAAACGTACGTTGTGGACGAGGCAGTTGTTCATACCGTTGAGATGACCGATAGCCGGGTCGGGGTTGCCGGTAATTCCGTTGAGGTTGTTGCGGCCGTTCGACGATATTTGTATCGGTTGCTTGCCTTTATCGATCGCTCGCGACGACCCCGGACATCTTTTCAAAAGTTTTCACGGGCTTCGTTTGTCTCGTTTTATCGGTGAAACTCAATTGCTTCGCCTCCTCTTGCAAGCTTCCGGCCTTGCTTAACAACTTCTCGAAAGTCTTAATAGTAAATCCCTCGAGGAGAAGTGCTATCGGGCCATGGATGCTTTTTAGTAAAATGCCGATCGCATGTCTGTTCTTGTAATCGTGGCTCACACTTCATACTTAGGTTCCTCCATCGAAGTATGTAGTCCACCAAAGTTTCGTTCGGCTCTCGCTTCTCTACCACTAAATCACCTATAGTGATGTGGTGTCGAGCTCCGACAAATCGCTCGATGAAGAGGTTCTCTAATTCTGAAAATGTCTTCACCGAACCGTTTGGTAATTCCGCATACCAATCAAAGGCGATCCCTGACAGGCTGCTGACAAATTATCGGAAGAGTAAAGCATCACTTCCGCCAGCATTGCAATAACTGGCACGGAAATGTGCAACATGCTGCCGAGGGTTTCCGGTTCCATCAAAGGTCTTGAACAGAGGTGGTACAAAGCCTTTCGGATATTGGATAGCCGTCGAATTCTTCGTGTAAGGTCTACCCGTTCGAATGGATGTCCCGCTCTTCGATTGTGCCAAGGCTTCTCGCACTCCGCCGTTCCACCAAGCTCTTGATATCCTTTTCCGGAATCATACTTTGTGTTGTATCCTTCTTTAATTGATCATCCCCGTTGACGGATGTAATCTCCTTTCCTCCGTCTACAATGTGAATGACTTCCGGGGTGTTTCCCTTTGGGGTCGAACCCGACTCCGGAGAGTGGCTAGGGCTACGACCATCTCTTCCATCCTTTTCGCCATTTGGGCGATCGTATCATCTTTCTCTTGAAGCCGCCTTCTCATTACTTCCGGCTCCTCTCTTCGCGGCCGCAGGAGCACCTTCCGAAGCCGACGAAGCTCGTGTTTCTACCATGTTAATTTCTCGCATACTCATCATCCATGAACTCGACGAGTCAACTTCATCTCCGAACTTCTCTTCTCTTTCCCTTGCTAGTCGACGAATATCGCTCTTAACTTTTCCATAGCGTCTTCTAATGGCCTTTTCTCGTATATCCTTGCAGGTGTCATGTGATAACCGTCGAGTTTCTTTCTCTTGAGTTCCCTTTATCGCGGTAGCACTTTCTTCGGACTCAAGTCTCCCGACGAGACTTTCCTTTTCTAGTCGTTGTTTCGATCTTAATTGGCCGGTAGTGGGACGCCATACCATCCTTCTAGCCAGCGAAGGCCTAGGACCGGATGGTCCGTCACTGAATGCTGGAAGGTGGTATCCTCCCTGATCTGTAAACCTGAAACAACAACAGGTGGACTAGCCTTCATCTTCTTATTCGGCTCTTCTGCAGCGATAGCAGGTTCTACTCGTGGCCCAAGACGGGATTTGGCCGGCACCCGTCCTATCCTTCTTAAAATCTCCGATACAGGGCATTTCTCTTTCTTTGCTAACTTCTCAATCACAGTCTGTAGTCGGGCAAGTGGTGTAACCCTGGCCCTCTTTCTTCTGTTGTCGTTATAGTATGCGGGCCGAGGTAATGTAGAGGCAATCCTGCGGACATTTTCCTCGTCAGCTGCGGCGGAAAGGGGTGGAATCTACTCCCTTCCAAAAGGGGTGTATACTCGTACAATGGTATGTATTCAGTAGTGGTGTGTACTCGGGAATTTCTTCTAGGAAAGCGACTTCAGCAGCTCCGGCCTTCCCGGCAATCTTCCCGCCTCTCGTTTCTCCTCCGAGTCCGTGTTAGGGGTGGAACCCTCGAGCCGAACCCAATTTCAAAAATAGAAGGTCTTGCACGGAAATCTGTACCCTCCACTGTAACATGCTCGTTGCAAATTCGAACTTCCTTCCCCTTCGCTTGGCGGGAGCCGGGTAGGTGCGAGACGACTGCACCAGGTGGGGGTAGAGATAACGCTCCTCCTTTGGACAGCCGGTATTCCTCTCACTGGAATCCTTTGTAGAGGAGGAAACTCTTGAGTTGACTTAAGGTTGAACTCAATCATGGGTTTCTCAATTTCTGACACTTTGTCCATTAGTGCGAAGAGAGTAACATCAGCGATCTTGACATTTGTGTTCTCAAATCCTTGTCCAAACCGGATGATCCCATTGTCGGGCAGCTCATCCTTGTAAACAGCGAAGTCCAGTCCATTGGTGAAGGAGAAAATCAGTTTTGGGGCCTCCATTTCTGTAAGGTAGATTCTGATTGTCAGTCCCAAGTTATGCTCCTTCTCATCAGGACGAAAAGAAAGGAATCGAAAAGAGTCCGAACACATTCTTGTTCATGTATATTTGTTAAAAGAGTCATTCATTAGAGGGTTTGTTTTATTAGAACGGAATGTTCGAAGGTGTAGAGAAGGTAATGAATCTGATTCAGAGTTGGAAAGGAAAAGAAAGTCTTATGCAAGACCTCTCGACTCGAAGGATTACTCCTAAACTAACACCTATTGGGGGTCCACCCCACCTCAGAAATGAGGTAAAAGGATCTTAGAACCTCTCTGTTTAAGGGTGTCTAAACAGTGGCTCCTAAATCCGAGAGAATGTTGGTCATACTCGTTCAAGGTAGAAATGAACATAATATTCCAACGGAAAGAAGGGTAGTTTGATCCATTAGGGACATGGATACACTACCGATTTTTGAAAGCAGAACTATTTGATTAAAATGGAGAGAGGAACTATTTCCCAGCGGAGTCGCCAGAAATATGTCGGCGTATTTTTTAGGTTTTGGTGTTTTATTTGGAAAAGGGGGTCGCCTACAGAAATTGTCGGCGAATTTTAATTTAATTTAAATAAATAATTTGAAAAGTAGTATTTGCTTTTGAAAATAATTTTAAATTTGAAAATTTTTAAGATATGAAATTTAACTAATTTCACATCCCGAATAGTTTATATAAACGAGCGCCGCACTACAAACCGTGTATCTATCCCGAAGAATAGACATACTGCTTGATAATGAGGCTCGATTAAATAAACTAGAAAGGTTTGTGGCATTCGTTTGGTCTGCGAACCAATTTTATAAGCCGACAAATTCCCCTGTTTAATATGAAAACATTAAACAGGGTTTATATTACTTGGGTTCTTAAAATTCTCTATAAGGGCAAGCCCCTATAGTTAATTACATCTTAAGTGACGGGAATCACCTAAGAAAACTCTCGATAATAATCAGTAGTTCTGCTCTCAAGAATTTCAAGTTTTAAGTTTTCAAGGGATTGAGTTTTGGAATTTCAATAGGGAATGGATCAAATTTAGAGCATTATATTTTGGGAATCCGAAGGAAGAAAGGTAGGAGAAATCACAGATTCGAAGCGAACTTCGGTAATTTCCCGACTATCCTATTGTTTGGTTTGAATTTAGGAAAGTCCTAATGTTTATTTAATGTTTTGATCTTGCCAATTTTAATTAGTTAGGACTTATATTTGTATGATAAAATCATACAAATAGCCTCGAAGATGTGAGGGTTTATGTCGTATCGGACGACTACCTCGTAAATCCTAAGACCGGTTAGGGCTTAATTTACATGATATGATCATGCAAATGCCTAACGAAGAGTTGAGGATTCATGTTGCACTAGGCAAACTACCTCGAAGTCCTACGGCTTGGTTATTTAATTCTAAGGAAAGTTTTGCTGAAGTAGACTCGAGTTTTGTCGATGACGATGGCCGTGCTGCCCACCATGCTCCGAGCTCCTTGTTGTTGCAGAGGTTTAGTTTTAGAAGTCATAAATCAGGAGATGAGAGAAGTGTTTGGTTTTAGAGAAAGTCTTAATTTCCATGTGTCTTTAATATTTTAATTAAAACAGGTCTTAGAGTTGATTAAACAGAACCGATTAAGATCCCACGGTTCCGTCATCCCGCATCGTTATTTTCATCGAATTCACTTAGTCCGTATGAATTTGCTAATCTCAACCGAATGAGTTCCGCACCTTCATTTAGACCGTGGGAAATCCCGTTAGCAACACGTGGGTTACATCATCCGAGGTATTCCCGATCATTCAATGAGACGTTTTAATTTAGTTGTAGTTGTAGTTTTGTTGTTCTGTTTGTGATTAAATTTTGAGTTGTCTTATATTTTGAAATGTTGTGGCGGTGAATTTTATTTTGTAGTGTCTTTTAATTTAGTTATGGGTTTCAGTTTTGGTTTCTGTCCTAAAGGTGTAAGTTTTCATGCAACAATTGTTTATCATGCAAGAAAAGTAAGTGCGATGCGATTAAATAAGTTGCAATAAAGTAATTTGCAATAAAATAAAAGCGTACCTGGAGGGTCTTCCCGTCATCCCAAGCTGCACTTATAACACAGTTAGAATATTTAAGCATTTAAAGTAAGTTCCTAGGTAAAGCTAAGGGAAGGGTTATGGTTTTCTACCAAGTTCCTAATCCTATAGCTAGTCATTTCCTATGACGTATAGGTTCTTGTATTTTAGTTTGGGGACGATTTTCTTCATCAAAGAACAACTAAGTTCAATTGTTCTTATAAATATCCTATCATATTGAGGAAGTGCTTAAGACGAATCTTAAACATCTTTTCAATATTTCTAGGATTGTTTTAAGTCCAAATGAATTTAATTACACAAATGAATTAATCGTCCGAGAGTTTAAGTTTTGTTGTCTTGCTCAAGTGAACTAGGACATTTGAATATCCTATGAGTGAAGTAACACTTCTTTTAACACTCTTTTTAAGAGTTATGACATCACGAGCTTTCGAGGGCAAATGGATGTTCAAGTGAGTTGTGATTTAATTTTAGTTAATGGATTTAAGTTTGGAATAGTGTTCAAGTTGTTTTAGATTTATTTTGAATTCTTCACGTCTTAGGTGATGTCTTTTAATTCAATTTAATTTAACTTTGATTTAATTTAATTTAATTTAATTTAGTTTAGTTTTAATTTTAATTTAATTTCTGATTTAATCCAATTTAGTTTAACTTGATGTGAATTAATTTAATTTAATTTAACTTGATTTAATTTAATTTGTTTAATTTAATTTAATTTGTTTTAATTTAATTTAATTTGTTTTCATTTAATTTAATTTAATTTGTTTTAATTTAATTTAATTTAATTTGTTTTAATTTAATTTAATTTAATTTAATATTTTATTTTTTTTTTAAATTTAATTTAATTTAATTTAATTTAATTTAATTTAACTTAATTTAATTTAATTATTTAATTTAATTTAATTTATTTATTCAATTTAATTTAATTTAGTTTGATTATTATTATATTTTTTTGATTTAATTTAATTTAATTTAATTTTTTAATTTAATTTTATTTTTAATTTTAATTTTAATTGAAACTTTAAAAAGAGTTTAATAATTTACCTTTAATTCAATTTAAATGATTGAATCTTTTAACATTTTTTAAACTTAAATTTGAATTACCATTTTAATTAAGAATTAAATATTATTGAGATGATTAATTTAGGGATCTTTAGATTAAAGAAATAAATCTCTTCCTAATAATATCCCTATTTTAATAATTCCAATTTTATTATTGTTCCAAATTTAATTAATTATTTAATTAAGGTTTATTTCAATTATTTTAAATTGTTTAGTAGGTTTCTACCCTTTAATTATCTAAATTTCAATCATCCAAATCAGATTAAAATCAAATATTTTACCTATTAATTTTATTAAGCCTAAAGTTTTAATTAAGGGTTAAAATTTTAATTACCATTTTGCCCTTCAAGCCTAATAATTTCATAACTCACTAAATTGAGCTCAAATGAATTTGAAATTTTTATGTGACTTCACTCATATGTCAATAAAGACATTAGAGGAGAAAATGTGATTTTTCTGTATTTAATTTATTTATATAATTATTTTTGGTGGAAAATAAGGATTTCCAAGGAAAATTTAATAATATGACCAAGGGAAAGTTTCTGTCCTTAAGAAAATTATGGGACATTCCTATTGACCAGAGGACCACTTGGACCAATTTTTGTGATTTTTTGAATTATGTTTTATTTATTAGAATTATTTTAAGTTCTGGAGTATTAATTAATTTAAAAATAGAATATAAGTTGAAAAATGAATTTTATAATTTTTAAAATTCTCTTTGATATCAAGGATTCCAAAGAACCAACTTTTATAATTTTTTGATCTTTCTTTGATTTATTATAATTATTTTAGTGAAAATGCTAGAAATTATTTTTTTTAATTTTAAAATTACCCTAGGGCTTTAAAATTTAATATCTCATTAAATAGACCTGAGAAAAATATGGGGTTTGTTCCTAAGTGATTAAATTTCAAAATATGACATTTTGGTGAATTTTATTATTTTTGTGATTTTTATTATTTTTTAATTATTAAAATATTAAAATAATACTAAAAAATTAACTTTTTTAGAAAATTGAAATTTTAATTTTCTTAAATTCCCCTGATATCAGAGAGGCTCCAAAACCAATTTGGTGAATTTTTGAAAGGTATTTTGAAAGTTATGAATTTTTAAAGTTTAAAATGACTAAATGGCTTAATCAACCCATTTAGTAAGGCTAACCAAGTCCAATTGACCTCAAACTTTTATGGTGGGTTCCTCTGATCCTAAAGGTCAGTGGAGAATTGATTTCAAGTCAATTTGTTGTATAGTTAGTTCTAATTAATTAGGGGTCTATTTTGGGTGTTTAAGCCAATTAGGGTTATTTTGAGTGAATTAACTTAAGTCCTATTTTTCCTAGGGTTCTCTGGTCATAACGAACATCACTAAATTTTCCTAGAATTTATTTCACAACATGCTAATTTTTGGAATTAAAATACTCAAAACAGCCACATGCTTTTGAAAAATCAATAACTTTTCACAGAGATGACCTCTGACCTTGGAAAATTCAGGGAATGTTCCCAAGTTCAGAGGCTTCAAAAGCCCTATGGTCTCATGCCATGGTGAATTGTATGAATGCATGGAGAATTAAAACAATGTAGGGAGTAAATAATTAATTAAAAATAAAGTACTAGACAAAATTAATTAATTTCTTTTCCACATTATTCTCCTCTGTTCACTGAGCAAGAGTGTATTTTTATTTTATTTTTGTGATTTTTCTACACAAAGATATGGATTTTTGAAGTTCTGGTATTTAAATAAATCAGAAAAATCCCTAATTTTCTACTTATCCACGCGGCGCCGTGTCAACCTCGGCAGCTCCGAAGGGGGTACGTGTCGCGCTGTGATTGGGCGCCGCCATCTGAGTCAGCCGTCCCGGGACCCGCGGTTCACGTATCATTCCCTGGTCCGGCGCAATCTGAACCGTCCGCTCGATACACGCGCGATCCAACGGCTCCTGGTCATCGTCTACGACTGGTGTGCACCCGTGGCCGTCAACCTTCTAACCGTAATTTCTCACTCGATTCTCAACGGATTTTCGTGTTCTTATGCTCTATGGATTTGTCTTGAAGAGACGAACACATCCATATGGTAAACATGCATTGAAATATATTCAAATGAAATGGACAATCTCTGTAATCTCGGGAAGAAGAATGAGTTCATACCTTTGCTCAGAGAAGTGAAGCTTCGATCTGAGAGTTGTGTCACCTTCGATTGGGTCCAAGTAAGCTCCAGATGAAGTCCCTTGGCCTGGTGAATTGTCTAGCTATGAAAGTGACAACAGCTCGATCACAAAGCTTGGAGGCCGGAGCAACCGGGTGGCCTCGGAGATGGGGCTTTCGGTGGAAACTTCTCCTCTTGGTCCAGTGAAGGTGTAGGACCAATCAATTTGGGGATTGGCTCACCGTGAAGAAGTGTCCTGGTTTTTGGGCTAAAGTTTGAGCTCAAAATTGAGCTCAGCTGGAGGGAATTGGGGCTGGAATTCAGTGGGGATCAAGTGCTCTATGTGTGGAGAGTGATCTGGAATGATTTTGGCAGAGTTTCCTTAAGGTTAGGTTCAGCACCTCTCATGGCCGAGAGGGGTGGTGTTTAAATAGGAGAGGGTGGAGGGCCTCCCAGTGGAGAGTTAGGGCTTGGGATCAGCTGCTTAGGTCAAGGACAGAATAGCCATGGTGGCCATTGGGCATGGGGCAGCTCAGCAAGGTAGAATCCCAAAGTTGGCTCACATGTGAGCTCTCGGCCATGGTGTTTTCCGGCGACCTGGTGGCTTGCCGGCCAGGCATTGGTCACCATCTTATTCAGGTGGGTCGATGCTGGGGTTTGGTGCATTCAATCGAGGTTTGACATGTGTAAAGTGGTTGAATCAAAGTAGAAAGGGGAAGGGGCCATTTTAGCTTATTTTGGTCAACCCATGCAAATGGGTTGGGTGCACCTCCCCAAGACCTGGTTTTGGGCTGAGGAGGTCAGTGGGTCAATCTCCCATGTGTGGTGGAGTCTCCATCAAGGATTAGGTGGCAAAGCATGGTTTAGAGTGTGACATGCTTAAGGTAAAAAAAGGCTTAAGAAGGATTAAGAAAGGGGGTCCTCCTTTTTCCATTAATGGCTTGATCACATGTCAAACTCTCCATGGCTTCATGTGGCTTGTCCATGGCTTGCATGGCTTGTCTTTGGCTTGGGGAAAGCTTGGTCAATTTCATGAAAATGGATTTTAGGAATTTTTTGGTAATTTGATGGAAATTTGTATGAAACTTGATTTGGAATGATTTGATGATGAATTTAGGACTTAGGTATTGAGTTTAATTGAAAGTATCATGAGGGGAAATGTCATATGGGCTTTGGGACCAACTTTGGGCCTTTGGATGTGGTAAAGGATGGGCTTTTAAAATGGTTTAAGGAATGGGCCCTTAAGTTTAAAAATGAATTTATGGATGGAAATTTTGTAAAGAGGTTGGGCCAAATAGTTGTTGAGTTTGGTTTAGGGATGTGTCATGAGTGGTTTGGAGTCAATTTGGTGTGATTTGGACTTGAATTGGTTTGAATTTGGGTTTATTTGGTAAGTGGGCCAATGTAGGTGAAATTGGGCTAACTTGGGCCAATGTTGGGCTAGAGTTGAAATTGATGTAAAATAAATGTTGGGAAATGTTTTTGGGAGTGTTTCAAAGAGGTTTTGGCTTTGGTTGGGTTTTGATTTTGGGGTTTGGGCCTATTTGGGTTAGGTTTGGGTTTAGGTCAAAATTGGGCTTTTTGATTTTGGGTTGAATTTGAGTGGGGTTTGGGTCAAAATCTTGGGCAAATCATGTTAGTGTTTTGTTTATGGGGATGTTAAGGAAGGTTTAGAAAAGATTTGGGGTTAATTGGAGTTGAATTGGGTGAGTTTGGGCTAAGTTTGGGTCATGAGTCCAAATTGGGCTTTAAGGCCAAAAGTGAAATTGGATCCCAATTCCAATCAAATTTGGCTTGGATTTGGTCTAGATTGGTGTTGGGGATGTTGAATTGAAGTTTAGAATTGAATTGGACCAGAATTTCGGTCAATTGGGTAGGTTTGGTTTGACATTGGTTTTACTTTGGGTTAAAATGGGTCAAATTGGGGGTTTTGATAAAAGTGGGGTAAATTGAGAAAATTGGCCCATGATGTAGTTGAACAAAATGAAATTGGGAATATTTGGGATTTTCTGGAATTTTTTGGGAATTTTCTGAATTTTTGGATTTTTTGGCTAAGAGGGGTATTTTGGGTATTTGGAGGGTATTGGGAGGTGTTTTTGGAATTTTTGGTATTTTTGGCTATGGATGATCAATTTGATTGGTGAAGACATGTTTAGGAATGATTTTGGAGAATTTTGGGTAGTTTAGGTGATTTTGCAAATTTTGGAGGGTTTCGAGGGTTTTGGGTAGCCAAAGTGGTGTAGGGTCCCGGGGTCAAAAATTGAAAATTTGGAAAATTGATGATTGGGTGAATGTAAGTGGAATGAAATCATTTTTGTTGAGCCATGAAGCCATATCAAGTCCACATGAGCCATGAAGGGACTCATTTGAGGCATCCACTATGTTGTTCCTAACCCTCTTAGCCAGGGCTTAGGGGTTAAGGACCATCCATGCGAACCACCTTCATGAGTCGGGAGGTCAAGTTGGGTATGGGTGTTGTTTTAGGAGGTGTGTGAAAGTGTAGTGTATAGGTGTAATGTGTGTGTAAGTCAGCCCCTCCACTAGACTGGGCCACCCAGGGCAGTCCTAAGGCCAAAGAGTCCTATAGGAACTCATCCTTTAAACTTCCACATTTGATCTCAACCCTCTAGGTGATTAGGGGTCTACAATCAAGTTTGTGGAGTTTGCAGGGAGTTAAGAAGTGGTTTGAATTTCTAAGTGGTGGGTCCCAATTCTAATCCTCTAGGATAGTCAAAGGAAAAGCCTAAGGCTAGATCCTAAGTACTAAAGAGAAGAAGAGAAGACCTCATCAAAAATGAGGTCGACAGTAAGTGAAAATGTTTATAAGCCCATAATGCAGAATTAAGTCTATCAACCCAATCAGTTCTTTTAGGATTAACAGTCTTTTCCAATTTTCTTGTAATTTCTCTATTTGATACTTCAACCATTCCACTTGTTTGAGGATGATAAGCAGTTGCAATTCTATGTTTAATTCTGAATTTTTCCAACAATGATTGAATTCTTATATTTCTGAAATGACTTCCCCCATCTATGATAATTATCCTGGGCATTCCAAATATTGTAAAAATCATTTTCTTCAAAAATTTCGAAACACTTTTGGAATCACAGTTAGGTAATGCTACAGCTTCGATCCACTTTGAAACATAATCAACTCCTAATCAAATATAAATTTTCCAGATGATTGCGCAAAAGGTCCCATAAAGTCTAAACCCCATACATCGAAAATTTCGATTTCTAATATAAAGTTTAGAGGCATTTCATATTTTCTAGATTTATTTCCCATTCTTTGACATCGATCACAAGTTTTCACATAATGTTCAACATCTTTAAATAGTGCAGGCCAATAAAATCCAAAATTTAAAATTTTAAATACAGTTTTATCTACTCCAAAGTGTCCTCCAAATTAAGAATCGTGACATTTTTTAATTATTGCAAAAGTTTCTTCATATGGTACACATCTTCAAATCACATAATCTCTTCCTATTTTAAATAAATGAGGATCTTCCTAAATATATGATTTACAATCATTCTTGAATATCTTAATATATTTGTTATTCATCCCATAAGGAAAAATATTGCTAAAAAAATAGTTAACTATATCAGCATACCAGGGCATTTGCAATCCTTGAATGACATATCACTGTTCATCAGGGAATTTCTCATTTATATTTTCTTCATAAGTATTTACTTTATTATTTTTATATCTTGATAAATGATCAGCAATTTGGTTGTCAATTCCATTTCTGTTTACTATTTCAAAATCAAATTCTTGTAAAAGTAAAACCCATCTCATCAATCTTGGTTTAGCATCTTTCTTAGATATTAAATACTTAATTGAAGAATGATCAGTATGTACGATACATTTCATTCCAAGAAGATATGGTCTAAATTTATCAAAGGCATATACTATTACTAACAGCTCTTTCTCAGTAGTAGTATAATTTATTTGAGTTTTAATTAAAGTTTTGATAGCATAATATATAACTTTGAAATTTTTCTCATATTTTTGTCTTAATACACCTCTGATTGCATAATCACTTGCATCACACATTAATTCAAAAGGTTTATCCCAATCAGGTGCAACAATGACAGGTGCAGTTATTAATTTTTCTTTTAGAAAATTGAATGCATTCAGACAATCTTCATTAAATTCAAATTTAGTTTCTTTTTCTAATAAATGGCAAAGAGGTTTAGCAATTTTAGAAAAATCCTTTATATATCTCATATAAAAATAGCATGACCTAGAAATCTTCTCACTTTAGTAACGGTATTAGGTAGTTGAAGTTCAGCAATAATTTTCACATTTTCCTGATCAACTTCCATCCCTATTTGTGAAACTTTATGTCCAAGTACAATTCCTTCTGTGACCATAAATTGACATTTTTTCCAGTTTATAACTAAATTTGTTTCTTTACATCTCTTCAAAACTTTCGTTATATTTTCCAAGCAAGATTCAAAAGAAGTTTCAAATACTGAAAAATCGTCCATAAATACTTCAATTTCTTTATCAATTAAATCACAGAATATTGACATCGTACATCTTTGAAAAGTTGCAGATGCATTGCATAAACCGAAAGGCATTCTTCAAAAGGTAAATGTTCCATAAGGACTTGTAAATGTTGTCTTCTCTTGATTCTCATGAGCAACAGATAATTGGTGATAACCAAAATATCCATCCATAAAATATAAATATGAGTGCCCAGCTAGTTTATCTAATATTTGATCCAAGAAAGGTAAAGTTAAATGATCCTTTCTAGTGGCTCTATTTAATTTTCGATAATCAATGCAAATTCGCCAACCAGTAACTTGTCTTGTTGGGATTAATTCATTTTTATCATTAACAATGACAGTTACTCCTCCTTTCTTCGGAACACAATGAATAGGACTTACCCATTGGTTATCCAAAATAGGATAAAAAATTATAGCATCTAACCATTTCAAAATCTCTTTCTTAACAACCTCTTTCATAATTGGGTTTAATCTTCTTTGGGGTTATAATTTTCTTCCATTAAAATTCTATGCATACAGATTGAAGGGCTTATTCCTTTTATATCTGCAATAGTCCAACCAAAAGCTTTCTTATAATTATTCAGAACTCCTATTAATTTTTCTTCTTGATCTTTGCTTAATTTTAAAGATATAATTACAGGTAGAGTTAATGAATTTCCAAGAAATGCATACTTTAACTGTGCAGGTAACATTTTTAATTCCAATTCAGGGGCTTTTTCAATTGAGGGTAAAAGTATATTATTTTTAGTTGCATCTAAAATTTCCCAGTTTTCATGAATATAATGAGTTTCTTCAGATAAATTTTCTTCATTTATTTTTCAATTTCTTCATTTAATGACTCATTATATAACATAGATTCTTTATCTTTATCATCAGAAATGAGCTTACATTTTTCTTGATAATGCTTTTCAATTATATAATCAAAAATATCCATTCGATAGCATTTTTCCTTATCAGGATACCTCATTGATTTCAGAACATCAAATGTTATCTCTTGATTGTTAACTCTCATCTTTAATTCTCCTTTTTGTACATCAATCATAGCTCGTCCGGTAGCTAGAAAAGGTCTCCCTAAAATGATAGATATTTCTTTATCTTCTTCCATATCTATAACAATGAAATCCATAGGGAAGATAAATTTATCTACCTTAACAAGAACATTCTCTATAACTCCTTTAGGTTAAGAGATCGATCGATCAGCTAACTGAAGAGTTACAGTGGTAGGAGAAATCTCTCCTAAATCTAACCTTCGAAAGATTGAAAATGGCATGAGATTAATATTAGCTCCTAAATCAAATAAGGCTTTTCCGCAAAATTTTTCTCCAATAGCACATGTTATAGTGAAACTTCCAGGATTCTTCACTTAATGCAACAGTTTCATAAGCTTCAAATTTTCTCTTCTTGCTTAAAATATCTTTCATAAATTTTGCAAAACTTCAGCAAAAGGAATGTTGATGGTAAGTTTCTAAAAAATTTCAAAGAACTTAGAAAATTGATGGTCAAGCTTTTGTTGTTTTAGTCTTTGAGGAAAAGGTGGTGGTGGTCTTTCAACTTCCACTTCAATAGGTACTACAGTATGATCTTTACTTGGAGAAAGGGTATCTTTAGGTTTTTCAATCTCTTCAGCTTCTTCCTATTTTTCAATCTCATTCTGTGTTTTCTCTTTTAATTCTTTTCCACTTCTGAGATGTACAACTTTTTCTTATTCATGTTCATTTCCAGATTCTTTAGGATTAATTTCGACATTGCTAGGTAGTGTTCCTTAAGGTCTGTAATTAATGAAATTAGCGAGTTGACCCATCTGATTCTCAATATTACGAATAGTAGTGTTTTGACTTTGTAGCAGATTGCTTAGTTGCAAGATCAATTCTTCTACAGAGAACTTTTTCTGTTGATTGTTATAACAAGGAGGGTAATTTGGTCTATAGTTTGAATTTTCTTGATTGTTCCAATTTGGATTCACTTAATTATTATTTCATTGTTGATGTCCATTACTCCATTTAAAATTTGGATGATTTTTCCAACCAGGATTATAATAATTAGAATAAGGGTTCTTAGTTTTACTAGCAATAGCTTGCAAAGTTTCCATTGTTTGAGAATCATCAGAATTTGCAGAATTATCATTACTTACATGCGATATGTTAATAGAAAAATTATCTAATTTCTTAGATATCGCAGCCACTTGTGAAACTAAAATAGAAAAGGCTTCATTATCTTGAATACTGGTCATTCTTTTAGGATTAACCCTTTAAGAAGGCCATTGAAAATTATTATTAGTCATTTCTTCAATTAAGGTGTAGGCTTCTTCAAATGTCTTAGCCATTAAAGAACTACCAGCAGCAGCATCAATAATAGATCTAAGTGATCCAATAAGTCCATTATAAAATGTTTGAATGATTAACCAATCTGGCAAAGCATGATGAGGACATTTTCTTAATAATTCATTATATCTTTCCCAAGCTTCATAAATTTTTTCTCCATCAAATTGCATAAATGAAGTAATATCATTTCTCAATTTAGCAGTTTTAGAATGAGGAAAAAATTTAGTAAGGAATTTTTGTGCCATGTCTGCCCATGTTTTAATAGAACAAGTTGCTAATGAATTAAGCCACATCCTTGCTTTATCTTTAAGGAAAAAGGAAAGAGTCCAGGCCTAATAGCATCATCAGAAACATTATTATATTTAAAGGTAGCACAAAGTTTTAAAAAACTAGCTGTCGGCATATTTTTAGGTTTGTGGTGTTGTATTTTTGAAAAGAGGTCGCCTACAGAAATTGTCGGCGAATTTTTAATTTAATTTAAATAAATAATTTGAAAAAGTAGTATTTGATTTTGAAAATAATTTTAAATTTAAAAATTTTAAGATATGAAATCAAACTGATCTCACATCCCGAATAGTTTATATAAACGAGCGCCGCACCACAAACCGTGTATCTATCCCGAAGAATAGACACACTGCTTGATGATGGGGCTCGATTAAATAAACTAGAAAGGTTTGTGCCATCCGTTTGGTCTGCGAACCAATTTTATAAGCCGACAAGTTCCCCTGCTTAATATAAATGAATTAAGCAGGGTTTATATTACCTGGGTTCTTAAAGCTGCCTATAAGGGCAAGCCCCTATAGTTAATTACATCTTAAGTGACGGAAATCACCTAAGAAAACTCTCGATAATAATCAGTAGTTCTGCTCTCAAGAATTTCAAAGTTTAAGTTTTCAAGGGATTGAATTTTGGAATTTCAATAGGGAATGGATCAAATTTGGAACATTTTGTTTTGGGAATTCAAAGGAAGAAGGGTAGGAGAAATCACAGATTCGAAGCGAACTTCGGTAATTTCCCGACTATCCTATTGTTTGGTTTGAATTTAGGAAAGTCCTAATATTTATTTAATGTTTTGATCTTGCCGATTTTAATTAATTAGGACTTATATTTGTATGATAAAATCATACAAATAGCCTCGAAGATGTGAGGGTTTATGTCGTATCGGACGACTACCTCGGAGATCCTAAGACCGGTTAGGGCTTAATTTACATGACATGATCATGCAAATGCCTAACAAAGAGTTGAGGATTTATGTTGCACTAGGCAAACTACCTCGAAGTCCTATGGCTTGGTTATTTAATTCTAAGGAAATTTTGCTGAAGTAGACTCAGGTTTTGCTGATGACGATGGTCGTGCTGCCCACCATGCTCCGAGCTCCTTGTTGTTGCAGAGGTTTAGTTTTAGAAGTCATAAATCAGGAGATGAGAGAAGTGTTTGGCTTTAGAGAAAGTCTTAATTTCCATGTGTCTTTAATATTTTAATTAAAACAGGTCTTAAAGTTGATTAAACAGAACCGATTAAGATCCCACGGTTCCGTCATCCCGGCACCGTTATTTTCATCGAATTCACTTAGTCCAGATGAATTTGCTAAACTCAACTAAATGAGTTCTACACTTTCATTTAGACCGTGGGAAATCCCGTTAGCAACACGTGGGTTACATCATCCGAGGTATTCCCGATCATTCAATGAGACGTTTTAATTTAGTTGTAGTTGTAGTTTTGTTGTTTTGTTTGTGATTAAATTTTGAGTTGTTTTATATTTTGAATGTTGTGGCGGTGAATTTTATCTTGTAGTGTCTTTTAATTTAGTTATGGGTTTCAGTTTTGGTTTCTGTCCTAAAGGTGTAAGTTTTCATGCAACAGTTGTTTATCATGCAAGAAAAGTAAGTGCGATGCGATTAAATAAATTGCAGTAAAATAAATTGCAATAAAATAAAAGCGTACCTGGAGGGTCTTCCCGTCATCCCAAGCTGCACTTAAAATACAATTTAGAGCATTTAAGCATTTATAGCAATTTCCTAGGTAAAGCTAAGGGAAGGGTTATGGTTTTCTACCAAGTTCCTAATCCTATAGCTAGTCATTTCCTATGACGTCTAGGTTCTTGTGTTTTGGTTTAAGGACGATTTTCTTCATCAAAGAACAACTAAGTTCAATTGTTCTGATAAATATCCTATTATATTGAGGAAGTGCTTAAGACGAATCTTAAACATCTTTTCAATATTTCTAGGATTGTTTTAAGTCCAAATGAATTTAATTACACAAATGAATTAATCGTCCGAGAGTTTAAGTTTTGTTGTCTTGTTCAGTGAACTAGGACATTTGAATATCCTATGAGTGAAGTAACACTTCTTTTAACACTCCTTTTAAGAGTTATGATATCACGAGCTTTCGAGGGCAAAATGATATTTAATGATTTATGATTCAAATTTAAGTTGAAATTAATGATTTAAGTTTGGAATAGTGTTCAAGTTGTTTTAGATTTATTTTGAATTTATCATGTCTTAGGTGATATTATATTTAATTCAATTTAATTTAATTTAACTTAATTTAATTCAATGTGGTTTAGTTTAACTTAATTTAATTTAGGTTAATTTAATATGATATACTTTAGCTTAATTTAATTTAATTTGATTTAATTTAATTTGTTTTAATTTTAATTTAATTTAATTTAATGTAATTTAATTTAATTTAATTTAATTTAATTTAATTTTAATTTAATTTAGTTTAATTTAATTTTTATTTAATTTAATTTTAATTTAATTTAATTTGATTTAATTTAATTTAATTTAATTTAATTTTAATTTAATTTAGTTTAATTTACTTTAATTTAATTTAATTTAATTTAATTTAATATGATTTAATTTAATTTTAGTTTAATTTAATCTTAATTTAATTTAATTTTTTTTAATTTAATTTTTTATTTTAAAGGGATTTGCTTTAAATAACTTAACCTTAACTTAATTTAATGATTAAGTCTTTTAGCATTTTAAACCTTAAACTTGGATTATCATTTTAATTAGGAATTAAGTTTTATTGAGATGATTAATTTAGGGATCCTTAAATTAAAGAACAAATTTCTTCCTAATAACATCCCTATTTTAATAATTCCAATTTTATTATTCTTCCAAATTTAATTAATTATTTAATTAAGGTTTATTTCAATTATTTTAAATTGTTTAGTAGGTTTCTACCCTTTAATTATCTAAATTTCAATCATCCAAATCAGATTAAAATCAAATATTTTACCTATTAATTTTATTAAGCCTAAAGTTTTAATTAAGGGTTAAAATTTTAATTACCATTTTGCCCTTCAAGCCTAATAATTTCATAACTCACTAAATTGAGCTCAAATGAATTTGAATTTTTATGTGACTTTACTCATATGTCAATAAAGACATTAGAGGAGAAAATGTGATTTTTCTGTATTTAATTTATTTATATAATTATTTTTGGTGGAAAATAAGGATTTCCAAGGAAAATTCAATAATATGACCATGGGAAAGTTTCTGTCCTTAAGAAAATTATGGAACATTCCTAATGACCAAAGGACCACTTGGACCAATTTTTGTGATTTTTTGAATTATATTTTATTTATTAGAATTATTTTAAGTTCTGGAGTATTAATTAATTTAAAAATAGGGTATAAGCTGAAAAATGAATTTTATAATTTTTAAAATTCTCTCTGATATCAAGGATTCTAGAGAACCAAATTTTACAATTTTCTGATTTTTTTTTTATTTATTATAATTATTTTAGTGAAAATGCTAGAAAATATATATTTTTTTAATTTTAAAATTACCCTAGGGCTTTAAAATTTAATATCTCATTAAATAGACCTGAGAAAAATATGGGGTTTGTTCCTAAGTGATTAAATTTCAAAATATGACATTTTGGTGAATTTTATAATTTTTGTGATTTTTCTTATTTTTAATCATTAAAATATTAAAATAATACTAAAAAATTAACTTTTTTAGAAAATTGAAATTTTAATTTTCTTAAATTCCCCTGATATCAGAGAGGCTCCAAAACCAATTTGGTGAATTTTTGAAAGGTATTTTGAAAGTTATGAATTTTTTAAAGTTTAAAATGACTAAATGGCTTAATCAACCCATTTAGTAAGGCTAACCAAGTCCAATCGACTTCAAATTTTTATGGTGGGTTCCTCTGATCCTAAAGGTCAGTGGAGAATTGATTTCAAGTCAATTTGATGTATGGTTAGCTCTAATTAATTAGGGGTCTATTTTGGGTGTTTAAGCCAATTAGGGTTATCTTAAGTGAATTAACTCAAGTCCTATTTTTCCTAGGGTTCTCTGGTCATAAGGAACATCACCAAATTTTCCTAGAATTTATTTCACAACATGGTAATTTTTGGAATTAAAATACTCAAAACAGCCACATGCATTTGAAAAATCAATAACTTTTCACGAAATGGCCTTCGACCTTGGAAAATTCGAGGAATGTTTCCAAGTTCAGAGGCTTCAAAAGCCCTATGGTCTCATGCCATGGTGAATTGTATGAATGCATGGAGAATTAAAACAATGCAGGGAGTAAATAATTAATTAAAAATAAAATACTGGATAAAATTAATTTATTTATTTTCCACATTATTCTCCTCTGTTCACTGAGCAAGAGGGTATTTTTATTTTATTTTTGTGATTTTTCTACACAAAGATATGGATTTTTGAAGTTCTGGGATTTAAATAAATAAGAATAATCCTATTTTTCTACTTAAGTGACGCGGCGCCGCGTCAACCTCGGCAGCTCCGAACGCACACGCGGCGCGCTCCCATTTGACGCCGCCTTCTGACTCAGTGCCACGCGGCCCGCGGTTCACGTACCGTCTCCTGGTCCGACGCCATCTGAGCCGTCCGTCCGCGCGTGTATTGAATGAACGACATCCGTTCATCATCCCCGAGCGTCCTAACTCGAGAGCCGTCTACCTTCTAGCCCTAAGATCTCACTCAATTCTCCATGGATTTTTATGTTTTTGTGCTCTATGGATTCGTCTTGAAGAGACGAACACATCTATACGGCTAATGCTCATTGAAATCAACTCATTTGAAATGGAGAATGTTCAGAAGCTCGGAATGAAGAATTGATCCATACCTTAGCTCTGAGAGGTGAAGCCTCGATCAGAGATGTTCGGCACGTTCGTTGGAGCTGCAGGAGGCTAGGGATGAAGCCCGGGGATGTGTTGAATTGCCTAGGTGTGATTTCCACCAAAGCTGATCCCAACCTTTGGAGTCTGGAACAACTGGGTGGCCTGGAGAGGGGGCTTTCACTGGAAAACTTCTTCTCTTGGCCTGGTGAAGGTGTAGGTGAGTTTAATTTGATTTTGGTGGAGGGTTTAGGAGTGTCCTGTTCTGGCCTGAGAATTGAGCTCCAAAATTGAGCTCAATCAATGGGGATTAGAGCAGGAGGACAGTAGGGATCAATTGCTCTAGGTCTGGAGGGGAGTGAGGAGTGATTTTGGCAGAGTTTTGGTATGGTCTGGTTCAGCACCTCTCATGGCCGAGAGGAGGTGGTGTTTAAATAGGAGAGGGTGGAGGGCCTCCCAGGGGGGTTTAAGGCTGGGGATCAGCTACTCTGGTGAGGAGAAGGAGAGCTATGTTGTCCATTTGGGTTGAGACAAGTCAGCAAGGGAGAATTGAATTTTTTGGCTCCTCCCATGGTCTCGGCCATGGTGTTTTCCGACGGCCTCGGTGGTCGGCCGGCCGAGCACCGGTCACCATCTTGTTCGGGTGGGTCGTGGCTGGGGTTTGGTGCATTCAATTGAGGTTTGACATGTGTAAAGTGGTTGAATCAAAGTAGAAAGGGGAAGGGGCCATTTTAGCTTATTTTGGTCAACCCATGCAAATGGGTTGGGTGCACCTCCCCAAGACTCTGGTTTGGGCCGAGGAGGTCAGTGGGTCAATCTCCCATGTGTGGTGGAGTCTCCATCAAGGATTAGGTGGCAAAGCATGTTTTAGAGTGTGACATGCTTAAGGTAAAAAAAGGCTTAAGAAGGATTAGGAAAGGGGGTCCTCCTTTTTCCATTAATGGCTTGATCACATGTCAAACTCTCCATGGCTTCATGTGGCTTGTCCATGGCTTGCATGGCTTGTCTTTGGCTTGGGGAAAGCTTGGTCAATTTCATGAAAATGGATTTTAGGAATTTTTTGGTAATTTGATGGAAATTTGTATGAAACTTGATTTGGAATGATTTGATGATGAATTTAGGACTTAGGTATTGAGTTTAATTGAAAGTATGATGAGGGGAAATGTCATATGGGCTTTGGGACCAACTTTGGGCCTTTGGATGTGGTAAAGGATGGGCTTTTAAAATGGTTTAAGGAATGGGCCCTTAAGTTTAAAAAATGAATTTATGGATGGAAATTTTGTAAAGAGGTGGGGCCAAATAGTTGTTGAGTTTGGTTTAGGGATGTGTCATGAGTGGTTTGGAGTCAATTTGGGTTAGGTTTGGGTTTAGGTCAAAATTGGGCTTTTTGATTTTGGGTTGAATTTGAGTGGGGTTTGGGTCAAAATCTTGGGGAAATCATGTTAGTGTTTTGTTTATGGGGATGTTAAGGAAGGTTTAGAAAAGATTTGGGGTTAATTGGAGTTGAATTGGGTGAGTTTGGGCTAAGTTTCGGTCATGGGTCCAAATTGGGCTTTAAGGCCAAAAGTGTAATTGGATCCCAATGCCAATCAAATTGGGCTTGGATTTGGTCTAGATTGGTGTTGGGGATGTTGAATTGATGTTTAGAATTGAATTGGACCAGAATTTGGGTCAATTGGGTAGGTTTGGTTTGACATTGGGTTTACTTTGGGTTAAAATGGGTCAAATTGGGGGTTTTGATAAAAGTGGGGTAAATTGACAAAATTGGCCCATGATGTAGTTGAACAAAATGAAATTGAGAATCTTTGGGATTTTCTGGAATTTTCTGGTAATTTTCTGAATTTTTGGATTTTTTGGCTAAGACGGGTATTTTGGGTATTTGGAGGGTATTGGGAGGTATTTTTAGAATTTTTGGTATTTTTGGGTATGGATGATCAATTTGATTGGTGAGGCAATGTTTAGGATTTATTTTGGAGAATTTTGGGTAGTTTAGGTGATTTTGCAAATTTTGGAGGGTTTCAAGGGTTTTGGGTAAGCTGAGCGGTGTAGGGTCCTGGGGGTCAAAAATTGAAAATTTGGAAAATTGAAGATTGGGTGAATGTAAGTGGAATGAAATCATTTTTGTTGAGCCATGAAGCCACATCAAGCCCACATGAGCCATGAAGGGACTCATTTGAGGCATACACTATGTTGTTCCTAACCCTCTTAGCCAAGGGCTTAGGGGTTAAGGACCATCCATGTGAACCACCTTCATGAGTCAGGAGGTCAAGTTGGGTATGGGTGTGGTTTTTAGGAGGTGTGTGAAAGTGTAGTGTATAGGTGTAATGTGTGTGTAAGTCAGCCCCTTCACCAGACCAGGCCACCTAGAGGCGGTCCTAAGGCCAAAGAGTCCTATAGGAACTCATCCTTTAAACTTCCACATTTGATCTCAACCCTCTAGGTGATTAGGGGTCTACAATCAAGTTTGTGGAGTTTACGGTGGAGTTAAGAAGTGGTTTGAATTTCTAAGTGGTGGGTCCCAATTCTAATCCTCTAGGATAGTCAAAGGAAAAGCCTAAGGCTAGATCCTAAGTACTAAAGAGAAGAAGAGAAGACCTCATCAAAAATGAGGTCAACAAATGGACCCCCAATAGGTGTGGTGTGCTGACCAAGCACACCGCGCGTATTGGCGTTGACCGAAAAGATCAACAAAACCAACACAGATGTCCAAGTGACAAACTTAGGACGAAGTAGAAGAAATTTCACTGGGGAGTGTCAAGTATATCTCTAAGACTGGAGATTCCTGAACTCTCGCTGGGGAAAGGAAAAGGAGGTGAATCCCAAATCACATGATCTGGGGGAATTTCGATTTAGATTTTCGTTTTGTTTTAGTTTACGTTTTGATGTGTAAGTTTAGATTTTGAGTTTCAATTTAGACTGAAGTTTGGTTTAAAATCAATTTGAAGAAATTTGAATTTGGAATTTGGATTCGAAATGAGAATTGAAACCTAAGTTCCAATCTCGGGATTGCAAGGAAAACCGGAATCGGGGTACCAGTCGCAGAATGAGAATCGGAGTTTAAGTGTTGATTGAAGGGGATGAGAATCAGAATTTAGGTACTGATCTCGAAAGTTTAATGAGAATTGAAACGGAGTTTCAATCTCGAAAGTTTAAAGAGAACTGGAATCTGGTTCCAGTCTCGAAGGTTTAAAGAGAACTGGAATCTGGTTCCGGTCTCGAAGGTTTAAAGAGAAATCGGAATCGGTTCCGGTCTCGAAGGTTTAAAGAGAAATGGAAACCGGTTCCAATCTCGAAGGTCTAAAGAGAAATGGAAGCCGGTTCCAATCTCAAAGGTCTAAAGAGAAATGGAAGCTGGTTCCAATCTCAAAGGTCTAAAGAGAAATGGAAGCTGGTTCCAATATCAAAGGTTTAATGAGAATTGGAAACTGGTTCCAATCTCGAAGGTTCAATGAGAATTGGAAACTAGTTCCAATCTCAAAGGTCTAAAGAGAAATGGAAACTGGTTCCAATCTCAAAGGTTTAATGAGAATTGGAAACTGGTTCCAATCTCGAAGGTTTAATGAGAAATGGAAACTGGTTCCAATCTCAAAGGTTTAATGAGAAATGGAAACTGGTTCCAATCTCGAAGGTCTAAAGAGAAATGGAAGCTGGTTCCAATCTCGAAGGTTTAATGAGAAATGGAAACTGGTTCCAATCTCAAAGGTCTAAAGAGAAATGGAAACCGGTTCCAATCTCAAAGGTCTAAAGAGAAATGGAAACTGGTTCCAATCTCAAAGGTCTAAAGAGAAATGGAAACCGGTTCCAATCTCAAAGGTCTAAAGAGAAATGGAAACTGGTTCCAATCTCAAAGGTCTAAAGAGAAATGGAAACTGGTTCCAATCTCAAAGGTCTAAAGAGAAATGGAAACTGGTTCCAATCTCAAAGGTCTAAAGAGAAATGGAAACTGGTTCCAATCTCAAAGGTCTAAAGAGAAATGGAAACTGGTTCCAATCTCAAAGGTCTAAAGAGAAATGGAAACTGGTTCCAATCTCAAGGGTCTAAAGAGAAATGGAAACTGGTTCCAATCTCAAGGGTCTAAAGAGAAATGGAAACTGGTTCCAATCTCAAGGGTTTAAAGAGAAATGGAAACCGGTTCCAATCTCAAGGGTCTAAAGAGAAATGGAAACCGGTTCCAATCTCAAAGGTCTAAAGAGAAATGGAAACTGGTTCCAATCTCAAAGGTCAAAAGAGAAATGGAAGCTGGTTCCAATCTCAAAGGTCTAAAGAGAAATGAAAACTGGTTCCAATCTCAAAGGTCCAAAGAGAAATGGAAACTGGTTCCAATCTCAAAGGTCTAATGAGAATTGGAAACTGATTCCAATCTCGGAAGTCTATTTGTGTGAAGAGGGATCCAATCCCATGTTATCAGAACCAAATCGAACAAGGTTCGTGGCTCCATGTCAATAGACCTAGTCGATCTCCATACAGGAAGAAAAGGTAGGCCACAAAAGTTGAAATGATTTTGATGTGACAAAAAAAAGGTTTAGGGTTCTGAAATTGAAGTGTGGGTCTCCTGTGAGGAAGAGTTGTCCCGACAGAGAATTTCAAAGCTTCTTGAGATAAATTTCGATCTGGAGTTGATTTGAAATGCTTGAAAAGATGAATTTAGAGTGGGATCCGATTTGAGATTCATTTTCATTTTGTTTGTCCTTTAACTTTCAATAAATTTTTTTAGCCGTGTACTGAATGTTCATGTGAATTTTATTTAGCGTTCACGTGGATTTTGAAGCTGTTTTTTAAGGAAGAATAATTCTCATTTATTATTTATATTTTTATTTTCTTCTTTTTGTTCTTTGTTCGAAGTTCATTTAACTTTAATGGCGTTTCCCAGTCAATTTGCACAAAAGAGGTGAAGGCCAAAAATGTGACATCATCACTTTCATTCCAATCATGTTGAAGATACATCATACAACTCGATCTGGAATACATCTCATACAATCCATGTAGACTCAAAACGGACTATGTATGATCTTTGTCGATCCATCCAAAAAGGTATCTGTCAAAAATCCATGTCTGAATAGTGAGGTACATGGTCAATAACATCACCTTCCAAGCCATCCTTGGCAAGGATGCCGTATGGATGTACGTTGGAGGTGTGATATTTTCCATGCAACTCACAGCTCATAAGGTCGGAGGCTTTCTAGCTCCGGGTCTGGCTGGAAGTGGTAAGGTGCTTTCCTGTCGTCCATCCTTCTGAAAGTAACTGAGATCCGCTTCACTGGTACTCCTGGTATGCAATGTTTAGCGACGTCTGCTCCGTTGCCCTTCGGTATCATGACGGAACCTACCGGTAATGGTATCTTTATCGGCCCTCGGAACTCACTCGGGCTCGCTATCCGGAGGTCGATCCGAACATGATGTTACACTCATTCGAAAAGAAACTCGTGCGAAAGGTCTAACAAAGTCGTGATGATCTATGTGCGGGGGAATGCGATCACCCTTCTTGTAAATGTTAATGATGCAACTGTTGGGTATGCAATCCGTCGGCGGTACCCTCCATGTTATCATTCTTTTTACCATCCTTTTAATGACTAATGGCATTGGATCCACTCGGCCATGATGGAGTATCCCCGGTGGGTTTCCCTTCCCGTCTTCTCGCGAAGTTGTAGCAGCATCCACATTGTATTGTAATCCTCCCCTTCCCCGGCATCCATCTTCGGGGTTCCGAGTAAGTGTTTTCTCTTAAGCGACCTCGCTCGGCCCATCTTTTTCAAATCCCGGATGCGGTCCACGATTTGTTGTTGTTCGTATTCCGAGAACACGTTCCGTATGTAACTCGAGGCCTTCTAGTATATTGATCCTCCAGCCTCTGATTCTCTCGAAGTATTCAAAAGTTTTCTTCTGGACATTCTGTATTCTTTCTAGCTCGTATTCTGGGATAATTTGCAAATGGCGAGGCCTGGTGACGTATCGTGGGATATATGGCTCAATCCCTTCACGTTCTCCTGCATACCTCGGCTCCTCGGGGATGATGTCCGTCGGGACATCCTCCGGGTTGCTTCGCAACAAGGTCATGCATTACGGTGGCTTCATCCGGTGGCGTAGTAGCCTTCTTTCTTCTCGTTCTTCTTGAGATTTCTCCGGTTTCTTCGTCATCCTCGGAGCCGGCCTCCTTTCCGCCGGTTCCCGGTGAACCGGTGTCCTTGAAGTGTATGTACCGGCAGTAGCAATCGGTCTCGTCGCGCCGGTCCGTCGCTAATTTAGTTAACATCTTGCGAATACGGCGATTTTTATTTCTTCGTTGAGTTGCTGTGAGAGTAGCTCTTCGTATTTCCTAAGTTTCTGTGGGTGCGGCGCTGACAAGCCTGCCCTCTGCTGTAGCGACTACAGATTTGATTCTCTTGTCCTCTTCAGTGTTTGTTTTTTCTTTTCTTACTGTTGGATTGGTGGCTTGGGCCACCCACTTTCATTACTGTCTGACTGGGCAGTTCCTCTCGGTCAACCGGGACTCAATCACTTTCCTCGTATTGCAGGCCCGCTGGTGCGAAGTCTGAGTCAATCTCTATTATCACTCCATCTTTCACCCTCTTTTCATCGAGTACAAGGCTTACGCCATTTCTAAAGTTCAGGACCAACCGCCCGTTCGACATTTCCCTACGAAAAGACAAGGAAAAGGATCAGGGGCTGTACTAAGAACAAGAACATTAAGAAAATGTTTATTAAAGACAATTTTTTTCTATTTTTTATATTTTTTAAATTCGACAGGAATGAAGTAGGAAAAGATCAGGAAAGAGATTTTGATTTGGAAGAGAGGAAACAAGGTAAACTTTATTATCATGATTTTATTTACTTTAGCACATTTTTTATTATTTTGGGTTCGGACCCAGTCATAAGTAATTACTTCACCCGTGTTTCTAGGGATGGAAAATTCATTCCTTCGAAACATCAGGTAGCGTAATACTTTTTCAAGTATCGTCCATTGATCGGAAGCATATGTCGTTCTCCTTGGCAATTCACTAACTGGTAGGAGCCTCCTTAGTAGACTGCCTCAACTACAAACGGTCCCTCCCAAGTGGGTTCAAATTTTCCTCCTATCTTGCGGTGTGCAAGAATAGGTCTCTCGAGAACGAGAACTAAGTCACCAACTTTGAAGGTTCTTGGGCGGACCGGCTTGTCATGGGCTTGAACCATCTTAGCTTGGTATAGTTCTAAATCTCTGTCGCGCCGCAAGTCTTTTCCCTTCCGGGCTTTCCAATTCCTCTAGTCGTAATTTGGCATTCTCTTCTGTCGTGATCTTGTTTGCAACTGCAATTCTGAGTGAAGGAAGCTGGACCTCTAAGGGTAACACTACCTCGGACCCATACACCAGAGCGTAAGGTGTAGCTTGAGTAGTTCTGAAGGTTGTCCGGTAGGCCCATAAGGCTTCTAATAACTTCTCGTGTCAATTTCTCTTATTGTCGTCTAAAGTCTTCTTTAAAATTTGAACAAGAGTTTTGTTAAAAGCCTCAGCAAGGCCGTTTGCTCTTGGGTAGTAAATTGTTGAATATCGCCAGTCGATTCCGTGTCTCTTGACAAAATTGTTGATTTGTGTGCTTCTGAATGCTGACCCATTATCTGAGATGATCCTGCATGGCACCCCGTAATGGTAGACAACTTGGTTCTTGAAAAATTGTAGCACGTGATGTGCTTTCACTTCTCTGAGTGGAACTACTTCCGCCCACTTGGAAAAGTAATTTGTAGCCGCAAAAATGAAGCGGTGTCCTTTTGACGACGGTGGTTCTATTGGACCCACTATATCCGTGCCCCAACATTCAAATGGCCACGATGCAATTGTCGGATGTAGCACGTTTGGAGGTTGGTGTAGAACCACTCCATGCACTTGGCACTGGTGACGCGCTCTTGGCGATTCTCATGCAGTCGGTCATCATCGAGGGCCAGTAGTACCCTAGTCTTTTAATTTTCATTTTCATCTTTGGACCCGACTGGTGAGCGCCACAGAGTCCTGAATGCACTTCTTTAACAATTTCACGGGCCTCGGACCTGCTTAGGCACCTTAGCCACATTTGATCAAAAGACCTTCTGTATAACGTATTGTTTACTAATGCGTAGGATAGAGTTCTTTTCTTGATCTGATGGGCTAACGACCTATCGTCTGGTAGTTTTCCTGTTTGCAGGTAATCCAGTAATGGTCGTCGCCAATCTTCCGTGTTTTTACATCACTGCCGCTAACTGATCCTTTTTCTTTTTCTGATTTGTATATTGTGTCTATGTCGAGTTGTGATAGGACCTGACGTCCGTGAACTGACACTTCAACTGATTCATCTTGCAAACAGGCAAATTCTTTTGCGAGACGGGCTAGCGCATCCGCTAAAGCGTTTTCCTTTCTAGGAATTTTGTAGATTGTCACATTTGGAATCTGTTCCAACAGCTGTATGGCATACTGGAAGTATTGCTCGAGTCTTGGTTTTAAAATTCTGTATTGTCCGACGATCCGTTGATTGATTAATTGCGAATCCCCGTAGATGTTGATGTCCGTTATACCCATTTGAATAGTTAATTCCAGATCTCGTTATGAGGGCTTCGTATTCGCTTCGTTATTTGTGCACGGCTCTGTCAAGTGGTAGGAGTATCTTAACATCCCCCGCTCCGGTGTTATAAAGATTAGTCCGATCCCTGCCTTACCGGGCACTATCACTTGCGATTCTTCGTCTTTGTGTGCTAAAGATGCTCCGTCGAAATATAATTCCCAACGCCGATCATCGTGGTCTTCTAAGCTCATTATTTGTTCATCCGGCAAATCGTCATTGAGAGGCGATCTCGCCGCAAAGGGTGTGCTGCGAGGAAGTCTGCTAAGACTTGTCCTTTTACGGCACGAAGAGGCACGAAAGTTATATCAAATTGCAATAATATCATTGACCATCTGGCAAGTCTGCCGGAAAGCGTTGGGCAGGTCATCAAGTATTGCAATGGATTAAATTTCGAAATCAGGTTGACCTTATGAGAAAGCATGTAATGCCTGAGCTTTTGAGCGGCGAAGATCAGGGCCAAACAGTGCTTTTCAATTGCGGGATACCTTATTTCCGTCAGCAGTAAACGACGGCTTAGGTAGTAAAGAGCATTTTCTTTACCCTCATCATTGACCTGGGCTAACAGGGCTCCGAGAGAGTCGTCTAAAGCCGCGGTATAAAGTATTAGCGGTCTACCTGAGACTGGGGCTGCTAAGACAGGAGGTGTCATTAAATATTGCTTAATGTCCTCGAAGGCCCTCTGGCATTTCTCTTCCCAAATAAATTTGGTGTCCTTTTTAACTAGTGCCGAGAAAGGCTGACACCTACCTGACAAGTTTGAGATAAAGCGTCGAAGATATGCCGACTTCCCTTGAAAAGATCGTAGTTGTTTTAAGGTTCTGGGCGGTGGCATTTCTAAGATAGCTTTAATCTTTTCCGGGTCGATTTCAATTCCACGATGTCGGACAACGAATCCTAAGAATTTCCCGGAGGTGACGCCGAAGGCGCATTTTAAGGGATTCATCTTAAGGTTAAATTGTCTTAATCGTTTGAAAACAATTCTCAAATCATACAGGTGGTTTTCCTTTACTTTGCTTTTGATGACCACATCATCCACGTAGCATTCGACTTGATTGTGGATGAGATCATAAAAAATTCTTGTCATCGCTCTCTGGTAGGTTGCTCCTGCGTTCTTCAGTCTGAATGGCATCACTGTGTAGCAATATACTCCGATCGGCGTTCTGAATGCTGTAAGTTTTTCATCTTTTGGAGCCATTTTTATCTGGTTGTATCCTGAAGATCCATCCATGAATGAGAATATTTCATGTGTTGAAGCAATGTCGATCATTAATTCAGGATCAGTAGAGGGAATTCATCTTTTGGACTTGCCTTGTTTAAATCTCCGAAATCCACACAAATTCCGATCCGACCATTCTTCTTCTCCGATCGGTACCACATTGGCTAACCAAGTCGGGTATTGTTCTTCACGGACAAATTTAGCGTCTATTAGCTTTTTAACTTCGACTATGACTTGCTGTTCGATTTCTAGACGCATTCTTCTCGGGACCTTGTCCGACCGGAACGAAGCGTGGTCCACTCCTAGCTTATGGACTGCGACCTCCGAAGCTAAACTCGGCATCTCATCGTAGCTCCAAGCAAAACGAGTCTTTAAATTCCATTAATAACTTAATTATTTCTTCGGAGTCTTCTTTATTGAGTAAGGAGCTAACAAAGGTAGGTCTAGGTTCTTCGCTAGTACCTAAGTTAACTTCCGTTAACTCATCTATCGTAGATTTGATCTCTTCTTCGAATTCGGTGGAGCATCTCCAATTTGTAAATCTTCGAGTTCTTCTCGTAGTTTCCATGCAGTTTTCATTAGACTCGCAGTGACAACCAAGCAAAATTCAGTATCGTCAACTGATCCTACTGTGCCGAATCCGAGACCATGTTTTGAATTGGGTGGACGACCGGAGTTATTCCATAATTTTTCAAAACATTGTGATTGACCTTTTGTCCATTGTCGAGGTAAGAAACCACGCTGAATTAAATTTTGAACACAGGGAGAGTACCACTCAAAAGGTAATTCCATTAATTCTGATGAAGTAGCATCTTCAAATTGTACATTATTTTCAGTTTTGGAGGAAGGAGCACCACGATAGAATTTGATGGGCTTTGCACCACCGCTACGTACCTCTTTGACCTCCATACCCTCGATCTTATTAGAATGGATCGGGGTCAGGGTCATAGTATGTACATAGTGGTTAATCTTCTCGTACATCGATTTATATTCTTCGTTTCTTTCATCTTCGAGAGGGATTCTGAATTGCGGCTTCTTCCGACTTATTGTCGCTGCTTCTTGTTTGATTTCTTTTTCTTCTTCGTAACTATCTTCCCAATCAACATTGATGGTCGGTTTCTCTCGTCCAATCGTCCTAATGTCTCTGCCACGACCTCGTCCCCAGCCTCGACCTCGGATGTGAGTTGTGGAGAGACCTTCACCATCTCGCCGTAAGGGAGTGGTGAGTGACTGTTGGACTAGAATTTCAGGTTCTTCGTTGTCCCAAATTTCTTTTGCCTCATTTGTTATGGTATCTCTGGAGAAGATTGTTTTCTTCGGAGGTGCATAATAAGCTGCATCTTCATGGATTCCAATTTCATGTACAGAGAACGGTTGTAAGTCACCTTTAATGCACTGTTCCCCTCCATCGTAGTACTTGATGCATTGATGTAGAGATGATGGTACCATCCGGTTTTCATGTATCCATGGTCAGCCCGATAGAGCGTTGAACGACGTTTCGAATCAATTATGTGAAATTTTGCGGTTGTCTTTGATAAGTCACCGGTCTTCAATAGCAGTGTTATTGAGCCGAGGGCTCTTTCTCCTTTCTGGTTGAATCCTCTTAATAACATTTTGTCCGCTTCGAGCTCGCGAGCATCAATTTTCAAGTATGCTAGCGTTCGAGGATTCATTATATTGATTGATGCTCCTGGATCCACCAATACTCTGGAGAGCGTAAACTTTCCAATTGTAACTGAAATGTACAATGGTCGGTTGTGGTTTGCTGTCCCAAGTAGTAGGTCGTTGTCCGTGAAGGTAACACCTCGCTGTTCCTTTAACGAGCAAACCTCATCTAAGGACTCTCCGACCATTTGATTTAAGCAAATTTCTGGATCAAGTAAGGCATTGATCAGAGCTTCTCTCATCTCCTTTGATAAGATGAGAGTGTCGTAGATGCTCAGTTTGGCTGGTAGTTTCCTAAGATGGGCTAGCACGTTGTAATCCACCTTATTTCCATATGCCTCGTTGTCTTCCCGAATGGGTATTTCTTCTGCCGGGGTTGGTTCTTCCTGAACAACCACCTGCTTTCCTTTGTCCTTTGGACCCATTCTTGGAGGTAGAACTCTTCCACTTCTTAAGTTGACTTCTGTGATTTCTTCTGAATTTAGCATTGAGTTTGCTGGTATCTCCTCCTAAACTGGAACGACAAGTTCTTCAGGATTAGCTTTGGAGTCTGAAGGCTCTAACTCTATTGTGATTGGAGTTCCTCGAAATTCGCAAATAGATTCATTGTTTGTTGAACTCTCGTAGCCTCCCTGGTGGATGTCTTCTTCGTCATTGTGATCGTCGAGATTGTGTATGATTTGAGAATTGTTATTTGTATCAGAATCGACGTCCGGATTAGGTCGATTGTCGCTAGTTACGTAATCATTAGAAACAGTCAAAACGTAGCCAACGCCATAACCCTCATCATTATAAGATCCCACCGGAGTGGGCAGAAAATCATACAGAGTCAGAGGTTCGAGGGATTTCTCCCCGAATCGGAAACAACTATCCTAGGATAAGCGGCCCCTAGTCCTAGCCTTAGGTGCCTTGGTCTTCTCTTCTTCGCCAATTTTCTTCTTTTCTTCAATTGTCTCTTGTTGAGGGGGTTCTTCTATCGCAAGTGATAGTGCCGACTTGACAGTTTTCGAACTCTGAATTGAGGCTTGCACCGAAGCGGTTTGGAAGCGATCCAAAACCTTCTTCGAAGACTTTGTCCAAGCGGTAGTCCATCCATCATCAGTCGCATAGGGATCTATCGGAACAATGGAATCCGTTGAGATAACATTGATGGAACCTCCTTTCTGGGGTTCCTTCATGTATTCTTTCGGGATCGTTATATTCCCTTTCCGAAGGTTGTCGTTGAGCCAACTTTTGAAGGTAATACAATCTTCTATCTTGTGTCCAAGCATCCGGTGGTAAGGGCAAAAGTTGGGATCACCTTTCTTGTCGACTTCTTCGGTCTTTTAGGCTCGGCGAGTTGGAAATCCGGAGTCTTCATTGAGGCTGCGGAACATTTTCGGCATCGCCTCATTCTTGAACGGATACTCCTTGCTCGGGAACTCCCTAAATGTACGTTGTGGACGAGGCGAGTTGTTCGTACTCGTTGAGATGACCGATAGCCTGGGTCGGGGTTGCTTGGTAATCTCGTTGAGTTTGCTTGCGGCCGTTCCGACGATATTTGTATCGGTTGCTTGCCTTTATCGATCGCAGCGACGACCCGGACTTCTTTTCAAAAGTTTTCACGGGCTTCGTTTGTCCGTTTTATCGGTGAAACTCAATTGCTTCGCCTCCTCTTGCAAGCTTCGGCCTTGCTTAACAACTTCTCGAAAGTCTTAGTAGTAAATCCCTTGAGGAGAAGTGCTTTATCGGGCCATGGATGCTTTTAAGTAAAATGCCGATCGCATGCTTGTTCTTGTAATCGTGGCTCACACTTCATACTTAGGTTCCTCCATCAAAGTATGTAGTCCACCAAAGTTTCGTTCGACTTCGCTTCTCTACCACTAAATCACCTATAGTGATGTGGTGCTCGAGCTCCGACGAAATCGCTTGATGAAGAGGTTCTCTAAATCTGAAAATGTCTTCACCGAACCGTTTGGTAATTTCACATACCAATCAAAGGCGATCCCTGACAGGCTGCTGACGAATTGTCTGAAGAGTAATGCATCGCTTCCGCCGGCGTTGCAACAACTGGCACGAAAATGTGCAACATGCTGCCGAGGGTTTCCGGTTCCATCAATGGTCTTGAACAGAGGTGGTACAAAGCCTTTCGGATATTGGACAGCGTCGAATTCTTCAGGGTAAGGTCTACCCGTCCGAATGGACGTCCCGCTCTTTGATTGTGCCAAGGCTTCTCGCACCTGCTGTTCCACCAAGCTCTTGATATCCTTTTCCGGAATCATACTTTGTGTTGTATCCTTCTTTAATTGATCATCCCCGTTGACGGATGTAACCTCCTTTCCTTCGTCTATAATGTGAATGACTTTCGGGGGTGTTTCCCTTTGGGGTTGAACTTGACTCTGGAGAGTGGCTAGGGCTACAGCCATCTCTTCCATCCTTTTCGCCATCTGGGTGATCGTATCATCTTTCTCTTGAAGCTGCCTCCTCATTACTTCCGGCTCCTCTCTTTCGCGAGCTGCGGGAGCACCTTGTGAAGCTGACGAAGCTCGTGTTTCTACCATGTTAATTTCTGCATACTCATCATTCATGAACTCTGACGAGTCAACTTCATCTCCGAATTTCTCCTCTCTTTCCCTTGCTAGTCGTCGAATATCAGTTCTTAACTTTTCCATAGCATCTTCTAGAGGTCTTTTCTGTACATCCTTGCAGGTGTCATGTGATAACTGTCGAGTTTCTTTCTCATGAGTTCCTTTTACTGCGGTAGCACTTTCTTCGGACTCAAGTCTCCTGACGAGACTTTCCTTTTCCGGTCGTTGTTTCGGTCTTAATTGGCCGGTAGTGGGACACCATACCATCCTTCTAGCGACGAAGGCTTAGGACCGGATGGTCCGTCGGCCGAATCTTGGAAGGTGGTATCCTCCCCGATCTCGCAAACCTGAAACAACAACGGGTGGACTAGCCTTCATCGTCTTATTAGGCTCTTCTGCGGCGATAGCGGATTCTACTCGCGGCCCAAGACGGGATTTGGCGGCACCCGCCCTATCCTTCTTAAAATTTCCGATACAGGGCATCTTTCCTTCTTTGCTAACTTCTCAATCACAGTTTGTAATCGGGCAAGTGGTGTAACCCTAGCCCTCTTTCTTCTGTTGTCGCTGTAATATGCGGGTCGAGGTAATGTCGAGGCAATCCTGTGGACATTTTCCTCGTCAGCTGCGGCGGAAAGGGGATGGAATCTACTTCCTTCCAAAAGGGGTGTATACTCAGACAATGGTATGTATTCAGGTAGTGGTGTATACTCAGGGATTTCTTCTAAGAAAGCGACTTCAGCGGCTACGGCCTTCCTGGCGATCTTCCTGCCTCTGTTTCTCCTCTGAGTCCGTGTTAGGGGTGGAACCCTTGAGCTGGACCCAATTTCAAAAACAGAAGGTCTTGCACGGAAATTTGTACCCTCCACGGTAACATGCTCGTTGCAAAATTGAACTTCCTTCCCCTTCAGTTTGGCGGGAGCCGGGGTAGGTGCGAGAGACGACTAGACCAGGTGGGGGTAGAGATAACGATCCTCCTTTGGACGGCGGTATTCCTCTCAGTGGAACCCTTTGCGAGAGGAGGAAACTCTTGAGTTGACTTAAGGTTGAACTCAATCACGGGTTTCTCAGCTTCTGACACTTTGTCCATCAGTGCGAAAAGGGTAACGTCAGCGATCTTGACATTTGTGTTTTCGAATCCTTGTCCAAACCGGATGATCCCATTGTCGGGCAGCTCATCCTTGTAAACGGCGAAGTCCGATCCATTGGTGAAGGAGAAAATCAATTTTGGGGCTTCCATTTACGCAAGGTAGATTCTGATTGTCAGTCCCAAGTTATGCTTCTTCTCATCAGGACGAAAAGAAAGGAAACGAAAAGTGTCCGAACACATTCTTGTTCATGTATATTTGTTAAAAGAGTCATTCATTAGAAGGTTTGTTTATTTAGAACGGAATGTTCGAAGGTGTAGAGAAGGTAATGAATCTGATTCAGAATTAGAAAGGAAAAGAAAGTCTTATGCAAGACTTCTCGACTCGAAGGATTACTCCTAAACTAACACCTATTGGGGGTCCACCCCCACCTCAGAAATGAGGTAAAAGGATCTCGGAACCTCTCTGTTTAGGGGTGTCTAAACAGTGGCTCCTAAATCCGAGAGAATGTTGGCCATACTCGTTCAAGGTAGAAATGAACATAATATTCCAACGGAAAGAAGGGTAGTTTGATCCATTAGGGACATGGATACACTACCGATTTTTGAAAGCAGAACTATTTGATCAAAATGGAGAGAGGAACTAGTCCCCAGCGGAGTCGCCAGAAATTGTGCGGCATATTTTTAGGTTTGTGGTGTTGTATTTTTGAAAAGAGGTCGCCTACAGAAATTGTCGGCGAATTTTTAATTTAATTTAAATAAATAATTTGAAAAATTAGTATTTGATTTTGAAAATAATTTTAAATTTAAAAATTTTAAGATATGAAATCAAGCCGATCTCACATCCCGAATAGTTTATATAAACGAGCGCCGCACCACAAACCGTGTATCTATCCCGAAGAATAGACACACTGCTTGATGATGGGGCTCGATTAAATAAACTAGAAAGGTTTGTGCCATCCGTTTGGTCTGCGAACCAATTTTATAAGCCGACAAGTTCCCCTGCTTAATATAAATGAATTAAGCAGGGTTTATATTACCCGGGTTCTTAAAGTTCCCTATAAGGGCAAGCCCACTATAGTTAATTACATCTTAAGTGACGGAAATCACCTAAGAAAACTCTCGATAATAATCGGTAGTTCGCTCTCAAGAATTTCAAAGTTTAAGTTTTCAAGGGATTGAATTTTGGAATTTCAATAGGGAATGGATCAAATTTGGAACATTTTGTTTTGGGAATTCAAAGGAAGAAGGGTAGGAGAAATCACAGATTCGAAGCAAACTTCGGTAATTTCCCGACTATCCTATTGTTTGGTTTGAATTTAGGACAGTCGTAATATTTATTTAATGTTTTGATCTTGCCGATTTTAATTAATTAAGACTTATATTTGTATGATAAAATCATACAAAGAGCCTCGAAGATGTGAGGGTTTATGTCGTATCGGACGACTACCTCGGAGATCCTAAGACCGGTTAGGGCTTAATTTACATGACATGATCATGCAAATGCCTAACGAAGAGTTGAGGATTTATGTTGCACTAGGCAAACTACCTCGAAGTCCTATGGCTTGGTTATTTAATTCTAAGGAAATTTCTGTGAAGTAGACTCGGGTTTTGCCGATGACGATGGTTGTGCTTGCCCACCATGCTCCGAGCTCCTTGTTGTTGCGGAGGTTTAGTTTTAGAAGTCATAAATCGGGAGATGAGAGAAGTGTTTGGCTTTAGAGAAAATCTTAATTTCCATGTGTCTTTAATATTTTAATTAAAACGGGTCTTAAAGTTGATTAAACGAACCGATTAAGATCCCACGGTTCCGTCGTCCACGCACCGTTATTTTCATCGAATTCACTTAGTCCAGATGAATTTGCTAAACTCAACTAAATGAGTTCTACACTTTCATTTAGACCGTGGGAAATCCCGTTAGCAACACGTGGGTTACATCATCCGAGGTATTCCCGATCATTCAATGAGACGTTTTAATTTAGTTGTAGTTGTAGTTTTGTTGTTTTGTTTGTGATTAAATTTTGAGTTGTTTTATATTTTGAATGTTGTGGCGGTGAATTTTATCTTGTAGTGTCTTTTAATTTAGTTATGGGTTTCGGTTTTGGTTTACGTCCTAAAGGTGTAAGTTTTCATGCAACGAGTTGTTTATCATGCAAGAAAAGTAAGTGCGATGCGATTAAATAAATTGCGGTAAAATAAATTGCAATAAAATAAAAGCGTACCTGGAGGGTCTTCCCGTCATCCCAAGCTGCACTTAAAATACAATTTAGAGCATTTAAGCATTTATAGCAATTTCCTAGGTAAAGCTAAGGGAAGGGTTATGGTTTTCTACCAAGTTCCTAATCCTATAGCTAGTCATTTTCTATGACGTCTAGGTTCTTGTGTTTTGGTTTAAGGACGATTTTCTTCATCAAAGAACAACTAAGTTCAATTGTTCTTATAAATATCCTATCATATTGAGGAAGTGCTTTAGACGAATCTTAAACATCTTTTCGATATTTCTAGGATTGTTTTAAGTCCAAATGAATTTAATTACACAAATGAATTAATCGTCCGAGAGTTTAAGTTTTGTTGTCTTGTTCGGTGAACTAGGACATTTGAATATCCTATGAGTGAAGTAACACTTCTTTTAACACTCCTTTTAAGAGTTATGATATCACGAGCTTTCGAGGGCAAAATGATATTTAATGATTTATGATTCAAATTTAAGTTCAAATTAATGATTTAAGTTTGGAATAGTGTTCAAGTTGTTTTAGATTTATTTTGAATTCTTCATGTCTTAGGTGATATTATATTTAATTCAATTTAATTTAATTTAACTTAATTTAATTCAATGTGGTTTAGTTTAACTTAATTTAATTTAGGTTAATTTAATATGATATACTTTAGCTTAATTTAATTTAATTTGATTTAATTTAATTTGTTTTAATTTTAATTTAATTTAATTTAATTTAATTTAATTTAATTTAATTTAATTTAATTTAATTTTAATTTAATTTAGTTTAATTTAATTTTTATTTAATTTAATTTTAATTTAATTTAATTTGATTTAATTTAATTTAATTTAATTTAATTTTAATTTAATTTAGTTTAATTTAATTTAATTTAATTTAATTTAATTTAATTTAATTTAATATGATTTAATTTAATTTTAATTTAATTTAATCTTAATTTAATTTAATTTGTTTTAATTTAATTTTTTATTTAAAGGGATTTGCTTTAAATAACTTAACCTTAACTTAATTTAATGATTAAGTCTTTTAGCATTTTAAACCTTAAACTTGGATTATCATTTTAATTAGGAATTAAGTTTTATTGAGATGATTAATTTAGGGATCCTTAAATTAAAGAACAAATTTCTTCCTAATAACATCCCTATTTTAATAATTCCAATTTTATTATTCTTCCAAATTTAATTCATTATTTAATTAAGGTTTATTTCAATTATTTTAAATTATTTAGTAGGTTTCTACCCTTTAATTATCTAAATTTCAATCATCCAAATCAGATTAAAATCAAATATTTTACCTATTAATTTTATTAAGCCTAAAGTTTTAATTAAGGGTTAAAATTTTAATTACCATTTTGCCCTTCAAGCCTAATAATTCCATAACTCACTAAATTGAGCTCAAATGAATTTGAAATTTTTATGTGACTTTACTCATATGTCAATAAAGACATTAGAGGAGAAAATGTGATTTTTCTATATTTAATTTATTTATATAATTATTTTTGGTGGAAAATAAGGATTTCCAAGGAAAATTCAATAATATGACCAAGGGAAAGTTTCTATCCTTAAGAAAATTATGGAACATTCCTAATGACTAGAGGACCACTTGGACCAACTTTTGTGATTTTTTGAATTATATTCTATTTATTAGAATTATTTTAAGTTCTGGAGTATTAATTAATTTAAAAATAGAGTATAAGTTGAAAAATGAATTTTATAATTTTTAAAATTCTCTCTGATATCAAGGATTCAGAGAACCAAATTTTACAATTTTCTGATTTTTTTTGATTTATTATAATTATTTTAGTGAAAATGCTAGAAAATATATATTTTTTTAATTTTAAAATTACCCTAGGGCTTTAAAATTTAATATCTCATTAAATAGACCTGAGAAAAATATGGGGTTTGTTCCTAAGTGATTAAATTTCAAAATATGACATTTTGGTGAATTTTATTATTTTTGTGATTTTTCTTATTTTTAATCATTAAAATATTAAAATAATACTAAAAAATTAACTTTTTTAGAAAATTGAAATTTTAATTTTCTTAAATTCCCCTGATATCAGAGAGGCTCCAAAACCAATTTGGTGAATTTTTGAAAGGTATTTTGAAAGTTATGAATTTTTTAAAGTTTAAAATGACTAAATGGCTTAATCGACCCATTTAGTAAAGGTTAACCAAGTCCAATTGACTTCAAATTTTTATGGTGGGTTCCTCTAATCCTAAAGGTCAGTGGAGAATTGATTTCAAGTCAATTTGATGTATGGTTAGCTCTAATTAATTAGGGGTCTATTTTGGGTGTTTAAGCCGATTAGGGTTATCTTAAGTGAATTAACTCAAGTCCTATTTTTCCTAGGGTTCTCTGAGTCATAAGGAACATCACCAAATTTTCCTAGAATTTATTTCACAACATGGTAATTTTTGGAATTAAAATACTCAAAACGACCACATGCATTTGAAAAATCAATAACTTTTCACGAAATGGCCTCGACCTTGGAAAATTCGGGGAATGTTTCCAAGTTCGGAGGCTTCAAAAGCCCTATGGTCTCATGCCATGGTGAATTGTATGAATGCATGGAGAATTAAAACAATGCAGGGAGTAAATAATTAATTAAAAATAAAATACTGGATAAAATTAATTTATTTATTTTCCACATTATTCTCCTCATGTTCACCGAGCAAGAGGGTATTTTTATTTTATTTTTGTGATTTTTCTACACAAAGATATGGATTTTTGAAGTTACGGGATTTAAATAAATAAGAATAATCCTATTTTTCTACTTAAGTGACGCGGCGCCGCGTCAGCCTCGGCGACTCCGAACGCACACGCGGCGCGCTCCCATTTGACGCCGCCTTCGACTCGGCGCCACGCGGCCCGCGGTTCACGTACCGTCTCCCGGTCCGACGCCATCCGAGCCGTCCGTCCGCACGTGTATTGAATGAACGGCATCCGTTCATCGTCCCCGAGCGTCCTAACCCGAGAGCCGTCTGCCTTCTAGCCCTAAGATCTCACTCAATTCTCCATGGATTTTTATGTTCTTGTGCTCTATGGATTCGTCTTGAAGAGACGAACACATCTATACGGCTAATGCTCATTGAAATCAACTCATTTGAAATGGAGAATGTTCAGAAGCTCGGGATGAAGAATTGATATACCTTAGCTCTGAGAGGTGAAGCCTCAATCAGAGATGTTTGGCACGTTCGTTGGAGCTACAGGAGGCTAGGGATGAAGCCCGGGGATGTGTTGAATTGCCTAGGTGTGATTTCCACCAAGGCTGATCACAACCTTTGGAGTCTGGAACAACTGGGTGGCCTGGAGAGGGGGCTTTCACTGGAAAACTTCTTCTCTTGGCACTAGTGAAGGTGTAGGTGAGTTTAATTTGATTTTGGTGGAGGGTTTAGGAGTGTCTCGTTCGGCTCGAGAATTGAGCTCCAAAATTGAGCTCGATCGATGGGGATTAGAGCGGGAGGACAGTAGGGATCAATTGCTCTAAGTCTGGAGGGGAGTGAGGAGTGATTTTGGCAGAGTTTTGGTATGGTCTGGTTCAGCACCTCTCATGGCCGAGAGGAGGTGGTGTTTAAATAGGAGAGGGTGGAGGGCCTCCCAGGGGGGTTTAAGGCTGGGGATCAGCTGCTCTGGTGAGGAGAAGGAGAGCTATGCTGTCCATTTGGGTTGAGACAAGTCAGCAAGGGAGAATTGAATTTTTTGGCTCCTCCCGAGGTCTCGGCCATGGTGTTTTCCGGCGGCTCGGTGGGTGGCCGGCCGAGCACTGGTCACCATCTTGTTCGGGTGGGTCGAGGTCGGGGTTTGGTGCATTCAATTGAGGTTTGACATGTGTAAAGTGGTTGAATGAAAGTAGAAAGGGGAAGGGGCCATTTTAGCTTATTTTGGTCGACCCATGCAAATGGGTTGGGTGCACCTCCCCAAGACCTGGTTTTGGGCTGAGGAGGTCGGTGGGTCAATCTCCCATGTGTGGTGGAGTCTCCATCGAGGATTAGGTGGCAAAGCATGTTTTAGAGTGTGACATGCTTAAGGTAAAAAAAGGCTTAAGAAGGATTAGGAAAGGGGTCCTCCTTTTTCCATTAATGGCTTGATCACATGTCGAACTCTCCATGGCTTCATGTGGCTTGTCCATGGCTTGCATGGCTTGTCTTTGGCTTGGGGAAAGCTTGGTCAATTTCATGAAAATGGATTTTAGGAATTTTTTGGTAATTTGATGGAAATTTGTATGAAACTTGATTTGGAATGATTTGATGATGAATTTAGGACTTAGGTATTGAGTTTAATTGAAAGTATGATGAGGGGAAATGTCATATGGGCTTTGGGACCAACTTTGGGCCTTTGGATGTGGTAAAGGATGGGCTTTTAAAATGGTTTAAGGAATGGGCCCTTAAGTTTAAAAAATGAATTTATGGATGGAAATTTTGTAAAGAGGTGGGGCCAAATAGTTGTTGAGTTTGGTTTAGGGATGTGTCATGAGTGGTTTGGAGTCAATTTGGGTTAGGTTTGGGTTTAGGTCAAAATTGGGCTTTTTGATTTTGGGTTGAATTTGAGTGGGGTTTAGGTCAAAATCTTGGGCAAATCATGTTAGTATTTTGTTTATGGGGATGTTAAGGAAGGTTTAGAAAAGATTTGGGGTTAATTGGAGTTGAATTGGGTGAGTTTGGGCTAAGTTTGGGTCATGGCTCCAAATTGGGCTTTAAGGCCAAAAGTGAAATTGGATCCCAATGCCAATCAAATTGGGCTTGGATTTGGTCTAGATTGGTGTTGGGGATGTTGAATTGAAGTTTAGAATTGTATTGGACCAGAATTTGGGTCAATTGGGTAGGTTTGGTTTGACATTGGGTTTACTTTGGGTTAAAATGGGTCAAATTGGGGGTTTTGATAAAAGTGGGGTAAATTGACAAAATTGGCCCATGATGTAGTTGAACAAAATGAAATTGAGAATATTTAGGATTTTTTGGAATTTTCTGGGAATTTTCTGAATTTTTGGATTTTTTGGCTAAGAGGGGTATTTTGGGTATTTGGAGGGTATTGGGAGGTATTTTTAGAATTTTTGGTATTTTTGGGTATGGATGATCAATTTGATTGGTGAGGCAATGTTTAGGATTGATTTTGGATATTTTTGGGTAGTTTAGGTGATTTTGCAAATTTTGGAGGGTTTCAAGGGTTTTGGGTAGACCAAGCGGGTGTAGGGTCCTGGGGGTCAAAAATTGAAAATTTGGAAAATTGAAGATTGGGTGAATGTAAGTGGAATGAAATCATTTTTGTTGATCCATGAAGCCACATCAAGCCCACATGAGCCATGAAGGGACTCATTTGAGGCATACACTATGTTGTTCCTAACCTCTTAGCCGAGGGCTTAGGGGTTAAGGACCATCCATGTGAACCACCTTCATGAGTCGGGAGGTCAAGTTGGGTATGGGTGTGGTTTTTAGGAGGTGTGTGAAAGTGTAGTGTATAGGTGTAATGTGTGTGTAAGTCAGCCCCTTCACCGGACCGGGCCACCTGGGCGATCCTAAGGCCAAAGAGTCCCATAGAAACTCATCCTTTAAACTTCCACATTTGATCTCGACCCTCTAGGTGATTAGGGGTCTACAATCAAGTTTGTGGAGTTTACAGGGAGTTAAGAAGTGGTTTGAATTTCTAAGTGGTGGGTCCCAATTCTAATCCTCTAGGATAGTCAAAGGAAAAGCCTAAGGCTAGATCCTAAGTACTAAAGAGAAGAAGAGAAGACCTCATCAAAAATGAGGTCAACCCTAGCAACGTGAAAATTTGGAACCTCATTAGGTGTTCCTCCAAATTGAATATTTTGAACCATTTGAATAATAGAAGGTTTAAGCTCAAAAGAATTAGCATCCACAGCTGGCATTTGATACTAACATGAAGTTCATCAGCTGTAGGGTTTGCATATTCCCTTAATGGTTTATAAATATTTTGTTCATTAATTTTGATTGGATTTTCATTATTGTTATGTAAGTTAGCCATTTTTATGTTTTGAATTTTTTTTTCCTTTTTTAATTCTTTTAATTGTTCTTTCTAATCCAGAATCAAAAGGTAGTAATCCTTCAGATTCAGAACTACGCATAAAATTTTAAATATTTTTGTTTTGTTTTTGTTTTATTTTTATGTTTTGTTTTTATTTTTCTTATCTTTCTTCTTACTTTTTATTCTATTCTATCCCCGGCGACGGCGCCAAAAACTTCATGCGATGTAACTTTATATATGCTTTTAAATACAAGAATTTGATACCACTTTTAGAATATTTAATTCCTGGAAAATGTCTTCAAAAACTTGATGTGCGATGTTTACTTTTACTTATAAATTTTTATTTAGATTTTATAATGATTATTGTAAAATTCACAATTTTAAACGCAAGTATACGTATCGTTCAAGTAATATAGGGCTCTAGTGGAGTCCTGGTTATCGATCCCACAGGGATAGTGTTTTTATAAAAAGTAAGAAATGTAAGAAATATATTTAATTTTTCAAATTAAAAGTAATATATATATATATGGCTGTGGTAGGCGCTGGATTTGCTCTACTAGGGTTTCTAGCATGAGCCTGCCGGCGGCAGTCTCCTGGACGGCAACTCTGGTAAGTTTAGGTGAGGGTCTTGCTGATTTTGAGTGGCCTGTGGTGTGGTTTGGCTTGAAGGTCTGGTTGCTGTAGTTTTTGCACTTCCCGGGTTTACTGTTTTTAGAATTTTTACTGTTCCATTGCTGGTGGCTGCTGGCCTTTCAACCTGGTTCTGAGTTTTTCTCTTCAGTTTTGGTCTTTAGTTATCTTTTTCTCTTTTTTAGAGCACTTCTGTTTATTCTCAGAACTTCTACTACCTCCGGAAATTCTGCCCCTTGCTAGTACTACTGTTTTCCCCCTAACTAGTTTCCTGCTTTATAGCTAATCCTATTGATCTGAATAACCACATTGATTGCGCCAAAGCATCATATGTTGGTGTAGTGGGAAGGGCTCCTACTACCACTAACCCAGCTGATTTACTATTCCCCCAGAAATTTCATGATGCAGCTGCTGGGAGAAGTTCACTCCCATTCATTCGACCAATTGAAGAGAAGGAAGGGTGTCCAGCTGTTTACTTTACTGATCAAGAAGTGGAAGAACTAAACAATGAGGTCAGGCTCACCCTAATAGGAAAATTTGTTCTGGGGCATCCAAAAATGGAACTAGTAAGAAGCTACTTTGAATCCTTACAATTCATAGGCAACTGGAGAGTTGGGCTGTTGGATGGCAGGCATTTGCTTATCAACCTATCTGCTGAGGAGGACTATGCTAAGCTATTTGCTAAACAACAAATTTCTAATGCAGGCAAGGATATGAAAATCTTCAAATGGACCCCTGAGTTTGACCCTAGCAAGGAACCCCCCATTGTACCCATTTGGTTTAAATTCCCAAATCTCCCATACAGATATTTTAACCATTCTTCACTCTTCCAAATTGGGAGATCTCTGGGCACTTCCCTCAAAATTGATGCAGCTACTACAAACAAACCCAAACCTGAGGAAGCAAGAATTCAGATTGAGAGAGATATTTCACTCCCTGAAGTAAGGAAGATTTGGATTGGCTCTAAGACTGATGGCCAATGGCAGGAAGTGGTGATGCAACAAAAACCTTATTTTTGTACCCATTGTAGAATGTTTGGCCGTACACCTGAAAGATTTTATAGGCTTCATCCACCTCATAGAAATTCTGGAACACAACATAAAAAACCCACCATCACTGCTTCTCCTTCTCACCTTCCACTGGTGGGTGAGCTGGAGAATACTCCCTTGGTGCCTGGTTCCAAGGACTCAGATATTCCTACTTCTCAACTACCAATCACCCCCACTGTCAGTCAACATTCCAACCCCTTACCCATTAGTCCCTCACCAACCACTAATCCACTTCTCATTCAATCTTCTAATGATTTATGTGTCCCACATCCTGCTGTGGTGGAGAAGGCTCAAGACTCCATGGAGGAGGAATGGATCATCCACACAGCTAAAAAGAAAAAGAAACCTCTACATGAAACACTACAGATAGCAGATTCCTCCTCTTGTAAGGGTAGGGAGACCTCCCCCCCCCTTAACTAGAGGGAGAGTCAAACACAAGCCACACCACTCTATATCCCCCCTCCCCCAAATCAATGATTAATCTGATTTGTTGGAATATCGAGGGGTGTCTAACCCCCCATCTCTTAAAAGACTTATCTATATCAACAAAAAATATAAACCTTGGTGTATTGCCATCCTAGAGCCTTTGGTACATCAATCCCCCAACAAAATACTAAAAAAACTCACTGGTTTCACCTATTATCAAAATTCCAACAATAAAATCTGGTTACTTCGCAGAAAGGAGGTCTGTTGTAATGTCCTAATTGACCACCCATAACTGCTACATTGCTCTCTAAAATTTGCTGATCACCACATCCTAGCCACCTTCCTGTATGCTGGATGCAGAAGGCAAGATAGGATTGATCTCTGGAATCAGATTTATGAGATCAGTTACTCCTTAACCATCCCTTGGGTTGTGGGTGGGGATTTTAACTGCATTGCTACTTCTGCTGAGAAGCTGGGGGGCAGACCTCCAAACATTAGAAGCATGAACACCTTCAGAGATAACATCCAGGCAGCTGGGTTATTTGACCTTGGATACAAAGGTCCTCATTTCACTTGGAAAAGAAGTATGATATGGGAAAGACTGGACAGGCTTTTGGTGAATGAATATTGGTACTCCCACTTCCTCCATACTGCAGTAACCCATCTTCCTCTCAGTTGTTCTGATCATAGACCACTGTTGCTATCTATATCTGCCCCCCCCCCAATCAGTATTTCCAGATCTCCATTTAGGTACCAGAACTTTTGGTCTACTCATCCTAAATTTGTCCAGTCTATTCAGTCTTGCTGGCATGGTGCTGATCATCTTGACCCATGGAACAAGCTGAGGCAGCTGCACATCAAAACCAGCAATCTTCTCAGGAGTTGGGGTTGGGCACAATTTTGGAATGTGTACACTGCTGTAACTGAAGCTGAACAAGAGGTCCAAAAGTTTGAAGCATTGGCTCAAGCTAGAAGTGTTCCTGAGGACCATCTCCTAGTTGCCCAAACCAAGCTCTTACACTCCATTGAGGTGCAGGATCTTCTTCTTAAACAGAAAGCATCCCTCACAGGGTTCATGGAGGGGGACAGGAACACCAAATTCTTTCATGCTTAAATTAAATACAAAAGGAAATGCAACACCATTCATAACATCAATAGTACTGTGGGTGACTGGCTTCATAACAGTGGGGAAATTGGGAGGAATGCTCTTAGCTTTTTTAAAGTTCTAACTCATCAGCCACCTTATGAAAGACATGCCCTCAACCCCTCCTTTCTGCCTGATCATCAGGATCACCTTCAACAGCTGTCTCTTACTCATCCCCCCACTGAACAAGAAATTTGGGAAGTCAGTAAAATCCATTGACGGCAACAAATCTGCAGACCCTTATGGGTTGACTGCGGACTTCTATAAAAAGTCCCGGGAAGTTATTAAATCGGATTTGGTAGTCGCCATCTCCGGCTTTTTCATCGGGCAGGATCTTCCTCAATATTTCACATCCTCAAGCACTGTTTTGATCCCCAAAAACAATAACCCTACTAGTTGGGACATGTTCAGACCCATCAGCTTAACCTCAGTCATCAGCAAAACAATTAGTAAGATCATTACTGCCAGGCTCCAACCTCACCATGGGAATTTGATCTGCTTAAATCAAACTACATTAGTTAAAGGAAGAGTTATTGTTGATAATGTTCTTTTGACCCAAGAATTGATCCTGGATTTGGACAAAAACTGTAGGGGTGGCAATATGATTTATAAGTTGGATATTAAAAAGGCCTATGATACTCTAAACTGGGAGTTTTTGCTTCAGCTTATCTCTGTCAGGGGATTTAACCACTCTTTCTGTAACCTTATCCACAGATGGCTGAAAAATAGTTCACATTCCACCTTCATCAATGGTTCCAGCTGGGGCCATTTTACTGCTACCAGAGGAATAAAGCAAGGGGATCCACTCTCTCCCACTCTTTTCATTCTAGCCATGGATTATCTCTCTTTAATCTTGAATAAACGAGTCGAGCTCTAACCACTCATACGAGTACCACCACGAGTCAAATATCCTAATTACTCATCTTATCTATGCGGATGATGTTATGATTTTTTCAAATGCATCAAAACCTCTGTCATCAAGCTCATCCACAAGTGTCTTCAACAATTCCAAGACACATCCGGATTACGGTTCAACCCTTCTAAATGTCAAATTCTTTTTCCAAGGAAGCTTCCCCGAAGTTAAGCACTCGGGTCCTCGCCTACCTTGGTTTCTCCACTGCCCACTTGCCTTTGAAATATTTGGGGTTTCAATTATCTGCAGGCAGAACCAAACAAAATCATTTTGATGAAATTCTAAACAAACTTAACAGCTTTCTTTCCAATTGGACTCACTTGTACCTCTCTTCTAGAGGGAGACTCACTTTACTCAAGAGCATCCTCACTACCCTCCCCTCCTATGTGATGCAGATGACTGCCATGAAGAAAAGTACCCAAGCTCAATTTGAAAGGATCTTTAATAGATTTCTGTGGTCAGGTCAAAAGAAGCAGATCCACTGGGCCTCTTAGGCTAAACTGGCTAAACCTGACTGGGTTGGGGGGTTAGGTTTCAAAAGTCTTAATCAGATCTTCTAGATTAATTTCTGTAAGCTATGGATAAGATTCAGATCTCAGAACTCCTTATGGTCTCAATTCCTCAATGGTAAATACTGCAAACACTCACATCCTGCCTTGGTCACCAATAAAGTGGGGGACTCCAAGCTGTGGACGGCCATGCTGAATAATAGACAGCAAGCTGAAACAATTTATCTCTGGAATCTTGGCAAGGGTACCATAAATTTTTGGCTTGATCATTGGTGCCCTCTTGATTGGCTCTAACCTGGCACTACCCAGCTCAATCTTAATTTGCAGGTTTCTGAGTGCTGGGATGGAGACCAGTGGTCTTTACCTCTACTCCACACCATCTTACAAGCCCCTTCTACCAGAAAAGTTGCTTCCATCACATTTAATAGAACTTCTGCTGATTCTATTACTTGGAAGGCTTGTACAACTCAAAGTATTTCTAAGGCAATTTATTCCCAAATTTTCCATTGGGAGACTGTGGATTGGACTAAAATCCTTCGGCATAGACAGCTTTCTCCTTCTATGAATTTTTTCAGCTGGAGGCTATTCAAGAAATTCCTGCCTACAGATGATATATTGAAAATGAAAGGACTGAGGGGCCCCTCTTGCTGCAGCCTTTGCCATTAGGATGAAGAATCAATCCCCACCTCTTCTTTACTTGTCATTTCTCTCAACAGGTCTGGCATAGGCTTATTGAGAAGTTGAATATCAACACCATGCTTCTTCAATGGTTGGATCTTTCTAGATGCTGGACTGATTGGTATACCCGGGGAGCTGGTGCTGTTCCTTTGTTAACTGCCTGGTTCCTGTGGATGGCAAGAAATAGTGCAATTTTTCATAATCAAATTCCTACAGTTGAGGCAGTGACTAGGAATTGCCTATCTTACCTTCACAAACTGATTCAAACTAGACAGCTCCCCAATATATGCAACATTCCCCCTCCCCCTCAGCTGTAGTCCCTCAGAATTATTCCAGTTTTCTGGCACCCCCCAAATCAGAATGTTATCAAAGCAAACACTGATGGGAGCTATAGAGATGATGTTGCTGGCATGGGAGGCTTATTCAGAAACTCTAAGGGAAACTGCTTACTATATTTCTCCTCCCCTATAATTGCCATTGACCCCCTGGAATCTGAATTGATTGCAATCTATTGGGCTGTTAAGCTTGGCCATTTCTTTCATTGGAACAGACTGCTTGTTGAATGTGACCTATGGAGGTGATTGCCTTAATTCAATCAAACTGCTCTACCAATTGGCACCACTCTCAATGGCTGAGGAAGATTCAAACAATTAAAAACCAACTTGCAGTCCAGTTCCAATTCACTTACAGGGAAGGAAACAAACCTGCTAATTGGTTAGCCAAGAGAGGAGCTGATGCCACTGATGTGTCCCTGTCCACCTCCCCTCCCCCCCAGCTTAGATTACTGCTTCTTGGGGACCTACTGGAGGCCCCCCACCTCAGAATCCATGTTGGCATCGTTTTTTTTTTATATATTACATGCATGGGATGGCCATTCGAGCATATCAGGGTCGACAGGTGTTACTCGAATCGTCGCGCGGGAAATTAGCTCAAATTGGCTCATCCACCTGCGAGCTTGTTCAGATGACCTCGAACGACGAAATAGACCACGCGAGTGTGTCCGGGACATCGATATTAGCTAGGGAGGATGTCTATTTTGTTACGGTTTTACGGGCGGGGTAAAAATTGTGCAAATTATCTTTTTTAGCCCGATCGTCAGAAAGTCACCCGAAAGACTCCGAAAGACGAAACAGATCACACGATTGTGTCCGGGACGTCGATTTTACCTACGGAGGATGTTCATTTTGATACGACACCGCGAGCGGGCTTAAAATATGCGAATTATTCTTTTTTGGCCCATTTGCTAAAAAGTGGCTCGAGCGGCCCCGAAGGACCCCGGATGAAGAAACGGACTGCGCCAGTGCGTCCGGAACGTCGATTTTAGCTAAGAGGGACATCCATTTCGCTGCGAGGATGTATACAGGCTAAAAATTCGTGAAGAATAATTGTAATAATAATATTATTATAATATAATATCATATATATATATAATATATTATATTATCCCTTATAAAATAACGCCTAACCTCTCTCCCTCTTCCAGCAAAAAAGAATCGCAACTTCCCCCGCCGCCAGCCCATTTTTAGCGAACCCTAGCTCACGACGCCGCCGTCCGGCTCGCTCGCGCTTGAAACCGGCCGGCTGGCCGGCGGTCCTCGCCGACGAACGGCGACAGCTCTTCCTCGCGCCGGTGAGATTCCTCCTTAGCCGCATTCGCGGCTCGCCTGTCGAGCAAGACCCAAAGCTCCGCTCGCCGGCGTCGCATGCGGCGGCTCGGCTTCTATTCCGGTGAACGAAGCCGCGCCAAACCTTCCCCCCTGACCGGCGGCATTCGACCAGCTTGCTCCAGCGCCGACGCCCTGCCTTGCAGTCGAGCCGCCACCTCCTCTCATTCTTCTTTTTGGCCGAAGTTCTCGCTGCCACTTCCTTGCCGGCGGCCATCCCCTCTTGCCATAAACTCCATGGATGCAGACGAAGTGTGCTCAAATTTTGCTGGGATGTTGATTCATAGATGCATACAAGTGGATCTTTGGTGATTTAAAATCATTTGGAAGAAGTGCCAATGTTACATTGTAATCCCTCATAGTGTTGGAAAGCAATAGGGATATTGCATCGAGCTTTCCAACATTTCTCTATAAATTTATGCTTGTAAGACAATGCCGAGCAAGACTTCGATCCAACCTCTTCTGAAGGTACATTTTAGTTATATTTTTATATGCTAAAATTATTTATTTCTGGTACTTTGCATACCTCACGTATTCCTCCATTGTTTGCGTGGTTTTGTTGTGAGGTGTGTCTCTTGCCCTCATTGAGTCTTTTTCTCGTTCCCTGCATGCTCGACGAGGTACACATTGCGAGACGTGTCGGCACGTGGATCGAACACCGGCGGTTCGCCGGGAACGTGGGCTCTTCTTCGACATAAAGAGAACGCATCTTCAACCTTCGCGGCGGTGAGATTTTCTTATCCCTTAGCCAGCCCTAGGTTTAGTCCGGTCTAGGCACGTGGGTTCGATCGCCCACGTGGGGTGGAGGTGCCGAACTACATGTGTCGACCGGTCGAGCCGCCTATGTGATGGATCGTTGATTTACCTAGAGTGAGCTATAGGTTAGGAATCCTATGCGTTGGCCAGTCCTATTCGTAGCCGAGCGATTTCCTGTTGTAAGCCTTAGGCTTTAGTCCTGCTAGGTTGGAATCCCAATTTCCCACGGTTTTGGCGCTCCTAATCTCCCTTGGAGGGATTAGTTGAGTTCGATCTTAGAGGACGGGAAAAGCTTTGTAGCTAGTCCGTCCTATAAGATCGGGGTGTCCGTAGAGCGGAAAAAGCTTTGTAGCTAGTCCGCCCTACGAACGGTGGAGAGTTTCCCGTGCGAGAAATCGAAGCGGGAAACCCTCTACATAGCCATGCAAAAACTGGAGGCGGCAATGCCGCAGATCCAAGTGCGTCAACCCTAGGTACCTATGTGAGGTCGTTAGGACGAGTTCGACGTGTCGTCGACCGTTTGGGTTTCATCGCATGTGCATGGATCATCTTGTTGCATTTTTGCATGTGGTCATTTGTTGCATTGTATGCATGTTCGCATGAGCACTTCGGGTTGATCGGCTGTCCTGGGCCGATCCCCGATCCTCAGTTAGGTTCGATCGATTGTCCCAAGTCGATTACCTATCCTTCAGGGTCGGATTGGTTACCCCGAACTAATCCACCCATTTCTTTGGTCTGACCAGCCACCACGGTCCGGTCGACCGATCACTCATGTTTGTATGTTTGTGCATGTTGGTCTGGTTGCATGTTGCACCGTATTCTGTGTTTGCATTTCCATTTGCACCGCACTTTTATGATTCTCCCTGGTGAGATTTATTCCACCTTCGGGTCACCGCCTCCCGGCATACCCATCCTTTTGGGCCGCTGCCACTACGACATGCCCGCTCTTTCTGAGTCACTGCCTTCACGGTATACTCCACCTTCACCACTTTGGTGTATCCTCTTCGCATGTAGCATCCTTGCATTTTGCATGATGTGTGTGCTTGCCCTTTTGGGCGCCCGTTGTGATTGCTCCGTACTTCAGTCGAGCGATCACAATGTGGGCTTCTTGCATGACTATTTGCTTACCCATTCCTCGATGGCTTGTCCTACTCGTTAGGAGAGTGACCCCGTGTCGGTCGCGATGCCTTAACGAGCATTGCTTGCTGGGTTGATCCCAATGAGCAATGCTAGTTAAGTCATCGGGATCGGCACAAGTATGATTGTGCTAAGGATCCATTGGATCTAACTTGTGTCACCCCTCTTCGTGACGCCCTTTAGATCCTTCGGATCTTTAGGTCGGGGCCGGTATGGCGACCCCGTCAAAGTCATATTATACCCAGACTTACCCTGCACTTAGGCATTAGGTTTGTGCACTTTCGTTAGATGGTGTGCTAGGCTAGGACTTAGGTTGCTAGGTAGTCTTTTCGATGTCCGGCTATTGTTCTTTGATGGATTTGTTGCCTCAGCCGAGTATCTTTCTTCCGCACTTTGCTCGTGATGTGATTGCTTGCTTCATATGTATGGTAGTGTGTTAGGGCGCTTTTCTGCAGGGAGCCATGCTTATTTATACACACACACAGGTACCGCTATGGGGGGAGCAAGTGATGATTTCTGGCATTTTTGTTTGCAGGTGCTATTAGCTCCCCCATTTATAAAGCATGACTCATTATACGTCATTTGCATGTGAGCTTTCCCGCTAACACTTGTTTTCATGCAGGATTGAGTCTTTTTATTTTCCTTTGTACTTTTAGAGTCTAGGAGAGTCCTGTAGCGGAAATAAGATACGGGCACGGGTTCCAAGGCGTTTGGCGTAGGAACCACGTGGAGGGGACTAGGAGCGGATGCTCGTGCCCCGTATCTTAATTCTGCATTTTCATATTGATGTATAGAATTAGGACCGGGCATGTATATGCGGAGTCCGGCCGCATTTTTCTTTTTTGGATTATGTTGCCGGTCCAGCGGCATTTTGGCCTCTTTTATTTTATTATGGAGTGTTTTCTTTCTTGCTTTTATTACATATTTGCATGCCTGCATGTGTTTTCCTTGTTCTTTCTGTGATCTGGGATTTCACGATATCATTTAGGCTCTTTAAGGACCCTAAAATTGTAAACTTTATATGTTTAAAAAGTCCTAATAAAATATTCAAGATAAATAAATTTTAGGATTAAAATATTCAAGATTTTAAAATATGCACTTTTACTTTCTTGCATGGCCTTCGGGCCGGATTTTAAATGGGTTGCATTGCATGGCTATCACCCAATTCATACTAATAGGGCCTCCACATTACTTAAGGACCGCTCTAGATAATCGCATTCATATTTGCATGTCCCGAGGAGGAGTCCCCGTGCTTCTCAACTCGACCGGCCCGAGCATACCTTTATAGGTGGTTGTCTAGTGCGCCTAGGGTGTTAGAAGGCTCCCCGACCCGGACGGGGTGTAAGTCCTTTGTTTGGAGCGTTTGCGGCTTTGTAGCCGAACCTCCCTTTCTCTTCTTTCCGAGGCATCCTTGCCACTTTGGCGAGTGTGAGACCCATCTCTTGGAGCTCCAGCTTATAGTCATAGGATAGATTTTCCTTCCTTTTACCATAGGGTTACCGAGGTCCCCGCGGACAATGTAATTCTTGGATTGTTGACTGGGTATCTCAGGATGTGTTGGGTCGACTACCTTCACGTTCGGGTAGACTTAGGGTCCTACTGCTTTGGATGACGGGTTTGTGATACCCGACTTGGCTACCTCTACCTCTTTAGGATTACTCTTCCCTTCCTTTGACTACCCCTGTTGAGCCCTTTCGCTCCTTGACTTCGTTGATATCATTTTGACGGCCCGATGCCAATGAGCTGCCGCCCGTTTGGGATACGACGATTTGTCCTCTGCCCTTATGGCCCGGATGTGCTTTGACGTGTTGGGATACCCCCGTCAAGATGATTTAGGTTATTCCGTGGTTTTCAGTATGCCGATGAGCCGCGACCCCATTTAGGATGTGAGAGACTCACTCTCTGCCTGATGGCTTAGCGAGAGCTTTGAAGCATCGAGACTTTCCCACACGGAATAATCTCCCTTTGATTGCCTATACCCCAGGTCTATGATAATATAAAGCGAAGCTTCTTTTATCGAGAGTATTCTTGGGTATCCCCCAAGATGTAATTAACCAGTAGGAATACGTTCCTCTGGGAGTGCTCTTGACCCCAGAACAGGTACACACACTTGACTCTCTGGTTATGGGTAGTCTACGTAGATACTTCTTTCGCGGATATTGGTTCAAGGTGCCTCCGCCCGATCTTGTTTGGGCGGACATGCTTGACTTATCCTTGCTAGGTTTTATCGAACGTAGACTCTCCATGTTTTTCTTTTCTCTTGTTTTGTCGTTTTTGTCGTATGTCCCTTCTTATTCGGTTCCTCTCCTCTTCGAATCACTTATTTGATTCGGGAGGGAGATTTGCTCGAATAGGGGAAGTATACGACGATTGACAAGCTGGCGACTCCTTTTAAAATAAAAAAGAGAAAAAGAATGACGAAAACAAACTGGCGACTCCGCTGGGGAGAAGTCTCTCTCTCCATACTTGGAGTTTCGCTTTTCCTGAGGTTATAGCCTCTCTCCATACTTGGAGTTTCGCTCATATTATCGTGACCTGGTTCTCTTCCTTCGAGTCACAGTTGAGCCTTTTGTGAGACCTTGGTTTTCAGTCCATGTGTCAGTTGCTAGGGGTAGCAACTCGATGCATTCTATCCCTTCTCTCACCCTCGACAGTTCGGTTGCTGCATTATCGCATGCATCAATGTCGTTGTAGTTTTGTGATTGGTTTCTTGACCTTTCCTTATTTTTGATCATTGTCCTTTTTTGCCCCGCTACGCGGAAGAGCAGAAAGATGGATATGATCGCTGCCGCCAGGGAGAGCTCTTTCCCCTCTCCCCAAGCGTTTTTGTGCTCCTGAGGGTGTCATAACCTTCAGTTCCTTCGAGCACCCATGTGGGGTTACCTTACGTAATCCTACGCCCTTTGAGACATTTTGCTCTGTGCCCTCCCCCTTAAAGGGAGACGTGCACATTAAGTCGTTCATACGCCCTTTCGAGGCATTTTCTCATGCCCTCCCCCTTAAAAGGGGAGACGTGCATATTGAGTTTTTTTTCTATGCCCTCTCAGGCATTTTGCTCTATGCCCTCCCTTTTAAAAGGGGAGACGTGCATATTGAGTTGTTCTTACGCTCTCTCAGACGTTTTGCTCTATGCTCTCCCTTTTAAAAGGGGATACGTGCATATTGAGTTGTTCCGCGCTATCCGAGGCGTTTTCCTCCGTGTCCTCCCCCTTTAAAGGGGAGTTGTATACATTTAGCTGTTTTTGCTGTGGTGGCTCGCGTCGCGTTCGCTTCTTTTGCAAAAAGAGGACGACGCTCGATAGCGATGCGCCGCACCTGACGGTCTTTTCTAGACTTGTCCCTCCGTGTTCTCACGTGTCTCCTTGCCATAGGCGAGTGAGTTTTCTTTTAGCGATAGGTTTGTCACTACTCGTCGTCGTTGTGACATTTGTCCCGACTCTCTTTACGTTCCAGCTTTTCCACGAGGATCCACCTGTCCCTCGATTAGGCGGGAAGGCCATGAGGACTAGGAATAGATTGCTGTAAATTTAGCAGCATTGCTTGTATCAGGTTTCTATACACATTTTGACTCCCGTTTAGGAGGTGCCTTCGGCTCCCGTTTTGAGTCATTTTTGCTACTGTCCCCGTTGCGCGGACCACGTCCTCATTGGACATTTGCTACGTGCCCCCCTTTGAAAAGGAGTTGTGCATGTGGTACTACTTTCGTTGTAGCAACCCGCATTGGTGTTACTTTTCCCTTAAGGAAAGGACTAGTGTCAGATGGCGATACGCTATAATGCTCTTTCCTGTTTACTAGCCTCTATTTTAGTCCATCCATATGTTGAGGATTTCCATCCTCACGGATGTTGCACTATCTAAGAGTGTTAGAGTTACCGGTTATGGTGCCGTCATCTGGCGGTGTGGACCGGGTCCCCGCCATGATTTGTCTTGGTTCCGGCCCAAGATTTATACTTAAATCTTGAAGGTTGAGAATCACATTTCTCGTCCTCCGACGTTGTGGACCATGTCGACGTCATGGCTTGTTTTGGTTCTGGCCCGGGATGGTGCTAAATCCCGTCAGCTGAGAATCACCTCTTCATCTTCTGGCGATGTGGACCATGTCCCCGCCATGACTTGTTTCCGTTTCAGCACAGGATAATGCCCAAATTCCATTAGCTGAAAATCATCTTATCTCCTCTGTCTGGTTATGTGGACTACACTCCAGTCAGGTTTGCTTGGGATTCTTCCCTCCTTCGGATGCAAGTCATTCTCACCTTGCAGTCCGTATTGTTATTGCTACCACGGGTTCTCTGACTTAGAAGATCGTAGGAGCATCTTCCTCTTTAAGGGGAAATGTTTTTGCTGGTTTGACAACTGTCCCAGCCCCAGTTGTTCTGGTTTCTCTGAGGTCTCGCCTGTCCCTACATTAGGCAAGGGCGTCCGGAAGAATAGGAATCGTACCGCCGCAACCATAGTGGCCGACTTAGCCGCAGGTCTCTTTACTCGTTGAGATTCTAGTTTCCTCTTTGAGAGGATAGGGTCCAATTTCTTAAGATGAGTTCCTTGCTTTGATCTCTGAAATATCTAAGCATGTTGTGTAAGAACTCCTCTACTTACCATACCCCACGATTCTTATAGTAGGAGACCGAGATATACTTCTCAGTCCACTACAAGATCCGGATGTTTGCCATCCGTTGTGCGAGCCATGAGACCCGCCGAGGAGTTGCATGGAACCCTTGGCATGGTATTTAGTGCCACTTGCCAGATGTTGTACCAGGTATCATTGATGATCCTGTTGGAGCGGCTTTTGCCCATACATGATGTGCTAACTTTTTCCTGAAATCACGAGGAAAATTTTGTGGCTTCCTCTTCATCGCGCTAGATGAATTTGTCCTATATCGATAAAGGGAGATCCGGGGCATACCCCGTCGATTCTCACCTTTTTTGGGACAAAAGTTGATCGTCGTCCTTCGGCGAATATCCATTGGGTTAGGCAAATTCTTGCCACCATGTCTCTTGATATTTTGACGCTGCATGTAGAATGACTTTCTACATTTGACGGCGAGGGGTTTACTCACCTTTGCTTTGAAGAGTGCTTTATTCGACCTCTTTCATTCATTAAGCAAGGCTATAGTTGAAGTTTTATACTTCGATTGGGGGACATCCCAAAAAAAAATCTCTTGTTGATAACATGTTGTATTGACTAGACCATTTTGCTAGTCTTAGTCGATCCATGTTTAGCTGTGATGCACATCTCCCGAGCGATTTGAGAGTGCCTCATTCGGTTCGAGCTATGTTCGCCTTTTGGCTAAGCTCTTGATGAGAGCATTTCTTGGCTAAGACCACCTTATTTGTCTATCATTTGATTTAGTCAGTTACTCTGAATCTGACTAGGATTTGGTGCCTCACCTATCTAGAACCTTATTGACTTTTTCGTCTGTTCTTGGTGAGAAAGCATCACTGTGAGATTGATTCGTCTTCTATATCCAACCTTGTGGATATTTTGTTTGACTTGGTTGATTCTTATCACCTTGTCAATATTCATGTTGAACTGATTAAAGTACTTTGTCATGATAAATCAGTCCATGACTCATCGGGATACCTCGATATCCGACACTACCGGTTAGACCTCGCTGCTTATCTAACCGAGATATACCTTGACCAAGAGGCAGTGGCTTCTTATCCCTGTACCTCTTGATATTTCGGCTCCATTTACGAGAGGCCGTTGAGACGCTTCCGAAAGGAACTCGTGCTCCTTAGTTGATCTTATCTTGGATTTTCCTTCGATGTTTCTTGAGGTTGAATCTATGATAGATCCTGAGGATGAGTTTAAGCCAGACCATGTATGCACCTTCTTAGGATTTGCTGATCTTCATGGTTCGGGGGATTTGAATTATGTCTTGATGACCGAATCCCTTACTTTAATGAACTTTCACCTAAGTCTTGAGAACACCTCAGAATGACTAGCTGGGTGTCATTGAGATGTGAGTAGTTTCAGAGACTATTTAGATCTCTTACTTTTCCATTCAGCTAGACCGATGGAAGCTTGACAAGTAATGTACCATAAAATTCTAAGATTCTTTCTTCAGGTGATTTTTGAGTCAGAGTAAATTACTTTATAAAAAAAAGAAGCTCACCAGATATAGTAATTCTCAGGAGAGATAAAAAAAATAAAAAAAAGTGTGAAAGGCTTCAAAATAGAAAAAAGAAAAAAAGATTAAAAAAAATGATCAACACTCCTGAGAAGAAGCTTGAGGTGAGTGGGAAATTAAAAATTTCGATATAAAGAACTTTTTGATTTCAAAATTCTCCTGGTAAGATCCTTAGAATATTAAGGTTCAGATAATTGCTTAAGTGACATTGGGATGACTGATAAATTGGTAATGGATTTAAAGACATCTCCAAAATGAAAACATTTTCTTTACACCCGGATACGAACGACGAGGCCTATCTAGGCTAAGGGTGAAAATAATTAAAGGACAGGGACTAGGGAAGAGTACTTAAGGAAAATCCCACCTGGACCTGAATTTTGCAAATCTCATATTTTGCATGGTATATCTGGTCATGAGTCTAGGATGCTTACTTGAGAGCTCCACTTACCAGATTGAGTTGGCATGTCACGCCAAATCATTCCCCATAACGACTTATGTTGGGAATAAAAAAAAATATTTAATGCCAATAAAAAAATATAAATGGCATGGAAGGCTCTCAATAGCTTTGTGGGCTCTCTCCCCACCATCTTTATGCTTTATGCGTCGACCTTCTGGGTCCGGCAGCCCTTGCTTTGGGTGAAAGGCTTGCCATCTTGTGGGTTCTTCACCCACCATCTTTACGCTTTATGCGTCTACCCTCTGTCCTTCCTTGGAATTTGACTCTCCTTCTTGTGTGTGGACTCTTCACCCACCACCCTTACGTACTATGCGGCGACCCTCTGGGTCCGGTGGCCCTTCCTTCGGAAGAAAGGCTTGCCATCTTGTGGGCTTTTTACCCACCTTCTTGTACACTTTATGTGTTGACCTTCGGGTTCCTGGCAGTCCTTCCTTCGGAAGTTGACTAGCCTTCTTTGTGGGTATGTTGTACGACACTGTACACCCACCCATTCCTTTGCTTCATTGCAAGTAAGAGAGGTCTTGTGCATCTCTTAAAACTGATTGTCGAATTGCTAAACAGATAAAGTGGAAGTCTTACGAGCGGCTTATACCTGGCGCAACCGGTAATCGGTGTAAGAGAAGCCAAGTACTTCTCTTATCTTTTCTCTTTGGCTCCTCGCTTTGAGTGGGTTCGAGCAAGTGTGTCCCACCCATCATAAATGAGTGTGGTAGATACATTCGTCCCTCTCGTCACAAGAAGAGTGGAAGATACCCTCTTTTTGGAGGATTTGAGCATAGCTTTATGGTTATCATATCTTGCAATTATGGTTATCATATCTTGCTTAGCTAACCTTCGCAATATCTCGATTGACAGGAGTCAATTTCGATTGATAGTTGCCTTATGCAGGAAAGTCATGCCCTTTCCTAGCATTCTTGTTCGATTACACATTCTACATATGGTCTGAACTGAGCACCTTTCATGGATATGCTAATCCCGCTCACTTCAGGTGAGTGTGGCGTATTCCCTCTTAAGGGATATGTTTTGGTTTGGTCTTATGGCTAAATATCATTTGGTTGGTTCGCTCTATTTTGCCCAACCTTTCTAAGGTGTCTCGACTGACTGAGGTCAAGTTCGATTGATACCTCTTTTGTGCGGGAAAGCCATACTTCTTTCCTCGACTCCTCTATTCGGTCGAGCACCCTGTGTGGGTCCGAATTAGAGTCTCCCGCTCATTTCAAATGAGTGCGGCATTTTCCCTCTTAGGAGGATGTTTTTGGGTTGGTATGAGATCCGTGCACCCATGTGGTTGGAATGCTATATATATATATATATATATATATATATATATATATATATATATATATATATATATATATATATATATATATATATATATATATATATTTACCAACCACTCTTGGATACTGTGGTAATTCCCCATTGGAATTCATTCTACCAAATTTCCGGTAGCAGTATCGTATAGGGTTGGTATGTTTTGACCATCCACCCTCTTTGATATTCTTGACTCGGTCAATTTTCATTGCTTTGTTGGAGCGACATGTTGTATCGATTTTATACTTCGTCTATTCTCTATCCGATCCATGTCCCTAGTCAGTTGCATTTTTGATGCATGACATTTGACCCGATATTTTCCCCGGCATGAATTGCCTTAGCCAGTTCTTGCGGGAAATATCCATTGAGCTCTCCTCGGCGACGACTACTTCGCTAGTTCTGAGGGCCCTTTTAGCGAGACTTACTTCGCTAATGCTTGCTTAAAGCACCCTACATTTGGACTTGTGAGTCCACCTCGATGATATTTCGATTGGCTTGGTTAGTTTGGTCCGCCTCATTGAATGACATGTTGTATCAGTCGCTCAGTTGATCCATGTCTACACCGGGATATTTGATGCCTCCCGACGATAATTATTTGCTAAATGGGAGGATCCCCTGCGAGATTTGTCTCGTTAGTGCTTATATAAAAGCACTTTATTGGTTAGACCATTTCAGTTAGCTAACCCCATTAATTCTTTCGATTATTTGGTTAGTTATGTCTGCCACATCGAGTAACATGTTGCATCGGCCTTACCGCCGATCCATGTTTAGTTGGATCGCTCCATGCATCCAGCATATACTTCGAGCATGATACCTCAGGCTATTTTAGCCATATGGTCGCTCATTTGATGCATAGGCAGGATACCTCCCTGTCCTATTTGATATTTTCGACTACTTCGGTTGGTTCTATCCACCACGTCGAGTCACATGTCGTATCGATTTTAACACCGATCCATGTTCTTTCGGAGCGTTTTGACATCCGACTATACTTTGAGCATCTTGCCTCATGTTGTTTCACCTTATGGATGCTCATTTGATATGTAGGCAAGATGCATAACTCTTGTCCTTTCATATGCTTGGCCAGAATACATACCTTCTGTGCCATTTGATATGCGAAGTAGGGTACATACCTCCTACTTTACTTGATGTGTAGTCAGGATACATACTTCCTAGACTACCTCGATCGGGATATATACCTTCCTGATCATTTGATGTTCCAATCAAGGGCACTATTGCCTTCACTTGGCTGACCCTTGATGATAAGACCTTATTATGAGGCACGTCGGGTTTCACAGCCATTTGGCTTTTAGGTCTCTCGAACCGCATGCCCATTTCGAGTCGGTTCTCTTATGAGAGCATTTTTCGGCTTTACATAGCCATATACCTTGATGTTTCTTGAGTCACATGACAATTTAGTCGGCTCTGTACAAGGACATCTCGTCTTTTGACGTTTTGGCCCCATAGCTGTTTGATATGACATTTCTCGAGCTATATGACGCTCTAGTCAGCTCTTATGAGAATATATTGTCATATCCGGCTCATTAGCCTTTCGATACTTCTCGAACCACATGTCCCTTTTGGGTCGGTTCATTTACGAGAGTATCTCGTCTCCGGACACTTTCGACTTTCTAGCCACGTTCCTCGAGCCATATGACAGTTTAGTCGGCTCTGTTACTAGGACATCCTGTCTTTTGACATTTTTTTTGGCTATGTAGTCGTTTGATACGACACCTCTCGAGTTATATGGTGCTCTAGTCAGCTCTTATGAGGACATATTGTCGTATCAGGCTCATTAGCCTTTCGATACTTCTCAGATCATATGTCCCTTTTGGGCCGGTTCATTTATGAGAGTATCCATTCTTCAGACATTTCTTGGGTCATGCCTCTATGGCCTCGGAACCCACCCCTAGGTTATGCCTTTATGACCTCTGAATCTATTTATGTGGTTATGCTTTTATGGCCCCTGAACCACTATGTTTGGTCATGCCTTCACGGCCTCTGAACCACCTCTCTCCTTTTCCTTTTGGGTCAACCATACTTTATACTCACTTGTTTAATCACCACCTCTGATCAGGATATGTTGTGCTTTATAGCCACCTGATTAAAGTGATGGGTGTTTCATCTCGAGGAGATCGATGAGACTCGCGATCGGGGTCTCTTTCGGAGGAAACACAACGGGAGATTTGGTCGCACGAGATGACTAGGTTTTCTCCCCTACCGTTTCGAATGTGGTCGGGTACGGGGTTTTCATCGATCTCGTTGTTTCGAATGAGGTCAAACAGATCGATATTGCCGTTTCGAATGAGGTCAGGCAAAACCCCAGCCAAACATGTCCATTTCATCTGGCCTGGCTGGGTCCTTTCTCTCGTACCGTTTTAAATATGGTCAGGTACAGGATTTTCATTGATTCTGTTGTTTCGAATGAGGTCAAACAGATCAACATTGCCGTTTTGAATGAGGTCAAGCAAATCTTTTCTCAGTCATACCATTTCCAGTTTATCTGGCCTGGCTGAGCTCTTCGGTGGACGATTAGCTCGACTACTGACCACCACCCTCAGCTCATACCCCGCCCGCTTTTCGGCTCGGTTGGGATTCTTTGTGGTTATGCCTCTACGGCCTCCGAACCACCTCCTCAGGTTATGCCTTTACGGCCTCTGAACCTATTTTTGTGGTTATGCCTTTACGACATCGAAACACTCATTTTAGGTTATGCCTTTACGGCCTCGAACCTATTTCGGCGATTGACCGATCACGACGAGTTAGCCACACCCTCGACCATACCATGTCCGGTTTATCTGGCCTGGTCGAGGTTTCTTTTACTCTTTTCTTGGGATGTCACCTCGACTACCATGAGATGCTCTCTTTTAAGGATGCTTCCAACAAGTGCATTGTGCCTCAGCGGTGCACCACACTTGTTGGGGGTCCTTTGTTGGCATCGTTTTTTTTTTATATATTACATGCATGGGATGGCCATTCGAGCATACCAGGGTCGACAGGTGTTACTCGAATCGTCGCGCGGGAAATTAGCTCAAATTGGCTCATCCACCTGCGAGCTTGTTAAGATGACCTCGAACGACGAAACGGACCACGCGAGTGTGTCCGGGACATCGATATTAGCTAGGGAGGATGTCTATTTTGTTACGGCTTTGCGGGCAGGGTAAAAATTGTGCAAATTATCTTTTTTAGCCCGATCGTCAGAAAGTCACCCGAATGACTCCGAAAGACGAAACAGATCACACGATTGTGTCTGGGACGTCGATTTTACCTACGGAGGATGTTCATTTTGATACGACACCGCGAGCGGGCTTAAAATATGCGAATTATTCTTTTTTGGCCCATTTGCTTAAAAAGTGGCTCGAGCGGCCCCGAAGGACCCCGGATGAAGAAACGGAGTCGCGCCAGGTGCGTCCGGAACGTCGATTTTAGCTAAGAGGGACATCCATTTCAGCTGCGAGGATGTATACGGGCTAAAAATTCGTGAAGAATAATTGTAATAATAATATTATTATAATATAATATCATATATATATATAATATATTATATTATCCCTTATAAAATAATGCTCTAACCTCTCTCCCTCTTCCAGCGAAAAAGAATCGCAACTTCCCCGCCGCACGAGCCCATTTTTAGCGAACCCTAGCTCACGTCGCTGCCGTCGGCTCGCTCGCGCTCGAAACCGGCGCCGGCCGCGCGGTCCTCGCCGACGAACGGCGACAGCTCTTCCTCGCGCCGGTGAGATTCCTCCTTAGCCGCATTCATGGCTCGTCTGTCGAGCGAGACCCGAAGCTCCGCTCGCCGGCGTCGCATGAGGCGGCTCGACTTCTATTCCGGTGAACGAAGCCTCGCCAGACCTTCCCCCCTGACCGGCGGCATTCGGCCAGCTTGCTCCGCGCGACGCGCCGCCTTGCGGTTCGAGCCGCCACCTCCTCTCATTCTTCTTTTTGGCCGAAGTTCTCGCTGCCACTTCCTTGCCGGCGGCCATCCCCTCTTGCCAGTAAACTCCATGGATGCGGACGAAGTGTGCTCGGAATTTTGCTTCCGGGATGTTGATTCATAGATGCATACAAGTGGATCTTTGGTGATTTAAAATCATTTGGAAGAAGTGCTGATGTTTCATTGTAATCCCTCATAGTGTTGGAAAGCAATAGGGATATTGCATCGAGCTTTCCAACATTTCTCTATAAATTTATGCTTGTAAGACAATGCCGAGCAAGACTTCGATCCAACCTCTTACGAAGGTACATTTTAGTTATATTTTTATATGCTAAAATTATTTATTTACGGTACTTTGCATACCTCGCGTATTCCTCCATTGTTTGCGTGGTTTTGTTGTGAGGTGTGTCTCTTGCCCTCATTGAGTCTTTTCTCGTTCCCCGCATGCTCGACGAGGTACACATTGCGAGACGTGTCGGCACGTGGATCGAACACCGGCGGTTCGCCGGAAACGTGGGCTCTTCTTCGGCATAAAGAGAACGCGTCTTCGACCTTCGCGGTGGTGAGATTTTCTTATCCCTTAGCCGACCACTAGGTTTAGTCCGGTCTAGGCACGTGGGTTCGATCGCCCGCGTGGGGTGGAGGTGCGGACTACATGTGTCGACCGGTCGAGCCGCCTATGTGATGGATCGTTGATTTACCTAGAGTGAGCCATAGGTTAGGAATCATATGCGTTGGCCAGTCCTATTCGTAGCTGAGCAATTTCCTGTTGTAAGCCTTAGGCTTTAGTCCTGTTGGGTTGGAATCCCAATTTCCCACGGTTTTGGCGCTCCTAATCTCCCTTTGAGGGATTAGTTGAGTTCGATCTTAGAGGACGGGAAAAGCTTTGTAGCTAGTCGCGTCCTATAAGATCGGGGTGTCCGTAGAGCGGAAAAAGCTTTGTAGCTAGTCCGCCCTACGAACGGTGGAGAGTTTCCCCTGCGAGAAATCGAAGCGGGAAACCCTCTACATAGCCATGCCAAAGCTCGGAGGTGGCGATGCCGCGGATCCGAGTGCGTCGACCACTAGGTACCTATGTGAGGTCGTTAGGACGAGTTCGACGTGTCGTCGACCGTTTGGGTTTCATCGCATGTGCATGGATCATCTTGTTGTATTTTTGCATGTGGTCATTTGTTGCATTGTATGCATGTTCGCATGAGCACTTCGGGTTGATCGGCTGTCCTGGGCCGATCCCCGATCCTCAGTTAGGTTCGATCGACTGTCCCAAGTCGAACACCTATCCTTCAGGGTCGGATTGGTTACCCCGAACTAATCCACCCATTTCTTTGGTCTGACCAGCCACCACGGTCCGGTCGACCGATCACTCATGTTTGTATGTTTGTGCATGTTGGTCTGGTTGCATGTTGCACCGTATTCTGTGTTTGCATTTCCATTTGCACCGCACTTTTATGATTCTCCCTGGTGAGATTTATTCCACCTTCGGGTCACTGCCTCCCCGGCATACCCATCCTTTTGGGCCGCTGCCACTACGACATGCCCACTCTTTCTGAGTCACTGCCTTCACGGTATACTCCACCTTCACCACTTTGGTGTATCCTCTTCGCATGTAGCATCCTTGCACTTTGCATGATGTGTGTGCTTGCCCTTTTGGGCGCCCGTTGTGATTGCTCCGTACTTCAGTCGAGCGATCACAATGTGGGCTTCTTGCATGATTCGTTTGCTTACCCATTCCTCGATGGCTTGTCCTACTCGTTAGGAGAGTGACCCCGTGTCGGTCGCGATGCCTTAACGAGCATTGCTTGCTGGGTTGATCCCAATGAGCAATGCTAGTTAAGTCATCGGGATCGACACAAGTATGATTGTGCTAAGGATCCATTGGATCTAACTTGTGTCACCCCTCTTCGTGACGCCCTTTAGATCCTTCGGATCTTTAGGTCGGGGCCGGTATGGCGACCACGTCAAAGTCATATTATACCCAGACTTACCCTGCACTTAGGCATTAGGTTTGTGCACTTTCGTTAGATGGTGTGCTAGGCTACGACTTAGGTTGCTAGGTAGTCTTTTTGATCTCTGGCTATTGTTCTTTGATGGATTGGTTGCCCTAGCCAGGTATCTTTCTTCTGCACTTTGCCTGTGATGTGATTGCTTGCTTCATATGTATGGTAGTGTGTTAGGGCGCTTTTCGCGAGGAGCCATGCTTATTTATACACACACACGAGTACCGCTATGGGGGAGCAAGTGATGATTTCTGGCATTTTTGTTTGCAGGTGCTATTAGCTCCCCCATTTATAAAGCATGGCTCATTATACGTCATTTGCATGTGAGCTTTCCCGCTAACACTTGTTTTCATGCAGGATTGAGTCTTTTTATTTTCCTTTGTACTTTTAGAGTCTAGGAGAGTCCTGTAGCAGAAATAAGATACGGGCACGGGTTCCAAGGCGTTTGGCGTAGGAACCACGTGGAGGGGACTAGGAGCAGATGCTCGTGCCCCGTATCTTAATTCTGCATTTTTATATTGATGTATAGAATTAGGACCGGGCATGTATATGCGGAGTCCGGCCGCATTTTTCTTTTCCGGATTATGTTGCCGGTCCGGCGGCATTTTGGCCTCTTTTATTTTATTATGGAGTGTTTTCTTTCTTGCTTTTATTGCATATTTGCATGCCTGCATGTGTTTTCCTTGTTCTTTCTGTGATCTGGGATTTCACGATATCATTTAGGCTCTTTAAGGACCCTAAAATTGTAAACTTTATATGTTTAAAAAGTCCTAATAAAATATTCAAGATAAATAAATTTTAGGATTAAAATATTCAAGATTTTAAAATATGCACTTTTACTTTCTTGCATGGCCTTCGGGCCGGATTTTAAATGGGTTGCATTGCATGGCTATCACCCAAGTCATACTAATAGGGCCTCCACATTACTTAAGGACCGCTCTAGATAACTGCATTCATATTTGCATGTCCCGAGGAGGAGTCCCCGTGCTTCTCCAATCTGACTGGCCCAGCATACCTTTATAGGTGGTTGTCTAGTGCGCCTAGGGTGTTAGAAGGCTCCCCGACCCAGACGGGGTGTAAGTCCTTTTGTTTGGAGCGTTTGCAGCTTTGTAGCTGAACCTCCCTTTCTCTTCTTTCCTGAGGCATCCTTGCCACTTTGGCGAGTGTGAGACCCATCTCTTGGAGCTCCAGACTTATAGTCACTAGGATAGAGTTTCCTTCCTTTGACCTTAGGGGCTACCGAGGTCCCCGTGGATAATGCAATTCTTGGATTGCTGACCGGGGATCTCAGGATGTGTTGGGTCGACTACATTCACGTTCGGGTAGACTTAGGGTCCTACTGCTTTGGATGACGGGTTTGTGATACCCCGACTTGGCTAACTCTACCTCTTTAGGATTACTCTTCCTTCCTTTGACTACCCTCGTTGAGCCCTTTCGCTCCTTGACTTCGTTGATATCATTTTGACGGCCCGATGCCGATGAAGCCGCCGCCCGTTTGGGATACGATGATTTGTCCTCTCGCCCTTATGGCCCGGACGTGCTTTGACGTGTTGGGATACCCCGTCAAGATGATTTAGGTTATTCCATGGTTTTCGATATGTCGATGAGCCGCGACCCTATTTAGGATGTGAGAGACTCACTCTACTCCGATGGCTTAGCGAGAGCTTTGAAGCATCGAGACTTTCCCACACGGAATAATCTCCCTTTGATTGCTTATACCCGAGTCCATGATAATATAAAGCGAAGCTTCTTTTATCGAGAGTATTCTTGGGTATCCCCCAAGATGTACTTAACCAGTAGGAATACGTTCCTCCGGGAGTGCTCTTGACCCCAGAACAGGTACACACACTTGACTCTCTGGTTATGGGTAGTCTACGTAGATACTTCTTTCGCGGATATTGGTTCAAGGTGCCTCCGCCCGATCTTGTTTGGGCGGACATGCTTGACTTATCATTGCGAGGTTTTATCGAACGTAGACTCTCCATGTTTTTCTTTTCTCTTGTTTTGTCGTTTTTGTCGTATGTCCCTTCTTATTCGGTTCCTCTCCTCTTCGAATCACTTATTTGATTCGGGAGGGAGATTTGCTCGAATAGGGGAAGTATACGACGATTGACAAGCTGGCGACTCCTTTTAAAATAAAAAAGAGAAAAAGAATGACGAAAACAATCCAGTCACAAACCTTGCAGGGAATCTAATACACATCCGATCGCCTTTTCACTTATGCTTTTCTGTTTGGTTTATTCTATCGCTGGGAGTTGGACTCGCTTTTGTTTTGTATTAAGTCGAGAGAGTTCCGTCTAACACCTTAATGTTTGTTGCCTGTCTTGTGAGGTTTTTGGGTCTGCTCCCATTGGGGAAACTTTTGTAATTTTCCATTTTATTAACATGTAAGGGCCTTTGAGCCTTTTCCTATAAAAATATATATATAATTTTACTAATATTTATATTTATATAGATATATGTATATATAAATTATTTTAAAATTTAATTTACTAACAATTTTTACTATAAGCAAGTAAGTAGTAAGCAGTAGTAAAGTAAAGTAAGCAGTAATTAAAATTCAATGCAAGTATAAAAACGACTTTATCCTTTTCAACTAATCCAAGATTTTTAGAATAATTAACTTTTGTGGGGAATATAGATTATGGTGTTGTGCCAAATAGAAGCATTCCTATTCTTTACCCTTTGGTCCAGGTGCAAAGAACATTGACTAATCTATAGATCGGTTCAGGATGTTTTATTAGTAGAATGGGTTAATCTAGGCTAACACTACTAGATGTCTAAGGGTGGCTATGGTCGGCCCTACCAGTGACCCGTTCCCTTTATATAAATCAAATTATTAGAATTTAGTCTGTCACTCTAAAAACTAATTAATTTTATGCCCAATAAATATATCTTCCTATTTATTTGCACTTCACCTTGAATAACCCGCATAAAGCCTTCAACTACACAAGGAATCATGTTATATCTACTAGTTAAGAATTTATCTCTGGGAAGGTCTCAAAATTCTTCAACAGGTTTTAACAATTTAAATGACCAATTTAAAAAGTAAACTAAGATCAGGTATTAATATCATCAGAATGTTTTAAATATTTTAAATTTAATTCTCCTACAAAATTTAATTAATTTATTATCTTTTCATAGTTGAATGGAGAAAGATAACTATCTACTCAGAAAGCATTGAAATCGCACAACAAAACATATTTATAAAACATTGAACCAAGATACAAATACTTATCTAAAGTATTCCTTCAAGTGATCTGCTAACTTCTACTGACTCCAAAGTAATGATGAAAAACTCCAACAACAACAACACACAATAAATACTCAAAATAAACTCACTAGATACAAAGTAAAGTGGCACCCTAGGTGTGGAAGAGACTAAAAAAAAACTAAGTAAAACTAAAGAGGGGAGAGAAGGTGCTAAAAGGGGCCAAGGGTCTAAGGGGCCATTTTCTTTGTAGAATGGGCTCCTATTTATAGAACTCTGAATTTGACCAGGGGTTGCTTAAGGCACCTCTTCAAAATTTTTCCAAATTCAATGCATCTTCTAGAAGGTAACTGTCGCGCCTAGGTGCCGGACTCTGTGACCAGGTCTTCGCACCTCTTCAGTTTGGATCACACCTCTTCGCGAATAAAATTGTTTCCTTGTGTCATGCATTGTATCACATGTTCTTATATTAGGAGTAACTTCCAGTCTTCTAGAAGCTCTAAAAACCGCTTAACTCCGTCAAAATAATCACCTAAAATCATCAAAAAATCTTAACAGCGTCTGTATCGAGTTGGCGCTTAGGCGCCGGATTCTGGCGCCTCGGCGCCAGGCCAATAATTCCAATATTTTGCTCCATAAGCTCCATTTTTGCTCCTTTTTGCTCCTTTTCCTCACTTTTCCTTCATGGACTCTTTTTAATCATCTACATCCAAAAACATGAAATAACTTTCATTAAAGCATAATATACTTAAGAATTGAATCATAAATAAGGCATAAAAATGGGTATTTTTTAGGTAGATCGGGCTTCAATTTTTGCAATCTTCTCTGCAATTCCTTGAATACTAGCGGTGACAAATTCATTGAATAACTCTTTAGCACTGTCACTAATAGACTTACTCTAGTCAGAATCCTCTTTCTTCTTGATCTCATTCTCCCAGGAAGACATGATGCACTCAAAACACTCTTCTAAAGACTCAGGAATGAAAATAGGACTTGAGGCAAATGTTTCTCTTAATCCAGGGCCTTTTTATAGACTTTAGAAGTGCATAAACCACCCTTAAACATTTTAAAACTCCAAAATAACTTCCAAAACCACTTCCCCACGATCTAGGCTTCTAGAACCTGATTTATTTCATGCTTTATAACTCCGACGCCTATGCGCCAACAAGGCGGCGCTTAGCCTCCAGTGCTCAATTTAGCACAGGTCTGTCAAATGTCCAATATTTCATTCCGACTACTCTAAGTCATAAAATAAGGTTAAATAAACACTACTATAACATAAAAACTCCAAAATAATACCACCAAAACATAAAAACAAACCAAACAAAGCACACAAAGTAAACATAAAGCAAAGCACACCGACAACTATGGGTTGCCTCCCACAAAGCGCTTGGTTTAACGTCTTTAGCCTGACATATCCAGAACTCATTCTGAGTGACCCAACATCAGATTCTCATTAGATATAAGTTGATCGACTGAAAAATAAGGTTTAAATCTATGACCGTTAACTTTAAATATTTTTCCAGTCTTAGGATCTTGAATATCTATAGCTCCATAGGAATAAACATTATCACAATAAATGAACCCATCCACCTGGACTTAAGTATTCCAGAAGAAATTCTCAATTTGGCATTATACAACAAAACTTTTTGTCCTGGCACAAGATTTTTAATAAGAATCTTCCGTCATGTCATAACTTCATCTTTTCCTTATAAATCTTAGCATTTTCATAAGATTCATTCCTTATCTCTTCAAGCTCATTTAATTGAAATAATCTCTTCTCTGCAGCATCTTCAAATTATAATTGAACTCTTTAATAGCCCAATATGTTTTATGCTCAAGTTCAATAGGCAAATGACAAGATTAACTAAAAATCAGCCTATATGGGGACATTCCTATAGGGGTTCTGTAGGCAGTCCTATAGGCCCACAAAGCATAATCCAGTTTTATTGACTAATCCTTTCTGTTTGGATTAACAGTCTTTTCTAATATTCTTTTAATTTCATGATTAGATAATTCAACTAAACCACTTGTTTGAGGATGATAAGCAGTAACAATGCGATGATTTATATGATATTTCTTTGCTAACTTCTCAATAATCACTTTTTTAAAATGACTTCCCCCATCAGTTATGATTACACTTGGCATTCCAAATCTGCAAAATATATTATTTCTTAAAAACTTTGCAACACATTGAGCATCACATCGAGGTAAAGTAATAGCTTCAATCCATTTAAAAACATAGTCTACTGCTATCAAGATATAAACATTTCCGAAAGATGGTGTAAATGGACCCATGAAATCTAATCACCAAACATCAAATATGTCAACTTCCAACATATAATTGAGGGGCATCTCATTTCTTCTAGAAATATTTCCTACACGCTGACATCTATCACAAAATTTAATATAAGCATTCACATTTTTAATAATTGTAGGCCAATAAAATTCAGATTGTAAGATTTTATATGCGGCTCTTTCAACTCCAAAATGTCCCTCATAATCATAATCATGAAATTTTAGAATAATTTCATGTCTTTTCCAAAGGTACACATCTTTGAATTATAAGATCCTTTCCAAGTTTATATAAAAATTGGTCATCCCAAAAATAAGTCTTAGCATCAGACAAAAATTTCTTCTTTTCCTTGTATGTCAAACCATAGGGTATAATATTACTGATAATAAAGTTTACTATGTCGGCATACCACGGAACACGCCACTCATTAATAGTAAATAATTTTTTATCCGGAAAATGTTCATTGATTTCTTCAGCATCAAAGAGAGATTTTTCATTTTCATGCTTGGACAAATGATCAGCAATTTGATTATCAGAATCCTTCTAATCTATGATCTACATAAAAAATACCCATTTTTATGCCTTAATTATGATTCAATTTTTAAGGATATTATGCTTTAATGAAAGGTATTTTCATGTTTTTGAATGTAGATGATTAAAAAAGAGTCCAAGAAAAAGAAAGAAGGAAAAAGGAGCAAAAATGGAGCTTATGGAGCAAAATTATAAATTTATTGGCCTAGGGCTTAGGCACCAGAGTCCGGCGCCTAAGCGCCAGTTCGATACAGACGCTATTAAGTTTTTTTTATGACTTTGGGCAGTTATTTTGACGGTATTAAGCGGTTATTGGAGCTTCTAGAAGACTGGAAGTTACTCCTAATATATATGACATGTGATACAATGTATTTAGACACAAGGAATTGGTCTGGATCGCGAAGAGGTGCGACCTAAAGTGAAAAGGTGCGAAAGACCTGGTCACGGAGTCCGGCGCCTAGGCGCCAGATCCCGGCACCTAGGCGTGACGATTACCCTCTAGAAGATACATTGAATTTCGACGAATTTTGAAGAGGCGCCTTAAGCAACCCCTGGTCAAATTCAGAGCTCTATAAATAGGAGCCCATTCTACATAGAAAATGGCACCAAAACCCCCCCTCTTAATACACATACTCATTTTAGCATCTTCTCTCTCATCTTTAGTTTTATTTAGTCTCTTCCATACTTAGGGTGCCACTTTATTTTGTATCTAGTGTGTTTATTTTGAGTATTTATTGCATGTTATTGCTGTTGGAGTCTATCATCGTTGCTTTGGAGTCAGTAGAAGTCATGGGATCTCTTGAAGGAACACTTAAGATAATTATTTGTACTTTGGTTCAAAGTTTTATAACTATGTTTTGTTGTGTTATTTCAATGAGTTCTGAGTAGTTAGTTATCTTTCTCCTTTCAACTATGGAAAGATTCTAAATTAAATAAATTTTGTTGCAGAATTAAATATAAAATATTTTAAAATATTGTGATGATATTAATACCTGATCTTAGTTTACTTTTAAAATTGGCCATTTAATTTATTAAAACCTGTTGAAGAATTTTGAGACCTATCCGGAGATAAATTCTTAACTAGTAGATATCACATGAATCTTTAGGTAATCCCAAGTTATACGCGGATTGTTTAAGGTGAAGTGCAAATAAATAGGAAGATATTATTTATTGGGCGTAAAATTAATTAGTTTTTAGAGTGACAAACTAAATTCTAATAATTTGGTTTATAAAAAGGTAACGGGTTACTGGTAGGGCCGACCATAGCCACCCTTGGACATCTAGTAGTGTGAGCCTAGATTAAGCCATTGTACTAATAAAACATTCTGAGCCTAACTATAGATTAGTCAATGTTCTTTGCACTAGGACTAAAGGGTAAAGAATAGGAATGCTTCTATTTGGCACAATACCATAATCTTAATTTCCTACAAAAGATAATTAATCTATAATTCTTGAATTAGTTGAAAAATGAGAATGTCGTTTTTATAATTGCATTGAATTTTAATTACTACTTACTTTACTTTCCTACTTATTGCTTAGTTTCTTTTAGTAAAAATTATTAGTTAATTAAATTTGAATATATATACAAAAAAAGAGTATATATAATTTGCTTTCAAAAATTTCAAAATATTACTTATAACTCTAACTTTTTATTTCACTATCCCTGTGGGATCGATAACCAGGACTCCGCTAAAGCCCTGTATTACTTGAACGATACGTATACTTGAGTTTAAAATTGTGACTTTTACAATAATAAAATCTAAATATAAAATAATAAAAGTAAACCTCGCACATCAAGTTTTTGAAGCCATTTCCTGGTAGTTAAATATTCTAAAATGTGGTATCAAATTCTTGTATTTTAAAGCATATTTAAAGTCGCATCGCATCAAGTTTTTGGTGCGTTGCCAGGGATAGGATAAAATAAAAAGTAAAAGGATAGGATAAAATAAAAAGTAAAAGGATAAGATAAAATAAACGAAAAAGTAAAAACAAAAAAACATAAAACAAAAAAATATTTTCAATAAATTTTTATGTGTAGTTTTGGATCTGAAGGATTACTACCTTTTGATTCTGAATTAGAAAGAACAATTAAAAGAATTTAAAAAGGAAAACAAACTTTAAAACATCGAAAAATGGATAACTTACATAATAATAATCAAAATCCAATTGAAATTAATGAACAAAATATTAATAAGCCATTAAGGGAATTTGCAAACCCTACAGCTGATGAACTTCATGTTAGTATTCAAATTCCAGCTGTAGATGCTAATTCTTTTGAGCTTAAACCTTCTAATATTCAAATGGATCAAGACAATGATTTTGGAGGAACACCTAATGAGGATCCAAAATTAGACCTTACTAGTTTTTAAGAACTTTGTGCTACCTTTAAATATAATAATGTTTCTGAAAATGCTATTAGGCTTAGACTCTTTCTTTCTTCCTTAAAAGATAAAGAAAAGATGTAACTTAATTCATTAGCAACTTGTTCTATTAAAACATGGGCAGATATGGCACAAAAATTCCTTGCTAAATATTTTCCTCCTTTTAAAACTACAAAATTGAGAAATGATATTACTTCATTTACGCAATTTAATGGAGAAACAATTTATGAAGCTTTGGAAAGTTTTAAAGAACTATTAGGAAAATATCCTTATCATGCTTTACCAGATTGGTTAATTATTCAAACATTTTATAATGGACTTATTGGATCACTTAGATCTATTATTGATGCTGCTCCTGGCGGTTCTTTAATGGCTAAGACATTTGAAGAAGCCTACACCTTAATTGAAAGAATGGCTAATAACAATTTTCAATGGTCTTCTTAAAGGGTTAATCCTAAAAGAATGGCCTGTATTCATGATAATGATGCCTTTTCTATTTTAGCTTCAGAAGTGGCAGTGATATCTAAGAAATTAGATAATTTTGCTATTAATAAATCGCATGTAAGTAATGATAATTCTGCAAATTCTGATTATTCTCAAACAATGGAACTTTGCAAGCTATTGCTAGTAAAATTAATAACCCTTATTCTAATTATTATAATCTTGGTTGGAAAATTTATCCTATTTTTATTTGGAGTAATGGACATCAAGTTAATCCAAATTGGAACAATCAAGGAAATTTAAACTATAGACCAACTTATCCTCCTGGTGATAACAATCAGCAGAAAAAGTTATCTGTAGAAAAATTGATCTTACAACTAAGCAATCAGCTACAAAGTTAAAACACTGTTATTCGTAATATTGAGAATCAGATGGGTCAAATCGCTAATTTCATTAATTATAGACCTCAAGGAACACTGCCTAACAATGTCGAAATAAATCCTAAAGGATCTGGAAAAGAACATGAACATGGAAAAGCTGTGCAACTCAGAAGTGGAAAGGAACTAAAAGAGAAAACACGAAATGAGATTGAAAAAGAGAAAGAAGTTGAAGAGATTGAAAAACCTAAAGATACCCTTTCTCCAAGTAAAGATCAGACTGTTATACCTATTGAAGTGGGAGTTGAAAGACCACCACCAACTTTTCGTCAAAGACTTAAAGAACAGAATCTTGTTCATCAATTTTCTAAGTTCTTTGAAATTTTTAAGAAACTTACCATCAACATTCCTTTTGCTGAAGCTTTGGAGCAAATGCCAAGCTATGAAAAATTTATGAAGGACATTTTAAGCAAGAAGAGAAAATTTGAAGCTTTTGAAACTGTTGCATTAAGTGAAGAATGTAGTGGAATAATTCAGAAGAAATTACCTCAGAAACATAAAGATCCTGGAAGTTTCACTATACCATGTGCTATTGGAGAAAAATTCTGTGGAAAAGCCTTATGTGATTTAGGAGCTAGTATTAATCTCATACCATTTTCAATCTTTCGAAGGTTAGATTCAGGAGAGATTTCTCCTACCACTGTAACTCTTCAGTTAGTTGATTGATCGATCACTTATCCTAAAGGAGTTATAGAGGATGTTCTTGTTAAGGTAAATAAATTTATCTTCCTTGTGGATTTCATTGTTCTAGATATGAAAGAAGATAAAGAAATACCTATCACTTTAGGAAGACCTTTTCTAGCTACCGGTCGAGCTATGATTGATGTGCAAAAAGGAGAATTAATGATGAGAGTTAATGATCAAGAGATAACATTCAATGTTCTGAAATCAATGAGGTATCCTGAAAAAGAAAAATGTTATCGAATGGATATTTTTTATTATATGATTGAAAAGCATTACCAAGAAAAATGTAAGGTCATTTCTGATGATAAAGATAAAGAATCTATGTTATATGATGAGTCATTAAATGAAGAAAATTAATCTGAAGAAGCTCATTATATTCATGAAAATTGGGAAATTTTAGACACAACTAAAAATGTTATATTTTTACCCTCAATTGAAAAAGCCCCTGAACTGGAATTAAAGATCTTACCTACACATTTAATGTTTGCATTTCTTGGAGATTCAATAACTTTACCTATAATTATATCTTCAAAATTAAGCAAAGATCAAGAAGAAAATTTAATAGGAGTTCTGAAGAATTATAAGAAAGCTTTTGGTTGGACTTTTGCAGATATAAAAGGAATAAGCCCTTCAATCTGTATGCATAGGATTTTAATGGAAGAAAATTGTAAACCCCCTATTGAACTGCAAAGAAGATTAAATCCAATTATGAAAGACATTGTTAAGAAAGAGATTTTGAAATGGTTAGATGCTGGAATTATTTATCCTATTTCGGATAGCCAATGGGTAAGTCCTATTCATTGTGTTCCGAAGAAAGGAGGAGTAATTATCATTGTTAATGAAAAGAATGAATTAATCCTAACAAGACAAGTTACTGGATGGCGAATTTGGATTGACTATCAAAAATTAAATAACACCACTAGAAAGGATCATTTTCCTTTACATTTCTTGAATCAAATGTTGGATAAACTAGCTGGACACTCATATTTCTATTTTTTGTATGGATATTCTGGTTATCATCAATTACCCGTTGCTCCTGAGGATCAAGAAAAGACAACATTTACAAGTCCTTATGGAACATTTGCCTTTAGAAGAATGCCTTTTGGTTTATGCATTGCACCTGCAACTTTTCAAAGATGTATGATATCAATATTCTGTGATTTGATTAATAAAGGAATTGAAGTATTTATGGACGATTTTTTAGTTTTTGGAACTTCTTTTGAATCTTGCTTGGAAAATATAATGAAAGTTTTGAGGAGATGTGGAGAAATAAATTTCGTTCTAAACTGGGAAAAAATGTCAATTTATGATCACAGAAGGCATTGTACTTAGACATAAAGTTTCACAAATAGGGATGGAAGTTGATCACGTAAAAGTGAAAATTATTGCTGAACTGCAACCACCTACTACTGTTATTGATGTAAGAATTTTTCTGGGTCATGCTGGATTTTTATAGGAGATATATAAAGGATTTTTCTAAAATTACTAAACCTCTTTCCCATTTATTGGAAAAAGAAGCTAAATTTGAATTTAATGAAGATTGTCTGAATGCATTCAATATTCTGAAAGAAAAGTTAATCACTGCACCTGTCATTGTTGCACCTAATTGGAATAAAACTTTTGAATTAATGTGTGATGCAAGTGATTATGCAATCGGAGCTGTATTAGGACAAAAGTATGAGAAGATTTTCAAAGTTATATACTATGCTAGCAAAACTCTTAATGAGACTCAAGTAAATTACACTACTAATGAAAAAGAGCTTTTAGCAATAGTATATGCCTTTAATAAATTTAGACCATATCTTCTTGAAACAAAATGTATCATGCATACTGATCATTCTGCTATTAAGTATTTAATATCTAAAAAGGATGTTAAACCTAGATTTATCAGATATGTTTTACTTTTGCAATAATTTGATTTTGAAATTGTAAACAGAAGAGGGACTAACAACCAAATTGCTGATCATTATCAAGAATAAAAAATAATAATGAGAAGATTTATGAAGAAAATATAAATGAGAAATTCCCGGATGAGCAATTATATGTCATTCAAGGATTACAAATGCCTTGATATGTTGATATAGTTAACTACTTGGTTAGCAATATTTTACCATATGGATGAATAGTAAATACATTAAGAAATTGAAGAATGATTGTAAATCATATATTTGGGAAGATTATCATTTATTTAAATTAGGAAGAGATTTTGTGAATCAAAGATGTGTACCTTATGAAGAAACTTTTGCAATTATTCAAAAATGTCACTATTCTGAATTTTGAGGACACTTTGGAGTAGATAAAACTGCATTTAAAATTTTAAATTCTGGATTTTATTGGCCTGCTTTATTTAAAGGTGTTAGACATTATGTGAAAACTTGTGATCGATGTCAACAAATGGGAAATATATCCAGAAAAGATGAAATGCCTCTAAACTTTCTATTAGAAATTAAAATTTTTGATGTATAGGGTTTAGACTTATGGGACCTTTCGTACCATCATCTGGAAAGATTTATATTTTATTAGCAGTTGATTATGTTTCAAAGTGGATCGAAGCTGTAGCTATACCGAACTGTGATTCCAAATGTGTTTCAAAATTTTTAAGGAAAATGATTTTTACAAGATTTGGAATGCCTAAGATAATTATCACAGATGGGGGAAGTCATTTCAGAAATATATGAATTCAATCATTGCTGGAGAAATTCAGAATTAAGCATAGAATTGTGTTGACCTCATTTTTGATGAGGTCTTCTCTTCTCTCTTTAGTACTTAGGATCTAGCCTTAGGCTTTTCCTTTGACTATCTTAGAGGACTAGAAATGGGACCCACCACCTAGAAATTTAAAACACTTCCCTGCAAACTCCACAAACTTGATTGTAGACCCCTAATCACCTAGAGGATTGAAATCAAATGTGGAAGTTCAAAGGATGAGTTCCTATAGGACTCTTTGGCCTTAGGACTGCCCTGGGTGGCTTGGTCTGGTGAAGGGCTGACTTACACACACACTACAATTATACACTACACTTTCACACACCTCCTAAAACCACACCCATACCCAACTTGACCTCCTGACTCATAGAGGTGATTCACATGGATGGTCCTTAACCCCTAAGCCCTCGCGCAGAGGTTAGGAACAACATAGTGAATGCCTCAAATGAGTCCCTTCATGGCTCATGTAGGCTTGATATGGCTTCATGGCTCAAACAAAATGATTTCATTCCACTTACATTTACCCAATCTTTAATTTTCTAAATTTTCAATTTTTGACCCCCGGGACCCCAGACCCACCAAACCTACCAAATGCCCTTGAAACTACCCAAAATTTGCAAAATCACCTAAATTACCCAAAATTCCCCAAAATCATTTTTAAACATTTCCCTCCACTCAAATTGATCATCCATAGCCAAAAATACCAAAAATTTCAAAAATACCCCCCAATACTCTCCAAATACCCAAAAAGCCCCTCTTATCCAAAAAATCCAAAAATTCAGAAAATTCCTAGAAAATTCTAGAAAATCCCAAATATTCCCAATTTTATTTTGTTCAACTACACCATGGGCCAATTTTGACAATTTACCCCACTTTTGTCAAAATCCCCAATTTGACCCATTTTAACCCAAAATAAACCCAATGTCAAACCAAACCTACCCAATTGACCCAAATTCTGGTCCAATTCAATTCGAAACTTCAATTCAACATCCCCAACACCAATCTAGACCAAATCCAAGTCTAATTTGATTGGCATTTGAACCCAATTTCATTTTGGACCTAAAAGCCCAATTTGGACCCATGACCCAAACTTAGCCCAAACTAACCCAATTCAACTCCAATTAACCCCAAACCTTTTCTAAACATTCCTTAACATCCCCACAAACAAAAATCTAACATGATTTGCCCAAAATTTGGACCCAACCCCCACTCAAATTCAACCCAAAGCTAAAAGGCCCAATTTTGATCTAAACCCAAACCTAACCCAAATAAGCCCAAACCCCAAAATCAAAACCCAACCAAAGCCAAAACCTCTTTGAAATATTCCCATAAACATTTTCCAACATTAATTTTACATCAATTTCAACCTTAGCCCAACATTGGCCCAAGTTAGCCCAATTTGACCTACATTGGCCTATTTACCAAAGAGGTCCAAATCCAACCCAATTCAAACCCAAATCATTCCAAACTCATTTCAAATCATTCATGACATACCCCTAAACCAAACCCAACAATTATTTGGCCCAAGCCTTTACCAAACTTTCATCCAAAAATCCATTTTAAAATCCAAAAGCCCACTTCCCTAAACCATTTTAAAAGCCCATCTTCACTAAATTTCAAAGGCCCAAACTTCATGCTAAAGCCCATATGACATTCTTTTCATCACCCCATTAATTGATATCATCCCTTAAGTCCCAAATCAATCATCAAATGATTCCAAATCAAGCCTCATGACAAATCACCCCTAAACGCCAAAAAATCCCAAAATCCCTTTCTCATGCAAGTAAGCCAAGCCATTCCCAAGCCATGAGCAAGCCTTGAAGCCATGGGATTCACTTTACACATCATCATACCATTAATTGCAAAAGGAGGAGCCTCTTTTTAAACCCCCTTAAAAAGGTTTTAACCCTTTTAATGCTTCACCTTAATCCATGATTAATCCAAATATTCATGGATGGTGACTTCACTACCCTTTCCTAGCTGACTCATCTAACCTCCCTCAGCCCAAATCAGTCCCTTGGTGGGTGAACCAAGCCCAATTACACGAGTTGACCAAAATCAACCCAAAATGAGCCTCTCCCCCATACCATTTTAATTCAAGCCCTTTACACATGTCCATGGCCAATTAACTGCACAAACCTCCAGCCCTGACCCACCTGAACTTGAGGGTGACCCATGCCTGCCGGCCAGTCGCCTGGATCGCCGGAAAACACCACACCCGAAAGCTCACATGGGAGCCAACATTGAAATTCTCCTTGTTGAGTTGCCCCAAGTCCAGGTGGCTACCATGGTCGTTCTTCCTCGACCTAAGCAGTGATCCCAAGCCCTAACTCCCCCTGGGAGGCCCTCCAGCCTCTCCTATTTAAACCCCACCTCTCTCGGCCATGGAAGAGGTGTTGAGCCAACCTTAAGGAAACTCTGCCAAAATCATTCCAGGCCACTCTCCACACATAGAGCATTTGATTCCCACTGGATTCCAGCCCCAATTCCCTCCAGCTGAGCTCAATTTTGAGTTCAAATTTCAGCATAAAAACTAGGAAACTTCTTCACGATGAGCCAATCCCCAAATTGATTGGTCCTACACCTTCACTCGTACCAAGAGAAGAAGTTTACCAGCAAAAGCCCCCTCACTGGGCCAGCCATTGCTTCCGGCCTCCAAGCTTTGTGATCGGGCTTGGTCGAAATCATACCTAGCACAATTCACTGGGCCAAGGGACTTCATCTGGAGCTTGCTTGGACCCAATCGAAGGTGACACAACTCTCAGATCGAAGCTTCACTTCTCTGAGCAAAGGTATGGACACACTCTTCTTCCCGAGCTTACAGAGATTTTCTATTTAATTTCAGTCAATTTCAATACATGTTTACCATATGGATGTGTTCGTCTCCTCAAGATGAATCCATAGAGCATAAGAACATGAAAATTCGTTGAGAATCGAGTAAGAAGTTAGGGTTAGAAGGTTGGCGGTCACGGGTGCACACCAGTCGTAGACGATGACTGGGATCCGTCGGATTAAGCGTGTATCGAGCGGACGGTCTGGATTTAGCCGGACAGCGCGATGGTACGTGAACCGCGGGGCCCTGGAGCGCTGAGTCTGATGGCGATGCCGAATCAGAAGACGACACGCGGCGTTTCGGAGATGCCTAGGTTGAGCTGGCGCCGCGCGGATAAGTAGGAATTTAGGGTATTTTTTGATTTATTTAATTCCCTAAACTTCAAAAATGCATAACTTTGTGTAGGAAAATCAGAAAAATAAAATAAAAATACCCTCTTGCTCAGTGAATAGAGGAGAATAATGTGGAAAAGAAATCATTTAATTTCATTGAGTATTTCATTTTTAATAATTTATTTACTCTCTGCACTATTTCAATTCTCCATGCATGTATACAATTCACCATAGTATGAGACCAAAGGGCTTTTGAAGCCTCTGAATTTGGGAACATTCCCTAAATTTTCCAAAGTCAGAGGCCACCCCTATGAAGAGTTATTGATTTTTCAATTCTAGGTCACTATTCTGAGTATTTTAATTCTAATAATTAGCATGTTGTGAAATAAATTCTAGGAAAATTTTTTAATGTTTTTTATGACCAGAGGACCCTAGGAAAAATGGTTTTTGAGTTAACTCACTTGTAATAACCCTAATTGGCTTAAACACCCAAAATGGAGCTTTAATTAATTAGAGCTAATCATACATCAAATTAACTTGAAATCAATTCTCCACTGACCTTTAGGATCAGAGGAACCCACCATAAAAGTTTGAAGTCAATTGGACTTGGTTAGCCCTATCAAATGGGTTGATTAAGCCATTTAGCCAAACTTAAACTTTAAAAATTCATAACTTTCAAAATCCTTTTAAAAAATTCACCAAATTGGTTTTGGAGCCTCTTTGATATCAGGGGAATTTAAGAAAATTAAAATTGCAATTTTCCAAAAAAGTTGATTTTTTGCATTATTTTAATATTTTTAATAATTAAAAATAATAAAAATCACAAAAATAATAAAATTCACCAAAATGTCACATTTTGAATTTTAATAACTTAGGAACAAACCCCATATTTTTCTTAAGTCTCTATGATGAGATATTAAATTTTAAAGCCCTAAGGTAATTTTAAAATTAAAAAAATGTATTTTCTAGCATTTCCACAAAAATAATTCTAATAAATCAAAGAAAAATCAGAAAATTATAAAAATTGCTTCTCTAGTTTCCTTGGTATCAGAGAGATTTTTGAAAAATATAAAATTCATTTTTCAACCTTTATTTTATTTTTAAATTAATTAAAACTCTAAAATTCAAAATAATTATAATAAAAATAATATAATTCCAAAAATCACCAAAATTGGTCCAAATGGTCCTCTGGTCATTAGGAATGTCCCATAATTTTCTTAAGGACAGAAACTTTCCCTTGGTCTTGTTATTAAATTTTCCTTGAAAATTCTTATTTTCCACCAAAAATAATTACATAAATAAATTAAATACAGAAAAATCACATTTTCTCCTCTAATGTCTTGATTGACATATGAGTGAAGTTACATAAAAATTTCAAATTCATTTAATCTCAATTTAGTGAGTTATGGAATTAGTAAGCATAAAGGGTAAAATGGTAATTAAAATTTTAACTTATACTTAAAAATTTTAGGTTTAATTAAAAGGATGGGTAAAACATTTGATATTAAGTTGATTTTGGATGTTTGAAACTTAGGTATTTAAAGGGTAGAAACCTACCAAGTAATTTGAAAGTAATCAAAATAAACCTTAATTAAATAATTAATTAAATTTGGAAGAATAATAAAAAAATTAGAATTATTAAAATAGGGATATTATTAAGAAGAAATTTATTCTTTAATCTAAGAATCCCTAAATTAATCACCTCAATAATATTCAATTCCTAATTAAAATCATAATCCAAATTCAAAACTTAAAATGCATAATCATTAAATTAAACTAAAATTAAAACAATTAAATTAAATCCTTTTAAAAAATTTCAATTAAATTAATACTATAACAATTAAAATTAAATCATCCCTAAAGCATAAAAAATAAAATATTAAATTAAAATTAAAAGAAAAATAATAAAACTAAATTAAAATTTAAATTAAATTAAAATTAAAAAAAAGAGATAAAACCAAATTAGAATTTAAATTAAAATTTAAATTAAATTAAATTAAATTAAATTAAATTAAATCACAATAAATTAAATTAAATTAAAACATATTAAATTAAATTAAATTAAAAATAATAATAATAAAATCAAGTTAAAATAAAATTAAAATTAAATAAATAAAATTAAATTAAAATTAAAACCAAACCAAATTAAATTAAAATTAAATTAAATTAAATTGAATTGAATATAACATCACTTAAGACATAAAGAATTCAAAAATAAATCTAAAACAACTTGAACACTACTCCAAACTTAAACTCATTAATTAAAATTAAGTCGAATCACAAATCATTTGAACATCGGTTTGCCCTCAAAAGCTCTTATTGTCATAACTCCTAAATGGAGTGTTAAGTGAAGTATTACTTCACTCATAGGATATTCAAATGTCCCGGTTCACCGAGCAAGATAACAAAAACTCGAACTCCTGGATGATTGATTCATTGTATAATTAAATTCTCTTGGACTTAAAATAATCCTAAAAGTATTGAAAAGATGTTTAAGATTCGTCTTAAGCACTTCCTCAGTACGATAGGATGTTTATAAGAACAATTGAACTTAATTGTTCTTTGATGAAGAAAATCGTCCTCAAACCAAAACACAAGAACCTAGACGTCATAGGAGATGACTAGCTATAGGATTAGGAACTTAGTAGAAAACCATAACCCTTCCCTTAGCTTTACCTAGGAACTTGTTTTAAATGCTTAAATATTCTAAATTGTGTTTAAGTGCAGCCTGGGATGACGGGAAGACCCTCTAAGTACGCTTTTATTTTTTTGCAATTTACCTTCTTGCAATTTACTTTATTCCAAATGCACTTTACTTTTCTTGCATGATAAACAACTGTTGCATGAAAACCCACACTTTTAGGATAGTCCCTAAAACTGAAACCAAAACTAAATTAAAAGTCATTACAATATAAAATTCACCGCCACAACATTTCAAAATATAAAACAACTCAAATTTTAATCACAAACAGAATACAAAACTACAATTATAACTAAATTGAAACGTCTTGTTGGATGATCGGGAATACCTCGGATGATGTAACCTACGTGTTGCTAACAGGATTTCCCACGGTCTAAATGAAAGTGTGGAACTCATTTAGTTGAGTTTAGCAAATTCACCTAGACTAAGTGAATCTGATAAAAATAACGATGTCGGAAGGATGGAACCGTGGGATCTTAACCGGTGTTGATATAATCAACTTTAAGATTTGTTTTAATTAAAACATTAAAAACACTTGGACTTTAAGATTTCTAAAACCAAACTTCTCTCTTCTCTTTTGATTACAATTTTCTAAAACTAAACCTCCGCAACAACAAGAAGCTCGGAGCATGGTGGGCAGCACGGCTATCGTCATCAGCAAAACCTAAGTCTACTTCAACGAAACTTTATTAGAATTAAATAACCAAGCCATAGGATTTCGAGGTAGTTTGTCTGGTGCAACATAAATCCTCAATCTTTTTATTAGGCATTTGCATTGCAAATTAAGCCCTAACCAGTCTTAGGATTCCGAGGTCGTCGTCCGGTACGACATAAACCCTCACATCTTCGAGGCTATTTGTATGATCGTGTCATACGAATATAAGTCCTAATTAATTAAAATTGGCAAGATCAAAACATTAAACAAACATTAGGACTTTCCTAAATTCAAGCGAAACAATAGGATAGTCGGGGAATTACCGAAGTTCGCTTCGAATATGTAATTTCTCCTACCTTTCTTCCTTTGAATTCCCAAAACAAAATGTTCCAAATTTGATCCATTCCCTATTGAAATTCTAAAATTCAATCCCTTGAAAACTTAAACTTTGAGATTCTTGAGAGCAGAACTACTGATTATTATCGAGAGTTTTCTTAAGTGATTCCCGTCACTTAAGATGTAATTAACTCGTAGGGGCTTGCCCTTATAGGGAATTTTAAGAACCCAGGTAATATAAACCCTGCTTAATTCATTTATATTAAGCAGGGGAATTTGTCGGCTTATAAAATTGGTTCGCAGACCAAACGGATGTCACAAATCTCCTAGTTTATTTAACCGAGCCCCATCATTAAGCGATGGTGTCTATTCTTCGGGATAAATACACGGTTTGTGATGCGGCGCTCGTTTATATAAACTATCTGGGATGTGAGGTCGGTTTGTTTTCATATCTTAAAATTATTTTCAAAATCAAATACTACTTTCTAAATCATATATATATATTTAAATTAAAATTAAAATCTAAAATTCGCCGACAACTTCTGTAGGCGACCCCCCTTTTCAAAATACAACACTCAACCTTAAAATATGCCGACAATTTCTAGCGACTCCGCTGGGGAGTAGTTCCTCTCTCCATTTTAATCAGATAGTTCTGCTTTCAAAAATCGGTAGCGTATCCATGTCCCTAGTGGATCAAACTACGCTTCTTTCCGTTGGAATACTATGTTCATTTCTACCTTGAACAGGTATAGCCAACATTCTCTCGGGTTTAGGAGCCACTATTTAGACACCCCTAAACAGAGAGGTTCCGAGATCCTTTTTACCTCATTTCTGAGGTGGGGTGGGCCCCCAATAGGTATTAGTTTAGGAGCAGTCTTGCGGGTTGAGAAGTTTCTACAAGACTTTCTCTTCATTTTCCAGTTCCTAATCAATTCCTTTTACCCTTCCTACAACTCTCCTTCTTTTAATAATTCTCCTTCTTAACGAACAAATCTTTTCGAAAAAACAATTATCTAAATAAATTTTCTTTTAATACCACAAATACACTAAGATAAACGGGAATGTGTTCGGACTCTTTCTTTTTCGTCATAAGTTTTACGACAAGAAGAAGCACGATTCGGGGACTAACACTTGGAATCTGCCTTGCAGAAATGGAAGCCCCAAAACTGATCTTCTCCTTCGTCAACGGACTGGACCTAGCTGTGTTCAAGGACGAACTGCCTAATAATGGAATCATTCGATTCGGAAAAGGATTCGGGGACGCCGACATCAAAATCCCTGACGTCACTCTCTTTTCACTCACAAGCAAAGTACCGGAAACTGAGAAGTCGTTGATTGAGTTTAACCTCAAGTCAACTCATGAATTCCCTCCTCTACAAAAGATTCCAACTAGGAGGAATACTGTTGTTCGCAGAAGGACTGTTGTTGCTACTCCCACTAGTCTAGTTGTCTCTGTACCTACCCCGGCTTCTGCCAAACTAAAGGGGAAGGAAATTCAGAACTGTGATGAACTTGTTGCCGTGGAGGGTACAGATCTTCCTATAAAACCTTCTGTTTTTTAAATCGGGTCCAGCTCGAGAATTCCACCACTGACACGGACTCAGAGGAGGAACAGAAGTAGAAAGATTGCTAGAGAAGCCAGAGCTGCTGAAGTTGCTTTCCTGGAGGAAATCCCAGAACTGCCCGAGTATACACCGCAGCCTGAATACATACCACTTTTGGGAGGAAGTAGGTTCCATCCCCTCTTCACCGCAGAGGACGAGGAAAATGTCCGCAAGATTGCTTCTGTATTGCCTTAGCCCGCATATTACAACGACGGCCGTAAGAAAAGGGCTAGAATTACGCCATTTGCTCGACTGCAAACCCTGATAGAAAAGTTAGCAAAGAAAGAAAAATGCCCTGTATCGGAAATTTTAAGAAGGATAGGGCGGGTGCCACCTAAGTCCCGTCTTGGGCCGCGAGTAGAACCTCGCTATCGCTGCGAAAAGCCAAATAAGAGAATGAAAGCTAGTCCACTCGTCGTTGATTCAGGATTACAAATTAGGGAGGATACCACCTTCCGAGCATTTGACCGACGGACCATCCGGTCCTGGACCTTCTGCTGCTAGAAGGATGGTATGGCGTCCCACTACCGGACAATTAAGATTAAAACGACAGCCTGAAAAGGAAAGTCTCGTCAGGAGACTTGAGTCTGAAGAAAGTGCTACCGCAGTAAAGGGGACTCATGAGAAGGAAACCCGACAGCTATCGCATGACAACTGCAAAGATGTACAGAAAAGATCACTAGAAGATGCTATGGAAAAGCTAAGAACTGATATTCGGCGATTAGCAAAAGAAAGAGAAGAAAAATTCGGAGATGAAGTCGACTCGTCAGAGTTCATGGATGATGAATATGCAGAAATTAACATGGTTGAAACATGAGCTTCGTCAGCTTCACAAGGTGCTCCTGCAGCCGCAGAAAGAGAGGAGCTGGAAGTAATGAGGATGCAGCTTCAGGAGAAAGATGATACGATCGCCCAAATGGCAAAAAGGATGGAAGAGATGGCTGCAGCCCTAGCCACTCTCCAGAGTCAGGTTCAACCCCAAAGAGAAACACCCCCAGAAGTTATTCACATTGTAGACGGATGAAGGGAGATTACATCCGTCAACGGGGATGTTCAATTAAAGAAGGATGCAACACAAAGCATGATTCCATAAAAGGATATCAAGAGCATGGTGGAACAGCAGGTGCGAGAAGCCTTGGCACAATCAAAGAGCGGGACATCCATTCGGACGGGTAGACCATACCCCGAAGAATTCGACGCTGTCCAATATCCGAAAGGCTTCGTACCACCTCTGTTCAAGACCTTTGATGGAACCGGAAACCCTCGGCAGCATGTTGCACATTTTCGTGCCAGTTGTTGCAATGCCGGCGGAAGTGACGCCTTACTCTTCCGACAATTCGTCAGCAGCCTGTCAGGAATCGTGTTTGATTGGTATGCGGAATTACCGGACAGATTGGTGAAGACATTTTCAGAATTAGAGAACCCCTTCATCAAGCGATTTGCCAGAGCTCAGCACCACATCACTATAGGTGATTTAGTGGTAGAGAAGCAGAAGCCGAATGAAACTTTGGTGGACTACATACCCCGATGGAGGAATCTAAGCATGAAGTGTGAGCCACAGCTACAAGAACAGCATGCAGTCGGCATTTTACTGAAGAGCATTCATGGCCCGATAGCACTTCTCCTCAAGGGATTTACTATTAAGACTTTCGAGAAGTTGTTAAGCAAGGCCGGAAGCTTGCAAGAGGAGGCGAAGCAATTAAGTTTCACCGACAAAACAGACAAACAGAAGCCCGTGAAAACTTTTGAAAAGAAGTCCGGGATCGTCGCAGCAGTTGATAAAAGCAAGCAGCCAATACAACCGCCAGGACGGCCGCAACAAACTCAACAGAATTACCAGCAACCCCGACCCAGCTATCAGTCATCTCAACAGTATGAACAACCGCCTCGTCCACAACGTACGTGAAAGGAGCTTCTGAGCAGGGAATATCCGTTCAAGAATGAGGCAGTGCCGAAAATGTTCCGCAGTCTGATGAAGACTCCAGATTTCCAACTGCCATAGCCTAAGAAACCAGAAGAATTTGACAAGAAAGGTGATCCCAACTTTTGCCCTTACAACTGGATGCTTGGACACAAGATAGAAGATTACATTACCTTCAAAAGTTGGCTCAACGACAATCTTCGAAAAGGGAATATAATGATCCCAAAGGAATACATGAAGGAACCCCAGAAAGGAGGTTCCGTCAATGTTATCTCGACGGATCTCATTGTTCCGATAGATCCCTATGCGACTGATGATGGATGGACTACCGCTTGGATAAAGTCTTCGAAGAAGATTTTAGATCGCATCCAAACCACTTCGGTACGAGCCTCAATTCAGAGTTCGAAACCTGTCAAGTCGGCATTATCACTTGCGATAGAAGAACTACCTCAACAAGAGACGATTAAAGAAAAGAAGAAAATTGATGAAGAAGAGAAGACCGAGGCTCCTGAGGCTAGACTAGGGGCTGCCTATCCTAGGATAGTTGTTTCCGATTCGGGGGAGAAATCCCTCGAACCTCTGACTCTATATGATTATCTGCTCACTCCGGTGGGATCTTATAATGATAAGGGTTATGGCGTTGGCTACGTTTTGACTGTTTCTAACGATTACGTAACTAGCGACAACCAACCTAATCCGGACATCGATTCCGATACAAGTAACAATTCTCAAATCATACACAATCTCGACGATCACAATGACAAAAAAGACATCCACCAAGGAGGCTACGAGAGTTCAACAAGCAATGAATCTATTTGCGAGTTTCGAGGATCTCCAGTCACAATAGAGTTAGAGCCTTCAGACTCTGAAGCTAATCCAGAAGAACCTGTCATTCCGATTCAGGAGGAGACACCAGCAAACTCAATACCAGATTCGGAAGAAATCACAGAAGTCAACTTAAGAAGTGGAAGAGTTCTACCTCCGAGGATGGGTCCAAAGGACAAAGGAAAGCAGGCGGTTGTTCAGGAAGAACGAACCCCGGCAGAAGAAATACCCATTCGGGAAGAAATCGAGACACATGGAAATAAAGTGGATTACAACGTGCTAGCCCATCTTAAGAAACTACCGACCAAACTGAGCATCTACGACGCTCTCATCTTATCAAAGGAGATGAGAGAAGCTCTGATCAAGGCCTTACTTGATCCGAGAAATTTGCTTAGCTCGAATGACCGAGAGATTCCTTAGATGAGGTTTGCTCATTAAAGGAACAACGAGGTGTTACCTTCACGGACAATGACCTACTACTTGGGACAGCGAGACCACAACCGACCGTTGTACATTTCGAGTTACAATTGGGAAGTTTACACTCTCCGCAGTATTAGTGGATCCAGGAGCATCAATCAATATAATGAATCTTCGAACGCTAGCATACTTGGAAATTGATGCTCGCGAGCTCGAAGCGGACAAAATGTTATTAAGAGGATTCAACCAGAAAGGAGAAAGAGCCCTCAGATCAATAACACTACTAATGAAGACCGGTGACTTACCAAAGACAACCGCGAAATTTCACATAATCGATTCAGAAACGTCATTCAACGCTCTACTGGGCCGACCATGGATACATGAAAACCGGATGGTACCATCATCTCTACATCAGTGCATCAAATACTACGATGGAGGGGAACAGTGCATCAAAGGTGACTTACAACCATTCTCCGTACATGAAATTGGAATCCATGAAGATGCAGCTTATTATGCACCTCCGAAGAAAACAATCTTCTCCAGAGATACTATAACGAATGAAGCAAAGGATGTTCGGGATGACAAAGAACCTGAAGTTCTAGTCCAACAGTCACTCACCACTCCCTTACGGCGAGATGGTGAAGGTTTCTCCACAACTCGCATCAGAGGTCGAGGCCGGGGACGAGGTCGTGGCAGAGACGTTAAGACGAGTTGGACGAGAAAACCGGCCATCAATGTTGATTAGGAAGACGAGTTCGAAGAAGAAAAAGAGATCGAGCAAGCAGAGCGACAATAAGTCGGAAGAAGCCGCAATTCGGGATCTCTCTCGAAGATGAAAAGAACGAGGAATATAAATCGATGTACGAGAAGATTAACCACTATGTACATACTATGACCCCGACCCCGATCCATTCTAATAAGATCGAGGGTATGGTGGTCAAAGAGGTACTTAGCGGCGGTGCAAAGCCCATCGGATTCTACCGTGGTGCTCCTTCCTCCAAAACTGAAAATAATGTACAATTTGAAGATGCTACTTCATCAGAATTAATGGAATTACCTTTTGAGTGGTACTCTTCCTGTGTTCAAAATTTAATTCAGCGTGGTTTCTTACCTCGATAATGGACAAAAGGCCAATCACAAAATTTTGAAAATTTATGGAATAACTCTGGTCGTCTACCCAATTCAAAACATGGTCTCGGATTTGGCACAGTAGGATCAGTTGACGATACTGAATTTTGCTTGGTTTTCACTTGCGAGTCTAATGAAAACTGCATGGAAACTACAGAAGAATTTGAAGATTTACAAATTGGAAATGCTCCACCAGAATTCGAAGAAGAGATCAAATCTACAATAGATGAGTTAACGGAAGTTAACTTAGGCACTAGCGAAGAGCCTAGACCTACCTTTGTTAGCTCCTTACTCAATAAAGAAGACTCCGAAGAAATAATCAAGTTATTAATGGAATTTAAAGACTGTTTTGCTTGGAACTACGATGAGATGCCGGGATTAGCTCCGGAGGTCGCAGTCCATAAGCTAGGAGTGGATCCTACTGCATTCCGAGTCGGACAAGGTCCCGGAAGAATGCGTCTAGAAATCGAACAACATGTCATAGCCGAAGTTAAAAAGCTAATAGACGCTAAATTTGTCCGTGAAGAACAATACCCGACTTGGTTAGCCAATGTGGTACCGATCGGGAAGAAGAATGGTCGGATCAGAATTTGTGTGGATTTCAGAGATTTAAACAAGGCATGTCCAAAAGATGAATTCCCTCTATTGATCCCAGAATTAATGATCGACATTGCTTCAACACATGAAATATTCTCATTCATGGATGGATCTTCAGGATACAACCAGATAAAAATGGCTCCAGAACATGAAAAACTTATAGCATTCAAAACGCCGATCGGAGTATATTGCTACACAGTGATGCCATTCGGACTGAAGAACGCAGGAGCAACATACCAGAGAGCGATGACAAGAATTTTTGATGATCTCATTCACAATCAAGTCGAATGCTACATGGATGATGTGGTCATCAAAAGCAAAGTAAAGGAAAACCACTCGTATGACTTGAGAATTGTTTTCGAACGATTAAGACAATTTAACCTTAAGATGAATCCCTTAAAATGCGCCTTCGGCGTCACCTCCGGGAAATTCTTAGGATTCGTTGTCCGACATCGTGGAATTGAAATCGACACTGGAAAAGATTAAAGCTATCTTAGAAATGCCGCCTCCCAGAACCTTAAAACAACTACGATCTTTTCAAGGGAAGCTAGCATATCTTCGACGCTTTATCTCGAACTTGTCAGGTAGGTGTCAGCCTTTCTCGGCATTAGTTAAAAAGGACGCCAAATTTATTTGGGAAGAGAAATGCCAGAAGGCCTTTGAGGACATTAAACAATATTTAATGACACCTCCTGTCTTAGCAGCCCCAGTCTCGAGTAGACCGTTGATACTTTATACCGCGGCTTTAGACGACTCACTCGGAGCCTCGTTAGCCAGAGTCAATGATGAAGGTAAAGAAAATGCTCTTTACTACCTAAGCCGTCGTTTGCTTCTGACGGAAATAAAGTATCCTGCAATTGAAAAGCACTGTTTGGCCCTTATCTTCGCCGCTCAAAAGGTCAGGCACTACATGCTTTCTCATAAGGTCAACCTGATCTCGAAATTTAATCCATTGCAATACTTGATGACCCGTCCAACGCTTTACGGCGGACTTGCCGGGTGGTCAATGATATTATTGCAATTCGATATAACTTTCGTGCCTCTTCGTGCCGTAAAGGGACAAGTCCTAGCAGACTTCCTCGCAGAGACACCCTTTGCGAGCGTAATCTCCTCTCAATGACGACTTGCCGGACGAACAAATAATGAGCTTAGAAGACCCCGATGATCGACGTTGGGAATTATATTTCGACGGAGCGTCTTCAAGCACACAAAGATGAAGAATCGCAAGTGATAGTGCCCGGTAAGGCGGGAATCGGACTAATATTTATAACACCGGAGCGGGGGATGTTAAGATACTCCTACCACTTGGCGCAGCCGTGTACAAACAACGGCGTGAATATGAAGCTCTCATAACGGGATCGGAATTAACTATTCAAATGGGGATAACAAACATCAACATCTACGGGGATTCGCAGTTAATCATTCAACAGATCGCGGGACAGTACAGAATTTTAAAGCCAAGACTCGAGCAATACTTCCAGTATGCCATACAGTTGTTGGAACAGATTCCGAATGTGACGATCTACCAAATTCCCAGAAAAGAAAACGCTTTAGCAGATGCGTTAGCCCGCCTCGCAAAAGAATTTGCCTGCTTGCAAGATGAATCAGTAGAAGTGTCGGTTCACGGACGTAAGGTCCTATCACGACTCGACATAGACACAATACACAAATCGAAAAAGAAAAAGAATCGAGTTGCGGCGGTGACAAAAAACACGGAAGATTGGCGATAGCCATTAATGGACTACCCGCAAACAGGAAAACTACCGGACGATAGGTCGTTAGCCCATCGGATCAAGAAAAGAACTCGTCCTATGCATTAATAAACAACACGTTATACAGAAGGTCTTTCGATCAAATGTGGCTAAGGTGCTTAAGCGAGTCCGAGGCCCGTGAAATTATTAAAGAGGTGCATTCAGGACTTCTTGGTGCTCACCAGTCTGGTCCGAAGATGAAAATGAAAAGTAAAAGACTAGGATACTACTGGCCATCGATGATGACTGACTGCATGAAAATCGCCTAGAGCTGTCACCAATGCCAAGTGCACGGAGTGGTTCTACACCAACCTCCAAATGTGCTACATCCGACAATTGCGTCATGGCCATTTGAATGTTGGGGCACAGATATAGTGGGTCCAATAGAACCACCGTCTTCAAAAGGACATCGCTTCATTCTTGCGACTACGATTACTTTTCCAAGTGGGCGAGGCGGCTCCACTCGGAGAAGTGAAAGCACACCACGTACTACAGTCTTTCAAGAACCAAGTTGTCTATCATTTCAGAGTGCCGCGCAGGATCATCTCAGATAATGGATCAGCATTCAGAAGCACGCAAATCTATAATTTTGTCAGGAGACACGAAATCGACTGGTGGTATTCAACAATTTACTATCCAAGAGCAAACGACCTGGCTGAGGTTTTTAATAAAACTCTTGTTCAAATTTTAAAGAAAACTTTAGACGATAATAAGAGAAATTGGCACGAGAAGTTATTAGAAGCCTTATGGGTCTACTGGACAACCTTTAGAACTCCTACTCAAGCTACACCTTACGCTCTGGTGTATGGGTCCGAGGCGATGTTACCCTTAGAGGTCCAGGCCTTCCTTCACTCGGAATTGCGAGTTGCAAACAAAATCACGACAGAAGAGAATGCCAAATTACGACTAGAGGAATTAGAAAGCCTGGAAGGGAAAAGACTTGCAGCGCAGCAGAATTTAGAACTATACCGAGCTAAGAGGGTTCAAGCCCATGACAGACTGGTCCGCCCAAGAACCTTCAAAGTTGGTGACTTAGTTCTCGTTCTCAAGAGACCTATTCTTGCACACCGCAAGATAGGAGGAAAATTTGAACCCACTTGGGAAGGACCGTTTATGGTTGAAGCAGTATACTCAGGAGGCTCTTACCAGCTAGTGACTTGCCAAGGAGAACGACATATGCTTCCGATCAACGGACGGTACTTGAAGAAGTATTACGCTACCTGATGTTTCAAAGGAATGAATTCTTCATCCCTAGAAGCACGGGCAAGGTAATTACTTATGACTGGGTCCGAACCCAAAAATAATAAAAAATGTGTTAAAATAAATAAAATCATGATAATAAAGTTTTCTTTGTTCTCTCTTCCAAATCAAAATCTTTTTTCCAATCTTTTCCCACTTCATTCCTGTTGAATTTAAAAATATAAAAGGAATAAATAAAAAAAAAGAAGAAAAAAAATTTTGTCTCTAATAAACTTTTTCTTAATGTTCTTGTTCTTAGTACAGCCCCTGATCCTTTTTCTTGTCTTTTCGCAGGGAAATGTCGAACGGGCGGTTGGTCCTGAACTTTAGAAATGGCGTAAGCCTTGCACTCGACGAAAAGAGGGTGAAAGATGGAGCGATAATAGAAATTGACTCAGATTTCGCACCAGCAGGCCTACAATATGAGGAAAGTGACTGGGTCCCGGCTGATCGAGAGGAACCGCCCGATCGGACGAGAATGAAAGTGGGTGGCCTAAGCCACCAACCCGCAGCGAAGAAAAGGAAAACAAACACCGAGGAGGACAAGAGAATCAAGTCCGTAGTCGCTACAGCAGAGGGCGAGCTCGTCGCCGCCGCGCCCACGGAGATTCGAGAAGTACGAAGAGCTACTCTCACAAAGAACTCGAGCAAAGAAATAAAAATCACCGTATTCGCAAGATGTTAACTAAACTAGCAGCGGACCAGCGCAACGAGGCAGTCACTACTACCAGTGCATATACTTCAAGGATGCCAGTTCGCCAGGAACCTGATGAAAGGAGGCCAGCTCCGAGGATAACAGAAGAGACCAGGGAAATCTCAAGGAGATCAGAAGAAGGAAGGCTACGACGCCACCAGATAAAGCCACCAGTAATGCATAACCTTGTTGCAGAAGCAACCCCGGAGGATGTCCCGACGGAGACCATCCCCGAGGAGCCGAGGCATGCAGGAGAACGCGAAGGCATTGAGCCATATATCACACAGTACGTCACCAGGCCTCGCCATTTGCAGATTATTCCAGAATACGAGCTAGAAAGAATGCAGAATGTCGAGAAGCAAACTTTTGAATACTTCGAGAGAATCAGAGGAAGGAGGATCAATATACTAGAAGGCCTCGAGCTACATACAAACGTGTTCTCAGAATACGAACAACAACAAATCATGAACTGCATCCGGGATTTGAAAAGAATGGGTCGAGCAGGCCGCCTAAGAGAAAACACTTACTTGGAACCCCGGAGATGGATGTCAGGGAAAGGGAGAATTACAATACAATGTGGATGCTGCTACAACTTCGCGAAGACAGGAAGGGAAACCCACCGGGATACTCCGTCATGGCAAGGTAGATCCAATGCCATTAGTCATCAAAAAGATGGTAAAGAGAATGATAACATGGAGGGTACCGCGCAGTATTGCATACCCAATGGTTGCATTATTAACATTTACAAGCGGGGTGACCGCATACCCTCGCACATAGATCACCACGACTTTGTCGACCTTTCGCGCAGCTTTCTTTTCCGAACGAGTGTAATATCATGTTCGGATCCGACCTCCGGATAGCAGGCCCAAGTGAGTTCCGAGGGCCGATAAAGATACCATTACCGGTAGGTTCCGTCATGATACTAAAGGGCAACGGAGCGGATGTCGCTAAACATTGCATACCGGGAGTACCAATGAAGCGAATTTCGGTTACTTTCGGAAGGATGGATGACAGGAAAGCACCTTACCACTTCCAGCCGGACCCGCAGCTAGAGAGCCTCGGCCTTACGAGTCGTGAGTTACATGGAAAATATCACACCTCCAACGTACATCCATACGGCATTCTTGCCAAGGATGGCTTGGAAGGTGATGTTATCGACCATGCACCTCACTATTCGTACATGGATTTTTGATGCATTCCTTTTTGGATGGATCGACAAAGATCATACATAGTCCATTTTGAGTCTACATGGATTGTATGAGATGTATTCCGTATCGAGTTGTATGATGTATCTTCGACATGATTGGAATAAAAGTGGCCATGTCACATTTTGGCCTTCACCTCTTTTGTGCAAATTGACTGGGAAACGCCATTAAAGTTAAATGAACTTCGAACAAAGAATAGAAAAGAAACAAAAAGAATAAAAGAAAACTTTCCTTAAAAAAATCTAAAAATAATGATGAACGCCAAATTCACATGAAACATTAAATGAACGATAAGGCAAATTTTAATTGTTAAAAGACAAACAAAACGAGCATGAATTTTAAATCAAAATTCAAATTCAATCTTCCAGATTTTAAATCAAATCTCAATCAAATTTCAAATTCAACCTTCCAGATCTCAAATCAAATCTCAATCAAATTTCAATTTCAATCTTCCAGATCTCAAATCACATCAAAACTCAAACTTTTGGGGTTGAGGATTTTACATCCGAGACTGCATTGCTTTAGGATTCATTCCCTATCGCAATGAAATACATCGAACTCAAACTTTTGGGGTCGAGGATTTTACATCCGAGACTGCATTGCTTTAGGATTCTTTCCCTATCGCAATGAAATACATCAAAATCAAACTTTTGGGGTTGAGGATTTTACATCCGAGACTGCATTGCTTTAGGATTTTTTCCCTATCGCAATGAAACACATCGAACTCAAACTTTTGGGGTTGAGGATTTTACATCCGAGACTGCATTGCTTTAGGATTCTTTCCCTATCGCAATGAAACACATCAAAGTCAAACTTTTGGGGTTGAGGATTTTACATTCGAGACTGCATTGCTTTAGGTTCTTTCCCTATCGCAATGAAACACATCAAATTCAAATTCTTGGGGTTGAGGATTTTACATCTGAGACTGCATTGCTTTAGATTATTTCCCTATCGCAATGAAACACATCAAAATTCAAATTCTTGGGGTTGAGGATTTTACATCCGAGACTGCATTGCTTTATGATTCTTTCCCTATCGCAATGAAACACATCAAATTCAAACTTTTGGGGTTGAGGATTTTACATCCGAGACTGCATTGCTTTAGGATTCTTTCCCTATCGCAATGAAACACATCAAAATCAAACTTTTGGGGTTGAGGATTTTACATCCGAGACCGCATTGCTTTAGGATTCTTTCCTATCGCAATGAAACACATCAAAATCAAACTTTTGGGGTTGAGGATTTTACATCCGAGATCGCATTGCTTTAGGATTCTTTCCCTATCGCAATGAAACACATCAAAATCGAACTTTTGGGGTTGAGGATTTTACATCCGAGACTGCATTGCTTTAGGATTCTTTCCCTATCGCAATGAAACACATCAAAATCAAACTTTTGGGGTTGAGGATTTTACATCTGAGACTGCATTGCTTTAGGATTATTTCATTATCGCAATGAAACACATCAAAATCAAACTTTTGGGGTTGAGGATTTTACATCCGAGACTGCATTGCTTTAGGTTCTTTCCCTATCGCAATGAAGCACATCAAAATCAAACTTTTGGGGTTGAGGATTTTACATCCGAGACTGCATTGCTTTAGGTTCTTTCCCCCATCGCAATGAAACACATCAAAATCAAACTTTTGGGGTTGAGGATTTTACATCCGAGACTGCATTGCTTTAGGATTCTTTCCCTATCGCAATGAAATACATCAAAATCAAAGTCTTGAGGTTGAGGATTTTACATCCAATACCGCATTGCTCTGAGATCTTTCTTCGTTGCAATGATTCAATCCAATCAATTCAATTTTCTTTTGAGGTTGAAGATGTTACATCTAAAACCACGAAGTTCCAATTTTCATTTCAAGTTCAAATCCCTTCAAATTAATTTTGACAAACTTCAATCTAAATTGAAACTAAAACTAAAACCTAAGCTCACACATCAATACTTAGAATGAAACAAAATAAAATCTAAATCGAGATTCCCCCAGATCATGTGATTTGGGATTCACCTCCTTTCCCTTTCCCCAGCGAGAGTTCAGGAATATCCAGTCTCAGGGATATACTTGACACTCCCCAGCGGAAATTCTTTAATTTTGTCCTAAGTTTGTCACTTGGACATCTGTGTTGGTCTTGTTGATCACTTCGGTCAACGCCAATACACGCGGTGTGCTTGGATAGCACACCACACCTATTGGGGGTCCATTTGTTGACCTCATTTTTGATGAGGTCTTCTCTTCTCTCTTTAGTACTTAGGATCTAGCCTTAGGATTTTCCTTTGACTATCTTAGAGGACTAGAAATGGGACCCACCACCTAGAAATTCAAACCACTTCTTAACTCCCTGCAAACTCCATAAACTTGATTGTAGACCCCTAATCACCTAGAGGATTGAAATCAAATGTGGAAGTTTAAAGGATGAGTTCCTATAGGACTCTTTGGCCTTAGGACTGCCCTAGGTGGCTTGGTATGGCGAAGGGCTGACTTACACACACACTACACTTATACACTACACTTTCACACACCTCCTAAAACCACACCCATACCCAACTTGACCTCCTGACTCATAGAGGTGATTCACATGGATGGTCCTTAACCCCTAAGCCCTTGGCTAAGAGGGTTAGGAACAACATAGTGAATGCCTCAAATGAGTCCCTTCATGGCTCATGTGGGCTTGATATAGCTTCATGGCTCAACCAAAATGATTTCATTCCACTTACATTTACCCAATCTTCAATTTTCTAAATTTTCAATTTTTGACCCCCGGGACCCCGACCCACCAAACCTACCAAATGCCCTTGAAACTACCCAAAATTTGTAAAATCACCTAAATTACCCAAAATTCACCAAAATCATTCCAAAACATTTCCCTCTACTCAAATTGATCATCCATAGCCAAAAATACCAAAAATTCCAAAAATACCCCCCAATACTCTCCAAATACCCAAAAAGCCCCTCTTATCCAAAAATCCAAAAATTCAGAAAATGCCCAAAAAATTCCAGAAAATCCCAAATATTCTCAATTTCATTTTGTTGAACTACACCATGGGCCAATTTTGTCAATTTACCCCACTATTGTCAAAATCCCCAATTTGACCCATTTTAACCCAAAATAAACCCAATGTCAAACCAAACCTACCCAATTGACCCAAATTCTGGTCAAATTCAACTCTAAACTTCAATTCAACATTCCCAACACCAATCTAGACCAAATCCAAGTCCAATTTGATTGGCATTTGAACCCAATTTCATTTTGGACCTTAAAGCCCAATTTGGACCCATGACCCAAACTTAGCCCAAACTAACCCAATTCAACTCCAATTAACCCCAAACCTTTTCTAAACCTTCCTTAACATCCCCACAAACAAAACACTAACATGATTTGCCCAAAATTTGGACCCAAAACCCCACTCAAATTCAACCCAAAGCTAAATGGCCCAATTTTGATCTAAACCCAAACCTAACCCAAATAAGCCCAAACCCCAAAATCAAAACCCAACCAAAGCCAAAACCTCTTTGAAACATTCCAATAAACATTTACCAACATTAATTTTACATCAATTTTAACCTTAGCCCAACATTGGCCCAAGTTAGCCCAATTTGACCTACATTGGCCCATTTACCAAAGAGGTCCAAATCCAACCCAATCCAAACCCAAATCATTCCAAACTCATTTCAAATCATTCATGACATACCCCTAAACCAAACCCAACAATTATTTGGCCCAAGCCTTTACCAAACTTTCATCCTAAAATCCATTTTAAAATCCAAAAGCCCACTTCCCTAAACCATTTTAAAAGCCCATCTTCACTAAATTTCAAAGGCCCAAACTTCATGCTAAAGCCCATATGACATTCTTTTCATCACCCCTTTAATTGATATCATCCCTTAAGTCCCAAATCAATCATCAAATGATTCCAAATCAAGCCTCATGACAAATCACCCCTAAATGCCAAAAATCCCAAAATCCCTTTCTCATGCAAGTAAGCCAAGCCATTCCCAAGCCATGAGCAAGCCTTGAAGCCATGCACAAGCCACATGAAGCCATGGGATTCACTTTACACATCATCATACCATTAATTGCAAAAGGAGGGGCCTCTTTTTAAACCCTCTTAAAAAGGTTTTAACCCTTTTAATGCTTCTCCTTAATCCATGATTAATCCAAATATTCATGGATGGTGACTTCACTACCCTTTCCTAGCTGACTCAGCCCAAATCAGTCCCTTGGTGGGTGCACCAAGCCCAATTACATGAGTTGACCAAAATCAACCCAAAATGAGCCTCTCCCCCATACCATTTTAATCCAAGCCCTTTACACATGTCCATGGCCATTTGACTGCACAAACCTCCAGCCCTGACCCACCTGGACCTGAGGGTGACCCATGCCTGCCGGCCAGCCGCCTGGATCGCCGGAAAACACCACACCCGAGAGCTCACATGTGAGCCAAAATTGAAATTCTCCCTCGCCGAGCTGCCCAAGTCCAGTGGTCGCCATGGCCGTTCTTCCCTCGACCTAAGCAGTCGATCTCAAGCCCTAACTCCCCCAGGTGGCCCTCCAGCCTCTCCTATTTAAACCCCACCTCTCTCGGCCATGGAAGAGGTGTTGAGCCAACCTTAAGGAAACTCGCCAAAATCATTCCGGACCACTCTCCACACTTAGAGCATTTGATTCCCACTGGATTCCAGCTCCAATTCCCTCCAAGCTGAGCTCAATTTTGAGTTCAAATTTCAGCGATAAAAACCAGGACACTTCTTCACGCTGAGCCATTCCCCAAATTGATTGGTCCTACACCTTCACCGGACCAAGAGAAGAAGTTTACCAGGCAAAAGCCCCCTCACCGGGCCAGCCATTGTTTCCGACTCTCCAAGCTTTGTGATCGGGCTTGGTCGAAATCATACCTGGACAATTCACTGTGCCAAGGGACTTCATCCGGAGCTTGCTTGGACCCAATCGAAGGTGAAACAACTCTCGGATCGAAGCTTCACTTCTCCGAGCAAAGGTATGGACTCACTCTTCTTCCCGAGCTTACGAGAGATTCTCTATTTAATTTGAGTCAATTTCAATACATGTTTACCATATGGATGTGTTCGTCTCCTCAAGACGAATCCATAGAGCATAAGAACACGAAAATTCGTTGAGAATCGAGTGAGAAGTTAGGGTTAGAAGGTTGACGGTCACGGGTGCACACCATTCGTAAACGATGACTGGGAGCCGTCGGATCAAGCGTGTATCGAGCGGAAGGTCTGGATTGAGCCGGACAGCGCGATGGTATGTGAACCGTGGGGCCCTGGAGCGCTGAGTCTGATGGCGGCGCCGAATCAGAAGACGACACGCGGCGTTTCGGAGATGCCTAGGTTGAGCTGGCGCCGCGTAGATAAGTAGGAAATTAGGGTATTTTTTGATTTATTTAATTCCCTAAACTTAAAAAATGCATAACTTTGTGTAGGAAAATCAGAAAAATAAAATAAAAATACCCTCTTGCTCAGTAAACAGAGGAGAATAATGTGGAAAAGAAATCATTTAATTTCATTAAGTATTTCATTTTTAATAATTTATTTACTCTCTACACTATTTCAATTCTCCATGCATGTATACAATTCACCATGGCATGAGACCATAGGGCTTTTGAAGCCTCTGAATTTGGGAACATTCCCTAAATTTTCTAAAGTCAGAGGCCACCCCTATGAAGAGTTATTGATTTTTCAATTCTAGGTCACTATTCTGAGTATTTTAATTCTAATAATTAGCATGTTATGAAATAAATTCTAGGAAAATTTGTTGATGTTTCTTATGACCAGAGGACCCTAGGAAAAATGGTTTTTGAGTTAACTCACTTGTAATAACCCTAATTGGTTTAAACACCCAAAATGGAGCTTTAATTAATTAGAGCTAATAATACATCAAATTGACTTGAAATTAATTCTCCACTGAACTTTAGGATCAGAGGAACTCACCATAAAAGTTTGAAGTCAATTGGACTTGGTTAGCCCTATCAAATGGGTTGATTAAGCCATTTAGCCAAACTTAAACTTTAAAAATTCATAAATTTCAAAATCCTTTTCAAAAATTCACCAAATTGGTTTTGGAGCCTCTTTAATATCAGGGAAATTTAAGAAAATTAAAATTGTAATTTTCCAAAAAAGTTGATTTTTTGCATTATTTTAATATTTTTAATAAATAAAAATAATAAAAATCACCAAAATAATAAAATTCACCAAAATGTCACATTTTGAATTTTAATCACTTAGGAACAAACCCCATATTTTTCTTAAGTCTCTATGATGAGATATTAAATTTTAAAGCCCTAAGGTAATTTTAAAATTAAAAAAATGTATTTTCTAGCATTTCCACTAAAATAATTCTAATAAATCAAAGAAAAATCAGAAAATTATAAAAATTGGTTCTCTGGTTTCCTTGGTATCAGAGAGATTTTGGAAAAATATAAAATTCATTTTTCAACCTTTATTTTATTTTTAAATTAATTAATACTCCAAAATTCAAAATAATTATAATAAAAATAATATAATTCCAAAAATCACCAAAATTGGTCCAAATGGTCCTCTGGTCATTAGAAATGTCCCATAATTTTCTTAAGGACAGAAACTTTCCCTTGGTCATGTTATTAAATTTTCCTTGAAAATTCTTATTTTCCACCAAAAATAATTACATAAATAAATTAAATACAGAAAAATCACATTTTCTCCTCTAATGTCTTGATTGACATATGAGTGAAGTTACATAAAAATTTCAAATTCATTTAAGCTCAATTTAGTGAGTTATGGAATTAGTAAGCATAAAGGGCAAAATGGTAATTAAAATTTTAACCTATAATTAAAAATTTTAGGTTTAATTAAAAGGATGGGTAAAATATTTGATATTAAGTTGATTTTGGATGTTTGAAACTTAGGTATTTAAAGGGTAGAAACCTACCAAGTAATTTGAAAGTAATCAAAATAAACCTTAATTAAATAATTAATTAAATTTGGAAGAATAATAAAAAATTTAGAATTATTAAAATAGGGATATTATTAGGAAGAAATTTATTCTTTAATCTAAGAATCCCTAAATTAATCACCTCAATAATATTCAATTCCTAATTAAAATCATAATCCAAATTCAAAACTTAAAATGCTTAATCATTAAATTAAATTAAAATTAAAACAGTTAAATTAAATCCTTTTAAAAAATTTCAATTAAATTAATACTATAACAATTAAAATTAAATCATCCCTAAAGCATAAAAAATAAAATATTAAATTAAAATTAAAAGAAAAATAATAAAATTAAATTAAAATTTAGATTAAATTAAAATTAAAAAAAAGAGATAAAACCAAATTAGAATTTAAATTAAAATTTAAATTAAATTAAATTAAATTAAATTAAATTAAATTAAATCATGATAAATTAAATTAAATTAAAACATATTAATTTAAATTAAATTAAAAAAATAATAATAAAATCAAGTTAAAATAAAATTAAAATTAAATAAATAAAATTAAATTAAAATTAAAACCAAACCAAATTAAATTAAAATTAAATTAAATTAATTTGAATTGAATATAACATAACTTAGGACATAAAGAATTCAAAAATAAATCTAAAACAACTTGAACACTACTCCAAACTTAAACCTATTAATTAAAATTAAGTCGAATCACAAATCATTTGAACATCGGTTTACACTCAAAAGCATTTATTGTCATAACTCCTAAATGGAGTGTTAAGTGAAGTATTACTTCACTCATAGGATATTCAAATGTCCTAGTTCACTGAGCAAGATAACAAAAACTTGAACTCCTGGATGATTGATTCATTGTATAATTAAATTCTCTTGGACTTAAAATAACCCTAAAAGTATTGAAAAGATGTTTAAGATTCGTCTTAAGCACTTCCTCGATACGATTGGATGTTTATAAGAACAATTGAGCTTAATTGTTCTTAGATGAAGAAAATCGTCCTCAAACCAAAACACAAGAACCTAGACGTCATAGGAGATGACTAGCTATAGGATTAGGAACTTGGTAGAAAACCATAACCCTTCCCTTAGCTTTACCTAGGAACTTGTTTTAAATGCTTAAATATTCTAAATTGTGTTTAAGTGCAGCCTGGGATGACGGGAAGACCCTCTAGGTACGCTTTTATTATATTGCAATTTACCTTCTTGCAATTTACCTTATTGCAAATGCACTTTACTTTTCTTGCATGATAAACAACTGTTGCATGAAAACCCACACTTCTAGGATAGTCCCTAAAACTGAGACCAAAACTAAATTAAAAGTCATTACAAGATAAAATTCACCGCCACAACATTTCAAAATATAAAACAACTCAAAATTTAATCACAAATAGAATACAAAACTACAATTATAACTAAATTAAAATGTCTTGTTGGATGATCGGGAATAGCTCGGATGATGTAACCTACGTGTTGCTAACGGAATTTCCCACGGTCTAAATGAAAGTGTGGAACTCATTTAGTTGAGTTTAGCAAATTCATCTGGACTAAGTGAATCCGATAAAAATAACGATGCCGGAAGGATGGAACCGTTGGATCTTAACCGGTGTTGTTATAATCAACTTTAAGATTTGTTTTAATTAAAACATAAAAAACACTTGGACTTTAAGATTTCTAAAACCAAACTTCTCTCTTCTCTTTTGATTACAATCTTCTAAAACTAAACCTCTGCAACAATAAGAAGCTCGGAGCATGGTGGGCAGCACGGCCATCGTCATCAGCAAAACCTGAGTCTACTTCAGCAAAACTTTCTTAGAATTAAATAACCAAGCCATAGGATTTCGAGGTAGTTTTTCTGGTGCAACATAAATCCTCAATCTTTTTATTAGGCATTTGCATTGCAAATTAAGCCCTAACCAGTCTTAGGATTCCGAGGTCGTCGTCCGGTATGACATAAACTCTCACATCTTCGAGGCTATTTGTATGATCGTGTCATACGAATATAAGTCCTAATTAATTAAAATTGGTAAGATCAAAACATTAAACAAACATTAGGACTTTCCTAAATTCAAGCCAAACAATAGGATAGTCGGGGAATTACCGAAGTTCGCTTCGAATCTGTAATTTCTCCTACCTTTCTTCCTTTGAATTCCCAAAACAAAATGTTGCAAATTTGATCCATTCCCTATTGAAATTCTAAAATTCAATCCCTTGAAAACTTAAACTTTGAGATTCTTGAGAGCGGAACTACCGATTATTATCGAGAGTTTTCTTAAGTGATTCCCGTCATCGATGATGTAATTAACTATAGGGGCTTGCCCTTATAGGGAATTTTAAGAACCCGAGTAATATAAACCACGCTTAATTCATTTATATTAAGCGAGGGAATTTGTCGGCTTATAAAATTGGTTCGCGGACCAAACGGATGTCACAAATCTCCTAGTTTATTTAACCGAGCCCCATCATTAAGCGATGTGTCTATTCTTCGGGATAAATACACGGTTTGTGATGCGGCGCTCGTTTATATAAACTATCTGGGATGTGAGGTCGGTTTGATTTCATATCTTAAAATTATTTTCAAAATCAAATACTACTTTCTAAATCATATTTATATATTTAAATTAAAATTAAAATCTAAAATTTGCCGACAAGTTCTGTTAGGCGACCCCCCTTTTCAAAATACAACACTCAACCTTAAAATATGCCGACAAATTGCAACTGCTTATCATCCTCAAACAAGTGGAATGGCTGAAGTGTCAAATCGAGAAATTAAAAGAATATTGGAAAAGACTGTTAATTCTAAAAGAACTGACTGGGATGATAAACTTGATTCTGCATTATGGGCTTATAGAACAACTTACAAGACACCTATCGGAATGTCACCTTATCGGTTAATTTATGGTAAACATTGTCACGTACCTGTTGAACTGGAGATCAAGTCAACCTTATCGGTATAGAAATTGAACTTGGACCACTCCATGTCAAATGTGAGTAAAAAGGAGATCAAGTTAACCTTAGTTTGTGATTGTTTGTGATTTGAATTTTTCATAATTGTGTTTGTATATTGATCATACTCATTTGTTAGACATATTTTTACAACCGAAACTTTGCAAAATTTGACGATAGGCGAATCAGAGTCGATTGAAGTTCTAGCGCCTAGGCGTCAAAGGTTGGCGCCTAAGTTCCAGAATAACTTGGGTATCGATGATCTGGCGCCTAGGCGCCAGATTCCGGTGCCTAAGCAGCAATGTTACAGATCATGGAAAAACTGATATTCTTCAACTTTTCACATGAAATCTCTTCATAAATAACCTATTTTTCGTCCTCAATCCCATAGAAAAACTAATTTTGACCAGAACAATTCATTTTGGAGGAGTTAGGAAGGATTTGGAGGCAATGGATAGAGGAAATCATGGAAATGAGGTAAGAGACAAATATCTTAAAGATCCTCAGCCTTATTTTGATGGTTTTATTTCTGTTAGTCTGGAGAAAATATTTAGTCAGATGGATAAGATTGAACCAGAACTTCAAAGTATTGGTAATTGTCTCCATGAGATGTACCACCAATATGAACACTTGGAATGGCAAACCAAACTTCAATCTGATCATATGGCTGCCTATCATGACGCTCAAGTAGAAATGTATGCGAAGAACAAGTGGATTGATGAAAAGATGGCTTTGGAATTTCCAAGGGCGTTGGTGTTCTATCCCTTCGATCCTAGAGAACTTCATTGCGAAAGAGATGGAAATTGAAGATCGGTGTTAAATGGATTTTATATTTGTTTTAGGTGTGATCGAGTCTTGTGTTAGTGTGTTGAATATCTCATTTGTGTATTTTCTTAAATTGTTCAATGTGTGTTGTTAGATTTGAATGTTTGCTTTGAATATGTTGTTGTTTGTGTTACTTATAAAATGATGAACCTTGATACAAGTCTTTTACTAAAAATTATTGAATTTGGAATGGATATTAGGATTTAGAATTGAAGAATTTCGATACATTTATGTGGATCTATACTATCATTTTAAATTGATTGTGAAAATATTTGGAGGTTATAAAATGGATTAATACTCTCATAAGAGTAATTAGGAGTCAAATTTGATATGATTTGGTGGAAAATATTTAATTTAAATCTAATTTTTGGAAAGTTGAGTCTGGCGCCTAGGCACCAGAATTCGGCGCCTCGGCGCTGGTTCGATCTGAACCTGAAAACTCATCTTCTTAACACCCCCCCACGCCATTTTTTTTACACCTAAGCTTCCTTCTCCACTATTTTTTGCAAACATACAACCTAGAGATCCCATTTAGAGCCGGATTTTCATGTTTTTGAGCTTGAAATCACCCGATTTATTCATCTCGAGGTCAGATCTACATTCTAAACTCATTATTTTTTATTTTCACTATGGATTTTGCTCTGATTTAGAAAAATTTACATTTTGAGAAAAATTTTGATTTTTTATGGTTAAATCCATGAGTTTTTAAGCTTTTTCAAGGTTGAAAAGCTTAAATTAGTTTATTTTTCTAGATTCATTGAATTTATTTCGTGTTTTTCTTTCACGTTTAGATGGCACCCAAATCTAAGCGAGGAAAAGAACGAGAAAATTTTGATCATAGCAAGTTCGTCACTGCTATTGTACACTTTCGATATAATGATTTTTCTACGACTCAGAATTTTATCTCGGAGCGAAGTTTTATAATCCTAGAGGAAGAATTGAGGAAACAATTGTTGCACTCAACTGGCAATGATTTTATTATTTCACTGCTGTTGCCGTTATCCCGGTAGTTAGAGAATTTTATGCTAATTTCATGGATGTGGAAGAATACAAGGTTTTCATTCGAGGAGTTGGAGTAGGATTCAATCCTGAATGCATCAAAATTTTCTATGTCCTGCCGCCAAACTTAGAGTGTTATTACTCAGGTTTATCTCCATCTGAGGGAGATTTGGACATGATCATTGCCTACCTGACTGATAGTACTTGAGCCTAGAAGATTTGGAACAGAAAAATGGTAAATTTTTCATCTTCTAAGCTTAATGGTGTTTCCAAGGCATGACACTACTTTATTTCTACTCGTCTCCTTCCATCTAATTATCTGAGTGAAGTTACCAGAGATAGAGCTATTCTAAACTACTACATTCAAGAGAGGAAGTCTATTGATGTAGGGAGCATTATTTATGATTCTGTGGAGGCTACTGCTCGTTCCAGCATATCTAATGGACTTGGTTTTCCATCTCTGGTCTATTTTCTATGTCAAAGTGCTGGAGTAGTTGCTGAGCTTTCTAAGGAAAAGCTCAAGTTAACAAAGCCCATAGGAAGAGAAAGCGTCAGCATTTATGATCGACTGCAAGGTAAGAGTTCTACTGCACCTGCTGGTTCATTACCTACTTCAGGTAGAGCTTCTACTTCTAGACCATCTACTTCTGCTGAGCCATCATCTACTTTTTGGGAAACCATGCATGATCAGTTCATAGAGCAGCAGCATGAGTTATTCTTAACTCACTGCAAGGTAGATACGATAGACAAGAAGATTGACCATCTTTCTGAGTATACACAAAGAAAGAGTGATTTCGATGCTGAGTAATCAGAATCTTTAGTGAGATTTATGAAGGGTGAGCACGATGTTCAGTTCCCTACTTGTCCCAGATTTTCACCCTATGTTGATCCTAAGGATATGGAGTTCTATTTTGGTGATGATGATGATGAAGCTACATACAGTGATTAGTAGTTTGATTTATCTCTTGAGATTGTTGATTCTGTTTTTTAGAGTATTTTCTTATTTTTTTGTGATGTTTATTGTGATGTTATTTGTGAATTTTTTATGTTAAAACTGTTTTTAGATTATCTGATATGTGTTTAAGAGTGAGATGTGAATGAATTTCTATAAAAGTTTATTTTTGTTTCAGCCTACTGTTTAGTGTTCATGAATAGTTAGTAAATTTACATGTTCTAAAATTAAAAAATTAAAAAAAAAATTATTTTTAGAAATTAACTCCTGCTCTGCAAATCTTTTTCATATATGCTTAATCATTTCTATTATATTCATATTGAAGCATGCGTAGAAGTAGAAGTTAGTTTTTCCTTACTACATCATTATTGTACTTAGATTGATTCCTGTTTATTTCTTTCTTTCATGCTTTAGAAAATTTCATAATTCATATTTATACTAAAGCTGAAGTTTGGGGGAAGGAAAAACATTTATCAAATTTAAGTATTATTTGTCCTTAAAGAACAAAGATTTTCTTTAAAAAAATATATTAACATAACATAAGGAATGAAAAATCTATTTAAGATTACCTAAATTTTTAAATTTATAAATAATTTAGTAAACTTAACTAAAATTTCAAAAATTTTGGTTGATTTTAAGAATAGAATTATTTAGCTTAAAAAATAATAAGAAGAAAATTTTTCTATTTATAGTAAAGAGAATTGTATTTTTGAAATACTAAGGAATCAAGATTATTGCTTGAAAAAGAAAAGATTGAAATAAGTTTTGAAAAATAATAAATTATTAATGTCATATTTATTAAGTAAGAATGTATAAGTTTTTGAAAACAAGTTAAGGATATTGAAGTTCAAAATCATTACAGGCTATCCAAAAAAAGTAATCCTCACTTAAAAAAAAGGTATTGAAAAACAATCCAGAAAAAAAAAGAAAAAAAAAGAAAAAGTTTGGAGAAACTTGAGGAAATGCTTAATAAAAAATTGACTTCACTTGAATTATCTTATAAGAAGAAAACTGATTTCATTTTTAACTTAATTTCTATGCACATATATTTTTACTAGAAAAATATTTAATGAAAATCTTCTTCTTGTAAATATTCTATGTGACCTTGATATGATAAACTACAATTATTCTTGAAATAAATGAAAAATTGGAATTCTTATGATTTGGTAGTTAAATTTTCTTAAATTCTTAAAATTAAACTTAATTAGTGAAATTTGGTTAATGATTTACTAAAGCATTTATAAAACCAAAAATTATAAGGAATCTTAAATATTTTCACTTCATTCCAAATATTATCTATTTTATGTAATTAAAATGGTTACTTGAGGACAAGTAACGTTTAACTTTGGGGTAATTTGATCTACCTAAAAAATACCCATTTTTATGCCTTATTTTTTATTCATTTCTTAAGGATATTATGCTTTAATGAAAGGTATTTTCATGTTTTTGGGTGTAGATGATTAAAAAAGAGTCCAAGAAAGAAAAAGAAGGAAAAAGGAGAAAAAAGGAGCAAAAATGGAGCTTATGGAGCAAAATTTTGGAATTATTGGCATGGCGCTTAGGCGCCAGAGTCCAGCGCCTAAGCGCCAGTTTCTTATAGACGCTGTTAAGTATTTTTGATAACTTTAGGCAGTTATTTTGATGGTGTTAAGCGGTTATTGGAGCTTCTAGAAGACTAGAAGTTACTCCTAATATATAGGACATGTGATACAATGTATTTGGACACAAGGAAACAGTCTAGATCGCGAAGATGTGTGACACAAAGTGAAGAGGTGAGAAAGACCTGGTCACGGAGTCTAACGCCTAGGCCCCGGATCCTGGCACCTAGACGCGACGGTTACCTTCTAGAAGATACATTGAATTTAGATGAATTTTGAAGAGGTGCCTTAAGCAAACCCTGGTCAAATTCAGAGCTCTATAAATAGGAGCTCATTCTGCAGAGAAAATGGCACCAAAACCCCCCCTCTTAGTACACATACTGATTTTAGCGTCTTCTCTATCATCTCTAGTTTTATTTAGTCTCTTTCATACTTAGGGTGCCACTTTATTTTGTATCTAGTGAGTTTATTTTGAGTGTTTATTGTGTGCTATTGTTGTTGGAGTCTTTCATCATTGCTTTAGAGTCAGTAGAAGTCAGCAGATCTCTTGAAGGAACACTTCAGATATGTATTTGTACTTCGGTTCAAAGTTTTATAAATATATTTTGTTGTGTTATTTCAATGAGTTCTGAGTAGTTAGTTATTTTTCTCCTTTCAACTATGAAAATATTATAATTTAAATAAATTTTGTAGGAGAATTAAATATAAATTATTTTAAAATATTGTGATGATATTAAAATCTGATCTTAGTTTACTTTTTAAATTGGTCATTTAATTTGTTAAAACCAGTTGAAGTATTTTGAGGCCAATCCCGAGATAAATTCTTAACTAGTAGATATCACATGAATCCTTAGGTAGTAGTAGGCTATACGCAGATTGTTTAAGGTGAAGTGCAAATAAATAGGAAGATATTATTTATTGGGTGTAAAATTAATTAGTTTTTAGAGTGATAGATTAAATTCTAATAATTTAGTTTATAGAAAGGTAACGGGTCACTGGTCGGGCCGACCATAGCCACCCTTGTACATCTAGTAGTGTTAGCCTAGATTAACCCATTTTACTAATAAAACATCATGAACCTAACAATAGATCAGTCAATGTTCTTTGCACTTGGACCAAAGGGTAAAGAATAAGAATGCTTTTATTTGGCACAATACCATAATCTTAATCTCCTACAAAAGATAATTAATCTATAATTCTTGGATTAGTTGAAAAAGGAGAAAGTCATTTTTATAAATGCATTGAATTTTAATTACTGCTTACTTTACATTCCTGCTTATTGCTTACTTTCTTTTAGTAAAAATTATTATTTAATTAAATTTGAATATATATATATATATATATATATATATATATATATATATATATATATATATATATAAGAGTATATATAAAATACTTTCGAAAATTCTAAAATATTACTTATTTCTATTACTTTTTATTTCACTATCCCTGTGGGATCGATAACCAGGACTCCACTAGAGCCCTATATTACTTGAACGATACGTATACTTACGTTTAAAATTGTGACTTTTACAATAATAAAATCTAAATATAAAATAATAAAAGTTTACCTCACACATCAAGTTCTTGAAGCCATTTACTGGAAATTCAATATTCTAAAAAGTGGTATCAAATTCTTATATTTTAAAGCATATTTAAAGTTGCATTGCATCAATCTACTATCTTAAAATGAAATTCTTGTAAAAGAAGAATCCATCTAATCAATCTCGTCTTCGCATCCTTCTTCTTCATTAAATATTTGATAACAGAATGATCAATATGCACCACACATTTAGTTCCAATTAAATATAATCGAAATTATCAAAGACAAATACTATAGTTAATAACTCATTCTCAGTAGTAGTATAATTAATTTGAGCATCATTAAGAGTTTTACTAGCATAATAAATAACTTTGAAATTTTTATCATATTTTTGACCCAAAACAGCACCAATAGCATAATCACTAGCATCACACATTAATTCAAAAGGTTTTCCCAATTTGGTGAATTTATAATGGATGCAGTGATTAATTTTTCTTTTAATAATTTAAAAGCTTTTAGGTAATCTTCATCAAAATAAAAAATTGCATCCTTTTCCAGTAACCGGCATAAAAGCTTTGTAATCTTTGAAAAGTCTTTGATGTAACGCCTGTAGAATCCAACATGTCCCAGAAAACTTCTAATTCCCCTTACATTGGTCGAGCAAGGTAAAATAGAGATAACTTAAATTTTTGCAGGATCTACCTCCAAACCTTTTTCTGAAATTTAATGTCCCAATACAATTCCTCCTGCAAACATAAATGGGTATTTTTCCCAGTTAAAGACTAAATTAGTTTCTTCACAACGTTTTAGAACTTTAGACAAATGTTTTAAAGATGATTCAAATGAAATTCCAAACACTGAAAAGTCATCCATAAAAACTTCAATCTTTTTTTCAATTAAATCACAGAAAATAGCCATCTTACATCTCTGAAATGTAGCAAGGGCATTACATAAACTTAAAGGCATTCTTCTAAAAGCAAACATACCATAAGGACTGGTAAACATAGTTCTCTCTTGATTCTCAGGAGCAATTTAGATTTGGTGATAACCAGTTTATCCATCCAGAAAATAAAAGTATTTATGCTCTGTCATTCTATCCATCATCTGATCCAGAAATGCAAGTGGAAAATGATCTTTCTTTATGGCAAGATTTAATTTTCTATAATTAATGCATATTAGCTACCCTGTAACTTTTTTGTTGGAATCATTTTATTCTTTTTATTAACCATCACAGTTAATCCTCCTTTCTTAAGAACACAATGAATAGCACTAACCCATGAACTATTTGAAATAGGGTAGATAATTCCAGAATCCAACTATTTCAAAATTTCTTTCTTAACAAAATCTTTCATGATAGGATTTAATCTCCTTTGGGGATCAGCCTGAGGTTTGCAATTATCTTCCATAAGAATTCTTTGAATACAAACTGAAGGACTGATTCCTTTAATATCAGCAATTGTCCATCCAAAGGCTTTCTTGTACTTCTTCAAAATTTCAAGCAAACTCTCTTCTTCTTTTTCAGTCAATTGAGATGAAATTATAACAGACAAGGTTGACGACTCACTCAGAAAAACATACTTTAAATGATCAGGAAGCATTTTTAACTCAAGTTCAGGAGGTTTTTCAATTGATGGGCCATAAGATTCGTCTTTTTTATTCATATCCAACAATTCAAAATTTTCATGAACATAATTTAATTCTTCCTCATGAAATTCTTCGAATGATGTAACTCCTCTTCTTGCTTATGTTCCAATTCTTCTCTTTCAGGTTTTTCTTCATAAGTTGACTTGAAATGACATTCAATCAAATATCTGATAGCATCCATCCTATAACATTCATCATCTTTACCTCTTGCAGAATATTTCATCGATTTCGAATTATTGAATGTAACAGTTTGATCATTAACCCTCATCGTTAATTCCCTTTTTTTGCACATCTATCATTGTTCTGTCTGTAGCTAGGAAAGGTCTTCCTAAAATGATGGGTATCTCTTTATCTTCCTCCATGTCAAGCACAATGAAATCAACAGGAAAGATAAATTGATTCACTTTAATCAAAACATCTTCTATAACTCCTTTTGGATATGTGATCGAACGAACTGCTAATTGCAGAGTTACAGTAGTTGGGGTTATTTCTCCTAACTCCAGTCTTCTGAATATTGATAGAGGCATAAGGTTAATACTTGCACCCAAATCACATAAAGCTTTTCCATAGAATATGTCTCCGATTGCACATGGAATTGCGAAACTACCATGATATTTAAGCTTTTTAGGAAGCTTTTTCTAAATTATTCCACTGCACTCCTCACTAAGTGCAACTATCTCATTATCTTCAAATTTCCACTTTCTGTTAAGAATATTCTTCATAAATTTCACATAGCTCGGAATTTTTTCCAAGGCTTCAGCAAATGGAATATTAATGGTAAGCTTCTTAAATATCTCAAGAATTTTGAAAATATGTTATCCAACTTTTATTGACGAAGTCTCTGAGGAAATGGAGGTGGTGTCTTTTCCAAATCAACCTTAGGTGGAGAAATTGGTCTTTCCAAACCTTTCGGAGCGTCCTCTTTTGGTTATTCAATCTCTTCTTTCTCTACTTCAGTTTCTTTCTGAACTCTACCTGTCGGCATATTTTTAGGTTATGTGTTGGATTTTAAAAAGGGGTCGCCTACAAAAATTGTCGGCGAGTTTTAAATTTAATTTAAATATATAATTTGAAAAGTAGTATTTGATTTTGAAAATAATTTTAAGTTTGAAGAATTTTAAGATATGAAATCAAACCGATCTCACATCCCAAATAGTTTATATAAACGAGCGCCGCATCACAAACTGTGTATCTATCTCGAAGAATATACACACTGCTTAATGATGAGGCTCGATTAAATAAACTAGAAGATTTGTGACATTTGTTTGGTCTGCGAACCAATTTTATAAGCTGACAAGTTCCCCTGTTTAATATAAAGGAATTAAACAGGGTTTATATTACCTGGGTTCTTAAAGTTCCTTATAAGGGCCAGCCTCTATAGTTAATTACATCTTAAATGACGGGAATCATTTAAGAAAACTCTCAATAATGATCAGTGGTTTTGCTCTCAAGAAGTTCAAAGTTTAAGGTTTTCAAAGAATTGAATTTTGGAATTTCAAAAGGGGTTAGCTCAAATTTGGAACAGTTTATTTTGGAGTCCAATGGAAGAGAGGTAGGAGAAGCTGGAGATTCAAGAAGAATCTTGGCAACTTCCCAAACTATCTTATTGTTTGGCTTCAATTTGGGATTTTATTTAATGTTTCAATCTCACCAATTTTAATTAATTAGGACTTATGCTTGTATGATATAATCACACAAGTAGCCTCGAAGATCTGAGGGTTTATGTAGTACTGAACAATTACCTCGAAGTCTTAAGACAGGTTAGGGCTTAATTTGCATAACTTGATCATGCAAATGCCTAACGAAAAGATGAGGATTTATGTTGCACTAGGAAAACTACCTTGAAATCGTATGGCTTGGTTATTTAATTCTAAGAAAGGTTTTGTTGATGACGACCCGAGTTTTGCTGATGACGATGGCTGTGCTGCCCACTATATTCCAAGCTCCTTGTTGTTGCAGAGGTTTAGTTTTAGAAGTCATAAATCAAAGGATGAGAGAAAGTTTTTAGTTTAGAGAAATCTTAAAATTCAAATGTCTTTAATGTTTTATTAGGGAAATCTTAAAGTTGATTATAACAACACCGGTTAAGATCCCACGGTTCCATCCTTCCGGCATCATTATTTTTATCGGATTCACTTAGTCCAGATGAATTTGCTAAACTCAACTGAATGGGTTCCACACTTTCATTTAGACTGTTGGAAATCCCGTTAGCAACACGTGGGTTACATCATCCGAGGGATTCCCGATCATTCAACAAGACGTTTTAATTTAGTTAAAGTTGTAGTTTTGTTTCTTTGTTTGTGATTAAATTTTGAGTTGTTTTATATTTTGAAATGTTGTGGTGGTGAATTGTATCTTGTTGTGACTTTTAATTTAGTTTTGGTTTCGGTTCAGGGACTATCCTAAAGGTTTTGGTTTTCATGCAACAGTCTTGTTTAACATGTAAGAAAAGTAAAGCGCAGTATAGGTAAAGAAAATGCGATAAAGTAATTTGCAATAACATAAAAGCGTACCTGGAGGGTCTTCCCGTCATTCCAAGCTACACTTTAAAACATATATTAAAGCATTTAAATATTTCAACAAGTACCTAGGTAAAGACTAAAGGAAGGGTTTTGGTTGTCTACCAGAATCCTAATCCTATAGCTAGTCATTTCTTATGACGTCTAGGTTCTTGATTTTGGTTAAGGTTGATTTTCTTCACCAAAGAACAATTAAGTTCAATTGTTCTTTAAAACTACCCATCGTATTGAGGAATTGCTTAGAACAAATCCTAAACATCTTTTTAATACCTTTGGGACAGTTTTGAGTCCAAGTGAATTTAATTACACAGGTGAATTAATCATCTAAGGGTTTAGTTAAGTTTTGTTCCCTTGCTCAGTGAACTAGGATGTTTGATTATCCTATGAGTGAAGTGACATTTCACTTAACGCTTCTTTTAATAGTTATAATAATTTAAAGCTTTCAGGGGCAAGTTAATTTGTTAAAGATTTTAATGATTTGAAGTTAAAGTTGATGATTTACTTTAATGTGTTTAATTATGAAATTTTAATCAATGATTTTTAAGTTTGGAATAGTGTTTGATTCATTTAAGTTAAACCTTTTGTAAATGATATCAATATTTTATGTTACTTTAGATTAACTTAGGTCAAAAGAGGTGTTCAAATTATTTATTAAATTTTGATGATTTAATTTTGATTAATTATATTAATTAAATTGATTTTTACATTATGTTTTAAGGTAAGTTGTCTTAAAATTATTTAAAATTTGCAAATTTGATTTAAGTTTGTTTGAAATGATTTTAAATTAGTTTCAAATATTTTTAATTATTTAACGTTTTTGGCTTTAATCAATTATTAAATTATTTAATGATGTATGTTTTAATTAAATTAAGAATTATTTACTTTTAATCATTTAATTATTAATTCCACTTATCCTCTTAAGTTTAAAAGTTAAATATTATTAAGTGGTTTATTTAGGGATTTTTAAATTAAAGAATTAGTGTCCTCTTAAATTATATACCCATTTTAATAATCCAATTTTAATTATTCTTCCAAAATTTAAATTATTTAATTAATTAAATTTTCATTTTTGGTTTATTAAAGTGATTAATGGGTTTCTACCCTTTGATTTCCCAAAGTTTCAATCATCTAAGAGAAAATTAAAATGAGATATTTTACCCCCATTTTGATTAAACCTAAAGTTTTAATTAGGGGTTAAAATCTTTTAATTACCTTTATGCCCCATTAAGCCTATTTATTTTATAACTCATTAAATTAAGCTTAAATGAACTTAAAATTTTAGGCCACTTCACACACATGTCAATTAAGACATTAAATGAGAAAATGTGATTTTTCTGGATTTCATTTATTCATATAATTATTTTTAATGGAAAATAGGGGTTTTCAAAGAAAGTTCACCAACATGACCAAGGTAAAGTTTCTGTTCTTAACAAAATTATGGGATGTTCCTAATGACCAGAGGACCACTTGGACCAATTTTGGTGATTTTTTTAATTATATTTTATTTATTATAATTACATTTTTTATGATTTTTCTTTGATTTATTAGAATTAATTTAGTGGGAAGGCTAGAAAATACATTTTTTTTCATTCAAAACTTGTTTTAAGGCTTTGAAATTAAATATCTTAACCTAGAGACTTAGGAAAGATATTTGATTGGTTTCTAAGTGATTAGGGGACCAAATATGACATTTTTTATGATTTTTATTATTTTTGTGATTTTTATTATTTTTTAATTATAAAAAATAATAAAATATGCTTAAAAATGAAAATTTTTAGAAAATTCCAATTTTATTTTTGCTAGACTCCTCTGATTTCAGAGAAGTCCCAAAATCAATTTGGTGAATTTTTTAAATGTATTTTTGGAGTTATGAATTTTTAAAGTTTAATTTTGATTATGTGGCTTAATTAATCCATTTAATAGGGTTAAACATTTCTAATTGACTTCAAATTTTTATGTGAGGTTCACCTGATCCTAAAGAACAGTGCAGAATTATTTTCAATTCATTTTATTGTGTGATTAACTCTAATTAATTAAAGTTCAATTTAGAGTAATTAGGCCAATTATGATTTTCCTTAATGAATTAACTCAAACCATAATTATCCTAGGGTCCTCTGTTCCTAAAAAACTTCACCAAATTTTCCTAGAATTTTCTAAGCAACATGCTAATTTTTGGAATTAAAATATCAAAAATAGTGTCATGAACTTGAAAAATACATAACTTGTCATAGGGATGGCCTCTAATCCTGAAAATTTCAGGGAATGTTCCCCAAGTCAGAGGCTTCAAAAGCCCTATGGTCTCATACCATGGTGAAATTTCTATACAAATGGAGAATTGAAATACCAAAATGAGTAAATAATTAATTAAAAACAAAATACTCATCAAATTAACTTAATTCTTTTTTTCACGTTATTCTCCTCTGTTCACTGAGTAAGAGGGTATTTTTCTTTTATTTTTGTGATTTTTTAACACAAAGATATGGATTTTTAAAGTTTCTAGTATTTAAATAAATAGAAAATATCCTATTTTCCTACTTATCCACGTCGGCGCCGCGTCAACCTACGATGGATCGAACTCCACGCATCGTCTTCTGGTTCGGCGCCGCCATCCGACTCAGCTGCCACGCGGTCCGCGGTTCACATTCCATCTCCTTGTCCGACGCTATCTGAGCCGTTCATTCGATACACGCACAATCCGACGGTGGCCGATCATCGTCTCCGACTGGTGTGCACCCGTGACCGTCGACCTTCTAAACCCTAATATCTCCCTCGATTCTCAATGGATTTTTGAGTTCTTATACTCTATGGATTCGTCGTGAGAAGACAAACACATCCATACGGTTAACATGCCATGAAATTAAGCCAAACTAAATGGAGAATTCAGAGAAGCTCGGGAGGAAGGAAGAGTCCATACCTTGGCTCTGAGAGGTGAAGCCTCAATCAAAGATGCTCGGCACGTTCTTTGGAGTCCAAGGAGGCTAGGGATGAAGTCTGGAGCTGTGGTGAAATGCCTAGACTTGATTTCCACCAGGCCCGATCACAAAGCTTGGAGGCTAGAACAACTGGATGGCTTGGAGAGGGGGCTTTCACTGGGGAACTCCTTCTCTACCTCTGGTGAAGGTGTGAGAGGAGTTAATTTGGATTTGGTGAAGAATTGGGGAGTGTCCTGTTTCTGGCCAGATTTTTAGCTGAGAAATTGGGCTCAGCTGGGGGGATTCAGGGCATGAGAACAGTGGGGATGAGCTTCTCTTGGCTAGAAGGAGTTCTGGAGTGATTTTTGCAGAGTTTCCTTAAGGTTAGGTTCAGTACCTTTCATGGCCGAGAAGTGTGGTGTTTAAATAGGCTGTGCTGGAGGGCTTCCCAAGGGCAATTAAGGACTGGGATCAGCTGCCTAGGGGAGTATAAGAAGAGCCATGGAGTCCAATTGGAATGGGACAGCTCAGCAAAAGAATTTTGAATTTTTGAATCAATTAGGACATCTCGGCCTGGTGTTTTCTGGCGACTGGGGTGGCCGGCCAGCCAAGGTCAAGTCAGGGAGAAGTTCAGGGGGGTCAGAGGGGTTGAGTGGTAGCATCAATTGGAGTATTTGATGGCTTTAGGGTAGAGATTTAATGGATATTTGGGGTTTAGGTTAGGTGAGGCTAACTTAGGTTTAGCCCTTGGTCCAAAGGCTAGATCTTTGCCCAAAGTGATTGGAGCTGGTCTTGAAGTCCATGGAGAGGTTTGGGTGAGCTTAGATGGCTGGTTTTGAAGTTTGGGGAGGAGATTTGATAGTTTAAGAGTGAGGGAAATTTGATAAGAAGGGAGAAGGGAAGGGTCACCTCCCCTTGCCCAATTTGGCAAATATTGACTTTGGTATGGCTATGGGATGATGCACATGCCATGTTATGCTATGTATGAGCCAGTACAAAGTTTCATGCAAAAGGAATTAAAAGCTTTTATGAATTTTGGGGATTTTGTGTCAACATGCTTAATTTGGTTAATGAGCCACGTATACATGCAATGCTTCATGTAATGCCATGGAATGGTGTTTTAAATATCATGAGGTGATAGTATGATAAAAAAATGTCATATGGGCTCACTTTGGGCTTTTAAAATTTAATTAAGTGAGTTTTTCAAAATGCATTAGGCTTTGGGCCTTTTAACATGCATGTGATGATTTGAAATTTTGAATTCAAATATGGGATGACCAAATTGAATTGGAATTGATTGAAATTGGCTTTAGATGTGTTAGAGTTTGATTTAAAATTATTTGGGAATTTTCATGGGCCACATAGTTTAATTTGAAGAGGGTTTGGGCTTATGGGCCAAAATTGGACTTTTTGGCCCAAGTGAATTTTAAGAGGGTTTTAGGCCAAAAATTTGATCAAATGAATGTTGGTTTTGGTTTAGAAATGTGTTAGGCGAGTTTTAGGACAATTTTGAAGAAAGTTTGAGTTGATTTGGATTAGATTTGGGTATGTTTGGGTTCATGGGTGATTTAGGGCAAAAATGGGATCTTGAGTATTGAATTCAAATGTGAAACAAATTGGACTTGGTTTTAGTTGAAATTGGTATTAAGAATGTTGAATTAAAGTTTAGGAATGAATTTGATCAAAATTGGGATCAATTGGGCTAATTTGGTTTGACATTGGGACCATTTGGGTTAGGATTGGTCAAATTGGGAATTTTGGCAAAAGTGGGCTAAATTGACAAAATTAGCCCATGGTGTAGTTGAACAAAATGAAATTGGAAATATTTGGGATTTTCTGGAATTTTCTGGGAATTTTTGGGATTTTGGGCCAAAAGGGTATTTTAGGGTATCAAGAGGTTATTTGGAGGGTACTGGGATATTTTGGTGAATTTAAAAGGTGGGGGTAGTTTTGAAATGATTTTTAGGAATTTTGGGAATTTTGGGTAATTTTTGGAAGTTTTTTTTTTTGGAGAGTTTTGGGGTAGACTCATGGCTATAGGAGTAGGCTTATGGATCTCAACCAAGTCTAACCACTCTGGGACCAAGCTTAGCCAAATGGTAACAACTTTATGATTCTTCACATATTGACCTTAGCCATCTTAATCAAAGATCTGTGGCTTCAGTTCAATTATGTGAGTTTCTTAAAGGGTGAAAGGGGCAAAGTTCAAAGTTTAGGGTTAATGGGTAAAATGGCTTAGGAGTGTGTGTGTGTGCAAGAGAAGGTCAGGGCACCCAGGGTCACCCTAAATCCAAACAATCCTATAGGAACTCACTATTGATTGCCCATATGTTGATTTTAACCTTCCAAGGTGATTTAGAGGTTTGCAACCATCCAAGTGGGATCCCAAGAGGAGTCAAGAAGTAGCTAAATTGCTAAAGGGTGGGTCCCAATTCTAGTCCTCTAGGATAGTCAATGAGAAGCCATATGGCTTGATCCTAAGAAGCACTAAGGAGAGAAAAGACCTCACGAAAAAATGAGGTCCTCAAATGGACCCCCAATAGGTGTCGTGTGCTAACCAAGCACACCGCGCGTATTGGAGTTGACCGAAGAGATCAACAAAACCAACACAGACGTCTAAGTGACACACTTAGAACAAAGCGTAGAACAGTTCTGCTGGGGAGTGTCAAGTAAATCTCCAAATTGAAGATTCCTGAACTCTTGCTGGGGAAAAGGAGGTGGATTCCAAATTACAACAACTAGAGAGACCGGATTTTAGATTCGTTTCAATTTTATTTCAAATTTTAAGTTTGAGTTTCAAATTGATTTGAGTTTCAATTTTAGTTAAAGTTCGATTTAAGATTGATTTCAAGGTGGATTTCGTTGAGATTTAGAATTTTGGAATGAGAATAGGAACCTAGGTTCTAACCTCGGAATTTGAAAGAGAACTAGAATTTAAGCTCTAGTCTCGACGAAGAGAGTTGGAATTTAGGCTCCAATCTCGAAAAAAAGATCAGAATTTAGGTACTGATCGAAAGGGATGAGGACCAAAATTTAAGTACCAGCCTCGGAGAGAGAATCGAAGTTTAGGTACCGACCTCACAAAGGATGAGAATCAGAATTTAGGTACTGATCTCGAAAGAGTGAGAATTGAAATTTAAGTATCAATCTCAAAAAGAGAGTCAGAATTTAGGTACCGACTTCGAAAGGAGAGAACTGGAATTTAGGTACCAGTCTCGAAAGAGAATTGAAATTTAGGTATCGATCTCGAAAAGAGAGTCAGAATTTAGGTACCGACCTCGAAAGGAGAGAACTGGAATTTTGGTACCAGTCTCAAAAGAGAATCGATATTTAGGTATCGATCTCGAAAAGAGAGTCAGAATTTAGGTACCGACCTCAAAAAGAGAGAACTGGAATTTAGGTACCGGTCTCAAAAGAGAATCGAAATTTAGGTATCGATATCAAAAAGAGAGTCAGAATTTAGGTACCGACCTCGAAAGGAGAGAACTGGAATTTAGGTACCAGTCTCAAAAGAGAATCGAAATTTAGGTATCGATCTCGAAAAGAGAGTCGGAATTTAGGTACCGACCTTGAAAGGAGAGAACTAGAATTTAGGTACCAGTCTCGAAAGAGAATTTAATCAAAATTTAGGTATCGATCTCAAAAAGAGAGTCAGAATTTAGGTACCGACCTCGAAAGGAGAGAACTAGAATTTAGGTACCAGTCTCGAAAGAGAATCAAAATTTAGGTATCGATCTCGAAAAGAGAGTCGGAATTTAGGTACCGACCTCGAAAGGAGAGAAATGGAATTTAGGTACCAGTCTCGGAAGGTTGACGATTGATTCATGAAGATTTCAATGATTAGAAGCGTAGTAGAAGATTGGAATGGGACATGAAAGTGTTTCACATCCCGAAGAATTTCATCAAAGGTTGAAAGTTTGGAGAAGGAAGTGAATCCACGCCATCAGAACCAAATTGAGAATCTCGTGGTTCTGTGTCAGTAGACTCAGCGACCTTCTCAAAGGAGGGGAGAAATCGCAGAGAGTCGAAAAGATTTCGAGAACAGCCGGAGGCTGGGGATATCGGATTCGGAGCTTCGTTTACATTATTCATTGCTTTTAGTGATTTGATTTTTTAAGTTTCATTTTTCGATTGTAATTTCACTTTGATTCGGATTTTCATTGATTTACTTGGTTCACATCTTGAAGTTTTAAGTTGATCTGTTTTGAGTTTTGGTTTGTGTTTTATTCAGACTTTGAATTCAAATTTTATTTTGTTGTTATTATTTCATTCAAATCGTTCTTCGTCCAACTTTCTTTTTAAACCGAGTTAAACTCAGATCTGGTGGAGTTTGCAGTAAATTGCACAAAACTAAAGTTAAAACATAAAGTTCATCTCCACTAAAATGTTGAAGATACATCAGGTGATTCCATCAAAACATTTCTGATGACATCCTTCTGAAAACAAACTTTTACAAAAGTTCATATATATATTTGAACATGGACTGCACTGATATCTCCGTGTACTCTGACAAAATTGTTTGTTCGATTCATCCATATCTGTAGAGTAAACTACACAGGTAATAACATCACCTTCTAAGCCACTTTCCGGAGGAGAATCCCACGTAAGTGTATTTTAGAGGTGTGCTACTACTATGTAGCCTACAGCTCTTAGGGCTACAAATTCTCTGGTTCTGGATCTGGCTGGAAGTAGACCGGAATATTACTCTCCTCCATCCTCCTGAAAGTGATGGAGATCCGTTCTTATGGAACTTCTAGTATGCAGTGCTTCGTCACATCTGCACCATTTCCCTGTAGTACGAGGACAGAGCCTACCGGTAGAGGTATCTCCACCGGCCCTCGGAATTCTCCGGGGCCAACTATCCGGAGTTCTGTCCCGAACATAATGTTGCATTGGTTGATGAAGGAAACGGTACAAAAGGGCCTTACAAAATCATGATGATCTATGTGAGGTGGAATGCAGTCTCCTTCTGCATAGATGTTGATAATACAGCTGTTCGGTATGCAATCAGCGGGTAGGACTCGCCAAGCCACCATCCTTTTTATCATTTTCTTAATTAGAACTGGCATTGGATCCACTTCATCGTAGCGGAGTATCCCTGGCGGATTTCCTTTCTTGTCATCAGCGAAGTTGTAATAGTATCCAAATTGAATAGTAATCCTCCCCTTACCTCTTTTCCATTTCTTTGGCTCGGAGTAGGTCTTTCTACGTAATCGTCCTGCACGACCTTGTTTCTTCAGCTCATTGACGTAGTCTACAATCTCACTCTGCTTATAGTGAGAGAAAACATCTGTATGTAACTCTAGTCATTCCAGGATGTTGACATATCTGCCTCTGGTTCTCTGAAAGTATTCAAAATTCTGCTTCCGTACCATCTGGATCATCTCCAAATCGTGTTCTGAAATTATCTGCAGTTGTCGGGGTCTAGTGACGTACTGTGGGATATATGGCTCCACACCGGCACGCTCTCCTGGGATCGTCACTATCTCAGGTGTAGGCTCTGTAGTAACCTTCTACGGAACAACCTCTGCTATGGTGCTCCTGAGGGCTGGCCTCCTTGGGGCAACTACTACGGCCATTGGGGTTTCTTCCTTGTTCTGCTCTTCTGTTAATTTCTTCAGCATCTTGGTGATACGGCGATTCTTGTTTCTTCTCTGAGTTGGGGTCAGGGTGGCTCTCCTCTCCCCCTGAATCTCGGTAGGAGTAGCACTGACAAGCGTTCCTCCTGCATACATCATCACTGATTTCATCTTGTTTTCCTCGATCATATTGATCTTCCTCTTCATGTTTGCGGCTTGGGGAGCCTTCTTGTTGAGCCTCATCATCGTCTTCCCACCGAATCGCTCGGGATCCACAGCGATCAGCCGGTTTCCTCATATTCCAATTCCACTCGTGCAAGGTCCGAGCCAACCTCTATCACAGCATCAGCTTTCAGCTCTTCTTTGTTAATTGCAAGACTTACACCATCTTTAAAGTTCAGGAACAGCCGCCCGTTCGACATTTCCCTGAAAAGAAAACAAGGAAAGGATCAGGGGTAGTACTCAGGATGAGAACAATAAGAAAATTTACTTATTAATGAAAAATTCTTATTTAATCATTTCGAATTTTATAAGAGTAAGAGAAGATAAGAAAAGATCAGGAGTGAGCTTGTCTCAAAAGGAAGAATCAAAATTTTATTATTACATCAATTGCATATGTTTTCCTTTAACACATTTTTTTTATCATTCATTTTCTTTTTCATTTTATTTCGGGTTCGGACGCAGTTATAAGTGATTAATCTACCCGTGCTTCTAGGAATGAAATTTCATTCTTTGAAACATCAGGTTGCGTAATAATTCTTCAAATATCGTCCATTGATTGGAAGCATAAATCGTTCTCCACGACAATTCACAAGCTGGTAAGAACCTCCTGAGTAGACTGTCTCAACCACGAACGGCCCCTCCCAAGTCGATTCAAATTTACCCCCTATCTTGTGGTGTGCAAGAATAGGTCTTTTGAGAACTAGAACCAAGTCACCGACTTTAAATGTCCTTGGACGGACCAGTTTATCGTGGGCCTGAATCATCTTGGCTTGATATAGTTCCAGATTCCGTTGCGCTGCAAGTCATTTTCCTTCCAAGTTTTCCAATTCTTCCAGCCGTAACTTGGCATTTTCATATGTAGTGATCTTCTCCGCAACTGCAGTTTTGAGTGATAGGAGCTGAACTTCCAAAGGTAGATCTGCCTCGGACCCGTAGACTGTGTAGGAGTCCTGAAAGTCGTTCTGTAGGCCCATAAGGCTTCCAACAACTTCTCGTGCCAATTTCTTTTGTTGTCATCCAAGGTTTTCTTTATAATTTGGATGAGAGTTTTATTAAAAGCCTCGGCCAAGTCGTTTGCTCTTGGGTAGTAGATTATTGAATGACGCTAGTCGATCCCGTGCCTTCTGACAAAATTGTTGATCTTCATACTTCTAAACGCGGACCCATTATCAGAAATGATTCTGCGCGGTACCCCGAAGAGGTAGACGACCTGATTCTTGAAGAACTGTAGCACGTGATGTGCCTTCACTTCTCTGAGCGGTACTGCTTCTGCCCACTTGGAAAAGTAGTTAGTGGCTGCAAGGATAAAACGATGTCCTCTTGAAGAAGGTGGTTCTATTGGACCCACAATATCTGTGCCCCAACATTCAAATGGCCACGACGCGATTGTCGAATGGAGCACATTTGGAGGTTGATTTAGAACCACTCCATGCACTTGGCACTAATGACAACTCTTAGCAACCTTCATGCAGTCGGTCATCATTGAGGGCCAGTAGTACCCTAGTCCTTTAATCTTCATTTTCATCTTCGGACCCGACTAATGAGCCCCACAAAGTCCCGAATGCACCTCTTTAACAATTTCACGAGCCTCGGACCCGCTCAGGCACCTTAGCCACATCTGATCGAAAGACCTTCTGTATAATGTATTATTTATTAATGCGTAAGACAAAGTTCTTTTCTTAATCTGATGGACTAATGACTTATCATCCGGTAAGCTTCCTATTTGCAAATAGTTTATTAAAGTCTGCCGCCAATCTTCTGCATTTTTTGTTACTGCTGCAACTAATTCTTCTTCCTCTTCTGATCTGTGTAATTTATCCATGTCGAGCTGCGAGAGAACCTGTCGTCCCTGAAATGACACTTCAACTGATTCATCCTGTAAGCAGGCAAATTCTTTTGCAAGGCAGGCTAACGCGTCCGCAAGAGCATTTTCTTTTCTAGGAATCTTGTAGATTGTTACATTTGGAATTTGCTCGAATAGTTTCATGGCATACTGAAAGTACTGCTCGAGCCTTGGTTTTAGAATTCTGTACTGTCCGGCAATCTGCTGAATGATCAACTGCAAATCTCTGAAGATGTTGACATCTGTTATACACATCTGAATGGTTAATTCCAATCCTGTTATGAGGGCTTCGTATTATGCTTCTTTATTTGTACACGGTTCTGTTAGGTGGTAGGAGTATCTTAACATCCCCCGTTCCGGTGTTATAAAGATTAGTCTGATTCTCTATCTTTCTGTGCTGAAGATGCTCCATCGAAGTACAATTCCCAACGCTGTTCATCGGGATCTTATAAGCTCATTATCTGGTCATCTGGCAAGTCATCATTGAGAGGCGATTCTGCGGGCAAAGGATGTCCTGCGAGGAAGTCCGCTAGGACTTGTCCTTTTATGGCACGAAGAGGAATGAAAGTTATATCGAATTGAAATAGTATCATCGACCACCTAGCAAGTCTGTCAGAAAGCATCGGGCGGGTCATTAAATATTGCAACGGATTAACTTTTGAAATAAGGTTGACCTTATGAGAAAGCATGTAATGCCTGAGCTTTTGAGCGGCGAAGATCAGGGCCAAACAATGCTTCTCAATTGGAGTTACTTTACTTCCGTCAGAATCAGACGACGACTTAAGTAGTAGAGTGGATTTTCTTTACCCTCGTCATTGACCTGGGCTAACAGGGCTCCAAGGGAGTCGTCTAAAGCCGCGGTATAAAGTATCAACGGTCGTCCCGATACTGGGGCTGCTAAGATAGGAGGTGTCATTAGATATTGCTTATTGTCCTCGAAGGCCGTTGGCATTTCTCTTCCCAAATGAATTTGGTGTCCTTTTTAATTAATGCCGAGAAGGGCTGACACCTACATGACAAATTCGAGATAAAGCGTCGAAGATATGCCAACTTCCCTTGAAAGGATCGTGGTTGTTTCAAAGTTTTAGGAGGCGGCATTTCTAAGATAGCTTTAATCTTTTCCGGATCGATTTCAATTCCGCGATGTCGGACAACAAATCCTAAGAATTTCCCGAAGGTGACTCCGAAGGCTCATTTTAAGGGATTCATCTTAAGATTAAATTGTCTTAATCACTCGAAAACAATTCTCAAATCATACAGGTGATCTTCCTTCAGTTTACTTTTGATGACCACATCATCCACGTAGCACTCAACTTGGTTGTGAATGAGATCATAAAAAATTCTCGTCATTGCTCTTTGGTAAGTTGCTCCTACGTTCTTCAATTCAAAAGGCATTGCTGTGTAGCAGTATATTCCAATCGGCGTTCTGAAGGCTGTGAGCTTCTCATCTTCTGGTGCCATCTTAATCTGATTGTATCCTGATGATCCATCCATGAAAGAGAAGACTTCCTGTGTCGAAGCGATGTCGATCATCAATTCTGGAATCTGTAGCGGAAACTCGTCCTTCGGGCATGCTTTATTCAAATCTCTGAAATCTACACAGATTTTGATCTGTCCATTCTTCTTTCTGACCGGTACCACATTGGCTAACCAAGTCGGATATTGTTCTTCATGGACAAATTTAGCGTCTATTAGCTTCTTAACTTCAGCTATTACTTGTTGTTCAATCTCTAGACGCATCCTTCTGAGAGCTTGTCTGACTGGAATGGCAGTTGGATCCACTCCTAGTCTATGAACTGCAACCTCTGGAGCTAATCCTGGCATTTTATCATAACTCCAAGCAAAACAATCCTTGAATTCTATTAATAGCTTGTCTATTTCTTCGAAGTCTTCTTTGTTGAGTAAGGAGCTAACAAAGGTCGGCCTAGGCTCTTCGCTAGTACCTAAGTTAACTTCCATTAACTCGTCTATTATAGATTTAATTTCTTCTTCAAATTCTAACGGAGCATCTCTGATTGGTAGATCTTCAAGATTATCTGAAGCTTCCAAGCAATCTTCATTAGGCTCACTAGCGACAACCAAGCAAAATTCTGAATCTTCAGCTGATGCTACTGTGCCGAATCCTAGACCATGTTTTGAATTGGGAGGCCGACTGGCGTTGTTCCATAACTTTTCAAAGCGTTGTGATTGGCCTTTTGACCATTGTTTAGGTAGAATACCACGCTGAATTAAATTTTGAACACAGGGAGAATACCACACAATAGGCAGTTCCATTAATTCAGAAGAAGTAACATGTTCAAGTTGTACATCTTTTTTAGTATTGGAGGAAGAAGCACCACGGTAAAACTTGATCGGTTTAGTACCACCACCATGTACCTCTTTGACCACCATACCCTCGATCTTATTAGAATGGATCGGGGTCAGAGTCATAGTATGCACATAGCGATTAATCTTCTCGTACATTACTTTGTATTCTTCATTCTTTTCATCTTCGAGAGAGATCTTGAACTGCGGTTTCCTTTGATTTACTGTTGCTGCTTCTTTCTTGATTTCTTCTACTTCTTCAGAGCTATTCTCCCAATCAACATCGATGACTGGTTTCTTCTGTTCAACTGTTCCACCGTTTCTTCCTCAACCTCATCCCTAGCCTCGACCTCGGGTGCGAGTTCTGGAGAAACCTTCACCATCTCGCCGTAAGGGAGTGGTGAGTAACTGTTGAACAAGAATTTCAGGTTCTTTATCGTCTCATGCTTCTTTTTCTTGATTTGGTATGGCATTTCTGGAGAAGACAGTTTTCTTTGGGGGTGCGTAGTAAGCTGCATCTTCGTGGATTCCGATTTCATGCACGGAGAATGGTTGTAAATCACCTTTGATACACTGCTCTTGTCCTCCTTTATAGAATATTATACACTGGTGTAGAGACAACGGTATCATCCGGTTCTCGTGGATCCATGGCCTGCCCATTATAGCGTTGAATGATGTCTCAGAATCAATTATATGGAACTTTGCAGTTGTCTTAGCTAATTCACCGATCTTCATTAACAGTGTAATCGATCCAAGAGCACTTTCTCCTTTCTGGTTGAAGCCTCTTAGCATCATCTTGTCTGCCTCGAGATCACGGGCATCAATCTCTAAATAGGCTAGCGTTCGAAGGTTCATTATATTAATTGACGCTCCTAGATCAACTAGCACCCTGGAGAGTGTGAACTTTCCAATACTGACTGAAATGTACAATGGTCGGTTGTGATCTGCTGTTCCAAGTAGTAAATCATCGTCCGTGAAGGTAACACCGCGCTGTCCTTTCAATGAGCAAACCTCATCGAAGGAATTACCAGCCATTTGAGCTATGCAAATTTTTAGATCAAGCAACGCCTTGACCTGAGATTCTCTCATCTCCTTTGACGAGATTAGAGCGTCGTAGATGCTCGGCTTGACGGTAGCTTCCTAAGATGGGCTAGCACATTATAGTCCACTTTGTTACCGAGTTGTCCAATTTCTTCCCGAATGGGCAATTCTTCCGTTGGGGTTGGCTCTTCCTGAGCAACCACATGCTTTCCCTTGTCCTTTGGACCCAATCTCGGAGGTAGGATCTTTCTGCTTCTCAAATTGACTTCAGTAATTTCCTCTGAATCTACCAGTGTCTCCTCTTGAATCGGAGCGACTGGCTCTTCTGAAGTTGCCTCAGCGTCTGATAGTTCTAACTCTATCGTGATCGGAGCTCCTCGGAATTCACAAATAGACTCGTCACTTACTGAACTTTCGTAGCCATCCTTGTGAATGTCCTCCTATTCATCATGGTTACCTAGGTTTTGTATGATTTGAGAATCGTTATTCGTATCGAAATCGAGATTCAGATTAGGTTGGTTGTCGTTAGTTACGTAATTGTTAGAAACAGTCAAAAAGTAGCCAACACCATAACTCTTATCATTATAAGAGCCTGCCGGGGCGAGCAAATAATCATACAGAGTCAGTGGTTCCAGGAATTTCTCCCCTGAATCAGAAACAACCATCCTAGGAAAAGCAGCCCCTAGTTTACCTTTTGGAACCTCAGTCTTCTCTTCTTCCACAATCTTCTCCTTCTCCTGGGACGGTTCTTCAATCACTAGCGATAGTGCCGGCTTGGCAGGTTTCAAACTTTGAGTTGAAGCGCGAACCGAAGCGGTCTGAATGTGATCCAAAATTTTCTTTGATGACTTCGTCCAAACAGTATTCCATCCATCGTTGGTCGTGTACGGGTCGATCGGAACAATAGGCTCCGTCGAGATAACATTGACGGAACCTCCTTTTGGGGTTCCTTCATGTATTCCTTTGGGATCGTTATGTTCCCTCTCCGAAGATTATCTTCCAGCCAGTTCTTGAAAGTGAAGCAGTCTTCGATCTTATGTCCTAGCATCCTGTGGTAGGGACAGTAGTTTGGATGATCCTTCTTGTCGACTTCCTCGAGCTTCCTGGGCTCTGGCAATAGAAAGTCGGGCGTCTTCATCAAACTCCACAACATCTTCGCCACTGCCTCAGTTTTGAAGGGGTATTCTTTGTTCAAAAGTTCCTTCAGGGGACGAAGCGAATGAGGCGGCGGCTTATCTTACCGCGGTGACTGATAACTCGGTCGAGGCTGAAAACTCTGCTGAGGCTGATAATCCTACTGAGGGTGTTGATAAATCTGTTGCGGTGGTTGATAACTCGGCTGCGGTCGCTCTGGCCGTATTTGACCGGTCGTTTACCTTTGTCCACTCGCCGCGACGGTCCTGGATTTCTTCTCGGAAGCTTTTACAGGCTTCTGCTTATCGGTCTTATCGATGAAACTTAGCTGTTTCGCTTCCTCCTGCAAGCTCCTGGCCTTGCTAAGCAACTTCTCGAAAGTCTTAATTGTGAATCTCTTAAGGAGAAGTGCTATCGGGCCATGGATACTCTTAAGCAAGATACCGACCGCATGTTGTTTCTGAAGCTGTGGTTCACACTTCATGCGCAGGTTCCTCCATGGAAGTATGTAATCCACCAATGTTTCGTTTGGTTTCTGTCGCTCCACCACTAGATCACCGATAGTGATGTGGTGCTGAGCTCCGGCAAACATCTTAACGAAGAGATTTTCCAATTCTGCAAAAGTCTTGACTGATCCATTCAGCAATTCTGCATACCAGTCGAAGGCGATCCCTGACAAACTGCTGACTAACTGTTGGAAAAGCAAAGCATCGCTCCCACCAACATTGCAGCAATTGGCACAAAAATGTGCGACATGTTTACGGGGGTTTCCCGTTCCATCGAAAGTGTTAAACAGAGGTGGTACAAAGCCCTTCGGTATCGGGATCACATCAAATTCTTCGTGGTAAGGTCTACCCGTCCGAATAGATGTTCCACTCTTGGACTGAGCTAAGGCTTCTCGCACCTGCTGTTCTACCATGCTCTTAATATCTTTTTCAGGAATCATATTCTGTGCAGAATCTTTCTTCAGCTGATCATCTCCGTTAACATATGTAATATCTTTTCCTCCATCTGCAATATGGATGACCTCTGGGGGTATTTCTTTCTGAGGCTGGGCCTAACTTTGGAGAGTGGCTAAGGCGGCAGCCATCTCTTTCATCCTTTTCACCATCTGGGAAATTGTATCATCTCTTTCTTGAATCTATGCTCTCATTAACTCTGGCTCATCTCTTTCTAAAGCTGGCGGAACTCACTGTGAAGCTGACGATGCTCGTGTCTCAACCATGTTGACCTCAACATACTCTTCATCCATGAATTTTGATGAATCCACTTTGTCCCTTAATTCTTCTCCTCTTTCTCTTGCTAGCCGTTGGATGTCCATTCTTAGTTGCCCTATGGCATCCTCAAGTGGCCTTTTCTGAATGATCTCATGGTTGTCAGGAGACGACTGTTGAACCTCTCTTTCAGGGGTTTTTTTTACTGCGGTACTTTCTACAGATCTGGGATCTTCAACCAGGCTTGTCTTTCCAGAACATTCTGTTGGCATTAGTTCGGCAATAATAGCTCGCCACACCATCCTTCTTGTAGCAGAAGGCCTAGGACCAGCTGGTCTGTCGGCGGTGTGTAAGTAGGTGGTGTCCTCCTAATATGGAGACTCGATACAACAATGGGTGAGCCTCCCTCGCTAGCTCGCACCTTTTTCTTCGGTCTTTTAGGGACAATAGCAGGCTCTACTCAAGGACCGAGGCAGGACTTAATTGGCGCTCGTCCCATTCTCCCCAGAATCTCTGATACAGGACATCCTTCTTTTCTGGCTAATTTCTCGACTACCGCACGCAATCGGGTAAGCAGTGTAGCCTTGCTCTTCTTCTTCTTGCTGTCACTGTAATATGCTGGCCGGGGTAACACAGCGACGATCTTTTTGGTATCTACTTCATCAGATACAGCAGAGAGAGGGTGGAATCTATTTCCTTCCGACAGTGGTGAGTATTCTGGCAGTTCTTCCTCTTTCTCTTCAGGGATATCATCAAGACAGGCGGCTTCAGCTTCTCTGACCTTCCTGATCTTAGCAAACTTCCTGTTTTTATTCCTCCTCTGTGTCCGAGTTAAGGGCCTATACTTCGAACCAGACCCTTTCTCCAAAACAGACGGCACCGCAGCGAAGTCTAAACCCTCCACGGTGACAGGCTCATAAATGACTTGTATTTCTTTTCCTTTCAGCTCAGCGGAACCGAGGTAGGTGCAGAATGACCGACCGGTGGGGGTAGAGACAACGGCTCTGGGGTATCGATCAACCTCCTGCGAACGAGCAGTGTTCCTTTCAACCGGGGCCCTCTGCAGGGAGGGAACTCTTGAGTCGACTTCAGGTTAAACTCAATCATAGGCTCCTCAGTCTCAGGCACTTTGTTCATCAGTTCGAAAAGAGTAATATCGGCAAACTTAACATCCGTGTTATCGAACCCTTGTCCAAAATAGATGATCCCATTGTCAGGCAGTTCATCCTTGTAGATAGCTAAGTCAAGTCCATTGGTAAAGGAGAAAATCAGCTTCGGGGCAGACATCTTCTGCAAGGCAAGTTTCAATTACCAATCCTGAATTACACTTCCTTCATCAGGACGAAACGAAAGAAATTGAAAAGAGTTCGAACACAATTTATTTAAGTTTTATTTATGCATTTACTATTTAGAAAAGAGTTTGTTTGTTAGGAGGTTAGTTTATTCATTAAAAATGAGAGGAGATTAGAGAGGGTAAAGGACCCAATCCAGAGCTTAGAAAGGAAGGGAAAATCTCGTAGGATTTCTCAACTCAAATGACCGCTCCTAAGCTAACACCTATTGGGGGTCTACCTCGCCTCTTCGGAGAGGTATCAAAAAGAGGATTTCAGAACCTCTCTGTTTAGGAGTGTCTAAACAGTGGCTCCAAAAACCAAGAAGAGTTTATCATACTTGTTCAAGACAGAAATGAACAAGATATGTCAACGGAAGAATGGTAGTTTGATCCACTAGGGGCATGGACTTACTACCGATTTATGAAAGCAAAACCATCCGATCAAAATGGAGAGAGGAACTAGTCCCCAGCGGAGTCGCCAGAAGTTGTCGGCATATTTTTAGGTTATGTGTTGGATTTTAAAAAATGGGTCGCCTACAAAAATTGTCGGCGAATTTTAAATTTAATTTAAATATATAATTTCAAAAGTATTATTTGATTTTGAAAATAATTTTAAGTTTGAAGAATTTTAAGATATGAAATCAAACAAATCTCACATCCCAAATAGTTTATATAAACGAGCGCCGCATCACAAACCATGTATCTATCCCGAAGAATAGACACATTGCTTAATGATGAGGCTCGATTAAATAAACTAGAAGATTTGTGACATCCGTTTGGTCTGCGAACCAATTTTATAAGCCGACAAGTTCTCCTGTTTAATATAAAGGAATTAAACAGTGGTTTATATTACTCCGGTTCTTAAAGTTCCCTATAAGGGCAAGCCCCTATAGTTAATTACATCTTAAATCACGAGAATCATTTAAGAAAACTCTCGATAATGATCAGTGGCTTTGCTCTCAAGAATTTCAAGTTTTAAGGTTTTCAAAGGATTGAATTTTGGAATTTCAAAAGGGGTTAGCTCAAATTTGGAACAATTTATTTTGGAGTCCAATGGAAGAGAGGTAGGAGAAGCTGGATATCCAAGAAGAATCTTGGCAACTTCCCAAACTATCCTATTATTTGGCTTCAATTTGAGATTTTATTTAATGTTTCAATCTCACCAATTTTAATTAATTAGGACTTATGCTTGTATGATATAATCACACAAGTAGCCTCGAAGATGTGAGGGTTTATGTCGTACCGAACAACTACCTCGGAGTCCTAAGACTAGTTAGGGCTTAATTTGCATAACATGATCATGCAAATGTCTAACGAAAAGATGAGGATTTATGTTGCACTAGGCAAACTACCTCGAAATCCTATGGCTTAGTTATTTAATTCTAAGAAAGGTTTTGCTGATGACGACCCGAGTTTTGCTGATGACGATGGCCGTGTTGCCCACTATATTCCAAGCACCTTGTTGTTGCAGAAGTTTAGTTTTAGAAGTCATAAACCAAAGGATGAATCTTAAAATCCAAATGTCTTTAATGTTTTATTAAGGAAATCTTAATGTTGATTATAACAACATCGGTTAAGATCCCACGATTCCATCCTTCCGGCATCGTTATTTTTATCGGATTCACTTAGTCCAGATGAATTTGCTAAACTCAACTGAATGAGTTCCACTTTCATTTAGACCGTGGGAAATCCCGTTAGCAACACGTGGGTTATATCATCCGAGGGATTCCCGATCATCCAACAAGACGTTTTAATTTAGTTAAAGTTGTAGTTTTGTTGTTCTGTTTGTGATTAAATTTTGAGTTGTTTTATATTTTGAAATGTTGTGGTGGTGAATTTTATCTTGTTGTGACTTTTAATTTAGTTTTGGTTTCAGTTCAGGGACTATCCTAAAGGTTTTGGTTGTCATGCAACAGTCTTGTTTAACATGCAAGAAAAGTAAAGCACAGTGTAGGTAAAGAAAATGCGATAAAGTAAATTGCAATAACATAAAAGCGTACCTGGAGAGTCTTCCCGTCATTCCAAGCTACACTTTAAAACACATATTAAAGCATTTAAATATTTCAATATGTACCTAGGTAAAGACTAAAGGAAGGGTTTAGGTTGTCTACCAGAATCCTAATCCTATAGCTAGTCATTTCCTATGACGTCTAGGTTCTTGATTTTGTTTAAGGATGATTTTCTTCACCAAAGAACAATTAAGTTCAATTGTTCTTTAAAACTACCCATCGTATTGAGGAAGTTCTTAGAACAAATCCTAAACATCTTTTCAATACCTCTGGGACAGTTTTGAGTCCAAGTGAATTTAATTACACAAGTGAATTAATCATCCAAGGGTTTAGTTAAGTTTTGTTCCCTTGCTCTGTGAACTAGGATGTTTGATTATCCTATGAGTGAAGTGACATTTCACTTAACGCTTATTTTAATAGTTATAATAATTTAAAGCTTTCAGGGGCAAGTTAATTTGTTAAAGATTTTAATGATTTGAAGTTAAAGTTGATGATTTACTTTAATATGATTTAATTATGAAATTTTAATCAATGATTTTTAAGTTTGGAATGGTGTTTGATTCATTTAAGTTAAACCTTTTGTAAATGATATCAATATTTTATGTTAATTTAATTTTTTAGATTAACTTAGGTCAAAAGAGGTGTTCAAATGATTTATTAAATTTTGATGATTTAATTTGGATTAATTATATTAATTAATTTAATTTTTACATTTTGTTTTAAGGTAAGTTGTCTTAAAATTATTTAAAATTTGCAAATTTGATTTAAGTTTGTTTTGAAATGATTTTAAATTAGTTTCAAATATTTTTAATTATTTAACGTTTTTGGCTTTAATCAATTATTAAATTATTTATTGATGTAGGCTTTAATTAAATTAAGAATTATTTACTTTTAATCATTTAATTATTAATTCCACTTATCCGCTTAAGTTTAAAATTTAAATATTATTAAGTGGTTTATTTAGGGATTTTTAAATTAAAGAATCAGTGTCCTCCTAAATTATATCCCAATTTTAATAATCTAATTTTAATTAATCTTCCAAAATTTAAATTATTTAATTAATTAAAGTTTCATTTTTGGTTTATTAAAGTGATTAATGGGTTCCTACCTTTAGATTTCCCAAAGTTTCAATCATCTAAGAGAAAATTAAAATCATATATTTTACCCCCATTTTGATTAAACCTAAAGTTTTAATTAGGGGTTAAAATCTTTTAATTACCTTTATGCCCCTTTAAGCCTATTTATTTTATAACTCATTAAATTAAGCTTAAATAAACTTAAAATTTTTATGCCACTTCACACACATGTCAATTAAGACATTAAAGGACAAAATGTGATTTTTCAGAATTTAATTTATTCATATAATTATTTTCAATGGAAAATAGGGGTTTTCAAAGAAAATTCACCAACATGACCAAGGTAAAGTTCCTATCCTTAAGAAAATTATGAGATGTTCCTAATGACCAGAGGACCACTTAGACCAACTTTGGTGATTTTTTTAATAATATTTTATTTATTATAATTATTTCAAGTTTTGGAGTGTTAATTAATTATAAAATAAAATAAATGTTGAAAAATGGATTTTATATTTTTCAAAAATCTCTCTAACCTCAAGAAATTCGAAAAAAGAAATTTTACATTTTTATGATTTTTCTTTGATTTATTAGAATAATTTAGTGGGAAGGCTAGAAAATACATTTTTTTTAATTAAAAAATTGTTTTAAGGCTTTGAAATAAAATATCTTAAGCTAGAGACTTATGAAAAATATTTGATTGGTTCCTAAGTGATTAGGGGACCAAATATGACATTTTTATGATTTTTATTATTTTTGTAATTTTTTTTTATTTTTTAATTATTAAAAATATTAAAATATGCTTAAAAATGAAAATTTTTAGAAAATTTCAATTTTATTTTTCTTAGACTCCTCTAATATTAGAGAAGTCCCAAAATCAATTTGGTGAATTTTTGAAATGTATTTTTAGAGTTATGAATTTTTAAATTTTAATTTTGATTATGTGGCTTAATTAGTCCATTTAATAGGGTTAAACATTTCCAATTGACTTCAAATTTTTATGTGATGTTCCCCTGATCCTAAAGATCAGTGGAGAATTATTTTCAAGTCATTTTAATGTGTGATTAACTCTAATTAATTAAAGTTCAATTTAGAGTGATTAGGCCAATTATGATTATCCTTAATGAATTAACTCAAACCATAATTATTCTAGGGTCCTTTGGTCCTAAGGAACTTCACCAAATTTTCTTAGAATTTTCTAAGAAACATACTAATTTTTGGAATTAAAATATCAAAAATAGTGTCATGAAATTGAAAAATACATAACTTGTCATAGGGATGGCCTCCGACCTTGAAAAATTCAGAGAATGTTCCCCAAGGCAGAGGCTTCAAAAACCCTATGATCTCATGCCATGTTGAAATTTCTATGAAAATGGAGAATTGAAATACCAAAATGAGTAAATAATTAATTAAAAATAAAATACTCATCAAATTAACTCATTTCTTTTTTTCACATTATTCTCCTCTGTTCACTGAGTAAGAGGGTATTTTTCTTTTATTTTTATGATTTTTTTACACAAAGATATGGATTTTTGAAGTTTCTGGTATTTAAAAAAAATAGAAAATATCCTATTTTCCTAATTATCTACGTCAGCGCTGCGTCAACCTACGGTGGATCGAACTCCACGCATCATCTTCTGGTTCGGCGCCGCCATCCGACTCAGCTGCCACGCGGTCCGCGGTTCACGTTCCATCTCCTCGTCTGATGCCATCTGAACCTTTTATTCGACACACGCGCAATCCGACGGCGGCCGATCATCGTCTCAGACTGGTGTGCACCTGTGACCGTCGACCTTTTAATCCCTATTATCTCCCTCGATTCTCAATGGCATTTTAAGTTCTTATGCTCTATGGATTTGTCTTGAGAAGACGAACACATCAACAGGGTTAACATGCCATGAAATTAAGCCAAACTAAATGGAGAATTCAGAGAAGCTCGGAGGGAAGGAAGTGTCCGTACCTTGGCTCTGAGAGGTGAAGCCTCAATCAAAGATGCTCGGCACGTTCGTTGGAGTCCAAGGAGGCTAGGGATGAAGTCTGGAGCTGTGGTGAAATGCCTAGACTTGATTTCCACCAGGCCCGATCACAAAGCTTGGAGGCTGGAACAACTGGGTGTCCTCGGAGAGGGGCTTTCATCTGGGAACTCCTTCTCTACCTCCGGTGAAGGTGTGAGAGGAGTTAATTTGGATTTGGTGAAGAATTAGGGAGTGTCCTATTTCTGGCCAGATTTTTAGCTGAGAAATTGGCCTCAGCGGGGGGATTCAGGGCAGGAGAACAGTGGGGATGAGCTTCTCTTGGCTAGGAGGAGTTCTGGAGTGATTTTGGGAGAGTTTCCTTAAGGTTAGGTTCTGCACCGTTCATGGCCGAGAGGTGTGGTGTTTAAATAGGCAGGGCTGGAGGGCTTTCGGGGGCAATTAAGGGCCGGGATCAGCCGCTCAGTGGGAGAAGAAGAAGAGCCATGGAGTCCAATTGGATTGGGACGACTCAGCAAAAGAATTTTGAATTTTTGAATCAATCGGGACCTCTCGGCTCGGTGTTTTCCGGCGACTGGGGTGGCCAGCCGGCCAAGGTCAAGTCAGGCAGAAGTTCAGGGGGGTCAGAGGGGTTGAGTGGTGACATCAATTGAAGTATTTGATGGCTTTAGGGTAGAGATTTAATGGATATTTGAGGTTTGGGTTAGGTGAGGCTAACTTGGGTTTAGCCCTTGGTCCAAAGGGGTAGATCTTTGCCCAAAGTGATTGGAGTTGGTCTTGAAGTCCATGGAGAGGTTTGGGTGAGCTTAGATGGCTAGTTTTGAAGTTTGGGGAGGAGATTTGATAGTTTAAGAGTGAGGGAAATTTGATAAGAAGGGATAAGGGAAGGCTCTCCTCCCCTTGCCCAATTTGGCAAATATTGACTTTGGTATGGCTATGGGATGATGCACAAGCCATGTTATGCTATGTATGAGCCATTAGAAAGTTTCATGCAAAAGGAATTAAAAGCTTTTATGAATTTTGGGGATTTTGTGTCAACATGCTTAATTTGGTTAATGAGCCATGTATACATGCAATGCTTCATGTAATGGTGTTTTAAATATCATGAGGTGATAGTATGATAAAAAAATGTCATATGGGTTAACTTTTGGGCTTTTAAAATTTAATTAAGTGGGCTTTTCAAAATGCATAAGGGTATGGGCCTTTTAACATGCATGTGATGATTTGAAATTTTGAAATCAAATATGGGATGACCAAATTGAATTGGAATTGATTGAAATTGGCTTTTGATGTGTTGAAGTTTGATTGAAAATTATTTGGGAATTTTTATGGGCCACATAGTTTAATTTGAAGAGGGTTTGGGCTTATGGGCCAAAATTGGGCTTTTTGGCCCAAGTGAATTTTAAGAGGGTTTTAGGCAACATTTTGATCAAATGAATGATGGTTTTGGTATAGAAATGTGTTAGGCAAGTTTTAGGACAATTTTGAAGAAAATTGGAGTTCATTTGGATTGGATTTGGGTATGTTTGGGTTCATGGGTGATTTAGGGCAAAAATGGGGTCTTAAGTATTGTATTCAAATGTGAACCAAATTGGGCTTGGTTTTGGTTGAAATTGGTATTAAGAATATTTAATTGAAATTTAGGATTGAATTTGATCAAAATTGAGATCAATTGGGCTAATTTGGTTTGACATTTGGTCTATTTGGGTTAGGATTGGGTCAAATTGGGGATTTTGGCAACAGTAGGCTAAATTGACGAAATTAGCCCATGGTGTAGTTGAACAAAATAAAATTTGGAATATTTGGGATTTTCTGGAATTTTCTGGGAAGTTTTGGAATTTTGGGCCAAAAGAGTATTTTAGGGTATCAAGAGGTTATTTGGAGTGTATTGGGATATTTTGGTGAATTTAAAAGGTGGGGGTAGTTTTGAAATGATTTTTAGGAATTTTGGGAATTTTGGGTAATTTTTGGAAGTTTTTTTTTAGAGAGTTTTGGGGTAGGCTCATGGCTATAGGGGTAGGCTTATGGATCTCAACCAAGTCTAACCACTTTGGGACCAGGCTTAGCCAAATGGTAACAACTTTATGATTCTTCACATATTGACCTTAGTCATCTTAATCAAAGATCAGTGGCTTCAGTTCAATTTTGTGAGTTTCTTAAAGGGTGAAAGGGGCAAAGTTCAAAGTTTAGGGTTAAAGGGTAAAATGGCTTAGGAGTGTGTATGTGTGCAAGAGAAGCTCAGGGCACCCAGGGTCACCCTAAATCCAAAAAATCCTATAGGAACTCACTATTGATTGCCCATATGGTGATTTTAACCTTCCAAGGTGATTTAGAGGTTTGCAACCATCCAAGTGGGATCCCAAGAGGAGTCAAGAAGTAGCTGAATTGCTAAAGGGTGGGGCCCAATTCTAGTCCTCTGGGATAGTCAATGAGAAGCCTTATGGCTAGATCCTAAGAAGCACTAAGAAGAGAAAAGACCTCCCCAAAAAATGAGTTCAACACTACCTTCCAACTCTCTTCTACTTCTCAGTTGAATTGCTTTTACATGCTCTTTATTCTTATCTCTTGGATTCACTTCAGTATTACTTGAAAGCATTCCTTGGGATCTATTACTTAATAAATTTGCTATTTTCCCCAATTGATTTTCAATATTTCTGATTGTTACTCCACGAATTTGCAATATATTTTCCATATGTGACACCTCTTCTTCAATAGACAACTTCTTATCCTTTATTTGTAAAGCATTGTTAAAACCTGGAGGATAGGTTAGTCTGTAATTATTATTTCCTTGGTTGTTCCAGTTCCCCAATGGGTTTACTTGGTAGTTCCCCCATTGTTGATTAATACCCCCCTGATTATTGGTATTCCACTTAAAGTTTGGGTGGTCTTCCAACCTGAGTTAATATAATTGGAATATGGGTTATTATGCTTGCTTATAACATTCAAAGTTTTTGGTGAAGAATAAGAATCAACCATTTGGCCTAATGAATTTTCTTCAATCATTAAATTTGGCTGAGAAAAATTTATTCCAAATTGGTCTATCTTCCTTGAAATTGCAGCAACTTGATTTGCTAACATTGCAAAAGCATCATTTTCATGAACAATGGCTACCTTTTTAGGATTTAACCTTTCAGAAGGCCATTGAAAATTAATAGTAGCCATTTCTTCAATTAAAAAATAAGCATCAAAAAACTGTTTAGACATTAATGATCCACCAGCAGCAGCATTGATAATTGATCTATGAGATCCAACTAATCCATTGTAAAAGGTTTGAATTATTAACCAATCTGGTATCGAATGATGTGGACATTTACTAAGGAGATCTTTAAATCTTTCTCATTCTTCATATATTGATTCACCTTCAAACTTACAAAAAGATGTAATATTATTTCTCAACTTTGCAGTCTTCGATGGTGGAAAATATTTAGCAAGGAATTTCTGTGCGAAATCACCCCAAGTTCTGATAATCTAGGTGCTAACAAATTTAGCCATATCTTAGCTTTATCCCTTAGTGAGAAAGGAAAAAGTTTGAGTCTAATAGCATTATACGAAACACCATCATATTTAAAAGTAGCACACAACTCTAGAAAATTAGCAAGATGCAAATTAGGATCTTCAGCTGTTGCTCACCCAAACTGATAATTAGATACCATTTGGATAATAGCTGGTTTAACCCCAAAGGAATTAGCAGCTACAGCAGGGTGTTAAATACTACCATGAAGTTCATCCACCGTAGGGTTAGCATAATCTCTTAAAGGTCTTAATTCTTTATGGATGCCAACATTTTGATTTTGATGATTTGTCATTTCCTGAATATTTTTATCTTTTTATATATTTTAAATTTTTTAAATTTTTTTATAGTTCTTTCTAATTCAGAATGTAAAGCACAAGTCCCTTTGAACTTGAACTACACATACAACAATAAAATAAAACAAAACACAGTAACAAAAACAAAGAAAAGTAAAAAATTTAAATTTTTCTTAATTTTCTTTAAAAAAGCAGTTTTAATTAATTTCCCCGGCAACAGCGCCAAAAGCTTGACCCCAGAAAAATATATGTGCTTTCGATTTAGATACGAAAATTATAATTTTATATTATGGGATACTACACAAGTATACGTATCATTTATCAAGTAATATAGGACTTTCTATTTAAGCCCTGAGATATCGAACCCACAGGAAAATGTAAAAACTTTTTAAAGAAATAAGAAAATTATATTTTTACTTATTAAATGACTTTTGAAAGTATGTTTTGATTTGTAAAGTTTGAATATTGTTTTTGTTATTTTTGATAAAAAAGCTAAGTAGAAAATGAAAATAAAACATGATCTATAACACTATGAAATAAAATATCTTTTTCTTTCTCGTTTAAAGCAATAATAATTATGAAAGTATTGTTGTGGAAGTATTTAAATGTCTTGTGACAAATAGGAGCTAATTTATTCTTTACCCTTACTTTATTCTATAAAGAACATTGGTTAAATTGAAATTTTAAAATTTTGAAAATGGTTATGCAGAGAAGATACCAGCTCTCACTCTAGAGTTCCCTCGATTCCCTCCACCTGGGGGCTAACTTCTCATAACAAAATTTAAAATATCAAAGCAAATTAGGGGGCTTTAGCCTGTCACTCTAAAGTCCTCTAGTTTTACGCCCCATTAAAAAAAATATCTCCTAATATATTTGCATTTAATTATATGGACTACAATTCTCACCCATATAATTGTATGTGATTTTTACCAATTGTTGTTTAAGACAATACCGCATTGGATCATACATAATCTCACAAAAAATTTTAACATCTTAACTAGCTAAATTAAGAAGTAAATTACATGGAATTAAATCTTCACAACTTATTCCAACTCTGAACACTTATACATTCCACAACAATCCTACATAGTTTAATTACTACTTCATTTAAGAAAGAAAAAGATAAAGAAAACTACTCAGATCTCATGGAGAAAACATAAGCACACATTGAATTGAAAATAGAAATCATAATGAAAACACAACAAGTTTTAATTAAAAACTAATTATAAAACATAAATAAACACTTATTTAAAAATCCTCTCCACAAGACTCTAGAAGTTCCTTTGAAACTTGACTTTCCACTAAAACACTCCTCAGAGTGGGTCAGCCAACTCTGATGGCTCAGAAACAAACTTCAGAATTGAATAAAAACTAAATAAAAGGAATGAATACAATTGGTGAGAAGAAGGCGTCACTCGAACCCCTATCTCCTTTCTTTCTCTCTACTAACTCTAAAAGACTTTAAAACTATAAATAATAAAAGAAAAAAAGTAAAACTAGAAGGGGACTCTTTGAAACTAATTCCAATTCTTCATTATATAATTTTCCAAAAGGTGTCGTGGTCTCTTGACCCGACCTTAAATAACGCAGTAATTTATGCTTTCAAAAATATGTTATAGCCAATAAGTTGACCCAAATAATAATAGCGGCTAGTGTATATAATTATAATTATATGGAAAATATTTTACACACTAAATGTACTACGCAAATATACGTATCATTTCAAGTAATATAGGGCTTTAAATAAAGACCCCAGTATCGATCCCACGAGGAGGTTTATAGATTTTTAAATATTTAAATTTTATTTTTATGTATTTCCTTTAAAGTTACAAATTTAATATTTAATTTACTAAATGCAGAAATAAAGCAGTACTAAAATAATGAGTAATGTAAATAATAATAAGCAAGCAACTTTCTTTCTTTCAATTAATCCAAGACTTTTTAGATAATGTAATATTTGTGGAGAATATAAATTTATGGTATTGTGCCAAATTGAAGCATTCTTATTCTTTACCTTCGTTTGATAGTATAAAGAACATTGGATAATCTATATATCAGGTCTGGATGTATTGTTAGTAGAATGGGTTAATCTAGGCTCAAACTACTAGATGTCCAAGGGTGGCTATGGTCGGCCCTACTAGTGACCCTTTCCTTTTCTATAAACCAAATTAAAAGAATTTAGTCTGTCACTCTAAAAACTTATTAATTCTATGCCCATTGAATAATATTTTCCTATTTATTTGCACTTCACGTTGAACAACCCGCACGAGGCCTTCGACTGCCAATGATTCATGTGATATCTACTAGTTAAGAATTCATCTCCTTCTAGGTCTCAAATTCTTGACATATTTTTAACAACTTAAATTGCCAATTTAAATAGTAAATTAGATTTAGTATTTAATATCATCACAATATTTAAACATATTTAGTTTTTAATTCTCCAACAAATTTTATATTATCTTATTTATCTTTTTCATAATTGAAAGAAGAAAGTAAAGTAACTACTCGAACACATTGAATTTAAATAACAAAACATATAAATAAAGCTTTGAATCAAATTACAAATAATTGTCTCAAGTGTTCTCCAACCGAAACACTGATTCCTTCTGACTCCAAAGCGAAATAGACTTCAAAAACACCAACTCTTCCAAACTCTCAATACAAACTCCAAATAAAATAAACTCACTAATTTATGAAATAGTAAACTAAAAGTGTGGCCACATATTTAAAATTATCTCTCTAAATGGGGGGCAGCTTTTTTTCATGGGGGGCCTCCTATTTGTAGGCTTCAAGAGTTACCCTAAAGCATCTCTTCAAAATTTGTCCAAGTTCGTGAATCTTCTAGAAGCTGGCCAATACCGGCGCCTAGGCGCGCCCGGTTCTGACGCCTAGGCGCCGGACTCCGCTTCCCGGTTCTTCGCACCTCTTAACTTTGGATCGCACCTCTGCCGATCCAAACCGTTGACGTCTAAATACAATGTATTACATGTCCTATAATCCGGGAATAGCGCGATCTTCTAGAAAGTCCGATAACCGCCTACGTCGACATATTTTTAGGTTATGTGTTTTATTTTTGAAAAGGGAGTCGCCTACGAAATTGTCGGCGAATTTTTTATATTTTTAAATTTAATTTAAATATATAGTTTAAAAGAATAACATTTGATTTTGAAAATAATTTTAAGTTTAAAAGTTTTTTTTTAAGATATGAAATCAATAGATCTCGCATCCCGAATAGTTTATATAAACGAGCGTCAGCATGCAAACCATGTATACATCCCGAAGAATGAACCTGTGCCACATGATGGGGCTCGATTAAATAAACTAGAAGATTTGACGTCCGTTTGAGTCTGCCAAACCAATTTTATAAGTAGACGAGTTATATGAGCAATATGAAAACATTAAGCAGGGTTTATATTACACAGGTTCTTTAAAATTCCCTATAAGGGCAAGCCCACATAGTTAATTACATCTTTGATGACGGAATCACCTAAGAAAACTCTCGATAATAATCGAAATGGTACGCATCTCGGGAATTTCGAAAGTTTAAGTTTTCGAGGTTGAATTTTGGAATTTGACTAAGGAATGGATCGAATTTGGAACATTTTATTTTTAGGAGTCCAAAGGAAGAAGGGTAGGAGAAATCACGGATCCAAGCGAACTGCGGTAATTTCCCGACTATCCTATTGTTTGGCTTGAATTTAGGAAGGTCATACGTTTATTTAGTATTTTGATCACACTTGATTTTAATTAGTTAGGGCTTATATTTATATGATAGAATCTAACAAAATGGCACGGAAGATATGAGGGTTTATGTCGTGTCGGACGACTATAGGAATCTAGACCGGTTAGGGCTTAATTTGCAATGCGATACTGTAGAAAGTTGAGGATTTATGTTGCCTTAGACGGAAACTACCTCGAAGTCCTATGGCTTTGTTGTTTAATTCTAGGAAAGTTTGCTGAAGTGGGTTCGAGTTTTGCGACGACGATGGCGTCTTTGCTCTACCGTACTCCGAGCTCCTTGTTGTTGCGAGAGGTTTAGTTTTAGAAGTCATAAATCGGGAGATGAGAGAAGTGTTTGGTTTAAAGAAAGTCTTAATTTCCATGTGTTTTTAACATTTTAATTAAAACGAGATCTTAAAGTTGATTAAAAACGGAGCCGATTAAGATCCCGGTTCCGTCATCCCGGCACGTTATTTTCATCCAATTCACTTAGTCCAGATAGTTGCTAAACTCGACTAAATGAGTTTTTACTCTCTTTTTCATGTGGACGTGGGAAATCCAGATTAGCAACGCGTGGGTTACATCATCGAGGTATTCAGATCATTCAATGAGACGTTTTAATTTAGTTGTAGTTGTAGCTTTGTTATTACGTTTGTGATTAAATTTTGAGTTGTCTTATATTTTGAAATGTTGTGGCGGTGAATTTTATCTTGCAATGACTTTTAACTTAGTTTTGGTTTCGATTTTAGGGACTATCCTAAAGGTGTGGGTTTTCATGCAACGAGTTGTTTTATCATCAGAAAAATAAAGTGCATTTAACGATAAATGAAGTGCCGAGAAAGTAAATTGCAGGAAAGTAAATTGCGATAAAATAAGCGTACACGGAGGGTCTTCCGAGATCATCCCATTTTGCACTTAAAAACACGGTTAGAATATTTAAACGGATTCCTGAGTAAAAATTTAAGGTAAAGGTTAGGGTTTTCTACCAAATTCTAATCTTATGGCTAGTGTTTCCTATGTGTCTGAGTTCCTTGTGTTTTAGTTTGAAAGACGATTTTCTTAGTCGAAAGAACAATTAAGTTCAATTGTTAACGCATAAATATCTATCATATTGAGGAAGTGCTTAAAAAGAATCCTAAACATCTTTTCAATATTTCTAGGATTGTTTTAAGTCGAAGAATTTAATTATGTAAATGAATCGATCGTCGAGGTTTTGAGTTTTGTTAACACCTTTCAGTGAACTAGGATATTTGAATGTCCTATAAGTGAAGTAACATTTCATTTAATACTCCATTTAGGAGTTACAATAGTAAAAGCTCTAAGGGCGAAATGATATTTAATGATTTGTGATTGAATTTAAGTTAAATTAATGATTTAAGTTTGGAATAGTGTTAAAGTTATCTTAGATTTATTTTTGAATTCTTGTCTTTATATTTAATTTAATTTAATTTAATTTAGCAATTTAATGTAATGTGGTTTAATTTAATTTAACTTAAGTTAATTTAATGTAATATGATTTAGTTTAATTTAATTTAATTTAATTTAATTTAATTTAATTTACTTTTTAATTTAATTTAATTTAATTTAATTTAATTTAATTTAATTCAATTTAGTTTGGTTTGATGTTACATTAAATTAATTTGATTTAATTTAATTTTTAATTTAATTTGATTTAATTTAATTTAATTTAATTTATTTAATTTAATTTAATTTTTAATTTAATTTAATTTAATTTAATTCTTAATTTAATTTAATTTTTTAATTTAATTTTTAATTTGATTTAATTTTTAATTTAATTTTTAATTTGATTTAATTTAATTTAATTTAATTTTTAATTTAATTTAATTTAATTTTATTCATTTAATTTTACAATTAAAGGATTCGATTGCTTTAATTTTAGTTTAATGATTAAGTCTTTCAATGTTTTAAATTTGAATTATCATTTTAATTAAGAATTAAACATTAATGAAATGATTAATTTTAAGGATTTTTAAATTAAAGAATAAATCTCTTCCTAATAATATCCTATTTCTATGATTCCAATTTTATTATTCTTCGGAGATTATTGATTATTTAATTAAAGTTTAATCATTTTAAATTGCTTAATGGGTTTCTGCCTTCAATTATTAAATTTCAATAAATCGGAAATCGATTGGATCAAATATTCTACTTGTTAATTTTTTATTAAACCTAAAGTTTTAATTAAAGGATTAAAAAAATTAATTACCACTTTACCCTTTAAGCTTAATAATTTCATAACTCATAAGTGAACTCAAATGAGCTTGAAATTTTTATGTGACTTAGCTCATATGTCACTAAAGACATGAGAGGAAAAATGTGATTTTTCTGTATTTAATTTATTTATATAATTATTTTGGTAGAAAATAGAGATTTCCAAAGGAAAATTTAATAACATGACCAAGGAAAAGTTTCTGTCCTTCAGAAAATTATGGGACATTCCTAATGACAGAGGACCACTTGGACCAAATTTTGTGATTTTTTGAATTATATTTTATTTATTAGAATTAATTTAAGTTCTGGAGTATTAATTAATTTAAAAATAAAATAAATGTTGAAAAAATGAATTTTATGTTTTTCAAAAATCTCTCTGATATCAAGGAAACCAGAGAAGCCGTTTGCAATTTTCTGATTTTTCTATGATTTATTATAATTATTTTAGTGAAAATGCTAGAAAATACATTTTTAATTTTAAAATTACCCTAGAACTTTAAAAATTAATATCTCTTAGAAACTAGAGCCTAAGAAAAATATGGGGTTTGTTCCTAAGTGATTAAAATTCAAAATGTGACATTTTGGTGAATTTTATTATTTTTGTGATTTTTATTATTTTTTTAATTATTAAAAATATTAAAATAATATTAAAAATCAACTTTTTTAGAAAATTGAAATTTTAATTTTCTTAAATTCCTGATATCAGAGGCTCTAAAACCAATTTGGTGAATTTTTGAAAGGTATTTTGAAAGTTATGAATTTTTTAAAGTTTAAAATGACTAAATGGCTTAATCGACCCGATTAATAGGGCTAACCAAGTCAATTGACTTCAAACTTTTATGGTGGGTTCTCTGATCCTAAGGTCAAGTGGAGAATTGATTTCAAGTCTATTTGATCTATGAATTAGAGACCTATTTTGAGTGTTTAAGCCAATTAGGGTTGTCTAAAATGAACTAACTCAAAACCTATTTTTTCTAGGGTTCTCTGGTCATAAGGAACATCACCAAATTTTCCTAGAATTTATTTCACAACATGCTATTTATTGGAATTAAAATACTCAAAACAGTGACATGAATTTGAAAAATCAATAACTCTTCATAGGGATGGCCTCTGACTTTGGAAAATTCAGGGAATGTTCCAAAATTCGGAGGCTTCAAAAGCTCCTATGGTCTCATGCCATGGTGAATTGTATACATGCATGGAGAATTAAATGTATGCAGAGAGTAAATAAATTATAAAAAATAAGATACTTGATGAAATTAAATGATTTCTTTTCCACATTATTCTCCTCCGTTCATTGAGCAAGAGGGTATTTTTATTTTATTTTTATGATTTTCCTACACAAAGTTATGAATTTTTGAAGTTTAGGGAATTAAATAAATAGAAAATACCCCTAATTTTCTACTTATCCACGCGGCGCCGGCGAAACATCGGCGGCTCCGAAGGGGTACGTGTCGCGCTGTGATTGGGCACCACCATCCGAGTCAGCAGTCCCGGGGCCCGCTGTATCGTTCCGTCTCCTCATCCGGAGCGATCCTGGCCGTCCGTGCGCGCGTGTATTAAATGGACGGCATCCGTTCATCGTCCCCAAATGTCCTCACCCGAGAGCCGTCCACACTAAATCCCTAATATCTCACTCGATACTCAATGGATTTTCATGATCTTATGCTCTATGGATTCGTCTTGAAGAGACGAACACATCTATACGGTTACCATGCATTGAAATTAAAGCATTTGAAATGGAGAATCTCCGGAGGCTCGGGATGAAGAATTAGTTCATACCTTTGCTGCGAGAGGTGAAGCCTCGATCGGAGATGTTTGGCACGTTCGTTGGAGGCTGCAGGAGGCTAGGGATGAAGCACGGGGATGTGGTGAATTGCCTAGGTGTAGTTTCCACCAAGGCCGATCACAACCTTTGAGTCCGGAACAAGCGGGTGGCTCGGAGAGGGGGCTTTCACTGGAAAACTTCTTCTCTTGGCTCGGTGAAGGTGTAGGTGAGTTTAATTTGATTTTGGTGAAGGATTCGGGAATGTCCCGATTCGGCTCGAGAATTGAGCTTCGAAATTGAGCTCGATCGATGGGTATTGGAGCGGGAGAACGAGTGGGGATCAATTGCTCTAAGTTTAGAGGGGAGTGAGGAGTGATTTTGGCGAGTTTTGGTATGGTGCGGTTCAGCACCTCCTCATGGCCGAGAGGTGGGGAGTTTAAATAGGCGAGGGTGGAGGGCCTCCGGGGGAGTTGAGGGCGGGATCGGCTCGATCATGGCAAGTGAAGAACAGTCGCAATGGCCACGCTGGGCATGGGGCGGCTCGGCGAGTGAGAATTCCAAGCTTGGATTGACTTGGACCTCTCGGCCATGGAGTTTTCCGGCGGCGGGGTGGCTGGCCGGCGAGCGAGGGTCACCCTCGGGGTCGAGTGGGTCGAGGGCAGGCGTTTGTGCAAGCAATTGGCAAATGCCAAGTGTAAAGGCTTTGATCCAAAGTAGAATGGGGCATGGCTAGTTTTTGGGTCTAAATGGGTCAACTCACCCATTTGGGCTTGGTGCACCCTTCGAGGTGGCTTTGGGTGCTTGTGGGGGATCAAAGGGATCAGTTGGTTTGGCATGGAGAAGTCTCCATCCAAATATATTTGGATTAAATTTAGGTTTAGGTGAATCATGATTAAAGCTAATGAGCTTTAGGGATTAAGGAAAGGGGCCCTCCTTCCTACCCAATATGGTATGGTGACATGTAAAGAGGCTCTCATGGCTTCCATGTGGCTCATGCATGGCTTCATGGCTCACCTTTGGCTTGGGAAAAGTCAAGTCAATTTCATGTAAATGGATTTAAGAAAATTTTTGATATTTTGATGTGAATTTGTATGGGGCTTGATTTGGAATTGTTTGATGATGGAATTATAACTTAGGGAATGGCTTTGATTAAATGGATGGCAAATGGAAATGTCATGTGGGCTTTAGGGCCAAATTTGGGCTTTTGTATTTGGTGGAAATGGAGCTTTTAGGAAGGTTTAGGGAAGTGGGCTTTTAGGTTTGAAAATGAATTTATGGATAGAAATTTTGTAAAGAGGTTGGGCCAAATAATTGTTGAGTTTGGTTTAGGGATGTGTCATGAGTGGTTTGGAGTCAATTTGGTGTGATTTGGACTTGAATTGGTTTGAATTTGGGTTTAATTGGTAAGTGGGCCTATGTAGGTCAAATTGGGCTAACTTGGGCCAATGTTGGGCTAGAGTTGAAATTGATGTAAAATTAATGTTGGGAAATGTTTATGGGAGTGTTTCAAAGAGGTTTTGGCTTTGGTTGGGTTTTGATTTTGAGGTTTGGGTCTATTTGGGCTAGGTTTAGGTTTAGGTCAAAATTGGGCTTTTTGATTTTGGGTTGAATTTGAGTGGGGTTTGGATCGAAACCTTGGGCAAATCATGTTAGTGTTTTGTTTATGGGGATGTTAAGGAAGGTTTAGAAAAGATTTGGGGTTAATTGGAGTTGAATTGGGTGAGTTTGGGCTAAGTTTGGGTCATGGGTCCAAATTGGGCTTTAAGGCCAAAAGTGAAATTGGATCCAAATGTCAATCAAATTGGGCTTGGATTTGGTCTAAATTGGTGTTGGGGATGTTGAATTGAAGTTTAGAATTGAATTGGACCAGAATTTGGGTCAATTGGGTAGGTTAGGTTTTGACATTGGGTTCACTTAGGGTTAAAATGTGTCAAATTGGGGGTTTTGACAAAAGTAGGGTAAATTGACAAAATTGGCCCATGGTGTAGTTGAACAAAATGAAATTGGGAACATTTGGGATTTTCTGGAATTTTCTGGGAATTTTCTGAATTTTTGGATTTTTTGGCTAGGAGGGGTATTTTGGGTATTTGGAGGGTATTGGGAGGTATTTTTGGAATTTTTGGTATTTTGGCTATGAATGATCAATTTGAGTGATGTGGGAATGTTTAGGATTGATTTTGGGGAATTTTGGGTAATTTAGGTGATTTTGGAAATTTTGGGTAGTTTCAAGGGCATTTGGTAGGTTAGGCGGGGTGTAGGGTCCCGGAGGTCAAAAATTGAAAATTTGGAAAATTGAAGATTTGGTGAATATAAGTGGAATAAAAATCATTTTGTTTGAGCCATGAAGCCACATCAAGCCCATAAGAGCCATGAAGGGACTCATTTGAGGCATTCACTATGTTGTTCCTAACCTCTAGCGCGAGGGCTTAGGGGTTAAGGACCATCCATGTGAATCACCTACATGAGTCGGGAGGTCAAGTCGGGTATGGGTGTGTTTTTAGGAAGTGTGTGAAAGTGTAGTGTGTAGGTGTAGTGTGTGTGCAAGTCAACCCTTCACTGCGACCGAGCCACCTGTGGCGATCCTAAGGCCGAAGAGTCCTATAGGAACTCATCCTTTAAACTTCCACACTCGATTTCAACCCTCTAGGTGATTAGGGGTCTACGGTCAAGTTTGTGGAGTTTGCGGGGAGTTAAGAAGTGGTTTGAAATTCTAGGTGGTGGGTCCCAATTCTAGTCCTCTAAGATAGTCAAAGGAAAAGCCTAAGGCTAGATCCTAAGTACTAAAGAGAAGAAGAGAAGACCTCATCAAAAATGAGGTCAACACGCTCTAACCGTCAAAATAACTGCCCAAAGTAGTTACAAAATCATAACTGTTTTGGTATCGAGCATGGCGCTTAGGCGCCGGATTCTGACGCCTAGGCGCCAGACCCATTATTTTGGCAATTTTGCATTTTGGCTCCATTTTTGTTCCTTTTTGCTCCTTTTTGCTCTTTTTTCCTTCTTGAACATTTTTTCATCACCTATATCCAAAAACACAAAAATATCTTCCATTAAAGCATAATATCCATAAAAATTTAATAAAAATCAAGGCATAAAAATAGGTATTTTTTTCATGGATCAAAATCCCCCAAACTTAAACGTTACTTGTCATCAAGTAACCCTTTTTACTATATAAAATGTATAACAATTGGAATAAAAGGTAAATATTTAAGAATCCTTGTTATTTTTGATTTTATAAAAGCTTGAGTAAATCAATAACCAAATTTCATTAACTAAGTTTAATTTTAAGAATTTAAAGAATATTTAACTACCAAATCGTAAGAATTCAAAAATTTTTCATTCATTTCAAAAATAATTGTAGTTTATTATATTAAGTTTACATAAATTATTTACAAAAAAAAAATCTTCATGAAAATCTTTTCTAATAAAGATGCATGCATAAAAATTAAGTAAAATATGTAATTAGTTTTCTTCTTATAAGATAATTCAAGAGAAGTCAATTTTTGATTAGGCATCTCCTCAATTTTTTTTTTCAGTGAGGATTACTGTATCTGGATAGCCTGTTAATGATTTTGAACTTCACTATCCTTAACTTATATTTACAAACTTATACATCTTCACTTAATCACTATAACATTAATAGTTTTCAAAAAGACTTTCAATTTTTTCTTTTTCAAGTTATAATTTGTGATTTCTTAATACTTCTAAAATTCAATTATCTCTACCATGAATAGAAAAAATCTTAATCTTACTTTTCTTTAAGTTGAATAATTCTATTCTTAAAATCAATCAAAGTTATTAAAATTTTGGTTAAATCTACTAAATTATTTATAATTTCAAAAATTTAAGTGATCTTAAATAGATTCTTCATTCTTTATGTTATATTAATATATATATATATATATATATATATATATATATATATATATATATATTTAAGAAAATATTAGCACTTAAGGATAAATAAAATTTAAATTTGCATGTATTTTCCCTTCCCCCAAACTTAAATTTTGGTATATCATGAAAAAATCTAAAGTAGAGAGAAAAAAAAGCATAATTTAAAAAGGAATTTTATAAGTATGTAAAAATATTCTTCAAAGAAAAATTTACTTCTACACATGCTTTTTATGAACATCACTGAAATAACGAAGCATGTATAAAAGTAAGCAGGTTCAATTTTTATATCAGTAGCTAAATTAAACGACTATACTAATCACAATAACAGAAACAGAACATCATCAATAACTAAATAGTACGACAATCATCAATACAGCTAACATTAACAAAACATCAAACAATCATAAACCAATCATACTACTAAGTTTAACACACATATAAATAAAACAAGAACATAATCTCGACAATCTAATCATCACTCACAGTCTCCTCCTCATCATCATCATAGACACCAAAGGAAAAATACTCAGTCTTCTTCCGATCATAAGGTGTGAATCTAGGACAAGTAGGGAACTGAACAGACTGTTCTCCTTTTAGTAATCTAACAAGAGCTTCATCATACTCAGCATCATAATTGCTCTTCCTAAGCGTAAAATCAGTAAGATGATCAAATTTTGCATCGATCTCATCTATACAAAAATTAGCTAAGAGTAACGTATTCTGCTGCTCTGAATACCTCTCATCCATAGTCTCCCAAAAACTAGGTGGTGGTGTAGCAGAAGTAGAAGGTCTAGAAGTAGAAGCTCTACCTGGAGCAGTACGAAGTAGAAGGAGCGATGAGATCTCTTCCCGCGAAGACGATCATAAATACTAACACTCTCCTTCCAAATAGGCTTTGTAGTCTTCAGCTTCTCCTTAGAAATATCAGCAACAAACTCCATCGCTCACACATAAAGAATATATCAAAGATGGGAATCCTAATCCCAAAAAAGTGCTGGATCGTGCAATCGACTCCACAGAATTATAGATAATGCTGCCAACATCTATCGGCTTCCTTTCCTGAATACAGTAGTTTAGGATAACTCTATCTCTGGTTACTTCACTCAGATGGTTGGAAGGAAGTAGTCTAGCAGAAATAAAATAGTGTCAGGCCATTGAAATACCATTCAGCTTAGAAGATTTAATGTTTACCCTTTTGTCATTTCAGATCTTCCAAGCTCCAGTACCGTCAGTCAGATATGCAATGATCATCTCCAGATCACCTTCAGATGGAGATAGACCAGAATAGTAGCACTCGATGGTAGGTGGTAGGCCATATAAAATGTTGATCCGTTCCGGAGTGAATCCCACTCTGACACCTCTAACGAAGACTTCATAGTCTTCCGCATCCATAAAATTGGCATAAAACTCTCACACAACAGGAATAACAGCAACGGCAGTGAAATAACAGAATCACTGCCAGTTGTGTGCAACGATCGTTTTCTCGATCATTTCTCTAGGATTATAAAAACTGCGTTCTGAGATAAATTTCCTCGATGACGCAAATTCGTGGTAACGAAAGTGTGCTGCAACAGTAGCGAATTTATTACGATCAAAATTTTCTCGTTCTTTTCCGTGCTTAGATTTAGGTTTCATCTAAACGTGAAAGGAAACACAAACAAATTAAGGAATAAAAAAAACTAAGCTCTTTTAAGCTTGAGAAACTTAAAATGAGTTTAAAAATCCATGGAAAAATTTCTAAAAATAAAAAATTTTCTCCAAAATTTCAGTTTTTAGAAAAAATAGGAAAATCCATGGTAGAAATAAAAAATAAATTGATTAGAAGGTAGATCTGACCTCAAGATGAAGAAATCGAGTGATTTCGGGCTCAAAAACATGAAGATTTGGCCTCTATATGGATCTAAAGGGTAGGTTTTCGTGAAAAAGAGGAAGGGGAAGAATCTTAGGCTTCTACAATGGCTAATGGGGGTTTAAATCTTGATTTTTGTTTTAGCAAGCTGAACTGGCGCCTAGGCGTCAAACTTGCCTTTCACAAAAATCATTTTAAAAGTTTAATTTTCCACCAAAACTTACAACTTCAACTTTAAATTACTCGTATAAGAGTATTGCTTCAGTTTCCAACTTCAAAAATATTTTCCAAAAAATTTTTTAAAAATTTTAAATTAAATCCACCAATTAAACACAAGTTTAAGTCAAACTCTTCTAATTCCATTCATAATCTTCAATTTCGGGCTCAATACATTACAGATAAGTTTAATATTAAGATTCAAGTTTTAACAAACAATCAAATAATACAATTTCAAAGAAAATACAACACACATTGAACAATAAAACAAACACATAAATAATATATTCGATTTACCAAATCGATGCAACGACACACAAGATAAAGTCTTGATCTAACCACATTTACTATCTAATCTTCAAATTTGAAATTTCCATTCTCATCGCAATGAAGATTACTTGGCCTATTTGGGAAGAACACTAACGCCCTTGAAAAATATGTAGCTGTTTTCTCGTCGATCCATTTGTTCTTCGCATACATCTCCACTTGAGCATCTTGATAGGCCGCTAGATGATCGAATTGAAGCTTTGCCTGCCATTCCAGATGCTCGATTTGATGATACATCTCATGGAGGCGATCTCCAATACTTTTGAATTCCACTTAAAACTTATCTAGGTGACTCGAAAACTTCTCCAAACTTATAACAATAAAACCATTGAAGATAGGTTGAGGATCCTTTGAACTCTTATCTCTAGCCTCTTCTCCAAGATTTCTTCTCTCCATTTCTTCAAAATTTTCTCTTATCTCCTCAAGAATGAAGTGTAAAGGTCATATCATTGGTTGCTTAGGCATTGGGAACGAAGACGGGGTAGTTTATAGGAGAAAATCGTGTGAAAAACTGAAATTTTTTTATTTTTACATGACCCAGTAACTGTAGCGCTTAGGCGCCAAATCTGGCGCCTAGGCTTCAGACCCATCGATACATAGTCTACTCTGGCGCTTAGGTGCCGGATTCTGGCGCCTAGGCGCCGGAACCATGTTCGACTCCGTTTCACCTAACGTCAAATTTCAAAGTTTCGATCTTTAAAATAGGTAAATTAGAATGGTAAGATCAATATAGACTCAGTAATTAAAATTAAGTCAAATTATAAAAAATCATAATGAAGGTTAACTTGATCTCCTTTTTACTCACATACAACATGGAGTGATCCAAATTCCAAACTTTATATACTTCGAGATAATCTTTAGCTTAAGTCAATAAAGACTTGTTAGCATCCAATTTTCTAAAGTTATATAAAATTAGTCAAGACCGAGGCATAACCTTACATTAAAAATGTAAAAGCACACAAAAATAACTATGGGTTGCTCCCACAAAGCGCTTAGTTTAACATCGTCAGCCCGACCTAATTAAGTCTTTAATCAGGTTGACTTAACTCGTAAGCCTCTTTATAAATCATTTTTATCTCTCCCAAATAAGCTTTAGTCTTAATCCGTTAACTTTAAATATTTTTCCCGTTTTGGGGTCTTTAATATCCACAGCTCAGTAATGGTATACTTTCTCAATTATATATGATCCCATCCATTTAGATCTTAATTTTCCAGGAAAATGTCTCAAACGAGTATTAAATAATAATACTTCTTGTCCAGGCTCGAATATTTTTCATAAAATCATTTTATCATGTAATATCTTCATTTACTCTTTATAAATCTTTGCATTTTCATATGACTCATTTCTTATTTCATCCATCTCATTTAATTGTAATAATCATTTTTCTCCTGTTGTATTCAAATCAAAATTAAACTCCTTTATCGCCCAATAAGCTAGTTGTTCAAGTTCAACTGGTAAGTGACAATGTTTACCATAAACTAACTAGTAAGGTGACATTCCGATTGGTGTCTTATAAGCTATTCGATAAGCCCATAATGCAAAATTAAGTCTATCAACCCAATCAGTTGTCGACATATTTTTAGGTTGTGTTATGACAAGGGGGTCGCCTACAGAAATTTTCGGCAAATTTTAAATTTTAAATTTAATTTAAATATATATAATTTGGAAAGTAACACTTAATTTTGAAAAAAAATTTATGTTTGAAAATTTTAAGATATGAAATCAAACTGATCTCACATTCCGAATAGTTTATATAAACGAACACCACACCACAAACCGTGTATCTATCCCGAAGAATAGACACACTACTTGATGATGGGACTCGATTAAATAAACTAGAAGATTTGTGACATCCGTTTGGTCTGCGAACCAATTTTATAAGCCGACAAGTTCCCCTGCTTAATATAAAGAAATTAAGCAGGGTTTATATTACCTAGGTTCTTAAAGTTCCCTATAAGGGCAAGCCCCTATAGTTAATTACATCTTAAATGACGGGAATCATTTAAGAAAACTCTTGATAATGATCAGTGATTTTGCTCTCAAGAATTTCAAAGTTTAAGGTTTCAAACAAATTGGATTTTGGAAATTTCAAAAGGGATTAGCTCAAATCTGGAAAAGTTTATTTTGAGATTCCGAAAGAGAAGAAGTAGGAGAAGCTGAGGATCCAAGAGGAATCTTGGCAACTTCCCAGACTATCCTATCGTTTGGCTTCAATTTGAGGAAACTATTTAATATTTCAATCCTGCCAATTTTAGTTAATTAGGACTTATATTTGCATGACATGATCACACAAATAGCCTCGAAGATGTGAGGGTTTATGTCGTACCAAACAACTATCTCGGAATCCTAAGACCGGTTAGGGCTTAATTTACATAATATGATTATGCAAATGCCTAATAAAGAGTTGAGGATTTATGTTGCACTAGGTAAACTACCTCGAAATTCTATGGCTTGGTTATTTAAAACTTGGAAAAGGTTTTGCTGAAGTAGACACAAGTTTTGCTGACGAAGATGGCCATGCTGCACACTGTGCTCCGAGCTCCTTGTTGTTGCCGAGTTTTAGTTTTAGAAGGTGAAAATCAGGGGATGAGAAATATGATTTTGTTTAGAAATCTTAAAATCCAAATGTTTTTAACGTCTTAATTAAAACAAATCTTAAAGTTGATTAAACAGAACCGATTAAGATCCCACGGTTTCGTCATCCGGGCACCGTTATTTTCATCGGATTCACTTAGTCCAGATGAATTTGCTAAACTCAACTGAATGAGTTCCACACTTTCAATTAGACCGTGGGAAATCCCGTTAGCAACACGTGGGTTACATCATCCGAGGTATTCCCGATCATCGAACGAGACGTTTTATTTTAGTTGTAGTTGTAGTTTTGTTGTTCTGTTTGTGATTAAATTTTGAGTTGTTTTATATTTTTTGAATGTTGTGCCAGTGGATTTTATCTTGTTGTGATTTTTAATTTAGTTTTGGGTTTCAGTTTTGTGGCTATCCTAAAGGTTTCAGTTTTCATGCAGGGTGACATTCTTGTTTAACATGCAAGAAAGGTAAAGTGCAGTACAGGAAAATAAATTGCAATAAAATAAAATCGTACCTGGAGGTTCTTCTCATCATTCCAAGCTGCACTTAAAACACATGTTAAAACATTTAAATATTTGCAACAAGTACCTAGGTAAAGCTAAAGGAAAGGTTTTGGTTGTCTACCAAGATCCTATTCCTACTGCTAGTCAGTTCCTACGATCTCTAGGTTCTTTATATTTTGTGGATGATTTTCTTCACCGAAGAACAATTAAGTTCAACTATTCTTCTTAAAACACCTCATTGTATTGAGGAAGTGCTTAGAACAAGTTCTAAACATCTTTTCAATACTTCTGAGATTATTTTGAGTCTAAATGAATTTTTATTGTAGAGATGAATCAATCATCCAGAAATTTTTTGTTAAGTTTTAACTCTTGCTCAGTGAACTTAGGATATTTGATTATCCTATGAATGAAGTGACACCTCACTTGATGCTCCATTTAAGAGTTTTAATGATAAAAGTCTTTAGGGGCAAATCAATTTATTAAGAATTTCAACGATTTAAAATTAGAATTAATTTTTTAAGGTGATTTAATTTAGTTATAAAATTTTAATAAATTTAAGTTTGGAATAGTGTTCAAGTTATTTTTTTCTTAAGTGTTTTAAACTATTTGAATTGAAAGAGGAGTTTAAATCATTTAATTTAGACTTTAATGATTTAATTTTAATTTAATTGCAATATTCTAGATTAACTTTTAATTGGTTTGATTATTTATTTAAGACTTATTTTTTGAAATTGATTTTGATGTTTCAAGTTTGTTTTAAATTTGCTTTCAAGTGATTTTTGAAATTAATTTTTTTTAATGTTTTAAATTTATTTTAATTTAATTATCAAGTTATTTAATGTTTTAAGTTTTAATTTAATTAAGGGTTACCTTTTCTTTATTATTAATTTATTAATTTCAATTATCATCTTAAGTTTAATTAAGAGTTAAATATAATTAAAGTGATTCATTTGGGGATTTTATTTTAAGTGATTATAGTCTCTCTAAATTATATCCCCATTTTAATAATCCAAATTTTTTAATTATTCCTCCAAAATTCAAATTATTTAATTAATTAAGGTTTCATTTTTTTTGGTTTATTAAAAGTGATCAATGAGTTCCTACCCTTTTATATTCCAAAGTTTCAATCATCTATGAAAGAGTTAAAATAAAATATTTTACCCCCCATTTTGATTAAGCCTAAAGTTTTAATTAAGGGTTAAAATTCTTAATTATTAATATGCCCTTTTAAGATTAATTATTTCATAACTTATCAAATTGAGCTCAAATGAGCTTGAAATTTTTTATGTCATTTCACTCACATGTCAATTAAGAATTAGAGAAGAAAATGTGATTTTTTCTGTTTTTAATTTAATTTATATATTTATTTTAATAGAAAAAAGGTATTTTCAATGGAAATTCAACAACATGCCCAAGGTAAGGTTTCTGTCTTTAAGAATATTATGGGATGTTCCTAATAACTAGAGGACCACTTGGACCAATTTTAGTGATTTTTTGAATTATATTTTATTTATTATAATTATTTTAAGTTTTGGAGTATTAATCAATTATAAAATAAAATTAGAGTTGAAAAATGGATTTTATATTCTTTTTAAATCTCTCTGACCTCAAGGAGTCTAGAGAAACAAATCTTATATTTTTCTGATTTTTCTTTTATTTACTAGAATTAATTTAGTGAAAATGTAGGGAAATTCATTTTTTAATATTAAAAAATTGTTTTAAGCCTTTTAAAATTCAATATCATATCCTAGGGACTTGGGAAAAATATTTAGTTTGTTCCTAAATGATTAGGAGTTAAAATATGACATCTTTATGATTTTTAGAAATTTTTGTGATTTTTTTTATTTTTTAATTATTAAAATATTAAAATAAGGTGAAAATGAAGACTTTTTTGAAAAATTCCAATTTTAATTTTCTTAGACTCCTCTATTACTAGAGAAGTCCCAAAACTAATTTGGTGAATTTTTAAAATGTATTTTTGGAGTTATGAATTTTCAAAGTTTAATTTTACTCATGTGACCTAATTAATCCATTTAGTGGGATTAAACATTTCCAATTGATTTCAAATTTTTATGTGAGGTCCCTCTGATCCTAAAGATCAGTGGAGAATTATTTTCAAGTTCTTTTGATGTGTGGTTATCCCTAATTAATTAAAGTTCAGTTTTGAGTAATTAGGCCAATTAGGGTTATTCTTAATGAATTAACCCAAAACATAATTATGCTAAGGTCCTCTGGTCCTAAGATTCTTCGCCAAATTTTCCTAGAATTTTCTAAGCATTATGCTAATTATGGAATTAAAATACCAAAAATAGTGACATAAACTTGAAAAATACATAACTTGTCATAGAGATAGCCTCTGACCTTGAAAAATTCAAAGAATGTTCCCAAGATCAGAGGCTTCAAAAGCCCTATGGTCTCATGCCATGGTGAATTGTCTATGCAAATGGAGAATTAACCGACTCAGCGCCACGACAACCTTAGCATCTCCGAAGCTCCACGCGACGTGCTCCATTCGCCGACGCCATCCAACTCAGCGCCACGTGGCCCGCGGTTCACGTACTGTTTCCTGGTCCGACGCAATCTGAGCATCCCATTCGATACACGCTTTATCCAACAGCGGCTGGTCGTCGTCTCCGACTGGTGTGCACCCGTGACCGTCCACACTCAAACCCTTATATCTCCCTCATTTCTTAATGGATTTTCGTGTTCTTATACTATATGGATTCGTCTTGAAGAGACGAACACATCCATATGGTTTACATGCTATGAAATTAACTCAAACGAAATGGAGAATCACTGGAAGCTCGGGTTAAAGAGAAGTCTCCATACCTTGGTATAGGAGGTGAGGCCTCAACTGAATATGCTCGGCACATTGGTTGGAGCTGGAAAAGCATAGGGATGAAACCTCTGGCCCTGGTGAAAGATCTAAGTATGAAAGTGACCAGGCCTGATTTCAGACTTTGAAGGCTAGAGCAATTGGGTGGCCTGGAGAGGGGGATTTCACCGGGGAACTCCTTCTCTTGGTCCTGTGCAGGTGTGGGTGAGTTTAATTTGATTTTGGTGGAGGTTTGAGAGATGTCTTGTTCCGGACTGAGAATTGAGCTCCAAAATTGAGCTCAATCAATGGGATTTAGGGCGGGAGAACGAGTGGGGATGGATTGCTCTTGGCTGGGGAAGCTCGTGAGGAGTTTGGAGGGATTCTATGAAGGTTGATTTCAGCCAACCTTTTGTCCGAGAGGGGGTGGCTGGTTTAAATAGCCTTGTCCAGGGCTTCTCAGGGGCAATTGATTGCTGGGATCAGCTGTCTAGGGAGGAGATGAAGAGCTGTGGTGGCCAATTGGAGTGGGACAGCTCAGCAGGTGAGAATTTGAAATTTGGCTCATTCCAAGCTCCTCGGCCATGGTGTTTTCTCGCCGGCTCAGTGGTCGGCCGGCCGGAAGTCAAGTCACCATCTGACTCAGGGGAGTCAGGGCTGGGGTTTGGTGCAGTCAATTGCCTTTGGAAATGTGTAAAGGATTGGATTTAAGTGGCATGGAGAGAGGGGTGATTTTGGGTCTAAATGGGTCAGCCTATGGATTTGGGTTAGGTTCACCCCCCATGACTCGATTTGGGTCGAAGGGGATCGATTAGGTCGACCTCACATGTGTGGTGAAGTCCCCATCAAGGATTATTTGGATTAAATTTAGGTTAAGGGGAATCATGTAATGGGTTAATGACTTTTAGGGAGTGCTTAAAGGATCTCCTCCTTTCGCCGTTTAGGGAGTGATGACAAGTCTATGGCTCCTCATGGCTTACATATTGCTTGGGCATGGCTCCATGGCTTGGCTCATGGCTTGGCTCATTTACATGAAAGTGGGTTAGTTGGAATTTTGAAAACTTTGGATTCTTTTGATGGGATTTGTCATGGTGCTACAAATGGGTTGATTTCATGATGATTTAAGACTTTGGTCAAATAGTATTATCAAAGGAATGATGAAGAAAAGGTTTCATGTGGGCTTGGGAATGGATTTTTGGGCTTTTGGATTTGGTGAAAATGGGCTTTTAGAATGGTTTAAGAAAGTGGGCCTTTAGGTTTGAAAACAAATTGGTGGATGGAAATTTTGTGAAGGATTGGGCCAAACAAATTTTGGTTTTAGTTTAAGGATGTGTCATGAGTAATTTGAAACAAATTTGAGGTGATTTGGAGTTGAATTGGGTTTGATTTGGGAGTTTTTTGGTAAAGGGGCCAAAGTAGGTCAAATTGGGCTAACTTGGGCTAAGGTTGGGCTAATGCTAGATTTAATGTAAAATTAATGTTTAGAAATGTTTATGGGAGTGTTACAAAGAGTTTTCAACTTTGGTTGTGCTTTGATTTTGGGATTTGGACCCATTTGGGTTCATGGTGGGTTTAGGCCAAAATTGGGGATTTTTTGTTTGGGTTAGGTTTGGGTGGAGTTTAGGTTCAAATTTGGGGCAAATCAAGTTACTGTTTTGTTTTTGGGGATGTTAGGGAAGTTTTAGAAAAAGTTTGGGGCTAGTTGGGCTCAAGTTGGGTAGTTTGGGTTAAGTTTAGGTTGTGGGCCAAAATTGGGTTTTAAGCTTCAAATTGAAATTGGAACCAAATGTCAATCAAATTGGACTTGGATTTGGTCTAAATTGATATTAGGGATATTGAATTGAAGTTTAAGACTGAATTGGATCAAAATTAGGAACAATTGGGTTGATTTGGTTTGACATTAGGCCCATTTGGGTTAAAAATGGGTCAAATTGGGTAGTTTGGTAAAAGTGGGCTAAATTGACAAAATTGGCTTATGGTGTAGTTTAACAAAATGAAGTTGGGAATATTTGGGATTTTCAGGAATTTATTGGGAATTTTTGGAATTTTTGGATTTTTTTGGTTAAAAAGAGCTTTTTGGGTATTTGGAGGGTATTGGGGGGTTATTTTGGAAATTTTGGTATATTTGGCTAAGGATAATCAATTTGAATGGTGGGAAATGTTTAGGATTTGTTTTGAGGAATTTTGGGTAATTTAGGCTATTTTGCAAATTTTGGGCAATTTCAAGGGCATTTGGTAGGTTTGGTGGGTTCGGGGTCCCGGGGATCAAAAATTGAAATTTTGGAAAAATAAAGATTGATCAAGTTTGAGTAGAATGGAATCACTTTGGTTGAGCCATTAAGCCACATCAAGCCCATAAGAGCCTTGATAGGACTCATTTGAGGCATTTATTATCTTGTTCTTAACCCTCTTAGCCAAGGGCCTAGGGGTTAAGGACCATCCATATGAATTACCTAAATGAGTCAGGAAGTCAAGCTAGGTATGAATGGTTTTAGGATTTGGAATGTGTGTGAAAGTGTAATGTGTGTAGGTCAACTCTTTCCAGACCAGGCCACCCAGGGTAGTCCTAAGGCCAAAGAGTCTTATAGGTAACTCATCCTTTAAACCTCCACATTTGATCTTAACCCCCCAAGTGACTTAGGAGTTTACAATCAAACTTATGGGGTTTGGAGGGAGTTAAGAGGTATTTGAATTTCTAAGTGGTTGGTTCCATTTCTAGTCCTCTAAGATAGTCAAAGGGAAAGCCTAAGGCTAGATCCTATGTACTAAGGAGAGAGAAGAGAAAAGACCTCATCAAAAATGAGGTCAACAAATAGACCTCTAATAGGAGTGGTGTGCTAACCAAGCACACCGCGTGTATTGGCGTTGACTGAAGAGATCAACAAAACCAACACAGACGTCTAAGTGACACACTTAGAACAGAGTAGAAACAAATTTCCGCTGGGGAGTATTGAGTATATCTCCAAGACTGGAGATCCCTGAACTCTCGCTGGGGAATTGAAAAGGATGTGAATTTTGGATCATAAGATCTGGGGAAATTTGATTTAGATTTCATTTCATTTTCTATTCTAGTTTTTTAATGTGTGAGTTTAGATTTTGATTTGTTCTGAGTTTCAATTTTGATTGAGGTTTAATTTAAAATAATTCAATGAAATCTGGATTTGAAATGAGAATTGGAACCTATTTCCAACCTCGGGATTGCGAAGAGAACTGGAATTTAGGTACCAGCCTCAGAGTGAGAATCGGAGTTTAAGTATCGATTGAAAAGGACAAGAATCAGAATTTAGGTACTGATCTCGAAATAAGATCTGGAATTTGGTACCAGTCTCGGAAGGAGAGAGTTGAAATTTGGTATCAATCTCGGGAAGAGAGTCGGAATTTGGTACCGACCTCGAAAGGAGAGAACTAGAATTTGGTATCAGTCTCGAAGGTTTAAAGAGAACTGGAATCTGGTTCTAGTCTCGAAGGTTTAAAGAGAACTGAAATCTATTTCCAGTTTAGAAGGTTTAAAGAGAACTCGAATCTGGTTCCAGTCTTGAAGGTTTAAAGAGAACTGGAATTTGGTTCCAGTCTCGAAGGTTTAAAGAGAACTGGAATTTGGTTCCAGTCTCGAAGGTTTAAAGAGAACTGGAATCTGGTTTCAATCTCGAAGGTTTAAAGAGAACTGGAATCTGGTTCCAGTTTCGAAGGTTTAAAGAGAACTGGAATCTGGTTCCAGTCTCGAAGGTTTGAAGGGTTGAAATTTGCTGTGGAGATTTGAGTTTAGAGGAAGATTTGGAGTGAGACGTGAAAGTGTTTCAAGTCCCACGAGGATCGATCAAAGTCTGATTATTTGGCGAAGGATATGAATCCATGCCATCAAAACCAAATCGAAAATTTTCGTGGTTTTGTGTCAGTAGATTCAGTCGACCTTCTCAAAACAGGGAAGGAAATATGGAGAGTCAAAAAGAGATTTGAGAATAGCTGAAGGCTGGGGATTTCAGATTCAGGAATTTGTCTTAGTCGCTTGTTGTGATTTGATTTTAGATTGATTTTCAATTTAGGGTTCACATTTATTTGGGGTTCGTTTTGACATTCAGATTTTTAAAAGAGTTCTCATTTATTTTTATTTTCCCTTTGTTCTTTGTTCGAAGTTCATTTAACTTAATGGCATTTCCCAGTTAATTTGCACAAAAAGAGGTGAAGACTAAACACGACATGGTTGTTTTCATTCTAATCTCATCAAAAATACATCATACATCTTGCTCCAAAACATGATGATATATTCCTTGAGAATTCAATATCTCATACAATCCATATAAATCCAACATGGATTGTGTAAGATTCTTCAAATTTCTTTTAAAAGCAGCTGTCAAAATCCATGTCTGAATAGTGAGATATATGGACAATAACATCACCTTCCAAGTCATTCTTGGCAGGAATGTCATATGGATGTGCATTGGAGGTGTGATATTTCCAATGTAAATCACAGCTCGTATGGTCGGAAACTCTCTAACTCTGGATCTGGCTGAAAGTGGAAAGGTATTTTTCTGTCATCCATTCTCCTGAAAGTGATGGAGATTCGTTCCATAGGCACTCCTGGAATGCAATGTTTTGTGATGTCTGCTCTGTTTCCTTTCAACACCAGGACGGAACCTACCAGTAGTGATATCTCCACCGGCTCTCGGAACTCACCGGGGCCTGCAATCCGGTAGTCAAATCCAAACATGATGTTACATTGGTTGACAAAAGACACTGTGCAGAAAGGTCTGACGAAGTCATGATGGTCTATGTGTGGAGGTATGCAGTCGCCCTCCTTGTAGATGTTAATGATGCAACTTTTGGGTATGCAATCTGTAGGCAATACCCTCCATGTTATCATCCTTTTTACCATTCTCTTGGTAATTCTTGGCATCAGATCCACCTCACTTCTACGGAGTATTCCTGGTGGATTCCCTTTTCTGTCTACCGCGAAGTTCTAGGAACATCCGCATTGGATTGTAATTCTTCCTTTTTCTGGCATCCATCATCGGGGTTCTGAATAGGTCTTTTCCCTCATGCGGCCAGCTCGGCCCATTTTCTGAAGTTCAACGACGCAATCTACAATTTGTTGCTGCTCGTAATCTGAGAATACATCTGTATGCAGCTCGAGGCCTTCTAAGATATTGATCCTCTTGCCTCCAATTCTCTCAAAGTATTCAAAAGTTTCTTTTCAACATTCTGCATTCTTTCCAACTCATATTCCGGAATTATCTGCAATCGGCGAGGTCTAGTAACATACTGGGGAATGTATGGGTTAACCCCCACACGCTCTCCTGCATGTTTTGGCTCTTCGGGGATAGTCTCTATCGAGACATCCTCCGGGGTTGCTTTCGCAACAAGACTCTTCAGAACTGGTGCATCTGCTTGGCGTCGAGGCGCTGATTCTATTTCTGCTCTTCTCGGAATTTCCTTTATCTGTTCTGCTTTCCTTGGAGTTGATCTCCTCCTTTCTAGTTCCTGATGAACCAATTTCTTCGGAGTATTTGTATTGACGGTAGCAACAGCCTCTTCATGTTGATCTGCTGTTAACTTAGTTAACATCTTGTGAATGCGGCGATTCTTGTTCCTCCGCTGGGTGGCAGTGATAGTAGCTCTCCTTACCTTTTGGACTTCTGCGGGCATGGCGCTGACAAGCCTGCCCTCTACTGTAGCAACAACGGACTTAACTTTCTTATCTTCTCCTGTTGCATGAGCGGCATTTGCTTTTCTCTTCTTGCTGGCAGATTGCTGACTTGGATCACCCACTTTCATCACTGTCTGGCTATGGAACTCTTCCAGATCAATCGCGGTCCAATCATTTTTTTTCATATTGTAGCCCAGTTGTTGTGAAGTCAGAGTCAATCTCGATTACGGCTCCATCCCTCACCCTCTTTTCATCAAGTTCTAGACTCACGCCATTTCTAAAGTTCAGAACCAACCGCCCGTTCGACATTTCCCTGCAAAAAAATAAGGAAAGGATCAGGGGCTGTACTAAGAACAAGAATAATAAGAAAAACATTTATTAATGAAAAATTCTTATTTATCTCTTTTAATTTTTAAAGAAAGTAGGAAGCGATGAGGGAAAGATCAGGAAAGAATTGATTTAAAAGGAAAGATTGACATTTTATTTTTACAATTTCACACGTGTTTTTCTTTTTTAACACATTTTTTTTGTTAATGATTTTTTTTTATCATCCTTTTTGTTTATGTTTTGGGTTCAGACCCAGTCCCAAATGATTACTCTACCCGTGCTTCTAGGAATGAGACCTCATTTTTAAAGTTTATCCTTCAAAACATCATGTTGTGTAACAATTCTTCAAATATCGTTCATTGATTGGAATCATAGGTCCTTCTCCACGACAATTCACCAGTTGGTAGGAACCTCCTGAGTAGACTGTCTCGACCACGAATTGCCCTTCCCATGTTGGTTCAATTTTACCTCCTATCTTGCGGTGTGCAAGAATAGGTCTTCTGAGAACTAGAACTAAGTCACTGACTTTAAATGTCCTTGGACAGACTAGTTTATCGTGGGCCTGGATCATCTTGGCCTGATACAATTCCAAGTTCTGCTGTGCTGAAAGTTTTTTCCTTCCAAGCTTTCCAATTCTTCCAATCGTAATTTGGCATTTTCTTCTGTAGTGATCTTTTCTGCAACTGCAATTCTGAGTGACGGAAGCTGTACTTCCAAGGGTAAGATGGCCTCAGACCCGTACACTAAAGCGTAAGGCGTAGACTGAGTAGGAGTTCTGAAAGTCATCCTGTAGGCCCATAAGGATTCTAACAACTTCTCGTGCCAATTTCTTTTATTGTCGTCCAAGTTTTTCTTTATGATTTGGATGAGAGTTTTATTAAAAACCTCGGCAAAGCCGTTTGCTCTTGGGTAATAGATCGTCGAATAACTCCAATCAATCCCGTGTCTTCTGACAAAATTGTTGATCTTTATACTTCTGAACGAGGACCCATTATCTGAAATGATTATGCACGGTACCCCGAAATGTTAGACGACCTGATTCTTGAAAAACTGCAACACATGGTGCGCTTTCACTTCTCTGAGTGGTATAGCTTCTGCCCATTTGGAAAAGTAATCTGTAGCTGCAAGGATAAAGTGATGTCCCCTTGAAGAAGGCGTTCTATCGGACCCACAATATATGTGCCCCAACATTCAAATGTCCACGACGCAATTGTCGGATGTAACACATTTGGAGGTTGATGTAGAACCACTCCATGTACTTGGCACTGGTGACAACTTTTGGCAACCTTCATGCAGTCGGTTATCATCGAGGGCCAGTAATACCCTAGTCTTTTAATCTTCATTTTCATCTTTGGACCCGATTGATGAGCGCCACAAAGTCCTGAGTGTACTTCTTTGACAATTTCATGAGCCTTGGACCCGCTCAGGCATCTTAGCCACATCTTATCAAAATTCTTTCTTTATAACGTGATGTTTATTAATTCGTAAGACAGATTTCTTTTCTTGATTTGATGGGCTATCAACTTATCGTCTGGTAGGTTTCCTGTTTGCAAGTAGTCTATTAGTGGCTGCCGCCAATCTTCTGTATTTTCTGTCACTGCTGCAATTGTTTCTTCTACTTTTTCTAATTTGTGTATTGTATCCATGTCGAGCTGTGAGAGAACCTGCCATCGCTGAACTGACATTTCAACTGACTCATCCTGTAAGCAGGCAAATTCTTTTGCAAGGCGGGCTAACGCATCTGCAAGAGTATTTTCTCTCCTGAGAATCTTGTAGATCGTTACATTTGGAATTTGCTCCAACAGTTTCATGGCGTACTAAAAGTACTGCTTGAGTTTTGGCTACAGAATTCTGTACTGTCCCGAAACATACTGAATGATTAACTGTAAATCTCCGTAGATATTGATATATGTTATTCCCATCTGAATGGTTAATTCCAATCCTATTACGAGGGCTTCGTATCCTGCCTCATTATTCATACACGGTTCTGTTAAGTGATAGGAATACTTTAACATCCCCCGCTCCGGTGTTATAAAGATTAGTCTGATTCCTGCCTTATCGAGCTCTATCGTTTGCAATTCTTTATCTTTCTGTGTTGAAGATGCTCCGTCGAAGTACAGTTCCCAACGCTGATCATCGGGGTCTTCTAGGCTCATTATCTGCTCGTCTGGCAAGTCGTCGTTGAGAGGCGATTCTGTCGGTAAAGGGTGTGCTGCAAGGAAGTCTGGCAGGACTTGTCCCTTTACGGCACGAAGAGGAACGAAAGTTATATCAAATTGCAATAGTATCATTGACCACCTAGCAAGTCTGCCGGAAAGTGTCGGACGGGTCATCAAATATTGCAACGGATTAAACTTTGAAATAAGGTTCACCTTATGAGAAAGCATGTAGTGCCTGAGCTTCTGTGCGGCGAAGATCAGGGCCAAACAGTGCTTCTCAATAGGAGGATACTTTACTTCCATCAGAGTTAGACGACAGCTTAGGTTATAGAGCGCATTTTCTTTTCCCTCATCATTGGCCTGGGCTAACAGGGCTCCGAGAGAGTCGTCTAAAGCCGTGGTATAAAGTATCAACGGTCGTCCCGAGACTGGGGCTGCTAAGACAGGAGGTGTCATTAGGTATTGTTTGATGTCATCGAAGGCATGTTGACATTTGGAGTCCCAAGTAAACTTGGCATCCTTCTTAACTAAAGTAGAAAACGGCTGACACCTTCCTGATAAATTCAAGATAAAGCATCGAAGATATGCCAATTTCCCTTGAAAGGACCGTAGTTGTTTCAAGGTTTTAGAAGGTGGCATTTCTAAGATAGCTTTAATCTTCTCCGGATCGATTTCAATTCCACGATGTCGGACGACAAATCCTAAGAATTTCCCAAAGGTGACACCGAAGGCGTATTTTAGGGGATTCATCTTAAGGTTAAATTGTCTTAATCGCTCGAAAACAATTCTCAAATCATACAAGTGATCTTCCTTTAATTTGCTCTTGATGACCACATCATCCACATAACACTCGACTTGGTTGTGAATGAGATCATCAAAAATCCTCGTCATTGCTCTTTAATAGGTTGCTCCTGCGTTCTTCAATCCAAATGGCATCACTATGTAGAAGTACACTCCAATTGGTGTTCTGAAGGCTGTGAGCTTTTCATCTTTCGATGCCATCTTTATCTGGTTGTATCTCGAAGATCCATCCATGAAAGAAAAGATTTCATGTGTTGAAGCGATGTCGATCATCAATTCTGGAATTAGTAGCGGGAATTCATCCTTCGGACATGCTTTGTTTAAATCTCTGAAGTCTACACAGGTTCTGATCTGACCATTTCTCTTTCTGACTGGTACCACATTGGCTAACCAAGTTGGATATTGCTCTTCATGGACAAATTTAGCATCTATTAGCTCTTAACTTCAGCTATAGCTTGTTGTTCAATCTCTAGACACATTCTTCTCAGAGCTTGTCTGACTGGAACAGTAGTGTGATCCACTCCTAGCCTGTGAGCTGCAACGTCTAGAGCTAATCCTATCATTTCATCGTAACTCAGAGCAAATCAGTCTTTGAACTCCATAAATAGCTTGATTATGTTTTCGGGGTCTTCTTTATTGAGTAAGGAGCTAACAAAGGTTGGCCTAGGCTCTTCGCTAGTACCTAAGTTAACTTCCCTTAACTTGTCTATTGTAGATTTAATTTCTTCTTCGAATTCTGGCGGAGCATCTCTGATTAGTAGATCTTCGAGATCTTCTGAAGCTTCCAAGCAGTCTTCATTAGGCTCGCAAGTGACAACCAAGCAAAATCTCGTATCGTCAACTGATCCTACCGTGCCAAATCCAAGACCATGTTTTGAATTGGGAGGCCGGCTGACATTATTCCATAATTTTTCAAAATGTTGTGATTGACCATTTGTCCATCGTCGAGGTAAGACACCACGTTGAATTAAATTTTGAACACAGGGAGATTACCACTCAAAAGGCAGTTCCATTAGTTCAAATGAAGCAACATCTTCAAATTGTACATCATTTTCAGTTTTGGAAGAAGAAGCACCACGATAAAACTTGATTGGTTTAGTACCACCACCATGCACTTCCTTGACCATCATACCCTCGACCTTATTAGGGTGGACCGGGGTTAGGGTCATAGTATGTACATAATGGTTAATCTTCTCGTACATTGATTTATATTCTTCATTCTTTTCATCTTCGAGAGAGATCTTGAACTGGGGTTTCTTCTGACTTATCGCCGCTGCTTATTTCTTGATTTCTTCTTCTTCGGAACTGTTCTCTCAATCAACGTCGATGGCTGGTTTCTTCTGTCCAACTGTTCCAACGTCTCTTCCACGACCTCGACCTCGGGTGCGAGTTCTGGAGAAACCTTCACCATCTCACCGTAAGGGAGTGGTGAGTAACTGCTGGACTAGAATTTTAGGCTCTTCATCATCTTGCACTTCTTTTTCTTCATTTGGTATGACATTTCTTGGGAAGATTGTTTTCTTCGGAGGCGCGTAATAGGCTGCATCTTCATTAATTCCAATCTCGTGTACGGAGAATGGTTGCAAGTCACCTTTGATACAATGTTCTCCTCCTTTGTAATACTTTATGCACTGGTGCAGAGACGACGGTACCATCCGGTTTTCATGGATCCATGGCCGACCCAGTAGAGCGTTGAACGATATCTCAGAATCAATTATATGGAATTTTACGATTGTCTTTGCTAAGTCACCGGTTTTCATTAACAGTATAATCGATCTAAGAGCTCTCTCTCCTTTCTGATTGAAGCCTCTCAATAACATCTTGTCTGCTTCAAGCTCACGAGCATCAATTTCCAAATATGCTAGCGTCCGAAGATTCATTATGTTTATTGATGCTCCAGGATCAACCAACACTCTGGAGAGCGTAAACTTTCCAATAGTGACTGAAATGTACAACGGTCGGTTGTGATCGACTGTTCCCAGTAATAGATCATTGTCCGTGAAGGTAACACCTCACTTTTCTTTTAACGAGCAAACCTCGTCAAAGGAATTACCGACCATTTGAGCTAAACAAATCTCTGGATCAAGTAGAGCCTTGATCAGAGCTTCCCTAATCTCCTTTGACAGGATTAGAGTGTCGTATATGCTCAGTTTGGCTGGTAGCTTCCTAAGATGGGCTAGCACGTTATAGTCCTTTTCTTTACCATGTTCCTCGGTTTCTTTCCAAATGGGCAATTCCTCTGGTGGGTTGGCTCCTCCTGAGCAACCACCTGCTTTCCTTTATCCTTTGGACCCATTCTTGGAGGTAGAAATTTTCCTCTTATTAGGTTAACTTCAATTACTTGTTCTGAGTCTGGTGCTAGATCTGCCGATGTTTCCCCTTGAATTGGAACGACTGCCTCTTCTAGAGTTGCTTCAGAATCTGATAACTCTAATTCAATCGCAATTGGAGCTCCTCAAAATTCACAAATGGACTCGTTGCTTTTTGAGCTTTCGTAGCCTCCTTTGTGAACATCTTCTTCGTCGTGGTCATCAAGGTTGTGTATGATTTGAGAATCGTTATTTGTATTGGAATAGAGATCTAGATTATGTCGGTTGTCGCTAGTTACGTAATCATTAGAAACAGTTAAAACGTAGCCAACGCCATAACTCTTATCACTATAGGATCCCGCCGGGGCGAGCAAATAATCATACAAAGTCAGAAGTTCGAGGGATTTCTCCCTCGAATCGGAAACAACCATCCTAGGATAAGCAGCCCCTGGTCTACCCTTCGAAGCCTCAATCTTCTTCTCTTCTACAATCTTCTCCTCCTTCTGAGGCGGTTCTTCGATAGCAAGTGATAGTGCCGGCTCGGCAGGATTCAAACTCTGAGTTGAAGCGCGTACCGAAGCGGCCTGGATCTGATCCAAAATTTTCTTTAAAGTCTTTTTCCAGACGGTACTCCATCCATCATCGGTCATATAAGGGTTTATCGGAACAATAGGATCCGTCTAGATAACATTGACGGAACCTCCTTTTTGGGGTTCCTTCATGTATTCCTTCGGGATCGTTATGTTCCCTCTCCAGAGATTGTCATCAAGGCAACTCTTGAAAGTGATGCAACCCTCTATCTTGTGTCCGAGAATTTGGTGGTAAGGGCAATAGTTCGGATGATCTCTCTTGTTGACTTCTTCCAGCCTCTTGGGCTCCGGTAGCTGAAAATATGGTGTCTTCATTAAACTGCAGAACATCTTTGCTACTGCTTCAGTTTTGAATGGATATTCCTTATTCAGAAAATCTTTCAGGGTACGCTGTGGACGAGGCGGTTGTTCAGTGTTGATAACCCTGCTAAGATTGCTGATAGATATGTTCCGGTTGTTGGTATGTCCGTTGCGGTGGTTGATAACTAGGCTGTGGCCGCTCTGGCTGTATCTGAACTGGCTGCTTGCCCTTATCTACTGCCGCGACGATTCAGGATTTCTTTTCAAATGCTTTTATGGGTTTCTACTTATCGTTCTTGTCCACAAAACTTAACTACTTTGCCTCTTCTTGCAAGCTTCCGGCCTTGCTAAGCAACTTCTCGAAAGTCTTGATTGTAAATCCTTTAAAGAGAAGTGCTATCGAGCCATGGATACTCTTAAGCAAGATGCCGACTGCATGCTGTTCTTGAAGCTGTGGTTCACACATCATGCTTAAGTTCCTCCATCGAAGTAAGTAATCCACTAAAGTCTCGTTCGGTTTCTGGTGCTCCACCACTAGATCACCGATGGTGATGTGGTGCCGAGCCCCGCAAGCCGCTTAACGAAGAGGTTTTCCAATTCTGCAAAGGTCTTAACTGAACTATTTGGCAATCTCGCGTACCCGGTCGAAGGCGATCCCTGACAAACTGCTGACAAACTGACGAAAGAGTAAAGCGTCACTCCCACCGGCATTGCAGCAACTAGCACGAAAATGTGCGACATGCTACCGGGGGTTTCTCGTTTCATCAAAAGTCTTAAACAGAGGTAGTACGAAGCCTTTCAGGTATTGGACTGCATCGAACTCTTTGGGTTAAGGTCTACCTGTATGAATAGATGCTCCGCTTTTAGATTGTGCTAAGGCTTCTCGCACCTGCTGTTCTACCATGTTTTAATGTCATTTTCGGGAATCATATTCTGTGTAGAATCCTTCTTTGGTGGCTCATCTCCTTTGAGGGATGTGATCTCTTTTCCTTCATCTGCAATATGGATGATCTCTGGAGGTGTTTCTTTCTGAGGTTGTACCTGACTCTGGAGAGTGGCTAAAGCAGCAGCCATCTCTTCTATCACAGCTTGTAGCCGAGCAAATGGCGTAGTCTTAACCCTTTTCTTTTGTAGTTACTATAGTATGCAGGTCGGGGTAATGTAGCAGCAATCCTTCGGATGTCTTCTTCATCCGATGCAGCAGAGAGGGGATGAAACCTACTTCCTTCCAACGGAGGTGTATACTCAGGCAGTTCAGGGATCTCTTCCAAGAAAGCAACTTCAGTGACCTTGGCTTTCTCAATCCTGGCTATTTTCTGCTTCTATTTCTCCTTTGAGTCCAAGTTAGGGGTGCAACTCTTGAACTGGACCCAATCTCAAAAACAGATGTTATTGTAGCAAAATCTGTACACTCCACGGTGACAGGCTCATCACAGACTTGGATTTCCTTCCCCTTCAGTTTAGCAGAAGCCGGGGTAAGTGGAGAGATGACTAGACTCGTGGGGGTAGAGAAAACAGTCCTCCTACGAAATAGCAGTACTTCTTTTAGCTGGAACCCTTTGCAGGGGAGGGAATTCTTGAGTCGACTTCAGGTTGAACTCAATCAGGTGTTTCTCTGTTTCTTACACTTTGTCCATTAGTGCGAAGAGAGTGACGTCAGCGAACTTGATATCTGTATTACCTAATGCTTGTCCGAAACGGATGATCCCATTTTCAGGCAACTCATCCTTGTAGACAGCCAAGTCCAGTCCGTTGGTGAAGGCGAAGATTAACTTTGCGACAGTCATTTTCTGCAGGACAGATTCCGAACGTCAGTCCCGAATTATGCTTCCCTTTGTCGCAAAACTTAGGACGAAAAAGAAAGAGTCCGAACACATTTTCATTTATCTTAGTGTATTTATGATTTCTAAGAGAATTCATTTATTAAAAGAGTCGTTTGTTAGGGGATTTGTTTGTTAGGAACAAAACAATTAAAGGAGGAAGGTTATATAAAAGGTAAAGGACCCGATTCAGAATTGGAAACGAAGAGAAAGTCTCGCAAAACTTCTCAACCCGAGGGACCGCTCCTAAGCTAACACCTATTGGGGGTCCACCCCACCTCAAAAAAGAGGTAAAAGGATTTCGGAACCTCTCTGTTTAGGGTTGTCTAAAAAGTGGCTCCTAAATCTGAGAGAAGTTGGCTATACCCGTTCAAGATAGAAATGAACGTGGTATGCCAACTGAAAGAATGGTAGTTTGCTCCACTAGGGACATGGATACACCACCGATTTACGAAAACAAAACCATCTGATCAAAATGGAGAGATGAACCATTCCCCAGCGGAGTCGCCAGAAGTTTTCGACATATTTTAAGGTTGTGTTTTGACAAGGGGGTCGCCTACAAAAATTGTCGGCAAATTTTAAATTTTAAATTTAATTTCGATATATATAATTTGGAAAGTAGCATTTGATTTTGAAATTATTTTTAAGTTTGAAAATTTTAAGATATGAAATCAAACTGATCTCATATTCTGAATATTTTATATAAACGAGCACCACACCACAAACCGTGTATCTATCCAGAAGAATAGACACACTGCTTGATGATGAGACTCGATTAAATAAACTAGAAGATTTGTGACATCCATTTGGTCTGCAAACCAATTTTATAAGCCGACAAGTTCTCCTGCTTAATATAAAGAAATTAAGCAGGGTTTATATTACCTGGGTTCTTAAAGTTCCCTATAAGGGCAAGCCCCTATAGTTAATTACATCTTAAATGACGGGAATCATTTAAGAAAACTCTCAATAATGATCAGTGGTTTTGCACTCAAGAATTTCAAAGTTTAAGGTTTCAAACAAATTGGATTTTGGAAATTTCAAAAGGGAATAGCTCAAATCTGGAACAGTTTATTTTGAGAGTCCGAAGGAGAAGAAGTAGGAGAAGCTGAGGATCTAAGAGGAATCTTGGCAACTTCCCAGACTATCCTATCGTTTGGCTTCAATTTGAGGAAATTATTTAATGTTTCAATCCTGCCAATTTTAGTTAATTATGACTTATATTTGCATGACATTATCACACAAATAGCCTCGAAGATGTGAGGGTTTATGTCGTACCAAACAATTACCTCAGAATCCTAAGACCGGTTAGGGCTTAATTTACATAATATGATTATGCAAATGCTTAACAAAAAGTTGAGGATTTATGTTGCACTAGGAAAACTGCCTCGAAATCCTATGGCTTGGTTATTTAAAACTAAGAAAAGGTTTTGCTGAAGTAGACACAAGTTTTGCTGACGAAGATGGTCGTCTGCCCACCGTGCTCCGAGCTCCTTGTTGTTGCAGAGTTTTAGTTTTAGAAGGTGAAAATCAGGGGATGAGAAAAGTGTTTTGGTTTAGAAATCTTAGAATCCAAATGTTTTTAACGTCTTAATTAAAACAAATCTTAAAGTTGATTAAACAGAACCGATTAAGATCCCACGATCCTGTCATCCCGACACCGTTACTTTCATTGGATTCACTTAATCCAGATGAATTTGATAAACTCAACTAAATGAGTTCCATACTTTCATTTAGACCGTGGGAAATCTCGTTAGCAACACGTGGGTTACATCATCCGAGGTATTCCCGATCATCCAACGAGATGTTTTAGTTTAGTTGTAGTTGTAGTTTTGTTGTTTTGTTTGTGATTAAATTTTGAGTTGTTTTATATTTTTTGAATATTGTGGCGGTGGATTTTATCTTGTTGTGATTTTTAAATTAGTTTTGGGTTTCAGTTTTGTGGCTATCCTAAAGATTTCAGTTTTCATTCAGGGTGACATACATGTTTAACATGCAAGAAAGGTAAAGTGCAGTACAGGAAAATAAATTGCAATAAAATAAAAGCGTACCTGGAGGGTCTTCTCATCATTCCAAGCTGCACTTAAAACACATGTTAAAACATTTAAATATTTGTAACAAGTACCTAGGTAAAGCTAAGGGAAAGGTTTTGGTTGTCTACCAAGATCCTAATCCTACTGCTAGTCAGTTCCTATGACGTCTAGGTTCTTTATATTTTATGGATGATTTTTTTCACCAAAGAACAATTAAGTTCAATTATTCTTCTTAAAACACCTCATTGTATTGAGGAAGTGCTTAGAACGGGTTATAAACATCTTTTCAATACTTCTGAGATTATTTCGAGTCTAAATGAATTTTTATTGTAGAGATGAATCAATCATCCAGAAATTTTTAGTTTAGTTTTAACTCTTGCTCAGTGAACTTAGGACATTTGATTATCCCATGAATGAAGTGACACCTCATTTGATGCTCCATTTAAGAGTTAAAATGATAAAAGTCTTTAGGGGCAAATAAATTTATTAAGAATTTCAACGATTTAAAATTTGAATTAATGTTTTAAGGTGATTTAGTTTAGTTATAAAATTTTAATAAATTTAAGCTTGGAATAGTGTTCAAGTTTTTTTATTCATAAGTATTTTAAACTATTTTAATTGAAAGAGGAGTTTAAATCATTTAATTTAGACTTTAATGATTTAATTTTAATTTAATTGCAATATTCTAGATTAACTTTTAATTGGTTTGATTTTTTAATTAAGACTTATTTTTTGAAATTGATTTTGATGTTTCAAGTTTGTATTAAATTTGCTTTCAAGTGATTTTTGAAATTAATTTTTTTTTAATGTTTTAAATTTATTTTAATTTAATTATCAAGTTATTTTATGTTTTATGTTTTAATTTTGATTAAGGGTTACCTTTTCTTTATTATTAATTTATTAATTTCAATTATCATCTTAATTTTAATTAAGAGTTAAATATAATTAAAGTGATTCATTTGGGGATTTTAGTTTATGTGATTATAGTCTCTCTAATTTATATCCCCATTTTAATAATCCAAATTTTTTAATTATTCTTCCAAAATTCAAATTATTTAATTAATTATGGTTTCATTTTTTTTGGTTTATTAAAAGTGATCAATGAGTTCCTACCCTTTTATTTTCCAAAGTTTCAATCATCTAAGAAAGAATTAAGATCAAATATTTTACCCCCCATTTTGATTAAGCCTAAAGTTTTAATTAGTTGTTGAAATTCTTAATTATTAATATGCTCTTTTAAGCTTAATTATTTCATAACTTATCAAATTGAGCTCAAGTGAGCTTGAAATTTTTTATGTCACTTCACTCACATGTCAATTAAGACATTAGAGGAGAAAATGTGATTTTTTATGTTTTTAATTTAATTTATATATTTATTTTAATAGAAAATAGGAATTTTTAATGAAAATTCAACAACATTACCAAGGTAAGGTTTCTATCCTTAAGAATATTTTGGGATGTTCCTAATGACCAAAGGACCACTTGAACCAATTTTTGTGATTTTTTGAATTATATTTTATTTATTATAATTATTTTGAGTTTTGAAGTATTAATCAATTATAAAATAAAATTAGAGTTGAAAAATGGATTTTATATTTTTCTTAAATCTCTCTGACCACAAGGAGTCCAGAGAAATAAATATTACTTTTTTCTTATTTTTCGTTGATTTACTAGAATTAATTTAGTGAAAATGTAGGGAAATTCATTTTTTAATATTAAAAATTGTTTTAAGCCTTTTAAAATTCAATATCTTATCCTAAAGACTTGGGAAAAATATTTAGTTTGTTCCTAAGTGATTAGGAGTTAAAATATGACATTTTTATGATTTTTAATATTTTTGTGATTTTTATTATTTTTTAATTATTAAAATATTAAAATAAGGTGAAAAATGAAGATTTTTTTGAAAAATTCCTATTTTAATTTTCTTAGACTCCTCTGTTACCAGAGAAGTCCCAAAACTAATTATGTTAATTTTTAAAATGTATTTTTGGAGTTATGAATTTTCAATGTTTAATTTTACTCATGTGACCTAATTAATCCATTTAGTGGGGTTAAACATTTCCAATTAATTTCAAATTTTTATGTGAGGTCCCTCTAATCCTAAAGATCAGTAGAGAATTGTTTTCAAGTTCTTTTGATGTGTGATTAACCCTAATTAATTAAAGTTCAGTTTTGAGTAATTAGGCCAATTAGGGTTATTCTTAATGAATTAACTCAAAACATAATTGTCCTAAGGTCCTCTGGTCCTAACAAACTTTCCCAAATTTTCCTAGAATTTTCTAAGCAATATGCTAATTAATGGAATTAAAATACCAAAAACAGTGACATAAAGTTAAAAAATACATAAGTTGCCATAGAGATAGCCTCTGACCTTGAAAAATTTAAAGAATGTTCCCAAGATCAGAGGCTTCAAAAGCCCTATGGTCTCGTGCCATGGTGAATTGTCTATGCAAATGGAGAATTAAAATATTGAAATGAGTAAATAATTAATTAAAAATAAAATACTCATCAAATTAACTCAATTCTTTTTCCACATTATTCTCCTCTGTTCACTGAGCAAGAGGGTATTTTTATTTTATTTTTGTGATTTTTCTACACAAAGATATGAATTTTCTAAGTTTCAGGCATTTAGTTAAATCATAAATTCCATATTTTCCTACTTATCCGACTCAGCGCCATGGCAACCTTAGCGTCTTCGAAGCTCCACGCGATGTGCTCCCATTCACCGACGCCACCTGACACAGTGCCACGCGGCCAGCGGTTCATGTACCGTTTCCTGGTCCGACGCAATCTGAGCCGTCCATTTGATATACGCTCGATCCAACGGCGGCTGGTCGTCATCTCCGACTGGTGTGCACCCGTGACCGTCCACACTCAAACCCTAATATCTCCCACGTTTCTCAATGGATTTTCGTGTTCTTATACTCAATGGATTCGTCTTGAAGAGACGAACACATCCATATGGTTTACATGCTATGAAATTAACTCAAACGAAATGGAGAATCTCTGGAAGCTCAGGTTAAAGAGAAGTCTCCATACCTTGGTTCAAGAGGTGAGGCCTCAACTGAATGTGCTCGACACATTGGTTGGAGCTAGAAAAGCCTAGGGACGAAGCCTCTGGCCTTGGTGAAAGATCTAAGTATGAAAGTGACCAGGCCCGATTTCAGACTTTGGAGGCTAGAGCAATTGGGTAGCCCGGAGAGGGGGCTTTCACCGGGGAACTTCTTCACTTGGTCCTGTGCAGGTGTGGGTGAGTTTAATTTGCTTTTGGTGGAGGTTTGATAGATGTCCTGTTCCCGCCTGAGAATTGAGCTCTAAAATTGAGCTCAATCAAAGGGATTTAGGGCAGGAGAACAGTGGGGATGGATTGCTCTTGGCTAGGGGAAGCTCTGTGAGGAGTTTGGAGGGATTCTATGAAGGTTGATTTCAGCCAACCTTTTGGCCGAGAGGGGGTGGCTGGTTTAAATAGCCATGGCCAGGGATTCCCGGGGGCAATTGATGGTTGGGATCAGCTGCCAAGGGGAGGAGATGAAGAGTTGTGGTGGCCAAATGGAGTGGGGCAGCTCAGCAGGTGAGAAATTGAAATTTGGCTCATTCCATGCTCCTCGTCCATGGCGTTTTTCGGTGGCCTGGGGGCTGGCCGGCTAGAGTCAGGTTACCATCTGACTTAGGGGAGTCAGGGCTGGGGTTGGGTGCAGTCAATTGCCTTTGGACATGTGTAAAGGATTGGATTTAAGTGGCATGGGGAGAGGGGTGATTTTGGGTCCAAATGGGTCAACCTATGGATTTGGGTTAGGTTCACCCCCCCATGACCTGATTTGGGCTGAAGGGGATCAGTTGGGTCAGCCTCACATGTGTGGTGAAGTCCCCATCAAGGATTATTTGGATTAAATTTAGGTTAAGGGGAATCATGTAATGGGTTAATGACTTTTAGGGAGTGCTTAAAGGATCTCCTCCTATTGCCATTTAGGGAGTGATGACAAGTCTATGGCTCCTCATGGCTTACATATGGCTTGGGCATGGCTTCATGGCTTGGCTCATGGTTTGGCTCATTTACATGAAAGTGGGTTAGTTGGAATTTTGAAAACTTTGGATTCTTTAGATGGGATTTGTCATGATGCTACAAATGGGTTGATTTCATGATGATTTAAGACTTTGGTCAAATAGTATTATCAAATGAATGATGAAGAAAAGGTTTCATGTGGGCTTGGGAATGGATTTTTGGGCTTTTGGATTTTGTGAAAATGGGCTTATAGAATGGTTTAAGAAAGTAGGTCTTTAGGTTTGAAAACAAATTGGTGGATGGAAATTTTGTGAAGGATTTGGCCAAACAAATGTTGGGTTTAGTTTAGGGATGTGTCATGAGTAATTTGAAACAAATTTGAGGTGATTTGGAGTTGAATTGGGTTTGATTTGGGATTTTTTTGGTAAAGGGGCCAAAGTGGGTCAAATTGGGCTAACTTGGGCTAAGGTTGGGCTAATGTTAGATTTGATGTAAAATTAATGTTTAGAAATGTTTATGGGAGTGTTACAAAGAGTTTTCAACTTTGGTTGGGCTTTGATTTTGGGATTTGGGCCCATTTGGGTTCATGGTGGGTTTAGGCCAAAATTGGGGATTTTTGGTTTGGGTTAGGTTTGGGTGGAGTTTAGGTTCAAATTTGGGGTAAATCAAGTTAGTTTTTTGTTTTTTGGGATGTTAGGGAAGTTTTAGAAAAATTTTGGGGCTAGTTGGGCTTAAGTTGGGTAGTTTGGGTTAAGTTTAGGTTGTGGGCCAAAATTGGGTTTTAAGCTTCAAATTGAAATTGGATCCAAATGTCAATCAAATTGGACTTGGATTTGGTCTAAATTGATATTGGGGATATTGAATTGAAGTTTAAGACTGAATTGGATCAAAATTAGGATCAATTGGGTTGATTTGGTTTGACATCGGGCCCATTTGGGTTAAAAATGGGTCAAATTGGGTATTTTGGTAAAAGTGGGCTAAATTGACAAAATTGGCTTATGGTGTAGTTGAACAAAATGAAATTGGGAATATTTGGGATTTTCTGGAATTTATTGGGAATTTTTTATTTTTTTGGTTAAAAAGGGCATTTTGGGTATTTGGAGGGTATTGGGGGGTCTTTTTGAAAATTTTGGTATATTTGGCTAAGGATGATCAATTTGAATTGTGGGAAATGTTTAGGATTGGTTTTGAGTAATTTTGGATAATTTAGGTGATTTTGCAAATTTTGGGCAATTTCAAAGGTATTTGGTAGGTTTGGTGGGTTCAGGGTCCCGGGGGTCAAAAATTGAAATTTTGGAAAAATAAAGATTGATCAAGTTTGAGTAGAACGGAATCACTTTGATTGAGCCATGAAGCCACATCAAGCCCATAAGAGCCATGAGAGGACTCATTTGAGGCATTCACTATGTTGTTCCTAACCCTCTTAGCCAAGGGCTCTAGTGGGTTAAGGTCCATCCATATGAATTACCTACATGAAGTCAGGAAGTCAAGCTAGGTATGAATGGTTTTAGGATTTGGAATGTGTGTGAAAGTGTAATGTGTGCAGGTCAACCCTCACCAGACCAGGCCACCCAGGGTAGTCCTAAGGCCAAAGAGTCTTATAGGGAACTCATCCTTTAAACCTCCACATTTTATCTTAACCCTCCAATTGACTTAGGAGTTTACAATCAAACTTATGGGGTTTGCAGGGAGTTAAAAGGTGTTTGAATTTCTAAGTGGTGGGTTCCATTTCTAGTCCTCTAAGATATTTAAAGGGAAAGCCTAAGGCTAGATCCTAAGTACTAAGGAGAAAGAAGAGAAAAGATCTCATCAAAAATGAGGTCAACATCAGTTCTTTTAGGATTAACAGTTTTCTCTAAAATTCTTTTAATTTCTCTGTTTGATACTTCAGCCATTCCACTTGTTTGTGGGTGATAAGTAGTTGCAATTCTGTGTTTGATTCCAAATTTTTCCAGTAATGATTGAATTCTTATATTTCTGAAATGACTTCCACCATCTATGATAATTACCTTAGGCATTCCAAATCTGGTAAAAATCATTTTCTTTAAAAATTTCGAAACACTTTTGGAATCACAGTTAGGTAAAGCTACAACTTCAATCCACTTTGACACATAATCAACTGCTAATAAAATATAAATCTTTCCAGATGATGGTACAAATGGTCCCATAAAGTCTAAACCCCATATATCAAAAATTTCAAATTCCAATATATAGTTTAAAGGCATTTCATCTTTCCTAGATTCATTTCCCATCCTTTGACATCAATCACATGTTTTCACATATTGTCTCACATCTTTGAACAAGGTAGGCCAATAAAATCCTAAATTTAAAATTTTAAATGCAGTTTTATCTACTCCAAAGTGTCCTCCAAATTTAGAATCATGACATTTTTGAATAATAGTAAAAGTTTTTTCAAAAGGTACACATTTTCAAATTACAGAATCTCTTCCCAATTTAAATAAATGAGGTTCTTCCCAAATATAAGATTTAGCATCATTTTTAAATTTCTTAATATATTTGTTATTCAATCCATAAGGTAGAATATTGTTAACTAAATATTTAACTATATCTGCATACCAAGGTGTTTGGCATCTTTAAATAACATATAAATGTTAATCAGGAAATTTCTCATTTATCTTTTCTTCAATAATAATATCATTCTTAATTCTAGATAAATGATCAGCAATTTAGTTATCAGTTCCTTTTCTATCCACTATTTGAAAATCAAATTCTTGTAGAAGTATAACCTATCTTATCAGTCTAGGTTTAGTATCTTTTTTTACATTAAATATTTAATAGCAGAATGATCAGTATGAACTATGCATTTGGCACCAAGAGATAAGGTCTAAATTTATCAAAGGCATAGACTATAGCTAAAATCTCTTTCTCAGTAGTGGTGTAATTTCTTTGAGTTTCAGTAAGAGTTTTACTAGCATAATATATAACTTTGAAAATTTTCTAATATTTTTGTCCCAATACAGCTCCAATTACAAAATCACTTGCATCGCACATTAATTCAAAAGGTTTATTCCAATTAGGTGCAATAATTATAGGTGCAGTTATTAATTTTTCTTTTAAAATATTGAAAGCATTAACACAATCTTCATTAAATTCAAATTTAGCTTCTTTTTCCAATAAATGACAAAGAGGTTTAGCAATTTTAGAAAAATCCTTTATATATCTTCTATAGAATACAGCATGTCCCGTGAAAACTTCTCACATCGGTAACGGTAGTAGGTGGTTACAGTTCAGCGAATAATTTTCACTTTTGCTTGATCAACTTCCATCCCTTTTTGTGAAATTTTGTTACCAAGTACAATGCCTTCTGTGACCATAAATTGACATTTTTCCCAGTTAAGAACTAAGTTTGTTTCTTCACATCTTTTCAGAACTTTGGAAATATTTTCCAAACAAGATTCAAAAGTAGTTTCAAAAACTGAAAAATCGTCCATAAATATTTCAATTCCTTTGTCAATCAAATCACAAAATATTGACATCATACATCTTTGAAAAGTTGCAGGTGCATTACATAAACCGAAAGGCATTCTTCTAAACACAAATGTTCCATAAGGACTTGTAAATGTTGTTTTCTCTTGGTCCTCAGGAGCGATAGGTAATTGATGATAACCAGAATATCCATCCAGGAAACAGAAATATGAGTGTTTAGCTAATTTATCAAGCATTTGATCCAAGAAAGGTAAAGGAAAATGATCCTTTCTAGTGGCGTTATTTAATTTCCGATAATCAATGCAAATTTGCCATCCACTAACTTGTCTTGTCGGAATTAGTTTATTTTTATCATTGACAATGACAGTTACTCCTCCTTTCTTCGGAACACAATGAATATGACTCACCCATTGACTATCCGAAATAGGATAAATAATTCCAGCATCTAACCATTTTAAAATTTCTTTTTTAACAACCTCTTTCATGATAGGATTTAATCTTCTTTGAGGTTCAATAGTAGGTTTAAAAACTTTTTCCATTAAAATCCTATGCATACATTTGGAAGGGCTTATTCCTCTTATATCAGCAATACTCCAAAAAAAAGCTTTCTTATAATTCTTTAACACTCCTATTAATTTTTATTCTTCATCTAAGCTTAGTTTAGAAGAAATAATAACAGGCAAAGTTAATGAATTTCTAAGAAAAGTACACTTTAAATGTGTAGGTAACATTTTTAATTCCAGTTCAGGGGCTTCTTTAATCGAGGGTAAAAGTATGTCATTTTGAGTTATGTCCAAAATTTCCCATTTATCTTTAATATAATGTGTTTCTTTAGATAATTTTTCTTCATTTAACTCTTCATTTTTGTCAGTTAATAATTCAATTTTTCCATCAGAAATGACTTTACATTTTTCTTGATAATGTTTTTCAATTATATAATCAATAATATCCATTCGATAGTCTTTTTCTTTGTCAGGGTACTTCATTGATTTAAGGACATTGAATTTAATCTCCTGATCATTAACACTCATAGGTAATTCTCCTTTTTGCACATCAATCATATCCCGTCCGGTAGCTAGAAAAGGTCTCCCTAAAATAATAGGTATTTCTTTATCTTCTTCGATATCAAGTACAATGAAATCCACAAGGAAAATAAATTTATCCACTTTAACAAGAACATCCTCTATAACTCCTTTAGGGTAAGTGATAGATTTATCAGCTAACTTAAGGGTTACAGTGGTGGGAGAAATCTCTCCTAAATTCAACCTTCTAAAAATAGAAAATGGCATCAGATTAATACTTGCTCCTAAATCACGTAAAGCTTTTCCACAAAATTTTTCTCCAATAGCACAAGGTATAGTGAAACTTCCAGGATCTTTAAGTTTTTGAGGTAATTTCTTTTGAATTATTGCACTACATTCTTCACTTAATGCAACAGTTTCAAAAGCTTCAAATTCTCTTTTCTTACTTAAAATATCCTTCATAAATTTTGCATAAGTTGGCATCTATTCCAAAGTTTCAGGAAAAGGTATGTTAATGGTAAGTTTCTTAAAAATTTCAAAGAACTTAGAAATTTGATGATCAAGCTTCTGCTGTTTTAGTCTTTGAGGAAAAGGTGGTGGTGGTTTTTCAACTTCCACATTAATAGGAATAACAGTCTGATCTTTACTAGGAGAAGGAGTTTCTTTAGGTTTTTCAATCTCTTCAACCTCAATCTCATTTTCAATTTCATCCTGAATTATTTTTTTTAATTCCTTTCCATGTCTAAGTTGTACAGCTTTAGCATGTTCATGTTCTTTTCCAGTTTCTTTTGGATTGATTTCAACATTACTAGGAAGTGTTCCTGGAGGTTGGTAATTAATTAAATTAGCAATTTGTCCCATTTGATTCTCAATATTACGAATAGCAGTGTTTTGATTTTGTAATTGATTACTCAGTTGTAAAACTAATTCTTTTATTGATAACTTTTTCTGTTGATTATTAAATCCAAGAGGTTTATAGTTTGAATTTACTTGATTGTTCCAATTTCCAGTTGGATGAGATTGATTATTACCCCATTGTTGTTGTGAATTATTCCAATTAAAATTAGGGTGATTTTTCCATCCAGGATTATAATAATTTGAATAAGAGTTATTTTTACTAGCAATAGCTTGTAAAGTTTCAATAGTTTTAGAATCTTCAATATTAGTAGAGTTGTTATGTGATATATTGATAACAAAATTATCTAAATTCTTAGATATTGCAGCCACTTGTGAAGATAAGATAGAAAAGGCTTCGTTATCAAAAATACTTACCATTCTTTTAGGATTAACCCTTTCAGAAGGCCATTGAAAATTATTGTTAGCCATCTCTTCAATTAAAGTATAAGCTTCTTCAATTGATTTAGCCATTAAAGAACCTCCAAGAAGACAGCATCAATAATTGATTTCGATGATCCAATAAGTCCGTTATAAAATGTTCGAATAATTAACCAATCGTGTAAAGCATGATGAGGACACTTTCTTAATAGTTCTTTAAATTTTTCCCAAGTTTTATAAATTGTCTCCTCGTCAAATCGACTAAATGAAGTAATATCATTTCTTAATTTAGCGAGCTTTCAAAGGAGGAAAATATTTAGCAAGGAATTTTTGTGTCATTTCAACTTCATGTTTTAATAGAACCCGTTGCTAATGAGTTCAACCACATCTTTGCTTTATCTCTTAAAGAGAAAGGAAAGAGTCTAAGTCTAACAAGACATCATCGAAACATTGTTATATTTAAAGGTAGCACAAAGTTCTAAAAAACTAGCAAGGTGTAAATTTGGATCCTCATTTGGTGTTCCCCCAAATTGATTATTTTGAACCATTTTCAAAAGAATTAGCATCTGCAGCAGGTATTTGAATACTATTATGAAGTTCATCAACTGTAGGGTTAGCATAATTCCTTAATGGTTTATAAACATTTTGTTCATTAATTTCAATTTGATTCTGTAAATTGTTATGTAAATTAGCCATCTCTTGATATTTTTTAATTTGTTTTCCTTTTTTAATTCTTCTAACAGTTCTTTCTATTTCAGAATCTAAAGGTAATAATCCTTCAGATCCAGAACTACGCATAAAAAGTAAATAAAAAGTAAAATAGCAACAAATAAAATCTCTACTTACTTTTTTTTATAAATGCTTTTGTATTTTATATTTTTGTATTCTGACAATAAAAGAAAAAAATAAAATAAAATATTTAAAATATAAAAATTTGCCTCCCAGGCAACGGCGCCAAAAACTTGACCCGACCGCAAATAACGCAGTAATTTATGCTTTCAAAAATATGTTATAGCCAATACTTTGACCCAGATAATAATAGCGGCTAGTGTATATAAATATAATTTTATGGGAAATATTTTACACACTAGAGGTACTATGCAAGTATACATATCGTTTCAAGTAGTATAGGGCTTTAAATAAAGATCCCAGTATCGATCCCACGAGGAGGTTTATAGATTTTTAAATATTTTAATTTTATTTTTATGTTTTTCTTTTAAAGTTACAAATTTACTATTTAATTTACTAAATGCAGAAATAAAGCAGTACTAAAATAATGAGTAATGTAAATAATAATAAGCAAATAACTTTCTTCCTTTCAATTAATCCAAGACTTTTTAGATAATGTAATATTCGTGGAGAATATAAATTTGTGGTATTGTGCTAAATAGAAGCATTCATATTCTTTACCTTCGCTCGATAGTATAAAGAACATTGGCTAATCTATATATCAGGTCTGGATGTATTGTTAGTAGAATGGGTTAATCTAGGCTCACACTACTAGATGTCCAAGGGTGGCTATGGTTGGCCCTACTAGTGACCCTTTCCTTTTCTATAAACCAAATTAAAAGAATTTAGTCAGTCACTCTAAAAACTTATTAATTCTACGCCCATTGAATAAAATTTTCCTATTTATTTGCACTTCACCTTAAATAACACGCACAAGGCCTTCGACTACCCAAGGATTCATGTGATATCTACTAGTTAAGAATTCATCTCCTTCTAGGTCTCAAAATTCTTCAACATATTTTAACAACTTAAATGACCAAATTAAATAGCAAATTAAGATATGGTATTTAATATCATAAAAATATTTAAACAAATTTAGATTTTAATTCTCCAACGAATTTTATATTATCTTATTTATCTTTTCATAATTGAAAGGATAAAGTAAAGTAACTACTCCTAACACATTGAATTTAAATAACAAAACATATAAATAAAACTTTAAATCAAATTATAAATACTTATCTCAAGTGTTTCTCCAACTGAACCACTGATTCCTTCTGACTCTAAAGCAAAATAGACTTCAAAAACACCAACTCTTCCAAACTCTCAATACAAACTCTAAATAAAATAAACTCACTAATTTATGAAAGAAAGTAAACTACAAGTGTGGCCCTATATTTAAAATTATCTCTCTAATTGGGGGGCGGCTTTTTCTGATTCGGGGCCACCTATTTATAGGCTTCAAGGGTTGCCTAAAGCATCTCTTCAAAATGTGTTCAAGTTCAATGAATCTTCTAAAAACTGTGTTTGGCGCCTAGGCGCCGTTTCTGGCGCCTAGGCGCCGGACTCCGCATCTAGTTCTTCACACCTCTTCACTTTGGATCGCACCTCTTCACGATCCAAACCATTTCCAAGCGTCTAAATACAACGTATCACATGTACTATAATCTAGGAATAACTGCCAATCTTCTGGAAAGTCCAATAACCGCTCTAACAGTCAAAATAACTGCCCAAAGTAGTTACAAAATCGTAACTGTTTTGGTATCGAGCATGGCGCTTAGGAGCCGGATTCTGGCGCCTAGGCGCCAAACCCATTATTTTGGCAATTTTACATTTTGGCTCCATTTTTGCTCCTTTTTGCTCTTTTTTGCTAGTTTTTCCTTCTTGAACATTTTTGCATCACCTATATCCAAAAACACAAAAATACCTTTCATTAAAGCATAATATCCTTAAAAATTTAATAAAAATCAAGGCATAAAAATAGGTATTTTTTCATGGATCATGTCTCTTCAAATCATGTCCAAATTCAACATATCCATCAAAAGATGCATTCCTTCATTCAAATTTGCCGCCCATGGGAAGTTAAGTAAGTTACCACAAAAAGTTGCTTCAAACTCCCTTTGAAATTGGCGCAAAAAATGAAGAAAATTCAATTTTTAACTGCGGAGCCTAAGCGCCTACCAGGCGGCGCTTAGCCGCCAGTGTCCAATTATTCATTTTTTCATTTTTTGCTCCAAATTTGATTCAATTTTGCTCCTTTCATCATAATCACTCATTTTCATCATCCCTACAAGAAAAACACAAAATATCTTCCATTAAAGTGCAATATCATAAAAAATAGGTATAAAAATGTGCATAAAAACATTATATATTTTAGGTGTATCAGGAATCTGCCACCAGCCAAGCCTAAGATGAAGACTTCATCAAGGAGACCACCACAGCGGGAAAGGAAGAAGAAGGAGATCGCAAATGAAGTTAAGGATGATAGCGCAAAGAATAGGATAGGGGCTGCCCCTGTTAGATTGGTTATCTCAGATTCGGGGGTGAAACCCCTCGAACCACTAACTTTGTACGATTATCTCTATGTCCCTCCAGGTTCTCATAAAGATAATAGAAATGATTTTGGATACTTTCTTATTGTCTCTAGTGATTCCATGAACAATTACAACCTATCTAACCTTGACTTTGATTCTCTAGATAATCCTCAAATCATATTACTTCCAGACAAGAATGTTAATGAAAATGAAGAAGATATCGACAACATCGATTATAATTGCGTGAGAAGTGAGGAGCCATTCCTCAAGTGCAAGGGAACTCCACTTGCAATTAACTTGGACATTTTGGATACATAAATAGTACCAGAAGAGCTAGTTACAGCGATAAGAGAATTTTTGGGTCCAGAGGCGGAAGAAATAACGTAAGTGCATTTAAGAAGTGGCAAGGTACTACCACCAAAGACAGCTCCAGTAGATAGAGGAAAATAGATAATTACTCAAGAAGAAATGCCTCGAGCAATGGAAGAGATATAGATTCAAAATGAGATTGAAAGTTCAAACAAAGTGGATTACAATCTACAAACTCATCTCAGGAATTTGCCTGGCAAACTAAGCATTTATGATGCTCTGATTCTGTTAAATGAGATGAGAGAAAATCTGATCAAGGCTCTACTTAATCCAGACATTTACTTAGGGTAGTTGGCTAGCACATCCTCGGACGGAGTTTGTACTTTAAAGGAATAGCCTGGCGTAACCTTCACCGATGAAGACTTGCCACTCGGTACAGCCGATCACAACCGTCCGCTTTACATTTATGTCATCATCGATGCGATTTGTACTCTCCAGAGTATTAGTAGATTTTGGAGTGTCACTTAATATAATGAGTCTATGGACGTTAGCTTAGTTGGACATTGACACACAAGAGCTCAATTCGGATAAAATGATGCTAAGAGGATTCAACCAGAAAGGAGAAGGAGCCCTTGAATCTATAACACTACAAATGAAAGTTGGAAATCTAGTAATAGCTGCAAAATTCTGTCATTGACGCAGATACTTCATTCAACACCCTGCTTGGTAGACCGAGGCTTCACGAGTACAATATGTTCCCATCGTCACATCACCAATGCATTAAATACTATAAAGATTAATAATAACATTGTGTTATGCAAGACTTACAACCGTTCTCAATACATAAAGTGAGCATTCACGAAGACGCCGCCTACTATGCTCCCCCGAAGAAAGCAGCTTCTATCCTTAAATTGTGGATTTTTATTAAAACCTGGAGGATAAGTAAGTTTATAATTACTATTATCTTGGTTGTTCTAGTTCCCGAATGGGTTTACTTGGTTACTCCTCTGTTGCTGATTAGTACACCCAAATTGTTGTTTCTGTTAAAGTTAGGATGATTTTTCCAACCTATATTATAGTAGTTCAAATATGGGTTATTTGACTTGTTATTTATAAAATTTAAAGTTTCAATTGATGATTGAGAATCTACCATTTGGCCTAATGAACTCTCTTCAATCATTGGAACTTGTTGAGAAAAGTTCATTCCAAATTGATTTAACTTTCTTAAAATTATCGCAACTTGATTTGCTAACATTGCAAAATCTTCAGATTCATGAATATTGGTTACCTTTTTAGGATATATCCTTTTAGAAGGTCATTGAAAATTATTAGTAGCTATTTCTTAAATTAAAGCATAAGCTTCATGAAATGGTTTCGACATCAATGAAGCACCAGCAGCGGCATCGATAATAGATCTAAGAGATCCAACTAATTCATTATAGAAAGTTTGAATAATTAACAAATCTAGGATAACATTATGTGGACACTTTCTTAGGAGTTCATTAAATCATTCCCAAACTTCAAAAATAGATTCCTCTTCAAACTGAATAAAATATGTAATATCATTTCAAAGTTTTGCAGTTTTTTATGGTGGAAAATATTTAACAAGGAATTTATGTGCTAAATCACCCCAAGTGCTGATAGATTCAAGTGCTAATGAATTAAACCATATCTTAGCCCTCTACCTAAGTGAGAATGGAAAAAACCTAAGTCTAATAGCATCATCAGAAACATCATCATATTTAAATGTAGCACACAATTCTAAAAAATTAACGATTTGTAAATTTGGATCATCGGTTGGTACTCTCCCAAACTGATTATTTGATACCATTTGGACAATACTAGGTTGAAGTTCAAATGAATTAGGACCTACAGTACGATTTTGAACACTATCATGAAGTTCATCCACTGTAGGGTTTGCATAATCTCTTAAAGGTCATAATTGATGATGAAATTCAGCATTTTGATTATATTGATTTGCCATTTCTTGAAAATTTTGAATTTTTTATGTATTTTTATTTTTCTAAAATTGTTTTAATAGTACATTCTAATCCAGAATTGTTTAGTACAAGTCCTTCAGAACCTGAACTATGCATAAACTATTACAACACAACAATGAAAATAAAAATAAAACACACATAAACATATAAAATTTAAATAAGACTTTCTAAAAATAGTAATTTTATTTTTTTCAAAAAATTACTTTCATTTTTTTTTTTAATTTTGTTTTTAAATATTTAATTCCCCGGCAACAGTGCCAAAAACTTGATGTCTCGCACCATTACTGGAATATTCAAACTTGTGGTAATAAGATTATAATTATATTTATGATATAAAATTTCCTTATTTACAACAGCGCCAAAAAACTCGATTTTGATGTAAATAAGAATTCAACTGTTATATTTAAATTTAGGGATTCTACGCAAGTATAAGTATCGTTATCAAGTAATACAGAACTTTCAGACTAAGCCAAGAAATATCGATCCCACGGGGAAAAGTTTTGGATATTTAAAAGATGAAAAGGCTTTAGATCACAGTCTATTTAGGGAAAGATACCTAAACAGTTTTAGATGATATAAAACTTGAAAATGAGATTCTTTTTGGTATCTTCTTAGATTATAAATTAAAGCAAACAATTAACTAACTATAATGATATTTCTGTAAGATTAAAGAAGTATAGATGAAATATCTTTTCCTTATCATGAATAAGTAATAAGTACAAGAGTTTTGTTGTGGAATATGAAAAATGTATTGTGTCAAATAAGAGCAATAATATTCTTTACCCTTACTAGAGATGCTATAAAGAACATTGGCTAGTTTAAAGTTTGAATAATTTTGAACACGGGTTATTTAGGATTGTGGTTCCAACTTTAAACCAAATTTGTGATGGATCAAGCTTGTCACCATAGAAACAATAATTCTATGTTCATCCAAACTTATCTCCCCATCTATTTGCACTCCCCATAGATTTTGGTTCCCCTCCTCGTAAGGCTAGTGTGGTACTCACTAGTTGAGTGAAATAATAGCCCTCCCAGGTCTTTATATTTCGCAATGGATTTTTCAATAAAAGTGATCCATTTGCAAAGTAAATTAAGAACAAGTGAATATACCATCAAAATTTTGGAAAAAATGAAATCTTCAAACCATTCTAATCCCACATAAGAGTAATTCTCATCACAAGGAGAAAGAGTGAAGAAAACTACTCACAAATAGAGAAAACACAAAAGAAGAACTTCGTTTAAATTGAAGAAAATTCACTAAAAAAGTGTTTACAGTAATTATAAAATATTGAAGAACAGAAAACTTAGCTTTTTCTCTCTAAAATATGGAAAAAAATCCCTCCAACAAAGTTTCTTGATGATCCACGCAATGCTCATAAAATTACTTACATATATCTCTCACCAATCTCTCCATAAAAGGTCCAAATCTAAGTCTCCTACTCACACGCATAACCCTTTGAAAAGGCCCACCATACTCTCTCAAAACTCTCTAAAACTCTTCTCCAGACTCCTCATGAGAATCACTAAGCCCTCCTTTTTAAAGAGACACAAAAAACCTCTTCATTCTAAGAGACACACCTCTTCACTCCAAGAGACACACCTCTTCACTCCAAGAGACACATCTCTTCATTCAAAAGCTTTTCCAATGGTCTAGATTCATTTAATCATTCTATGAGGCATGCAAGTTGCTTGGAATGTTCCAAAACAATCCCAAAATAGCCTGGAATCGCTCAAAACTTCCTGAAATAATTTTCCGGTGCTATGGAACTAGAAGCTGTGTTATGGAGTGAAAACTTAGTGAAACTTGCACAATAGCATAACTTTATGGTGTCATAGCGCCACCTCGCGAGCAACATCCTCATTTCGATTCGTTTAAGCTCTGTTTCGCCTCATTTCAACTACAATCAGCTCCAAGTGTTATACCTACAAGATAAATATGAAAATAATAATTCTTTAAATTGCAAATTTATTCAAAAACATTTGATAAATAAGAAAGAGATTAAGCATAGAAAATCTCATCAAAATACGCCAGATCAAAAAAATTTTCCTTGCTCAAATTTGCTCTAATTTGCACCGTTTTTGCTTCATTTTCTTCAAATTCCATTTCTTGTACCTGAAACAAAAAACATGCAAAATACATTAATTTAAAGTTCATTATAAATAAAAATGAGCACAAAATGTATATAGAAAAACAGTTAATTTTTAGGTGTATCAGTGCCCGAAGGGGTGGACATGGAGTATGTGGGCCGACCGACGGGTATGCCTTGGAGGTAGTGACACGAAATTGTGGGCATGCCATGGAGGAAACAACCCAAAAGATGGTTATGTCAGGGAGGAAATGACCTAAATGTATGGCATGCCATGAAGGTGATGATCCGAAAGATGGGTATGTTGTGGAGGAAGTGATCTAAAAGGGTGGGCATGTTGTAGAGGCAGTGGCCCAAAAGATGGCTATACCGTGGAGGCAGTGACTTGAAAGGGTAGGCATGCCGTGAAAGCAGCACACCAATAGATATGTATTCCATGGAGGCAGTGGCCTAAAGAGGTGGGTATACCATTGAGGCAGCAACCTAATAAACATGTACGTTAAGGGGAGAGTGACCCGAAAGGGAGAGCATGTCGTGGAGGCAGCGGCCCAAAAGATGGGTATGCCATGGAAGTAATGACCCGAATGGGTAGGAATATCATAAATATAGTGAGTAAAATGATAGGTATTTTGTGGAGGCAGTGACCCGAAGGGATGGGCTTGTCATGAAGGCAGCGTTCAACAAACTAGTATGTCATTAAGGCATTAACCCGAAAGGGGGAGCCTGTTGTGGAGGCAGCGACAAAGAGATAGGTATGTCATGGAGATAGTGATTGAAGAGGGTGGGATGCAGTAAGGGTAGCCACCCAAAGGATGGTTATGTCATGGAGGTAATTACTTAAAGGATGGGGATGTTGTGAAGGCAATGGCTTGTCAAGCTGGTTTACCATACTGGTGATCTCTCGCACGAATACTGGAATATTTATACTTGTTGTAATAAGACTATAATTATATTTATGATATAAAATTTTCTTCCTTACAACAGCGCCAAAAGCTTGATTTCAATATAAATAAGAATTCAATTGTTATATTTCAATTTATGGATTCTATGGAAGTATACGTATCGTTATCAAGTAATATAGGACTTTCAAACTAAGCCCCAAATTATCGATCCCACAAGGAAAAGTTTTGGATGAAAGATAATAAGGTTTTAGATCACAAAATTTATTTAGGGAAAGATACTTACTTAAACAGTTTTAGATAATAGAAAATTTGAAAATGTGATTCTTTTTTGTATTTTCTTAAATTATGAAATAATGTGAAAAATTAAATAACTGTAACGAGATTTTTGTAGTATTAAAGAAGTATAGATGAAAATATCTTTTTTCCTTATCATGAATAAGTAGTAAGTACAGGAGTTCTATTGTGAAAGCATGTTAAATGTGTTGTGCCAAATAAGAGCAATATTATTCTTTACCCTTACTAGAGATGTTATAATGAACATTAGCTAGTTTAAAGTTTGAATAGTTTTGAAGACGGGTTAGGTAGGAAAAATACTAGCTCTCATTCTAGAGTTCCCTCCTAGCTCTCGTCCTAGAGGCTAACATCTTGCATTAAAACCTAAAATAATAAACCAAATTGAGGGCATTAGTCTGTCACCCTAAATTCCTCTAATTCTCCACACATCAAAGTATATTTCCCTATTTATCTGCACAAAATTATATGAATTACTTTCTCATCCATAAAATCACCTGTGATTTCTACTAATTGTTGATTGAGACAATACATACTAGGATCTTACATGTTCTCGCAATAAATGTTAACATCTTAATTGGATAAATCAGGAAGTAAATGAAGTGTAAGGATTAAATCAACACAACTTCTTCCAACATTAAATATCAATACTTCCACAACTTCCATCCAACACTTTAAATACATTTTATTTTAAGGAAAAAAATAAATAAAAATACTCAGAAGCCATAGAGAAAACACAAGAACAAGTATTTTTAAAAAGTAGAAATCTTGTAGAAAACACAAGGAGTCTCAATTAAAACCAAATGAAGTACAATGATAAAAATTTATCTTAAGTTCCTCTCCACCAAACTCTTGAAGTTCATTTGAATCTATTCCTTTCTCTTACAAGACTCCCTAGGACTGGTCACCCAACCCAAGAGAGTTTAAATCTCTCTAAATCAATGGATTTTTACTTATAAATCTCTGCTCACCTTCCTTTCACTAGGAATGAGATAAGTGTGAAGGAACCCTAAGTAAGAATCCTAAAACTTCTTATCATAACTACTCTCTCTAATTACTCTAATTTTAATTTTTAACAACCTCCCCTCTCTCTTATGATTCTTCTCTTTTATGCTTTCTCAAAAGGTTCCTTGGCGTCTCTTCAAAATGTGTTTATATTAAATGAATCTACCTAAGAGATTCATCCTTTCAAGTGAAATTTGAATGTCTTTTGGCACACTTGATCAGTTACCCACATTTCTACCAAAGGATGTCTCAAACACCTCTTCAAAATTTGTTAAAAATTCCTTGAAATTGGAAAGTAACTACCAGGTTCTTAAGCGTGAGGCCGCTGGTGCAACCTTCTCTGTCTTTTAGTGCTTAGGCGCCAGATCTGGACGCTTAGGCGCCGTAATACATTTTAACACCTTCTTCATTTTTGCTCCAAATTTGATATTTTTCTCTTCTTTTAACATATTTAGTCCAATTAAGTGTACCTAAAAGAAAAACACACAAATACATTCCATGAAAGTACAATATCATCAAAAATCGGTATAAATATGTTTATAAAAATATTATATATAAAAATATTATATATTTTAGGTATATCAACATACAATAATACAAAAGAGAGAGCATATCATGGTAGTAGCGGCCTAAAATATAGGTATGCCATAGAGGCAGTGAACTGAATGGGTGGACATGAATTAAAGGCAGTCTCAAAAAAAAAGAAGATGGGTATGTCGTGGAGACAGTGTCCCGAGAATGCCGTAAAGGCAGAGGCCCAAAGGATGGGTATATACCATTAAGGCAAAGGACCCAAAAAGGGTGATGATTTTCACATGTAAGAAACATACCATTGTGGTGAGTTTATGGATGAACACTCAAAATAAAACTCCAGCATAACAAAATGATTATGCAAATTATCATGCAAGATATACAACATAGGAGATATTGTGTTCTGTCACCTAGGGTATAGGACGCCATTGAGGAGAATTACACCTTGGCTTAATAATAACCAAACACACATGCAAGAAAAACATAAAATATGATGCAAAATCATGCAAGTGCTCCATCTACTAGGCTTTTATGGTTTGTCAGATTGAACAGGAGAGTTGATATATTTTGAGTTATCGATTAAACCCAGAAGAGTGTGTGATCGGCTTGGGATGACCGGTCAAACCCAACATAGTTGATTTACATGTAGTGGTCGATCAAACTAAAAAAATAAGGTGATCATCTTAGGATGATTGATCGAACCCAAAGCAAGTGAACGTCTCATAGCAGTCGATCACACCTGAAGCAGATGATCGAAGCATAGTAATCAATCAAAACTGAAGAATAGAGTGATCGGTCTGGGATGACCGAACGAACTCAATGCAGGTGATCGACATGTAATGGTGGATCAAACCCTAAGGATAGGGTGTTCGGCTCAAGATGGTTGATCGAGTAGTGGTTGATGAAAACCAGAGGACAGGGTGATCAGCCTATAACAACTGATCAAACCCGAAGTGGGTGATTGACACGTAGTAGTCAACTGAACCTAAAAGAGGATCAGGGATCAGTATGAGACTGCCAATTGACCCAAATTAATCACACACATGTGATATGATCAACACCCCAAAATTTTCAAGAATGGCCACTAAAATGCAATGCAACCCAAAATGTCTGACAGCACATTAAACTCATCCTAGCAATCTTATGTAGGTAGCAAGGGTTGATGCTCTTGAGTTCGTGACATACCTGCCTCGAACTTTGGCATGAAAACGTGGAGAATTCATCCTTTGATTTCTCATAGAGGAAGTCCTTAACTGTTCATAGGGTGGACTAGCTACAAAGCTTTTTTCATCCAACAAACTCTCACGATCACTTAAAATAGGCAAGCTACAAAGACTTTCACATTCTTTAAGATCAAAATCTCCAACCCCTCCAAGGAAGTTTGGTAGTGCAAAATTCATAGAAAATTGGGGTTCCAACCCGTTGGGATTTAAGCCTGGGCTCACAGAGAGGAATCATTCGGCTTCACTTAGGACTTTGCCATGTTTGGAATCTTCATATAAGGCTAGTTCTAAAAAATCGAAGGCCGACAAAAGAGAGTGTAGCCTTGCCAGACTATCGCCGGCCAACCACGCTCTTTCTGTGTGGGCAGCCGACCCACAACCCAAACACTTAGATTATACCAGGGCTGACAATGGAAGAAAAATGTGAGTTTTAGGTTTCTCACCACTGCAAAACTTGCAGATGTGTTCCTTCAAGTGGAAGGAAGCTCTTTTATTGGTAAGAGGGAAGCCAAAATTCTTGAAGGTGCTCTGACCAGAGAAAAATGTATTGAGAAATTCATACCAATTTTATATTAACTTTTAATGAAATTGCACTTTAAAGAAAGGTATTTTTTATGTTTCATTGCAGGTATGAAGATTTATAGGTAATGGAGCAAAAAGATGAAAAAAGGAGCGAATCTGGAATAAAAAGGACTAAAAGAGATAAAAATTAAACAAGCCCGCCGACAGCGAGGAATAGGCCTCCAATGGCGTGTTTTTCCCAAGAGCATTTTAATATATTATAATGAAGCCCGTCGATGGTGAGATCGAGCCTGCCGACAGCGAGCCTGAGCAGTTGGCCTATGTTTTAGAAGCCCGCCGACGGCGCTAACGAGCCCGCCAATGGCGAGAAGGTCGCTTCAAGCAAGATACATTGAATCTGGATGCTTTTTGAAGAGGTGCTTAAGCAACCATTGGAAATCTTTCTTCCTCTTTAAATAGAGACGATTTTAGGCCGAATGTGTGTCCTTTTTGTGTCTTTGGTGTGTCATTTTTAAGTGTCTAATTAGTGTAATTAGTGTAATTAGTGTGTAAGAGTATTCTAGAGAGTATATTAGTGAGTTTAAATGAGTGTGTTGTACAAGAAGGATGCGTCAGAGGAACTTCAAGGAGTCTGCTTGGGGAGAAAATTTGAGATAAGTTTGTCTATTGTTTTATAACTTTAACTTTATATGAAATCCAAGTTTTGTGTTATTCTTCATATGCATTCTGAGTAGTTTTTCTCTGTTTTTCTCCTTATTTTTGAGATTTTGTGAAATGAAAAATTGAATTAGTTGTGCCTAAAATATAAAATAAAAAGTGTGATAATCTTTTACTTAAATATTAATTTACTTTCAATTTGGCCAATTGAACTGTTAAAATCTGTTGATTTCACAACTAAAGTAAAGATTACATCCATGATTCAGGGAAAGCAAAAGCCTTTAAAGGAGGGTGCAAATAAATAAGGAAATACTATTTATCGGGCGTAGAATTGCATATTTTAGAGTGACAGACTAAAATCTTCAATTCGGTCCTATCGTTTGGGTGCTGAAGTGTAGATGTTAGCCCTCAGGTGAGGTGAATGTGGGAGCTCCTAAGTGAGAGTCGGTATCATCCCAGCCTAGCCGTAGATTCAGTAACCAAGCATAGGATTAGTTAATATTCTTTATGCTTGGACCAAAGGGTAAAGAATATGAATGCTCCTATTTGGCTTAATATAATTCTAACTAATTTGATTATCCATTCACTTAATTCTCTTAAACAAGGGGAGAGATAACTTTTCTAAATTGCAATCTTCCATTCAAAATTAGTAATAGAGCTTAGTGTAAGTGTTCTTTATTTCCATATACTAGATAGTAATTGCATCTGCTAAAATTAGTTAATAGTCTCTAATTTCTTTGTGGGATCGATATCTAGGACTCCATTAGAGCCCTATATTACTTGAATGATACGTATACTTGCGTTGATAAAAGGGGTGACTTGCTATTATTGAATATTATTTTTATACTGGTTAAACATTTATATAGTTATATGCATTCGCCCCGAACCTGTCAAGTTTTTTGTGCTGTTGCCGAGGAAGTAAAGTAATTATTAAAGTAAAGTAAATAAATATTAAAATAATTACTAGAGTAACAGACTATTTAAAATTTACTTAAGTTTTTTATGCGTAAATTTGGAACTGAAAATTTAATACCTTACGATTCAGAATTAGAATGCACTATTAAAAAAATTAGAAAACAGAAAAAAAAATTATAAATTTAAATCAAATGGCAAATAATCCAGCAATTGAAAATACAAATCAACCGAGACCTTTAAGAGATTATGCAAACCCTACATTTAACTATTCAAAACCCTGATGTAGCGGCTAATTCATTTGAGCTTAAACCAGCAATTATCCAAATGGTACAGAATAATCAATTTAGTGGTTCACCAAACGAAGATCCTAATTTACATCTTGCTAGTTTTTTAAAACTTAGTGCTACTTTTAAAAATGACAGAGTATCTAATGATGTTGTTAGACTTAGGCTTTTTTCTTTTTCTTTAACGGATAAGGCTAAGATGTGGTTAAATTCGTTAGCACATGGATCTATTAGAACTTTGGGAGAATTATCACAAAAATTTCTATCCAAATACTTTCCTCCTTCAAAAACTGCAAACCTTAGAAATGATATAACCTATTTTAGTCAGTTTGACAGGGAATCGATATACGAAGCTTGGGAGAGATTTAAAGATCTTCTTAGGAAATACCCACATCATGCGTTGCCAAATTGGTTAATCATTCAAGCTTTTTATAATGGATTAGTAGGATCTCTTAGATCTATCATTGATGCTGCCGCTGATGGTTCATTAATGTCAAAACCAATTGATGAGGCTTATTCATTATCTGAAGAAATGGCTACCAACAATTTTCAATGGCCTTCTGAAAGGTTAAATCCTAAAAAATAGCTAGTATCTATGATTCTGATGCAATATCTATGTTAGCTTCTATGAATGCTACTATATCTAAGAAATTAGATCATTTTAGAATGAATTATTCTCCTCATATAATAGAAGAAAATTCATCTGGACAATTTGTGGATGCTCAACCTTCTTATGAAACTTTAAATGTTATTAATAATAGACCCAATAATCCTTATGCAAATTATTACAACCCTGGTTGGAAAAATCATCTAAATTTTAATTGGAATAACAATTCAACTAATCAACAATGGATGAACAACTCAGTAAACCCATTAGGAAATTCATGTAACCAAGGAAATTATAATTATAAACCTTCTTATCCACCTGGATTTAATAACAATATCAATTTAAGGAAAAGAAGTTATCTATGGAAGAATTGATATTAAATATGGGTCAGCATTTTGCAGAATCAAGAAAATCAGATACAAATTCAAGGGAACCAATTACAAAATCAAGGAACTGCTATTAAAAATATAGAATTCCAGGAACTTTTTTTAGTAATGTGAAAATAAATCCTAAAGACCAAGGAAAAGAACAAATCAAAGCGGTACAGTTACGAAGTGGAAAAGAGTTAGAAACAAGAGTACAAAAAGAAACGAAAAGTGAAAAGGAGAAAGTGGAAACTAAAAAAGAAAAGGATCAGCAAGATCAAGATATAGAATATCCACTAACACCTATGAAAATTTCTGTATAAAAACCACCACCACCATTTCCTCAGTGATTAAAGTAACATAAAATGGATAAGAAATTTTCTAAATTCTGTGAATCCTGAAGAAATTAACGCTGAATATTCCCTTTGTAGAAGCATTAGAATAAATGCCCAATTATGTGAAAATTATGAAAGACATTTTAAACAAGAAGAGAAAGTTCACAGACAATGAAGCTGTTGCACTTAGCGAAGAGTGTAGTGCAATTATTCAGAAAAAGCTTCATGAGAAATTAAAAGATCCTGGTTGTTTCACTATACCTTGTGCTATTGGAGAAAAATTTTATGGAAAAGCATTATATGATTTGGGATCCTGCATTAATCTTATGCCTCTATCAATTTTTAAAAGATTAGGATTGGGAGAACTCTCACCTACTTCAGTAACTCTTCAGTTAGCTGATCGTTCAGTGACTTATCCTAACAGAATTATTGAAGATGTGTTAGTAAAAATCGATAAATTTATCTTTCCTGGGGATTTTATTATTTTAGATATCAGGAAGATAAAAAAATACCCATAATTTTAGGAAGACCCTTTTTAACTACTAGAAGAGCTATGATTGATGTTCAAAAAGGAGAATTAACTATGAGAGTAAATGATCAAGAAATAACTTTCAACATTGCAAAATCAATGAAATATCCTGCTATTGAAAAAGATGATGAATGTTTTCAAATGGAAATTCTTGAACATCTCCGAAATAATCATTTTAAAAAATACTTTGAAGATAAATCAGAAATAGAAAATTCAGAATTATTTGAAGAAGTAGAAAATGAAGAATTAGATTACATACAACAAAGATTTGAGATGTTGGATATTACGGAAAATGCTGAAAAGAATATCGTTCCGTCTATTATAAAACCTCCTAAACTTAAGTTAAAAATTTTACCTACTCATTTGAAGTATGCATTTTTGGGTAACTCTTTAACTTTACCGGTCATTATATCGGCAGAGTTAAATGAATTACAAGAGCAAAAACTTTTAGACACATTAAAGAAGTATAAGAAAGCTATTGGTTGGACCTTAGCAGATATTAAAGGAATTAGTCCTTCAATCCGTATGCACGGAATTATTTTGGATAATGAACATAAACCAAGTGTTGATCCCCAAAGGAGATTAAACCTAATGATGAAAGATGTAGTCAAGAAAGAAATATTAAAATGGTTAGATAATGGTATTATATATCTTATTTCGGACAGTGCTTGGGTAAGCCTAATTCATTGTGTTCCTAAGAAAGGAGGAGTGACTGTTGAAGCTAATGAAAATAATGATTTAATACCTATCAGACAAGTTACTGGATGGCGTATATCTATTGATTATAGAAAATTAAATGCAGCCACCAAGAAAGATCACTTCCCTTTACCATTCCTAGACAAAATGTTGGATAGACTTGCTGGGTACAAATACTTTTTTTTAGATGGATATACTGGCTACCATCAAATTCCTATTGCTCCGGAGGATCAACAGAAAACTACATTTACTAGTCCGTATGGAACATTTGCCTTTAGAAAAATGCCTTTTGGACTATGTAATGCACATGCAACATTCCAGTGATGTATGATATCTATATTTAGTAAATTAATTGATGATGGAATAGAAGTATTTATGAATGATTTCTATGTGTTTGGAACATCATTTGATATATGCTTGGATCATCTTGAAAAAGTCTTGGAGCTATGGGAAAAAACTAATTTAGTTCTAAACTAGGAGAAATGTCAATTTATGGTTGCAGGAGGAATTGTATTAGCGCATAAAATTTTGGAAAATGGCATGGAAGTAGACCCTGCAAAAATTCAAGTTATAGCTAAATTGTCACCTCCTACTACAGTTAGATGGGTAAGAAGTTTTCTTGGACATGCTTGATTTTACAGAAACTACATAAAAGATTTTTCAAAAATTACCAAACCTCTATGCCAACTTTTAGAAAAGGACATGAAATTTGAATTTACTAAAGAATGCTTAAATGCTTTTGAATTATTAAAAGATAAATTAATCACAGCACCTATAATAGTTTCACCTGGTTGGAGAAACCATTTGAGCTTATGTGTGATGCTAGTGATTATGCAATAGGAGCTGTTCTTGGACACAGATACGATAAAAATTTTAAAGTCATATACTATGCTAGTAAAACTCTTAATAATGTTGAAATTAACTATACAGTTACAGAAAAAGAATTATTAGGAATTGTATATGCTTTTGATAAATTTAGATCTTATTTAATTGGAAGTAAATGTATTGTGCATACTGATCACTCTGCTATTAAATATTTAATGCAAAAAAGGGATACCAAACCAAGATTAATTAGATGTATATTACTGATCCAAGAATTTGATTTTGAAGTAATTAATAGAAAGGGAACTGATAATCAAATTGCAGATCATCTGTCAAGATTAGAATATCGCGAATTATCTGACACTGACAATGAAATTATAGACAGTTTCCCTGATGAACAACATTATAATATAAATGAGTGGAAAATACGTTGGTATGCTGATATAGTTAATTATATTGTAAGTGATATTTTTACCACCCATGCTAACTCTGCAACAACAGAAAAAATTCATTCATGATGCTAAAACGTATTTTTGGGATGAACCATATTTATATCAGCAATATAAGGATCTAATTATTAGAAGATGTGTGCCTTATGAAGAAACGAAACAGATTATACAAAAATTTCACGATTCTGAGTTTGGAGGACATTTTGGGATTGATAAAACTGGTTATAAAATTTTACAATCTGAATTTTATTGGCCTACTTTAATTAGAGATGTTTATAGATATATCAAAACTTGTGATAAATGCCAAAGAGTAGGTAATATATCTAGAAAAAATGAAATGCCTCTAAATTTTATATTAGAAGTTGAAATTTATGATGTTTGGGGATTAGATTTCATGGGACCATTTATTCCTTCATTTGGAAACTCATATATATTAGTTATTATTGATTATGTTTTTAAATGGATTGAAGCACAGGCCTTACCTCGTTGTGATGCTATGACTGTTTCAAAATTTTTAATGAAAAATATTTTCACAAGATGTGGAATGCCGAGAGTGATTATCACTGACGAAGGATCCAATTTTAGGAATAAATATATTCAAAAATTGGTAGAGAAATTCAAAATTATTCATAAAATATCGATTGCTTATCATCCACAAACCAGTGGATTAGCTGATGTTTCTAATCGAGAAATTAAATGAATTTTTGAAAAGACTATAAACCCTAGTTGATTAGATTGGTCCACAAGACTAGACACTGCATTATGGGCATACAAGACTGCTTATAAAACCCCGATTGGAATGACTCCTTACATAAATATTTATGGAAAGACTTGCCACTTACCAGTTGAATTAAAACATAAAGAGTATTGGGTGATTAAAGAATTTAATTATAATTTGAAATATGATGGTGAGAAGAGATTGTTGTAGATGAATGAATTAAAAGAATTAAGGAATGAATCCTATAATAATGATGAATGTATAAACAAAAAATGAAGATATGGCATGATCAGAATATTAACCAAAATAAGTTTGAACCAGGACAAGAAGTATTGTTGTACAATACGAGGCTGAAATAATTTCCTGGGAAATTGAAATCTCGATGATTAGGACCTTTCACTATAACTCAAGTATTTACATACAAAGTTATTGAAACTGAAGATCCAAAGACTGGAAGCAAATTTAAGGAAAATGGACACAGATTAAAACCATATTTTAAGGATAAAAGACCAAATTTTAAAGAGGTTTTAATGCTCAGTCAAATTGATTAACACCCTGAATAGGTCGGGCAAACGACATTAAACCAAGCGCTTTATGGGAGGCAACTCATAGTTATCTTTATTTAGGTGCAATGATTGTATATCTGTTTGATTTATTATTAGTTTATGATATGAATGAATTCTACTACTCTAATTTACCCTTATAATCATCACAATAATGGATCAATAGAAAAAATTTGGAAAGCATTCGAACCAGAGCAAAACTGGGCAAATTTTGCCTTGGCCGCCGACGGAAAGATCGATCCCACCGACGGTGAGTTTTGCCCGCCAAATTCAGTTTATATTATTTAAGAATCCCGCCGACGGCGAGATCGATGCCGTCGACGGTGAGATCGACGAATGAACAGTTTATAGGGTTCTTTTTACGGTTTTTGGCGATTCTAAGTGTTTTAACTCTTTAAAAACTCCTAGAACTCGAATTCTAAACTATGTACTTCCTAAAAATGATTTGAAACTTCACCAAAAGTCATCATTATGGCATCCAATCACCTTGAAATCCCTAGAACTCGAGTGTTCAATCGAAGAAAATTTATCAGTTGTGAAGCTCAGCGAATCTTCAATAAGGTAATGATGAAAAAGGGATTGATCAAGGAACAAGGATTTGTAAATAGACGAGTGGAGAATTCAACAACGCCTATCGAAGAGATGATTGTGCGACGACGTTGGGAAGTATTGTGCTATACCACTTCTGCAGTAGTCATCCCTGTGGTAAAAGAATTCTATTCCAATCTATACAGAATAAATAACGGAATCGTCTATGTGCAAGGCAGATGTGTAACTTTAACTCCTTCTAGAATTAATGAGTTGTATTGAATTGAGAATACACCCATTTGCCACTACTCCAATTTTGAACCTACAAGGAATAATATGAATGAGATCTATCGTTATTTGACTGATGAAGTGAAAGTTTGGGAAACAAGAGGAGACGGGTATATTAGTTTTTCTGCATCACTTCTGAACCCCGTTTCTAAACACTGGCACTTCTTTATTTCATCAAAACTATTACCCACTATGAGGGTCAATAAAGTTTCTAAGGAGTGTGCAATTCTGAATTATTGTAGTCAAGCAGGACTACCTATTGATGTTGGTTCGATTATTGTAAAGTCTACCTTAGGCCTGATTTTTCAATGATCAATTTATGGGCTTGGACATCCTTCTAAATTTTTTGCACTATGCAGTCAGTACCATGTTTCATATGAAGCATGGGAGAAGGTAATTCTGCCTTGGAAACCTTTAGATCCAACTGATATGTTTCCTACCCTGGATGATGATAGCGATGGAGCCATTATTGTGGATCAAACATCTCAGAGTTCTTTTTCAATCGGGCTCTTGACTGATAAAACTGATCTGATCTTACATAAATTCAAAGGGCTGGAAAATGAGGTACAAAACGTGATGACTTCAATTAAGAACATCTCTGATTTATTTGATCATATTGACTGGAGGATGAAAGAACACTTCGATCATTCTGGACATCTTGAAGCTAGTTTCATCTGGCTTATGAGAAAGAAAGGATGGAAAGAAAAATATTCTACTGAAGAGTTTCCTTACAGACCCTTCTACAATCTATTCGTTCATTTATGTTCTATTGGTGATATCAGAGATGAGTTTAGCACCGATCCTGACGAGTAGAAGACGTTTGTATTTGTTTATGTCTTGTATTAGTTTGAATTTAATTTTATGTAATCTGCACTTTTGATATTTTAGATTCTGATATTTGGTCTTAGTATAGATGAGATTATGCATTGTTTGTTTGTTTTCAGCGTTTTGAGTATTGTGATTTGGATTGTGACACTGAATTTGATGTATTAAGGTTGAGAAAATACCTTGTTAGTAATGTTGTGTACGAATATTGTAAACACTTGGATTTTATATAAAATTTGTGATGTTTTGTGTTGTGTGAATTTATTTGAGTTAAAACAGTATCTAATCACAGTAGAATATAATTAATCGATTGATCAGACATTAGCAAGGCTTAAAATGAATTAAAAAAAAAATTAAAAATATTAAAAATTTTAATTTAAAAAAAAAACCTGCCGACAGCGGATCGACGCCACCGACGGTGACTTTTTCCAGTGACTTTAACCTATTTGAATTAATTAGCTCGCTGACGGTGAAATTTTGCCCGCTGACGATGAGGTCCAGAAAAATACCTTTATTTGATCGGTTAACCACCACTATTCATCGTCCCCTTCCTCAAAACATTGAAAAAACCGACCTAGGGCTTGAGAGATCTTGGATTTGGAGCAGTTTCAACAAATTTTGACACCGAATTTTATCATCCCTTGGTAAGAGCTTCACTCCCATGCAAAAATTTTTTATTTTCACCAAGTATTTCTTCCACTTTTAGGACTTTTGGAAAATTTGAAATATGAAGAAAATAGTTGGAAGAAATTCATGGAATTCATTTTAGAATACTTTAAGTCACCTTTGGAAGTCATTCTAGTGTTATTGTGGAATTTAGTTGACATTTTTGTAAATTTGATAGATCAAGAAATGGCTCCATGACAAAAGAGGCGACTAGATTTTGATGAGACAAGATTTATGAATGCTAAGGCTTAGTCAAGATACAACTTTAGTATCAAAGCGAGAAAATGCATCCAAGATAAAGTTTTCAGGAATCTGGGAGGAGAAGTAGAATAGACGATCAAAGAGCGAAGATGGGAAAATTTCTGTTATACGACAAACAGAGCTGCAGTTGAAGTTGTAAAAGAGTTTTATGCCAATTTGACCCAGATAGAGGATGGACATATAAGGGTTCGAGGATTTTTAGTTGATTTAAATGCTGCACGTATTAATTCTTTCTACGAAGTACAAGATCTTCATACCAGCAAATACGATATGTTTGGAACAATGGAAGGACTGCTGGAGGAGGTGATTAACTTTCTCACTGATGGGAAAGGGACTTGGAAATAAAGCAGCATGAACGGGTAAACTTCCCTCTTTCCATGTTAAATGCAACCTTTAAGGCTTGGCATTATTTTATTTGCTCTACGTTTATACCCACTTATCATCATAGTGAAGTTTCAGTAGATAGAGCAGTTATGAATTTTTGTATTCAGGACCACAAAAGTATAAATGTGGGAAGTTTTATTTATAAAAATATATTAGCCATTGCAAAATGTGAAAGTGGAGGAGGACTAGGACATCTTGGTCTCATTTATGCAGTCTGCCAGCTATCTGGAGTAGAGGCAGGAGATGATGAGGAATGGGTTGAACCTATGAAACCCATTGCCAAGGCTAATATAAAGACTTATGAATCCCACGAAGGATGGAGATCTGGGATTAGGAGCTCTGCACCTTCGACTAGTAGGGATATTCCCTCTACTAGTTATGACCCTCCTACCTATAGTTCTCCTACCCTTTATGACTTGATGAGTGAATTGACTCTGTAACGGAAATGTTTTGAGAAAATTGAAGAAAGTTTGGAGCAAATAGATCAAAGAATTAGAGAATTAGAGCAGAGGCACGATTATGACAGTGAATATCTCCAGAGGCATTCTGAGTTTGAGATGGCCTACTGTGATGCTGAAAATCGTTATAGAAGAGGAGAGCTTGATGTTATATTTCCTGAGTGCCCTCGTTATACTCACTACCAGCCGACTTCATCTGCTGAACAAAGAGATGAGGATATAGCTTTGGATTTTGATGTTGAAGATTAGATTTGATGATTAGATACTAGTGTTATGTGTTTGTTTATTTTTCTTCAAATCAGTACCGTTATTTAGTTTATGTATTTAGATTATTATGTTGTGTAAGTCATTAAAACATTGTTATGTAAGTTATTTACATCAGTGAGTTGTTGAATTTTTATATTTCAGACCATGATTGTAACTCTGAATATAAATTAGTAAAATGTATGTGGATGTTGTGTTAATTGTGCTTAGTACTGTATTAGGTAAAATAATTAAATGTAGTAAGAAATTGTGTTTGTATTTTGTACTTATTTCAAATTTCCTTACCCAGCAGATTCTCTAATGTTATATGTGTAGAAAGCTATTGATAGTACATGTTAATTAAGTAATGAAAAGAACCTGCAGAACTTCAAAAAGAGAAATACCTAAAGCACGAAGGTATAATTTAAATTTACAGTATGTTTTCTTTTCACCCTATATGATTAGATAGAAAAATTTAACTTTGGGGAAGGAAAAATAAAAATTTAACTATTAAATGTTCTCAATTTTATATTTTTAAAAATTATTATAAAAATGATTTTTTGTAGTGAATTTAATTCAGTAAACAAGAATTAATTTATTTAATTATTATAGAAAGTTAAAAGAAATATTTTTTTATGATTAAACTAATTTTGTAAATTAAGATATTTGGAATAAAAGGACAAGAATATAGTTAACTAATTAAAGTTTAGTTCATTTGACACATGCTTGGATCATCTTGAAAAAGTGTTGAAGCTATGCGAAAAAACTACTTTAGTTCTAAACTGGGAGAAATGTCAATTTATGGTTGCAGGGGGAATTGTATTAGGGCATTAAATTTTGGAAAATGGCATGGAAGTAAACCCTGCAAAAATTCAAGTTATAGATAAATTACCACCTCCTACTACAGTGAGATGGGTAAGAAGTTTTCTTCGACATGCTGGATTTTACAGATGCTACATAAAAGATTTTTCAAAAATTACCAAACCTCTATGCCAACTTTTAGAAAAGGACATGAAATTTGAATTTACTAAAGAATGCTTAAATGCTTTTGAATTATTAAAAGATAAATTAATCACAGCACCTATAATAGTTTCACTTGATTGGGAGAAACCATTTGAACTTATGTGCGATGTTAGTGATTATGCAGTAGGAGCTGTTCTTGGACAAAGATACGATAAATTTTTTAAAGTTATATATTATGTTAGTAAAACTCTTAATAATGCTGAAATTAACTATACAATTATAGAAAAAGAATTATTAGCAATTATATATGCTTTTGATAAATTTAGATTATATTTAATTGGAACTAAATGTATTGTGCATACTGATCACTCTGCTATTAAATATTTAATGCAAAAAAGGATACCAAACCAAGATTAATCAGATGGATATTACTGATGCAAGAATTTGATTTTGAAGTAATTAATAGAAAGGGAACAGATAATCAAATTGCAGATCATTTGTCAAGATTAGAATATTGTGAATTATCTGACACTGACAATGAAATTACAGACAGTTTCCCTGATGAACAACTTTATAATATAAATGAGTGGAAAATATCTTGGTATGCTGATATAGTTAATTATATTGTAAGTGATATTTTTACCACCCATGCTAACTCTGCAACAACAGAAAAAATTCATTCATGATGCTAAAATGTATTTTTGGGATGAACCATATTTATATCAGCAATATAAGGATCTAATTATTAGAAGATGTGTGCCTTATGAAGAAACTGAACAGATTATACAAAAATGTCACGATTCTGAGTTTGGAGGACATTTCGGGACTGATAAAACTGCTTATAAAATTTTACAATTTGAATTTTTTGGCTTACTTTATTTAGAGATGTTTATAGATATATCAAAACTTGTGATAAATGCCAAAGAGTAGGTAATATATCTAGAAAAAATGAAATGCCTCTGAATTTTATATTAGAAGTTGCAATTTTTTATGTTTGGGGATTAGATTTCATTGGACCATTTATTCCTTCATTTGGAAACTCATATATATTAGTTGTTGTTGATTGTGTTTTTAAATGGATTGAAGCACAGGCCTTACCTCTTTGTGATGCTAAGATTGTTTCAAAATTTTTAATGAAAAATATTTTTACAAGATACGGAATGGCGAGAGTGATTATCACTGACGGAGGATCCCATTTTAGGAATAAATATATTCAAAAATTGGGAGAGAAATTCAATATTATTCATAAAATATCGACTGCTTATCATCCACAAACCAGTGGATTAGCTAAAGTTTCTAATTGAGAAATTAAATGAATTTTAGAAAATACTGTAAACCCTAGTAGATTAGATTGGTCCACAAGACTAGACAATGCATTATGGGCATACAGGACTGCTTATAAAACCCCAATTGGAATGACTCCTTACAGACTTATTTATGGAAAGACTTGCCACTTACCAGTTGAATTAGAACATAAAGCAGAGTGTCCTTTAATCCACCTCAATGTCCTGCCAGAAACCATTCTCATCAGTTGTAATCCACACCCTTTCCAAATCAGGAAAGGTTGTATCCCTTTTCACCAAGATTTTTGCTCTAGCTAGTCTAGCCATGTCATAAGTGGGAGAGTCAGCGTTTAATGGCGTGCCAAGTGCCTGACTGATATTGAAAAGGGCATTAAGATAATATTACTGTATTGGAAGGTTAGAGAATTTGAACCACTTAGGAACAATAGGAGGTTCCTTAGTTGGATCAAAATCGAGTCCGTTGACACTCATTTTCGATGAGGTCTTCTTCTTCTTTTTAAGTACTTAGGATCTAGCCTTAGGCTTTTCCTTCGACTATCCTAGAGGATTAGAATCGGGACCCACCACTTAGAAATTAAAACCACTTCTTAAGTCCTCGCAAACTCCACAAACTCGATCAGTAGACCCCTAATCACCTAGAGGGTTGAAATCAAATGTGGAAGTTTAAAGGATGAGTTCCTATAGGACTATTTGGCCTTAGGACCGCTTCTGGTGCGCTCGGTCGCAGTGAGGGCTGACTTACACACACACTATACTTATACACTACACTTTCACACACCTCCTAAAACCACACCTATACCCAACTTGACCTCCTGACTCATGAAGGTGATTCACATGGATGGTCCTTAACCCCTAAGCCCTTGACTAAGAGGGTTAGGAACAACATAGTGAATGCCTCAAATGAGTCCCTTCATGGCTCATATAGGCTTGATATGGCTTCATGGCTCAACCAAAATGATTTCATTCCACTTACATTTACCCAATTTTCAATTTTCCAAATTTTCAATTTTCCAAATTTTCAATTTTCCAAATTTTCAATTTTTGACCCCGGGACCCCGGACCCACTTACTTTACCCAAAAACCTCGAAATTACCCAAATTTTTCAAAATTCTCCAAAATCACCCAAATTACTCAAAATCAATCTCAAAAATTCTCCCACCATTCAAATTGACCATTTTTACCCAAAATACTCAAAATTCCAAAAATACCCCACAACACCCTCCAAATTACCAAAATGCCCCTCTTGACCCAAAAATCCAAAAATTCAGAAAATTCCCAGAAAATTCCAAAAAATCTCAAATATTCCCAATTTCATTTTGTTCAACTACATCATGGGCGAATTATGTCAATTTACCCCACTTTTATTAAAATCCCCAATTTGACCCATTTTAACCCAAAGTGAACCCAATGTCAAACCAAACCTACCCAATTGACCCAAATTCTGGTCCAATTCAATTCTAAACTTTAATTCAACATCCCCAACACCAATATAGACCAAATCCAAGCCCAATTTGATTGGCATTTGAATCCAATTTCACTTTTGAACTTAAAGCCTAATTTGGACCCATGACCCAAACATAGCCCAAACCAAATCAATTCAACTCCAATTGACCCCAAACCTTTTCTAAACCTTCCCTAACATCCCCACAAACAAAACACTAACATAATTTGCCCAAAATGTGGTCCCAAACCCCACTCAAATTCAACCCAAAACCAAAAAGCCCAATTTTGACCTAAACCCAAACTTAACACAAATAGACCCAAACCCCAAAATCCAACCCCAACAAAAGTTGAAACCTCTTTCAAACACTTCCATAAACATTTCCCAACATTAATTTTACATCAATTTCAACCCTAACCCAACATTGGCCCAAATTAGCCCAATTCGACCTACATTGGCCCTTTACCAAAGAAGCCCAAATCCAACCCAATTCAAACCCAAATCACTCCAAACTTGTTTCAAATCAATCATGACACATCCTTAGACAAAACTCAACATTTATTTGGCATGGACCATTGCAAATTTTTCTATTCAAAAGCCCATTTTCTAACCTAAAGGCCCACTTCCTTAAACCACTTTAAAAGCCCACCCAAGACTATTTCAAAAGCCCAAGTTTTCAATCCAAAGCCCACATGACATTTCTCCCTATCATCCATCTAATCAAAATCACCCCTAAGTTTCAAAGTCATCATTAAACCATTCCAAATCAAGCTTCATGAAAATTCTCCACCAAAATACCAAAATTCCTAAATTCTACTTCCATGAAATCGACCAAGCTTTATCCTAAGCCATAGCAAGCCATGAACAAGCCATTCTCAAGCCACATGAAGCCATGGGGGCTTTGACTTGTCATTAGTCCATTTATGGCAAGAAGAGGGGGTTCTTTCTTAAACCTCCCTTAAACCTTTTTTACCTTAAGCATGTCACACACTATACCATGCTTAGCCACCTCACAATGGATGGGGACTTCACTACCCCAATTCAGCTGACCCAAATGATTCTCCCTCAGCCCAAGGTCAAGCCTTGGATGGTGAACCTAGCCCAAATGCATGAGTTGAACCAAACCAAGCCAAAATGAGCCTTCTCCCATTCCATTTAAATCAAACTCCTTTACACATGTCCATGGCCAATCGATCGCACTAAACCCCGCACCCGACCCACCCGAACTCGAGGGTGACCCATGCCCGGCCGGCCAGCCACCGAGCCGCCGGAAAACACCATGGCCGAAAGCTCACATGTGAGCCAACATTGAAATTCCCCTCGCCGAGTCGTCCCAAGTCCAATGGCCACCATGGTTGTTCTTCTCTGCATGCAGCAAACTGATCCCAAGCCTTAAACCCCCCGGGAGGCCCTCCACCCTCTCCTATTTAAACACCACCTCCTCTCGGCCATGAGAGGTGTCTGAACCAACCTTAAGGAAACTCGCCAAAATCACTCCGTACCTCTCCCCACACTTAGAGCATTTGATCCCCACTCGTTCTCTTGCCCTAATCCCCACTAATCGAGCTCAATTTTGGAGCTCAATTCTCGTGCCGAACAGGACACTCCCAAATCCTCCACCAAAGTCAAATTAAACTCACCCACACCCGCACAAGACCAAGAGAAGGAGTTCCCAGCTGAAAGTCCCCTCTCCGAGCCACCCATCCGTTCCGGACTCCAAGCTTTGTAATCGGCCGTGGTCGAAATCACACCTGAACAATTCACTGTGCCAAGGGACTTCATCCGGAGCTTGCTCGGACCCAATCGAAGGTGACACAACTCTCGCATCGAAGCTTCACTTCTCCGAGCAAAGGTATGGACTCACTCTTCTTCCCGAGCTTACGGAGATTCTCCATTTAATTTGAATCAATTTCAATGCATGTTTACCGTATGGATGTGTTCGTCTCCTCGAGATGAATCCATAGAGCATAAGAACACAAAAATCCGTTGATAATCGAGTGAGAAATTAGGGTTAGAAGGTCGACGGTCACGGATGCACACCAGTCGTAGACGATGACCTGGAGCCGTCGGATCGAGCGTGTATCGAGCGGAAGGTCTGGATCGAGCCGGACAGCGCGATGGTACATGAACCGCGGGCCCCTGGAGCACTGAGTCGGATGGCGGCACCGAATCAGAGCGCGCCGCGTGGCCTTTCGGAGCTGCCGAGGATGGCGTGGTGCCGCTTGGATAAGTAGGAAAATAGGGATTTTTATTATTTATTTAATTACCAGAACTTGGAAAATTCATAACTTTGTGTAGGAAAATCCTAAAAATAAAATAAAAATACCCTCTTGCTCAGTGAACAGAGGATAATAATGTGGAAAAGAAATCATTTAATTTCATTGAACATTTGATTTTAAATAATTTATTGACTCTATGCATATTTTCAATTCTCCATGCATGTATACAATTCACCATGGCATGAGACCATAGGGCTTTTGAAGCCTCTGAATTTAGGGACATTCCCCGAATTTTCCAAAGTCGAGGCCATCCCTATGAAGAGTTATTGATTTTTCAATTCTAGGTCACTATTCCGAGTATTTTAATTCCAATAATTAGCATGTTGTGAAATAAATTCTAGGAAAATTTGGTGATGTTTCTTATTACCGGAGGACCCTAGTGGAAAATAGTTTTCGAGTTAACTCACTTGTAATAACCATAATCGGCTTAAACACCCAAAATGGAGCTTTAATTAATTAGAGCTAATCATACATCAAATTACTTGAAATCAATTCTCCACCGACCTTTAGGATCGTAGGAACTCACCATAAAAGTTCGAAGTCAATTGGACTTGGTTAGCCCTATCAAATGGGTTGATTAAGCCATTTAGCCAAACTTAAACTTCAAAAATTCATAACTTTCAAAATACTTTTAAAAAATTCACCAAATTGGTTTTGGAGCCTCTTTGATATCAGGGGAATTTAAGAAAATTAAAATTGCAATTTTCCAAAAAAATTTGATTTTTTGCATTATTTTAATATTTTTAATAATAAAAAAATAATAAAAATCACAAAAATAATAAAATTCACCAAAATGTCACATTTTGAATTTTAATCACTTAGGAACAAACCCCATATTTTTCTTAAGTCTTTATGATGAGATATCAAATTTTAAAGCCCTAAGGTAATTTTAAAATTAAAAAAATGTATTTTCTAGCATTTCCACTAAAATAATTCTAATAAATCAAAGAAAAATCAGAAAATTGTAAAAATTGGTTCTCTGGTTTCCTTGATTAGAGAGATTTTTGAAAAATATAAAATTCATTTTTCAACCTTTATTTTATTTTTAAATTAATTAATACTCCAAAACTCAAAATAATTATAATAAAAAGAATATAATTCAAAAAATCACCAAAATTGGTCCAAGTGGTCCTCTGGTCATTAGGAATGTTTCATAATTTTCTTAAGGATAGAAACTTTCCCTTGGTCATATTATTGAATTTTCCTAGAAAATCCCTATTTTCTACCAATAATAATTACATAAATAAATTAAATACAGAAAAATCACATTTTCTCCTCTAATGTCTTGATTGATATATGAGTGAAGTCCCATAAAAATTTCAAATTCATTTAAGCTCAATTTAGTGAGTTATGAAATTAGTAAGTTTAAAGGGCAAAATGATAATTAAAATTTTAACCTATAATTAAAAATTTTAGGTTTAATTAAAAGGGTGGGTAAAATATTTGATACTAAGTTGATTTTGGATGTTTGAAACTTAGGCAATTAAAGGGTATAAACCTACCAAACAATTTGAAAATAATTAAAATAAACCTTAATTAAATAATTAATTAAATTTGGAAGAATAATGAAAATTTGGAATTATTAAAATAGGGATATTATTAGGAAGAAATTTATTCTTTAATTCAAGAATCCCTAAATTAATCACCTCAATAATATTTAATTCCTAATTAAAATGACAATCCAAATTCAAGATTTAAAATGCTAAAAGACTTAATCATTAAATTAAATTAAAGTTAAAACATTTAAATCAAATCCTTTTAAAATTTCAATTAAATTAAGACTTTAACAATTAAAATTAAATCATCCTTAAAGCATAAAAAATAAAATATTAAATTAAAATTAAAATAAGATTAAATTAAAATTTAAATTAAATTAAAATTAAAATTAAAATTAAATTAAAATTAAAATTAAATTAAAATTTAAATTAAATTAAAATTTAAACTAAATTAAATTAAATTAAATTAAAATTTAAATTAAATTAAATTAAATTAAATTAAATCACATTAAATTAAATTAAATTAAATTAAATTAAAACATATTAAATTAAATTATATATATATATATATATATATATATATATATATAATCAAGTTAAAATAAAATTAAAATTAAATTTAAAAAAAATTAAATTAAATTAAAATTAAAACTAAACCAAATTAAATTAAACTAAAATTAAATTAAATTGAATTGAATTAAATATAACATCACCAAAGACATAAAGAATTAAAAATAAATCTAAAACAACTTGAACACTATTCCAAACTTAAACCCATTAATTAAAATTAAATCAAATCACAAATCACTTGAACATCAATTTGCCCTCAAAAGCTCTTGTTGTCATAACTCCTAAACGGAGTGTTAAGTGAAGTGTTATTTCACTCATAGGATATTCAAATGTCCTAGTTCACTGAGCTAGATAACAAAACTTGAACTCCTGGATGATTAATTCATTTGTATAATTAAATTCTCTTGGACTTAAAACAATCCTAGAGGTATTGAAAAGATGTTTAAGACTCGTCTTAAGCACTTCCTCAATATGATAGGATATTTATAAGAACAATTGAACTTAATTGTTCTTTGATGAAGAAAATCGTCCTCAAACCAAAACACAAGAACTGGAGACGTCATAGGAGAGGACTAGCTATAGTAGTAGGACCTTGGTAGAAAACCATAACCCTTCCCTTAGCTTTCACCTAGGAACTTGCTTTAAATGCTTAAATATTCTAAATTGTGTTTACGTGCGGCTTAGGATGACGAGAAGACCCTCCGGGTACGCTTTTGTTTTATTGCAATTTACCTTCTTGCAATTTTATTTATTGCAAATGCACTTTACTTTTCTTGCATGATAAACAATCGTTGCATGAAAACCCACACCTTTAGGATAGTCCCTAAAATCGAAACCAAAACTAAATTAAAAGTCATCACAAGATAAAATTCACCGTCACAACATTTCAAAATATAAAACAACTCAAAATTTAATCACAAACGTAACAATAAAAACTACAACTACAACTAAATTAAAACGTCTTGTTGGATGATCGGGAATACCTCGGATGACGTAACCTACGTGTTGCTAACGGGATTTCCACGGTCTAAATGAAAGTGTGGAACTCATTTAGTTGAGTTTAGCAAATTCATCTGGACTAAGTGAATCCGATAAAAATAACGATGCAGGAAGGATGGAACCGTGGGATCTTAACCGGTGTTGTTATAATCAACTTTAAGATTTGTTTTAATTAAAACATAAAAAACACTTGGAAATTAAGACCTTCTCAAACCAGAACACTTCTCTCATCTCCTGATTTATGACTTCTCAAACTAAACCTCTGCAACAACAAGGAGCTCGGAGCATGGTGGGCAGCACGGCCATCGTCATCGGCAAAACTCGAGTCTACTTAATGAAAACTTTCTTAGAATTAAATAACAAAGCCATAGGATTTTGAGGTAGTTTGCCTAGTGCAACATAAATCCTCAATCTTTTTTTAGGCATTTGCATTGCAAATTAAGCCCTAACTAGTCTTAGGATTCCGAGGTAGTCGTCCGATACGACATCAACCCTCACATCTTCGAGGCTATTTGTGTGATCACATCATACGAATATAAGTCCTAATTAATTAAAATTGGCAAGATCAAAACATTAAATAAACATTAGGACTTTCCTAATTCAAGCCAAACAATAGGATAGTCGGGAAATTACCGAAGTTCGCTTCGAATCTGTGATTTCTCCTACCTTTCTTCCTTTGAATTCCCAAAATAAAATGTTCCAAATTTGATCCATTCCCTATCGAAATTCCAAAATTCAATCCATCGAAAACTTAAACTTTGAAATTCTTGAGAGCGGAACTACCGATTATTATCGAGAGTTTTCTTAGGTGATTCCCGTCACTTAAGATGTAATTAACTCATGGGGCTCGCCCTTATAGTGAATTTTTAGAACCCAGTAATATAAACCCTGTTTAATGTTTTCATATTAAGCGGGGGAACTTATCGGCGAATAAAATGGTTTCGCGAGACCAAACGGATGTCACGAACCTTCTAGTTTATTTAATCGAGCCCCACCATCAAACAGTGTGCCTATTCTTCGGAATAGACACGCGGTTTGAGGTGTGGTGCTCGTTTATATAAACTATTCGAGATGTGAGATCAGTTTAATTTCATATCTTAAAATTTTTAAAATTATTTTCAAAATCAAATACTACTTTCTAAATTATATATATATTTAAATTAAATTTAAAATCTAAAAAAATTCGCCGACAATTTCTGTAGGCGACCCCCTTTTCAAAATAAAACACATAACCTAAAATATGCCGACAGGGTCCACTTCAAGAGTTTCATAGTTGTGCCAGCAATCACAAGGGATTGTTTGGCAAAAATATTTGCATAATCCTCCTCATTTGACAATATTATCAGAAAGTGTCTTCCATCCAACATACCTAAGTTCCAGTTGCCAATGAGATTAAGTTCTTCAAAAAACTTTCTGACATAATTCATGATTGTGATGAAATCCTTTTTTGTCGACTTGCATCGCTATCAATTCCTGTATTTTGTTGTCTGCATATTTTTAGGTTATGTGTTTTATTTGCAAAGGGGGTCGCCTACAGAAATTGTCGACGAATTTTTATATTTTAAATTTAATTTAAATATATATATAGTTTAAAAGATAACATTTGATTTTGAAAGTAATTTTAAGTTTAAAAGTTTTAAGATATGAAATCAAACCGATCTCACATCCCAAATAGTTTATATAAACGAGCACCACACCACAAATCGTGTATCTATCCCAAAGAATAGACACACTGTTTGGTGATGGGGCTCGATTAAATAAACTAGGAGATTTGTGAAATCCGTTTGGTCTGCGAACCAATTTTATAAGCCGACAAGTTCCCCTGCTTAATATAAATGAATTAAGCAGAGTTTATATTACTTGGGTTCTTAAAGTTCCCTATAGAGGCAAGCCCCTATAGTTAATTACATCATAAGTGACGGGAATCACTTAAGAAAACTCTCGATAATGATCAGTGGTTTTGCTCTCAAGAATTTCAAAGTTTAAGGTTTTCAAATAATCGGATTTTTGAAATCTCAAAAGGGAATGACTCAAAATTTGGAACAATTTATTTTTGAGAATCCAAAGGAAGAAAGGTAGAAGAAGCTGAGGATCCAAGAAGAATCTTGGCAACTTCCCGGCTATCCTATTGTTTGGCTTCATTTTAAGAAAATCCTAATATTATCTGATATTCCGATCTTGCCAATTTTAATTAATTAGGACTTATATTCGTATGACACGATCATGCAAATAGCCTCGAAGATGCGAGGGTTTATGTCGTACCGAACGACTACCTCGAGTCCTAAGACCGGCTAGGGCTTAATTTACATAACATGATTATGCAAATGCCTAACGAAAAGTTGAGGATTTATGTCGCACTAGTGCAAACTACCTCGAAATCCTATGGCTTGGTTATTTTATTCTAAGAAAGTTTTGTCGAAGTAGACTCGAGTTTTCATGATGACGATGTGCCGTGCTACCCACCATGCTCCGAGCTCCTTGTTGTTGCAGAGGTTTAGTTTTAGAAGTCATAATTCGAGAGATGAGAGAAGTGTTTCTGGTTTAGAGAAAATCTTAAAATCCAGGTGTTTTTAATATTTTAAATAAAACAAATCTTAAAGTTATTTAAACGAACCGATTAAGATCCCACTGTTCCGTCATCCCGCACCGTTATTTTCATCGAATTCACTTAGTCCGCATGAATTTGCTAAACTCAACCGAATGAGTTCCACACCTTCATTTAGACCGTGGAAATCCCGTTAGCAACACGTGGGTTACATCATCCGAGGTATTCCCGATCATTCAACGAGACGTTTTAATTTAGTTGCAATTGTAGTTTTATGTTCTGTTTCGTGATTAAATTTTGAGTTGTTTTATATTTTGAAATGTTGTGGCGTGAATTTTATCTTGTAATGATTTTTAATTTAATTTTGGTTTCAGCTTTAGGGACTATCCTAAAGGTTTTTGTTTTCATGCAACGGTTGTTCATCATGCAAGAAAAGAAAGTGCAATGCGATTAATTAAATTGCGAGAAGGTAAATTGCAATAAAATAAAAGCGTACCTGGAGGGTCTTCCCGTCATCCCAAGCTGCACTTAAAACACATGTTAAGGCATTTAGATATTCCAATAAGTACCTAGGTAAAGCTAAGGAAAAGGTTTTAGTTGTCTACCAAAGTCCTAATCTTATAGCTAGTCATCTCCTATGACATCTAAGTTCTTGTGTTTTGGTTTAAGGACGATTTTTTTCATCAAAGAACAATTAAATTCAATTTTTCTTATAAACATCCTATCATATTGAGGAAGTGCTTAAGAAGAGTCTCAAACATCTTTTCAATACCTCTAGGATTGTTTTAAGTCCAAGAGAATTTAATTATACAAGTGAATTAATCATCCAGAAGTTTAGTTAAGTTTTGTTATTTTGCTCAGTGAACTAGGACATTTGAATATCCTATAAGTGAAGTAACACTTCACTTAATACTCCGTTTAGGAGTTATGACAACAAGAGCTTTTGAGGGCAAATTGATGTTTAAGTAATTTGTGATTTAATTTAATTTTAATTAATGGGTTTAAGTTCGGAATAGTGTTCAAGTTGTTTTAGATTTACTTTGAATTCTTTATGTCTTAGGTGATGTTATATTTAATTCAATTTAATTTAATTTAATTTAATTTAATTTAATTTGGTTTAGTTTTAATTTTAATTTAATTTTAATTTTAATTTTAATTTAATTTAGATTTTATTTTAAGTTGATTTTATTTTTTTATTTAATTTAATTTAATTTAATATGTTTTAATTTAATTTAATTTAATTTAATTTAATTCAATTCAATTTAATTTAATTTAATTTAATTTTAATTTTAATTTAATTTAATTTTAATTTTAATTTTATTTTTTATTTTTTATGTTTTAAAGATGATTTAATTTAATTGTTAAAGTATTAATTTAATTGAAATTTTGGAAGGATTTAATTTAAATGTTTTAATTTTAATTTAATTTAATGATTAAGTCTTTTAGTATTTTAAATCTTGAAGTTTGGATTATCATTTTAATTAGGAATTAAATATTATTGAGGTGATTAATTTAGGGATTTTTAGATTAAAGAATAAATGTCTTCCTAATAATATCCCTATTTTAATAATTTCAATTTTTATTAATCTTCCAAATTTAATTAATTAATTGATTAAGATTTAATCTTAAAAATGATTAATGGGTTTCTACCCTTTAATTATTTAAATTTCAATCATCCAAATCAGGTTAGGATCAAATATTTTACTCTTTCATTTTATTAAGCCTAAAGTTTTAATTAAGGGTTAAAATTTTAATTACCATTTTGCCCTTTAAGCTTAATAATTCCATAACTCACTAAATTGAGCTTAAATGAATTTGAAATTTTTATGTGGCTTCACTCACATGTCAATTAAGACATTAGAGGAGAAAATGTGATTTTTCTGTTTTTAATTTATATATATAATTATTTTTTGTAGAAAATAGGGATTTCCAAGGAAAATTCAATAAGATGACCAAGGGAATTTTTATGTTCTTAAGAAAATTATGGGGCACTCCTAATGACCACAGGACCATTTGGACTAAATTTGGTGATTTTTTGAATTATATTTTATTTATTAGAATTATTTTGAGTTTTGGAGCATTAATTAATTTTAAAATGAAATTAAAGTTAAAAAATAGATTTTATATTTTTCTTAAATCTCTCTGACCTCAAGGAGTCCATAGAAATAAATTTTAAATTTTTCTGATTTTTCTTTGATTTATTAGAATTATTTTAGTGAAAAGGTTGGAAAATACATTTTTAATATTAAAAATTACATTAAGCCTTTAAAATTTAATATCTTACCCTAGGGACTTAAGAAAAATACTTGGTTTGTTCCTAAATGATTAGAATTCAAAATGTGACATTTTGGTGATTTTTAATATTTTTATGATTTTTATTATTTTTAATTATTAAAAATATTAAAATAATGATAAAATCAACTTTTTTAGAAAATTACAATTTTAATTTTCCTAAGTTCCTCTGATATCAGAGAGGCTCCAAAACCATTTTTGTGAATTTTTTAAAAGTATTTTGTGAGTTATAAATTTTTAAAGTTTAATTTTACCCATTATTACTTAAGAGGGATAATCAACCCATTTGGTAGGGTTAACCAAGTCCAATTGGTTTCAAATTTTGGAGAATTGTTTTTAATTTAATTTGATGAATGGTTAACCCTAATTAATTAAAGTTCAATTTTGGGTATTTAGGCCAATTAAAGTTATTCAAAGTGAATTACCTCAAAACCTATTTTTCCTAGGTCCCTCTGGTCACAACCAACATCACCAAATTTTACTTGAATTTATTTCTCAACATGCTAATTATTGGAATTAAAATACTCAAAACAGTAACATGAACTTGAAAATCAATAACTTCTCATAGGGATGGCCTCTGACCTTAGAAAATTCAGGGAATGTTCCCAAGTTCAGAGGCTTCAAAAGACATATTGTCATGCCATGGTGAATTTCCTATATGCATGGAGAATTAAAAAAATGCAGAGAGTAAATAAATCATTAAAAATAAAATACTTAATGAAATTACTTGATTTTTTTCCACGTTATTCTCCTCTGTTCACTGAGGGAGAGGGTATTTTTATTTTATTTGTAGGATTTTTCTACACAAAGTTATGAATTTTCTAAGTTCTGGTAACTAAATAAATAAGAAAAATCCCTATTTTCCTACTTATCCACGCGGCGCCGCGTCAACCTCGGCAGCTCCGAAGCTCCACGTGTCGTCTCCTGATTCGGCGCCGCCATCTGACTCAGCCGTCCCGGGACACGCCTTTCACGTAACATCGTCTGGTCCGACGTGATCCGAGCCGTCCATCCGATACACGCGCGATCCAACGGTTCCCAGTCATCGTCTACGACTGGTGCAAACCCGTGACCGTCGACCTTCTAACCCTAATTTCTCACTCGATTCTCAACGGATTTTTGTGTTCTTATGCTCTATGGATTCGTCTTGAAGAGACGAACACATCCATACGGTGAACATGCATTGAAATTAAGGCATTTGAAATGGAGAATGTTCAGAAGCTCGGGAAGAAGAGAGAGCTCAGACCTTTGCTCAGAGAAGTGAAGCTATGATCTGAGAGTTGTGTCACCTTCGATTGGGTCCAAGCAAGCTTCAGTTGAAGTCCCTTGGCCCGGTGAATTGTCTAGGTATGATTTCGACCACAGTCGATCACAAAGCTTGGAGGCTGGGAGCAATGGGCTGGCCCAGTGAGGGGGCTTTTGTCGGGAAACTTCTCCTCTTGGTCCGGTGAAGGTGTAGGACCAATCAATTTGGAGATTGGCTCACTGTGGTGAAGTGTCCTGGTTTTGAGCTTGGATTTCAACTCTGAAATTGAGCTCACAGAGAGGAAATGGCATGGGGATTTCAGTGGGGATCAAGTTCTCTATTTGTAGAGAGTGGTCTGGGATGATTTTGGTAGGGTTTCAGTAAGTTTTGGTTTAGCACCTCTCATGGCCGAGAGGAGGTGGTGTTTAAATAGGAGAGGGTGGAGGGCCTCCCAGGGGGGTTTAAGGCTTGGGATCAGCTGCTCCATGCAAGAGAAGAACAACCATGGTGTTCAATTGGGCTGGGACATTTCAGCAAGGCAGAATTAAAAAGTTCGGCTCCTCCCGAGGTCTCGGCCATGGTGTTTTCCGACGATCCAGCGGCTGGCCAGCAGACATGGGTCACCCTCGAGTCCAAGGTGGGTCGGGGTCTGGAGGTTTGTGCAGGCGATCGAGCTTTGCCATGTGTAAAGAGGATGGCTTGAAATGGAAAGGGTAAGGGCTCATTTTGGGCTCAAATTGGTCAACCCATGATTTTGGGCTTGGTTCACCTCCCCATGACCTGGTTTTGGGCTGGGTGAATCAGTTGGGTCAGCTTAATTAGTGGGAAGGGTCACCATCCAAGTACAATTAAGTTTAAGCAAGGTTTAGTGGAGTCATGGAAGTGGCTAATCCCCTTAAGGGAATATGGAGAGGGCCTCCTCCTCTTGCCATCTTGGGTATGGTGAGGTGGAAAGTAGATCCCATGGCTCTCATGGCTCCCATGTGGCTCATGCATGGCTTCATGGCTCATATATGGCTTGTGAAAAGTTGTCTCACTTGCATGAGAAAGGGTGTTGGAAGTTTTCATGGATTTAAGGAGAATTGTCATAAGGCTTGATTTGGGTTTATTTGGTGATGGATTTTAGAACTTAGGAAGTGTTTTAAATCAAAGGGATGATGAGAGGAATTTTATGTGGGCTTTGTCATGGACTTTGGGCTTTTAGGAAGGCTTAAGGGAATGAGCCTTTAGGTTTAAGAATGAATTCATGGATGGGAATTTTGTAGACGTTTGGGCCAAATAATTGTTGGGTTTGGTTTAGGGATGTGTCATGAGTGATTTGAAATGAATTTGAGGTGGTTTGGGTTTGAATTGGGTTGAATTTGGGTTCATTTGGTAAATGGGCAATGTAGGTCAAATTGGGCTAATTTGGGCCAATGTTGGGCTAAGGTTGAAATTGATGTAAAATTAATGTTGGGAAATGTTTATGGGAGTGTTTCAAAGAGGTTTTAACTTTTGTTGGGTTTTGGTTTTGGGACTTGGGCTTATTTAGGTTAGGTTTGGGTTTAGGTCAAAATTGGGCATTTTGGTTTTGGGTTGAATTTGAGTGTGGTTTGGGTCCAAATTTTGGGCAAATTATGTTAGTGTTTTGTTTATGGGGATATTAGGGAAGGTTTAGAAAAGGTTTGGGGTCAATTGAAGTTGAATTGGTTTGGTTTGGGCTAAGTTTGGGTCATGGGTCCAAATTGGGCTTTAAGGTCAAAAGTGAAATTGGATTCAAATGTTAATCAAATTGGAATTGGATTTGGTCTAGATTGATATTTTGGATATTGAATTGGAGTTTAGAATTGAATTAGACCAAAATTGGGGTCAATTGGGTAGGTTTGGTTTGACATTGGGTTCACTTGGGTTAAGAATGGGTTAAATTGGGGGTTTTAGTAAAAGTGGGGTAGATTGACAAAATTATCCCATGGTGTAGTTGGACAAAATTAAATTGGGAATATTTGGGATTTTTTGGAATTTTCTGGGAATTTTCTGAAGTTTTGGATTTTTTGGCTAAGAGGGGCATTTTGGGTATTTGGAGGGTATTGGGGGTATTTTTGGAATTTTTGGTATTTCTGGCTATGGATGATCAATTTGATTGGTGAGGAAATGTTCAAGGTTAATTTTGGGGAATTTTGGGTGATTTGGAAATTTTGGAGGATTTGGGCAATTTTAATGGCTTTTAGTAGGTTTGATGGGTGTAGGGTCCCCGGGGCCAAAAATTGAAATTTTGGAATAATGAAGATTGATCAAATATGAGTGAATGGAATCACTTTGATTGAGCCATGAAGCCATGTTAAGACTATATGAGCCATGAGAGGACTCATTTGAGGCATTCACTATGTTGTTCCTAACCCTCTTAGCTAGGGCCTTAGGGGTTAAGGTTCATCCATATGAATTACCTACTTGAGTCAAAGAGCCAAGTTGGGTATGTGTGTGGTTTTAGGATTTGGATTGTGTGTGTGAGAGTGTAGAGTGTGAGTGTAGTGAGTGTGTAAGTCAACCCTCACCGGACTGAGCCACCAGGGCAGTCCTAAGGCCAAAGAGTCCTATAGGGAACTCATACTTTAAACCTTCACATTTGATTTCAACCCTCTAGGTGATTAGGGGTCTACAATCAAGCTTGTGGGGTTTGCATGGAGACAAGAAGTGGTTCAAGTTTCTAAGGGATGGGACCCAATTCTAGTCCTCTAAGATAGTCAAAGGAAAAGCCTAAGGCTAGATCCTAAACACTAAAGAGGGAAGAGAAGACCTCATCAAAAATGAGGTCAACATATGTCAATGTTAAGGAGTCTCTACTGTCTTTCACTATCTATCACCCTAATTCTTATCCTACCTAGATTTATTGTCAAAAGTCTCTGGAGAATTTTAAGAAGGATTAATCATGATATAGATTGAGAGAATATGATAATTTCATAGAACAAGTCTTCCAATTATGTAATTACTGAAGTTTTTCATATAAGAAAATCATATAAAGATCTTGAGTAACCAGAGAAGTCTTGTAGGTGAAATACCTATTCTGATTTCTTTAATCTCTTATAGGAGCAAGCTCCTATAGTTAATTACATCATGAGCAATTAATACTACCTAGGAACACTCACGATTAAGGTTAACATTTATCCTCGAAAAAGTGTAAGTGTTTTCGTGTTAAGTTCGATTTAGGTCGAACTTAAGAATTATGTCGGTTTGTGTTGTGTTAAACTCGATTTAGGTCGAACTTAAGAATTATATCGTTCTATGTCGTGTTAAGTTCGATTTAGGTCAAACTTATGTTGGTTTATGTCAAATCATGTTGATTTATGTTGAATGTTGAATTATGTTAAGTTTGGTTTGAAATGTCAATTAATGTCATTTAATGTCGGTGAATGTTGAATTTGGTTTGAAATGTCGATTAATGTTGATTTATGTTTGATTATGTTTGGAATGTTGATTAATGTCGAATAGTTTTGTTTGAAATGTCGAATTTGTTGAGTTTCGTTTGGAATGTCAGATTTATGTCGGTTATGTTGATTTTCATTTAATGTCAGATTTATGTCGGTTATGTCGATTTCTGTTTGAAATGTCAGATTTATGTCGTTTATGTCGATTTATGTCGGTTATGTCGATTTATGTTTGAAATGTCAAATTTATGTTGTTTATGTCGATTTATGTTTGAAATGTCAAATTTATGTCGATTTATGTTTGCAATGTCAAATTTATTTGCAATGTCAAATTTATGTTGATTGTATCGATTTATGTTTGAAATGTCAAATTTACATCGATTATGTCGATTTATGTTTGAAATATCAATTTTATGTCGTTTATGTCGATTTATGTTGGAAATATCAAATTTATGTTAATTTATGTTTGAAATGTCAAATTATGTTGATTATGTTGATTTATATTTGAAATGTCAAATTTATATCGTTTATGTCGATTTATGTTTAAAATGTCAAATTTATGTCGATTTATGTTTGAAATGTTAAATTTATGTCGATTTGATTTCAATTCTGTCGATTTAGGCTCAATTTGGGTTGAACCTAAGATTTATGTCGATTTAAGTTCAATTTGGGTTGAACCTAAGGTTTATGTCTTGGTTTAAGTTAGACTTAGGTTCATGTTAGGTTGAACCTAAGTATGATTTGACTTAAGTCTAATGTGGGTTGGACTTAAGTTAGGCTTAGGTTAGACTTAGGTTCATGTCAGGTTGAACCTAAGTATGGTTTGACTTAAGTCTAATATGAGTTAGACTTAAGTTATGTTAGGGTTAGACTTAGGTTCATGTTAGGTTGAACCTAAATATGGTTTGACTTAAGTCTAATATGGGTTAGACTTAAGTTAGGTTGGGGTTAGACTTAGGTTCATGTCAGGTTGAACCTAAGTATTGCTTGAATTAAGTCTAATATGGGTTAGACTTAAGTTAGGTTGGTTTATGTCATGTTGAACCTAGAATTAAGGTTGGCTTAAGTTCAATATGGGTTTACTTCAAGTTTGATTTAAGTTTGAGTTAAGTTAGGTTCAAGTTAGGTTGAACCTAGACTTAAGGTTGACTGAAGTTCAATGTAGGTTGAACTCAAGTTTGATTTAAGTTTATGTAAAGTTAGGTTCAAGTTTGGTTGAAACTAGAATTAAGGTTGACTTAAGTTCAATATGGGTTGAATTCAAGTTAGATTTAAGTTAGGTTCAAGTTAGGTTGAACCTAGAATTGAGGTTGACTTAAGTTCAATTGGGTTGAACTCAAGTTAGATTTGAGTTAGGTTCAAGTTAGGTTGAACTTAGACTTAAGGTTGACTTAAGTTCAATATGGCTTCAACTCAAGTTAGATTTAAGTTAGGTTGAACCAAGACTTAAGGTTGACTTAAGTTCAATATGGGTTGAACTCAAGTTAGACTTGAGTTAGGTTCATGTTAAGTTGAACCTAGACTTAAGTTTGACTTTAGTTCAATATGGGTTGAACTTAAGTTAGATTTGAGTTAGGTACAAGTTAAGTTGAACCTAGACTTAAGGTTGACCTAAGTTCAATATGGGTTGAACTCAAGTTTGATTCAAGTTTAAGTTAAGTTAGGTTCAGGTTAGGTTGAACCTAAACTTAGGGTTAACTTAAGTTCAATGTGGGTTGAACTCAAGTTAAGGTTTTAAGTTTGAGTTAAGTTAAGTATAAATTAGGTTGAACCTAAACTTAAGGTTAACTTAAGTTCATTGTGGGTTGAACTCAAGTTTGATTTAAGTTTGAGTTATGTTAGGTTCAAGTTAGATTGAACCTAGACTTAAGGTTAACTTAAGTTCAATGTGGGTTGAACTCAAGTTTGATTTAAGTTTGAGTTAAGTTAGGTTCAAGTTAGGTTGAACCTAGACTTAGGGTTAACTTAAGTTCAATGTGGGTTGAACTCAAGTTAAGGTTTTGAATTAACTTATGCTGATTTTAAGTTTGGATTATTGACTTAAGTTCAATATGGAATGAACTTATGTTAAGGTTTTAAACTTGGGTTCATGTTGTGTTGAATCTAAGTTAAAGGTTTAACTTGGGTTCAAGTTGGGTTGAACCTATGTTAAAGGTTGAACTTGGGTTCATGTTGGGTTGAACCTAAGTTAAAAGTTGAACTTAAGTTTAAAGGTTAAACCTAAGTTAGGTTTATTTTAGTTTTGAATTTGATTAAACCCTAATTTTTTAAGGTTTAATAGTTTAATTAAGTCTAATGTGGTAGACTTAATTAGACTTTAAGTTTGTTTAAACCTTAGTTAGTTAAGGTTTAATAGATTAATTAAGTCTAATATGGTAGACTTAATTAGAGTTTAAGTTTGATTAAACCTTAGTTTGTTAAGGTTTAATAGATTAATTAAGTCTAATGTAGTAGACTTAATTAGAGTTTAAGTTTTATTAAACCTTAGTTGGTCAAGGTTTAATAGATTAATTAAGTCTAATGTGGTAGACTTAATTAGAGTTTAAGTTTGATTAAACCTTAGTTGGTTAATGTTTAATAGATTAATTAAGTTTAATGTGGTAGACTTAATTAGATTTTAAGTTTGATTAAACCTTAGTTGGTTAAGATTTAATAGATTAATTAAGTCTAATGTGGTAGACTTATTAGAGTTTAAGTTCGACTAAACCTTAGTTGGTTAAGGTTTAATAGATTAATTAAGTCTAATGTGGTAGACTAAATAAGAATTTAGGTTTGATTAAACCTTAATTGATTAAGGTTTAATAGATTAATTAAGTCTAATTTCGTAGACTTAATTAGAGTTTATGTTTGATTAAACCTTAGTTGTTTAAGATTTAATAGCTTAATTAAGTCTAATGTGGTAGACTTATTTAGCGTTTAAGTTTGATTAAACCTTAGTTAGTTAAGGTTTAATAGATTAATTAAGTCTAATTTCGTAGACTTAATTAGAGTTTATGTTTGATTAAACCTTAGTTGTTTAAGATTTAATAGCTTAATTAAGTCTAATGTGGTAGACTTATTTAGAGTTTAAGTTTGATTAAACCTTAGATGGTTAAGGTTTAATAGATTAATTAAGTCTAATGTGGTAGACTTAATTAGAGCTTAAGTTTGATTAAATTTTATTTAATTAAGACTTAATGGTTTAATTATGTCTAATGGGATAGACCTAATTGGGGTTTAGGTTTGATTAAGTCTAATTTAGTTAAGACTAAATAGTTTAATTAGGTCTAATGGGTTAGACCTAATTAAGTTTTAGGTTTAATTAAGTCAAATTTAGTTAAGACTTAATGGTTTAAATAAGTCTAATGGGTTAGACCTGCTTAGGGTTTTTATATTAAGAGGTTTAATTAAGCATAAAGATGTCTTAAGCCTAATTAAAATTTGATTTTGTATTAAACCTAATATAATTAAGGTTTAATGAGTTAATTAGGTTTAAGTTATCTTTAAACCTAATTAAAGTTTATTTTTTGTATTAAACCTTGTGTGATTAACGTTTAATGAGTTAATTAGGTTTAAGTTGTCTTTAAAACTAATTAAATTTTGATTTTTGTATTAAACCTAATGTGATTAAGGTTTAATGAGTTAATTAGGTTTAAGTTGTCTTTAAACCTAATTAAAGTTTAATTTTTGTATTAAACCTAATGTGATTAATGTTTAATGAGTTAATTAAGTTTAAGTTGTCTTTAAACCAAATTAAAGTTTTATTTTTGTATTAAACCTAATGTGATTAAGGTTTAATGACTTAATTAGGTTTAAGTTATCTTTAAACCTAATTAAAGTTTAATTTTTTTTATTAAACCTAATGTGATTAAGGTTTAATGAGTTTATTAGGTTGAAGTTGTCTTTAAACCTAATTAAAGTTTAATTTTTGTATTAAACCTAATGTGATTAAGGTTTAATGAGTTAATTAGGTCTAAGTTGTTTTTAAATCTAATTAAAGTTTAGTTCATTTGACGCATGCTTGGATCATCTTGAAAAAGTCTTGGAGCTATGCAAAAAAACTAATTAAGTTCTAAACTAGGAGAAATGTCAATTTATGGTTGCAGAAGGAATTGTATTAGGGCATAAAATTTCAGAAAATGGTATGGAAGTAGACCCTGCAAAAATTCAAGTTACAACTAAATTACCACCTCCTACTACAGTGAGATGGGTAAGAAGTTTTCTTGGACATCCTAGATTTTACAGACACTACATAAAAGATTTTTAAAAAATTACCAAATCTCTATGCCAACTTTTAGAAAAGGACATGAAATTTGAATTTACTAAAGAATGCTTAAATGCTTTTGAATTATTAAAAGATAAACTATACACAACACCTATAATAGTTTCAACTGATTGGGTGAAACCATTTGAACTTATGTGTGATGCTAGTGATTATGCATTAGGAGCTGTTCTTGAACAAAGATATGATAAAATTTTTAAAGTCATATATTATGCTAGTAAAACTCTTAATAATGCTGAAATTAACTATACAGTTACAGAAAAAGAATTATTAGCAATTTTATATGCTTTTGATAAATTTATATCTTATTTAATTGGAACTAAATGTATTGTGCATACTGATCACTCTGCTATTAAATATTTAATGCAAAAAAGGATACCAAACCAATATTAATCATATGGATATTACTGATGCAATAATTTGATTTTGATGTAATTAATAGAAAGGGAACTGATAATCAAATTCCAGATCATTTGGCAAGATTAGAATATTGCGAATTATCCGACACTGACAATGAAATTACAGACAGTTTCCCTGACGAACAACTTTATAATATAAATGAGTGGAAAATACCTTGGTATGCTGATATAGTAAATTATATTGTATGTGATATTTTACACCCCATACTAACTCTGCAACAACAGAAAAAAATTCATTCATGATGGTAAAATGTATTTTTGGGATGAACCATATTTATATAAGCAATGTAAGGACTAATTATTAGAAGATGTGTGCCTTATGAAGAAACTGAGTTTGGAGGACATTTCGGGACTGATAAAACTGCTTATAAAATTTTACAATCTGAATTTTATTGGCCTACTCTATTTAGAGATGTTTATAGATATATCAAAACTTGTGATAAATGCCAAATAGTAGGTAATATATCTAGAAAAAATGAAATGCCTCTGAATTTTATATTAGAAGTTGAAATTTTTAATGTTTGAGGATTAGATTTCATGGGACCATTTATTCCTTCATTTGGAAACTCATATATATTAGTTGTTGTTGATTATGTTTCTAAATGGATTGAAGCACGGGCCTTACCTCGTTGTGATGCTAAGAGTTTTTCAAAATTTTTAATAAAAAATATTTTCACAAGATATGGAATGCCGAGAGTGATTATCACTAACGGAGGATCCCATTTTAGGAATAAATATATTCAAAAATTGGTAGATAAATTCAATATTATTCATAAATTATCGACTCCTTATCATCCACAAACTAGTGGATTAGCTGAAGTTTCTAATCGAGAAATTAAATGAATTTTAGAAAAGACTGTAAACCCTAGTAGATTAGATAGGTCCACAAGACTAGACACTACATGATGGGCATACAGAACTGCTTATAAAACCCCGATTGGAATGACTACTTACAGACTTATTTATGGAAAGACTTGCCACCTACCAATTGAATTAGAACATAAAGCGTATTGGGCGATTAAAGAATTTAATTATAATTTGAAAGATGTTGGTGAGAAGAGATTGTTGCAGATGAATGAATTAAAAGAATTAAGGAATGAATCCTATAATAATGATAGAATCTATAAATAGAAAATGAAGAAATGGCATGATCAGAAGATTAACCAAAATAATTTTGAACCAGGACAAGAAGTGTTGTTGTACAATTCGAGGAAAAAATTATTTCCTAGGAAATTGAAATCTCGATGGTTAGGACCTTTCACTATAACTCAAGTATTTACATACGAAGCTATTGAAATTGAAGATCCAAAGACTGGAAATAGATTTAAAGTAAATGGACACAGATTAAAACCATATTTTGAGGGTAAAAGACCAAATTTTAAAATGGTTTTAATGCTCAGTCAACCTGATTAACATCCTGAATAGGTCATGCTAACGACGTTAAACCAAGCGCTTTATGGGAGGCAACTCATAGTTATCTTTATTTAGGTGCAATGATTGTATATCTGTTTGATTTATTATTAGTTTATGATATGAATGAATTCTACTAATCGAATTTACCCTTATAATCATCCAGATATTAGATCCATAGAAAAAATTTGGAAAACATTCGGACCAGAGCAAAACTGGGCAAATTTTGCCTTGGCTGCCGACGGTAAGATCGATTTTGCCGACGGGGAGTTTTGCCCTCCAAATTCAGTTTTTATTCTTTAAGAATCCCACAGACGGCGAGATCGATGCCGCCGACGGCGAGATCGTCGAATGAACGGTTTAGGGAGTTATTTTGACGGTTTCTGGCGATTCTAAGTGTTTTAGCTCTTTAAAAACTCCTAGAACTCGAATTCTAAACTATCTACTTCCTAAAAATAATTTGAAACTCCACCAAAACTCATCATTATGGCATCCAATCACCTTGAAATTCCTAGATCTCGAGTGTTCAATCGAAGAAAATTTATCATTTGCGAGGCTCAGCGAATCTTCAATAAGGTAACGATGAAAAAGAGATTGATCAAGGAACTAGGCTTCGTGAATAGAGGAGTGGAGAATTTGACAACGCCTATCGAAGAGATAATTGTGCGACGACGTTGAGAAGTATTGTGTTATACCACTTCTGCAGTAGTCATCCCTGTGGTAAAAGAATTCTATTCCAATCTACACGAAATCAATAATGGAGTCATCTATGTGCGAGGCAGATAGGTAACTTTCACTCCTTCTAGAATTAATGAGTTATATTCAATTGAGAATACACCCGTTTGCCACTACTCCAACTTTGTCCCTACAAGGAATAATATGAATGAGATATATCGTTATTTGACTGATGAAGCGGAAGATTGGGAAACAAGAGGAGACGGGTATGTTAGTTTTTCTGCAACACTTCTAAACCCAGTTTCTAAATACTGGCACTTCTTTATTTCATCAAAACTATTACCCACTATGAGGGTCAATAAAGTTTCTAAGGAGTGTGCAATTCTGAATTATTGTATTCAAGCGGGACTACCTATTGATGTTGGTTCGATTATTGTGAAGTGTGCCTTAGGCCTGATTGTTCATGGATCAATTTATGGGCTTGGACATCCTTCTACAATTTTTGTATTATGCAGTCAGAACCAAGTTTCATATGAAGCATGGGAGAAGGCACTTCTGCCTTGGAAACCTTTAGATGCAACTGATATGTTTCCTACACTGGATGACGATACCGATGGAGCCATTATTGTGGATCAAACATCTCAGAGTTCTTTTTCAATCAGGCCCTTGACTGATAAAACTGATCTGATCCTACGGAAACTCAAAGGGCTGGAAAAAGAGGTACAAAACGTGATGACTTCAATTAATAATATCTCTGATTTATTTGATCATATTGACTGGAGGATGAAAGAACACTTCGATCATTATGGATATCTTGAAGCTAGTTTCATACGGCTTTTGAGAAATAAAGGATGGATAGAACAAGATTCTACTGAAGAATTTTCTTACAGACCCCTCTACAATCTATTCGTTCATTTACGTTCTATCGGTGATATCAAAGATGAGTTTAGCACCGATCCTGACGAGTTGAATATGTTCGTATTTGTTTATGTGTTGTGTTAGTTTGAATTTAATTTTATGTAATCTGCACTTTAGATATTTTAGATTTTGATATTTGATCTCAGTATAGATGAGATTTTGCATTGTTTGTTTGTTTTCAGCATTTTGAGTGTTGTGGTTTGGATTGCGACGCTGAATTTGATGTATTAAGGTTGAGAAAATACCTTGTTAGTAATATTGTGTATGAATATTGTAAACACTTGGATTTATATAAAATTTGTGATGTTTTGTGTTGTGTGAATTTATTTGAGTTAAAAAAGTATCTAATCACAGTAGAATATATTTAATCGATTGATCAGACATTAACGAGGCTTAAAATGAATTAAAAAAAATTATAAAATATTAAAAATTTTAATTTAAAAAAAAACCCGTCGACAGTGAGATTGACGCCGCCGACGGTGACTTTTTCCAAAGACTTCAACCTATTTGAATTAATTAGCTCGCCGACGGCAAAATTTTGCCCGCTGAAGGCAAGGTCCCGAAAAATACTTTCATTTCACCGGTCAACCGCCACTATTCATCTTCCCCTTCCTCAAAACTTCGAAAAAACCCACCTAGGGCTTGAGAGATCTTGGATTTTGAGCAATTTCAACACATTTTGAAACCGGATTTTATCTTCCCTTGGTAAGAGCTGCACTCCCATGTAAAACTTTTTTATTTTCACCATGTATTTCTTCCACATTTAAGAATTTTGGAAAAATCAAAATATGAAGAAAATAGTTGGAAGAAATTCATGGAATTCATTTTAGATTACTTTAATTCACCTTTGGAAGCCAATCTAGTGTTATTGTGGAATTTAGTTGAGATTTTTGTAAATTCGATAAATCGAGAAATGGCTCCACGACAAAAGAGGCGACTAGATTTTGATGAGACAAGATTTGTGAATGCTAAGGCTCAGTCAAGATACAACTTTAGTATCAAAGCGAGAAAATGCATCCAAGATAAAGTTTTCAAGAATCGGGGAGGAGAAGTAGAACACACGATCAAAGAGTGAAAATGGGAAAATTTCTGTTATACGATGAACAGAGCTACAGTTGAAGTTATAAAAGAGTTTTATGCCAATTTGACCCAGATAAGGATGGACCTATAAAGGTTAGAGGATTTTTAGTTGATTTTAATGCTGCACATATTAATTCTTTCTACAAAGTACAAGATCTTCATACCATTAAATACGATACGTTTGGAACAATGGAAGGACCGCTGGAGGAAGTGATTAACTTTCTCACTGATGGGAAAGGGACTAGGAAAATAAAGCAGCATGAACGGGTAAACTTCACTCTTTCTATGTTAAATGCAACCTCTAAGGCTTGACATTTTCTTATTTGCTCTACTTTTCTACCCAGTTATCATCATAGTGAAGTTTCAAGAGATAGAGCAGTTCTGAATTTTTATATTCAGAACCACAAAAGTATAAATGGGGGAAGTATTATTTATAAAAATATATTAGCCATTGCAATAAGTGAAAGTGGAGGAGGACTAGGACATCCTGGTCTCATTTATGCACTCTATCATCTATCTAGAGTAAAGGCAGGAGATGATGAGGAATGGGTTGAACCTACGAAACCCATTACCAAGGCTAATATAAAGACTTATAAATCCCACGAAGGATGAAGATCTGGGATTAAGAGCTCTGCACCTTCGACTAGTAGGGATATTCCCTCTACTAGTTATGACCCTCCTACCTATAGTTCTCCTACCCTTTATGACTTGATGAATGAACTAACTCTGCAACGGAAAAGTTTTGAGAAAATTGATGAAAGGTTGGAGCAAATAGATCAAAGAATTGGAGGATTAGAGCGGAGGCACGATTATGACAGTGAATATCTCCAAAGGCATTCTGAGTTTGAGATGATTTACTATGATGCTGAAAATCGTTATAGGAAAGGAGAGCTTGATGTTTATATTTCTTGAGTGCCCTCCTTATACTCACTACCGTACCGACTCCACCTGCTGAACAAGGAAATGAGGATAGATCTTGGGATTTTAATGTTGAAGATTAGATTGAACAGTTAGATACTAGTGTTATGTGTTTGTGTTTTTTCTTCAATTTATTATTGTTGTTTAGTTTATGTATTTTGATTATTATGTTGTGTAAGTCATTAAAACATTGTTGTGTAAGTTATTTACATCAGTGTAGTTATTGAATTTTTATATTTCAGACCGTGATTGTAACTCTGAAATTAAATTAGTAAAATTTATGTGGATGTTGTATTAATTGTGCTTAGTATTGTAATAGGTAAAATAATTAAATGTAGTAAGAAATTGTGTTAGTATTTTGTACTTATTTCAAAATTTCCTTACTCAAAGAAATTCTCTAATGTTATATGTATATAAATTTATTGATAGTACAGGTTAATTAAGTAATGAAAAGAACCTACAAAGACTTCAAAAAGAGAAATACCTAAAGCAAGAAGGTATGATTTAAATTTATAGTATGTTTTCTTTTCACCCTATATGATTAGATAGAAAAATTTAAGTTTGGGGGAGGGAAAAACAAAAATTTAACTATTAAATGTTCTCAATTTTATATTTTCAAAAATTATTATAAAAATGATTTTCTATAGTGAATTTAATTCAAGTAAAAAGAATTAATTTATTTAATTATTATAGAAAGTTAAATAAAATATTTTTTTATGATTAAAATAATTTTATAAATTAAGATATTTGGAATAAAAGGATAAGAATATAGTTAACTATTTAAAGTAAGGAAAACTATATTTTAAGATATTAAATTCTTAAGTATTTAGTTGAGAAAGAAAAGATTGAAACTCAATGAAGTAAAAACTATGAAATACATACAAGGTAAAGAAATGTATCAAGTTTCAAATTTAGGAGGAGAAAAATGAAGTTCAAAATTATTAACAAGCTATCCAGATACAGTAATCCTCACTTGAAAAAGAAAAAGAAGGATTGAAAAACAATCCCTGAAAAGAAAAGAAAAAAAAATAGGATTGAAATACAATCCAAATAAAAAGAAAAAAAAATAAGTGAGGAGAAGCTTGAAGAGATGCCTTATCAAAAGTTGGCTTCATTTAAATCAACCTAAAAGTTAAACTCAGTTACATTTCTGAACTTATATATATATGAATAAGTATTTTACTAAGTAGTGTTTTCATGAATTTCCTATTATCTGAATATCCTAAGTAATTTAATATTGTAATATATAGTCATTCTTGAAATAAATAGAAATCTAGAAATCTTAGACTTGATGACTAAATAATCTTACATCTATAGAAGTAATTTAATTATTTAAAAATCTTTCTAATAAACTTTATTATAATATTTATTTAAATAAAATTCATAGTATTTCTGAATTAAAGTTTTACTAGAAAATAATCATTACTTTTATGTAGTATCAAGATCACTTGAGGACAAGTAATAGTTAGGTTTGGGAGATTTTGACCAGAGAAAAATGTATTGAGAAATTCATACAAATTTTATATTAACTTAAGATGAAATTGCACTTTAAAGAAAGGTATTTTTTATGTTTTATTACAGGTATGATGATTTATGGGTAATGGAGCAAAAAGATGGAAAAAGGAGCGAATCTAGAATAAAAAGGACTAAAAGAGATAAAAATTGAACTAGCCCGCCGACAGCGTGTTTTTCCCAAGAGCATTTGAATATATTATAAAGGAGCCCGCCAACGGCAAGATCAAGCCCACCGACAGCGAGCCTGAGCAGTTGGCCTATGTTCTAGAAGCCCGCCGACAGCGCCAACGAGCCCGCCGACGGCGAGAAGGTCGGTTCAAGCAAGATACATTAAATATGGACGCTTTTTGAAGAGGTGCTTAAGCAACCATTGGAAATCTTTCTTCCTCTTTAAATAGAGACGATTTTAGGCCGAATGTGGCCCTTTTTGTGTCTTTGGTTTGTCATTTTTAAGTGTCTAATTAGTGTAATTAGTGTGTAAGTGTATTCTAGAGAGTATATTAGTGAGTTTAATTGAGTGTGTTGTACAAGAAGGAAGAGTTAGAGGAACTTTAAGGAGTTTTCTTGGGGAGAAAATTCGAGATTAGTTTGTATATTGTTTTATAACTTAACTATATATAAAATCCAAGTTTTGTGTTATTCTTCCTATGCATTCTGAGTAGTTTTTCTCTGTCTTTCTTCATGTTTTTGAGATTTTGTGAAATGAAAAATTGAATTAGTTGTGCCTAAAATATTAAATAAAAATTGTGATAATCTTTTACTTAAATCTTAATTTACTTTCAATTTGGCCAATTGAACTGTTAAAATCTGTTGATTTCACAACTAAAGTAAAGATTACATCCAAGATTCAGGGAAAGCAAAAGCATTGAAAGGAGGGTGCAAATAAATAGGGAAATATTATTTATCGGGGGTAGAATTGAATATTTTAGAGTGACAGACTAAAATCTTCAATTCAGTCTTCTCGTTTGGGCACTGAAGTGTAGATGTTAGCCCTCAGGTGAGGGGAATGTAGGAGCCGAAGTTAGAGCCGGTATCCTCCTAGCCTAGCCGCAGATTCAGTCATCAAGCATAGGATTAGTCAATATTCTTTATGCCTGGACCAAAGGGTAAATAATAGAAATGCTCCTATTTGGCACAATATAATTCTAACTAATTTGATTATCCATTCACCTAATTCTCTTAAACAAGGGGAGAGATACTTTTCTAAATTGCAATCTTCCATTCAAAAGTTAGTAATAGAGCTTAGTGTAAGTGTTCTTTATTTCCGTATACTAAATAGTAATTGCATCTGCTAAAATTAGTTCATAATCTCTAACTTCTCTGTGGGATTGATATCTAGGACTCCATTAGAGCCCTGTATTACTTGAATGATACGTATATTTGCGTTGATAAAAGGGGTAACTTGTTATTATTGAATATTATTTTTATACTGGTTAAACATTTATATAGTTATACGCATTCACCCCGAACCAGTCATGCTCCTACAAAGCTCCATTAATCCTTCGATGAGCCAGAATGAGGCTCTCCTCTGGTGTAGGAGAGTGGAAACCTTGCTAGCTGACCCGACTCGCAATTACATGTAATTTTAATCTCTAAAATTCTTGCCAGAAAATATGTCTCAAATTACATCTAATGCCTAGTGTTAACAAATGTAAATATTTATAAAATTTATAATAGCTTTTCACACTATGGGTGCTACGCAAGTATATGTATCGTTTTAAGTAATATAGGATTTTCGTCAAAAATCCCAGTATCGATCCCACGAAGAAAGCAGGAACTCGTAAAATCAACTTATAGAATTTCTATTTAAATTGTAAATTAAATAGATAAAAAGTATATAATGGCTTGCTTACTAATAATTTCTACTGATAATAAAGCAACAACTAAATGTAACAGCTTAATAATATATAACAGCAAGTTTGGAAATTATGGAAAACCTTTGTCCTTGTAAAGATATTTTAACCTATGTAGGATTGAAATGATTTAGGACAAATTGATGTATTGTGAAAAATAGAATCATACCTTATTCCTTACCCCCTCTCAGTGCTAGCAGATTTTTTGATTTGTAAGCTATGTGAAAATCCATATGAGTGAAATATAGTCTCACAAATATAAAATTGAGTATCGCATTGGTACTTCATTGGGAAAATCTTTGCCAACTTTCAGATGCGAACCAAAACGCGGGTAGGGAGTCCAAAACCCTAACTTTTTCTGTCACGCGTGTAGGAGGATCTCGTAACTTCTCTTAGCCATGAGAGGATCTAGATGGATGTGTAGTGACTTCTAAACACTAGAATAAGAACCAAATATGTCCCACGTCCTAAATGAACATTTTTTCTGGCAAGTTCTAACGGGTAAGGCTAAATCACCGCCAGCTCAAGCTCTTTATCCCGTACAAATGCTAGAGAGTCTCAGGTGGGTAACTTAAGCTATCGAATGCTACAAAATAACAATAGACCATCCTGGTAATGCAGGTGTACACCCTACATTGGTGACATCAAAAATCAATTCTAAAAATAGCTATTGCTATTAAAGAGCAAGAGCATTGGGAAACTTTAATATGTATATAAAAAATGGGTTAGCATGAATCGCAACGACATCCTATGGATGGCAGAAGTGGTGACATGGCCCCACGAGACCAAGCTAAGATGACTCAAGGACGCACGCTCGGTCGGCCAACACCACTTGTCAAGAAAGCGATGCGTCTCAGATAGATAATGGGTGGTTACTTCTGCAGAATCCACCTAACCAAGTCCGCTAGGACAAAATCGCCGCCTTCCAACTCTGATACCTCAAGAAAGTGAAACAGATACTTGATTTTCGAGAAAGGTGATGTGGATCTCAACAAATAGATGCCCAGCTTGGTGGCTGCCCGTCCCAAGTGGTTGTCTGTCAAACAACTGCCTGGTCAAACATCCACCCAGCCACATAGCCACCCGGCCTAACGACTGTTTGGCCACACTTGTGGGTCTTCTGGGGATATTCCTGTACAACTAAGGTACTCCCATTGTACTTACGTACTCTAAGGGTACAACATGTAAATGTACAAAGACCCATTTCTATAAAGTTGGGGTTCATTTTTTGAATAAAGATTACACAATTTTATTGTTCTTTACTCTGCTATTGCTCTCTCTCTCTCTCTCTCTCCCTCCCTCTCTCTCTCTCCCTCTCTCTCTCTCTCTCTTTCACTCTCTCCCTCACTCTCTCCCTCATCTCCCAGTGTTGTATTCCCTAGGCAGGTCTCCAGGACAGATTCGGATTCAACAAGTAATATTCCCTTCTTTCAAGAAAAAAAGGTCATTTTCGAATATTATTGTTTCTATATTTATAATAAATAGGATTTACTTTGTGAAATATCAATAATTACATTGAAATTATTTTTTATCAGCCAATCCCACCAAATATCAAGATAACCGTAACTATGGTTGCATCATTTCTCGTCGTATCATCGATTCGCTCGATCCTAGACAAGCGAGTTGTTTGTCTATTTATTTGTTCCATCTTTTTAATTCGGCCAACTTGAATTTCTGATTCATGGCTGACAGGCAGCTCTTTGCGCTCACTAGGATTGATTCTTCGACTTATATTCTGCTTGAGGCCATTTGATTCAGTTTCCCCGTAATAAGTCTCACTGTCGTTTTCTAATATAAGTTGACAAAATAATATTTGCATGTGGTATTCCGAGTCACATTTTAATTTGCCTCGAAACTTATTTGCGTTCAGTTAAAATTAAATGGATTCAAAATCAATTTTGGGTCGTAGGTGGAGCGAACAACCATAACAGATATCTAATTGAATCCAATTACCAAAATTTGGTGGGCTTTTCATTCAATTTTTAACAACCCGTATTGCCGAGCCTCTTAATGGAAAAAATATTTAGTGTGGTATTCATATGCATGGACATTCAAGGCTGCTGCAATAGACAGCTGTCAGCTGCCCTGTGTAGCCCATCTGCAATAATTTTCGTCTTCATCTACCTTTGAGCAAGCCAAAAAAGATAAAAAGGGAGATTCGCTGTGATTGTATCATTTTGACGACAACGTTCAGTTGTTTTTTGTGTAAAAGGGTTCCTTATTCAAGAATAAAATGGGTAGGGGACAGTTCATGATGTCCTTTTGCACCAGTTTCTACTCTTATTCTTTAGAAGTCTATATTGGTTTAAAAATTAACTATGAAAATATAGTGAATTGAAAATATAAAATTATACAGAATAACATACAAATTATCGAACCTTGAGCTACATCTGTTTAATTATATACACCCTTTGGTTGGAAGGTGGGAAGAAAGAGAGAGATTTGGGAAGCTAGTGATAAAGTGACTATGGTGTTCGAGTCTAAGTGGGTCTTCGTTATTTTAAACATGAATGTTTTCAGTATCCCCTACCATTAGGGGCGTAAAAGAGTTGAAGACGAGCGAGTCCAGACTCAGTTCGTGGAGCGAGTTCAGACTCTGTTCGTGTTCGGTTCGTTAAAAAATATCACTATTCGTGATTGACTCATTTATATTTCAAACACAAAAAGTGTGTTTGTGTTCCCCTCGTTGCTTAGCGAGCCAAACACAAGCTGTTCGTGAACAAAGGGTTGTTTTGGCAACCCTAGTCATGCACTTGTAGGATTATAAGGGTTGAGACAATAATTAAATCTTATTATTTATATTAAAATATCATTTAAATATAATATAACATTTTTTATTTAATAATTTAATTGAATATAAATATTTATAGTCTTGTAGTCAATTAAAATTTTCAAAAATACTACTTATCAATATATATATATATATATATATATATATATATATATTCAAAAACGAATGGTCAGATGCACATGCTATTATACGAGCCCCCTGCAACTAACGATGTGCTTAACAATTTGAGTGCCACCTTCATAAAGCGACCATCGCTCGAGATGGATTCAAACACCCGACCTCGAGGGACAGATATACAATTGACTCACGAGATGCTAACCAACAAGCTCGAGATGAGCTGCGCATATATATATATATATATATATATATATATATATATATATATATATATATATATATATATATATGTGTGTGTGTGTGTGTGTGTGTGTGTGTGTGTGTGTGTGTGTAAGTGTTTGTGTGTGTCTGTGCGTGACTTCTCATGTTTTTTTTTTTGGTGTTTCTATTCATATATGCAAAATTGGGATTCAGTTTATTACCAGTTGCTCTCAGGCCTGGGTCATGGTGAAGATTTTTTGGCAATTTTATTTTAAGATGTGAAGGAGTGATTTGATGATTAGGTTCTCTATTTTACACTTTTCTCTTTACTTTGCAAGTATATTTGCTGTGTTCCAGGTTTGAGGTTGTTGCTGCGTTGGCCGAACAGGAGCTGGGTCTGAGAATTTTTTTTTTGTAGTGTTTCTTACTCTTTTTGATATAAATGTAATCATTTTGCAGATTTTACTTGCGTGAGTTGTATACAGGGAGGATGGGACCCTAGGAGTGCGTTTATATGTAACTTTGTTTTTCTAGATAGTCCCCTCTACCTAAATTTTGTAACTATTATTTTGAAGAAATAAAAATGCCTACGAGCTTCACTATATACTACACACACATATATATATAATTGATGAGTAGTATTTCAAGCCAAAACAATCACAACAATTTTTATTGAGCCGAATACGAACAGTTAGGGAACAGAGCCGATTCTAAACAGCCCAACCTACCATTTCACAAGCATTGAGAAAGCACAATGTCGGCATTGAATGCAAAGATGGTATGAACGCACGTACAGTCGACGCGTCAAACTAGTTTTACATTAGTCCATGACTAACAAGATCTTAGACTGCCATACAATCCTTTAAGCTTCTAACCAATAAATGAGACCCACTAGCGCCTTACTTTCTAGCTGTCATGACGCACCCTGTTTAAAGCACTACAACATGCGTATTAAATTAAAGCTATTCATTGCATGCATATATAACTTCTATTATAAGTCTCCAACTCCCCTTTTCTGTTTGTTCACTCGTTAGATTCAACATTCGACGGCTGATCACATGAAGCGGGCGTTGTTCACAGAACGAAGGCAAACCACAGGATTCATGTGGGCGTACTGTAAGCTATATGTCAATGATATAAGTCATGAAATAATCATGCATTATGTGAGGGTTATCTCATGTAACCTCTGTGGTATTTTCATTGTCTTACTGCTGCCACATCTAAACGGTCTCCTTATGAGAAGGCAGAATAACTAACGACTTCACCTTTGGCAGGATTGCCGCTTATTGCTACTACATGGTGAAAGAGAAGATTCAGTTTTGGTATGCTCTGGAAGATTAATGACAGAGATTTCTTCGGCTTCTTTGGCTTTAGATGTCTTTCAATTTCTTAGGTGAAATTTACTTAATCCTTTTATGTTTTCTATGATTCAAGCTTTAAAATGTATTTGTGACGCCTCTGAATTATGTCTGACTCCATTAATAGCAAATTTATTTGTTTCTCCTTTTAGGTACATGAACACTCATATTTATTCACTTTCATAGATTATAGATAGGGGTGTAAATGAGCCAAATACTCGTTTATATTTCGAGCTCAAAAAGTGTGTTCGTGTTCGGCTCGTATGCTTAGCGAGCTGAACACGAGCTGTTCACGAACAAAGAATCGTTTTGACAACCATAATCACATAATCATAAGATGTTAAGGGTTGTGGTAAGATTTAAAAATTATTGTTTATATTAAAACATCATTTGAATCTAATTTAATAATTTTAATTATATTTTCTTAATTAATACTTTTAATTAATTATAAATGTCTAACCTTGTAGCCAATTAAATTTTTTAAAAATACTACTCATCAATATATATATATATATACCAAATACTTGCCTAAGAGGCAAGCAATATATTAAGATAAAAATATTCAAGTACAATTACAGAGCTTGTAGATAAGGAAGAAACAAACTGTCCCCATGTAACAAAAAGGCAAGGGAAGGTGGGAGTATTCTCAATTACAATAGACTCAGTATTTTTCTCCAAGGAGGCTAACCAGTGAGCTGGCCCATTCCCTTTTCTGGTAGTATGCAAAAAAGAAATCATGGAGCACTGAGTGTAAGGAGCCAACAACTTTCCATCTGCTGATGTGCCAAGGAAGAGGTTCAGTGTTTTCTAAAATCTTAATACATGTGAGGGAGTCAGAGTCCACCAAAAGATGACCAAATTTGCACCTATGAGCAATGAAGATGGCCCAAAATATTGCAATCATTTCAATCTCCAGAGCATCTAAAGCCACAGTAGGAGAAGAGAAGAAGTGTATGCATTTCACCTGGGAGTTCCTAAAGATTCCACCAAAGCCAGCTGCATCCTTACTGAAACTGTCATCTATGTTAACATTCACCCAATAACTTGGGGGAGGGGTCCACAAAATGAGTGAGGGGCCAACACTTTGCTGTCATGTGGAGGCAAACCTCCAATTTGTACAAAAATTTGGGAACTTATGATGCTGAACTAGCTTTTGGATGTAGGAAAGGCAGTTTACTACAATAGAATGTACCAATGGGTTTATCCTCGTACTTTGTTTGATTTCTGATCATCCATATGAACAAGCTACTAGACAAGGAATCACCAGAAGCTTAGCTTTATTCCAGTCCAACCAATAACCTGAGAAAGAAGACCAGCTCAAGTTGAGAGTATTAATGTTGAGGTTATCAAGAAGGCTAACCCAAACACCCTGGAAGAAGACATAAGCTAAGAACAAATGCTCCAAAAATTCCTCAGCAGCATGAAAAAGATAACACCATGAGGGACCTCTCAAACCTTTGAATTTCAGGATATCATCAGTAGGGAGTAACTGCTACCATAGCCTCCAACAAAAAAAAGACATAGAAGGGGTTAACAAACTCCCCCCAAATTGCTTTGCCCCAATCAATTTGGTTCCAACGAAAGAATTTCTCATAAATGAAAGAAGATAGTTTCTGAGAAAGACCTTGCCTTGTGATGATTTTATCTTTCTGTCAAAGATAAAAAAAAGTTTTTTGAACCAGATGGACTTGTTCGTTGGTGAGAATTGTATTCAGAAGTCTGATGTTCCATTAATTGTCAGACCAAAAGTCACTAACATGACTGTTGTAATTGGGATGAGGTGATCCACTTAAAAAGTACATATTTTTATGTTTTATTTATGATTCAATTTTTAAGGATATTATACTTTAATGAAAGGTATTTTTATGTTTTTGGATATAGGTGATAAAAAAAGAATCCAAGAAGGAAAAAGGAATATAAAGGAGCAAAAATAGAGAAAAAAAGCAATGTTGCCAAAATTATAGGTCTGGCGCCTAGGTGCCAGAATCTGGCGCCTACGCGCCAGTTCGATACTGAAGCAGTTACGATTTTTGACAACTTTGAGCAGTTATTTTGACAGTGTTAAGCGGTTATCAGACCTTCTAGAAGACTAAAAGTTACTCCTGATACATAGGACATGTGATACAATGCATCTGGACACAGAAAAACAGTTTTAATCATGAAGAGGTGCAATCCAAAGTGAAGGGGTGCGAAGACCTGGTCACGGACTCCGGCGCCTATGCGCCAAATCCTGACGCCTATGAACCACAGTTACTTCTAGAAGATTCATTGAATTTGGACGAATTTTGAAGAGGTGTCTTAAGCAACCCCTGGTCATTTTTGAAGCTCTATAGGAGACATTTCTACAGAAAAGAGAGCTCTCCCGCGCCTGGAAATAATTCTAGAGAGCCCCTAAATATTTTTCTTAAGTATTTAGTGAGTTTATATTAGTTATTTTCAGTGTTACTACTCAATTCCTTGAGTAGTAAGTAAGAGTTCGGAAGAGTTTGTGTTGTTGAAGTCTTGCATTTAGCATTGGAGTCAGTAGGAGTCAAAGGATCACTTGAAGGAACATTTCAGATAAGTATTTATAACTTGGTTTAAAGTTTTAAAAATATGTTTTGTTGTGTGAATTCAATGTGTTCTGAGTAGTTACTTTTCTTTCTCCTTTCAACTATGAAAAGATAATAAAGATAATTTGGTTTCGTTAAAGAACATAAACTTAATATTAAAAATTATTGTGATGATATTTATACCTGAACTTAATTTACTTTTTAAACTGGCCATTTGAATTGATAAAATCTGTTGAAGAATTCCGAGACCTATCTGGAGATGAGTTCATAACTAGTAGATATCACATGAATCCTTGGGTAATCGAAGGCCATGTGCGGGTTATTCAAGGTGAAGTGCAAATAAAAAGAAAAATATTATTTATTGAGCTAGAATAAATTAGTTTTTAGAGTGACAAACTAAATTTTAATAATTTTGTTTATAGAAAGGGAACGCGTCACTAGTAGGGCCGACCATAGCCACCCTTGGACATCTAGAAGTGTGAGTCTAGATTAACCAATTCTACTAATAATACATCCTGAACCAATTTATAGATTAGCCAATATTCTTTATACTATCGAGCGAAGGTAAATAATATGATTGCTTCTATTTGGCACAATACCATAATTTCTGCAAATATTGATTCTCAAACATTGGAGACATTGCAAGCTATTGCTAGTAAAACTAATAACCCTTATTCGAATTATTATAATTCAGGTTAGAGAAATCACCCTAATTTTAATTGGAATAATGGACGTCAACAATGGGGTAATAATCAAGTTAATCCAGCCGGGAATTACAACAATCAAGGAAGTTCAAACTTTAGACCTACTTATCCTCCTGGGCTTAACAATTAACAGAAAAAGTTATCTTTAGAAGAATTGATCTTGCAATTAGGCAATCAATTACAAAGTCAAAACACTGCTATTCGAAATATTGAGAATCGGATTGGACAAATTGCTAACGATCACTTCCGAGCAACGTTGAAATTAATCCAAAAGAAATTGGAAAAGACCATGAACAAGGAAAATATGTACAACTTAGAAGTGAAAAGGAATTAAAAGAGGAAATTCAGAACAATATTGAAAAAGAGAGAGAGGTTGAAGAGACTAAAAAACCCAAAGAAACTCCTTCTCCAATAAAGATGAGACTGTAATTCCTATTGAAGTGGAAGTTGAAAGACCACCACCACCTTTTCCTCAAAGACTAAAAAAGCAGAAGCTTGACCATCAATTTTCTATGTTATTTGAGATTTTTAAGAAACTTACCAACAACATTCCTTTTGCTGAAGCTTTGGAACAAATGCCGAGTTATGCAAACTTTATGAAGGATATTTTAAACAAGAAACAAAAATTTGAAGCTTATGAAACTGTTGCATTAAGTGAAGAATGTAGTGCAATAATTCAGAAGAAACTACCTCAGAAGCTTAAAGATCCTGGAAGTTTCACTATACCATGTGCTATTGGAGAAAAATTTTGTGGAAAAGCCTTATGTGATTTAGGAACAAGTTTTAATCTCATGCCATTTTCTATCTTTTGAATGTTAGATTTAGGAGAGATTTCTCCCACCACTGTAACTTTTTAGTCAGCTGATCGAACTATTAATTATCCTAAAGGAGTTTTAGAGGATGTCCTTGTTAATGTGGATAAATTTATCTTCCCTGTGGATTTCATTGTATTGGATATGGAAGAAGATAAAGAAATACCTATTATTTTAGGGAGACCTTTTCTAGCTACCGGATGTGTTATGATTGATGTACAAAAAGGAGAATTAACAATGAGAGTTAATGATCAAGAGATAACATTTAATGTTCTGAAATCAATGAGGTATCATGACAAAGAAAAATGCTATCGGATGGATATTATTGATTATATAATTGAAAAAAATTATCAAGAAAAATGTAAAGTCATTTTTGAAAAAAAAATGATGAAGCTATGTTATATAATGAGTCATTAATTGAAAAAATTGAAGAAGTGAATGAAGAAATTGAAGAAGTGAATGAAGAAAATTTATTTGAAGAAACTCATTATATTCATGATAATTGGGAAATTTCAGACATGACTAAAAATGATATACTTTTACCCTCAGTTGAAAAAGCCCCTGACCTGGAATTAAAAATGTTATCTGCACATTTAAAGTATGCATTTCTTGGAAATTCATTAATTTTACCTGTGATTATATCTTCAGAACTAAGCAAAGATCAAGAAGAAAAATTAATAGGAGTTCTGAAGAACTATAAGAAAGCTTTTGGTTGGACTATTGCAGATATTAGAGGAATAAGCCCTTCAATCTATATGCATAGGGTTTTAATGGAAAAAAAAATTTAAATTTACTATTGAACCTCAAGAAAGATTGAATCCAATTATGAAAGAGGTTGTTAAAAAAGAGATTTTAAAATGGTTAGATGCTGGAATTATTTATCCTATTTCGGATAGTCAATGGTTAAGTCCTATTCATTGTGTTCCAAAGAAAGGAGGAGTAACTGTCATTGTTAATGATAAAAATGAATTAATCCCTACAAGACAAGTTACTAGATGGAGAATTTGCATCGGTTATCGAAAATTAAACAATGCCACTAGAAAGGATCATTTTCATTTACCTTTCTTGGATCAGATGCTGGATGAATATCTGTACACTCATATTTTTGTTTTTTGGATGGATATTCTGGTTATCATCAATTACACGTTCCTCTTGAGGACCAAGAGAAAACAACATTTACAAGTCCTTATGGAACATTTACCTTTAGAAGAATGCCTTTCGGTTTATGTATTGCACCTGCAACTTTTCAGAGATGTATGATGTCAATATTCTGTGATTTAATTGAAAAAGGAATTGAAGTATTTATGGATGATTTTTCAGTATTTGGAACTTCTTTTGAGTCTTGCTTGGAAAATATAACAAAAGTTCTAAAAAGATGTGAAGAAAAAAATTATGTTCTAAACTGGGAAAAATGTTAGTTTATGGTCACAGAAGGAATTGTACTTGGACATAAAATTTCACAAAAAATGATGAAAGTTGATTAGGCAAAGTGAAAATTATTGCGGAACTTTAACCACCTACTGCTGTTACTGATGTGAGAATTTTTCTGGGTCATGCTGAATTTTATAGAAGATATATAAAGGATTTTTCTAAGATTGCTAAACCTTTTTGTCATTTATTAGAAAAAGAAGCTAAGTTTGAATTTAATGAAGATTGTCTGAATGCTTTCAATATTCTAAAAGAGAAATTAATCACTGCACCTGTCATTATTGCACCTAATTGGAATAAACCTTTTGAATTAATGTGTGATGTAAGTGCTAATGCAATTGGAGCTGTATTGAGACAAAAATATGAGAAAAATTTCAAAGTTATATATTATGCTAGCAAAACTCTTAATGAAACTCAAATAAATTACACTACTACTGAGAAAGAGTTCTTAGCAACAGTATATGCCTTTGATAAATTTAGTCTTATCTTCTTGGGACCAAATGTATCGTACATATTGATCATTCCGCTATTAACTATTTAATGTCTAAAAAGGATGCTAAACCTAGATTGATAAGATGGGTTCTACTTTTATAAGAGTTTGATTTTCAAATTGTGGACAAAAAAGGAGCTGACAACCAAATTGTTGATCATTTATCAAGAATTAAAAATGATAGTGAGAAGATTACTGAAGAAGACATAAATGAGAAATTCTCTGATGAACAGTTATATGCTATTCAATGATTACAAACGCCTTGGTATGCAGATATAGTTAAATATTTGGTTAGCGATATTTTACCGTATGGATTGAATAGCAAGTATATTAAGAAATTCAAGAATGATTCTAAATCATATATTTGGGAAGATCCTCATTTATTTAAACTAGGCAGAGATTCTGTGATTCGAAGATGTGTACCTTATGAAGAAACTTTTGTAATTATTTAAAAATGTCACGATTCTGAATTTGGAGGACACTTTGGAGTGGATAAAACTGCGTTTAAAATTTTAAATTCTGGATTTTATTGACCTACATTATTCAAATATGTTGGACATTATGTGAAAAACTTGTGATCAGTGTCAAAAAATGGGCAATATATCCAGAAAAGATGAAATGCCTCTAAGTTATATATTAGAAATTGAGATTTTTGATGTATGGGGTTTAGACTTTATGGGTCGTTTTATACCATCATCTGGAAAGATTTATATTTTATTAGCAGTTGATTATGTTTCAAAGTGGATTCAAGCTGTAGCTTTACCTAACTGTGATTCCAAAAGTGTTGCAAAATTTTTAAAGAAAATGATTTTTACAAGATTTGGAATGTCAAGGGTAATTATCACAGATAGGGGAAGTCATTTCAGAAATGTAAGAATTCAATCATTATTGGAAAAAATTTGAATTAAACATAGAATTGCAATTGATTATCACCCATAGACAAGTGGAATGGCTGAAGTATCAAATAGAAAAATTAAAAGAATATTATAGAAGACTGTTAATCCTAAAAGAACTGACTAGGTTGATAGACTTGATTCTGCATTATGGGCTTATAGAACAGCTTATAAGACACCTATCGGAATGTCACCATATCGGTTAGTTTATGGTAAATATTGTCATTTACCTATTTAACTGGAACATAAAGCATACTGGGAGATAAAGGAGTTCAATTATAATTTGAATGTTGTAAGAGAGAAACAACTGTTACAACTGAATGAAATGGAAGAGATAAGAAATGAGTCCTATGAAAATTCAAAGATTTATAAGGATAAAATGAAGAAATTGCATGATAAAAAGATTTCAAGAAAAATATTTGAGACTGGACAAGAAGTATTATTATTTAATCCTCTTTTAAGACTTTTTCCTGGAAAATTAAGATCTAAATGGATGGGACCATTTATAATTGAGAAAGTTTACTCTTATGGAGCTGTGGATATTAAAGATCCCAAGACGGAAAAAATATTTAAAGTCAACGGATTAAGACTGAAGCCTTATATGGGAGAAATGAAACCGATTTACAAGGAGGCTTACAAGCTGAGTCTACCCGATTAAAATAATTGATTAGGTCGGGCTGACGACATTAAACCAAGCGCTTTGTGGGAGGCAACCCATATATTATCTTTGTGATTGTTTGTGAATTGAATTTATCTCATTCGATATGTGTGTGTTGATCACACCATTTTAATAGACCTATTTTAAGACCGAAACTTTGTAAATTTGACGATAAGAGAAACTGAGTTGAACATGGATCCGGCACCTAGGTGCCCAAACTTGGAACCTAAGCTCCAGCATAACCTGTGTATCGATGGGTCTGGCGCCAAGGCACCAGATTCCGGTGCCTAAGTGCCCCAGTTATTGGTTCATGCAAAAACCGAAAATCTTCAGTTTTTCACACGAATTCTTCCTATAAACTACCCTATCTTCATCCCCAATCCCTAAGCAACCCTAATTTCGTCTAGCAAAACTCAATTAGGAAGAGAAAAGATAAGTTTAGAAGCAATTGAGAGAGGAAATCATGGCAATGAGTTAAGAGATGAGTCTTCTAAAGATCCTCAATCTTATTTCAATGGTTATACTACTGTATGTTTGGAGAAATTATTCAGTCATCTAGATAAGATTGAGGCAGAATTACTAAGTGTTGGAAATCATCTTCATGAGATGTATCACCAAATCGAGCACTTGGAATGACAGAAGAAACTTCAATCCGATCATATGGCGGCCTTTGAAGATTCTCAGGTGACGATGTATGTGAAGAATAAATGGATTGACGAGAAGACGGCTTTGAAATTTCCAAGAGCGTTAGTTTTCTATCAATGCGAGCCTAGCAATCTTCATTATGAAAGGGATGGAAATTCAAAGCTTGGAGAAGAATAGATTGTTGGTATGTTCTAGGTGTGATCGAGTTATGTTTTAGCGAGTCGAATGTTTAGTTTGTGTGTTTGCTTTCATTGTTTAAAATGTGTTGTTTGATTGTGAATTTGCTTTGAAATAGTAATGTTTGTGTTGTTTATTAAGTGTTGAACCTTGTTATAGTACTTTTCTGTAATTTCTTGAGCTTGGAATGGAAAAATGTGAAATGGAATTGAAGAGTTACATTATATCTTCTGTTTGAATGTTGGATTTATTTTGTCATTTAAATTGTTTGTGGAAATGTTTGGAAGTTAGAAATTGGAGTAATACTTTCATGTGAGAGATTAGAAGTTAAATTTGTTAAGTTTTGGTGGAAAATATAATTTTTTACTCGAATTTTTTGAAAGGCGAGTCTGGTACCTAGGCGCCAGAATTCAGTGCCTAGGCGCCGGTTTGGCCTGAACCTGAAACTCGGGCTTTTAAACCCACCGACACCATTAACAACGCCTAAGCTCCTTCTTCCTCCATTTTCATGAAAAACATACATAAGGATCCATTTTTAGGTCGGTTTTTCGAGTTTTTGAGCTCGGAATCACTCGATTTCTTCATCTCGAGGTCAGATCTACATTCTAATCCATTTATTTTTTATTTTCACCATGGATTTTTCAACTTTTGAGCAAAACGAAAAAATTTTTGATTTTTTGGAGTTTAATCCATGAATTTGAAGCTTTATTTAAGTTTTTAAAGCTTAAATAAGTTTAATCTTTTGATCCTTTGATTTATTTTGCATTTTCTTTCTCCTACGTTTAGATGGCTCTGAAATCTAAGCGAGGGAAAGAACGAGAAAATTTCGATCGCAGCAAATTCACTACTGCCGCAACGCATTTTCGATATAATGAATTTACTACGACGAGAAAATTTATCTCACAGAGGAGTTTCTACAATCCTGGTGAAATGATTGAGACCTTCGTAAGAGGAGTTGGAGTAGGATTTACTCCTGAGAGAATCAACATTTTCGACGGCCTGCCACTGAACATCGAGTGCTACTATTCTGGATTATCTCCATCTGAGGGAGATTTGGAGATGATTATTGCATATTTGACTGATGGTACTGGAGCTTGGAAGATCCGGAATGAGAAACGGGTAAAATTTTCATCTTCTAAGTTAAATTGTGTTTCTAAGGCCTAGCGTTACTTTATTTCTGCTCACCTCCTTCCATCCAACCATTTGAGTGAGGTCACAAAGGACAGAGCTATCCTCAACTACTTCATACAGGAGAGGAAGCCAATTGATGTGGGAAGTATTATTTATGATTCTGTAGAGGCCACTGCTCGTTCTAGCACTTTTGTGGAATTGGATTCCCATCTCTAATTTATTCTTTATGCGAAAGTGCTGGAGTTGTTGCTGAGCTTTCTGAAGAAAAGCTCAAGTCTACCAAGCTCATTTGACGGGACAGTGTTATTATTTATGATCGACTTCGAGGTAAGAGTTCTACCGCACCCTCTAGTTCATTACCTACTTCAGGTAGACCTTCTACTTCTCGACCTTCTACTTTTGCTGCTGAGCCATCATCTAGTTTTTGGGAAAATATGCATGAAAAATTTATAGAGCAGCAAAATATGTTAATTTTAACCCAGTGTAGAGTGGATACAATAGATTTGAAAGTGGATCATCTTTCTGAGTACACCCAGAGGAAGAGTGATTTTGATGTTGAGTATTATGAGACTCTTGTTAAATTCCTTAAGGGTGATCATTTTGTTCAGTTCCCGACTTGCCCTCGACTCTCGCCATTTGATCTCCAGAATAAGAATGTTGATTTTTCTTTTGATGATGATGAGGATGAGGAGACAACTAGTGATGAATAGATTTCTAGGATTATGTAGTTGTGTTATTTATGTTATGTTTTGTTAGTATGTCAGTTTTTGGATGCATGTGATGATTTGTTTTTATGTTTGATGCACTATTGATGTTAGTGTACTTTTGATGTTTAGAGTGTATTGATTCTGAGACACTTATTGTAATAATGATTGTCGGATTGTCAGATTTTATTTCTGTGATGAGATGATTTGTTTTTGTTTTAGAACAGTGATCAGTACAGCTGTTTAGTTTAGTTATTTTTATATAAAATTATAAAAAAATTATAAAAAAAAAATTTGTAAAAATTGATCCCGCTTCCTAAAATTTTTCTATATATGCTTAAACATTTCTTTTATATTCATAAAAAAACATGTGTAGAAAAAAAATTTTTCTTTCTAGATTACTTTTCATATACTTAGAAAAATTCCTGGTAGAAATAAGCTAATTTTTCGCTCATGCTTTATAAATTTTCATGATTCATGTTTATACCAAAAAGGAAGTTTGGGGGAAAGGAAAATTCTTTAAAATTTAAATAATATTTGTCCTTAATTACAAATATTTTCTTTAAAAATATTAACGTAACATAAGGAATGAAAAAATTATTTAAGATTACTTAAATTTTTGAATTTATAAATTATTTAGTAAACTTAACTAAAATTTTAATAATTTTGATTGATTTTAAGCATAAAATTATTTAACTTTAAGAATAATAAGATTAAAAATTTTTCTATTTATAGTAAAGAGAATCGTATTTTTGAAATACTAAGGAATCAAGATTATTACTTGAAAAAGAAAAGATTGAAATAATTTTTGAAAATCACTTATTAAGAATGTCATATTTATTAAGTGAAAATGTATAAGTTTTTTTAAATATAAGTTAAGGATAGTGAAGTTCAAAATCGTTAACAGGCTATCCAGATATAGTAATCCTCACAAATTCTGAAAATGGGGATTGAAAAATATCCTTAAGAAAAAAAAAAAGAAGAAAGAAATGTGAGGAGAAGCTTGAGGAAAATCCTAATAAAAAATTGGCTTCACTTGAATTATCTTATAGGAAGAAAACTAATTACATTGTTATCTTAATTTTTATGTACAAAGCATCCTTACTAGAAAAGTTTTCATGAAAGTCTTTTTCTTATAAATTATCTATGTGACTGTCGGCATATTTTTAGGTTATGTGTTTTGAAAAGGGGGTCGCCTACAGAAATTGTCGGCGAATTTTTTATATTTTAAATTTAATTTAAATATATATATATATATAGTTTAAAAGATAACATTTGATTTTGAAAGTAATTTTAAGTTTAAAGGTTTTAAGATATGAAATCAAACCGATCTCACATCCTAAATAGTTTATATAAATGAGCACCGCACCACAAACCGTGTATCTATCCCGAAGAATTGACACACTGCTTGATGATGGGGCTCGATTAAATAAACTAGGAAATTTGTGACATCCGTTTGGTCTGCGAACCAATTTTATAAGCCGACAAGTTCCCCTGCTTAACATAAATGAATTAAGCAGGGTTTATATTACCTGGGTTCTTAAAGTTCCCTATAAGGGCAAGCTCCTATAGTTAATTACATCTTAAGTGACAGGAATCACCTAAGAAAACTCTCGATAATAATCAGTAGTTTTGCTCTCAAGAATTTCAAAGTTTAAGTTTTCAAGGGATTGAATTTTAGAATTTCAATAGGGAATGGATCAAGTTTGGAACATTTTGTTTTGGGAATTCAAAGGAAGAAAGGTAGGAGAAATCACAGATTCGAAGCGAACTTCGGTAATTTCCCGACTATCCTATTGTTTGGCTTGAATTTAGGAAAGTCCTAATGTTTATTTAATGTTTCGATCTTGCCAATTTTAATTAATTAGGACTTATATTTGTATGATAAAATCATACAAATAGCCTTGAAGATGTGACGGTTTATGTCGTATCGGATGACTACCTCGGAGTCCTAAGACCGGTTAGGGCTTAATTTACATGACATGATCATGCAAATGCCTAACGAAGAGTTGAGGATTTATGTTGCACTAGGCAAGCTACCTCGAAGTCCTATGGCTTGGTTATTTAATTCTAAGAAAGTTTTGCTGAAGTAGACTCGGGTTTTGCTGATGACGATGGCCGTGCTGCCCACCATGCTCCGAGCTCCTTGTTGTTGCAGAGGTTTAGTTTTAGAAATCATAAATCAGGAGATGAGAGAAGTGTTCTGGTTTAGAGAAAGTCTTAATTTCCAAGTGTTTTTTTTTTTAATTAAACAAATCTTAAAGTTGATTATAATAACACCGGTTAAGATCCCACGGTTCCATCCTTTCGGCATCGTTATTTTTATCGGATTCACTTAGTCCAGATGAATTTGCTAAACTCAACTGAATGAGTTCCACACTTTCATTCAGACCGTGGAAATCCCGTTAGTAACACGTAGGTTACATCATCCGAGGTATTCCCGATCATCCAACAAGACGTTTTAATTTAGTTGTAGTTGTAGTTTTGTTGTTCTGTTTGTGATTAAATTTTGAGTTGTTTTATATTTTGAAATGTTGTGGCGGTGAATTTTATCTTGTAATGACTTTTAATTTGGTTTTGGTTTCAGTTTTAGGGACTATCCTAAAGGTGTGTGTTTTCATGCAACAGTTGTTTATCATGCAAGAAAAGTAAGTGCGATGCGATTAAATAAATTGCAATAAGGTAAATTGCAATAAAATAAAAGCGTACTTGGAGGGTCTTCCCGTCATCCCAAGCTGCACTTAAAACACAATTAGAATAATTAAGCATTTAAAGCAAGTTCCTAGGTAAAGCTAAGGGAAGGGTTATGGTTTTCTACCAAGTTCCTAATCCCATAGCTAGTCACCTCCTATGACGTCTAGGTTCTTGTATTTTGGTTTGAGGACGATTTTCTTCATCAAAGAACAACTAAGTTCAATTGTTCTTATAAATATCCTATCATATCAAGGAAGTGCTTAAGACGAATCTTAAACATCTTTTCAATATTTCTAGGATTGTTTTAAGTCCGAGAGAATTTAATTATACAAATGAATTAATCGTCCGGGAGTTCAAGTTTGTTGTCTTGCTCAGTGAACTAGGACATTTGAATATCCTATGAATGAAGTAACACTTCACTTAACGCTCCGTTTAGGAGTTATGACAATCATGAGCTTTTGAGGGCAAATTAACGTTCAAGTGATTTGTGATTTGATTTAACTTCAATTAATGGATTTAAGTTTGGAATAGTGTTCAAGTTGTTTTAGATTTATTTTTTGAATTCTTTATGTTTTAAGTGATGTTATTTTTAATTCAATTTAATTTAATTTAATTTAATTTAATTTGATTTAGTTTCAATTTTAATTTAATTTGATTCATTTAATTTAATTTAATTTTAATTTTAACTTGGTTTTATTTTAATTTAATTTAATTTAATTTAATTTAAATTTTAATTTAATTTAATTTAATTTAATTTAATTTAATTTAATTTAATTTGAATTTTAATTTAATTTTATTTTAATATTTTATTTTTTATGTTTTAAAGATGATTTAATTTTAATTGTTAAAGTATTAATTTAATTGAAATTTTAAAAGGATTTAATTTAAATAATTTAACTTTAATTTAATTCAATGATTAAGTCTTTTAGCATTTTAAATCCTAAACTTGGATTATCATTTTAATTAGGAATTAAATATTATTGAGATGATTAATTTAGGGATTCTTAAATTAAAGAACAAATCTCTTCCTAATAATATCCCCATTTTAATAATTCCAATTTATTATTCTTCCATATTTAATTTAATTATTTAATTAAAGTTTATTTCAATTATTTTTGAATTGTTTAATAGGTTTCTACCCTTTAATTATTTAAATTTCAATCATCCAAAACAAATTAAGATCAAATATTTTACTCTTTTAATTTTATTAAGCCTAAAGTTTTTTAATTAAGGGTTAAAATTTTAATTACCATTTTGCCCTTCAAGCTTAATAATTTCATAACTCACTAAATTGAGCTCAAATGAATTTAAAATTTTTATGTGACTTCACTCATATGTCAATAAAGGCATTAGAGGATAAAATGTAATTTTTCTGTATTTAATTTATTTATGTAATTATTTTTGGTGGAAAATAGAGATTTCCAAGGAAAATTTAATAATATGACCAAGGAAAAGTTTCTGTCCTTAAGAAAATTATGGGACATTCCTAATGACTAGACGACCACTTGGACCAATTTTGGTAATTTTTTGAATTATATTCTTTTTATTATAATTATTTTGACTTTTGGAGTATTAATTAATTTAAAAATAAAATAAAGATTGAAAAATGAATTTTATATTTTTCAAAAATCTCTCTGATATTAAGGAAATCAGAGAACTAATTTTTATAATTTTCTGATTTTTCTTTGATTTATTAGAATTATTTTAGTGGAAATGCTAAAAAATACATTTTATTTTAATTTTAAAATTACCCTAGGGCTTTAAAATTTAATATCTCATCATAGAGACCTAAGGAAAATATGGGGTTTGTTCCTAAGTGATTAAAATTCAAAATGAGACATTTTAGTGAATTTTATTATTTTTGTGATTTTTATTATCTTTTAATTATTAAAAATATTAAAATAATGCAAAAAATCAACTTTTTTGGAAAATTGAAATTTTAATTTTCTTAAATTCCCCTGATATCATAGAGGCTCCAAAACCAATTTGGTGAATTTTTGAAAAGGATTTTGAAAGTTATGAATTTTTTAAAGTTTAAATTGGCTAAATGGCTTAATCAACCTATTTGATAGGGCTAACCAAACCCAATTTACTTCAAACTTTTATGGTGAGTTCCTCTGATCCTAAAGGTCAGTGGAGAATTGATTTCAAGTCAATTTGATGCATGATTAGCTCTAATTAATTAAGGACCTATTTTGGGTGTTTAAGCCAATTAGGGTTATTCCAAGTGGATTAATTCTAAACCTATTTTTCCTAGGGTCCTCTAGTCATAAGAAACATCACCAAATTTTCCTAGATTTTATTTCACAACATGCTAATTATTGGATTTAAAATACTCAAAACAGTAACATGAATTTGAAAAATCAATAACTCTTCATAGGGATGGCCTCTAACTTTGGAAAATTCGGGGAATGTTCCCAAATTCAGAGGCTTCAAAAGCCCTATGGTCTCATGCCATGGTGAATTTCCTATATGCATGGAGAATTAAAACAATGCAGACGAGTAAATAAATCATTAAAAATAAAATACTTGATGAAATTAAATGATTTCTTTTCCAGATTATTCTCCTCTGTTCACTGAGCAAGAGGGTATTTTTATTTTATTTTTCTGATTTTCCTACACAAAGTTATGCATTTTTGAAGTTTAGGGAATTAAATAAATAGGAAAATAACCTAATTTCCTACTTATCCACGCGGCGCCCTGTCATCCTCGGCATCTCCGAACGACCACGCGGTGTCTTCTGATTCGGCGCCGCCATCCGACTCAGTGCTCCAGGGCCCCGCGGGTCACGTACCAACGCATTGTCCGACTCAATCCAGACCGTCCACTCGATACACGCTCGATCCGACGGCTCATGGTCATCTTCTACGACTGGTGTGCACCCGTGACCGTCAACCTTATAGCCCTATTTTCTCACTCGATTCTCAACGGATTTTCGTGTTCTTATGCTCTATGGATTCGTCTTGAGGAGACGAACACATCCATACGGTAAACATGTATTTAAATTGACTCAAATTAAATGGAGAATCTCTGTAAGCTCGGGAAGAAGAGTGAGTCCATACCTTTGCTCAGAGAAGTGAAGCTTCGATCTGAGAGTTGTGTCACCTTTGATTGGATCCCAGCAAGCTCCAGATGAAGTCCCTTGGCCTGGTGAATTGCCTAGCTATGAAAGTGACCACAACCGATCACAAAGCTTGGAGGCTGGAACAACTGGGTGGCCTGGAGATGGGGCTTTCAGTGGGAAACTTCTCCTCTTGGTCTGGTGAAGGTGTAGGACCAGTCAATTTGAAGATTGATCCACTGTGAAGAAGTGTCCTGGTTTTGTCGCTGAAGTTTGAACTCAAAATTGAGCTCGATTTGGAGGAATTGCGGCTGGAATCCAGTGGGAATCAAGTGCTCTATGTGTGGAGAGTGATCTGGAATGATTTTGGCAGAGTTTCCTTAAGGTTTGGTTCAGCACCTCTCATGGCCGAGAAGGGGTGGTGTTTAAATAGGCATGGCTGGAGGCTCTCCCAGGGGGAGTTAGGGCTTGGGATCAGCTGCTCTGGTGATGAGAAGAACAGTCATGGTGGCCATTGGGCATGGGGCAGCTCAGCAAGGTGGAATTCCAAAGTTTGGCTCCTCCCTATGTCTCGGCCATGGTGTTTTCCGGCGACCCAGGCGGCTGGCCGGCAGGCATGGGTCACTCTCAGGTCCAGGTGGGTCAGGGCTGGAGGTTTGTGCAGTCAATTGGCCATGGACATGTGTAAAGGGTTTGAATCAAAGTGGAATGGGAAAGGGCTAGTTTTAGGTCTAAATGGGTCAACCCTTGGTTTTGGGTTAGGTTCACCCTCCAAGGCCAATTTGGGCTGAAGGGAAAGTCACTTGGATCAGCTTGATTAGTGGGGTCAAGTCACAATCCAAGTACAATTAAGCTTAAGCAAGAGTTAGGGGAGACATGGGAGTGGTTAATTACTCTTAAGAGAATCATTAAAGGGTCCCCTCTTCTTGCCATTTTGGGTATGGTGAAGTGTCTAAGGCTTTCATGGCTCACATGTGGCTCATGCATGACTTCATGGCTCACCTTTGGCTTGGAAAAAGCTAAGTCAACTTTCATGAAAGAGGTTTTTAGGAATTTTGGTAATTTAGGAGTTTTTTGATGAGATTTGGCATATGGCTTGATTTGGAACCATTTGATGATTGATTTGAACTTAGGGATGATTTTAATTAAGGGTATGATGAGAAGAATTTGTCATATGGGCTTTAGCATGAAGTTTGGGCTTTTAGGAAGGTTTAAGAAAAATGGGCTTTTGGTTTGAAAAAAAATTTATGGATGGGAATTTTGTGAAGGATTGGGCCAAACAATTGTTGGGTTTAGCTCATGGATGTGTCATGAGTGATTTGAAGCTAGTTGGGGTGGTTTGGGTTTGAATTGGGTTGGATTTGGGTTTCTTTGGTGAATGGGTCAATATAGGTCAAATTGGGCTAACTTGGGCCAATGTTGGGCTAGGGTTGAAATTGATGTAAAATAAATGTTGGGAAATGTTTATGGGAGTGTTTCAAAGAGGTTTTGGCTTTGGTTGAGTTTTGATTTTGGGGTTTGGGCTTATTTGGGTTAGGTTTGGGTTTAGGTCAAAATTGGGCCTTTGAGCTTTGGGTTGAATTTGAGTGAGGTTTGAGTCCAAATCTTGGGCAAATCATGTTAGCATTTTATTTGTGGAGATGTTAGGGAAGGTTTAGAAAAGGTTTGGGGTCAATTGGAGTTGAATTGGGTGAGTTTGGCCTAAGTTTGGGTCATGGGTCCAAATTGGGCTTTAAGGCCAAAAGTGAAATTGGATTCAAATGTCAATCAAATTGGACTTAGATCTGCTCTAGATTGGTGTTGGGAGTGTTGAATTGAAGTTTAGAATTGAATTGGACTAGAATTTGGGTCAATTAGGTAGGTTTGGTTTGACATTGGGTTCACTTTGGGTTAAAATGGGTCAAATTGGGGATTTTGATAAAAGTGGGGTAAATTGACAAAATTGGCCCATGGTATAGTTAGACAAAATGAAATTGGGAATATTTGAGATTTTCTGGAATTTTCTGGGAATTTTCTGAATTTTTGGATTTTTTTGGCTAAGAGGGGCATTTTGGGTATTTGGAGGGTATTGGGGGGTATTGGGGGGTATTTTGGGATTTCTGGTATTTTTGGCTATGGATGATCAATTTGATTGGTGAGGAAATGTTTGGGAATGATTTTGGAGAATTTTGGGTAATTTAAGTGATTTTGGAAAATTTGGGTAATTTCAAGGGTATTGGGTAGGCTAGGTGGGTGTAGGGTCCCGGGGGTCAAAAATTGAAAATTTGGAAAATTGAAGCTTGGGTGAATGTACGTGGAATGAAATCATTTTGGTTGAGCCATGAAGCCATATCAAGCCCACATGAGCCATGAAGGGACTCATTTGAGGCACCCACTATGTTGTTCCTAACCCTCTTAGCCAAGGGCTTAGGAGTTAAAGACCATCCATGTGAATCACCTGCATGAGTCAGGAGGTCAAATTGGATATGGGTGTAGTTTTAGGAAGTGTGTGTGAAAATGTAGTGTATAGGTGTAGTATGTGTGTAAGTCAACCCTTCACCAGACCAGGCCACCCAGGGCGGTCCTAAGGCCAAAGAGTCCTATAGGAACTCATCCTTTAAACCCTCTAGGTGATTAGGGGTCTACAATCAAGTTTGTGGAGTTTGCAGGGAGTTAAGAAGTGGTTTGAATTTCTAAGTGGTGGGTCCCAATTCTAATCCTCTAGGATAGTCAAAGGAAAAGCCTAAGGCTAGATCCTAAGTACTAAAAAGAAGAAGAGAAGACCTCATCAAAAATGAGGTCAACAGTGACCTTAATGTGATAAATTACAATTATTCTTGAAATAAATGAAAAATTGAAAGTCTTTTGATTTGGTAGTCAAGTATTCTTTAAATTCTTAAAATTAACCTTAATTAGTGAAATTTGTTTAATGATTTACTAGAGCCTTTATAAAACCAAAAATTACAAGGAATCTTAAATATTTAAACTTCATTCCAGATGTTATACATTTTATGGAATAAAAAGAGTTACTTGAGGACAATTAATATTTAAGTTTAGGGAAATTTGATCCACTTAAAAAGTAACTATTTTTATGCCTTATTTATGATTCAATTTTTAAGGATACTATGCTTTAATGAAAGGTATTTTTATGTTTTTGGATATAGGTGATAAAAAAAGAATTCAAGAAGGAAAAAGGAGCAAAAAGGAGCAAAAATAGAGCTAAAAAGCAAAGTTGCCAAAATTATAGGTTTGGCGCCTAGGCACCAGTTCGATACTGAAGCAGTTAATATTTTTGACAACTTTGGGCAGTTATTTTGACGGTGTTAAGCAGTTATCAGACCTTCTAGAAGACTGGAAGTTACTCCTGATACATAGGACATGTGATACAATGCATCTAGACACAGGAAAATGGTTTTAATCGTAAAGAGGTGCGATCTAAAGTGAAGGGGTGCGAAGGTCTGGTCACATACTCCAGCGCCTAGGTGCCAGATCCCGGCGCCTAGGCGCCACAGTTACTTTCTAGAAGATTCATTGAATTTGGATGAATTTTGGAGAGGTGCCTTAAGCAACCCCTGGTCATGTTTGAAGCTATATAAGTAGGAGACTTTTCTACAGAAAAGAGAGCTCTCCCACGCCAGAAAATAATTCTAGAGAGCCCCTAAATATTCTTCTTAAGTATTTAGTGAGTTTATTTTAGTTATTTTGAGTGTTACTACTCAATTCCTTGAGTAGTAAGTGAGTGTTTGTAAGAGTTGGTGCTGTTGAAGTCTTGCATTTTGCATTGGAGTCACTAGGAGTCAAAGGATCACTTGAAGGAACATTTCAGATAAGTATTTGTAACTTGGTTCAAATTTTTATAAATATGTTTTGTTGTGTGAATTCAATGTGTTCTGAGTAGTTACTTTTCTTTCTCCTTTCAACTATGAAAAGATAATAAAGATAATTTGATTTCATTGGAGAACTTAAACTAAATATTAAAAATTATTGTGATGTTATTCATACCTGATCTTAATTTTCTTTTTAAAATAGCCATTTGAATTGATAAAATTTGTTGAGGAATTCTGAGACCTATCCGGAGATGAGTTCTTAACTAGTAGATATCACATGAATCCTTGGGTAATCAAAGACCGTGTGCAGGTTATTCAAGGTGAAGTGCAAATAAATAGGAAAATATTATTTATTGGGTGTAGAATAATTAGTTTTTAGAGTGACAGACTAAGTTCTAATAATTTAGTTTATAGAAAGGGAATGGGTCACTAGTAAGGCCGACCATAACCACCCTTGGACATCTAGAAGTGTGAGTCTAGATTAATCCATTCTACTAATAATATATCTTGAACTAATCTATAGATTAGCCAATGTTATTTATACTATCGAGCGAAGGTAAAGAATAGGATTGCTTCTATTTGGCACAATACCATAATTTCAAGTTCTCCACAAATGATAATTTTTATGATTTACTCTTGGATTAGTTGAATAGGAGAAAGTTGTTTTATTTATACTTGCATTAACCTTTACTTTATTGCTACTTTACTTACACCGAGTAGAATTTCATAAAACTTAAATTTTGATTTTTGAAAAAATAGAAGTTTTAATTACTTTTAATTTGAAAATCTATTAATTTCTAAAATTAATCCTTCATGTGGGATTGATAACCAGGACTCCACTAGAGCCCTATATTACTTGAGCGATACATATACTTGCGTTTGAAATTGTGACTTTACGAAATTATTATAAATATATAAATCTAGGTTCATAAATTCTTGCATATAAAAAAGTAGTCATGAGCTTGGGCACAAGATAGTTTCTCCCCATTCCACACGCACTGATCTAACCAGAAATTAACCTAGCCCTCCCCCAACTCCCATATAAAAAGCTCCTCAGCTTGATTCTTAATTTTCAATAGCTTAGTCCACAGCCTTGAATCTCCCAACTTGGGACTGACAAGTGTGGTGCGCACATTCTTGCAATACTTCCCCATCATGAAATTTGCCCAAAGACAGTCTTGGGCTCTAAATTTGATCCACTGTTTACATAGATTAATATGATTTAAATGTGTGAAGCTCTTATATCCCAGACGTCCAACATAAAGAGGCTTGCACAGTTTCTGCCATGGGAGCTAATGAAACTGCTTCTTCTGCCTAGCCTACAGGAACCTATTGAAAATCCTTCCCAGGAGGACTAAAGTGCTCTTATTCATAGTGAACATCTGGAGGTCATAGGAGGGAATAGCCGTTAATATGCTTCTCAGTAAGGTTATTCATCCCCATTTGACAAGAAAAGAATTTTTCCATCATTGGAGTTGAGCCTTGATCTTGTAAATTACCTCATTAAACTGTATTTTTTGGTTCTTCCTTTAAGTAATTGTACATCAAGATAGTTAATGGAAAGAGAGGCATGGTTGAATCCAGTATACTCAGATATCCAGTGCTTAATATGGGGTTTGACATTGATACTAACAAAAAACTGACATTTATGTAAGTTAAGCACCGTACCAAAAGATTGTTGAAAGTGTTTGAGGGCCTGATAAATAGCTTTGAAAGTAGGCTTAGAGGCATTAAAGAATATAATTAGATCATCAGCATATGACATATGACTGATTCCAATATTGAATTTATGATGATAGTCCAAATGAGGAGAATTAGAGAACAGATTATCCTATAGCCTTGAGATGTAATCAAAGGCTAATATAAAGATAGTGGGGGAGAGGGGATTACCTTGTTTGATGCCCCTAGCTGCACTGAAAAAGCCGTGACTTTTTCCATTCACAATAACTGAGTGAACATTACACTTGAGCCATCTCCCAATTAAGTGAAGTAAATTAGATTGAAAGCCTCTAGTAGAGGAGTATCCATGAAGAATTCCTAACTGATTGTGTCATAAGCCTTCTTAATGTCTAATTTGAATATTACATTATTCCCTCTACATTTTCTGTCTATGTCAAGCTGCAGTTCCTGTGAAAGCAATATGTTATCAGAAATGGTCCTCCCTTTCACAAATGCAGCTTGGTTAGCTTTGATGAGATGCTGTAGGTGTGGTTGAAGTCTGAAGACTAATATTTTGCTAATCAACTTGGAGATAAAATTAGTTAGGATGATGGGTCTAAAGTCCCCCTAAGTCTCTTTAATTTTGTTCTTGGGTAACAAAATGATTGTAGAAGTAGTAAAGTATTTAGGAGGATCAACACCCTGAAAGAAGCATTTTATAGCCTAGATCACATCCTTATTGATTTTAGCCCATCTAGTTTTATAGAAAGTGGAAGTGAATCCATCAGGTCTAGCTGATTTGTTCCCATCAATGGATTCCAAAGCAGTATTGATCTCAGCTTCCAATGGCACTCAAGTTAAGTCCAGTCCATGAACATAATTTTGACAAGCATAAAAAAGTGGAGCCTCAATGGGTGTTAGAGAAGTCTGCCTGCTAGTGAAAAGCTTATTAAAGTGATCAACAGGATCACCAACAATTTCCCCAGCTGAAGTAATCTTTAGTCCAACTGAATTTGAAATGGAGGGGATCATATTGCATTTTCTTTTGCAGTTAATGCAGGCATGATAAAAGCTTGTGTTTTTTTCCCCATCAGTAAATTTGGTAATAGAAGCCATTTGCTTAAGAAAAATGTCACGGTATCTGATATGTGAGAGCAAATTTTCATTAGCTAAGTGCAGATCAGCTTCAGAATTACTGCCAAGTTCTAAAACTGCTTCCATTTGATACACTGCCTCCTTTACTGCTTTTAGGTTCTCCTGCACATTGGCAAATTTATTCCAATTCCAGGATCTGAAGTGTGCAGCAACCTTCTTTTGAAGATTCCAAATATTAAGCCATGAATTTGCCTCAGGATCAGAAACCCAAGCTTTATCAAGCTTTGTGAGAAAATATGGATGGAGAGTCCACATATTCTGGAATCTGAATGGACTGCCCTCAGCACATGTTGAGTTATTGATGAAATATAGTATGGGCCTGTGATTAGAGCCTGTCATAGCAAAATAAGAGATTAGAGTATAAGGAAAGGTTTGGAGCCACAATGAATTCCCCAACATTCTATCTAGCCTTTCCCATATGTTATCCCTTCTCCAAGTGAATTGACGACCCTGAAAGCCCAAATCATAAAGATCAGCATCAGACAAAAACTTGTCAAATCTATCCATAGAGGAAGATAAAGGACAATTGCTTCCCCTCTTTTCAGATGACGAAATAAGGCAATTAAAATCTCCACCCAGGATCCAAAAAGAGATAATGGAGAGGCCAATTTGCAGTAAGTCCTGCCAAAGAATCTGTTGTTGAAGAGCATTACAGCTAGCATAAATAAATGTGGCATACCCCTGCTGTTCTCCAATGGAGAATTGAATATGTATGAACTGGGAATTTTTCTGAAGACTTGACCACTACAATTCAGTTCTGGCAAAGAAACAAATTTTATTATTCATATTAGCAAAATGAGTGAATTGAGGTAATTTCTTAATAATATTATGAAGATATTTAGTAACCATAGGTTCTAGGACAGCAAAACCACAAAGTTTATGAGATTTAACAAGATGTTTGAGTCTACTTAGGGAGGAAGGATGAGCCACCCCCTACTATTCCAGCACATGAAGTTAATCATTGAGAAAGAGTTCTCCCCTTCTTTCTGGTTTTTGGGTAAGGGCCAGATGTAGTGACATTTTTAGGACCATCCATGGATTGGCTACCCAGCAAAAATTTTAATTCTGGCCGGCTCTTCTTCCTCATGCTGCTCTTTTGAACCTGCTATTCATCATTCATCACATCAGTCAATTGGATTAGATTCTAATCAGCTATCAACTAGGCCTCCCCCAAAACTGAACTAGTCTCCTTAATATGAACCTCCATTTCCTCAATCTGAAGATTGGCGGTGTGAGTAAGAAGACTCTTTGGGTCATCAATATGAGTTTACTTTTGGGATTTCTACTGAGCAATCCCCAAGCCACCATTCACCTCAGCAATAGAAGGAATTGTAAAAGTTTTAACACCAGAAATCACCCCTCCCTTTAGAGAAAGAGGTTCCAATACCTCATTAGGAACAGCTGCAGCAGCATTCACCTTAGGAGAACCAACGAGCTTCCTTTTAGAAGGGGAGTGGAGTCTGTAGCAGCAGTTTTTAATATGACCAAACATTCTACATTGCTGAAAGTAGAGTGGCCTTTATTCCACCTCAATATCCTGCCAGAAACCATTCTCATCAGTTGTAATCCACACCCTTTCCAAATCAAGAAAGGTTATAGTCCTTTCCACCAAGATTCTTACTCCAGCTGGTCTAGCCATGTCATAAGTGGGAGAGTCAGCCTTTAATGGTGTGCTGAGTGCCTTACTGATATTAAAAAAGGCATTAAGATGATATAACTGTATTGGAATGTTAACGAGTTTGAACCACATATGAACAATAGGAGGTTCCTTAGTTGGATCAAAATCAGGGGTCCACTTCAAGAGTTTCATAGTTGTGCTAGCAATCACGAGGGATTGTTTGCAAAAATGTTTGCATAATCCTCCTCATTTGACAATCTTATCAGCAAGTGTCTGCCATCTATCATACCTAATTTCCAATTGCTAATGAGATTAAGTTCATCAAAAAACTTGCTGACATAATCCATCTTTGGGTGCCCAAACTAAAACTTCCCTATTAAGGTAAATTTGTCTGCATCAGTGAGAGAGTGGATCTCCTGGGTAGTGAAATTTATTGCTTGCTTACCGTCCTTCAAACCAAGTGGCCTGATGTAGGGGCAATCACCCTTACCAGCATCAGTATCATGAAGTGCTTAAGGAAAGACTAAGAGATCAAAGTTCTTGTGTGGAAGATGCCCCTTACCCACAACTCCAGCATGAGTAGCCCTAGCCCATTGAGCATTTGTCTCAATATCAATGGGGTAAGCTGCAGCCATTAAAACAGAGGCTCAACCCAAGAACCAAAAGCAGTACCAAAAGCAGTACCAATGCAACTCTAGAAAGGCTAAAGGCACCAAGCACAAACCCAAAGTGTGCACTACAGCCAAGAGTACCAAAAAACTGTACAAAATTTCCTTCATACAGCACAGAAGTCAATGGAACAATATCCCAAATTTGAAAAGTAAGACTGAGAAGTAGTAAAAGTCAGAGTAACACCACTTCATCACCACCAAGTAACCCACCTAACTTCCTAGAAGAACCACCAACAAACGTCCACCGCCGTAAGCCACCGTATGTCACTAGTGAGAAGCCATCAGCCCTCAAACCCTTATAGAACAACCAAACCAGCCGACATGCATATAAATATAATTGCTAATAGTATTTTGAGCCAAAACGAGCTAAACATGAACGAGCAAATCTTGGTTCATGTAGCTCGTTAACTTAGCGAACGAACCGAGCACGAGCTTCTTAACGAGCTGAACATGAGTTGTTCGCAGACAGCAAGCTGTTTTGAAAACCCTAATAATAGAGCTTTTGATCATTTGTATTTATTTTATAGGTTAATGCCATGTCGTGGGTGTGGAAAATGTTAGAAAAATAAAATGAATATGAATTATATATTTATATATATATTATTGTACAAATATCATAACAATATAAAATACTGTTACACATAGAGTGGATGTCTGACTGCTCTACTTAATATTCTCTCAAAAAAATGTGGAAAGAGCTCGTCCTATGGATTTGTAAGCGGAAGTAGCCTGTCCTATGGATTTATGTGAACAGAAAATGCTAGTAAAAATCATAAGCAACGCCAGAAATGGCTAAAAGCAAATTAAAGGCTCCCTTTGCTTATTATGTTAATTTTAAGTTGATCCAACTACCAAAACTTTAAACTTCTATCATGTTTTCTTTTGGAAAAAATTTTGAAATTCATTTTTACCCAGCTAACCTAATATTGTGTACCGAACCACAAATTTTTTAATTCTCACATAGCCTGTGGTAACACTGTCATTGTCGGTCTCAAGCCCGGATGTAAAAAGTGGAGGGTTGCGTTTCGTAGTCGATGACCAGCGTAAAGCTTGTCGAAAAAATCATGACATGAGTCATTTTGATCATTGTGTAAGTGCTAGGGCGTTCCCACATTACAAACAGATGCTGGTAAAGAAGTTAGTCCATGGTATTAAAATTAGGATAGGAACTTGGAATAAAGGTACTCTCAGTGGTAAATTAAAAGAATTAGTTTATATTATGATTCATAAAAAGATAAATATCTTATGTAATCAAGAAACTAAATGGGTTGGTAAAAAGACTAAAGAGATTGATAATTTAGGTTTTATACTTTGGTCTTCTGTTAAAAGTCATACTATAAATGGTGTAGGTGTAATTTTATATAAGAGTTTGAAAGATAATGTTGTAAAAATTAAGGGAGTTGGAGGTAGAATTTGAGCACTTAAGATTATTATTGATACTAAGATTTTTAAATATTATAAGTGCTTATGCTCCTCATGTAGGTTTAGATATAGGCTTTAAAGATAAATTCTAGAATGACTTAGAAGACTTAATACACATGATACCTCTTGAAGAAAGAATTTTTATTGGAGGAGATTTAAATGGACATGTCGGTAGAGTGGTAAAAGATTTCAGAAATATTCATGGTGGCTATGGTTATGGGGCGATTAATGAAGAAGGTAAAGTCATATCAAATTTTGTATTAGCTTATGGTTTGGTTATTACTAATACTTTATTCAAGAAAAGAGATAAGCATCTTTTTACTTATAAGATTGGATTCAATAGAGCACAAATTGACTATTTTCTTATGAGAAGAAGAGATTCCTGAAATTGTAAAGATTGTAAGGTCATTCCAAGTGAGGATTTACGTACCTTGCATCGACTATTAGTTTTAGATTTTACGATGAAGAGTTGTAATTAAAAATAATAGGATTCAACATCGTAGAATTAGATGGTGGTAATTAAATGACACAAATAAAAGTATTTTTTGTAAAATTTACAATTTCAAAATTTGGGATATTCTTGAAGAAACAGATTCTTTGTGGAAAAAAGTAATAAATACTACTAAAGAAGTGGCAAAAATTGTACTTGGAGAATCAAAGAAAAAGTTTCTATAAATAAAAAATAGTTAGTGGTGGAATAATAATGTGCAAGAAAAGATAAAATATAAGTTATGTTATAAAAATTGGTTTAAATACAAAAGCTTAGAGAAATGTGAAAAATATCAAAAGGTCCGAGGAGAGTCTAAAAGAACAATCTACGACCCTAAAAATTCTACTTTTATTGATCTTTATAATAGACTAGATACTATATTATGCCAGTAAAACTCTTAATGAAGCTCAAATTAACTACACTACTACTGAAAAAGAGCTATTGGCTATAGTATATGCTTTTGATAAATTTTGATCATATTTACTTGAGAATAAATGTATAGTGCATATAGATCATTCTGCTATTAAATATCTGATGACTAAAAAGGAAGCTAAACCCAGATTGATTAGATGAATTCTTCTTTTACAAGAATTTGACTTTCAAATAGTTGATAGAAAAGGGTCTGATAATCAAATCACTTATCATCTATCAAGAATTGAAAATAATAATGAAATGAATGATAAGGAAGAAATAAATGAATGTTTTCTTGATGAACGAAAAAAGAAATGTAAAGATTTAACTCAAGTAATGTTTATTAAAGATGAAAATCAAAATTTTGTCTTAGAAAAGGATATTCAACATAGGTGGGTGAGTTATTTTGATGAACATTTTAATGAACTTTTTGAAAATACGATCTACCTTAGTGATCTTAACATCGTTAATAATAATAAATGTTTCATTTTTACCATCGCACTAGTAAAAAAAAGTTGAGGAGGCTTTAAATAAAACCAAGGGTGGAATGTCTGTAGGATATGTGATATCCCAATTGAAGTGTGGAATTATTTAGGAGATCTGATAGTATTTTTGGCTTACTAAAATCTTTAATATTATTTTAAAAACTAAAAGGATGCTTGAGGAGTGGAGGAAGAGTATTTTGGTCCTCATTTTTTAAGAATAAAGGGGATGCACTGTCGGCATATTTTTAGGTTTGTGTTGTACTTTAGAAAAAGGGGTCGCCTAACAGAAATTGTCGGCGAATTTTAGATTTTAAATTTAATTTAAATATGTATATAATTTGGAAAGTAGCATTTGATTTTGAAAATAATTTTGAGTTTGAAAATTTTAAGATGTGAAATCAAACTGATCTCACATCCCAAATAGTTTATATAAACGAACACCGCACCACAAACCGTATATCTTTCCCGAAGAATAGACACACTGCTTGATGATGGGGCTCGGTTAAATAAACTAGAAGATTTGTGACATCCGTTTGGTCTTTGAACCAATTTTATAAGCCTACAAGCTCCCCTGCTTAATACAAAGAAATTAAGCAGGGTTTATATTACCTGGGTTCTTAAAGTTCCCTATAAGGGCAAGCCCCTATAGTTAATTACATCTTAAATGACGGGAATCATTTAAGAAAACTCTCGATAATGATCAGTGGTTTTGCTCTCAAGAATTTCAAAGTTTAAGGTTTTCAAAGGATTGGATTTTGGAAATTTTCAATAGGGATTAGCTGAAATTTGGAACAGTTTGTTCTAAGAGTCCAAAGGAAGAGAAGTAGGAGAAGCTGAGGATCCAAGAAGAATCTTGGCAACTTTCCGAACTATCCTATTGTTTGGTTTTAATTTAGGAGTATGTTTAATGTTGTAATCCTGCCAATTTTAATTAATTAGGACTTATATTCGTATGACATGATCATACAAATAGCCTTGAAGATATGAGGGTTTATGTCATACCAAACAACTACCTCGGAATCCTAAGACCGGTTAGGGCTTAATTTACATAATATGATTATGCAAATGCCTAACAAAAGGGTTGAGGATTTATGTTGCACTAAGCAAACTACCTCGAAATCCTATAGCTTGGTTGTTTAAAATTAGGAAAAGTTTTGCTGAAGTAGACTCAGGTTTTGCTGATGACGATGGCCGTGCTGCCCACTATGCTCCAAGCTCCTTGTTGTTGCAGAGGTTTAGTTTTAGAAGTCATAAATTAGGAGATGAAAGAAGTGTTTTGGTTTAGAGAAAATCTTAAAATCAAAGTGTTTTTAATATTTTAATTAAAACAAATCTTAAAGTTGTTTAAACAGAACCGATTAAGATCCCACGGTTCCGTCATCCCGGCACCGTTATTTTCATCGAATACACTTAGTCCGGATGAATTTGCTAAACTCAACCGAATGAGTTCCACACTTTTATTTAGACCGTGGGAAATCCCGTTAGCAACATGTGGGTTACATCATCCGAGGTATTCCCGATCATTCGAAGAGACGTTTTAATTTAGTTACAATTGTAGTTTTGTTGTTACGTTTGTGATTAAATTTTGAGTTGTTTTATATTTTGAAATGTTGTGGTGGTGAATTTTATCTTGCAATGACTTTTAATTTAGTTTTGGTTACAGTTTAGGGACTATCCTAAAGGTTTTGGTTTTCATGCAACAGTCTTATTTAACATGCAAGAAAAGTAAAGTACAGTGTATGTAAGTAAATTGCGATAAAGTAAACTGCAATAAAATAAAAGCGTACCTGGAGGGTCTTCCCGTCATCCCAAGCTGCACTTAAAAAACACGTTAAGGCATTTAAATATTTCAACAGATACCTAGGTAAAGCTAAGGGAAAGGGTTTTGGTTGTCTACCAAATTCCTAATCCTATAACTAGTCATCTCCTATGACGTCTAGGTTCTTGGTTTGGTTTAAGGATGATTTTCTTCATCAAAGAATAATTAAATTCAATTGTTCTTCTAAAACATCCCGTCATATTGAGGGAGTGCTTAGGACGAGTCCTAAACATCTTTTCAATATTTACGGGATTGTTTTGAGTCCAAGTAAATTTAGTTGCATGATGTGAATTAATCATCCAGGAGTTTAAGTTTTGTTCTCTTGCTCGATGAACTAGGACATTTGAATATCCTATAAGTGAAGTAGCACTTCACTTGATACCTCATTTAAGAGTTATAATAATAAGAGCTTTAAAAGGGCAAATCAACTTATTAAGTATTTTAATGATTTAAACTTAATGATTTAATTTTAATTTTGACTTAATTATAAAAATTAGTTTAAGTTTGGAATAGTGTTCAAGTCATTTTTCTTTTAGATTTAATTTAAATCTTTACGTTTTAAGTGATGTTATATCTTAGATTTAACCTTTATGTTTTAAGTTTATTTTAAGTGTTTGGTTTAACTCTTAATGATTTCATTTAGGTGTGTTGTAAAATGATTTTAATTTAATTTTAATTCAATTTGATTTTAATTTAATTTAACTTAATTTTAATTTAAATTATTTTAATTTTAACTTAATTTGATTTGATTTTGATTTTAATTTAATTTGGTTTAATTTAATTTAATTTTAATTTTAATTTAATTTAATTTAATTTAACTTAATTTTAATCTCAATTTTAATTTAATTTAATTTTAATTTAATTTAGTTTAATTTTAACTTTAATTTAATTTTTAATTTAATTAATTTAATTTAATTTAATTTAGTTTAGTTTTAATTTAAATTTAATTTAATTTGATTTAATTTTTTTAATTTAGTTTAAATTTAATTTTAATTTAATTTTAGTTTAATTTTAGTTTTAATTATTAATTTGGATTATTATTTTAATTAACTTTCTTTTTTTTATTAAGAATTAAGTATTATTGAAGCGATTTATTTAGGGATTTTTTTAAATTAAAGAATAAATATCCTCTTAATAATATCCCTACTTTTAATAATTCAAATTTAAATATATTCCTTCCAAAATTTACATTATTTAATTAATTAAAGTTTATTTCAATTATTCTTGAAATGATTAGTAGGTTTCTACCCTTCAATCATTTAAGTTTCAATCATCCAAAATCAGTTTAAAAAAATCAAATATTTTACCCTCCCCTTTTTGATTATTCCTAAAATTTTAATTAAGGGTTGAAATTTTTAATTACCATTTTGCCCTTCAAGCTTAATTATCTCATAACTCACTAAACTAAGCTCAAATGAACTTGAAATTTTTATGTGACTTCACTCACATATCAATTAAGACATTAGAGGAGAAAAATGTGATTTTTCTGTATTTAATTTATTTATGTAATTATTTTTAATGGAAAATAGGGGTTTTCAAGGAAAATTCAATAACATGACCAAGGAAATGTTTCTATCCTTAAGAAAATTATGGGATGTTCTTAATGACTAGAGAACCATTTGGACCAATTTTTGGTGATTGTTTGAATTATATTTTATTTATTAGAATTATTTTGAGTTTTGGAGTATTAATTAATTTAAAAATGAAATAAAGGTTGAAGAATGGATTTTATATTTTTCTTAAATCTCTCTAATCTCAAGGAGTTCAGAGAAACAAATTTTATAATTTTTTGATTTTTCTTTGATTTATTAGAATTATTTTAGTGGAAATGTTAAAGAAAATCATTTTTTAATTCAAAAATTGTTTTAAGCCTTTAAAATTCAATATCTTACCCTAGAGACTTAGGAAAAATATTTAGTTTGTTCCTAAGTGATTAGGAGTTAAAATGTGACATTTAGGTGATTTTTAATACTTTTATGATTTTTATTATTTTTAAATTATTAAAAATATTAAAATAATGATAGAAATCAACTTTTTTAGAAAATTACAATTTTATTTTTCCTAAGTTCCTCTGATATTAGAGAAGCTCCAAAACCATTTTTCTGTGAAAAGTATTTTGTGAGTTATGAATTTTTAAAATTTAATTTTATCCATTTTGCTTAAGAGGCTTAATCAACCCATTTGGTGAGGCTAATTAAATCCAATCGACTTCAAATTTTTATGTGATGTTCCTCTGATCCTAAAGATTAGTGGAGAATTGTTTTCAAGTAATTTAATGTGTGGTTAACCCTAATTAATTAAAATTCAATTTTGGGTATTTAGGCCAATTAGGGTTGTTCCATGTGAATTAACTCAAAACCTATTTTTCCTAGGTTCCTCTGGTTATAAGAAACATCACCAAATTTTCCTAGAATTTATTTCTCAACATGCTAATTATTGGAATTAAAATACTCAAAATAGTAACATGCAATTGAAAAATCAATAACTTCTCATAGGGATGGCCTCTGACCTTGAAAAATTCAGGGAATGTTCCCAAGTTTAGAGGCTTCAAAAGCCCTATGGTCTCATGCCATGATGAATTGTCTACATGCATGGAGAATCAAAATAGTGCAGAGAGTAAATAATTAATTAAAAATAAAGTACTCAATGAAATGACTTGATTTGTTTTCCACATTATTCTCCTCTGTTCACTGAGCAAGAGGGTATTTTTATTTTATTTTTAGGATTTTTCTACACAAAGTTATGCATTTTTTAAAGTTATGGATATTTAATAAATAAGAAAATTCCATATTTTCCTACTTATCCTACGCGGCGCCGCGTCAACCTCGGCGGCTCCGAAGGGGGTGCGTGTCGCGCTGTGATTGGGCACCGCCATCTGAGTCAGCCGTCCCGGGGCCCGCCTTTCACGTAACATCTTCCGGTCCGACGCGATCCGAGCCGTCCATCCGATACACGCGCGATCCAACGGCTCCTGGTCGTCGTCTCCGACTGGTGTGAACCCGTGACCGTCGACCTTCTAGCCCTAATATCTCCCTCATTTCTCAATGAATTTTTATGTTCTTATGCTCTATGGATTCTTCTTGAAGAGACGAACACATCCATATAGTAAACATGCATTGAAATCGATTCATATCAAATGGAGAATCTCCAGAAGCTCGGGAGGAAGAGAGAGCTCATACCTTTGCTCATAGAAGTGAAGCTTCAATCTGAGGGTTGTGTCACGTTCGATTGGGTCCAAGCAAGCTCCAGATGAAGTCCCTTGGCCTGGTGAATTGCCTAGGTACAAAAGTGACCACAGCCGATCACAAAGCTTGGAGGCTGGAAGCAATGGCTGGCCTGGTGAGGGGGCTTTTGCTGGGGAACTTCTCCTCTTGGTCTGGTGAAGGTGTAGAGTCAATCAATTTGAGGATTGACTCACTGTGGTGAAGTGTCCTGGTTTTGGGCTTGAATTTCAACTCTAAAATTGAGCTCACAGAGAGGAAATGGCAGGGGGATTTCAGTGGGGATCAAGTTCTCCAGGTGTGGAGGAGAGTCTGGAATGATTTTGGCAGAGTTTTTGTATGGTTTGTTTCAGCACCTTCCTTGGCCGAGAGGAGGTGGTGTTTAAATAGGGTTGGCTGGAGGGCTTCCCAGAGAGGGTTGAAGGCTTGGATCAGCTGCTTAGATCAAGGGAAGAACAGCAATGGCAGCCATTGGACATGGGGCAGCTCAGCAAGATGGAATTTCAATGTTTGGCTCCTTCCAAGGTCTCGGCCATGGTGTTTTCCAGCTGCTGTGGTGGCTGGCCGGCCAGGCATGGGTCACCATCTTGACCAGGGAAGTCAGGGCTGGGGTTTGGTGAAGTGAATTGGCTTTGGACATGTGTAAAGGAGTTGGCTCTAAGTGGCATGAGGATAAGGCCATTTTAGGCTTGGTTTGGTCAACTCATCTAAATGGATTGGGTTCACTCTCCCATAACCTAATTTTGGGCTGAGGCAATCAGTTGGGTCAACCTCCCATGTGTGGTGGAGTCTCCATCAAGGATTAGGTGGCAAAACATGGTTTAGTGTGTGACATAGATATGGCTAGAAAGGCTTAATGAAGGATTAGGAAAGGGGGCCCGCCTTTTGCCATTAATAGCTTGGACACATGTCAAACCCCTCATGGCTTCACATGGGGCTTAAGGATGGCTTCATGACTCTTATATGGCTTGGGAAACGTTGGCTTGGTTTCATGGAAATGGGTTTAAGGAATTTTGGTATTTTGGTGTAAAATTTGGATGGTTTGTCATATGGCTTTGTTTAGAAAGGTTTGATTGCTGATTTAGGACTTAGGAATGATTTTAATTAAGTGAGGACGAGATGAGATTGTAATGTGGGCTTTAGGATGGGCTTGGGCTTTTGAGTTTGGTTAGGAATGGGCTTTTGAATGTCTTTTGGAAGTGGGCTTTTAGATGAAAATTTTGCAAAGGGCCATGCCAAATAAATATTGGGTTTAGTTTAAGGATGTGTCATGAGTGATTTGGATCAAACTTGAGGTGGTTTGGAATTGAATTGGGTCTAAATTGAGTCTCTTTAGTGATAGGGTCAAAATTGGTCAAAATGGACTAACTTGGGCTAAGGTTGGGCTAATGTTGAAATTGATGTAAAATTAACATTAAGAAATGTTTATGGGAGTGTATCAAAGAGGTTTCAACTTTAGTTGCGTTTTGATTTTGGGATTTGGGCCTATTTGGGTTAGGTTTGGGTGTAGGCCCATTTAAGGGATTTTGGGTTTGTGTTGAATTTGAGTAGGGTTTGGGTCCAAATTTTGGGAAAATTATATTAGTATTTTTTTTTGGGGATGTTAGGGAAGGTTTAGAAAAGGTTTGGGGTTAATTGGAGTTGAATTGGGTTGGTTTGGGCTAAGTTTGGGTCATGGGCCAAAATTGGGCTTTAAGCTTAAAAATGAAATTGGATTCAAATGTCAATCAAATTGGGCTTGAATTTGGTCTAGATTGATATTGAGGATATTGAATTGAAGTTTAGAATTTGATTGGATCAAAATTGAGGTCAATTGGGGTGATTTGGTTTGACATTGGGTTCATTTGGGTTTAAAATGGGTCAAATTGGGGGTTTTGGTAAAAGTGGGGTAAATTGGCAAAATTGGCTCATGGTGTAGTTGAACAAAATGAAATTTAGAATATTTGGAATTTTTTTGGAATTTTCTGGGAATTTTTGGAATTTTTGGATTTTTGGGTGAAGAGGGGCATTTTGGTAATTTGGAGGGTATTGGGGGTATTTTTGGAAATTTTGGTATTTTTGGCTGTGGATGATCAATTTGATTGGTGGGGAAATGTTCAAGGTTGATTTTGGAAAAGTTTTGGGTGATTTGGAAATTTTGGTGGTTTTGGGTAGTTCCAAGGGCTTTTAGTAAGTTAGGCGGGTCCGGGGTCCCGGGGGTCAAAAATTGAAATTTTGGCAAAATGAAGATTGACCAAGTGTGAGTGAAATGAAATCATTCTGGTTGAGCCATGAAGCCATATTAAGTCCACATGAGCCATGAAAGGACTCATTTGAGGCATTCAACATGTTGTTCCTAACCCTCTAGCGAGGGCTTAGGGGTTAAGGACCATCCATATGAATTACTCACATGAGTTAGGAGGTCAAGTTGGGTATAGGTGCTCTTCTTAGGGATTTGGAATGTGTGTGAGAATGTGGTGTATGTGAGCTTGCCCTCACCAGACCAGGCCACCCAGGGTGATCCTAAGGCTAAAGAGTCCTATAGGGAATTCATCCTTTAAACCTCCACATTTGATCTCAACCCTCTAGGTGATTAGGGGTTTACAATCAAGCTTGTGTGGTTCGCAGGGAGTTAAGAAGTGGTTGAGTTTCTAAAGGGGTAGGTTCCATCTCTAGTCCTCTAAGATAGCCAAAGGAAAAGCCTAAGGCTAGATCCTAAGTACTAAAGAGAGAAGAGAAGACCTCATCAAAAATGAGGTCAACATGCACAAGAGTGCGTAAATTATAGAGGAATTAAATTGATGTGTCATACTTTAAAATTATGGAAGAGGCAATTGAACATAAGTTAAGACGCATTACCAAGATTTCTCATAATCAATTTGGATTTATGCTGGGAAGCTCTACTATGGAAGCTCTACATTTATTGAGAGGTTTGATGGATAAGTACAGATATAATTAGGAGGATCTACATTTTATTTTTATTAATTTAGGAAAACCTTACGAAAAAGTTCCAAGAGATATTCTTTGGAGAGTTCTTGAGAAGAAAAGTGTTGATATGACTTATATTTAAGTCATTAAAGATATCCGTACTAGAGTTGTTACTTGTGTTCGAACTGAAGGAGAATTGACCAAATATTTTCCTATTTCTATTGGATTACATCAGAAATTAGCTTTAAGCCCATATCTTTTTCCTATAGTAATGGATGTTCTTACTGGACGTTTATAGGAGGATATACCTTGGTGTATGCTTTTTGTTGACGAAATCCTTCTTGTCGATAAGACAAGAGAAAAAGCTCAGGAAAAACTTGAGTTATGGAGGTCTACATGGAGTCTAAAGGCCTTCATTTGAGAAGAACTAAAATTGAATACATGGATTGTAATTTGAGTAATAATAGCTCTAGTGACTGTAGTGTAACTTTGGGTGATCAAATTATTAAAAGGTGTGAATGATTTAGATATCTCAGGTCTATTGTTCAAAGCGAAGGAGATATAGATGGGGATGTTAATAGTAGAATTCAAGTTGGTTGGTTGAAGTGGAGGAATGCTTCGGGCCTATTGTGTGATAGGAAAGTGCTGCTTAGACTAAAAGAAAAATTTCATAAGATGGTAGTGAGACCTGCAATGCTCTATGGGGCTGAATGCTGGCCTTTAAAAGAGAAGTATAATACTAAGTTAAGTGTTGCTGAGATGAGAATGATTAGGTGGATGAGCAGCTTTACTCTTAGAGATAAAATGTGAAATGAATATATTGTGTAGCTCCAGTGACGGATAAAATTAGAGAGAGTCGGCTTAGATGGTTTGGTCACATTAAACGTCGACCATCTGATGATCCGATTTGGAGAGTAGCTGTTTTATATTCGACTTATGTTAAGTAAGGCAGAGTTAGACCTAGGTAGACCGAGGCTTATTGTATAAAAATAATCTTAATTTATTAGAATTAAATAAAATTATGACTTCTAAATAGGATGCAATGGAGAAAAAGGATTCATGTAGCTGACCCCTACTTAGTGGGATTAAGGCTTAGTTGTTATTGTTGTCTCACATAGCCCATGGTAGTTTGACATCCCTTGTGCGATTGACTTCCTCCTCACTATCTCATCGTTGCATCTAGTCTCTAGCACACACTACCACATTCTTTTCCCTCGTCTTCCACTAATAGCTTCAACAAATTTTAGTTTGATTTGACTACACCCTATTTGACCCTTCTTCACAAGCCCATCATCGCCCAGACTTCTTCCACCCAATCAATCATACAACCACACAATACAAGTACAACTAATGTCAGAAAGTCAAATTCCATCAGTATTCATTAGAAAGTCGATGGTTAACATATATAACTCCGATGGCTTATGGACAATTTGTGCCGTGTTTATGGGCAATTTAAAAATTAACCATTTCCAACATCGTAGTTCATCTGACGGTATTCTGACAAGTATAACCCTTGGTTGTGTGCTGAAATCGAACCTTTGGCATTGCGTTGGTCACCGTTGGTAATAGAAACGTAGGATCTTATCAGATAGGTGTTCATTGATTATCCGTCGATGCACCATCGAAAATACACCGATGGTAGTACTCGTTGAAAAACTGGAGAAAATTAAAAATTTTCAGTTCCTCTCTATTTTTTCGTATGCTTCTAGTCATCCGAACAGGACAGTTCTACTTCGATAGTCCGTTGTAAAGCTGTCGGTTCACCGCCGGCATAATAATCGGCGGATTGGATCGTTAGAGACAATAACAGCCAAGCAGAAAGCCATAGGAATAATTTTAAAAATTTGTATCATAAGAAAAAATCCTTCTTCATTTCATTACAATTTTCACGCCTACAATAGTAACACAGTAAGTTAATTATATATCACACTATGAAATTTACTATCCAGCTAGTTATTAGACATAAGTCACATTAATGAACACAATTAAACATTGAAATAAAGAGAACTTATTGAACCAAGCAATTCGATATTTGTAAACAAAAATAAGACGTTCACTCGAAATGACTGAAATAAAAAAATAAAAATAAGAAAATATCTAAATCCTTCTACGTGCCCTCATCACTCTCTTCCTCGAAATTCTTAATAGTTGTAAGCTTTCCTCTATAGTCTTCCTGAGGCCAAAAAAGAATCTAATTTTAATTTCACTTCCGCCTCTATCTCATACCTCATCTAAGCGAGCTGGCCAGCAAATCTCGTCTCAATGTCTATAGTGATTAGTGTGGTAACCTGCAAACGAATCTTACCCTCATGGGCAGTTAAAATGCTGCTTCAAATGCACTAGACTATGGATGAGTGTTGTAGGCTTGTGCGTGAGATCCCAACCATAGACCTATCCATTCTTCTTGCAACCAACAACCTCCCTCTTACTGCTTGTAGATGGACTGATCACAACCTGAGATCGTAGGTCTGCTTGTCTCCTGAGCTTGACTCTCATTCAGCTTTTAGAAGGCCTCCTACAAAAAAAAGTTGATTAAATTTAGATGATAAATAAAATGCAATAATTTTTTTAGTTTTATACTAATAATGTTTACCCGAGTCGTTTGGGATTCGCTGTCCACCTAAGTCTAGTTTGAGTGCCTCTTATGAGTGCTCGTGTGCAATTCAGCAATAATGGGCTCTCGTCCTAACTTTATACTATGTCAATGCAATGAAATAGTTAGAATGTGTATTTTACAATAAGATTTAAAACAAAAAATTATTCTTACCAGTCTCCTCTAGTAGTTCGTATGTGAGAGAGCCCACCTATATGCTTCGAGGCTTGAATGCCTCCACAGTCAAAGATGTTTTGCCTATTGACTCTTCTTTATTAATTTGGGGAATCTCAGGCCCTAAAAATGAGTCAGGCCATCATTGAAGATCAATATTTTGCACTATATCTTCTTCCCTTACCAATCATGTCGCAAATATGGGCGCTTCCACTACACTCCAAAATTCCTCTGAATGTGGGTCGCCTGCTCAAGGTGTCATGAGAATTATTTCTACAAAATGAAATTAAAAATAATAGTCTGATAAACATATATACATAACATAAATTTATTATGTTTGATATATACCTCAAATTACTTGAACCATATATCTTGAATTTCTATAATGATCTCTTTTCATGGTAGGTACGGAGTGTCGTACTTGCTTTTAACAAGATCACAAATAGAATGAATGGTTTGTATAGTGAGATAAAATCTAAAAAAAATATATACTTAATTTTACATTAAATTAAAAATTAATACAGGAAAAGCGCTAAAACCAATGGATCAACTAACGACATAACAAACATCGGAAAACTGCTCTTATTTTCAACAGCATAGAGATGGTTTATGATCTGGATTATTTGCAATGGTATAACAACAGAACATGTCATCACTTAATAGTAGTAATATTTTTATGACAGTTTTTATTATTACTAACTTATGAAAACGCCAGTTATAAATAAATATTAACCAATAGTCATATTCCATCAGTTATTTACGAACACACTATTTCGCGAAGAGTTCACGGATAAGTTGTTTTAATAAGTGACGGGATTTTCCATCGGTAATAATATTAATTACCGAAGCCTTGTAAGTTGTTTATAAGCCGTCAATAAATACCCCATTTATGCATTTCTGCTCGAATCTCTCATTTCCTAATTTTCTTCCTCCCTCGAGCTTGCGCTTGTCTTTCTTCTTCCCTCCCTCCTTGAAACCCTTAGCCTTGCTCTCGCCGTAGCTCTCTCTAGCTTTCGTCCAACAACATCTCCTTCACAACCAGACCCTACGATGGTATCGCTACTTTCAAAGACCAATAACTCCCATTTTTGTCTTTCTTCTGCTCATCTCCAACCCAAAATCATTGACTAAGGTAATTTCACATCTTTTTTTTCACGTGATTTCTTTTCTAAGCAATGTTTGGTAAAGTACTTAACTTTGCTTTGAGAAATTATTTAAGAAATCCTCAAAGAGTACTTCTCAATGATCATCATCAAAGCAGGTAGACATCACCTTCACTACCTCAAGGAGAAAGTTGTAAAAAAATTTTTTGACATCCCCACAATAGAAATAAGAAATATGAAAACATAACAACACAAAATTCCCATGAAATCATTTTGTGTGTTGATAGCCCCTAAATTTGTTTTGAAGAAATTATTTAAGGAACGCCTCCAACAGTACTTTTTAGTGATCATCATCAAAAGCACGTGGACAACATCTTCATTACCACTAAGAGATGGCTATAAATAAATTCTTAGACATCCCATAATAATAAGATGTAAAAGAAAAATAAAATATTTTTGTTAATGTAAATTAAAAGCATATTTTGCTAACTCTAAGATGACAAATGAGCTTATAAAAAATTCTCCTACGAAACAAGCTTGAATTGCTTGATGCTTGATTCATTATGACCATGAAAATGAAATGGAAACTAAAATAGTAAAGTTAGTTTTTGCTGTTATTTTTCTATTCTATGAAGAAACTTTATAGCTCAGAACAAACTTAAATATAAATATGGTTTGGAAGTGGATTTGTTACTACATTGATCTAGCCGTGTTGGATTGAATTTTTCATATTAAAAATTAGTTTTTCTACTCTGATTCGGTTTGCTATTTAAGTTAGCCATTGTTTCTGATGATTAATTTGTTATTGATAAGCTTGCATTTCTTTCTTGATCTTTATTGGTTGCTAAGATTGATTTTTTGAGCTGTGATGATGTCGACACAAAAATTAGAGATTGTCGGTCGCCGGAAAGAGTATCCTAATGTCTGGTTTAAAATAGATTTAATTTAATATAAGTATGTAATTTGGGAAAATATTATTTTTAAATTGAATATATGAAATCAAATCGATCTCATATGAACAGTAGTTTAAATAATCGAGCACTTCACTACAAGCCATTTATCTATCCCAAAGAATGGATAGATTGCTTGGTGGTGAGGCTTGATCAAAATAAACTAAAGACTTATGACATGTGTTTAGTCTGCGAACCATTTTTGCTGACCGACAACTTCTCCTATATATATGAAATAATTAGATAGGGTTTATATTAATTTGGATCTTTAAGTTTTCTATAAAGGCATACCCCTATAGTTAATTACATCTTAGATAATCGAAATCACCTAAAAAAACTCTTAATTTATATTAGGAAAAATTATTTTCATGACTTCCAAAATGTAGGATCTTCAAGATAATCTGGTAATAAGAAATCCAATAGGTGAGTGGCTCAAGTTTGGAACAATTATTATAGGAATCCAAAGAAAGAGAGAGCTAGGGGAAAACAAAGCTCCAAGAAGAATCTTGGTGATCTCGCAAACAATCCTGTTGTTTGGCTTTGATTTGAGAAAATTATTTGATGTTTCATCGTGCCAATTTTATTATATATAGCTTACGTTCACTTGATATTGATCATCTGAATAGCCCGAAAGATAGGAGGATTTATGATATATCGGATGACAACCTCAGAACCTAAGATGAGTTAGGGCTCATATTGTACGAGGTGCAAAGGCCTAAAGAGATAAAGTAAGAGTTTATGTCACACTATGTAGACTACCTCAAAGTCTGATGGCTTGTTGTTTAATTATAAGGAGTTTTGCTGTTGAAGATGATCGTACTGCCCACTATGCATTCTCCAAGTGTCAAATATAGGGGATAAGTGAAGTAGCATATCTTAGAAATGTTTAAATTGAGATTTCTTAATGTTGATTATGGCGACACCGGTTAGGATCCCATGGTTCCTTCGTTTTGGTACCACCATTTTCTTCAGATTCACTTAGTCCAGTTGAATTTAATAAATTCAACAAAATGAATTCAATACTTTCATTCAGACCATTAGAAATCTCATTAGCAGCCGTAGGTTGCCTCTTCCAAGCGATTCTCAATCATCCAAAGAGACATTTTAATTTAGTTTCAATTGCGATTTTGTTTTATTTGTGATTAAACTTTGAGTTATCTTATATTTTGACTATTCTTAAGGTGAATTTTATCTTTGTTTTGTTTTAACTTTAAATTTGGTTTAAATTTTGTGGCTATCGTAAAAGTTTTGGTTTTGACATCCAGGGTGACCTTATTTTTTAGCATGAAATTTCGTAAGTAGAAAAGGTACGGGAGAGTAAATGAAAGTAAATTGCAGTGCAAAAAAATAAAAGCATACCTGAGATTTCTTCTTGTTCCTTCACCTGCATGTTTAGCCTTGCAATGTGATCCGACCCACAATAACGCAGTAATTTTTGCTTCCAAAAGATTGCCAAAAATTTGACCCAATTTTTAAATAGCTGCTAGTGTATAAAATCAAAATGTTATAAAATTTTAGAAAATATTTTACATACTAGGTGTACTACGCAAGTATACGTATCGTTTCAAGTAATATAGAGTTTTTTTTATAACCCCGGTATCGATCCCACAGAGAAGCGAGGTAAGCAATCCTTTAGGCAAATTCCAGTCTATTTCTATAAGGCCTAAATTTAGAATTTCGATTAAAATGGTTTTTTTTAATAACTAATCCTAAATAAAGTTCTTAAATAAAAAGATAACTTATGGATAAATTGATTTGGAGAATTTTGAGATGTTAAAGACTACCTTTGTCTTGCAATTACATAGATAATGTGTAGGAAAGAAATGCTTAGAATTTTATGTAGTAGTGCCAAATAGAAGCAATCCTATTCTTTACCCTTTGGTCCAGGTGTAAAGAACATTGGCTAATCTATAGATCGGTTCAGGATGTTTTATTAGTAGAATGGGCTAATCTAGGCTCACACTACTAGATGTCCAAGGGTGGCTATGGTCGGCCCTACCAGTGACCCGTTCCCTTTCTATAGACCAAATTATTAGAATTTAGTCTGTCACTCTAAAAACTAATCAATTCTGTGCCCAATAAATAATATCTTCCTATTTATTTGCACTTCACCTTGAATAACCCGCATAAAGCCTTTGATTACCCAAGGCTTCATGTGATATCTACTAGTTAAGAACTCATCTTCAGATAGGTATCAGAATTCTTCAATGGGTTTTAACAATACAAGTGATCAATTTGTTAAGTAAATGAAGATCCGATATGAATATCATCACCATAATTTAATAAGAGAATATCTAAGCAAATCTTAATTCCTAAACATGCATATATTTCATTACTAAATAAAAGTAAATGAAAATAATGACATAAGAAGTAAAAGGGTTGATAGAATTATGTAATAATTTAAGTGCCAACAAGGAACTTATTTCATTAGTATTCTATTATATTTATGCAACTATCTGTCACCTAGAAGCATTTAATAGTTAATTCCATCATAAAAATGATTTTCCTACACATGCCACTACTTCATTTAAAAGAAAGAGTAAAGAAAATCACTTACAAAGCATGGATAAATTATGACAGAAAACTCGGTTTAAAATAAATAAAATCTACTAGAAAGTGTTTACAACAATTACAAGTGAATGAAGAACACAATACTTAGCTTTTTCCCTCTGAAGGAAAGAAGAAGATCTCTCCACCAAAGTCTCCCACCGATCCATGCGCCACTCGTACACCCCATACATAAATATCTCAAAATCCCTCACCAATCTCTCCATAAGATGTAGAAATCTACATCTTCATGACTCTAAAATGACTAAAATGACTAAGGGGAAGAAAGAGAGGGGGAGAGAGAGAGGCAAAAAGAAGAGACACACCCTTGCTGTAGAATTGGTCCCTATTTATAGAGCTTTGAAAATGACCAAGGGTTGCTTTAGGCACCTCTTCAAAATTCGGTCTAGATACATTGAATCTTATAGAAACAATTCTGGCGCCTAGGTGCCAGATTCTGGCGCCTAGACGCCAGACTCCGTGCCCAATACAGTCACACCCCTTCACTTTGGTTTGCACCTCTTCGTGATTTAAACCTCTCCAATGTGTCTAGATTCATTGTATCACATTTCCTATATATTTGAAATAACTTCCAGTCTTCTAGAAGGTTTAGAAACTACTTAACACCGTCAAAATAACTCCCAAAGTTGTCAAAAATCCGTCCAATAACCGTTTCTGGATGATTCTGGTGCCTAGGCCTTGATTCTGGCGCCTAGGTGACGTTTTCTCGTCGTCACTGGCGCCTGGGCGCCGGGTTTGGCGCCTAGGCGCCACCCTGTGCGCAGCTCCACTTTTTTGCTCCGTTTGGCTCCGTTTCGCCCCATTTCAGATGCGTTGCGTTCCTAACATCTTCACCTACAAGATAGATATGAAAACAACCTTTCTCAAAAGTATAATTTCATTCAAAAACATGTGAGAAATATAAAAGATATTAAGCATAGAAAGATATATTGATATGTGCCAAGTCAGAATTTTCTTCCTTGCTCATTTTGGCTCAAAATTTCGTAGTTTTTGCTTCATTTTCTCTAAAATCATATTTTTATACTTGAAGACAAAAATATGCAAAATAACTTCCTTTAAAGTGTAATATCATTAAAAATATGCATAAAGTGGGCATGAAATGAACACTAAAAACAAATAATTTTTAAGTGGATCAAATTTCCCCAAACTTAAACGTTACTTGTCCTCAAGTAACACTATAATCACTATAACCATGTAAAACCACATAAGAAAATCATGTGTATGAGTTTCTTTAGGAGTTTCTAAAATTTTTTTCTAGAAATGTAGTAGTCCAATTTAGAAAAAATTTTAGTAAATGAGACCAATTTGAAGTTTAGAAATCTCTTAGATGAAAGAGTATGAAAATATGTGTTGCTATCTAATTCAGAAATACTTGTAAATTTTTCAAAATATAGGGGTTAAGAATTTTATTTTCTTTACTTAAAAACCTTTATTAAAAATAATTATACTAACTATATTATATTTTTAATCTTAAGATTTTCTCAAATCCTATACTTTAAAAAGCTCAGGTGTGAACCAATTTTTGATTAAGCCCTTTAATCCTCAAGCTTCTCCTTCCTTTTTCACATACTATACTTTTCTTTTCTTTTTCTTTTTCTTTTTCTTTTTCTTTTCTTTCTACTTCTTTTTTTAGTCTTCATTTTTTCAGGCAAGGATTACTTTATCTGGATAGACCCTTTATAATTTTGAATTTCACCCTTCCTTTCCTAAAGCATATGGTAGATATATATCTTTTACTTAGAAATATAATAACAGTTTTGAAAATTAATTTTCAATAAAAGAAATTTAAATATTGAAAACAAAAGTCTAATCCTTCTATTTTTCTAAAAATACAACTTTTCTTACTAAAGATGGTTACACAATAATTATCATTTCTTCACTAAGAAAAATTGAACTTTAAATTTTTCATCACTACTATAAATTTTAACTAAACTCTCTTACTCATTTCTATATTCAAATTTTTATTTCCCTAATATAACTTCATACACATAATTATTTTTCAGTAAAAAATCAAATTTATTTATAGCATTTTTGAGGACAAATAAAATTTAAATTTTTCAAAATTCATTTTTCATCCCCCCCAAACTTGAATTTTAAAATATTTTGCAATTAATTCCATAAAATGTAGGAGGAAGAAAAATAAAAGATAAATTTACTAACTACTACAACATCCTATCAAATTTATATACATGCATAATTAGGATAGAATGATTGCAGAAGAAAGTAAATCTAGCCTAAAACATGCTTGTTATAATATTGAATTTAAAGGAAGTATATTAACTTTAAAATATATTTTTCTTCCTACCCCCAAACTTGAATTTGAACATGTATAACATTCAGTATAGAAAATATAAGCAGGAAGAAAAATAGTTCAGAAATTCTATCTACCACAAATGTTTGTCAAAAACATCTACAAATATTCATGAGGACATAACAATTTGCAATAGAAAGTATATCTAAATTAAACATGCTAGAATAAAATTAAACTAAAGAAAGGTTAAATAAGCAGGACATGTATCGGCATAAGAATATATATTTAAGTGTTATTCAAATCTCTTAATTGTTGTAACCCGAACACAAACACAAACACACAAACTAAAATACCTAGACTCGCAGATTCATAAAGACATATCAATTGAGGTTAATTTGATCTCCTTTCTACCCACATTTTCCCTCCTTACTTTCAATTTCTAACCAAATAAACTACACTAATAATGATAATTTGATAAATAAAAATAGTATTAATTCATTCATATGTTTTTCATTAAGCAATTTCATGACCTTACTTAGTGAAAACAAAGTCAGATAAAGGAAGTAATAGAGTTGACATGGAGTGGTCCAAGTCTAAACTCTACATGCTTCAAGGTAATGCTCAGCTCCGATTGATAACTGAGTTATAACAGACTCGTCAGTCTGCTACTACGAGAAGTCATATACAAATTTAGTCAAGACCAAGGCATAACCTCACAACATTAATCTATTCTGCACTAAAAAAAACACAAAGCAAAACATAAACAATCAAGACTCGCAAGCACACTAAATCAAAGCACACTGATAACTATGGGTTGCCTCCATAAAGCGCTTGGTTTTAACGTCGCGGGCCGGACATATGACTCCTCCTGGATCAAAATTCCAATTAAGTAATCCTCGATCAATCGCCCAATCATTTCCAAATCCAGGGATTCCTATAAAATCCTCAAATTTTAATTTTTCACTCAGCTCTTCATTTTCAGTTTGATTTATATCATTTTTCTCATATTTCTTTCTAGATCCAATATTCTTCTATTGATTTTCTGAATTTGCATATTAATATCATCCTTGAAATTTATAATAAATGGATATTTATAAGATACTTCAATATCTCCCAAATTTTGGATCGGATTCTCTTAAGATAATTCAGATTCTGGATCAGTATCCTCTATGTTACTCTTTTGTTTCAAATTATCTTCCAATTCTTCCCCTTTATAATTATGAAATGATGGAGGATCTATCATAGTTGAGGAAATAGGTTTTTCTAATTCCTTAGGAATTTCTTCCAATGGTCTTCCAATATCCTTATCCTCTTTTCTCAACTCAAAGTTCTTTTGAAATATATCCTCAAATTCTCTTCCAAGTCCTAGTTCAATAACTTTATCATGTTCGTCATTCAATTCAGGTTTTCCTTATGATTGAGTCGCATCTAAAGATACAGAGACTAGTTGTGTAGATGAATTCCCTAAATAGGCATGCTTTAAAATTGTATGGGGTACATCCATCTTATGTTCATGAGATTTTTCAACAAATGGAATTAAAAGTTTACTATTTTTGGTAGCGTCCATCATTTCACATCTCTCCTGAACATACATACAGTCTTCTTTAAATAACATTTTTGAATCATCATGAAAATCCATTTCAATCTCATCCGTTAACTTACTCTCAAAATTTTCTTGGAAATGGTATTTAGTTAGATAATCAATTTCATCTATCCAAAACAATCATCATCTTTTCTCTTAGCTGGATATTTCATAGTCTTTAATACATCAAAAGTGACTTTCTGGTCATTAATATTCATAATCAACTCTCCTTTTTGCACATCTATCATAGCTTGTCCAGTAACAAGGAAAGGTCTCCCTAAAATAATTGGAATTTCTTTATCTTCCTCCATATCTAATACGATAAATTCCAAAGGAAAGATAAATTATCCACTTTGACAAGCACGTCTTCTATAACTCCTTTTGGATAAATGATAGATCGATCAGCTAACATAAGGGTTACGTAGTGGGAGAAATATTGATTAAACCTAACCTTCTGAATATAGATAGAGGCATCACATTAATTCTTACTCCTAAATCACATAAAGCTTTTCCACATAATCTTTTTCCAATTGCACAAGGAATTGTAAAGCTACTAGGATCTTTAAATTTCTGAGAAAAATTTTTTTGAAGTATAGCGCTGCACTCCTCACTTAGTACAATTGTCTCGTTATCCCCAAATTTCCTTTTCTTCTTCAATATATCCTTCATAAACTTTGCATAACTTGGCATCTGTTCCAAAGCTTTAGTGAAAAGAATATTTATCGTTAACTTCTTAAGTACTTTCATGAACTTTGAAAATTTTTTATCCAACTCATGCTGTCTATGTCTTTGAGAAAATGGAGGTGGTGGTTTTTCCAAATTGATTTTAGTTGGAGAAATTAATTTTTCCAGATCCTTAGAAACATGTTTTTCAGGTCTTTTAGTTTTCTTTGTTCCTCTCACAACATCTTTCTCTTTTCTAACCACATCCTCTATCTCTCTTCCACTATTTAATTGGACAGCTTCTACTTGTTCATTATTGTTCTCTTTAGGGTTGATCTCGATGTTGCTTAGGAAGTGTTCCTTGGGATCTACTTGCTAAGTGAATTAGCCATTTGTCCCGATTGATTCTATATATTTTTAATCGCAACATTTTGACTTTGCAATTGGTTTCCAATTTTCAATACCACTTCTTCCATAGACATCTTCTTATCCTCAAATTGTTGATCATTGTTAGAGTCCGGTGGATATGAAGGTATATAGTTTTTGTTCCCTTGATTATTCCAACTTCCATTAGGATTCGCATGATTATTTTCCCTTTTTTCGTTTCCACCATCAGTAGTTTGATTCTAGCTAAATTTAGGATGGTTCTCCCAACACGGGTTGTAAAAGTTTGAATATGAGTTGTTTATGGTATTTAAAGCGTCATATGATAAGTTAGAATCAATTACATGCCCTAATGAAATTTCCTCACTTACAGAAGTAAATTGAGGCTGGTTCATTCCAAATTGGTCCAACTTCCTTGATATTGTAGCAACTTGAGATGCAAGAATTGTATTCACATCTGTATCATGAACACTAGCTACATTTTTATGATTTACCCTTATATAGGGCCATTGAAATTCATTTGTAGCAATTTTTTCAATTAATGCATACGCTTCATTAATTGATTTTGACATTAATGAACCACCAGTTGTACCATCAATTATAGACCTAAGGGATTCTACTAACCCATGTTGACCTCACTTTTGGTAAGGTCTTTTGCTACTCTCTTTAGTATTTAGGATCTAGCCTTAGGCTTTTCCTTTGACTAATCTTAGAGGACTAGAAATGGAACCCACCATTTAGAAATTCAAACTACTTCTTAACTCCCTGCAAACCCCACAAGCTTGATTGTAGACCCCTAATCACCTAGAGGGTTGAAATCGAATGTGGAGGTTTAAAGGATGAGTTCCCATGGGACTTTTTGGCCTTAGGAATACCACAGGTGGCACGGTGCAGTGAGGGTGGACTTGCACATACACTACACTCTCACACACATTCCAGTCTTAAAACCCCACTCTCACCCAATTTGACTTCCTGACTCATGTAGGTAATTCATATGGATGGTCCTTAACCCCTAAGCCCCTAGCTAAGAGGGTTAGGAACAACATAGTGAATGCCCTAAATGAGTCCTCTCATGGCTCATATGGGCTTGATATGGCTTCATGGATTAACCAAAGTGATACCATTTCACTCACACTTGATAAATCTTCATTTTTCCAAAATTTCAATTTTTGACCCCCGGGGCCCCGGACCCACCAAACCTACCAAATACCCTTAAAATGACACAAAATTTGCAAAATTACCTAAGTTACCCAAAATTCCTCAAAATCAATCCCAAACACTTCCCACCACTCAAGTTGACCATCTTTGGCAAAAAATACCAAAATTTCCAAAAATACTCCTAAAACCCCTCAAAATTACCAAAAATACCATTTTACCTCAAAAATCCAAAAATTCTAAAAATTCCCAGAAAATTCCAGAAAATCCCAAAGATTACCAATTTCATTTTGTTCAACTACACCATGGGCCAATTTTGCCAATTTACCCCACTTTTATTAAAACCCCCAATTTGACCCATTTTAAACCCAAGTGAACCCAATGTCAAACCAAACCACCCCAATTGACATCAATTTTGGTCCAATCCAATGCTAAACTTCAATTCAATATCCCCAATATCAATTTAGACCAAATACAAGTCCAGTTTGATTGACATTTGAGCCCAATTCCAATTTGGGGCCTAGGGCCCAATTCCAATTTGGGTCCTAAGGCCCAATTTTGGACCATGACCTAAACCTAGCCCAAACCTAGTCCAATTCAACCCAAATTGGCCCAAATACCAAAATTAGAGCCCAACCAAAGTTGAGAACTCTTTTTCACACTCTCATAAACATTTCCCAACATTAATTTTATATAAAATCCAACATTAGCCCAACCTTAGCCCAAGTTAGCCCAATTTGACCTACTTTGGCCCCTTTAACTAAAAAGCCCTAATTCAACCCAATTCTACTCCAAATCACACCAAATTGATTCCAAACCATTCATGAAACATCCCTAAACTAAACCCAATATTTATTTGGCACAATCCTGTACAAAATTTTCATCCCAAATTTATTTTAAATCCAAAAGCCCACTTCCTTAAATCACTTTAAAAGCCCATCCCAAAACAATTTCAAAAGCCCAAAATTGACTCTAAAGCCCATATGACAATTTCATTTGTCATCCATATAATCAAAATCATTTCCTAAGTTCCAATTTCATCATCAAATAAATTGAAATCAAGCCTCATGCCAAAATACCCCTAAATTTCAAAAATCCTAAAATCCCTTTCTCATGCAAGTGAGCCAAGCCATTCCTAAGCCATGAGCAAGCCTTGGAGCCATGCACAAGCCACATGAGAGCCATGAGAATCTTAGGATTGTCGACACCCCATAAGTGGAAAAAGGAGGAAGGCCTTTAAGCACTCCTTAAAAGTCATTAACCATTCTCATGTCTCCCCTAACTGATGCTTAAGCCTAATTGTACTTGGATTATGACTTGACCCCACTAATCAAGCTGATCCAAATGACTTTCTCTTCAGCCCAAACCATCCTTGGCGAGGTGCACCTAGCTTAATCCATGCATTGGACCAAATTAAGACAAAATGAATTCTCCCCCATTCCATTTAAATCAAATCCTTTACACATGTCCAAAGCCAATTGAACTCACCAAACCCCAACCCTGACCTCACTGGTCAAGATGGTGACCAATGCTTGGCGGGCCAGCCACTGGGTCGCAGGAAAACACCATGGCCGAGAGCTCCATGTGAGCCAAAATTTCAAATTCTCCTTTGCTGAGCTATCCCAACCCTAGTGGACACCTGAGCTCTTCTTCTCCTCCCCTGAGCAGCTGATCCCAGCGTTCAATTGCCCCTGGGAAGCCCTCCAGCCATGCCTATTTAAACACCATCACCTCTCGGCCAAATAAGGTGATGAACCATACCTTAAGGAAACTCTGCCAAAATTGCTCTAGGACCTTCTCCTAACCCAGAGCAGTTGATCCCTAGTGTTCCTTTGCCATAAACCCCATTAACAGAGCTCAATTTCTGAGTTGAAATCCACCTAAAAACAGGACACTTCACCACAGTGAGCCATTTTTCAAATTGATTGACCCTACACCTTCACCAGACCAAGAGGAGAAGTTCCCCAGCAAAAGCCCCCTCACCAGGCCAGCCATTGCTTCCAGCCTCCAAGCTTTGTGATCGGCTGTGGACACTTTCATACTTAGACAATTCCCCAGAGCCAGAGACTTCATCTGGAGCTTGCCTGGACTCAATCGAAAGTGACACAATCCTCAGATCGAAGCTTCACTTCTCTGAGCAAAGTTATGAACTCATTCTTCCTCCCGATCTTCCAGCAATTCTCCATTTTATTTGAGTTAATTTCATAGCTTATAAACCATATGGATGTGTTCGTCTCTTCAAGAAGAATCCATAGAGCATAAGAACTCAAAAATCCATTGAGAATCGAGAGAGATATTAGGGTTTGAGTGTGGACGGTCACGGGTGCACACCAGTCGTAGACGATGACCAGGAGCCGTTGGATCGCGCGTGTATCGAGCGGAAGATCAAGATCAAGCCGGACAGCATAATGTTACGTGAATCGCAGGCCCCAAGAGCGCTGAGTCAGATGGCGGCACTGAATCACAGAGCGACGCGTGGGCTTTTGATATGTCGTAGGATGACGCAGCGCCGAGTCGGATAAGTAGGAAATTAGGGTATTTTTGAATTATTTAAATACCAGAACTTCAAAAATTCATATCTTTGCATAAAAAAATCACAAAAATAAAATAAAATACCCTCTTGCTCAGTGAACAGAGGAGAATAATGTGGAAAAAAAATCAAGTTAATTGGATGAGTATTTTTTTAATAATTTATTTACTATTTCCAATGTTTTGATTCTCTATTTGCATAGACAATTCACCATGGCATGAGACCATAAGGCTTTTGAAGCCTCTGATCTTGGGAACATTCCCTGAATTTTTCAAGGTCAGAGGCCATCTCTGTGAAGAGTTATTGATTTTTCAAGTTCATGTCACTGTTTTAGGTATTTTAATTCTAATAATTAGAATGTTGTAAAATAAATTCTAGGAAAATTTGGTGATGTTTCTTAAGACCAGGGGACCCTATAAAAAATGTATTTTGAGTTAATTCATTTATAATGACCTTAATTGGCCTAAACCCCTAAAATTAAATTTGAATTAATTAGGCTTATCCACACATCAAATTGACTTGAAAACAATTCTCTGTTGCTCTTTATGGTCAGAGGAACCTTACATAAAATTTTGAAATCAATTAGACTTGATTAACCCCACCAAATGAATTAATTAAGCCTCATAAGCAAAATGGAACTTTAAAATTTATAACTCCAAAAATACTTTTCAAAAATTCACAAAAATGGTTTTGAAGCTTCTTTGATATCAGGGAAGTTCAGAAAAATTAAAATTGGAATTTTCTAAAAAAGTTGATTTTTTACAATATTTTAATATTTTAATAATTAAAAATAATAATAATAATCACAAAAATATTAAAAATCATAAAAATGTCACATTTTGACTCCTAATCATTTAAGAACAAACCAAATATTTTTCTTAAGTCCCTAGGGTAAGATATTGAATTTTAAAGGCTTAATGTAATTTTTAAAATTAAAAAATGAATTTTCAACCTTCTTCACTAAAATAATTCTAATAAATCAAAGAAAAATAAAAAAATTATAAAATTTGTTTCTTTGGACTCCTTGAGGCTAGAGAAATTTAATAAAAATATAAAATCTATTTTTAACCTTTATTTTATTTTAAAATTAATTAATACTTTAAAATTCAAAATAATTATAATAAATAAAATCTAATTCAAAAACTCACCAACATTGGTCCAAGTGGTCCTCTTGTCATTAAGAACATCCCATAATTTTTTTAGGGATAGAAACCTTTCCTTGGTCATGTTGTTGAATTTTCCTTGAAAACCCCTATTTTCTACTAAAAATAATTATATAAATAAATTAAATTTAGAAAAATCACATTTTCTCCTCTAATGTCTTAATTGACATGTGAGTGAGGTGACATAAAAATTTCAAATTCATTTGAGCTCAATTTAGTGAGTTATGAAATAAATAAGCCTAAAAGGGCATGAAGGTAATTAAGAATTTTAACCCTTAATTAAAACTTTAGGTTTAATCAAAATGGAGGGTAAAATATTTGATTTTAATTTTCTCTTGGATGATTGAAACTTATGGAGATTAAGAGGTAGAAACCTATTAAACACTTTGAAAATATCAAAATGAAACTCTAATTAATTAAATAATTTGAATTTTGGAAAGAATATATATATATTTGAATTTGGATTATTAAAATAGGGATATCATTAAGAGGATATTTATTCTTTAATTTAAAAATCCCTAAATAAGTCACTTCAACAATATTTAGTTCTTAACTAAAAATTAAACTAATCATTAAAATTAAACTTAAAATCTTGGAATTAAATTAAATTAAGTTAAATTAAGTCAAGTCAAAGTTTAAATTAAATTAAATTAACACCTTAACAATTAAATTAAATTAAATTTAAAATATTGAAGCTAAAATTAAATTAAAATTAAATTAAATTAAAATTAAATTAAAATTAAAATTAAATTAAAATTAAATTAAATTAAATTTAACTAAATTAAATTGAATTAAATCAAATTAAATTAAATTAAATTAAAATCATTTAACAATAAACCTAAATCAAATCATTAAGAGTTAAATCAAAACATATCAATAATTTCAATACCTCTATCTATCTAAGTAAATTTAAAACATAAACATCGATCTGAAATACTAAGGTAATTGAAAGAGTAAAGATTTAAATTAAATCTAAAAATAATTTGAACACTATTCCAAACTTAAACCTCATAATTAAATTACTTTAAATCATTAACTCAAACTTTAAATTAAGAATGATTAAAATTCTCAGCAACCCAACATGCCCTTAAAGGCTTTAGTTATTATAACTCTTAAATAGAGTATTAAGTGAAATGTCACGTCACACATGAGATATTCAAACATCCTAGTTCACTGAGCAAGAAATAAAACAAAATAAAAATCCTAGGATGATCAATTCATCCGTACAATAAAAATTCATTTGGACTCAAAATAATCCCAGAAGTATTGACAAGATGTTTAGGACTCGTCCTAAGCACTTCCTCAATATGACAGGATGTTTTAGAAGAACAATTGAATTTAATTGTTCTTTGATAAAGAAAATCATCCTCAAACAAAACACAACAACCTAGACGTCATAGGAGATGACTAGCAATAGGATTAGGAATTTGGTAGACAACCAAAACCCTTCCCTTAGCTTTCCCTAGGTGCTTGTTGAAATATTTAAATGTCTTAACATGTGTTTTAAGTGCAGCTTGGAATGACGGGAAGACCTCCAGGTACACTTTTATTTTATTGCAATTTACTTACATGCATTGTATTTTACTTTTCCTTGCATGTTAAACAAGACTATTGCATGAAAACCAAAACCTTTAGGATAGTCCCTAAATTGAAACCAAAACTAAATTAAAAGTCACCACAAGATAAAATTCACCGCCACAACATTCCAAAATATAAAACAACTCAAAATTTAATCACAAACAGAACAACAAAAGTACAATTGCAACTAAATTAAAACGTCTCGTTGAATGATCGGGAATACCTCGGATGATTTAACACACGTGTTGCTAATGGGATTTCCACGGTCTAAATGAAAGTGTGGAACTCATTCGAGTTGAGTTTAACAAATTCATCTGGACTAAGTGAATTCGATGAAAATAACGGTGTCGGGATGACGGAATCGTGGGATCTTAATCGGTTCTGTTTAAACAACTTTAAGATTTGTTTTAATTAAAATATTAAAAAATACTTAGATTTTAAGATTTTCTCTAAACCAAAACACTTCTCTGATCTCCTGATTTATGACTTCTAAAACTAAACCTCTGCAACAACAAGGAGCTTGAAGCACGGTGGGCAGCACGACCATCTTTGTCAGCAAAACAACTCTACATCAGCAAAACCATTCCTAGAATTAAACAATCAAGCCATACGATTTCAATGTTGTTTGCCTAGTGCAACATAAGTCCTCAAATTTTCTTTAGGCATTTACATAATAATGTTATGTAAATTAAGCCCTAACCGGTCTTAGGACTCTGAGGTAGTCGTTTGGTACGACATAAACCCTCCCATCTTCAAGGCTACTTGTGTGATAATATCATACAAACATAAGTCCTAATTAATTAAAATTGGCAGGATGGAAGCATTGAATAATTCTCTCAAATTGAAGCCAAACAATAGGATAGTTTGGGAAGTTGCAAAGATTCTTCTTGGATCCTCAGCTTCTCCTACTTCTCTTCTATTGGATTCCCAAAATAAACTGTTCCAAATTTAAGCTAATCCCTATTAAAATTTCCAAAATCCAATCCTTTGAAAACCTTAAACTTTGAAATTCTTGAGAGAAAATCCACTGTTTATTATCGAGAGTTTTCTTAAGTGATTCCCATCACTTAGGATGTAATTAACTATAGGGGATTGCCCTTATAGGGAACTTTAAGAACCCAGGTAATATAAACCCTGTTTAATTCCTTTATATTAAGCGGGGAACTTGTCGGCTTATAAAACTGGTTCGCAGACCAAACGGATGTCACAAATCTTCTAGTTCATTTAATCGAGCCCCATCATCAAGCAAAGGTGTCTATTCTTCGGCATAAATACACGGTTTGTGGTGCGGTGCTCGTTTATATAAACTATTTGGGATGTGAGATCAGTTTGATTTCATATTTTACAATTTTTCAAATTTAAAATTATTTTTAAAATCAAATACCACTTTCTAAATTATATATATATATATATATATTTAAATTAAAATTCCAAACCTAAAAATTAGCCGACAACTTCTGTAGGCGACACCTTTTTTAAAATACAACACACAAACCTAAAAATATGCCGACAACTTCTGGCGACTCTGCTGGAGACTAGTCCCTCTCTCCATTTTGATCAGATGGTTTTGCTTTCATAAATCGGTAGTGTATCCAGTCCCTAGTGGAGCAAACTACCATTCTTCCGTTGGAATACCCCGTTCATTTCTGTCTTGAAAGAGTATAGCCAACTCCTCTTGGATTTTGGAGCCACTGTTTAGACACCTCTAAACAGAGAGGTTCCGAGATCCTTTTACCTCTTTTCTGAGGTGGGGTGGACCCCCAATAGGTGTTAGCTTAGGAGCGGTCCTTCGGATTGAGAAGTCTTATGAGACTTTCTCTTCCCTTCCAATTCTGAATCGGATCCTTTACCTTTTCTATACCTTTAAACATTCCGTTCTTAACAAACAAATCCATTCTAATAAACAACCTTCTAATGAATAAGCTCTTTTAAAAAAAATTACAAATACACTAAGATAAACGAAAAATGTGTTCATACTCTTTCTTTTTCGTCCTAAGTTTTGAGACAAAAGGAATTATAATTTGGGACTGACATTTGGAATCTGCCCTGCAGAAAATGACTGCCTCGAAGTTAATCTTTTCCTTCACCAACGGAATGGACTTCGCCGTTTACAAGGATGAGCTGCCTGACAATGGGATCATCCGTTTTGGACAAGGATTCGACAACACAGATATCAAGTTCGCTGGCGTCACTCTCTTCGCACTAATGGACAAAGTGCCGAAACTCGAAGAGCCCGTGATTGAGTTCAACTCGAAGTCGGCTCGAGAATTCCCTCCTCTCGCAAAGGGTTCCGACTGAAAAGAGTGCTACTGCTCGTAGGAGAACAGTTGTCTCTACCCCCACCGGTCTAGTCATCTCTACACCTACCCCAACTTCTACCAAACTGAAGGGGAAGGAAATCTAAGTCTGTGATGAGCCTGTCACCGTGGAGGGTACAGATTTTGCTACAATACCGTCTATTTTTGAAATTGGGTCCAGTTCAAGAGTTGCACCCCTAACTCGGACTCAAAGATAGAAGCAGAAAGATCGCTAAGATCAAGAAAGCCAGAGCTGCTGAAGTTGCTTTTCTAGAAGAAATTTCTGAGGAAAGAGAAGAACTGCCTGAGTATATACCTCTGTTGGAAGGAAGCAGGTTTCACCCTCTCTCTGCCGCATCAGATGAAGAGGATGTCCGTAGGATCGCCGCTGCATTACCCCGACCTGCATACTTCAGCAATTACAAAAGGGAAAGGAATAGGACTACGCCATTTGCTCGACTGCAAACTGTGATAGAAAGATTGACAAAGAAAGAAAGATGCCCTGTGTCAGAAATCTTAAGAAGGATAGGACGGGTACCGGCTAAATCCTGCCTCGGACCGCGAATAGAGCCTGTTGCTGCCACAGAGAAACCAAAGAAGAAGATAAAAGCAAGTTCACCCATTATTGTATCGGGCTGCAAATTAGGGAGGATACCACCTTCCAACATGTAGCCGACAGACCATCCGGTCCTAGGCTTCCAGCTGCGAGAAGGATGGTATGGCGACCTACTATTGGTGAGTTAAGACCAAAACAATGTCCTGAGAAGAAAAGTCTCGTCAGGAGACTTGAATCAGAAGGAAGTGCTACTGCGATAAAGGAAACCCCCGAAAAAGAAGTTCAACAACCGTCACATGACAATTGCGAGACCGTGCGGAAAAGGCCATTGGAGGATGCCATGGACAAGTTAAGGACCGATATCCGACGGTTAGCAAGAGAAAGAGAAGAAAAACTAGAAAATGAAGTTGATTCATCAGAATTCATGGATGACGAGTATGCTGAAATCTACATGGTTGAGACACGAGCATCGTCAGCTTCGTAAGGTGCTCCGGCAGCTGCGGAAAGAGATGAACCTGAAGTGATGAGAGCACAGCTTTGGGAAAGAGATGACACAATTTCCCATATGGCAAAGAGGATGGAAGAGATGGCTGCTGCCTTAGCCACTCTCTAGAGTCAGGTACAACCTCAGAAAGAGACACCCGTAGAGATCATCCATATTGCAGATGGAGGGAAAGAGATCACATCCGTCAATGGAGACGAACAACCAAAGAAAGATTATGCACAAAGCATGATTCTAAAAAATGATATTAAGAGCATGGTAGAATAACAGGTGCGGGAAGCCCTAGCACAATCTAAGAGTGGAGCATCTATTCAGACGGGTAGACCTTACCCCGAAGAATTTGATGCGGTCCAATACCCAAAAGGCTTCGTACCACCTCCGTTCAAGACTTTTGATGGTACCGAAACCCTCGACGAAGACATCGAACATTTACGTGCTAGTTGCTGCAATGCCGGTGGGAGTGACGCTCTACTCTTCCATCAGTTCATCAGCAGTTTATCAGGGATTGCTTTCGACTGGTACGCAGAATTGCCGAATGGTTCAGTAAAGACCTTTTCAGAACTAGAGAATCTCTTCGTTAAGCAGTTTGCCGGGGCTCAGCACCACATCACTATCGGTGATCTAGTGGTGGAGCGACAAAAGCCGAATGAAACTTTAGTGGATTACATACTTCGATGGAGAAACTTAAGCATCAAGTGTGAACCACAGCTTCAAGAACAACATGCAGTCGGCATCTTGCTCAAGAGTATCCATGGCCCGATAGCACTTCTCCTTAAAGGATTTACAATCAAGACTTTCGAGAAGTTGCATAGCAAGGCCGGGAGCTTGCAAGAAGAGGCAAAGCAGTTAAGTTTCGTGGACAAGACCGATAAGCAGAAGCCCGTGAAAACATTTGAAAAGAAATCTGGAATCCTCGTGGAAGTAGATAAGGGCAAACAGCCAATGCAGATACCTCCAGAGCGGCCACAACCTAGTTATCAACCACCGCAACGGACATACCAACAACCACCTCAGCAGGGCTATCAGCAACCTCGTCCAAGCTATCAGTCGCCTCAGCATTATGAAAAACCGCCTCGTTCATCACGTACCTTAAGAGAACTTCTAAATAGAGAATATCCATTCTAAACTGAAGTAGTAGCGAAGATGTTCCGCAGCTTAATGAAGACACAGGATTTTCAGCTCCCAGAGCCCAAGAAGCCGGAGGAAGTCAATAAGAAAGATCATCCGAACTATTGCCCTTACCACTGGATGCTTGGACACAAGATAGAGGATTGCATCACTTTCAAGAGTTGGGTTGATGACAATCTCCAAAAAGGGAACATAACAATCCCAAAGGAATACATGAAGGATCCCCAGAAAGGAGGTTACGTCAATGTTATTTCAACGGATCCCACTGTTCCGATAGACCCTTACACGATCGATGATGGATGGAGTACCGTCTAGACAAAGACTTAAAAGAAAATTTTGGATCACATCCAGACCGCTTCGGTACGCGCTTCAACTCAGAGTTTGAAACTTGTCGAGTCGGCACTATCACTTGCGATTGAAGAACCGCCCCGAAGGAGGAGAAGATCGTGGAAGAAAAGAAGACCGAGGCTCCGAAGGGTAGACTAGGGACTGCTTATCCTAGGATGGTTGTTTCCGATTTGGGGGAGAAATCCCTCGAACTCCTGACTCTGTATGATTATCTGCTCGCCCCAGCGGGATCTTATAATGATAAGGGTTATGACGTTGGCTACGTTTTGACTATTTCTAACGATTACGTAACTAGCGACAATCGGCTTAATCCGGATCTCGATTCTAATACAAATAACGATTCTCAAATCATACACAACCTCGATGACCACGACGAAGAAGATGTTCACAAAGGAGGCTACGAAAGCTCGACAAGCAACGAGTCCATTTGTGAATTCCGAGGAGCTCCGATCACGATAGAATTAGAACCATCAGAAACCGAAGCAACTTCAGAAGCACCTGTTGTTTCGATTCAAGAGGAGACACCGGTAAATTTAGAAGAAATAACAGAGGTCAATCTAAGAAGCGGAAAATTTCTACCCTCGAGAATGGGTCCAAAGGATAAAGGAAAGCAGGTGGTTGCTCAGGAAGAGCCAACCCCAGTAGAGGAATTTCCCATTCCGGAAGAAACCGAGGAACATGGTAATAAAGTGGACTACAACGTGCTAGCCCATCTTAGGAAGTTACTAGCCAAACTAAGCATATACGACGCTCTGTTCCTGTCAAAGGAGATGAGGGAGGCTCTGATCAAGGCTTTACTTGATCCAGAGATTTGTTTAGCTCAAATGGCTGGTAATTCCTTCGATGAGGTTTGCTCGTTAAGAGAACAACGAGGTGTTACCTTCACAGACAATGATCTATTACTGGGGACAGCCGGACATAACCAACCGTTATACATTTCAGTCACTATTGGAAAGTTTACGCTCTCTAGAGTGTTGGTTGATCCGGGAGCATCAATCAACATAATGAATCTTCGGAAGCTAGAATATTTGGAAATTGATGCTCGCGAGCTTGAAGAAGACAAGATGTTATTAAGAGGCTTCAATCAAAAAGGAGAAAGAGCTCTTGGATCGATAACATTACTGATGAAGATCGGTGATTTAGCAAAGACAACCGCAAAATTCCATATAATTGATTCTGAGACATCGTTCAATGCTCTACTGGGTCGGCCATGGATCCATGAAAACCAGATGGTACCGTCGTCTCTACACCGAAGGCATAAAGTATTACGATGGAGGAGAACAGTGTATCAAGGGTGACTTGCAACCATTCTTCGTACACGTCGGGATTCATGAATATGCGGCCTACTACGCGCCCCCGAAGAAAATAATCTTTTCCAGAAATACCATACCAAATGAAGTAAAAGAAATTCGAGACGATGAAGAACCTGAAGTTCTAGTCCAACATTTACTCACCACTCCCTTACGGCAAGATGGTGAAGATTTCTCTAGAACTCGCACCCAAGGTCGAGGCCAGGGACGAGGACTTGGAAGAAACGTTGGAACAGTTGGACAGAAGAAACCAGCTATCAATGTTGATTGGGAGAACAGTTTCGAAGAAGAAGAAGAAATTGAGAAAGAAGCAGCGACAATAAATCAAAAGAAACCCCAGTTCAAGATTTCTCTCGAAGATGAAAAGAATGAAGAATACAAATCAATGTACGAGAAGATTAACCATTATGTACATACTATGACCCTGAACCCGATCCATTCTAATAAGATCGAGGGTATGGTGGTCAAGGAAGTGCATGGTGGTGGTGCTAAGACGATTAAGTTTTACCGTGGTGCTTCTTCTTCCAATACTGAAAAAGATGTACAACTTGAAGATGTTACTTCTTCCAAATTAATGGAACTGCCTTTTGAGTGGTACTCTCCCTGTGTTCAAAATTTAATTCAACGTGGAGACTTACCTCGACGATGGACAAAGGGTCAATCACAATTTTTTGAAAAATTATGGAATAATGCAAGTCGGCCTCCCAATTCAAAACATGGTCTCGGATTCAGCACGGTAGGGTTTGTTGACGATACGGGATTCTGCTTGGTTTTCACTTGTGAACCTAATAAAGAGTGCTTGGAAGCTTCAGAAGATCTCGATGATCTACCAATCGGAGATGCTCCACCAGAATTCAAACAAGAAATCAAATCTATAATAGACGAGTTAACGGAAGTTAACTTAGATACTAGCGAAGAACCTAAGCCTACCTTTGTTAGCTCCTTACTCAATAAAGAAGACTCTGAGGAGATAATCAAGTTATTAATGGAATTCAAGAACTGTTTTGCTTGGAGTTATGATGAAATGCCAGGATTAGCTCCAGAAGTCGCAGTTCACAAATTAGGAGTGGATCCCACTGCTGTTCCAGTCAAAAAAGCTCCAAGAAGAATGCATCTAGAAATTGAGCAACAAGTAATAGCCGAAGTTAAGAAACTGATAGACGCTAAATTTGTCCGTGAAGAACAATACCCAACTTGGTTAGCCAACGTAGTACCAGTCAGAAAGAAGAATGGTCAGATCAGAATCTGCATGGATTTCAGAGATTTGAATTAAGCATTTCCAAAGGATGAATTTCCACCACCAATCCCAGAACTGATGATCGACATTGCTTCAACACATGAAATCTTCTCATTTATGGACGGATCATCGGGATACAATCAGATAAAGATGGCACCAGAAGACGAAAAGCTCACGACATTCAGAACGCCAATCGGAGTGTATTGCTACACAGTAATGCCATTCGGACTAAAGAACGCAGGAGCAACATACCAAAGAGCGATGACGAAGATTTTGTATGATCTCATTCACAACCAAGTCGTGCTAAGTGGATGATGTGGTCATCAAAAGTAAACTGAAGGAAGATCACCTGTATGATTTGAGAATTATTTTCGAGCGACTAAGACAATTTAACCTTAAGATGAATCCCTTGAAATGCGCCTTCGGCATCACCACTGGGAAATTCTTAGGATTTGTTGTCCGACATTGCGGAATTGAAATCGATCTGGAAAAGATTAAAGATATTTTAGATATGCCTCCTCCCAAAACTTTGAAACAACTACGATCCTTTCAAGGGAAGTTGGCATATCTTTGACGCTTTATCTCGAACTTGTCAGGTAGGTGTCAGCCCTTCTCGGTATTGGTTAAAAAGGACGCCAAATTCGTTTGGGATGAGAAATGCTAGCAAACTTTCAAGGACGTTAAGCAATATTTAATGACACCTCCTATCTTAGCAGCCTCAGTCTCAGGTAGACCGTTGATACTTTATACCGCGGCCTTAGACGACTCTCTCGGAGCCCTGCTAACCCAGGTTAATGACGAGGGAAAAGAAAACGCTCTCTACTACCTAAGCCGTCGTTTAATCCCGACAGAAGTGAAGTATCCTCCGATTGAGAAGCATTGTTTGGCCTTGTTCTTCGCCGCTCAAAAGCTCAGGCATTACATGCTTTCTCATAAGGTTAACCTTATTTCAAGAGTTAATCTGTTGCAATACTTGATGACCCGACCGACGCTTTCTGGAAGACTTGCCAGGTGGTCCATGATACTATTGCAATTCGACATAACTTTCATTCCTCTTCACGCCGTAAAGGGACAAGTCCTAGCAGACTTCCTTGCAGCACACCCTTTACCGGCAGATTCGCCTCTCGACGATGATCTTCCTGACGAGCAGATAATGAGCCTAGAAGACCCTGATGATCGATGTTGGGAACTATATTTCGACGGTGCGTCCTCAGCACAGAAGAATAAAGAATTGCAAACGATAGTGCCCGGTAAGGCAGGAATCAGACTAATCTTTATAACACCGGAGCGGGGATGTTAAGATACTCCTACCACTTGACAGAACCGTGTACAAACAACGAGGCAGAATACGAAGCCCTTATAACCAGATTGGAATTAACCATTCAGATGGGAATAACGGACATCAACATCTACAGAGATTCTCAGTTGATCATTCAACAGGTCGCCGGACAGTACAGAATTTTAAAGCCAAGGCTCGAGCAGTACTTTTAGTATGCCATGAAATTGTTGGAACAGATTCCAAACGTAACAATCTACAAGATTCCCAGAAAGGAAAATTCTCTCGCCGATGTGTTAGCCCGCCTTGCAAAGGAATTTGCCTATTTACAGGATGAGTCAGTTGAAGTATCAGTTCAAGGACGAAAGGTCCTATCATAGCTCGACATGGATACAGTACATAAATCAGAAAGAACAGCAGAAGAAACAATTGCAGCAGTAACAGAAAATTCAGAAGATTGGCGGCAGCCACTAATAGACTACTTGCAGACAGGAAACTTGCCTGATGATAAGTTGTTAGCCCATCAAATCAAGAAAAGAACTCTGTCTTACACATTAATAAACAATACATTATACAGAAGGTCTTTTGACCAGATGTGGCTAAGGTGCCTGAGCGGGTCCGAGGCTCGTGAAATTGTCAAAGAAGTGCATTCAGGACTTTGTGGAGCTCATCAGTCGGGTCCAAAAATGAAAATGAAGATTAAAAGACTAGGGTACTACTGGCCCTCAATGATGACCGACTGCATGAATGTTGCCAAAAGTTGTCACCAGTGTCAAGTGCATGGAGTGGTTCTACACCAACCTCCAAATGTGCTACATCCGACAATGGCGGCGTGGCCATTTGAGTGTTGGGGCACAGATATAGTGGGTCCGATACAAACGCCTTCTTCAAGAGGACACCGCTTCATTCTTGCAGCTACAGACTACTTTTCTAAATGGGCAAAAGCTATACCACTCAGAGAAGTGAAGGCACACCACGTGCTACAATTTTTCAAGAACCAAGTAGTCTACCGTTTTGGGGTACCACACAGGATCTTTTCAGATAATGGGTCTGCATTCAAAAGTACAAAGATCAACAATTTTGTCAGAAGACACGGGATCGATTGGTGATACTCAACGATCTACTACCCAAGAGCGAACGGCTTGGCCGAGGCTTTTAATAAAACTCTCGTCCAAATCCTAAAGATAGCTTTGGACGATAACAAGAGAAATTGGCACGAGAAGTTGTTAGAAGCCTTATGGGCTTACAGGACAACTTTCAGGACGCCCACCCAATCTACGCCTTACGCCTTAGTGTACGGGTCCGAGGCCGTCTTGCCCCTGGAAGTTCAGCTTTCGTCACTCCGAATTGCAGTTGCAAACAAAATCACTACAGAAGAAAATGTCAGACTACGACTGGAGGAATTGGAAAGCTTGGAAGGGAAAAGACTTTTAGCACAGTAGAATTTGGAACTGTATCAAGCCAAGATGATCCAGGCCCTTGATAAACTGGTCCGCCCAAGAACATTCAAAGTTGGTGACTTGGTTTTAGTTCTCAAAAGACCTATTCTTGCACATCGGAAGATAGGTGGTAAATTTGAACCAACATGGGAAGGACCATTTGTGGTCGAGACAGTCTACTCTGGAGGTTCCTACCAACTGGTGAATTGTCGTGGAGAAAGACCTATACTTCCAACCAATGGACGGTATTTAAAGAAATATTACGCAACCTGATGTTTCGAAGGGTGGACTCTAAAGTAGAATCTTATCCCTAGAAACACGGGTGAAGTAATCACTTTGTGACTGGGTCCGAACCCAAAAACAAAATAAAATGGATGATAAAAAAAAAATCTCATTAACGAAAATGTTAAAAAGAAAACATGGGAAATCATAATAATAAAATGGTAATCTTTCCTTTTAGATCCATTCATTCCTGATATTTTCTCATCTTTTCCTACAACCTTTAAATTTAAAAGAAGTGAATACGAATTTTTAAGTGTTTTTTTTCTTATTGTTCTTGTTCTTAGTACAGCCCCTGATCCTTTCCTTGTTTTTTTTGCAGAGAAATGTCGAACGGGCGATTGGTTCTAAACCTTAGAAATGGCGAGAGTCTAGAACTTGATGTAAAGAGGGTGAGGGATGGAGCAGTGATAGAGATTGACTCAGACTTCACACCAGCTGGCTTACAATATGAAGAAAATGATTGGATCCCAGTTGATCGAGAAGAACTTCACAGCCAGACAGTGATGAAAATGGGAGGCCCGAGCCGCCAATCCAGTAGCAAGAAAAGAAAAGCAAATGCCGCGCATGCAACCGAAGAAGATAAGAAAGTTAAGTCCATGGTTGCCACAGCAGAGGGTAGGCTTGTCAGCGCCGTGCCCGCAGAAATTCAAGGGGTAAGAAGAGCTACTCTCACTTCTACCCAGCAAAGAAATAATAATCGTCGCATTCGCAAAATGTTAACCAAGTTAGCAGAAGATCAACATAAACAGACAGTGGATACCGTTAGTGCAAATGCTCCAAAGAGACCGGTTCGTCAGGAACCAGAAAGAAGAAAGTCAACTCCAAGAAGATCAGAACAGATAAAAGAAATACCAAGAAAAGCAGAAATAGAGTCGGTACCTCGACGTCGAGTAGATGTACCAGATCCAAAGAGTCTTGTTGCGAAAGCAACCTCGGAGGATGTCCCTATAGAGACTATCCCCGAGGAGCCGAGACATGCAGAGGAACGTGCTGGGGTTGAGCCATACATCCCGCAGTATGTTACTAGACACCGAGGACTTCAGATAATCCCGGAATATGAGCTGGAGAAAATGCAACTAGTTGAGAAGAAAACCTTTGAATACTTTGAAAGAATTGGAAATAAGAGGGTCAACATCTTGGAAGGCCTCGAGCTGTATACAAATGTATTCTCAGATTATGAGCAACAACAAATTGTAGACTGCATCCTCGAATTGTAGAAAATGGGCCGAGCTGGCCGCCTGAGAGAAAAGACATATTCAGAACCCCGAAGATGGATGCCAGGAAAGGGAAGAGTTACAATCAAATGCGGATGTTGCTACAATTTTGCCATAGACAGAAAAGGAAATCCACCATGGATACTCCGTCGCAGTGAGGTGGATCCGATGCCAAGAATCATTAAGAGAATAGTGAAAAGGATGATAACATGGAGGGTATTGCCTGCTGATTGCATACCCAACAGTATCGCATTATTAACATCTACAAGGAAGGTGACTGCATACATCCACATATAGACCATCATGACTTTGTTAGACCTTTCTGCATAGTGTCATTCGTCAACCAGTACAACATCATGTTCGGATCTAACCTCCGGATTGCAGGCCCCGGTGAGTTCCGAGGGTCGGTGGAGATACCACTACCGGTAGGTTCCGTCCTAGTGTTGAAAGGAAACGGAGCAGACGTTGCAAAGAATTGCATTCCAGGAGTGCCTGTGGAGCGGATCTCAGTTACTTTTAGAAGAATGGATGATATAAAAAATGCCTTACCACTTTCAGCCTGATCCATAATTGGCGAATCTCCGGCCCTACGAGCTGTGAGTTACATGGGAAATAACACACCTCCAATACACATCCATGCGACATTCCTGCCAAGGGTGGCTTGGAAGGTGATGTTATTGCCCATGTTTCTTACTATTCAGACATGGATTCTTGACAGACTCTTTTGGATGGATCAACAAAAATCCTACACAATCCGTTTTGGATTTACATGGATTGTATGAGACGTTAAATTTCCGAGGAAAATGTCATCATGATTAGATCAAGTTGTATGATGTATTTTCAGCAAGTTGGAATGAAAACGACTACGTCATATTTTGCCTTCACCTCTTTTTGTGCAAATTGACTGGGAAATGCCATTAGAGTTAAATGAACTTTGAACGAAGAACAAAAGAGAAAAGAAAATAAATGAGAACTTTTCTTAAAAATCTAAATATTAAAATGAACTTCAAATTCACATGAACACTAAATAAACAACAAAAAAATAAATGGGATTGTTAAAGGAAAAACAAAACGAATCTAAACTCCGAATTCAATTCCAATCTGAATCCTCTGATTCGAACCTTTCAGTTCTTTACTCAATTGAAATCTGTTTGGAACTCTTTTGAAATTTGAATATTTTCTTCGACTTGTCGCTAAGTCAAGTCTTTTCAGCTTGGTATGCTTACCAGTTCCTTTTAGTTCTCTTTCCTCTGTGTTTTAGAGGATCGACTAGTTCTGTTAACACGGAGCCATGAACTTTGTTCGATTTGGTTCTGATGGCATGTGACTGGGTCCCTCTTCATACAGATAAATTTCTTCGAGGTCGGTACCTAAATTCCGACTCTCATTCGAGATCGATACCTAAATTTCAATTCTCTTTCGAATTGATACCTAAATTTTAATTCTAAATTCTGAGACTGGTACCTAAATTCCAGTTCTCTTCCTTCGAGGTCGATACCTAAATTTTGAATCTCATTCGAGATCGATATCTAAATTTTGATTCTCTTTTGAATTGATACCTAAATTTCAATTCTAAACTTCCGAGACTGGTACCTAAATTCCAGTTCTCTTCTTTCGAGGTCGGTACCTAAATTCCGACTCTCATTCGAGATCGATACCTAAATTTCGACTCTCTTCCGAGATTGATACTTAAATTTCAATTCTCTCTTTCGAGACTGGTACCAAATTCCAGTTCTCATTCTGAGATCAGTACCTAAATTCTGATTCTCATTTCGAGATCGATACCTAAATTTCGACTCTCTTTCGAATTGATACCTAAATTTCAATTCTAAACTTTCGAGACTAGTACCTAAATTCTAGTTCTCATTTTGAGATCACTACCTAGATTCTGATTCTCATCCTTTTCGAGGTCGATACCTAAATTTCGATTCTCTTTCGAATTGATACTTAAATTTCAATTCTAAACTTTCGAGACTAGTACCTAAATTCTATTTCTCATTCTGAGATCAGTGCCTAAATTCTAATTCTCATCCTTTTCGAGGTCGATACCTAAATTTCGATTCTCTTTCGAATTGATACTTAAATTTCAATTCTAAACTTTCGAGACTAGTACCTAAATTCTAGTTCTCATTCCGAGATCAGTACCTAAATTCTGATTCTCATCCTTTTCGAGGTCTATACCTAAATTTCAATTCTCTTTCAAGATTGATACTTAAATTTTAATTCTTGCTTTCGAGACTAGTACCTAAATTCTAGTTCTCATTCCGAGATTAGTACCTAAATTCTGATTCTCATCCTTTTCGAGATTGATACCTAAATTTCAATTCTCTTTCGAATTGATACCTAAATTTCAATTCTAAACTTTCGAGACTAGCATCTAAATTCTAGTTCTCATTCCGAGATCAGTACCTAAATTCTGATTTTTATCCTTTTCGAGGTCGATACCTAAATTTCGATTCTCTTCCAAGATTGATACCTAAATTTCATTTCTCGCTTTTGAGACTAGTACATAAATTCTAGTTCTCATTCTAAGATCAGTACCTAAATTCTGATTCTCATCCTTTTCGAGGTCGATACCTAAATTTCGATTCTCTTTTGAATTGATACCTAAATTTCAATTCTAGCTTTCAGGACTAGTACCTAAATTCTAGTTCTCATTCCGAGATCAGTACCTAAATTCTGATTCTCATCTTTTTCAAGGTCGATACCTAAATTTCGACTCTCTTTCGAGATTGGTACCTAAATTCCAGTTCTCATTCCGAGGTCGGTACATGAATTCCGACTCTCTTTTCTGAGATCGATACCTAAATTTTGATTCTCTTTCAGGGTTGATACTTAAATTTCAATTCTCATCCCTTTCGAGATCAGTACCTAAGTTCTGATTCTCATCCTTTTCTTTCCGTCGATACTTAAACTCTAATTCTCACTCCTAGGCTGGTACCTAAATTCTAGTTCTCTTCGCAATCCCGAGGTTGAAACCTAGGTTTCAATTCTCATTTCAAATCCAAATTTCAAATTCAAAATTTTCCTTAAATTGATTTTAAATTAAACCTCAATCGAAATTGAAACTCAGAACAAATCGAAATCTAAACTCACGCATTGAAACTTGAAATTTAAAGGTAAAATGAAATCTAAATCGAATTCCCCAGATCTTGTGATTTGGAGTTCACCTCCTTCTTCCCCAGCGAGAGTTCAGGGATCTTCAGTCTTAGAGATCTGCCTGACACTCCCCAGCGGAAATTTTTCTCTACTCTGTTCTAAGTGTGTCACTTAGACTTCTGTGTTGGTTTTGTTGATCTCTTCGGTCAACGCCAATACGCGCGGTGTGCTCCGTCAGCACACCACACCTATTGGGGGTCCATTTGTTGACCTCATTTTTGGTGAGGTCTTTTGCTTCTCTCTTTAGTACTTAGGATCTAGCCTTAGGCTTTTCCTTTGACTAATCTTAGAGGACTAGAAATGGAGCCCACCATTTAGAAATTCAAACTACTTCTTAACTCCCTGCAAACCCCACAAGCTTGATTTTAGACCCCTAATCACCTAGAGGGTTGAAATCAAATGTGGAGGTTCAAAAGATGAGTTCCCAATAGGACTTTTGGCCTTAGGAATACCCTGGGTGGCCTGGTCTGGTGAGGGTTGACTTGCACATACACTACACTTTCACACACATTCCCAGTCCTAAAACCACACTCTCACCCAATTTGACTTCCTGACTCATGTAGGTAATTCATATGGATGATCCTTAACCCTTAAGCCCCTGGCTAAGAGGCTTAGGAACAACATAGTGAATGCCCCAAATGAGTCCTCTCATGGCTCATATGGGCATGATATGGCTTCATGGCTTAACCAAAGTGATTCCATTTCACTCACACTTGATCAATCTTCATTTTTCCAAAATTTCAATTTTTGACCCCCGAGGCCCCGGACCCACCAAACCTACCAAATACCCTTGAAATGACACAAAATTTGCAAAATTACCTAAGTTACCCTAAATTCCTCAAAATCAATCGCAAACACTTCCCACCACTCAAGTTGACCATCTTTGGCCAAAAATACCAAAATTTTCAAAAATACCCACAAACCCCTCAAAATTACGAAAATACCCTTTTACCCCAAAAATTCAAAAATTCTAAAAATTCCAGAAAATCCCAAATATTCCTAATTTCATTTTGCTCAATTAAAACATGGGTCAATTTTGCCAATTTACCCCACTTTTACCAAAATCCCCAATTTGACCCATTTTAAACCCAAGTGAACCATATGTCAAACCAAACCACCCAAATTGACCTCAATTTTGGTCCAATCCAATTCTAAACTTCAATTCAATATCGCCAATATCAATTTAGACCAAATCCAAGTCCCCAATTTTGGACCATGACCAAAACCTAGCCCAAACCTAGTCCAATTCAACCCAAATGGGCCCAAATCCCAAAATTAGAGCCCAACCAAAGTTGAGAACTCTTTGTAACACTCTCATAAACATTTCCCAACATTAATTTTACATCAAATCCAACATTAGCCCAACCTTAGCCCAAGTTAGCCCAATTTGACCCACTTTGGCACAATCCTTTACAAAATTTTCATCCCAAATTTATTTTAAATCCAAAAGCCCACTTCCTTAAACCACTTTAAAAGCCCATCCTAAGACAATTTCAAAAGCCCAAAATTGACTCTAAAGCCCAAATGACATTTTCATTTGTCATCCATTTAATCAAAATCATTTCCTAAGTTCCAATTCCATCATCAAATAAATCTAAATCAAGCCTCATGCCAAAATACCCCTAAATTTCAAAAATCCCAAAATCCCTTTCTCATGCAAGTGAGCCAAGCCATTCCTAAGCCATCAGCAAGCCTTGGAGCCATGCACAAGCCACATGAGAGCCATGAGAATCTTAGGATTTTCAACACCCCATAAGTGGAAAAAGGAGGAAGGCCTTTAAGCACTCCTTAAAAGTCATTAACCATTCCCATATCTCCCCTAACTCATGCTTAAGCCTAATTGTACTTGGATTGTGACTTGACCCCACTAATCAAGCTGATCCAAATGACTTTCTCTTCAGCCAAAACCAGCCTTGGGGAGGTGCACCTAGCTTAATCCATGCATTGGACCAAATTAAGCCAAAATAAATTCTCCCCCATTCCATTTAAATCAAATCCTTTACACATGTCCAAAGCCAATTGAACTCACCAAACCCTAGCCCTGACCTCACTGGTCAAGATGGTGGCCAATGCCTGGCCGGCCAACCACCTGGGTAGCCAGAAAACACCATGGCTGAGAGCTCTATGTGAGCCAAAATTTCAAATTCTCCCTTGCTGAGCTGTCCCAACCCTAGTGGACACCAGAGCTCTTCTTCTCCTCCCCTAAGCAGCTAATTCCAGCCTTCAATTGCCCCTGGGAAGCCCTCCAGCCATGCCTATTTGAACACCACCACCTCTCGGCCAAATAAGGTGATGATCCATACCTTAAGGAAACTCTGCCAAAATTGCTCCATGACCTTCTCCTAACCCAGAGCAGTTGATCCCCAGTGTTCCTTTGCCATAAACCTCATTAACAGAGCTCAATTTCTGAGTTGAAAATCCACCTAAAAATATGACACCTCACCACAGTGAGTCAATCTTCAAATTGATTGACCCTACACCTTCACCAAACCAAGAAGAGAAGTTCCCCAGCGAAAGCCCCCTCACCAGGCCAGCCATTGCTTCCAGCCTCCAAGCTTTGTGATCGGCTGTGGACACTTTCATACTTAGACAATTCCCCAGAGCTAGAGACTTCATCTGGAGCTTGCTTGGACTTAATCAAAGGTGACACAATCCTCAGATCGAAGCTTCACTTCTCTGAGCAAAGGTATGAACTCATTCTTCTTCCCGAGCTTCCAGTAATTCTCCATTTTGTTTGAGTTAATTTCATAGCTTATAAACTGTATGGATGTGTTCGTCTCTTCAAGACGAATCCATAGAGTATAAGAACTCGAAAATCCATTGAAATTTGAGAGAGATATTAGGGTTTGAGTGTGGACGGTCACGGGTGTACACCAGTCGTAGACGATGACCAGGAGTCGTTGGATCACGCGTGTATCGAGCGGACGGTCAAGATCAAGCCGGACAACGGAATGTTACGTAAACTGCGGGACCCTGGAGCACTGAGTCAGATGGCGGCACCAAATCACAGAGCGACGCGTGGGCTTTCGATCCGCCGTAGAATGACGCGGCGCCGAGTCGGATAAGTAGGAAATTAGGGTATTTTTGAATTATTTAAATACCAGAACTTCAAAAATTCATATCTTTGCATAGAAAAATTACAAAAATAAAATAAAAATACCCTCTTGCTCAGTGAACAGAGGATAATAATGTGGAAAAGAAATCAAGTTAATTGGATGAGTATTTTATTTTTAATAATTTATTTACTGTTTCTAATGTTTTGATTCTCCATTTGCATAGACAATTCACCATGGCATGAGACCATAGGGCTTTTGAAGCCTCTGATAATGGGAACATTCCCTGAATTTTTCAAGGTCAGAAGCCATCTCTGTGAAGAGCTATTGATTTTTCAAGTTCATGTTACTGTTTTAGGCATTTTAATTCAAATAATTAGCATTTTCTAAAATAAATTCTAGGAAAATTTGGTGATGTTTCAAAAGACCAGGGGACCCTATAAAAATGTATTTTGAGTTAATTCATTCATAATGGCCTTAATTGGCCTAAACCCCTAAAATTGAATATGAATTAATTAGGGTTAACCACACATCATATTGACTTGAAAACAATTCTCCATTACTCTTTATGGTCAGAGGAACCTTACATAAAATTTTGAAATCAATTGGACTTGATTAACCCCACCAAATGGATTGATTAAGCCTCATAAGCAAAATGAAACTTTAAAATTCATAACTCCAAAAATACTTTTAAAAAATTCACAAAAATGGTTTTGGAGTTTCTCTGATATCAGGGAAGTTCAGAAAAATTAAAATTGGAATTTTCTAGAAAAGTTGATTTTTTACAATACTTTAATATTTTTATAATTAAAAAAAATAATAAAAAACACAAAGATATTAAAATTCATAAAAATGTCACATTTTGACCCCTAATCATTTAGGAACAAACCAAATATTTTTCTTAAGTCCCTAGGGTAAGATATTGAATTTTAAAGGCTTAATGTAATTTTTAATATTAAAAAATGAATTTTCAACCTTCTTCACTAAAATAATTCTAATAAATCAAAGAAAAATCAGAAAATTATAAAATTTGTTTCTCTAGACTCCTTGAGGTTAGAGAAATTTAAGAAAAATATAAAATCTATTTTTTAACCTTTATTTTATTTTAAAATTAGTTAATACTCTAAAACTCAAAATAATTATAATAGATAAAATATAATTTAAAAAATCACTAAAATTGGTCCAAGTGGTCCTCTCGTCATTAGGAACATCTCATAATTTTCTTAAAGACAGAAACTTTTCCTTGGTCATGTTGTTGAATTTTCCTTGAAAACCCCTATTTTCTACTAAAAATAATTATATAAATAAATTAAATTCAAAAAAATCACATTTTCTCCTCTAATATCTTAATTGACATGTGAGTGAGGTGACATAAAAATTTCAAATTCATTTGAGCTCAATTTAGTGAGTTATGAAATAAATAAGCCTAAAAGGGCATGAAGGTAATTAAGAATTTTAACCCTTAATTAAAACTTTAGGTTTAATCAAAATGGAGGGTAAAATATTTGATTTTAATTTTCTCTTGGATGATTGAAACTTAGGGAGATTAATAGGTAGAAACCTATTAAACACTTTGAAAATATCAAAATGAAACTCTAATTAATTAAATAATTTGAATTTTGGAAAGAATATATATATTTGAATTTGGATTATTAAAATAGGGATATCATTAAGAGGATATTTATTCTTTAATTTAAAAATCCCTAAATAAGTCACTTCAACAATATTTAGTTGTTAACGAAAAATTAAACTAATAATTAAAATCAAATTTAAAATCTTGGAATTAAATTAAATTAAGTTAAATTAAGTCAAGTCAAAGTTTAAATTAAATTAAATTAACACCTTAACAATTAAATTAAATTAAATTAAAAATATTCAAGCTAAAATTAAATTAAAATTAAATTAAATTAAAATTAAATTAAAATTAAATTAAATTAAATTAAACTAAATTAAATTGAATTAAATCAAATTAAATTAAACTGAATTAAAATCACTTAACAACAAACCTAAATCAAATCATTAAGAGTTAAATCAAAACATATCAATAATTTCAACACCTCTTTCTATCTAAGTAAATATAAAACATAAACATCAATATGAAATACTAAGATAATTGAAAGTGTAAAGATTTAAATTAAATCTAAAAATAATTTGAACACTATTCCAAACTTAAACCTCATAATTAAATTACTTTAAATCATTAACTCAAACTTTAAATTAAGAATGATTAAAATTCTCAACAACCCAACTTGCCCTTAAAGGCTTTAGTTATTACAACTCTTAAATAGAGTATTAAGTGAAATGTCACGTCACACATGAGATATTCAAACATCCTAGTTCACTGAGCAAGAAACCAAAAAAAATAAAAATCCTTGGATGATCAATTCATCCTTACAATAAAAATTCATTTGGACTCAAAATAATCCCAGAAGTATTAAAAAGATGTTTAGGACTCGTCCTAAGCACTTCCTCAATATGATGGGATGTTTTAGAAGAACAATTGAATTTAATTGTTCTTTGATGAAGAAAATCATCCTCAAATAAAACACAACAACTTAGACGTCATAGGAGATGACTAGCAATAGGATTAAGAATTTGGTAGACAACCAAAACCCTTCCCTTAGCTTTACCTAGGTGCTTGTTGAAATATTTAAATGCCCTAACATGTGTTTTAAGTGCAGCTTGGAATGACGGGAAGACCCTCCAGGTACGCTTTTATTTTATTGCAATTTACTTTATTGCAATTTACTTACATGCATTGTATTTTACTTTTCCTTGCATGTTAAACAAGACTGTTGCATGAAAACCAAAACCTTTAGGATAGTCCCTTAATTGAAACCAAAACTAAATTAAAAGTCACCACAAGATAAAATCCACTGCCACAACATTCCAAAATATAAAACAACTCAAAATATAATCACAAACAGAACAACAAAACTACAATTGCAACTAAATTAAAACGTCTCGTTGAATGATCGGGAATACCTCGGATGATGTAACCCACGTGTTGCTAACGGGATTTCCCACGGTCTAAATGAAAGTGTGGAACTCATTCAGTTGAGTTTAACAAATTCATCTGGACTAAGTGAATTCGATGAAAATAACAGTGTAGGGATGACGGAACCGTGGGATCTTAATCGGTTCTGTTTAAACAACTTTAAGATTTGTTTTAATTAAAATATTAAAAAACACTTGGATTTTAAGATTTTCTCTAAACCAAAACACTTCTCTCATCTCCTGATTTATGACTTCTAAAACTAAACCTCTGCAACAACAAGGAGCTTAGAGTATGGTGGGCAGCACGACCATCTTCGTCAGCAAAACAACTCTACATTAGCAAAACCATTCCTAGAATTAAATAATCAAGCCATAGGATTTCGAGGTTGTTTGCCTAGTGAAACATAAATCCTTAACTTTTTGTTAGGCATTTATATAATAATGTTATGTAAATTAAGCCCTAACCGGTCTTAGGACTCCGAGGTAGTCGTTTGGTACGACATAAACTCTCACATCTTCAAGGCTACTTGTGTGATGATATCATACAAGCATAAGTCCTAATTAATTAAAATTGGCAGGATGGAAGCATTGAATAATTCTCTCAAATTGAAGCCAAACAATAGGATAGTTTGGGAAGTTGCCAAGATTCTTCTTGGATCCTCAGCTTCTCCTACTTCTCTTCTATTGGATTCCAAAAATAAATTGTTCAAAATTTGAGCTAATCCCTATTGAAATTTAAAATATCCAATCCTTTGAAAACCTTAAACTTCGAAATTCTTGAGAGCAAAACCACTGATCATTATTGAGAGTTTTCTTAAGTGATTCCCGTCACTTAGGATGTAATTAACTCTAGGGGCTTGCCCTTATAGGGAACTTTAAGAACCCAAGTAATATAAACCCTGTTTAATTCCTTTATATTAAGCAGGGGAACTTATCGGCTTATAAAACTAGTTCGCAGACCAAACGGATGTCACAAATCTTCTAGTTTATTTAATCGAGACCCATCATCAAGCAGTGTGTCTATTCTTCGGGATAAATACACGGTTTGTGGTTCGATGCTCGTTTATATAAACTATTTAGGATGTGAGATCAGTTTGATTTCATATCTTAAAAAATTTCAAATTTAAAATTATTTTCAAAATCAAATACCACTTTCTAAATTATATATATATATATATATATATATATATATTTAAATTAAAATTCCAAACCTAAAAATTCGCCGACAACTTCTGTAGGCGACACCTTTTTAAAAATACAACACACAAACCTAAAAATATGCCGACAACCCATTATAAAAAGTTTGAATGATTAACCAATCGGGCAGAGCATGATGTGGACACTTTCTAATGAGTTCCTTAAATCTTTCCCAGGCTTCGTATATAGTTTCTCCTTCATATTGACAAAATGAGATAATATCGTTTCTAAGTTTAGTAGTCCTTGAAGCTGGAAAATACTTAGCTAGGAATTTCTGAGTTAACTCCTCCCAATTTTTAATAGAGCCATGTGCTAATGAGTATAACCATATTTTAGCCTTATCCCTTAGTGAGAAAGGAAAAAGCCTTAGCCTAACAACATCGTTTGACATACCGTTATAACGAAATGTAGCACAAAGTTCTAGAAAACTAGATAAGTGTAAATAGGGATCCTCCAAAGGAGTTCCCCCAAACTGATTATTCTGCACCAGTTGGATAATCTCAGGATTTATTTCAAACGAGTCAGGTTCTATGACAGGGTATTGTATGCTTGAAAGTTTTCCAAGATATTATCTTGAAAGTTTTCCATTTCCATTTCTAGTTTTTCGAGTCCTTTTTGTATTTTTACTTTTTTATTTTTTTCAAACTCGGGATCATAAGGCATAAGTCTTGCAGATCCTTTGTTTCGCATACATAGCACAACAAAAAATACATTAACAATTAAACAAATAATAGATGAAATATATTCAACACAACAAAACATTTTCACGAACACCTTATTTTTCACACAAACAGTTTTTTTTTACAACACTTTTTCATATAACAAAACACGTTTTCACACAAAAATAGTTTTTACGACACTACGGTTTTCTAAGTCTAAACCTAATTATTTCAACTAAATTTCTCCTAAAGTTCTTACCGAAGCTTCCCCGGTAACGGCGCCAAAAACTTGACCCGACCCGCAATAACGCAGTAACTTTTGCTTCCAATAGATGGCCTAAAACTTGACCCAATTTTAAATAGCAGCTAGGGTATAAAATCAAAATGTTATAATATTTTAGAAAATATTTTACACACTAGGGGTACTATGCAAGTATACGTATCGTTTCAAGTAATATAGAGTTTTCATTTATAACCCCATTATCGATCCCATAGAGATGAGAGGTAAGCAATCCTTTAGGCTAATTCCAGTCTATTTCTATAAGGCCTAAATTTGGAATTTCGATTAAAATAGTTTTTTTTAATAACTAATCCTAAATAAAGTTCTTAAATAATAAGATAACTTATGGATAAATTGGTTTGGAAAATTTTGAGATGTTAAAGACTACCATTGTCTTGCAATTACATAGATAACGTGTAGGAAAGAAATGCTTATAATTTTATGTAGTAGTGCCAAATAGAAGTAATCCTATTCTTTACCCTTTGGTCCAGGTGTAAAGAACATTGGCTAATCTATAGATTGGTTCAGGATGTTTTATTAGTAGAATGGGTTAATCTAGGCTCACACTACTAGATGTCCAAGGGTGGCTATGGTCGGCCATACCAATGACCCGTTCCCTTTCTATAGACCAAATTATTAGAATTTAGTCTGCCAATCTAAAAACTAATCAATTCTGTGCCCAATAAATAATATCTTCCTATTTATTTGCACATCATTTTGAATAACCTGCATAAAGCCTTCGATTACCCAAGGATTCATGTGATATCTACTAGTTAAGAACTCATCTCCGGATAGGTCTCAGAATTCTTCAACGGCTTTTAACAATACAAGTGATCAATTTGTAAAGTAAATAAATATCCGGTATGAATATCATCACCATAATTTAATAAAAGAATATCTAAGCAAATCTTAATTCCTAAACATGCATCTATTTCATTACAAAATAAAAGTAAATGAAAATAATGGCATAAGAAGTAAAAGTGTTGATAGAATTAAGTAATAATTTAGGTGCCAACAAGGAACTTATTTCATTAGTATTCTATTATATTTATGCAACTATCTATCACCAAGAAGCATTTAATAGTTAATTTTATCATAAAAATGATTTTCCTACATATGCCACTACTTCATTTAAAAGAAAGAGTAAAGAAAATCACTTACGAAGCATGGATAAATTACGACAGAAAACTCGGTTTAAAATAAATAAAATCTACTAGAAAGTATTTACAATAATTACAAGAGAATGAAGAACACAATACTTAGCTTTTTCCCTCTGAAGGAAAGAAGAAGATCTCTCCACCAAAGTCTCCCACCGATCCATGCGCCGCTAGTACATCCCATACATAAATATCTCAAAATCCCTCACCAATCTCTCCATAAGATGTAGAAATCTACATATTCATGACTCTAAAATGACTTAAATGACTAAGGGGAAAGAAAGAGAGGGGGAGAGAGAGAGAGGCAAAAAGAAGAGACACACCCTTGCTGTATAATTGGTCCCTATTTATAGAGCTTTGAAAATGACCAAGGGTTGCTTTAGGCACCTCTTCAAAATTCGGTCTAGATACATTGAATCTTCTAGAAACAATTCTGGCGCCTAGGCGCTTGGTTCTGGCACCTAGGCACCAGACTCCGTACCCAAAACAGTCACACCCCTTCACTTTGGTTCGCACCTCTTCGTGATTTAAACCGCTCCAATGTGTCTAGATTCATTGTATCACATGTCCTATATATTAGGAATAACTTCCAGTCTTCTAGAAGGTCTAGAAACTACTTAACACCATCAAAATAACTCCCAAAGTTGTCAAAATTCCGTCCAATAACCTTTTCTGGATGATTCTGGTGCTTAGGCCTTGATTCTGGCGCCTAGGCGACGTTTTCTCGTCGTCACTGGCACCCTGTGCGCAGCTCCACTGTTTTGCTCCTTTTTGCTCCGTTTCAACTCTATTTTGCCCCATTTCAGTTGCGTTGCGTTCCTAACCTCTTCACATACAAGATAGATAGAAAAGTATCCTTTCTCAAAAGTATAATTTCATTCAAAAACTTGTGAGAAATATAAAAGATATTAAGCATAGAAAGACATATTGATATGTGCCAAGTCAGAATTTTCTTCCATGCTCATTTTGGCTCAAAATTTTCTAGTTTTTGCTTCATTTTCTCTAAAGTCATATTTGTATACTTGAAGACAAAAATATGCAAAATACCTTCCTTTAAAGTGTAATATCATTAAAAATGTGCATAAAGTGGGCATGAAATGAACACTAAAATAGGTAATTTTTAAGTGGATCACAATGCATATATGTAATTTTGCGGGAATTGAAACTTGCTTATGAGAAACGCTGAGCAAGCTTGTAGATAGGTTCTTCATGGGCATACCGAGTCCCACATCATAACTTTGTGGGTCCTATTTGTTTAAGTGTATAGATGATTGTTCAAGCAAGGCATAATAAGTTTAATCATCCTCCAAAATATCCAAAAGGTTATGAGAAGAACCCAGGGGGCCAGGCCCCGGACACCTCACAATCATTTGAGAAATCTATTGTTTATTCAAACATATTATGTTGCTTGGTGACTCATCTTTATCATACTCTTATGCTCAATGAACTAAAGTTCTGATCATGCCAAAATGGGGTAATTATCACTTGAAATTCTATCTATAGATTATGTGAGTGAAGACCTTTAGGGGCACATTGACTTAATAAGAAGTTTAACCGATTTGATTTTGAAGTTGGGCTTGTAGTGTTTCAAATATGTTTACAATTAACTTCATCTTCTTTTCTAACTTATATTAGTCAAATTTGATTAAGCCCAACTCACTACCAAGCCCTTAAGACTTAATGGGTAAATTTACAATTTAACACAAAAGTTAACTTATGTGATCATGATTCTTAATCCTTATCAAAGTATTGACTTATCGTTAAACCATTGATTAGGGGTTTTGGATCATTAGATAATATCTTCTAAAGATGAAACCCCTAACTCTGGAATCATTTAATTTTGATTATCTTCCTAATTAAGATAATTAATGAGATTATAATTTTATATTTTCTGTGACAAAGGTGAAATTAGTTTCTACCATTTAAATCCTTTGCATTTTGATCATCTAAATATCTCAATTATGATCATTCATTACTATTTACCCCTTGATTAGGCCAAAACATTTATTAAGGATTAAATTTCTTAATTACAATTTTGCCCCTATAAGGCCTATCACTTCATAATTTGTTAAATATAACTCAAATGACTTTAAAATTTTTATGTTAAACCACTAATGGGTCAATTAAAATATTAAAGAAGAAATTGTGATTTTTATAATTTTAATTTAAGTAATATAATTATTTACATGCAAAAACTTAATTAAAAGAAATTATTTATTCTGAATAAAATTATTAGAGGTTCACATAGATCAGTAGACCACTTGAACCAATTTTTATGATTTTTTTTAATTTTAATTTAATTATTACAATTATTTTTATGTTGTAGAGTATTAATTAAATATAAAATATTATTTATTTTGAAAATTAATTTTTTTTATTAAATCTCTCTAAGGTTAGGGAACCAAAAAAAATAAATTTTATATTTTTATGATTTATATTTTAATTATTAGAATTAATTTTAGTGAGAAATTAAAGAGAATCCATTTTTAGTCTTAAAAATTAATATCTTTATTTAGAATTTTAGGAATATTATTTTAATAGTTTCAAAATGATCAGGAGACCAAATGTGATAATTTGGTGCATTTTTATATTTTTGTGATTTTTATGATTTTTTTATTTTTTTTAATAATTTCTTTAATTATTTTAAAAAATTCAAAATATGCTTAGAAATGAAATGTTTATTTTAATTACCATTTTATTTTTATAAAATTCCTCTAGTAACAAGGAACTTCCAAAACCAATTTCATAACTTTTTGACTTATATTTTAATTAGTATAATTATTTTAAAGTCATAAATGCTATTTAACTTAGAAAATCAAATTAGGTGATCAAATTAACTCCAATAAACTTAAAATATTTTATGGGAATTCCTCTGACCTCAACCCACAGTAGGAAACAAAAATTAAACCATTTCCATTTAAATTTAGTCCAATATAATTTTCTTTATGTTTAGTGAGTTGATTAAAATTAGGGTGAGTTTTAATGTGCTAAATCAAATTTATATTTTTCCTAGGTTCCTCTGGTCACATGGAACCTACCAAAATATTTGTATATTTTTCTGATGAACATACTAATTATTATAATTATTTTATTAAAACAGACACAGTAAACTTGAAAAATAAGGATCACCTCATAAAGACCTCCCCAGATCTTGGAAAAATCAGAAAAGATCTCCCATGATAGAGAGAACAAAAGTCCTAAGTTTCAAGCCATGGTGAATTGCCCAAGAAAATGGAGAATTAAAAGACTAAATACAATATTTAATTAATTAAAAATAAAATACACATCAAATATATATGAAACTATTTTCACATTATCTCCTCTGTTCACTGAGCAAGGGGATATTTTAATTTTATTTTTGCAATTTTTCTACAACATGTTATAGATTTTTAAAGATGGATTGAATTAAATAATTCAAAAAATACCTATTTTTCCCAGTTAAGTGACTCAGCACCACACCATCCTACGTCGCTCCAAAAGCACATGCGGTGCACCTCCATTTAAAGCTGCCATCTGAGTTACCCCAAGCTTTTTGAACCATGCTTCTGTCCAGCACAATCAAAGTAGCCCATCCAATACATGCTCGACCAAATGACGCCTGTTCATCATCTTCAACTAGTTAATCCCGAGAGCCATCCACCATGCAACTCTAAGATCTTGAGCTAGACTCAACTAAATCACCCGGGTTTGATCCTATAGAATCATCTAGTCCAGACGAACATATCCATTTAGTTTATAGGGTGTAAAATATAATATTTATGCATGGAGAACGATAAAAAGCTCGGGAGGAAGTGAAAGCTCTATACCTTGGTCTGAGAAGGTAGGCCTCAATCAAAAAGGTTCTACACCTTTATAGTAACCTTGAGAAGCTCCTCCAAGCAGCACTTTGAGCTCTCCTTAGGTCCAGGTATGAACTTGATCAAACCCAATTTGGGGGGTTGATCAAACTCTATGCTAGAGGCTCTCTGTGATGGGGCTTTTGTGGGGGATCTTCTTCTCTCAGTCTGGTGATGGTGTGGGTACAAGCAATTGAATTTTGGTGTAGTGTTGAGCTGTGGTGAATGGTTTCCTATTTTAGTTGAAATTTGACCTCAAAGATTGAACTCAGAAAGTGACGATTAGGGCTAGATGTTGGTTGGCCTAAGCTTAGAAGGGCTGCAGGAAGCTCTAGAAGCAATTTGATAGAGTTTCCCCAAGGAAAATGTGCATCTACTTTTTTAGCCGTGAAGAGGTGGGCTTAAATAGCCATGACTAGGGTGGAGCTCATGGCTTCATTTTAGGTGCACTTAGCTGCTTAGGTGGAAGGCAGTAAGGCTCCATTGACCAATCAGGGTTGGACACATGGGATGGGTGAGTTTAGATTTAATTTAGTGTGTGCTGGCTCTCGATTTTGGCTCCTCCAAAGACTAGGTAGGTTAGACAAGGTGGTGCTCAGGCTAAGGTGGACAGGTGAGCCACTGAGCAGTCCACAAAGGTATTAAATTGGCTTAGTGATGGGTTTTGGCAAAGATCCCCTTTGGTTTAACCATAATGGGATTAAATCCCCAAATTTTAGGGTCCTTTGGTCCATGACTCAAATAGATTGCGCTAAGAGCATTTAGGTCAGTCCCTAGAGTCCACTTGGTGGCTGTGGTGAGCTTGTCTAGGTTACATTTGGTTTGATTTTGTCACATTGGGTCATGGGTTCAATTTAGGTCAATTGGGTTCAAGTTGGGCTAGGTTAGGTTCAAGTTTTGGTTTGGTCTAATTGATTGTTCAAAATGGTATGTATGGTTGTCAAAAAGTGTTTAGAAAAGTATTAGAGCGATTTTGAATTAATTTAGGAGGTGGAACTGGGGAAATTTGGGTATTTAGTTAATTTTAGGCAGGCATGTTTGATTAGACTTGGGTTTGGGTTAGGATAGAGTTGGGTCAAGAGTTAATTGGATGTTTAAAATGATCCATGGGAATGTTAGGAAGAGTTTTGGAATGAAATTGGGTGGAGATTTTATGGTTAGGGCATTCAATTTGGTGGAATTTGGGCATGTGGCACATTTGGGGAAAATTTGGGGATTTTGATTTAGGTTGGATTTGGGTGAGGTTTTGGCTCAAATGTGGGTTAATTGATGAATCAATTTGGTTTATAGGAATGTTAGGAGGAGTTTAAAATTCAATTTTGGGGAATTTAACCGAACTTATGGGTTCAATTTGGGGAGGTTGGGTCATATGGTCAAAGTAGGGCCTTTTGGTTTGGATTGAATGTGGGTTTGAAATTGGGTCAAGTTGGACTTGGATTTAGTTGGGAATGAGATTAGGTATTGTGAATTTGAGTTTAGAATTGAAATTGAGGGAGATTGGGGTCAATTTGGTGGACATTAGAGCCGATTTGGGCATTTTGGGCCTTAAGGGGAAATTTGAGGCTTTTGGTCAAAATGGGTTAAGTGAAGTGGTTTAAATTGGTTTTGGGAACATTTGGGATGATTTTTTAGTTTTTTAGAGTTTTTGGAATTTTTGGATTTGGAGGGGTATTTTGGTCATTTTGTGTATTTTAGGGGTATTTTAGGAATTGTGGTAAATTTGGAGTATTTTAGTCAATTTTGATGGTGGAGAACATGTTGGGATGGCTTTTGGAGAGAATTTGGGAGTTTGGGTAATTTTGGAATTTTTGGTCAAAATTAGGGTTTAAGGGTAATTTGGTAATTTGGTGGAGTTTTGAGGGTGAAAGATCAAAAGTTGGAACTTTTTGGTAAAATTGAGGTTAAATATGAATTTCAACCTACTTGAGCCATGGACCAAGAGAGGTCCCACTTTGGATCCTCCATGTGTTGGTTTTAGCCAAACCCTGACCTAGGGCTAAGGGCTAAGGAAACCACCCATATGAGTTTCCAAATGAGTAGGGGGCAAGTGTGAGGAAGTTTGGTATGCTTTATTTAGGGTTGTGAGGTAGTGAGTGTATGTATAATGTGCAAGTGTGTGTGTGAGCCTCTCCCAGACCACCCAGGGCGAGTCCTAAGGCTTAACCATCCTATAGGGAACTCCCCTAAAACTTCCTTATGCTTGGTCTCATCCTCCTAAGTACTTAGAGGTTAGACAATAAGCATTTGAAAACTCCAAGTGAAGCAAAGATGTGTTTTGAATTTCTATGGGGTAAGGGTTCTACTGCTAGTCTTCTAAGATAGTCACTGATACACCTAAAATATATAGTATTTTGATGCACATTTTTATACCTATTTTTAATGATATTGCACTTTAATGGATGATATTTTGTATTTTTCTTGCAGGTATGATTAAAATGGATGGTCATGATGAAAGGAGCAAAATTGGATGAAATTTGGAGCAAAAAAATTAAAAATAAAAAAACTTGCACTGGCGGCTAAGCGCCGCTGGGTCGGCGCTTAGCCGCCAGAGTTAAAAATCAAATTTCAAATGGGATGAAACTCTTAGTGGTAACGTCCATAACTTCCTTTGGGCAGCAAGTTTGAATGAAAGGGTGCGTTTCTTGGTAGATACATCGAATCTGGACACATTTTGAAGAGACACCAATACACCTTTTGGTTTACTATTTAAAGAGAGTCTTAGGAAAGATTAAGAGACTCTTCCTTTACATTTTGAAGGGTTATTTCTTTCTTTTTTTCTTTTGTTCTTCCACTGTATTTTTAAGAGTTTTTATTTTAGAGTAGGAGTAGAGAGTAGAAAGGAGAAAAGGGTCAGAGTGAAGTATTCTTCTTCCCACTTCTTCTATCTTTTAGTTTAGTTTTTATTGAAGTCTGAAGTCTTTATTCTGAGTCAACGGAGTTGGAAGACTTGCTCTGAGAAGTAGTTTTTAGCACCGTTGCCAATTTTCATATCATATTTGTAAGCACATATATTTATCGGGGATCAAGTTTTTGGCGCCGTTGCCGGGAAAAATTAATTAAATTGTATTTTAAAGAGAATTAAGAAATTATAAATTTTTACTTTTCTTTATTTTTGTTAGTGTATTGTATTTTGTTTTGTTTTATTATTGTATGCGTAGTTCAGGCTCTGAAGGACTTGTCCCTTACGATTCTGATTTAGAAAGAACTATCAGAAAAAAAAAAAAATAAAAATACAATAAAAGAAAAAAATATTCAAGAAATGTCAAATCATCAAAATCAAAATGTTGGCATCCATAAAGAATTAAGACCTTTAAGAGATTATGTTAACCCTACGGTAGATGAACTTCGTGGTAGTATTCAAAACCCTATTGTAGCTGCTAATTCTTTTGAGCTTAAACCTGCTATTATCCAAATGGTGTCAAATAATCAGTTTGGGGAGCAACAACTGAAGATCCTAATTTGCATCTTTCTAATTTTCTAGAGTTGTGTGTTCCTTTTAAATATGATGGTGTTTCAGATGATGCTATTAGACTTAGACTTTTTCCTTTCTCACTAAGGGATAAAGCTAAAATGTGGTTACATTCGTTAGCACTTGGATCAATTAGAACTTGGGGTGAACTGTCACAAAAATTCCTTGCTAAATATTTTCCATCATCTAAGACTGCTAAGTTGAAAAATGATATAACATCTTTTTGTCAGTTTGAAGGGGAATCAATATATGAAGCTTGGGAAAGGTTTAAAGATCTCCACAGGAAATGTCTACATCAAGCGATACCAGATTGGTTAATAATTCAAACTTTTTATAATGGATTAGTTGGATCTCTTAGATCAATCATCGATGTTGCTGCTAGTGGATCATTAAAGTCTAAACCATTTTCTGATGCTTATGCTTTTGTCGGCATATTTTTAGGTTAAGTTGTATTTTTGAAAATGGGTCGCCTACGAAGTTGTCGGCGAATTTTAAATTTTAAATTTAATATATATATATATATATATATATATATATATATATATATATATATTTTTTTTTTTTTTTTGGGGGAAGGAGCTACACTTGGCTCCCTACATGTTGATTAAAAATATGAAGTTACAAAAGTGATCCCACAGGGATGAGGAACCCACTACAACTCCACACCAAAAAGAAAAGTGACTAAGTAAAAGAAATAAACAAGTAAGAAATCTGCCACTCCCAAAAATAGAGACAAATCAGCCCAGGAGAAAACACCCAAAAGCAAATAAACCATGTAAAACTAAAAATCTCCTACAGTAACTATAAACGACCATAGCGAGTGCGGGGAGAGTAACAAAATGTCTGGGACATTACTCCAATATTCGAAATGAGGAGCTTGGAAAGAGTCGACTGGATGAGTTGATGAAGGCTGGGGAGGTAGAGTAGAAGAAACCATTATCTCTTGGGAAGATAAAGCTTTTTTAGCAATCCAATTAGCGAGGCTCGTTACCTTCTCCGAAAGTAAAGTTAAATTGAACAGATGAGTCGTGGCGACGAAGGATCCGATTTTGTAGACCCAGGTGGAATGATGCCATGGAGGGGGAAGGTCATTCTGAAAATACTGTAGTAATGTAGAAGAGTCACCCTCCACAATGATATATGACCACTGAAAAAGAGTAGCAATGTGAAGAGCCCAAAAAACAGCAGCCAATTCAGCCTCCAATGGATCAGCTGCAGGTAGTGGGAGCCTGGAAGAAGAGCAAACCTTTACCAATATGGTCTCCGAAAATACCTCCAATGCCGGCAATCCGATTTTTAAAAGCACCATCGGTATTGACTTTAATAAAAGGAGGGCTAGGAGCTTTCCAAAAGATCTTAATGACTTTGTGAGGCATAGGTCTATTGGGCGACAAGGAAGACTCGTAGGATATTTGGAAAGTTTTTAACGAAATCAATTTTGAGATAAAAGTGAGGCGATGGGTAACAACCCTATCGGCTTTATGAAGCACCCCATCATATTTAACCCCATTTCCGTGCATCCAAATGAACCAAGCCACAATACAAGGGATCTCCCCAACTTTAGCTTTTCGCGGAGTTCCGGGAAGCATTAAATTCTTGCCAATCTAACGATAGGCGATTAATTTTCAATTTGCTGATAAGACCTGACCAAACCTCTTGAGAGAAAGGGCATTTGAAAAAGAGATGACTCGAGTTTCGAATTAACGGCACGAGAGAAGGCATTTAGAAGGGCCTCTCAAACCTTTGAGTTTTAGAATATCATCGGTTGGGAGGATCCCTTGGAAATTTCTCCAAATGAGGAAGGACATGGAGGGTGTAAGATATTTGTTCCATATGTTATTGCCCCAATCAACTCGATTCCGGGAGTTGATAGTAGAATAAATATGTTTGGTAATACTGCTATGTTTACCATTAATCCATCCGAGTTTATCGGGTTGAGACCTATCAAAAGGGATTTGAGCCACACTGATCCACAACGGTGTTAGCTGATAAAAGTTTCGAGTTTAGGAATGGACCAATTCATGTTGTCCCAACGGCATGAAATAGGGAAATGGTCTTTGTTAATATTAGGTAGGGGAACCAAAAGTTCCCTTTGACACCAATTTTCTTGCCGAACGGGATATCACCCTTGCCCAACTCCCGGTAAATCGAGAGATTCAGCGGTATCTTTGTTGATTAGCATATGTTTCCAGATTCTAGAAATACTGTTTTGATTTGAGAGGATAAGGGATGAGTGTTTCGCAATATTTCCCTTTCATGAATTGAGCCCAAAGAGAATTCTGCTCCACTGAAATGAATCCATAGCTTACGAAAATTAACTTGTTGTAGATGTTTCAATCCTTTAAAACCTAAACCACCGGCAACTTTAGGCAAGGCTACCCTTTGCCAACTAGCCCAATGAAATTGTTTTCTTTGGCCGGACGAAAGAAATCGTTAAAGATTCTTTCGATCCGAATCTCGGAACTTTTCTTTAAACGAGCCATCCGTAAGATATAAGAAGGGAAAGAGGTTAATATACTATTCGAAGTGTAATTACGCCACCGGATGAGAGAAAGGAATTGGACCAATTTGAGAGTTGAGTGTTCGGCTTAGCGATGATCTCCTCGAAATGAGTTTGTTTAGATGCTGCCTTTGATAAGAAGAACCCCAAGTACTTTATAGGGAGGCTAGTTTTGACAAAGCCGGTGAATTCGGTGGTCCGAGTGGATAATGTTAGGATGGATGTTGTTGGGGAATAGCAATTCACACTTGTTTTTGTTGAAATTAAGGCCGAAATGCATTGAAACTTGTTGAGGCGGAACATCACCTTTTGATCTGCAGCTTTAGAAGCTCTGGAAAATATCATTAAATCATCGGCATATAAAAGGTGAGAGATATTAATGTCCGACCTATGGTGGAATTGAGCATAAGGATGGTTAGAGACTTGAGTGTCCGAAGCCCGGAGAGATAGTCCATAACAATGATAAAAATGGTGGGAGAGAGTGGATCTCCTTGTTTCGACCCTCTAGTAGCTACGAAATCACCCCGGCATTTGCCATTAATAAGGATAGAGTGGTTATTATTCGAAGCCATCTCTTTATGAGTGAACGAAATCCACTAGAGAAACCTCTAGCATGAAGCACCTGAAGAATAAAGTTCCAGTCAATAGTATCATAAGCCTTTTTAATGTCTAGTTTGTAAATCAAGTTACCACCCCTAACAGGCCTGTCCAGATCCAACAAAATTTCTTGAGCAAGGAGGGCATTATCGACAATGGATGCTGCCTTTAACAAAAGGCGATTGGTTGGGGCGATAATTTGAGCAAGGTGAGGTTGCAATCTACCAACCAAGATTTTACTGATCACCTTACTAATAACAGTGGTTAGACTAATTGGTCTATAGTGGTTCCAGCACTTGGGGGCATTGATCTTAGGCACAAGAACAATGGTGGAAGCATGGAAGTATTGGGGAATGTCCTTTCCAGAGAAGAAGCTTTGGATAGCAGAGGTAACCTCAGCTTTACAAGTGTTCCAGGTTTTTATAAAAGTCGGCACTATACCCATCGAGTCCTGTTGTTTTAGAGTCATCGATAGAGTTGAGAGCCACCCAAATTTCCTCCAGGTGAGGGAATATCAGCTAATTGGAGAGACCGAGTGTAATTATGTTCTTTATCAAACAGTGCTATCATCGATAGGAGATCTACTTGCCGGGCTTAAAAGTAAGAAGTTCCGGTAATACTTGACGACATCATTGGCAATAGCAGCTTCCTCATTCGGTAAATGACCTTGTTCGTTTAAAATGGAATGAATAGCATTACATTTCCTTTTGAATTTTATCCATGCATGAAAGAATTTAGTGTTCCTATCTCCATCTTTAAATTTAGAGGTAGCGACTTTTTGTCTAAGGAGTTGGTCTTGCCGATCAATAAGAGTAAGAAGATGCTCTTGAGCGATGACCATGCGGCAATATTTAGTATCATCGAAAGGGCAGCAACTTCCAAAGAAGAGAGATCCTTCTCAGCACTGTACAATGTTTTGAGTGATGTCACCAATAGTTTCCCAACTCAGGTGAGAGAGGACGGCAGCCAATTTCGATTGAAGATTCGAAGTCCGATTGTCCCCACTCCAATCCTTTATATATATATATATATATATATATATATATATATAATTTGGAAAGTAGAATTTGATTTTTTGAAAATAATTTTAAGTTTGAAAATTTTTTTAAGATATGAAATCAAACTGATCTCACATCCCAAATAGTTTATATAAACGAGCACCGCACCACAAACCGTGTATCTATCCCGAAGAATAGACCCACTGCTTGATGATGGGGGCTCAATTAAATAAACTAAAAGATTTGTGACATCCGTTTGGTCTGCAAATCAATTTTATAAGCCGACAAGTTCCCCTACTTAATATAAATGAATTAAGCAGGGTTTATATTACCTGGGTTCTTAAAGTTCCCTATAAGGGCAAGCCCCTATAGTTAATTACATCTTAAATGTCCGAAAACACTTAAGAAAACTCTCGATAATGATCAGTGGTTTTGCTCTCAAAAATTTCAAAGTTTAAGGTTTTCAAAGGATTGAATTTTAAAAATTTCAATAGGGATTAGCTTAAATTTGGAACAGTTTATTTAGGGAATCCAATAGAAGAGAAGTAAGAGAAGCTGAGGATCCAAGAAGATTCTTGGCAACTTCCCAAACTATCCTATTGTTTGGCTTCAATTTGAAAGAATTATTCAATGTTTCCATCCTGCCCATTTTAATTAATTAGGACTTATATTTGTATGACATGATCATACAAATAGCCTTGAAGATGTGAGGGTTTATGTCGTACCAAACGACTTCCTCGGAATCCTAAGACCGGTTAGGGCTTAATTTACATGACATGATCATGCAAATGCCTAACGAAGAGTTGAGGATTTATGTTGCACTAGGCAAACTACCTCGAAGTCCTATGGCATGGTTATTTAATTCTAAGAATGGTTTTGTTGAAGTAGACATAAGTCTTGCTGACGACGATAGCCGTGCTGCCCACCATGCTCTAAGCTCCTTGTTGTTGCAGAGGTTTAGTTTTAGAAGTCATAAATCAGGAGATGGGAGAAGTGTTTTGGTTTAGAGAGAATCTTAAAATCCAAGTATTTTTTAGTGTTTTAATTAAAACAAATCTTAAAGTTAATTAAACAGAACCGATTAAGATCCCACGGTTCCGTCATCCCGGCACTGTTATTTTCATCGAATTCACTTAGTCCAGATGAATTTGCTAAACTCAACCGAATGAGTTCCACACTTTCATCTAGACCGTGGGAAATCCCGTAAGCAACACGTGGGTTACATCATCCGAGGTATTCCCGATCATTCAATGAGACGTTTTAATTTAGTTACAATTGTAGTTTTGTTGTTCTGTTTGTGATTAAATTTTGAGTTGTTTTATATTTTGGAATGTTGTGGCGGTGAATTTTATCTTGCAATGACTTTTAATTTAGTTTTGGTTTCAGTTCAGGGACTATCCTAAATGTTTTGGTTTTCATGCAACCGTTTTATTTATCATGTAAGAAAAGTAAAGTACAGTGCATGTAAGTAAATTGCAATAAAGTAAATTGCAATTAAATAAAAGCGTACATGGAGGGTCTTCCCGTCATCCCAAGCTTCACTTAAAACACATGTTAATGCATTTAAATATTTCAACAGATACCTAGGTAAAGCTAAGGGAAGGGTTTTGGTTGTCTACCAGATTCCTAATCCTAGAACTAGTCATTTCCTATGACGTCTAGGTTCTTGTTTTGGTTTAAGGATGATTTTCTTCATCAAAGAACAACTAAATTCAGTTGTTCTTCCAAAACATCCCGTCATATTGAGGAAGTGCTTAGGACGAGTCCTAAACATCTTTTCAATACTTCTGGGATTGTTTTAAGTCCAAGTAAATTTAGTTGCACAGGTGAATTAATCATCCAAGAGTTTAGTTAAACTTTGTTTCTTGCTCAGTGAACTTAGGTATTTGATTACCTGAAGTGCCATCTCACTTAATACTCTATTTAAGAGTTATAATAATTAAAGCCTTTAAGGGCAAGTTCGTTTATCGAGAATTTCAATCATTTTTAATTTAGTTCAATTATGAGGTTTTAATTGATAATTTTAAGTTTGGAATAGTGTTCAAATTATTTTAGATTTAATTCTTAATGATTTCATTTAGGTTTGTTGTTAAATGATTTTAATTCAATTTGATTTTAATTTAATTTAATTTTAATTTAATTTAATTTGAATTTTTATTAAATTTAATTTTATATAATTTAATTTAATTTTATATAATTTAATTTAATTTAATTTTGATTTAATTTAATTTAATTTTAATTTAATATAATTTTATTTAATTTAATTTAATTTTAATTTAATTTTGATTTAATTTAATTTAATTTAAATTTTGATTTTAATTTTAATTTTAATTGTTAGTTTTAGTTTAACTTTAATTTTAATTTGATTTTAATTTAATTTGTCTTAATTTTACTTTTAATTATTAATTTAGATTATTATTTTAAATTTTTAATTAAGAATTAAATATTGTTAAAGTGACTAATTTAGGGATTTTTAAATTAAAGAATAAATGTCCTCTTAATAATATCCCTATTTTAAAGATCCAAATTTAAATATATTCTTTCCAAAATTTAAATTATTTAATTAATTAAAATTTCATTTTTGATATTTTCAAAGTGTTTAATAGGTTCCTACCCCTTAATTTCCCTAAGTTTCAATCATTCAAGAGAAAGTTAAAATCAAATATTTTACCCCCCATTTTGATTAAACCTAAAGTTTTAATTAAGGGTTAAAATTTTTAATTACCCTTATGCCCTTTTAAGCTTATTTATTTCATAACTCATTAAATTGAGCTCAAATGAATTTGAAATTTTTATGTCACCTCACTCATATGTAAATTAAGACATTAGAGGAGAAAATGTGATTTTTTCGAATTTAATTTATTTATATAATTATTTTTAGTAGAAATAGGGTTTTTTTAAAGAAAATTCAACAACGTGACCAAGGTAAAGTTTCTGTCCTTGAAATAATTATGGGGTATTTCTAATAACTAGAGGACCACTTGGACCAATTTTAGTGATTTTTTGAGTTATATTTTGTTTATTATAATTATTTTGAATTTTAGAGTTTTAATTAATTTTAAAATAAAATAAAAATTGGAAAATAGATTTTATATTTTTCATAAATCTCTCTGACCTCAAGGAGTCCAGAGAAACAAATTTTATAATTTTCCGATTTTATTTTGATTTATTCGAATTATTTTAGTGAAAAAGGTTAAAAATTCATTTTTTAATATTAAAAATTACATTAAACTTTTAAAATTCAATATCTTATCCTAGGGACTTAGGAAAAATATTTGGATTGTTCCTAAAAGATTAGGAGTCAAAATGTGACATTTTTATGTTTTTTAATATTTTCGTGATTTTTATTATTTTTTAATTATTAAAATATTACAATATGGTGAAAAATCAACTTTTTTAGAAAATTCCAATTTTAATTTTCCTAAACTCTCCTAATATCAGAGAAACTCCAAAACCATTTTTGTGAATTTTTGAAAAGTATTTTTGGAGTTATGAATTTTTAAAGTTTCATTTTAGTTATGTAACTTAATTAATCCATTTTGTGGGGTTAAACATTTCTAATTGATTCCAAATTTTTATGTGAGGTCTCTCTGATCCTAAGGATCAGTAGAGAGTTGTTTTCAAGTCAATTTGATATGTGGTTTGCCCTAATTAATTCAAATTCAATTTTAGGGTTTTAGGCCAATTAAGGTTATTATGAATTAATTAATTCAAAATATATTTTTCATAGGGTTCTCTAGTCGTAAGGAATATCCCCAAATTTTTCTAGAATTTATTTCACAACATGCTAATTATTGGAATTAAAATACCTAAAACAGTGACATGAAATTGAAAATTTAATAACTCTTCACATAAATGGCCTCTGACCTTGAAAAATTAAGGGAATGTTTCCAAGATTAGAGGCTTCAAAAACCCTATGGTCTCATGCCATGGTGAATTGTCTATGTAAATGAAGAATCAAAATACTGAAAACAGCAAATAAATTATTAAAAATAAAATACTCATCTAATTAACTTGATTTCTTTTCCACATTATTCTCCTCTGTTCACTGAGCAAGAGAGTATTTTTATTTTATTTTTGTGATTTTTCTATGCAAAGATATTAATTTTTGAAGGTCTGGGCGTTTAAATAATTCAAAAATACCCTATTTATCTACTTATCCACGCGGCGCCAGCGCAACATCGGCAGCTCCGAAAGCCCACGCGGCGCATTCCTATTCGACGCCGCCTCTTGAGTCAGCAGCCACGCATCCCGCGGTTCATGTACCATCCCACCGTCCGACTTGATCTTGACCGTCCGCTCGATACACGTGCAATCCAATGGCTCCTGGTCATCGTCTACGACTGGTGTGCACCCGTAACCGTCCACACTAAAACCCTAAGATCTCACTCGATTCTCAATGGATTTTCATGTTCTTATGCTCTATGGATTCGTCTTGAAGAGACGAACACATCCATATGGTTTATAGGCTATGAAATTAACTTAAACAAAATAGAGAATCACTGGAAGCTCGGGAGGAAGTGTGAGTTCATACCTTTGTTCAGAGAAGTGAAGTTTCGATCCAAGAGTTGTGTCACCTTCGATTGGGTCCAGGCAAGCTCCAGATGAAGTCTCTGGCTCTGGGGAATTTTCTAGGTGTGAAAGTGACTAAGCCCGATCACAAAGCTTGGAGGCTAGAGGCAATGGCTGGCTTGGTGATGGGGCTTTTGCTGGGAAACTTCTCCTCTTGGTCTGGTGAAGGTGTATGACCAATCAATTTGGAGATTGGCTCACTGTGGTGAAGTGTCCTGTTTTTTGGGTGGATTTTTAACTCAGAAATTGAGCTCACAGAGGGGGTTTTAGGGCTGGATTTTAGTGGGGATCAAGTTCTCTATGTCTGGGGAGGAGTCTGGAATAATTTTGGCAGAGTTTCCTTAAGGTTTGGTTCAACTCTCTTCTTTGGCCGAGAGGTGGTGGTGTTTAAATAGGCATGGCTGGAGGGCTTCCCAGGGGCAATTGGAGGTTGGGATCAGCTGCTCAGGGGAGGAGAAGAAGAGCTCTGGTGTCCACTAGGGTTGAGACAGCTCAGCAAGGGAGAATTTGAAAGTTTGGCTCACATGGAGCTTTCGGCCATGGCATTTTACGACAGCTGTGGTGGCTGGCCGGCCAGGCATGGGTCACCATCTGACTCAGTGGGGTCAGGGGTTGAATTTGGTGAAGTCAATTGTAGTTTGACATGTGTAAAAAGCTTAATTAAAATGGAATGGGGGGAGAGTGTATTTTGGGCTTGGTTTGGTCAATCCATGAAAATAGGCTTGGTGCACCTCCCCAAGACTTGATTTTGAGCTGAGGGAATCATTTAGGTTAGCTTGGAAGGGGTGGTGAAGTCTCCATCCATGGTGAGGTGGCTAAGCATGGTTTAGAGTGTAACATGAGTATGGTTAAAAATGCTTAATGAAAGATTAGGAAAGGGTCCCCTCTTCTTGCCATTTATGGCTTGATGAGGTGGAAAGTGGCTTCCATGGCTTCCATGTGGCTTATACATGGCTCAATGGTTCACATTTAGCTTGGAAAAAGCTTGGTCAATTTCATAAAAGGGGATTTCATGAATTTTGGCATTTTTGGTGGAAATTTGGATGAAGCTTTATTTGGAATTATTTGATCATTGGTTTAGGACTTAGGGATGATTTTAATTGAATGGATGATGTAGAGAAATGTCATGTGGGCTTTGGATGAATTTTGGGCCTTTGGATGTGGTGGAAGTGGGCTTTTAGAATGGTTTAAGAAAGTGGGCCCTTAGGCTTGAAAATAAATTGATGGATGGAAATTTTATGAGGGATCATGCCAAATAAATGTTGCAATTGGTTTAGGTATGTGTCATGAGTGGTTTGGAACAAGTGTGAAGTGATTTTGAATTGAATCGGGTTTAATGTGGGATCTTTATTAAAAGGGGCCAAAGTGGGGCCAAATTGGGCTAACTTGGGTTAATGTTGGGCTATATTTGATGTAAATTAATGCTGAGAAATGTTCATGGGAGTGTCACAAAGAGTTTCCAACTTTGGTTGGGCTTTGATTTTGGGATTTGGGCCCATTTAGGTTAGGTTTGGGCTTAGGTCAATTTAAGAGGTTTTGGTTTTAGGTTAGGTTTGGGTGGGGTTTAGGTTCAAATTTGGGGCAAATCAAGTTAGTGTTTTGTTTGTGGGGATGTTAGGAAGGCTTTAGAAAAGATTTGGGGCCAATTGGGGTTGAGTTGGGTTGGTTTGGGCTAGGTTTAGGTCATGGGCCAAAATTGGGCCTTAGGCTTCAAATTGAAATTGGGCTCAAATGTCAATCAAATTGGACTTGGATTTGGTCTAAATTGATATTGGGTATATTTAATTGAAGTTTAAAATTGAATTGGACCAAAATTGAGGTTAATTGGGGTGGTTTGGTTTGACATTGGGTTCACTTAGGTTCAAAATGGGATAAATTGGGGGTTTTAGTAAAAGTGGGGTAAATTGGCAAAATTGGCCCATGTTATAGTTGAACAAAATGAAATTAGGAATATTTGGGATTTTCTGGAATTTTTTGGTAATTTTTAGAATTTTTGGATTTTTGGCTAAGAAGGGCATTTTGGGTATTTGGAGGGTATTGGGGGGGTACTTTTGGATTTTATGGTATTTTTGGATATGGATGATCAATTTGAGTGGGGGGAAATGTTTAGGATTGATTTTAAGGAATTTTCGGTAATTTAGGTGATTTTGTAAATTTTGGATAGTTTCAAGGGCTTTTGGTAGGTTTAGTAGGTGTAGGGCCCCGGGGGTCAAAAATTGAAAATTTGGGAAAATGAAGATTGATCAAATTTGAGTAGGATGGAATCATTTTGATTGAGCCATGAAGCCATATTAAGCTCATATAAGCCATGAGAGGACTCATTTGAGGCATTCACTCTGTTGTTCCTAACCCTCTTAGCCAGGGGCTTAGGGGTTAAGGACCATCCATATGAATTATCTACATGAGTCAGGAAGTCAAGTTGGGTGAGTGTGGTTTTAGGACTTGGAATGTGTGTGAGAGTGTAATGTATGTGCAGGTCAACCCTCACCAGACCAGGCCACCCAAGATAATCCTAAGGCCAAAGAGTGCTACAGGGAACTCATCCTTTAAACCTCCACATTTGATTTCAACCCTCTAGGTGATTAGGGGTCTACAATCAAGCTTGTGGGGTTTGCAGGGAGTTAAGAAGTGTTTGAATTTCTAAGTGGTGGGTTCCATTTCTAGTCCTCTAAGATTAGTCAAGGGAAAAGCCTAAGGCTAGATCCTAAGTACTAAAGAGAGAAGCAAAAAACCTCATGAAAAATGAGGTCAACAGCTTTAATTGAAGAAATGGCTACTAATAATTTTCAATGGCCTTCTGAAAGGTTAAATCCTAAAAAGGTAACCAGTATTTATGAGAATGATGCTTTTACAATGTTAACAAATCAAGTTGCTGCTGTATCAAGGAAGATAGACCAATTTACGATGAATTTTTCTCAGCCGAATCTCATTATTGAAGAAAATTCATTAGGCCAAATGGTTGATTCTTATTCTTCACCAGAGACTGTAAATGCTATAATCAAACCTAACAACCCATATTGCAATTATTATAACCCATGTTGGAAGAATCATCCAAATTTTAACAGGAATAACAATAATCAGGGTGGTGTTAATCAACAATGGGGGAACGCCCAAGTAAACCCATTGGGGTATTGGAACAACCAAGGTAATAATAATATATTAACTTATCCTTCAGGTTATAACAATGCTTTACAAAATAAGGAGAAGAAGTTTTCTTTGTATAAAGTAGTACCACATATGGGAAATCAATTACAAATTCAATGTGCAACCATCAGAATAATTAAAAATCAATTGGGACAAATTGCAAATGCCTTAAGTAATAGATCCCAAGGAATGCTTCCAATTAATACTGAAGTGAATCCAAGAGAAAAAAATAAAGAATAAGTGAAAGAAATTCAACTGAGAAGTGGAAAAGAATTGGAAGGTAGAGTTAAAAAAAAACTGAAGTAGAGAAAAAAGGTTTTGAAAGACCTATTTCTCCACCTAAGGTTGATTTAGAAAACCCACCACCTCCATTTCCTCAGAGACTTCGTCAACAAAAGTTGGATAAGCAATTTTCAAAATTCTTGGAGATATTAAAGAAGATTACCATTAATATTCCATTTGCTAAAGCCCTAGAACAAATGCCAAGCTATGCGAAATTTATGAAGGATATTCTTAATAAAAAGAGGAATTTTGAAGAAAATGAGACGATTGCACTTAGTGAGGAGTGCAGTGTGATAATTCAGAAAAAGCTTTCTGAAAAACTTAGAGATCCTGGTAGTTCACAATTCCAAGTGCAATCGGAGAAAGATTCTATGGAAAAGCTTTATGTGATTTGGATGCAAGCATTAACCTTATGCCTCTATCTATATTCAAAAGACTGGGACTAGGAGAATTAACCCCAACTACTGTAACTCTGCAATGAGTAGATCGTTCGATCACATATCCTAAATGAGTTATAGAAGATGTTTTGGTAAAAGTGAATCAATTTATTTTTCCTGTGGATTTCATTGTGTTGGATATGGAGGAAGATAAAGAGATACCCATAATTTTGGGGAGACCTTTTCTAGCTACAGGCAGAGCTATGATAGATGTACAAAAAGGGGAATTAACGATAAGGGTTAATGATCAGACTGATACATTTAATATTTCAAAATCGATGAAATATCCTGCAAGAGGTAAAGAAGATGAGTGTTTTAGGATGAATGTTATCGAATATTTAAGTGAATGTCATTTCAAATCAACTTATGAAGAGAAAGATGATAGAGAAGAATTTGAATATAAGCAAGAAAAGGAGTTATTTGATTCTGAAGATTTTCAAGAAGAAGATTTAAAGTATGTTCGTGAAAGTTTTGAATTGTTAGATATGACTGAAAAAGATAAATCTTATGGTCCATCCATTGAAAAACCTCCTGAACTTGAGTTAAAAGTGCTTCCTGATCATTTGAAGTATGTTTTTCTAGGTGAATCCTCAACCTTGCTTGTTATAATTTCCTCTCAATTAACAGAAAAAGAAGAAGAGAGTTTGCTTGAAATTCTGAAGAAGCATAAGAAAGCCTTTGGATGGACAATTGCTGATATTAAAGGAATCAGTCCTTCAATTTGTATGCACATAATTCTTATGGAAGATAATTACAAACCGCGGGCTGATCCCCGAAGGAGATTAAATCCTATCATGAAAGATGTTGTTAAGAAAGAAATTTTAAAGTGGTTGGATGCTGAAATTATCTACCCTATTTCAGATAGTGCATGGGTTAGTCCTATTCATTGTGTTCCTAAGAAAGGAGGAGTAACTGTGACTGTTAATGAAAAGAGTTAAATGATACCAAAAAGACAAGCTACAGGGTAGTGAATATGCATTGATTATAGAAAATTAAACCTTGCCACAAGGAAAGATCATTTTCCACTCCCTTTTCTAGATCAAATGTTAGATAGACTGGTTGGGCATAAATACTTTTGTATTCTGGATGGATATACTGGTTACCACCAAATTCAAATTGCTCTTGAGGATCAAGAGAAAACCACATTTACCAGTCCTTATGGTACGCTTGCTTTTAGATGAATGCCCTTTGGTTTATGTAATGCCTCTGCTACATTTCAGAGATGTATGATGGCTATTTTTTGTGATTTAATTGAAAAAGGGATTGAAGTTTTTATGGATGACGTTTCAGTGTTTGGAATTTCATTTGAATCATGTTTAGAACTTATATCTAAAGTTCTAAAATGCTGTGAAGAAACTAATTTGGTCCTTAATTGGGAAAAATGCCAATTTATGGTAGCAGGAGGAATTGTTTTGGGACATCAGATTTCAGAAAAAGGTTTGGAGGTAGATCCTGCAAAAATTCAAGTTATATCTAATTTACCTTGCTTTCGGCATATTTTTTAGGTTGTGTGTTTTATTTTGAAAAGGGGGGGTCGCCTACAGAAATTTTTGGCGAATTTTAATTTAATTTAAATAAATAATTTGAAAAAGTAGTATTTGATTTTGAAAATAATTTTAAATTTGAAAATTTTAAGATATGAAATCAAACTGATCTCACATCCCGAATAGTTTATATAAACGAGCGCCGCACCACAAACCGTGTATCTATCCCGAAGAATAGACACACTGCTTGATAATGGGGCTCGATTAAATAAACTAGAAAGGTTTGTGACATCCGTTTGGTCTGCGAACAAATTTTATATGCCGACAAATTCCCCTGTTTAATATAGAAACATTAAACAGGGTTTATATTACCTGGGTTCTTAAAGTTCCCTATAAGGGCAAGCCCATATAGTTAATTACATCTTAAGTGACGAAAATCACCTAAGAAAACTCTCGATAATAATCGGTAGTTCCGCTCTCGAGGATTTCAAAGTTTAAGTTTTCAAGGGATTGAATTTTGGAATTTCAATAGGGAATGGATCAAATTTAGAACGAGTTATTTTCAGAAGTCCAATGGAAGAAAAGTAGGAGAAGCTGAGGATCCAAGAAGAATCTTGGCAACTTCCCAAACTATCCTATTGTTTGGTTTGAATTTAGGAAAGTCCTAATGTTTATTTAGTATCTTGATCTTGCCAACTTTAATTAGTTAGGACTTATATTTGTATGATAAAATCATACAAATAACCTCAAAGATGTGAGGGTTTATGTCGTATCGGACGACTACCTCGGAAATCCTAAGACCGGTTAGGGCTTAATTTACATGATATGATCATGCAAATGCCTAACGAAGAGTTGAGGATTTATGTTGCACTAGGCAAGCTACCTCGAAGTCCTACGGCTTGGTTATTTAATTCTAAGAAAGTTTTGCTGAAGTAGACTCAGGTTTTGTTGATGACGATGGCCGTGCTGCCCACCATGCTCCAAGCTCCTTGTTGTTGCGAGAGGTTTAGTTGTAGAAGTCATAAATCAGGAGATGAGAGAAGTGTTTGGTTTTAGAGAAAGTCTTAATTTCCAAGTGTTTTTTATGTTTTAATTAAAACAAATCTTAAAGTTGATTATAACAACACCGGTTAAGATCCCACGGTTCCATCCTTCCGGCATCGTTATTTTTATCGGATTCACTTAGTCCGGATGAATTTGCTAAACTCAATCGAATGAGTTCCACACTTTCATTTAGACCGTGGGAAATCCCGTTAGCAACACGTAGGTTACATCATCCGAGGTATTCCCGATCATCCAACAAGACGTTTTAATTTAGTTGTAGTTGTAGTTTTGTGGTTTTGTTTGTGATTAAATTTTGAGTTGTTTTATATTTTGAATGTTGTGGCGGTAAATTTTATCTTGTAGTGTCTTTTAATTTAGTTATGGGTTTCAGTTTTGGTTTCTGTCCTAAAGGTGTAGGTTTTCATGCAACTGTTGTTTATCATGCAAGAAAAGTAAGTGCGATGCGATTAAATAAGTTGCAATAGAGTAAATCGCAATAAAATAAAAGCGTACTTGGAGGGTCTTCCCGTCATCCCAAGCTGCACTTAAAACACGAGTTAGAATATTTAAGCATTTAAAGTAAGTTCCTAGGTAAAGCTAAGGGAAAGGTTATGGTTTTCTACCAAGTTCCTAATCCTATAGCTAGTCATCTCCTATGACGTCTCAGGTCTTCGATTTTGGTTTTAAGGATGATTTTCTTCACCAAAGAACAACTAAGCTCAATTTGTTCTTAAGGACATTCCATCATATTGAGGAAGTGTTTAAGACGAATCTTAAACATCTTTTCAATATTTCGGGAATTGTCCTAAGTCCAAATGAATTCTATTGTTCAAGTGAATTAATCATCCAGGGTGTTTGAGTTAAGTTTTATTTCTTGCTCAGTGAATTAGGATGTTTGAATATCCTTATGAGTGAAGTGTCATTTCACTCGATACTCCATTTAGGAGTTATAATAGTAAAAGCTCCTAAGGGCAAAATGATATTTAATGATTTGTGATTCAAATTTAAGTTCAAATTAATGATTTAAGTTTGGAATAGTGTTCAAGTTATTTTAGATTTATTTTTGAATTCTTCATGTCTTTATATTTAATTTAATTTAATTTAATTTAACTTAATTTAATTTAATGTGGTTTAATTTAAATTAATTTAACTTAAGTTAATTTAATGTAATATGATTTAGTTTAATTTAATTTAACTTAATTTAATTTGATTTAATTTAGTTTCAATTTAATTTAATTTAATTTAATTTAATTTAATTTAATTTAATTTAATTTAATATAATTTAATTTAATTTAATTTAATTTAATTTAATTTAATTTAATTTAATTTAGTTTAATTTAATTCTTAATTTTTAATTTAATTTTTAATTTTAGAGGAATTTGTTTTAAATAATTTAACTTTAATTTAATTTAATGATTAAGTCTTTTAGCATTTTAAATCTTAAACTTGGATTATCATTTTAATTAGGAATTAAATATTATTGGGATGATTAATTTAGGGATTTTTAAATTAAAGAATAAATCTCCTCCTAATAATATCCCTATTTTAATAATTCCAATTTTATTATTCTTCCAAATTTAACTAATTATTTAATTAAGGTTTATTGAAATTGTTTTAAATTGTTTAGTAGGTTTCTACCCCTTAATTATCTAAATTTCAATCATCCAAATCAAGTTAAAATCAAATATTTTGCCTATTAATTTCATTAAGCCTAAAGTCTTAATTAAAGGGTTAAGATTTTAATTACCATTTTGCCCTTCAAGCCTAATAATTTCATAACTCACTAAATTGAGCTCAAATAAACTTGAAATTTTTATGTTACTTCACTCATATGTCAATAAAGACATTAGAGGAGAAAATGTGATTTTTCTGTATTTAATTTATTTATATAATTATTTTTGGTGGAAAATAAGGATTTCCAAGGAAAATTTAATAATATGACCAAGGGAAAGTTTCTGTCCTTAAGAAAATTATGGGACATTCCTAATGACCAGAGGACCACTTAGACCAATTTTTGTGATTTTTTGAATTATATTTTATTTATTAGAATTATTTTAAGTTCTGGAGTATTAATTAATTTAAAAATAAAATATAAGTTGAAAAATGAATTTTATAATTTTTAAAATTCTCTCTAATATCAAGGATTCCAGAGAACCAAATTTTACAATTTTCTGATTTTTCTTTGATTCATTATAATTATTTTAGTGAAAATGCTAGAAAATACATTTTTTTAATTTTTAAAATTACCCTAAGGCTTTAAAATTTAATATCTCATTAAATAGACCTGAGAAAAATATGGGGTTTATTCCTAAGTGATTAGATTTCAAAATATGACATTTTGATGAATTTTATTATTTTTGTGATTTTTATTATTTTTTAATTATTAAAATATTAAAATAATACTAAAAAATTAACTTTTTTAGAAAATTGAAATTTTAATTTTCTTAAATTCCTCTGATATCAGAGAGGCTCCAAAACCAATTTGGTGAATTTTTGAAAGGTATTTTGAAAGTTATGAATTTTTAAAGTTTAAAATGACTAAATGGCTTAATCAACCCATTTAGTAGGGCTAACCAAGTCCAATTGACTTCAAACTTTTATGGTGGGTTCCTCTGATCCTAAAGGTCAGTGGAGAATTGATTTCAAGTCAATTTGATCTATGGTTAACTCTACTTAATTAAAGTCCAATTTTGGGTATTTAAGCCGATTAGGGTTATTTTGAGTGAACTAACTCAAGTCCTATTTTTCCTAGGGTTCTCTGGTCATAAGGAACATCACCAAATTTTCCTAGAATTTATTTCACAACATGCTAATTTTTGGAATTAAAATACTCAAAACAGACAACATGCATTTGAAAAATAAATAACTTTTCACGGAGGTGGCCTACGACCTTGGAAAATTCGGGGAATGTTCCCAAGTTCGAAGGCTTCAAAAGCCCTATGGTCTCATGCCATGGTGAATTGTATGAATGCATGGAGAATTAAAACAATTCAGGGAGTAAATAATTAATTAAAAATAAAATACTGGACAAAATTAATTAATTTCTTTTCCACATTATTCTCCTCTGTTCACTGAGCAAGAGGGTATTTTTATTTTATTTTTGTGATTTTTCTACACAAAGATATGGATTTTTGAAGTTTAGGGAATTAAATAAATCAGAAAACCCCTAATTTTCTATTTATCCGAGTCGGCGCCGCGTCAACCTTAGCATCTCCGAAGGCACACGCGGCGCGCTCCCATTTGACGCCGCCTTCTGACTCAGCGCCACGCGGCCCGCGGTTCATGTATCATCTCCTCGTCCGACGCCATCTGAGCCGTCCGTCCGCGCGTGTATTAAATGAACGGCATCCGTTCATCGTCCCCAAGCCTCCTAACCCGAGAACCGTCCACCTTCTAGCCCTAAGATCTCACTCGATTCTCCATGGATTTTTATGTTCTTATACTCTATGGATTCGTCTTGAAGAGACGAACACATCTATACGGCTAATGTTTATTGAAATTGACTCATTTGAAATGGAGAATGTTTAGAAGCTCGGGATGAAGAATTGATCCGTACCTTAGCTCGAGAGGTGAAGCCTCGATCGGAGATGCTCGGCACGTTCGTTGGAGCCGCGGGAGGCTAGGGATGAAGCTCTGGGGATGTGGTGAATTGCACAGGTGTGATTTTCACCAAGGCTGATCACAACCTTTGGAGTCCGGAACAACTCGGGTGGCACTGGAGATGGGGCTTTTGCTTGGTGGACACCTTCTCTTGGTACGAGTGAAGGTGTAGGACCAATCAATTTGAGGATTGATCCACTTGTGGAGAAGTGTCCTGGTTTTGGGTGGAATTTCGGTTGAGAAATTGGATTTTGTCGGTGGGGATTAGGGCAAATTGACACTCGGGGATCAAGCTGCTCTAAGGGTGGAGAAAGGTTTGGAACAATTTTGGCGAGTTTCGGCAAGGTTTGTGCAACTCTCCTCTCATGGCCGTGAGGGGGTGGTGTTTAAATAGGAGAGGGTGGAGGGCCTCCCGGGGAGAGTTAGGGCTTTGGATCACCTGCTGCGGGCATGGGAAGAACGGCCATGGTGGCCATTGGGCATGGGGCGGCTCGAGCGAGGGAGAATTCCAAAGTTGGCTCACATGTGAGCTCTCGGCCATGGTGTTTTCCGGTGACATGGTGGCTGGCCGGCCAGGCATTGGTCACCATCTTGTTCAGGTGGGTCAGGGCTGGGGTTTAGTGTAGGCAATTGGCAAATGCCATGTGTAAAAGGCTTGGATTAGAATGGAATGGGAGAGGGCTTATTTTGGCTCAAATTGGTCAACCCCTCCATTTGGGCTAGGTGCACCACCCAAGGCTTTGTTTAGGCTGAATAGAAAGTGATTTAGGTCGGCTTAATCGAGTGGGGAATGGTCACCATCCAAGTACAATTAAGCTTAAGCAAGATTTAGTGGAATCATGGGAGTGGTTAATCACCTTTAGGAATTAAGGAAAGAGTCTCCTCCTTTTGCCCAAAATGGCATGGTGACATGTAAAGAGGCTCTCATGGCTTCCATGTGGCTCATGCATGGCTTCATGGCTCACCTTTGGCTTGGGAAAAGTCAAGTCAATTTCATGGAAATGGATTTAAGAGAAATTTTGGTATTTAGGGGTGATTTGGCATGAGGCTTGATTTGGAATTATTTGATGATGGGATTATAACTTAGGGAATGGCTTTGATTAAATGGATGGCAAATGGAAATGTCATGTGGGCTTTAGGGTAGATTTTGGGCTCATTGAAATGGTTTTAGATGGGCTTTTAAATGGTTTAGGAAAGTGGGCTTTTGAATTTTAAAATGGATTTTAGGATGGAATTTTAGTAAAGGCTTGGGCCAAATAATCGTTGGGTTTAGCTTATGGATGTGTCATGAGTGATTTGAAACAAATTTGAGGTGATTTGGGTTTGAATTGGGTTGGATATGGGCCTTTTGGTAAAGAGGCTAAGGTGGGCCAAAATGGGCTACCATGGGCCAAAGTTGGGCTAGAGTTGAAATTGATGTAAAATTAATGTTGGGAAATGTTTATGGGAGTGTTAAGGAAGGTTTAGAAAAGATTTGGGGTTAATTGGAGTTGAATTGGGTGAGTTTGGGCTAAGTTTGGGTCATGGGTCCAAAATGGGCTTTAAGGCCAAAAGTGAAATTGGATCCAAATGTCAATCAAATTGGGCTTGGATTTGGTCTAGATTGGTGTTGGGGCTGTTAGATTGAAGTTTAGAATTGAATTGGACCAGAATTTGGGTCAATTGGGTAGGTTAGGTTTGACATTGGGTTCACTTAGGGTTAAAATGGGTCAAATTGGGGATTTTGATAAAAGTGGGGTAAATTGACAAAATTGGCCAATGGTGTAGTTGAACAAAATGAAATTGGGAATATTTGGGATTTTCTGGAATTTTCTGGGAATTTTCTGAATTTTTGGATTTTTTGACTAAGAGGGGTATTTTGGGTATTTGGAGGGTATTGGGAGGTATTTTTGGAATTTTTGGTATTTTTGGTTATGGATGATCAATTTGAGTGGGGAGGAAATGTTTAGGATTGGTCTTGAGGAATTTTGGGTAATTTAGGTGATTTTGGAAATTTTGGGTAGTTTCAAGGCATTTGGTAGGTTAGGCGGGTGTAGGGTCCCGGGGGTCAAAAATTGAAAATTTGGAAAATTGAAGATTGGGTGAATATAAGTGGAATAAAATCATTTTGGTTGAGCCATGAAGCCACATCAAGCCCATATGAGCCATGAAGGGACTCATTTGAGGCATTCACTATGTTGTTCCTAACCCTCTTGCCGAGGGCTTAGGGGTTAAGGACCATCCATGTGAATCACTTACATGAGTCGGGAGGTCGAAGTTAGGTATAGGTGTGGTTTTAGGAGGTGTGTGAAAGTGTAGTGTATGAGTGTAGTGTGTGTGTAAGTCGGCCCCTTCACTGGACCGAGGCCACCCGGGGCGGTCCTAAGGCCGAAAGAGTCCTATAGGAACTCATCCTTTAAACTTCCACACTTGATTTCAACCCTCTAGGTGATTAGGGGTCTACGGTCAAGTTTGTGGAGTTTGCGGGGAATTAAGAAGTGGTTTGAAATTCTAGATGGTGGATCCCGATTCTAGTCCTCTAAGATAGTCAAAGGAAAGGCCTAAGGCTAGATCCTGAGTACTAAAGAGAAGAAGAGAAGACCTCATCAAAAATGAGGTCAACAAATGGACCCCCAATAGGTGTGGTGAGCTGACGGAGCACACCGCGCGTATTGGCGTTGACCGAAAAGATCAACAAAACCAATCACAGATGTCCAAGTGACAAACTTAGGACGAAGTAGAAGAGTTTCCGCTGGGGAGTGTCAAGTATATCTCTAAGACTGGAGATTCCTGAACTCTCGCTGGGGAAAAGGAAAAGGAAAAGGAGGTGAATTCCAAATCACAAGATCCGGGGAAATTTCAATTTAAATTTTGTTTCAATTTAAGTTTTGATGTGTGAATTCAGATTTCAACTCGAGTTTCAATTTAGATTGAAGTTTTGTTAAGATTAATTTTGAAGGGATTTGATTTGAAATGAAAATTGAAATTTGGCGGTCTTAGATGTAACATCCTCAACCTCAAAAGAAAATTGAATTGATTGGATTGAATCATTACAATGAGGAGAGATCTCAGAGCAATGTGGTATTGGATGTAAAATCCTCAACCTCAAAAAGTTCAATTTGGTGTGCTTCATTGCAATATGAAGAGAATCTAAAGCAATGCGGTATTGGATGTAAAATCCTCAACCTCAAGAATTTGATTTTTTGATGCATTTCAGTGCAATAGGGAAAGAATCCTAAAGCAGTGCAGTCTCGGATGTAAAATCCTCAACTTCAAGAATTTGATTTTGATGTATTTCAGTGCGATAGGAAAGAATCCTAAAGCAGTGCGGTATCGGATGTAAAATCCTCAACCTCAAAAGTTGATTTTGATGTATTTCAGTGCAATAGGGAAAGAATCCTAAAGCAGTGCGGTATCGGATGTAAAATCCTCAACCTCAAAAAGTTGATTTTGATGTATTTCGGATGCAATAGGAAAGAATCCTAAAGCAGATGCGGTATCGGATGTAAAATCCTCGACCTCAAAAAGTTGATTTTGATGTATTTCGGTATGACAGGAAAGAATCCTAAAGCGGTGCGGTATCGGATGTAAAATCCTCAACCTCAAAAAGTTGATTTTGATGTATTTCGGTGCGATAGGGAAAGAATCCTAAAGCGAGTGCGGTCTCGGATGTAAAATCCTCAACCTCGAAAAGTTGATTTTGATGTATTTCAGTGCAATAGGGAAAGAATCCTAAAGCGATGCGGTATCGGATGTAAAATCCTCAACCTCGAAAAGTTGATTTTGATGTATTTCGGTGCAATAGGGAAAGAATCCTAAAGCGAGTGCGATATCGGATGTAAAATCCTCGACCTCAAAAAGTTGATTTTGATGTATTTCAGTGCAATAGGGAAAGAATCCTAAAGCAGTGCGGTATCGGATGTAAAATCCTTAACCTCAAAAAGTTGATTTTGATGTATTTCAGTGCAATAGGGAAAGAATCCTAAAGCAGTGCGGTATCGGATGTAAAATCCTCAACCTCAAAAAGTTGATTTTGATGTATTTCAGTGCAATAGGGAAAGAATCCTAAAGCAGTGCGGTCTCGGATGTAAAATCCTCGACCTCGAAAAGCTGATTTTGATGTATTTCGAGTGCAATAGGGAAAGAATCCTAAAGCGAGTGCGGTATCGGATGTAAAATCCTCAACCTCAAAAAGTTGATTTTGATGTATTTCGGTGCAATAGGGAAAGAATCCTAAAGCGAGTGCGGTATCGGATGTAAAATCCTCGACCTCGAAAAGTTGATTTTGATGTATTTCGGTGCGATAGGGAAAGAATCCTAAAGCAGTGCGGTATCGGATGTAAAATCCTCAACCTCAAAAAGTTGATTTTGATGTATTTCAGTGCAATAGGGAAAGAATCCTAAAGCAGTGCAGTCTCGGATGTAAAATCCTCAACTTCAAAAAGTTGATTTTGATGGGTAATTGACTTTGCAACGATTTGTAATGTTGATTTGAAAAGTGTGGAATTTTGGTGTTTCGAGAATTTCATGAAAGTTGTAAAAGACTTTCATGGAAGGAAATAGATTAGGAGGGAATATGTAGATGTTACATATCCCATTCAGAAGAGTTGATTGAAAGTTGCTGGTTTGGATTGAATGTGATTCCTTGCCATCAGATTCGATCCGTGTCAATGGAATCGACCGCTTCCTTCCCAGACAAGGGAGAGAGTAGAACAGAGTTGGACTTCGATTTGGAAGGGTAAGTTTGAATTTGATCGAGGTTTGATGTGAGATCTGGAAAGATCGAATTTGAAATTTGAAATTTGATTGAGATTTTGTGGTCATTTTGTTTGTCTTTTATTGATTCAAATTTTATTTTATCGTGAATTTGGAGTTTATCATTTTTTAAATTTTAAGGAAAGTTTTCTTTTATTCTTTTGGTTTCTTTTCTGTTCTTTGTTCGAAGTTCATTTAACTTTCAATGGCGTTTCCCAGTTAATTTGCACAAAAGAGGTGAAGGCCCAAAATTGTGACATAGTCACTCTCATTCCAATCATGCTGAAGATACATCGTACAACTCGATCTGGAATACATCTCATACAATCCATATAGACTCAAAACGGACTATGTATGATCTTTGTCGATTCATCCAAAAGGGTATCCGTCAAAAATCCATGTACGAATAGTGAGGTACATGGTCGATAACATCACCTTCCAAGCCATCCTTGGCAAGGATGCCGTATGGATGTACGTTGGAGGTGTGATATTTTCCATGTAGCTCATGGCTCGTAAGGCCGGAGACTCTCTAACTCCGGGTCTGGCTGGAAGTGGTAAGGTGCTTTCCTGTCGTCCATCCTTCTGAACGTAACTGAGATCCGCCTCACTGGTACCCCTGGTATGCAATGCTTAGCGACATACTGCTCCGTTGCCCTTCGGTATCATGACGGAACCTACCGGTAACGGTATCTTTATCGGCCCTCGGAACTCACTCGGGCCTGCTATCCGGAGGTCGGATCCGAACATGATATTACACTCATTCGAAAAGAGGCGTGCGAAAGGTCCGACAAAGTCGTGGTGATCTATGTGCGGGGGTATACAGTCACCCTTCTTGTAAATGTTGATAATGCAGCTATTGGGTATGCAATCTGCTGGCAGTACCCTCCATGTTATCAATCTTTTTACCATTCTCTTGATGACTAATGGCATTGGGTCCACCTGGCCATGACGGAGTATCCCCGGTGGGTTACCTTTCCTGTCCTCCGCAAAGTTGTAACAACATCCACATTGTATTGTGATTCTTCCCTTCCCTGGCATCCATCTCCGGGGTTCTGAGTATGTGTTTTCCCTTAGGCGGCCTCGCTCGGCCCATTCTTTTCAAATCCGGATGCAATCTACGATTCTGTCGTTGTTCATGCTACGAGAATACGTCCGTATGTAGCTCGAGGCCCTCCGAGTATATTGATTCTTCCGCCTCTAATTCTCTCGAAGTATTCAAAAGTTTTCTTTTCAACATTCTGCATTCTCTCCAGCTCGTATTCCGGAATGATCTGCAGATGGCGAGGCCTGGTGACATACTGTGGGACATACGGTTCAATCCCTTCACGTTCTCCTGCATACCTCGGCTCCTCGGGGATGATGTTCGTCGGGACATCCTCCGGGGTTGCTTCTGCAACAAGGTCATGCATTACTGGCGGCTTCATCTGATGGCGTACTAGCCTTCTTTCTTCTGTTCCTCTCGAGATTTCTCTGGTCTCTTCTGTCGTCCTGGGAGTCGGTCTCCTTTTTCAAGTTCCGGCGAACCGGTATCCTCGAAGTATATGTGCGGCAGTAGCAACTTCCTCGTCGCGGCTGGTCCGCTGCTAATTTAGTTAGCATCTTGCGGATACGGCGATTTTTATTTCTTCGTTGAGTTCGCTGTGAGAGTAGCTCTTCGTATTTCCCGAGTTTACGTAGGCGCGGCGGCGACAAGCTCTGCCCTCTGCTGTAGCGACTACGGACATGATTCTCTTGTCCTCTTCGGTGTTTGTTTTTCTTTTCTTCTTGCTTGGGTTGGTGGCTTGGGCCACCCACCTTCATCACTTGTCCGCCGGGCGGTTCTTCTCGATCAGCCGGGACCCGGTCACTTTCCTCGTATCGTAGGCTCGTCGGTGCGAAATCCGAGTCGATCTCGATTATCGCTCCATCTTTCACCCTCTTTTCATCGAGTGCGAGGCTTACGCCATTCTTAAAGTTCGGGACCGACCGCCCGTTCGACATTTCCCTGCGAAGAGACAAGGAAAAGGATCAGGGGCTGTGCTAAGAACAAGAACATTAAGAAAATGTTTATTAAAGACAAAAAATTTTATTTCTTTTGTATTTTCAATTCAACAGGAATGAAATGGGATAAGATTAGGAAAGAGATTTTGATTTGGAAGAGAGAAAACAAAGAAAACTTTATTATCACGATTTTATTTATTTTAGCACATTTTTTGTTATTTTTGGGTTCGGACCCAGTCATAAGTAATTACTTCACCCGTGCTTCTAGGGATGGAAAATTCACTCCTTCGAAACATCAGGTAGCGTAATACTTTTTCAAGTATCGTCCATTGATCGGAAGCATATGTCGTTCTCCTTGGCAGTTCACTAGCTGGTAGGAGCCTCCTGAGTAGACTGTCTCAACCACAAACGGTCCTTCCCAAGTGGGTTCAAATTTTCCTCCTATCTTGCGGTGTGCGAGAATAGGTCTTTTGAGAACGAGAACTAAGTCACCAACCTTAAAGGTTCTTGGGCGGACCAGTCTGTCATGGGCTTGAACCATCTTAGCTTGGTATAGTTCTAAATTCTGGCTGCGACGCAAGTCTTTTCCCTTCCGGGCTTTCCAATTCTTCTAGTCGTAATCCGGCATTTTCTTCCGTCGTGAGTTTGTTTGCAAGCTGCAATCTCGAGTGAAGGAAGTCTGGACTTCTAAGGGTAACATCTGCCTCGGACCCATACACCAGAGCGTAAGGTGTAGCTTGAGTAGGAGTTCTGAAGGTTGTCCGGTAGGCCCATAAGGCTTCTAACAACTTCTCGTGCCAATTTCTCTTATTATCGTCCAAGGCTTTCTTTAAAATTTGAACGAGAGTTTTATTAAAAGCCTCGACGAGGCCGTTTGCTCTTGGGTAGTAAATTGTTGAATATCGCCGGTCGATTCCGTGTCTCCCGACAAAATTGTTGATTTGCGTGCTTCGAATGCTGACCCATTATACGAGATGATCTCGCGCGGCACCCCGAAACGGTAGACAACTTGGTTCTTGAAAAATTGTAGTACGTGATGTGCTTTCACTTCTCTGAGTGGAGCTGCCTCTACCCACTTGGAAAAGTAATGCAGTAGCCGCAAGAATGAAGCGGTGTCCTTTTGACGATGGTGGTTCTATTGGACCCACTATATCCGTGCCTCAACATTTAAATGGCCACGATGCGATTGTCGGATGTAGCACATTTGGAGGTTGGTGTAGAACCACTCCGTGCACTTGGCAGCGATGACGGCTCTTGGCGATTTTCATGCGGTCGGTCATCATCGAGGGCCGGTAGTACCCTAGTCTTTTAATTTTCATTTTCATCTTTGGACCCGGCGGTGAGCGCCACAGAGTCCTGAATGCACCTCTTTAACGATTTCACGGGACTCGGACCCGCTTAGGCACCTTAGCCACATTTGATCAAAAGACCTTCTGTATAATGTGTTGTTTATTAATGCATAGGACAGAGTTCTTTTCTTGATCTGATGGGCTAACGACCTATCATCTGGTAGTTTTCCTGTCTGCAGGTAATCCATTAATGGTTGTCGCCAATCTTCCGTGTTTTCTGTCACTGCTGCAATTGATCCTTTTTCCTTTTCTGATTTGTGTATCGTGTCTATGTCGAGCTGTGATAGGACCTGACGTCCGTGAACTGACACTTCCACTGATTCATCTTGCAAACGGGCAAATTCTTTTGCGAGACGAGCTAGTGCATCCGCTAAAGCGTTTTCTTTTACGGGAATTTTGTAGATTGTCACATTCGGAATTTGTTCCAACAGTTCGTATGGCATACTTGGAAGTATTGCTCGAGTCTTGGTTTTAAAATTCGTATTGTCCGGCGATCCGTTGAATGATTAGCTGCGAATCCCCGTAGATGTTGATGTACGTTATACCCATTTGAATAGTTAATTCCAGTCCTGTTATGAGGGCTTCGTATTCGCTTCGTTATTTGTGCACGGCTACGTTAAGTGGTAGGAGTATCTTAACATCCCCGCTCCGGTGTTATAAAGATTAGTCAGATCCCTGCCTTACCAGGCACTATCACTTGCGATTCTTCGTCTTTATGTGTCTGAAGATGCTCCGTCGAAATACAATTCCCAACGTCGATCATCGGGGTCTTCTAGGTTCATTATTTGTTCATCCGGCAAGTCGTCATTGAGAGGCGATTCGCCGGCAAAGGGTGTCTTGCGAGGAAGTCTGCTAAGACTTGTCCCTTTACGGCACGAGAGGCACGAAAGTTATATCGAATTGCAATAATATCATTGACCATCCGGCAAGTCCGTCGGAAAGCATTGGACGGGTCATCGAGTATTGCAATGGATTAAATTTCGAGATCGGGTTGACCTTATGAGAAAGCATGTAGTGCCCGAGCTTTTGAGCGGCGAAGATCGGGGCTAAACAATGCTTTTCAATTGCGGGATACCTTATTTTCGTCGGCGATAGAACGACGGCTTAAGTAATAAAGAGCATTTTCTTTACCCTCATCATTGACACAGGCTAACGGGGCTCAGAGAGAGTCGTCTAAAGCCGCGGTATAAAGTATTAGCGGTCTACCCGAGGCTCGGGGCGGCTAAGACAGGAGGTGTCATTAAGTATTGTTTAATGTCTTCGAAGGCCCTCCGGCATTTCTCTTCCCAAATAAATTTGGCGTCCTTTTTAACTAGTGCCGAGAAAGGTCGACACCTACTCGACAAGTTTGAGATAAAGCATCGAAGATATGCCAGCTTCCCTTGAAAAGATCGTAGTTGTTTTAAGGTTCTGGGAGGCGGCATTTCTAAGATAGCTTTAATCTTTTCCGGGTCGATTTCAATCCCACGATGTCGGACAACGAATCCTAAGAATTTCCCGGACGTGACGCCGAAGGCGCATTTTAAGGGATTCATCTTAAGGTTAAATTGTCTTAATCGTTCAAAAACAATTCTCAAATCATACAGGTGGTTTTCCTTTACTTTGCTTTTGATGACCACATCGTCCACGTAGCATTCGACTTGATTGTGGATGAGATCATCAAAAATTCTTGTCATTGCTCTCTGGTAGGTTGCTCCTGCGTTCTTCGATCCGAATGGCATCACCGTGTAGCAATATACCCCGATCGGCGTTCGAATGTCGTAAGTTTTTCATCTTCTGGAGCCATTTTTATCTGGTTGTATCCTGAAGATACATCCATGAATGAGAATATTTCATGCGTTGAAGCAATGTCGATCATTAATTCTGGGATCGGTAGAGGGAATTCATCTTTCGGGTATGCCTTGTTTAAATCTCTGAAATCCACACAAATTCTGATCTGACCATTCTTCTTCCTGACTGGTACCACGTTGGCTAACCAAGTCGGGTATTGTTCTTCACGGACAAATTTAGCGTCTATTAGCTTTTTAACTTCAGCTATGACTTGTTCGATTTCTAGACGCATTCTTCTAGGACCTTGTCCGGCCTGGAACGAAGCGGGATCCACCCCTAGCTTATGGATCGCGACCTGCGGAGCTAAACACGGCATCTCATCGTAGCTCCAAGCAAAACAGTCTTTGAATTCCATTAATAACTTGATTATTTCTTCGGAGTCTTCTTTATTGAGTAAGGAGCTAACATAGGTAGGTCTAGGTTCTTCGCTAGTACCTATGTTAACTTCCGTTAACTCATCTATTGTAGATTTGATCTCTTCTTCGAACTCTGGTGGAGCGTCTCCAATTTGTAAATCTTCAAGTTCTTCCGTAGCTTCCATGCGATCTTCATTAGACTCGCGAGTGACAACGAAGCAAAATTCGGTATCGTCAGCCGATCCTATCGTGCCGAATCCGAGACCATGTTTTGAGTTGGGTGGACGACCGGAGTTATTCCATAAATTTTCAAAACGTTGTGATTGACCTTTTGTCCATTGTCGAGGTAAGAAACCACTGTTGACCTCATTTTTGATGAGGTCTTCTCTTCTTCTCTTTAGTACTTAGGATCTAGCCTTAGGCTTTTCCTTTGACTATCTTAGAGGACTAGAATTGAGACCCACCACCTAGAATTTCAAACCACTTCTAAACTCCCTGCAAACTCCACAAACTTGACTGTAGACCCCTAATCACCTAGAGGGTTGAAATCAAATGTGGAAGTTTAAAGGATGAGTTCCTATAGGACTCTTTGGCCTTAGGACTGCTCACAGGTGGCTCGGTGCGGTGAAAGGGCCGACTTACACACACACTACACTCACACACTACACCTACACACTACACTTTCACACACCTCCTAAAAAAAAACACACCCTTAGCCAACTTGACCTCCTGACTCATGTAGGTGATTCACATGGATGGTCCTTAAACCCTAAGCCCTTGGCTAAGAGGGTTAGGAACAACATAGTGAATGCCTCGAGATGAGTCCCTTCATGGCTCATGTGGGCTTGATATGGCTTCATGGCTCAACAAAAATGATTTTATTCCACTTACATCCACCCAATCTTCAATTTTCTAAATTTTCAATTTTTGACCCCCGGGACCCTACACCCCGCCTAACCTACCAAATGCCTTTGAAACTACCCAAATTTCTCAAAAATTTCCAAATTACCCAAAACTCTCCAAAATCAATCCCAAACATCTCCACACCACTTAAATTGATCATCCATACCCAAAAATGCCAAAAATTCCAAAATACCCCCCAATACCCTCCAAATACCCAAAATACCCCTCTTGACCCAAAAATCCAAAAATTCAGAAAATTCCCAGAAAATTCCAGAAAATCCCAAATATTCCCAATTTCATTTTGTTCAACTACACCATGGGCCAATTTTGTCAATTTACCCCACTTTTATCAAAACCCCCAATTTGACCCATTTTAACCCAAAGTAAACCCAATGTCAAACCAAATCTACCCAATTGACCCCAATTTTGGTCCAATTCAATTCTAAACTTCAATTCAACATCCCCAACACCAATCTAGACCCAATCCAAGCCCAATTTGAGTGGCATTGGGATCCAATTTCACTTTTGGCCTTAAAGCCCAATTTGGACCTATGACCCAAACCTAACCCAAACTCACCCAATTCAACTCCAATTAACCCCAAATCTTTTCCAAACCTTCCTTAACATCCCCATAAACAAAACACTAACATGATTTGCCCAAAATTTAGACCCAAACCCCACTCAAACTCAACCCAAAATCAAAAAGCCCAATTTTGACCTAAACCTAAACTTAGCCCAAATGAGCCCAAATCCCAAAATCAAAACCTAACCAAAGCCAAAACCTCTTTGAAACACTCCCATAAACATTTCCCAACATTAATTTTACATCAATTTCAACTCTAGCCCAACTTTGGCCCATGGTAACCCATTTTGGCCCACCTTAGCCTCTTTACCAAAAAGGCCCATATCCAACCCAATTCAAACCCAAATCACCTCAAACTTGTTTCAAACCACTCATGAAGCATCCCTAAACCAAACTCAACAATTATTTGGCCCAAGCCTTTACCAAAATTTCATCCCAAAATCCATTTTAAAATTCAAAAGCCCACTTCCCTAAACCATTTTAAAAGCCCATCCTTTACCAAATTCAAAAGCCCAAATTCATCCAAAGCCCATATGACATTTCCCCTCATCATACTTTCAATTAAACTCAATACCTAAGTCCTAAATCCATCATCAAATCATTCCAAATCAAGTTCCATACAAATTTCCATCAAATTACCAAAAATTCCTAAAACTCTTTTCATGAAACAAGTCAACCCTTTTCCCAAGCCAAATGGAGCCATGAACAAGCCATCCTCAAGCCACATGAAGTCATGAGGGCTTTGACTTGTCATTAGTCCATTTATGGCAAGAAGAGGGGGCCCTTTCCTAATCCTTCTTAAACCTTTTTTTACCTTAAGCATGTCACACACTAAACCATGCTTAGCCACCTCACCATGGATGGAGACTTCACCACTACATGGCAGCGACCCAAGTGACTCTTTTCGGCCCAAGACCGGACCTTGGGTGGTGCACCTAGCCCAAAAGGATGGGTTGACCCAAACCTAGCCAAAATGGCCTCTTCTCCATTCCATTCCAAGCCATCTCCTTTACACTTGGCCATTGACAATTGCTTGCACAAACACCGAGCCACGACCCACTCGACCCCGAGGGTGACCCTTGCTCGCCGGCCAGCCCACCCTGATCGTCGGAAAACACCATGGCCGAAAGCTCACATGTGAGCCAACATTGAAATTCTCCATTGCTGACTTGTCCCAACCCAAATGGATAGCATGGCTGTTCTTCCCTTGACCTAAGCAGCTGATCCCAACCATTAAACCCCCCAGGAGAGCCTCGTACCATGCCTATTTAAACACCACTCCCTCACGGCCATAGAAGAAGAGTTGCACAAACCTTGCCAAAACTCGCCAAAATTGTTCCGGACTCCTCCCCATACACGGAGCACTTGATCCCCAAGTGAGATCCCCCTGCCATTTCTTCTCTGTGAGCTCAATTTCAGAGTTGAAATTCCACCCAAAACCAGGACACTTCTCCAGAGTGAACCAATCCCCAAATTGATTGGTCCTACACCTTCACCAGACCAAGGGAAGGTGTCCACCAGCAAAAGCCCCATCTCCAGGCCACCCAGTTGCTCCAGACTCCAAGCTTTGTGATCGGCTGTGGTCGAAGTCCAACCTAGACAATTCACTGGACCGGAGACTTCATCCGGAGCTTGCTAGGATCCAATCGAAGGTGCAACAACTCTCAGATCGAAGCTTCACTTCTCTGAGCAAAGGTATGAACTCATTCTTCTTCCCGAGCTTACAGAGATTCTCCATTTCATTTGAGTAAATTTCAATGCATGTTTACCGTATGGATGTGTTCGTCTCTTCAAGACGAATCCATAGAGCATAAGAACACGAAAATCCATTGAGAATCGAGTGAGAAATTAGGGTTAGAAGGTTGACGGTCACGGGTGCACACCAGTCGTAGACGATGACCAGGAGCCGTTGGATCGCGCGTGTATCGAGCGGACGGATCAGATTGCGCCGGACCAGAGAATGTTACATGAACTGCGGGTCCCGGGACGGCTGACTCAGATGGCGGCGCCCAATCACAGCGCGACACGTACCGCTTCGGAGAGGCTAAGGTTGACGCGGCGCCGACTCGGATAAATAGAATAATAGGGTATTTTCTAATTTATTTAATTCCCTAAACTTGGAAAATTCATATCTTTGTGTAGAAAAATCCTAAAAATAAAATAAAAATACCCTCTTGCTCGATGAACGTGAGGAGAATAATGTGGAAAAGAAATTAATTAATTTTGTCCAGTATTTTATTTTTAATTAATTATTTACTCTCTGCATTGTTTCAATTCTACATGCATTCACACAATTCACCATGGCATGAGACTATAGGGCTTTTGAAGCCTCTGAACTTAGGGACATTCCCTGAATTTTCCAAGGTCAGAGGCCACCCCTATGAAGAGTTATTGATTTTTCAAATTCATGCCACTGTTTTGAGTATTTTAATTCCAATAAATAGCATGTTGTGTAATAAATTCTAGGAAAATTTGGTGATGTTCCTTATGACCAGAGAACTCTAGGAAAAATAGGATTTGAGTTAATTCACTCAAATTAACCCTAATTGGCTTAAACACCCAAAATAGGTCTCTAATTAATTAGAGTTAACCATAGATCAAATTGACTTGAAATCAATTCTCCACTGACCTTTAGGATCAGAGGAACCCACCATAAAAATTTGAGGTCAATTGGACTTGTTTAGCCCCACTAATTGGGTTGATTAAGCCACTTAGTCATTTTAAACTTTAAAAATTCATAACTTTCAAAATACCTTTCAAAAATTCACCAAATTGGTTTTGGAGCCTCTCTGATATCAGGGAGTTTAAGAAAATTAAAATTTCAATTTTCTAAAAAAGTTGATTTTTAATATTATTTTAATATTTTTAATAATTAAAAAATAATAAAAATTACAAAAATAATAAAATTCACTAAAATGTCACATTTTGAATTTTAATCACTTAGGAACAAACCCCATATTTTTCCTAGGTCTATTTAGTGAGATATTAAATTTTAAAGCTCTAGGGTAATTTTAAAATTAAAAAAATGTATTTTCTAGCATTTTTACTAAAATAATTGTAATAAATCATAGAAAAATCAGAAAATTGTAAAGTTTGGTTCTCTGGAATCCTTGATATCAGAGAGAATTTTAAAAATTATAAAATTCATTTTTCAACTTGTATTCTATTTTTAAATTAATTAATACTTCAGAACTTAAAATAATTCTAATAAATAAAATATAATTCAAAAAATCACAAATTTTGGTCCAAGTGGTCCTCTGGTCATTAGGAATGTCCCCTAATTTTCTTAAGGACAGAAACTTACCATTGGTCATGTTATCAAATTTTCCTTGAAAATCTCTATTTTCTACTAAAAATAATTATATAAATAAATTAAATATAGAAAAATCATATTTTCTCCTCTCATGTCTTTATTGACATATGAGTGAAGTCACATAAAAATTTCAAGTTCATTTGAGTTCAATTTAGTGAGTTATAAAATTATTAGGCTTAAAGGGCAAAATGGTAATTAAAATTTTAACCCTTAATTAAAACTTTAGGTTTAATAAAAAATTAACAAGTAAAATATTTGATCCTAATCTGATTTGGATGATTGAAATTTAAATAATTAAAGGGTAGAAACCCATTAAGCAATTTAAAATGATTAAACTTTAATTAAATAATTGATTAAATTTGGAAGAATAACAAAATTGGAATTATTAAAATAGGGATATTATTAGGAAGAGATTTATTCTTTAATTTAAAAATCCCTAAATTAATCATCTCATTAATATTCAACTCTTAATTAAAATGATAACTCAAACTTAAAATATTAAAAGACTTAATCATTAAACTAAAATTAAATCATTAAACTCTTTCAAAAATTCCAATTAAAATTAAATTAAATTAAATTAAAAATCAAATTAAATTAAGTAAATTAAATTAAAATTATATTAAATTAAATTAAGATTAAAAGTTGAATTAAATTAAATTAAATTAAATTAAATTAAATAAATTAAATTAAATTAAATTAAATTAAATTAAATTAAATTAAATAAATAAATTAAATTAAATTAAATAAACTAAATTAAATTAAATTAAATTAAATTAAATTAAATTAAATTAAAAATTAAATCAAATCAAGCTAAATTGAATTAAATTAAATCAAATCAAATTGAATTAAATTGAATTAAATTAAATCAAAATAAATTAAGTTAAATTAAATAACATCACTTAAGACATAAACCTAAAATAATTTGAACACTATTCCAAACTTAAATCATTAATTTGAACTTAAATTTGAATCACAAATCATTAAATATCATTTTACCCTCAAGAGCTTTAGTTATCATAACTCCTAAACGGAATATTAAATGAAATGTTACTTCACTTAGAGGACATTCAAATGTCCTAGTTCACCGAGCAAGTTAACAAAACTTGAAAACCTCGGACGATCGATTCATTTACACAATTAAATTCATTTGGACTTAAAACAATCCTAGAAATATTGAAAAGATGTTTAAGATTCTTCTTAAGCACTTCCTCAATATGATAGGATATTTACAAGAACAATTGAACTTAATTGTTCTTTGATGAAGAAAATCGTCTTCAAACCAAAAACACAAAAGAACCTAGACGTCATAGGAAATGACTAGCTATAGGATTAGGAATTTGGTAGAAAACCATAACCCTTTCCCTTAGCTTTACCTAGGAACTTGCTTAAATATTCTAATTGTGTTTTAAGTGCAACTTGGGATGACGGGAAGACCCTCCGGTACGCTTTTATTTTATTGCGATTTACTTTACGGCAATTTATTTAATTGCATCGCACTTATTTTTCTTGCATGATAAAACAACAGTTGCATGAAAACCTACACCTTTAGGACGAAAACCAAAACTGAAACCCATAACTAAATTAAAAGACACTACAAGATAAAATTCACCTCCACAACATTTCAAAATATAAGACAACTCAAAATTTAATCACAAACGGAACACAAAACTACAATTACAACTAAATTAAAACGTCTCGTTGGATGATCGGGAATACCTCGGATGATGTAACCTACGTGTTGCTAACGGGATTTCCCACGGTCTAAATGAAAGTGTGGAACTCATTCGATTGAGTTTAGCAAATTCATCTGGACTAAGTGAATCCGATAAAAATAATGATGCCGGAAGGATGGAACCTTGGGATCTTAACCGGTGTCGTTATAATCAACTTTAAGATTTGTTTTAATTAAAACACAAAAAACACTTGGAAATTAAGACTTCTCTAAACCAAAACACTTTTCTCATCCCCTGATTTATGATTTCTAAAACTAAACCTCTGCAACAACAAGGAGCTCGGAGCATGGTGGGCAAGACGGCCATCGTCGTCGCGCAAAACTTGAACCGACATCAACAAAACTTTCCTAGAATTAAACAGCAAAACCATAGGACTTCGAGGTAGTTTGCCTAGTGCAACATAAATCCTCAACTCTTCGTTAGGCATTTGCATTGCAAATTAAGCCCTAACCGGTCTTAGGATTCCGAGGTAGTTGTCCGATACGACATAAACCCTCATATCTTCCGAGCAATTTGTATGATTCCGTCATATAAATATAAGCCCTAATTAACTAAAATCGGCAAGATTAAAACATTAAATAAACATTAGGACTTTCCTAAATCCAAGCCAAACAATAGGATAGTCGGGAGATTATCGAAGTTCACTTCGAATCCGTAATTTCTCCTACTTTTCTTCCTTTGAATTTCCAAAATAAAAAATGTTCCAAATTTGAGCTAATCCCTTTTGAAAATCCAAAATTCAATCCTCGAAAACTTAAACTTTGAAATTCTCGAGAGCGGAATTATTGATTATTATCGAGAGTTTTCTTAGGTGATTCCCGTCACTTAAGATGTAATTAACTATAGGGGCTTGCCCTTATAGGGAATTTTAAGAACCTGGGTAATATAAACCCCGTTTAATGTTTTCATATTAAGCGAGGAATTTGTCGGCTTATAAAATTGGTTCGCAGACCAAACGGATGTCACAAATCTTCTAGTTTATTTAACCGAGCCCCACCATCAAGCAGTGTGTCTATCCTTAGGGATAGATACACGGTTTGCGGTGCGGTGTTCGTTTATATAAACTATTTGGGATGTGAGATCGGTTTGATTTCATATCTTAAAATCTTCAAATTTAAAATTATTTTCAAAAATCAAATACTACTTATTTCAAATTATTTATTTAAATTAAATTAAAAGTTCGCCGACAACTTCTGTTAGGCGACCCCTTTTTTTTAAATATCACACAACCTAAAAATAACGCCGACATATTTACGGCGACTCCGCTGGGAAAATTCCTCTCTCCATTCTAATCGGACAATTCTGCTTTCAAAAATCGGTAGTGCATCCATGTCCCTTATGGATCAAACTACCCTTCTTTCCGTTGGGATACTATGTTCATTTCCACCTTGAACAAGCATAACCAACATTCTCTCGGATTTAGGAGCCATCTGTTTAGACACCCCTAAACGGAGAGGTTCCGAGATCCTTTTACCTCATTTCGAGGTGGGGTGGACCCCCAATAGGTGTTAGTTTAGGAGTGATCCTTCGAGTCGAGAAGTCTTGCTTGAGACTCTCTTTTCCTTTCCAACTCCGATTCAGATTCCTTACCTTCTCTACACCTTTGAACACTCCGTTCTGAATAAATAAACCCTCTAATAAGTGACTCTTTTAATAAGTGATTCCTTCTTATAAATACATGAACATGAATGAGTTCGGACTCTTTTCAATTCCTTTCTTTTCGTCCTAAAGAAAAGAAGCATAACTCGGGACCGACAACCGAATCTACCCCGCGAAATGGAAGCCCCGAAACTAATTTTCTCCTTCACCAACGGACTCGGACCTCGCCGTCTATAAGGATGAGCTGCCCGACAATGGAATCATCCGATTTGGACAAGGATTTGAAAACACGAACGTCAAGATCACCGACGTCTCCCTCTTTGCACCGATGAACAAGGTATCCGAAGCCGAAGAGCCGCCGCCGAGTTTAACCTTAGGTCAACCCAAGAATTCCCTCCTCTCGCAAAGGATCCCGACCAAGAGGAGTACCGATGTCCATAGAAGGACCGTTATCTCTACCCCCACTAGTCTAGTTGTTTCTGCACCTACCCCGACTTTTGCTAAATCAAAGGGGAAAGAAATCCGGAATTATGATGGACTCGTTACCGTGGAGGGTACAGATTTTCTCGTAAGACCTTCGTTTTCGAAATCGGGTCCAGTTCGAAGATTCCGTCACTGACGAAGACCCAAAGAAGAAACAGAAATAGAAGGATCGCTAAAGAAGCCAGAGCTGCTGAAATTGCTTTCCTAGAGGAAATTCCAGAATCGCCAGAATATACACCGCTGCCTGAATACATACCACTCTTGGGAGGAAGCAGGTTTCATCCCCTCTCCGCCGCAGAAGATGAAGAAAACATTCGCAAGATTGCTGCCACATTACCACAGCCCGCATATTACAATGATAGCCGCAAGAAAAGAACTAGAACTACGCCGTTTGCTCGACTGCAAACTTTGGTAGAAAAGTTAGCAAAGAAGGAAAACCGCCCCGTGTCGAAATTCTACGAAGGATAGGGCGGGTGCCGCTAAATCCCGTCTTGGGCCCCGAGTAGAACCCGCCATCATGACGGAAAAGCCAAGTAAAAGAATGAAGGCTAGTCCGCCCGTTGTCGTCTCGGGATTACAAATTAGGGAGGATACCACCTTCCAAAGCATTTGGCCGACGGACCATCCGGTCCTAGACCTTCGCCGCTAGAAGGATGGTATGGCGTCCCACTACTGGGCGATTGAGATTGAAACAACGAGACTCGAGAAAGAAAGTCTCGCCGGGAGACTTGAATGCGAAGAAAGTGCTACCGCGATGAAGGGGACTCGTGAGAAGGGGACCCGGCAGCTATCGCACGACAACCACGAAGACACACAGAAAGCCCCGCTAGAGGATGCCATGGAAAAGTTGAGAACCGATATCCGACGGTTGGCAAAAGAAAGAGAAGAAAAGTTCGGAGACGAGATTGATTCATCGGAATTCATGGACGACGAGTACGCAGAAATCAACATGGTTGAGACACGAGCTTCATCGGCTTCGCAAGGTGCTCCCGCGGACCGCAGAAGAGAGGAGCCGAACCGATGAGGAAGCGGCCTTCAAGAGAAAGATGATACGATCGCTCAAATGGCAAAAAGGATGGAAGAGATGGCCGTAGCTCTGGCCACTCTCCAGAGTCAAGTACAACCACATAGAGAGACACCCCCAGAGGTCATTCACATTGTAGACGGAGGAAAGGAGATTACGTCCGTCAATGGGGATGATCAGCTTGAAAAAGGATACAACACAAAGTATGATCCCTGAAAAGGATATCAAGAACTTGGTGGAACAATAGGTGCGAGAAGCCTTAGCACAATCGAAGAGCGGGACATCCATTCGGACGGGTAGACCTTACCCAAAAGAATTCGACGCTGTCCAATACCCGAAAGGCTTCGTACCACCTCTGTTCAAGACCTTCGACGGAACCGGGAACCCCCGACAGCATGTGGCACACTTTCGTGCCAGTTGTTGCAATGCCGGCGGGAGCGATGCATTACTCTTTCGACAGCTTCGTCGCCAGTCCGTCGGAATCGCCTTCGACCGGTATGCGGAATTACCAAATGGTTCGGTAAAGACGTTCTCGAGCTAGAGAACCTCTTCATCAAGCGATTTGCCGGAGCTCGAGCACCACATCACTATAGGTGATTTAGTGGTAGAGAAGCGAAGCCGAATGAAACTTTGGTGGATTACATACTTCGATGGAGGAACTTAAGCATGAAGTGTGAACCACAACTCGCAAGAACGAGCATGCGATCGGCATTTTACTTAAAAGCATCCATGGCCCGATAGCACTTCTCCTCAAGGGATTCACTATTAAGACTTTCGAGAAGTTGTTAAGCAAGGCCGGAAGCTTGCAAGAGGAGGCAAAGCAATTAAGTTTCACCGATAAAACAGATAAACAAAAGCCTGTAAAGACTTTCGAAAAGAAATCCGGGATCGTTGCAGCAGTTGACAAAGGCAAGCAACCGATGCAAATACCACCAGAACGGCCGCAGCAACCACAACAGAATTACCAGCAACCCCGGCCCAGCTATCAGTCATCTCCGCAATATGAACAACCACCTCGTCCGCAACGTACATTAAGAGAGCTTTTGAGCAGAGAATATCCGTTCAAGAATGAAGCAGTGTCGAAAATGTTCCGTAGTCCGATGAAGACTCCGGATTTCCACGCTGCCGAGCCTAAAAGACCAGAGGAAGTCAACAAGAAAGGTGATCCCAACTTTTGCCCTTACCACTAGATGCTTGGACACAAAATAGAAGATTGTATTACCTTCAAAAGTTGGCTCAATGACAACCTTCGGAAAGGGAATATAACGATCCCGAAGGAGTACATGAAGGAACCCCAGAAAGGAGGTTCCGTCAATGTTGTCTCGACTGATCCCATCATTCCGATAGATCCCTATACGACTGACGATGGATGGACTACCGCTTGGACGAGGTCTTCGAAAAGATTTTAGACAGCATCCAAACCGCTTCGGTGCGAGCTTCAATTCAGAGTTCGAAACCTATTAAGCCGGCACTATCACTTGCGATAGAATAACCACCTCAACGAGAGACGATTGAAGAAAAGAAGAAAATTGTAGAAGAAGAGAGGACCGAGGCTCCTAAGGCTAGACTAGGGGCTGCTTATCCTAGGATAGTTGTTTCCGATTCGGGGAAAAATCCCTCAAACCCTCGACTCGTATGATTATCTCGCTCACTTCGGTGGGATCATATAATGATAAGGGTGATGGCGTTGGCTACGTTTTGACTGTTTCTAACGATTACGTAACTAACGATAATCCGGATATCGATTTCGATACCAACGACAATTCTCAAATCATACACAAGCTCGACGAGCAAAATAACGAAGAAGACATCCATCAAGGAGGCTACGAGAGTTCAACAAGCAACGAATCTATCTGCGAGTTTCGAGGAGCTCCGATCACGATAGAGTTAGAGCCTTCGTACTGCGAAGCTAATCCGGAAGAGCTCGTCATTCCGATTCAAGAAGAGACACCGGCAAGCTCAACAATAGATTCGGAGGAAATTACGGAAGTCAACTTAAGGAGTGGAAAAGTTCTACCTCCGAGAATGGGTCCAAAAGACAAAGGAAAGCGAGTGGTTGTTCGTGAAGAACCAACCCCTGCAGAAGAAATACCCATTCGAGAAGAAGCAGAGACACATGAAAATAAAGTGGACTACAATGTGCTAGCCCATCTTAGGAAACTACCGACCAAACTAAGCATCTATGACGCTCTCATCTTATCAAAGGAGATGAGAGAAGCTCTGATCAAGGCCTTACTTGATCCAGAAATTTGCTTAGCTCAAATGGCCGGAGAGTCCTTAAATGAGGTTTGCTCGTTAAAGGAACAACGAGGTGTTACCTTCACGGACATTGACCTACTACTTGGGACAGCAGACCACAACCGACCCTTGTACATTTCAGTTACAATTGGGAAGTTTACACTCTCCAGAGTATTGGTGGATCCAGGAGCATCAATCAATATAATGAATCTTCGAACGCTAGCATACTTGGAAATTGATGCTCGTGAGCTCGAGGCGGACAAAATGTTATTAAGAGGATTCAACCAGAAAGGAGAAAGAGCCCTCGGATCAATAACACGCTAATGAAGACCGGTGATTTAGCAAAGACAACCGCGAAATTTCACATAATTGATTCGAAACATCGTTCAACGCTCTATCGGGCCGACCATGGATACATGAAAACGAGATGGTACCATCATCTCTACATCGTTGCATCAAATACTACGGTGGAGGGGAACGATGCATCAAAGGTGACTTACAACCATTCTCCGTACATGAAATTGGAATCCACGAGGATGCAACTTATTATGCACCACCGAAGAAAACGATCTTCTCCGGAGATACCATAACAAATGAAGCAAAGAAAGTTCGGGACAACGAAGAACCTGAAGTTCTAGTCCAACAATCACTCACCACTCCCTTACGGCGAGATGGTGAAGGTTTCTCCACAACTCGCATCCGAGGTCGAGGCCGGGGACGAGGTCGTGGTAGAGACGTTAGGACAATTGGACAGAGGAAACCAACCATTAAAGTCGATTGGGAAGATAGTTCTGAAGAAGAAAAAGAAATCAAACAAGAAGCAGCGACAATAAGTCGGAAGAAGCCGCAATTCAGAATCCCTCTCGAAGATGAAAGAAACGAAGAATATAAATCGATGTACGAGAAGATTAACCACTATGTACATACTATGACCCTGACCCCGATCCATTCTAATAAGATTGAGGGTATGGAGGTCAAAGAGGTACGTAGCGATGGTGCAAAGCCCATCAAATTCTACCGTGGTGCTCCTTCCTCCAAAACTGAAAATAATGTACAATTTGAAGATGCTACTTCATCAGAATTAATGGAATTGCCTTTTGAGTGGTACTCTCCCTGTGTTCAAAATTTAATTCAGCGTAGTTTCTTACCTCGACAATGGACAAAAGGTCAATCACAACGTTTTGAAAATTTATGGAATAACTCCGGTCGTCCACCCAACTCAAAGCATGGTCTCGGATTCGGCACGACAGGATCGCTTGATGATACTCGAATTTTGCTTGGTTGTCACTTGCGAATCTAATGGAAACCGCATGGAAACTACGGACGAACTCGAAGATTTACAAATTGGAAACGCTCCACTGGAATTCGAAGAAGAAATCAAATCTACGATAGATGAGTTAACGGAAGTTAACTTAGGTACTAGCGAAGAGCCTAGACCTACCTTTGTTAGCTCCTTACTCAATAAAGAAGACTCGAAGAAATAATCAAGTTATTAATGGAATTCAAAGACTGTTTTGCTTGGAGCTACGATGAGATGCCGAGTTTAGCTCCGGAGGTCGCGATCCATAAACTAGGAGTGGACCCTACTTCGTCCCGATCGGACAAGGTCCAGAAGAATGCGTCTAGAAATCGAACAACAAGTCATAGCCGAAGTTAAAAAGTTAATAGACGCTAAATTTGTCCGTGAAGAACAATACCCGACTTGGTTAGCCAACGTGGTACCAGTCAGGAAGAAGAATGGTCAGATCAGGATTTGTGTGGACTTCAGAGATTTAAACAAGGCATGTCCAAAAGATGAATTCCCTCTACCAATCCCGAATTAATGATCGACATCGCTTCAACACATGAAATATTCTCGTTCATGGATGGATCTTCGGGATACAACCGCATAAAAATGGCTCCGGAAGACGAAAAGCTTACAGCATTCGTAACGCCGATCGGGGAATTTTGCTACACCGTGATGCCATTCGGATCGAAGAACGCAGGAGCAACCTACCGTAGAGCAATGACAAGAATTTTTGATGATCTCATCCATAATCAAGTCGAATGCTACGTGGACGATGTGGTCATCAAAAGCAAAATAAAGGACAACCACTTGTATGATTTGAGAATTGTTTTCGAACGATTAAGACAATTTAACCTTAAGATGAATCCCTTAAAATGCGCCTTCGGTGTCACCTCCGGAAATTCTTAGGATTCGTTGTCCGACATCGTGGAATTGAAATCGACCCGGAAAAGATTAAAGCTATCTTAGAAATGCCGCCTCCCAAAACCTTAAAACAACTACGATCTTTTCAAGGAAGTCGGCATATCTTCGACGCTTTATCTCAAACTCGTCAGTAGGTGTCGGCCTTTCTCAGCACTAGTTAAAAAGGACGCCAAATTTATTTGGGAAGAGAAATGCCGTGAAGGCCTTCGAGGACATTAAACAATACTTAATGACACCTCCTGTTTTAGCAGCCCTGGCCTCGTGTAGACCGCTAATACTTTATACCGCGGCTTTAGACGACTCTCTCGGAGCCTCCGTTAGCCTGTGTCAATGATGAGGGTAAAGAAAATGCTCTTTACTACTTAAGCCGTCGTTTCATCGCCGACGGAAATAAGGTATCCCGCAATTGAAAAGCATTGTTTGGCCCCGATCTTCGCCGCTCAAAAGCTCGAGCATTACATGCTTTCTCATAAGGTCAACTCGATCTCGAAGTTTAATCCATTGCAATACTTGATGACCCGCCCAACGCTTTCAGCGGACTTGCCGGATGGTCAATGATATTATTGCAATTCGATATAACTTTCGTGCCTCTTCGTGCCGTAAAGGGACAAGTCTTAGCAGACTTCCTTGCAGCACATCCTTTGCCGGCAGAATCTCCTCTCAATGACGATCTGCCAGATGAACAAATAATGAACCTAGAAGACCTTGATGATCGACGTTGGGAATTATATTTCGACGGAGCATCTTCAGCACATAAAGATAAAGAATCGCAAGTGATAGTGCCCGGTAAGGCAGGAATCGGGCTAATCTTTATAACACCGGAGCGGGGGATGTTAAGATACTCCTATCACCTGACAGAGCCGTGTACGAACAACGAAGCGGAATACGAAGCCTTCATAACAGGATCTGGAATTAACTATTCAAATGGGTATAACGGACATCAACATCTACGGGGATTCGCAGTTAATCATTCAACGGATCGCCGGACAAGTACGGAATTTTAAAACCAAGACTCGAGCAATACTTCCAGTATGCCATACAAGTTGTTGGAACAAATTCCGAATGTGACAATTTACAAAATCCCCAGAAAAGAAAACGCTTTAGCGGATGCGCTAGCTCGTCTCGCAAAAGAATTTGCCTGTTTGCAAGATGAATCAGTAGAAGTGTCAGTTCACGGACGCCAGATCCTATCACAGCTTGACATAGACACGATACACAAATCAGAAAAAGAAAAAGGATCAGTTGCAACAGTGACAGAAAACATGGAAGATTGGCGACAACCATTAATGGATTACCCGCAAACAGAAAACTACCGGATGATAGGTCGTTAGCCCATCGGATCAAGAAAAGAACTCGTCCTACGCATTAGTAAACAACACATTATACGAAGGTCTTTTGATCAAATGTGGCTAAGGTGCCTAAGCGGGTCCGAGGCCCGTGAAATTGTTAAAGAGGTACATTCGGGACTCGTGGCGCTCACCGGTCGGGTCCAAAGATGAAAATGAAAATTAAAAGACTAGGGTACTACTCGGCCCTCGATGATGACCGACCGCATGAAAATCGCCAAGAGCCGTCACCAGTGCCAAGTGCACGGAGTGGTTCTACACCAACCTCCAAATGTGCTACATCCGACAATTGCATCGTGGCCATTCGAATGTTGGGGCACGGATATAGTGGGTCCAATAGAACCACCATCTTCAAAAGGACATCGCTTCATTCTTGCGGCTACAGATTACTTTTCCAAGTGGGCGTGCGGTTCCGCTCGTAGAAGTGAAAGCACATCACGTGCTACAATTTTTCAAGAACCAAGTTGTTTACCGTTTCGGAGTGCCGCGCGAGATCATCTCGTATAATGGGTCAGCATTCGAAGCACACAAATCAACAATTTTGTCGTGAGACACGGAATCGACCGGCGATACTCAACAATTTACTACCCAAAAGCAAACGGCCTCGTCGAGGCTTTTAATAAAACTCTCGTTCAAATTTTAAAGAAGACCTTGGACGATAATAAGAGAAATTGGCACGAGAAGTTGTTAGAAGCCTTATGGGCCTACCGGACAACCTTCAGAACTCCTACGCAAGCTACACCTTACGCTCTGGTGTATGGGTCCGAGGCGATGTTACCCTTAGAGGTTCAGCCTTCCTTCACTCGTAATTGCAGTTGCAAATAAAATCACAACGTAAGAGAACGCCAAATTACGACTCGAAGAATTAGAGAGCCCGGAAGGGAAAAGACTTGCAGCCGCAACAGAATTTAGAACCGTACTGAGCTAAGATGGTTCAAGCCCATGACAACCGGGTCCGCCCAAGAACCTTCAAAGTTGGTGATCTAGTTCTCGTTCTCAAAGACCTATTCTCGCACACCGCAAGATAGGAGGAAAATTTGAACCCACTTGGGAAGGACCGTTTGTGGTTGAAGCGATATACTCGGGAGGTTCCTACCGCCTAGTGAATTGCCAGGGAGAACGACATATGCTTCCGATCAATGGACGATACTTGAAAAAGTATTACGCTACTCGATGTTTCGAAGGAATGAACTTTCCATCCCTAGAAGCGCGGGTGAAGTGATTACTTATGACTGGGTCCGAACCCAAAAATAATAAAATGTGCTAAAATAAATAAAATCCTGACAATAAAATTTTCCTTGTTTTCTTTTTCAAATCAAAATCTCTTACCTGATCTTATCCCACTTTATTCCTGCTAAGTTTAAAAATATAATAAAATAAAAATGTCTTTAATAAACATTTCCTTAATGTTCTTGTTCTTAGTACAACCCCTGATCCTTTTCCTTGTCTTTTCGCAGGGAAATGTCGAACGGGCGGTTGATCTTGAACTTTAAGAATGGCGTAAGCCTTGCACTTGATGAAAAGAGGGTGAAAGATGGAGCGGTAATCGAGATTGACTCGGATTTCGCACCGGCGAGCCTACGATACGAGGAAAGTGACCGGGTCCCGTTGACCGAGAAGAACCGCCTCGGACATACAGGTGATGAAAGTGGGTGGCCCAAGCCGCCAATCCAAAGAACAAGAGAAGAAAGACAAACCTTGAAGAAGATAAGAAAATGAAGTCCGTAGTCGCTACAGCAGAGGGCGAGCTTGTCGCCGCCGCGCCCACGGAGATTCAAGAAGTTCGGAGAGCTACTCTCACAACGAACGCAACGAAGAAATAAGAATCGCCGTATCCGTAAGATGTTGACAAAACTAGCTGCGGATCAGCACGACGAGGCAGTTGCTAATGTCGGTGCATACACTTCGAGGACACCGGTTCACCGGGAACTCCGAAGAAAGGAGGCCAGCTCCTAGGATGGCGAGAAGAACTGTGGAAATCTTCGTAAAATCGAAGAAAGGAGGCTACCACGCCACCGGACGGAACCACCAGTAGTGCATGACCTTGTTGCGGAAGCAACCCCGGGGGATGTCCCGACAGACATCATCCCCGAGGAGCCGAGGTATGCAGGAGAACGTGAAGGGATTGAACCGTATATCCCACAATATGTCACCAGGCCTCGCCATCCGGCATCATTCCGGAATACGAGCCGGAGAGAATGCGGAATGTTGAAAAGAAAACCTTTGAATACTTCGAAAGAATTAAAGGCGTAAGAATCAATATACTCGGAGGGCCTCGAGCTACATACGTACGTATTCTCGTAGTATGAACAGCAAGCAAATCGTGGATTGCATCCGGGATTTGAAAAGAATGGGCCGAGCAGTGCCGCCTAAGGGAAAACACATACTCGAACCCCGGAGATGGATGCCGGGGAAAGGAAGAATCACAATACAATGTGAATGCTCGTTACAACTTTGCCGAGGACAGAAGGGAAACCCGCCGGAATACTCCGTCATGGGCAAGTGGATCCGATGCCATCGGTCATCAAGAGAATGGTAAAGAGATTGATAACATGGAGGGTATCGCCGGCAGATTGCATACCCAATAGCCGCATCATCAACATGTACAAACAGGGTGATCGTATACCCCCACACATAGATCACCATGACTTTGTCGGGCCTTTCGCACAGTCTCTTTTCCGAGCGAGTGTAACATCATGTTCGGATCCGACCTCCGGATAGCAGTGCCCGGGTGAGTTCCGAGGGCCGGTGAAGATACCTTTACCGGTAGGTTCCGTCATGATACCGAAGGGTAACGGAGCGAGATATCGCCAAGCATTGCATACCGAGAAGTACCAAGGAAGCGGATCTCGCTTACGTTCGGGAGGATGGACGACGTAAAGACACCTTACCATTTCCGACCGTGACCCGGAGCTAGAGAGCCTCCGGCCTTACGAGCCGTGAGTTACATGGAAAATATCACACCTCCAATGTACATCCATACGGCATCCTTGCCAAGGATGGCTTGGAAGGTGATGTTATCGACCATGTATCCCACTATTCGTACATGGATTTTTGACGGATGCTTCTTTAGATGGATCAACAAAGATCATACACATCCGTTTTGAGTTTACATGGATTGTATGAAATATATTCCAGATCAAGATGTATGATGTATCTTCTACATGATTGGAATGAAAGTGACCATGTCACATTTTTGGCCTTCACCTCTTTTGTGCAAATTGATTGGGAAACGCCGTTAAAGTTAAATGAACTTCGAATAAAGAACAGAAAAGGAATAAAAAAAAAGATAAAAGAAAACTTTCTAAAAAAAAAATCTAAAAATGACGAACACCAAATTCACATGAACATTAAACAAACGATAAGATAAAATTTGAATCATTAAAAGATAAACGAAATCGACATAAATGTTAAATCAAATCTCAAATCAAATTCTCAATCAAATTTCGAATCCAATCTCGATCAAATTTCAAATGTGATCTTCCAAATTTCAAATCAAATCTTAAATCAAATTTCAACCGAGTTCAAACTCATCCTTCCAAATTTCAAATTCAATCTTTCCAGATTCAAAATCTCTATCAAATCTCAAATTCGATCTTCCAGATCCTAAACCAAATCTCAGTCAAATTTCAAATCTCAAATTCAATTTCTTCCAGATCTCGAATCAAATATCCATCAAAATCAACTTTTTGAGGTTAAGGATTTTATATCCGATACCGCACTGCTTTAGGATTCTTTCCCTATTGCACTGAAATACATCAAATTCAAACTTCTGGGTCGAGGATTTTATATCCAAGACTGCACTGCTTTAGGATTCTCTTCCTACTGCACTCGAAATACATCAAATTCAAACTTTTGGGTCGAGGATTTTACATCCAAGACCGCATCGCTTTAGGATTCTTTTCCTATTGCACCGAAACACATCAAATTCAAACTTTTGGGTCGAGGATTTTACATCCAAGACCGCATCGCTTTAGGATTCTTTTCCTATTGCACCGAAATACATCAAATTCAAACTTTTGGGTCGAGGATTTGACATCCAAGACCTGCACCGCTTTAGGATTCTTTCCCTATTGCACCGAAATACATCAAATTCAAACTTTTGGGTCGAGGATTTTACATCCAAGACTCGCACTCGCTTTAGGATTCTTTTCCTATCGCACCGAAATACATCAAATTCAAACTTCGGGTCGAGGATTCTACATCCAAGACCGCACCGCTTTAGGATTCTCTTCCTATCGCACCGAAATACATCAAATTCAAACTTCGGGTCGAGGATTTTATATCCAAGACCGCATCGCTTTAGGATTCTCTTCCTATTGCACCGAAATACATCAAATTCAAACTCTTGGGTCGAGGATTTTACATGCAAGATCGCACTCGCTTTAGGATTCTTTTCCCGTTGCACCGAAATACATCAAATTCAAACTTTTGGGTCGAGGATTTTACATCCAAGACTGCACTCGCTTTAGGATTCTTTTCCTACCGCACCGAAATACATCAAATTCAAACTTTTGGGTCGAGGATTTTACATCCAAGACCGCACCGCTTTAGGATTCTCTTCCTACCGCACCGAAATACATCAAATTCAAACTTCCGGGTCGAGGATTCTACATCCAAGACCGCACCGCTTTAGGATTCTCTTCCTACCGCACCGAAATACATCAAATTCAAACTTTTGGGTCGAGGATTTTACATCCAAGACCGCATCGCTTTAGGATTCTTTTCCTATCGCACCGAAATACATCAAATTCAAACTTTTGGGTCGAGGATTTTACATCCAAGACCGCACCGCTTTAGGATTCTTTTCCTATTGCACTGAAATACATCAAATTCAAACTTCGGGTCGAGGATTCTACATCCAAGACCGCATCGCTTTAGGATTCTCTTCCTACCGCACCGAAATACATCAAATTCAAACTTTCGGGTCGAGGATTTTACATCCAAGACTGCACTGCTTTAGGATTCTTTTCCTATTGCACTGAAATACATCAAATTCAAACTTTTGGGTCGAGGATTTGACATCCAAGACTGCACTGCTTTAGGATTCTTTCCCTATTGCACTGAAATACATCAAATTCAAACTTTTGGGTCGAGGATTTTACATCCAAGACTGCACTGCTTTAGGATTCTTTCCCTATTGCACTGAAATACATCGGATTCAAACTTTTGGGTCGAGGATTTTACATCCAAGACTGCATCGCTTTAGGTTTCTTTCCCTATCGCACCGAAATACATCAGATTCAAACTTTTAGGTCGAGGATTTTACATCCAAGACTGCACTGCTTTAGGATTCTTTCCCTATTGCACTGAAATACATCAAATTCAAACTTTTGGGTCGAGGATTTTACATCCGAGACTGCATTGCTTTAGGATCTTTTCCCTATCGCAATAAAATACATCAAAATCAAACTCTTGAGGTTAAGGATTTTACATCCAATACCGCATTACTCTGAGATCTTTCCTCATTGTAATGATCCAATCCAATCGATTTGATCTTCTTTTGGGGTTGAAGATGTTACATCTAAAACTTCAAAATTCCAATTTTCATTTCAAATCAAATCCCTTCAAAATTAATCTTAACAAAACTTCAATTTAAATGAAAAATCAAAATCTAAACTCACACATCATGACTTGAACATGAAACAAAATAAAATCTAAATCGAAATTCTCCCAGATCATGTGATTTGGGATTCACCTCCTTTTCCTTTCCCTAGCCGAGAGTTCAAGAATCTCCAGTCCAGAGAAATACTTGACACTCCCCAGCGGAAATTCTCCTACTTCGTCCTAAGTTTGTCACTTGGACATCTGTGTTGGTTTTGTTGATCACTTCGGTCAACACCAATACGCGCGGTGTGCTCTGTCAGCTCACCACACCTATTGGGGGTCCATTTGTTGACCTCATTTTTGATGAGGTCTTCTCTTCTTCTCTTTAGTACTTAGGATCTAGCCTTAGGCTTTTCCTTTCGACTATCTTAGAGGACTAGAATCGAGACCCACCACCTAGAATTTCAAACCACTTCTAAACTCCCCGCAAACTCCACAAACTTGACTGTAGACCCCTAATCACCTAGAGGGTTGAAATCAAATGTGGAAGTTTAAAGGATGAGTTCCTATAGGACTCTTTGGCCTTAGGATCGCTTCCGGTGGCCTCGGTCTCGGTGAAAGGGCCGACTTACACACACACTACACTCACACACTACACCTACACACTACACTTTCACACACCTCCTAAAAAAAACACACCCTTAGCCAACTTGACCTCCCGACTCATGTAGGTGATTCACATGGATGGTCCTTAACCCCTAAGCCCTCGCTAAGAGGGTTAGGAACAACATAGTGAATGCCTCGAATGAGTCCCTTCATGGCTCATGTGGGCTTGATATGGCTTCATGGCTCAACAAAAATGATTTTATTCCACTTACATCCACCCAATCTTCAATTTTCCAAATTTTCAATTTTTGACCCCCGGACCCTACACCCCGCCTAACCTACCAAATGCCTTTCAAACTACCCAAATTTCTCAAAAATTTCCAAATTACCCAAAACTCTCCAAAATCAATCCCAAACATCTCCACACCACTTAAATTGATCATCCATACCCAAAAATGCCAAAAATTCCAAAATACCCCCAATACCCTCCAAATACCCAAAATACCCCTCTTGACCCAAAAATCCAAAAATTCAGAAAATTCCCAGAAAATTCCAGAAAATCCCAAATATTCCCAATTTCATTTTGTTCAACTACACCATGGGCCAATTTTGTCAATTTACCCCACTTTTATCAAAACCCCCAATTTGACCCATTTTAACCCAAAGTAAACCCAATGTCAAACCAAATCTACCCAATTGACCCCAATTTTGGTCCAATTCAATTCTAAACTTCAATTCAACATCCCCAACACCAATCTAGACCCAATCCAAGCCCAATTTGAGTGGCATTGGGATCCAATTTCACTTTTGGCCTTAAAGCCCAATTTGGACCTATGACCCAAACCTAACCCAAACTCACCCAATTCAACTCCAATTAACCCCAAATCTTTTCCAAACCTTCCTTAACATCCCCATAAACAAAACACTAACATGATTTGCCCAAAATTTAGACCCAAACCCCACTCAAATTCAACCCAAAATCAAAAAGCCCAATTTTGACCTAAACCTAAACCTAGCCCAAATGAGCCCAAATCCCAAAATCAAAACCTAACCAAAGCCAAAACCTCTTTGAAACACTCCCATAAACATTTCCCAACATTAATTTTACATCAATTTCAACTCTAGCCCAACTTTGGCCCATGGTAACCCATTTTGGCCCACCTTAGCCTCTTTACCAAAAAGGCCCATATCCAACCCAATTCAAACCCAAATCACCTCAAACTTGTTTCAAACCACTCATTAAGCATCCCTAAACCAAACTCAACAATTATATGGCCCAAGCCTTTACCAAAATTTCATCCCAAAATCCATTTTAAAATTCAAAAGCCCACTTCCCTAAACCATTTTAAAAGCCCATCCTTTACCAAATTCAAAAGTCCAAATTCATCCAAAGCCCATATGACATTTCCCCTCATCATACTTTCAATTAAACTCAATACCTAAGTCCTAAATCCATCATCAAATCATTCCAAATCAAGTTCCATACAAATTTCCATCAAATTACCAAAAAATTCCTAAAACTCTTTTCATGAAACAAGTCAACCCTTTTCCCAAGCCAAATGGAGCCATGAACAAGCCATCCTCAAGCCACATGAAGTCATGAGGGCTTTGACTTGTCATTAGTCCATTTATGGCAAGAAGAGGGGGCCCTTTCCTAATCCTTCTTAAACCTTTTTTTACCTTAAGCATGTCACACACTAAACCATGCTTAGCCACCTCACCATGGATGGAGACTTCACCACTACATGGCAGCTGACCCAAGTGACTCTTTTCAGCCCAAGACCCGACCTTGGGTGGTGCACCTAGCCCAAAAGGATGGGTTGACCCAAACCTAGCCAAAATGGCCTCTTCCCCATTCCATTCCAAGCCATCTCCTTTACACTCGGCCATTGACAATTGCTTGCACAAACACCCGACCCCGACCCACTCGACCCCGAGGGTGACCCTCGCTCGCCGGCCGACCACCCCGCCGCCGGAAAACACCATGGCCGAAAGCTCACATGTGAGCCAACATTGAAATTCTCCATTGCTGACTTGTCCCAACCCAAATGGATAGCATGGCTGTTCTTCTCCTCACCTAAGCAGCTGATCCCAACCATTAAACCCCCCTGGGAGAGCCTCCAGCCATGCCTATTTAAACACCACTCCCTCACGGCCATAGAAGAAGAGTTGCACAAACCTTGCCAAAACTCGCCAAAATTGTTCCGTACTCCTCCCCATACACGCAGCACTTGATCCCCGAGTGAGATCCCCCTGCCATTTCTTCTCTCGTGAGCTCAATTTCGAGTTGAAATTCCACCCAAAACCGAGGACACTTCTCCGAGTGAACCAATCCCCAAATCGATTGGTCCTACACCTTCACCGGACCAAGGGAAGGTGTCCACCAAAGAAAGCCCCATCTCCGAGCCACCCGCTTGCTCCGTACTCCAAGCTTTGTGATCGGCTGTGGTCGAAGTCCAACCTAGACAATTCACTGCACCAGGAGACTTCATCCGGAGCTTGCTGAGATCCAATCGAAGGTGCAACAACTCTCGCATCGAAGCTTCACTTCTCTGAGCAAAGGTATGAACTCATTCTTCTTCCCGAGCTTACAGAGATTCTCCATTTCATTTGAGTAAATTTCAATGCATGTTTACCGTATGGATGTGTTCGTCTCTTCAAGACGAATCCATAGAGCATAAGAACACGAAAATCCATGGAGAATCGAGTGAGAAATTAGTGGTTAGAAGGTTGACGGTCACGGGTGCACACCAGTCGTAGACGATGACCAGGGGCCGTTGGATCGCGCGTGTATCGAGCGGACGGATCAGATTGCGCCGGACCAGAGAATGTTACATGAACTGTGGGTCCCGGGACGGCTGACTCAGATGGCGGCGCCCAATCACAGCGCGACACGTACCGCTTCGGAGAGGCTAAGGTTGACGCGGCGCCGACTCGGATAAATAGAAAAATAGGGTATTTTCTAATTTATTTAATTCCCTAAACTTGGAAAATTCATATCTTTGTGTAGAAAAATCCTAAAAATAAATAAAAATACCCTCTTGCTCAGTGAATAGAGGAGAATAATGTGGAAAAGAAATTAATTAATTTTGTCCAGTATTTTATTTTTAATTAATTATTTACTCTCTCGCATTGTTTCAATTCTACATGCATTCACACAATTCACCATGGCATGAGACTATAGGGCTTTTGAAGCCTCTCGAACTTAGGGACATTCCCTGAATTTTCCAAGGTCGAGGCCACCCCTATGAAGAGTTATTGATTTTTCAAATTCATGCCACTCGTTTTGAGTATTTTAATTCCAATAAATAGCATGTTGTGTAATAAATTCTAGGAAAATTTGGTGATGTTCCTTATGACCAGAGAACCCTAGGAAAAATAGGATTTGAGTTAATTCACTCAAATTAACCCTAATCGGCTTAAACACCCAAAATAGGTCTCTAATTAATTAGAGTTAACCATAGATCAAATTGACTTGAAATCAATTCTCCACTGACCTTTAGGATCAGAGGAACCCACCATAAAAATTTGAGGTCAATTGGACTTGTTTAGCCCCACTAATTGGGTTGATTAAGCCACTTAGTCATTTTAAACTTTAAAAATTCATAACTTTCAAAATACCTTTCAAAAATTCACCAAATTGGTTTTGGAGCCTCTCTGATATCAGGGGAGTTTAAGAAAATTAAAATTTCAATTTTCTAAAAAAGTTGATTTTTAATATTATTTTAATATTTTTAATAATTAAAAAATAATAAAAATTACAAAAATAATAAAATTCACTAAAATGTCACATTTTGAATTTTAATCACTTAGGAACAAACCCCATATTTTTCCTAGGTCTATTTAGTGAGATATTAAATTTTAAAGCTCTAGGGTAATTTTAAAATTAAAAAAATGTATTTTCTAGCATTTTCACTAAAATAATTGTAATAAATCATAGAAAAATCAGAAAATTGTAAAAGTTGGTTCTCTGGAATCCTTGATATCAGAGAGAATTTTAAAAATTATAAAATTCATTTTTCAACTTGTATTCTATTTTTAAATTAATTAATACTTCAGAACTTAAAATAATTCTAATAAATAAAATATAATTCAAAAAATCACAAATTTTGGTCCAAGTGGTCCTCTGGTCATTAGGAATGTCCCCTAATTTTCTTAAGGACAGAAACCTACCCTTGGTCATGTTATCAAATTTTCCTTGAAAATCTCTATTTTCTACTAAAAATAATTATATAAATAAATTAAATACACAAAAATCATATTTTCTCCTCTCATGTCTTTATTGACATATGAGTGAAGTCACATAAAAATTTCAAGTTCATTTGAGTTCAATTTAGTGAGTTATAAAATTATTAGGCTTAAAGGGCAAAATGGTAATTAAAATTTTAACCCTTAATTAAAACTTTAGGTTTAATAAAAAATTAACAAGTAAAATATTTGATCCTAATCTGATTTGGATGATTGAAATTTAAATAATTAAAGGGTAGAAACCCATTAAGCAATTTAAAATGATTAAACTTTAATTAAATAATTGATTAAATTTGGAAGAATAACAAAATTGGAATTATTAAAATAGGGATATTATTAGGAAGAGATTTATTCTTTAATTTAAAAATCCCTAAATTAATCATCTCATTAATATTCAACTCTTAATTAAAATGATAACTCAAACTTAAAATATTAAAAGACTTAATCATTAAACTAAAATTAAATCATTAAACTCTTTCAAAAATTCCAATTAAAATTAAATTAAATTAAATTAAAAATCAAATTAAATTAAGTAAATTAAATTAAAATTATATTAAATTAAATTAAGATTAAAAGTTGAATTAAATTAAATTAAATTAAATAAATTAAATTAAATTAAATTAAATTAAATTAAATTAAATTAAATTAAATTAAATAAATAAATTAAATTAAATTAAATAAACTAAATTAAATTAAATTAAATTAAATTAAATTAAATTAAATTAAAAATTAAATCAAATCAAGCTAAATTGAATTAAATTAAATCAAATCAAATTGAATTAAATTGAATTAAATTAAATCAAAATAAATTAAGTTAAATTAAATAACATCACTTAAGACATAAACCTAAAATAATTTGAACACTATTCCAAACTTAAATCATTAATTTGAACTTAAATTTGAATCACAAATCATTAAATATCATTTTACCCTCAAGAGCTTTAGTTATCATAACTCCTAAACGATAATATTAAATGAAATGTTACTTCACTTATAGGACATTCAAATGTCCTAGTTCATCGAGCAAGTTAACAAAACTTGAAAACCTCGGACGATCGATTCATTTACACAATTAAATTCATTTGGACTTAAAACAATCCTAGAAATATTGAAAAGATGTTTAAGATTCTTCTTAAGCACTTCCTCAATATGATAGGATATTTACAAGAACAATCGAACTTAATTGTTCTTCGATGAAGAAAATCGTCTTCAAACCAAAAACACAAAGAACCTAGACGTCATAGGAAATGACTAGCTATAGGATTAGGAATTTGGTAGAAAACCATAACCCTTTCCCTTAGCTTTACCTAGGAACTTGCTTAAATATTCTAATTGTGTTTTAAGTGCAGCTTGGGATGACGGGAAGACCCTCCGGTACGCTTTTATTTTATTGCGATTTACTTTACGGCAATTTATTTAATTGCATCGCACTTATTTTTCTTGCATGATAAAACAACGATTGCATGAAAACCTACACCTTTAGGACGAAACCAAAACCGAAACCCATAACTAAATTAAAAGACACTACAAGATAAAATTCACCTCCACAACATTTCAAAATATAAGACAACTCAAAATTTAATCACAAACAGTAACACAAAACTACAATTACAACTAAATTAAAACGTCCTGTTGGATGATCGGGAATACCTCGGATGATGTAACCTACGTGTTGCTAACGGGATTTCCCACGGTCTAAATGAAAGTGTGGAACTCATTCAGTTGAGTTTAGCAAATTCATCCGGACTAAGTGAATCCGATAAAAATAATGATGCCGGAAGGATGGAACCGTGGGATCTTAACCGGTGTCGTTATAATCAACTTTAAGATTTGTTTTAATTAAAACACAAAAAACACTTGGAAATTAAGACTTCTCTAAACCAAAACACTTTTCTCATCCCCCGATTTATGATTTCTAAAACTAAACCTCCGCAACAACAAGGAGCTCGGAGCATGGTGGGCAACGACGGCCATCGTCGTCGCAAAACTTGAACCGACATTAACAAAACTTTCCTAGAATTAAACAAAGAAACCATAGGACTTCGAGGTAGTTTGCTTAGTGCAACATAAATCCTCAACTCTTCGTTAGGCATTTGCATTGCAAATTAAGCCCTAACCAGGTCTTAGGATTCCGAGGTAGTTGTCCGATACGACATAAACCCTCATATCTTCCGTGCAATTTGTATGATTCTGTCATATAAATATAAGCCCTAATTAACTAAAATTGGCAAGATTAAAACATTAAATAAACATTAGGACTTTCCTAAATCCAAGCCAAACAATAGGATAGTCGGGAGATTATCGAAGTTCACTTCGAATCCGTAATTTCTCCTACTTTTCTTCCTTTGAATTTCCAAAATAAAAAATGTTCCAAATTTGAGCTAATCCCTTTGAAATTCCAAAATTCAATCCCTTGAAAACTTAAACTTTGAAATTCTTGAGAGCAGAATTATTGATTATTATCGAGAGTTTTCTTAGGTGATTCCCGTCGCTTAAGATGTAATTAACTATAGGGGCTTGCCCTTATAGGGAATTTTAAGAACCCAGGTAATATAAACCCTGTTTAATGTTTTCATATTAAGCAGGGGAATTTTTCGGCTTATAAAATTGGTTCGCAGACCAAACGGATGTCACAAATCTTCTAGTTTATTTAACCGAGCCCCACCATCAAGCAGTGTGTCTATCCTTAGGATAGATACACGGTTTGCGGTGCGGTGTTCGTTTATATAAACTATTTGGGATGTGAGATCGGTTTGATTTCATATCTTAAAATCTTCAAATTTAAAATTATTTTCAAAAATCAAATACTACTTATTTCAAATTATTTATTTAAATTAAATTAAAAGTTCGCCGACAACTTCTGTTAGGCGACCCCTTTTTTTTTAAATATCACACAACCTAAAAATAACGCCGACAACCACGCTGAATTAAATTTTGAACACAGGGAGAGTACCACTCAAAAGGCAATTCCATTAATTCTGATGAAGTAGCATCTTCAAGTTGTACATTATTTTCATTCTTGGAGGAAGGAGCACCACGGTAGAATTTGATGGGCTTTGCACCACTGCTACGTACCTCTTTGACCTCCATACCCTCGATCTTATTAGAATGGATCGGGGTCGAGTCATAGTATGTACATAGTGGTTAATCTTCTCGTACATCGATTTATATTCTTCGTTTCTTTCATCTTCAATAGGGATTTTGAATTGCGGCTTCTTTCGACTTATTGTCGCCGCTTGTTCGATTTCTTTTTCTTCTTCGTAACTATCTTCCCAATCGACATTGATGGTCGGTTTCCTCCGTCCAATCGTCCTAACGTCTCTGCCACGACCTCGTCCCCGGCCTCGTCCTCGGGTGCGAGTTGTGGAGAAACCTTCACCATCTCGCCGTAAGGGAGTGGTGAGTGACTGTTGGACTAGAACTTCAGGTTCTTCGTCGTCCCAAATTTCTTTTGCTTCATTTGTTATGGTATCTCTGGAGAAGATTGTTTTCTTAGGAGCTGCATAATAAGCTGCATCTTCATGGATTCCGATTTCATGTACGGAGAACGGTTGTAAGTCACCTTTAATACACTCGTTCCCCTCCGTCGTAGTATTTAATGCATTGATGTAGAGATGATGGTACCATCCTCGTTTTCATGTATCCATGGTCGGCCTAAGTAGAGCATCGAACGACGTTTCGAATCAATTATGTGAAATTTCGCGGTTGTCTTTGCTAAGTCACCGGTCTTCATTAGCGATGTTATTGAGCCGAGGGCTCTTTCTCCTTTCTCGGTCGAATCCTCTTAATAACATTTTGTCCGCCTCGAGCTCGCGAGCATCAATTTCCAAGTATGCTAGCGTTCGAAGATTCATTATGTTGATTCATGCTCCCGGATCCACCAATACTCCGGAGAGTGTAAACTTCTCAATTGTAACTCGAAATGTACAACGGTCGGTTGTGGTCCGCCGTCCCAAGTAGTAGGTCGTCGTCCGTGAAGGTAACACCTCGTCGTTCCTTTAACGAGCAAACCTCATCTAAGGACTCTCCGGCCATTCGAGCTAAGCAAATTTCCGGATCAAGTAAGGCCTCGATCGCAGCTTCTCTCATCTCCTTTGATAAGATGAGAGCGTCGTAGATGCTCGCTTGGCCGGTAGTTTCCTAAGATGGGCTAGCACGTTGTAATCCACTTTGTTTTCATGTGCCTCGTTATCTTCTCGAATGGGTATTTCTTCTGCCGGGGTTGGTTCTTCCTGAACAACCACCTGCTTACCTTTGTCCTTTGGACCCATTCTCGGAGGTAGAACTCTTCCACTTCTTAAGTTCACTTCTGTGATTTCTTCTGAATTTAACATTGAGTTTGCTGGTGTCTCTTTCTGAATCGGGACGACAGGTTGTTCAGGATTAGCTTCGGAGTCTGAAGGCTCTAACTCTATCGTGATTGGAGCTCCTCGAAACTCGCAGACAGATTCGTTGCTTGTTGAACTCTCGTAGCCTTCCTGGTGGATGTCTTCTTCATCATTGTGATCGTCGAGATTGTGTATGATTTGAGAATTGTCATTTGTATCGGAATCGACATCCAGATTAGGTTGATTGTCGCTAGTTACGTAATCGTTAGAAACAGTTAAAAACTAGCCAACGCCATAACCCTCATCATTATAAGATCCCACCGGAGTGGGCAGATAATCATACAGAGTCAGAAGTTCGAGGGATTTCTCCCCCGAATCGAAAACAACTATCCTAGGATAAGCAGCCCCTAGTCTAGCCTTAGGTGCCTCAGTCTTCTCTTCTTCGTCAATTTTCTTCTTTTCTTCAATTGTTTCTTGTTGAGGTGGTTCTTCTATCGCAAGTGATAGCGCCGGCTTGACAGGTTTCGAACTCTGAGTTGAAGCTCGCACCGAAGTGGTTTGGATGCGATCTAAAATCTTCTTCGAAGACTTTATCCAAGCGGTAGTCCATCCATCATCAGTCGCATAGGGATCTATCGGAACAATGAGATCCGTCGAGATAACATTGACGGAACCTCCTTTCCGGGGTTCCTTCATGTACTCCTTCGGGATCGTTATATTCCCTTTCCGAAGATTGTCGTTGAGCCAACTCTTGAAGGTAATACAATCTTCTATCTTATGCCAAAGCATCCGGTGGTAAGGGCAAAAGTTGGGATCACCTTTCTTGTCGACTTCTTCTGGTCTCTTAGGTTCTGGTAGTTGGAAATCTGGAGTCTTCATCAAACTGCGGAACATTTTCGGCACTGCCTCATTCTTGAATGGATACTCCCTGCTCAGAAGCTCCCTTAACGTACGTTGCGGACGGGGTGGTTGTTCATACTGTTGAGATGACTGATAGCTGGGTCGGGGTTGCTGGTAATTCGTTGAGGTTGCTCGCGGCCGTTCGACGATATTTGTATCGGTTGCTTGCCTTTGTCGACTCGCCGCAACGATCCCGGACTTCTTTTCAAAAGTTTTCACGGGCTTCGTTTATCCGTTTTATCGGTGAAACTTAATTGCTTCGCCTCCTCTTGCAAGCTTCCGGCCTTGCTTAACAACTTCTCGAAAGTCTTAATAGTAAATCCTCGAGGAGAAGTGCTATCGGGCCATGGATGCTTTTTAGTAAAATGCCGATCGCATGCTGTTCTTGTAACCGTGGCTCACACTTCATACTTAGGTTCCTCCATCGAAGTATGTAGTCCACCAAGGTTTCATTCGGCTTCGCTTCTCTACCACTAAATCACCTATAGTGATGTGGTGCCGAGCTCCGCAAATCGCTTGATGAAGAGGTTCTCTAATTCGAAAATATCTTCACCGAACCGTTTGGTAATTCCGCATACCAATCAAAGGCGATCCCCGACGAGCTGTCGACGAATTGTCGGAAGAGTAAAGCATCACTTCCGCTGGCATTGCAACAACTGGCACGAAAATGTGCAACATGCTGCCGAGGGTTTCCGGTTCCATCAAAGGTCTTGAACATAGGTGGTACAAAGCCCTTCGGATATTGGACAGCGTCGAATTCTTCGGGTAAGGTCTACCCGTCCGAATGGATGTCCCACTCTTCGATTGTGCTAAGGCTTCTCGCACTCGCTCGTTCTACCAAGCTCTTGATATCCTTTTCTGGAATCATACTTTGTGTTGCATCCTTCTTTAATTGATCATCCCCGTTGACGGATGTAATCTCCTTTCCTCCGTCTACAATGTGAATAACTTCCGGGGTGTTTCTCTTTGGGGTTGAACTCGACTCCGGAGAGTGGCTAGGGCTACGACCATCTCTTCCATCCTTTTCGCCATCCGGGAGATCGTATCATCTTTCTCTTGAAGCCGCCTCCTCATTACTTCCGGCTCCTCTCTTTCCGCAATGCGCAGGAGCACCTTGTGAAGCCGACGAAACTCGTGTTTCTACCATGTTAATTTCTCGCATACTCATCATCCATGAACTCTGACGAGTCAACTTCATCTCCAAACTTTTCTTCTCTTTCCCTTGCTAGTCGCCGAATATCAGTTCTTAACTTTTCCATAGCATCTTCTAGAGGTCTTTTCTGTACCTCCTTGCAGTTGTCATGTGATAATTGTCGAGTTTCTTTCTCATGAGTTCCCTTTATCGCGGTAGCACTTTCTTCGGACTCAAGTCTCCCCGACGAGACTTTCCTTTTCCGATCGTTGTTTCGGTCTTAATTGGCCGGTAGTGGGACGCCATACCATCCTTCTAGCGACAGAAGGCCCAGGACCGGAAGGTCCGTCACCGAATGTCGGAAGGTGGTATCCTCCCCGATCCGTAAACCCGAAACAACAACAAAGTGGGCTAGCCTTCATTTTCTTATTTGGTTCTTCCGCAGCCGATAGCAGCATTCTACTCGCGGCCCAAGACGAGATTCGGTCGGCACCCGCCCTATCCTTCTTAGAATTTCCGACACGAGGCATCTTTCCTTCTTCGCTAACTTTTCAATCACGATCCGTAATCGGGCAAGTGGTGTAATCCTAGCCCTCTTCTTTCTCGTTGTCGTTATAGTATGCGGGCCGAGGTAATGTAGAGGCAATTCGCGGACATTTTCCTTGTCGACCGCGGCGGAAAGGGGATGGAATCCGCTCCCTTCCAAAAGGGGTGTATACTCGCACAATGGTATGTACTCGGGTAGTGGTGTGTACTCGGAAATTTCTTCTAGGAAAGCGACTTCAGCAGCTCCGGCCTTTTCGGCAATCTTCCCGCCTCGTTTCTCCTCCGAGTCCGTGTTAGGGGTGGAACCCTCGAGTCGGACCCAATTTCAAAAACGAAGGTCTTGCACGGAAATTTGTACCCTCCACGGTAACATGCTCGTTACAAATTCGGACTTCCTTCCCCTTCGGCTTGGCGGGAGCCGGGTAGGTGCGAGAGACGACTAGACCAGTGGGGGTAGAGATAACGGTCCTTCTATGGACAGCGGTACTCCTCTCACTGGAACCCTTTGCAGAGGGGAAATTCTTGAGTTGATTTAAGGTTGAATTCAATAATGGGTTTCTCGGCTTTCCGACACTTTGTCCATCGGTGCGAAAAGGGTAGCGTCGGCGATCTTGACATTTGTATTCTCGAATCCTTGTCCAAACCGGATGATCCCATTGTCGGGCAGCTCATCCTTGTAAATGGCGAAGTCCACTCCGTTGGTGAAGGAGAAAATCAGTTTTGGGGCTTCCATTTCTGCAAGGTAGATTCGGATTGTCAGTCCCAAGTTATGCTTCTTCTCATCAGGATGAAAAGAAAGGAATCGAAAAGAGTCCGAACACATTCTTGTTTCATGTATATTTATTAAAAGAGTCGTTCATTAGAAGGTTTGTTTATTTAGAACGGAATGTTCAAAGGTGTAGAGAAGGTAATGAATCCGATTCGAGTTGGAAAGGAAAAGAAAGTCTTATGCAAGACTTCTCGACTCGAAGGATTACTCCTAAACTAACACCTATTGAGGTCCACCCCACCTCGAAATGAGGTAAAGGATCTCGGAACCTCTCTCGTTTAGGGGTGTCTAAACAAGTGGCTCCTAAATCCGAGAGAATGTTGGCTATACTCGTTCAAGGTAGAAATGAACATAGTATTCCAACTGAAAGAAGGGTAGTTTGATCCATTAGGGACATGGATACACTACCGATTTTTGAAAGCAGAACTATTTGATGAAAATGGAGAGAGGAACTATTCCCCAGCGGAGTCGCCAGAAATATGTCGGCATATTTTTTAGGTTGTGTGTTTTATATTGAAAAGGGGGGGGTCGCCTACAGAAATTGTCGGCGAATTTTAATTTAATTTAAATAAATAATTTGAAAAAGTAGTATTTGATTTTGAAAATAATTTTAAATTTGAAAATTTTAAGATATGAAATCAAACTGATCTCACATCCCGAATAGTTTATATAAACGAGCGCCGCACCACAAACCGTGTATCTATCCCAAAGAATAGACACACTGCTTGATAATGGGGCTCGATTAAATAAACTAGAAAGGTTTGTGACATCCGTTTGGTCTGCGAACCAATTTTATAAGCCGATAAATTCCCCTGTTTAATATAGAAACATTAAACAGGGTTTATATTACCTGGGTTCTTAAAGTTCCCTATAAGGGCAAGCCCCTATAGTTAATTACATCTTAAGTGACGGAAATCACCTAAGAAAACTCTCGATAATAATCGTAGTTCCGCTCTCAAGGATTTCAAAGTTTAAGTTTTCAAGGGATTGAATTTTGGAATTTCAATAGGGAATGGATCAAATTTAAAACAGCTTATTTTCGAAGTCCAATGGAAGAAAAGTAGGAGAAGCCGAGGATCCAAGAAGAATCTCGGCAACTTCCCAAACTATCCTATTGTTTGGTTTGAATTTAGGAAAGTCCTAATGTTTATTTAGTATCTTGATCTTGCCAATTTTAATTAGTTAGGACTTATATTTGTATGATAAAATCATACAAATAACCTCGAAGATGTGAGGGTTTATGTCGTATCGGACGACTACCTCGGAAATCCTAAGACCGGTTAGGGCTTAATTTACATGATATGATCATGCAAATGCCTAACGAAGAGTCGAGGATTTATGTTGCACTAGTGCAAGCTACCTCGAAGTCCTACGGCTTCGGTTATTTAATTCTAAGAAAGTTTTGCTGAAGTAGACCCAGGTTTTGTTGATGACGATGGCCGTGCTGCCCACCATGCTCCAAGCTCCTTGTTGTTGCAGAGGTTTAGTTGTAGAAGTCATAAATCAGGAGATGAGAGAAGTGTTTGGTTTTAGAGAAAGTCTTAATTTCCAAGTGTTTTTTATGTTTTAATTAAAACAAATCTTAAAGTTGATTATAACAACACCGGTTAAGATCCCACGGTTCCATTCTTCCGGCATCGTTATTTTTATCGGATTCACTTAGTCCAGATGAATTTGCTAAACTCAACTCGAATGAGTTCCACACTTTCATTTAGACCGTGGGAAATCCCGTTAGCAACACGTAGGTTACATCATCCGAGGTATTCCCGATCATCCAACAAGACGTTTTAATTTAGTTGTAGTTGTAGTTTTGTGGTTTTGTTTGTGATTAAATTTTGAGTTGTTTTATATTTTGAATGTTGTGGCGGTGAATTTTATCTTGTAGTGTCTTTTAATTTAGTTATGGGTTTCAGCTTTGGTTTCAGTCCTAAAGGTGTAGGTTTTCATGCAACCGTTGTTTATCATGCAAGAAAAGTAAGTGCGATGCGATTAAATAAGTTACAATAGAGTAAATCGCAATAAAATAAAAGCGTACCCGGAGGGTCTTCCCGTCATCCCAAGCCGCACTTAAAACACGATTAGAATATTTAAGCATTTAAAGTAAGTTCCTAGGTAAAGCTAAGGGAAAGGTTATGGTTTTCTACCAAGTTCCTAATCCTATACCTAGTCATCTCCTATGACGTCTAGGTCTTCAATTTTGGTTTTAAGGATGATTTTCTTCACCAAAGAACAACTAAGCTCAATTTGTTCTTAAGGACATTCCATCATATTGAGGAAGTGTTTAAGACGAATCTTAAACATCTTTTCAATATTTCGGGAATTGTACTAAGTCCAAATGAATTCTCATTGTTCAAGTGAATTAATCATCCAGGTGTTTCGAGTTAAGTTTTATTTCTTGCTCAGTGAATTAGGATGTTTGAATATCCTTATGAGTGAAGTGTCATTTCACTTGATACTCCATTTAGGAGTTATAATAGTAAAAGCTCCTAAGGGCAAAATGATATTTAATGATTTGTGATTCAAATTTAAGTTCAAATTAATGATTTAAGTTTGGAATAGTGTTCAAATTATTTTAGATTTATTTTTGAATTCTTCATGTCTTTATATTTAATTTAATTTAATTTAATTTAACTTAATTTAATTTAATGTGGTTTAATTTAAATTAATTTAACTTAAGTTAATTTAATGTAATATGATTTAGTTTAATTTAATTTAACTTAATTTAATTTGATTTAATTTAGTTTCAATTTAATTTAATTTAATTTAATTTAATTTAATTTAATTTAATTTAATATAATATAATTTAATTTAATTTAATTTAATTTAATTTAATTTAATTTAATTTAGTTTAATTTAATTCTTAATTTTTAATTTAATTTTTAATTTTAGAGGAATTTGTTTTAAATAATTTAACTTTAATTTAATTTAATGATTAAGTCTTTTAGCATTTTAAATCTTAAACTTGGATTATCATTTTAATTAGGAATTAAATATTATTGGGATGATTAATTTAGGGATTTTTAAATTAAAGAATAAATCTCCTCCTAATAATATCCCTATTTTAATAATTCCAATTTTATTATTCTTCCAAATTTAACTAATTATTTAATTAAGGTTTATCGAAATTGTTTTAAATTGTTTAGTAGGTTTCTACCCCTTAATTATCTAAATTTCAATCATCCAAATCAAGTTAAAATCAAATATTTTGCCTATTAATTTCATTAAGCCTAAAGTCTTAATTAAAGGGTTAAGATTTTAATTACCATTTTGCCCTTCAAGCCTAATAATTTCATAACTCACTAAATTGAGCTCAAATGAACTTGAAATTTTTATGTTACTTCACTCATATGTCAATAAAGACATTAGAGGAGAAAATGTGATTTTTCTGTATTTAATTTATTTATATAATTATTTTTGGTGGAAAATAAGGATTTCCAAGGAAAATTTAATAATATGACCAAGGGAAAGTTTCTATCCTTAAGAAAATTATGGGACATTCATAATGACCAGAGGACCACTTAGACCAATTTTTGTGATTTTTTGAATTATATTTTATTTATTAGAATTATTTTAAGTTCTGGAGTATTAATTAATTTAAAAATAAAATATAAGTTGAAAAATGAATTTTATAATTTTTAAAATTCTCTCTGATATCAAGGATTCCAGAGAACTAAATTTTACAATTTTCTGATTTTTCTTTGATTTATTATAATTATTTTAGTGAAAATGCTAGAAAATACATTTTTTTAATTTTTAAAATTACCCTAAGGCTTTAAAATTTAATATCTCATTAAATAGACCTGAGAAAAATATGGGGTTTATTCCTAAGTGATTAGATTTCAAAATATGACATTTTGATGAATTTTATTATTTTTGTGATTTTTATTATTTTTTAATTATTAAAATATTAAAATAATACTAAAAAATTAACTTTTTTAGAAAATTGAAATTTTAATTTTCTTAAATTCCTCTGATATCAGAGAGGCTCCAAAACCAATTTGGTGAATTTTTAAAGGTATTTTGAAAGTTATGAATTTTTAAAGTTTAAAATGACTAAATTGCTTAATCAACCCATTTAAGTAGGGCTAACCAAGTCCAATCGACTTCAAACTTTTATGGTGGGTTCCTCCGATCCTAAAGGTCAGTGGAGAATTGATTTCAAGTCAATTTGATCTATGGTTAACTATAATTAATTAAAGTCCAATTTTGGGTATTTAAGCCAATTAGGGTTATTTTGAGTGAACTAACTCAAGTCCTATTTTTCCTAGGGTTCTCTCAGTCATAAGGAACATCACCAAATTTTCCTAGAATTTATTTCACAACATGCTAATTTTTGGAATTAAAATACTCAAAACGAGCAACATGCATTTGAAAAATAAATAACTTTTCACAGAGGTGGCCTCTCGACCTTGGAAAATTCAGGGAATGTTCCCAAGTTCGAGGCTTCAAAAGCCCCTGGTCTCATGCCATGGTGAATTGTATGAATGCATGGAGAATTAAAACAATGCAGGGAGTAAATAATTAATTAAAAATAAAATACTGGACAAAATTAATTAATTTCTTTTCCACATTATTCTCCTCTCGTTCACTCGAGCAAGAGGGTATTTTTATTTTATTTTTGTGATTTTTCTACACAAAGATATGGATTTTTGAAGTTTAGGGAATTAAATAAATCAGAAAACCCCCTAATTTTCTATTTATCCGACTCGGCGCCGCGTCAACCTTAGCATCTCCGAAGGCACACGCGGCGCGCTCCCATTTGACGTCGCCTTCTGACTCAGTGCCACGCGGCCCGCGGTTCATGTATCATCTCCTCGTCCGACGCCATCTGAGCCGTCCGTCCGCGCGTGTATTAAATGAACGGCATCCGTTCATCGTCCCCAAGCCTCCTAACCCGAGAACCGTCCACCTTCTAGCCCTAAGATCTCACTCAATTCTCCATGGATTTTTATGTTCTTATACTCTATGGATTCGTCTTGAAGAGACGAACACATCTATACGGCTAATGTTTATCGAAATTGACTCATTTGAAATGGAGAATGTTTAGAAGCTCGGGATGAAGAATTGATCCATACCTTAGCTCGAGAGGTGAAGCCTCGATCGGAGATGCTCGGCACGTTCGTTGGAGCCGCAGGAGGCTAGGGATGAAGCCCGGGGATGTGGTGAATTGCTTAGGTGTGATTTTCACCAAGGTCGATCACAACCTTGGAGTCCGGAACAACTCGGGTGGCCCGGAGATGGGGCTTTTGCTGGTGGACACCTTCTCTTGGTCCGGTGAAGGTGTAGGACCAATCAATTTGAGGATTGATCCACCGTGGAGAAGTGTCCTGGTTTTGGGTGGAATTTCGGCTGAGAAATCGGATTTTGTCGGTGGGGATTAGGGCAAGTTTACACCGGGGATCAACTGCTCTAAGGGTGGAGAAAGGTTTGGAACAATTTTGGCGTAGTTTCGGCAAGGTTTGTGCAACTCTCCTCTCATGGCCGCGAGGGGGTGGTGTTTAAATAGGAGAGGGTGCGAGGGCCTCCCGTGGAGAGTTAGGGCTTTGGATCACCTGCTTCGGGCATGGGAAGAACGAGCCATGGTGGCCATCGGGCATGGGGCGGCTCAGCAAGGGAGAATTCCAAAGTTGGCTCACATGTGATCTCTCGACCATGGTGTTTTTCGGTGACTCGGTGGCCGGCCGGCCGTGCATTGGTCACCATCTTGTTCAGGTGGGTCGTGGCTGGGGTTTAGTGTAGGCAATTGGCAAATGCCATGTGTAAAAGGCTTGGATTAGAATGGAATGGGAGAGGGCTTATTTTGGCTCAAATTGGTCAACCCCTCCATTTGGGCTAGGTGCACCACCCAAGGCTTTGTTTAGGCTGAATAGAAAGTGATTTAGGTCAGCTTAATCAGTGGGGAATGGTCACCATCCAAGTACAATTAAGCTTAAGCAAGATTTAGTGGAATCATGGGAGTGGTTAATCACCTTTAGGAATTAAGTAAAGAGTCTCCTCCTTTTGCCCAAAATGGCATGGTGACATGTAAAGAGGCTCTCATGGCTTCCATGTGGCTCATGCATGGCTTCATGGCTCACCTTTGGCTTGGGAAAAGTCAAGTCAATTTCATGGAAATGGATTTAAGAGAAATTTTGGTATTTAGGGGTGATTTGGCATGAGGCTTGATTTGGAATTATTTGATGATGGGATTATAACTTAGGGAATGGCTTTGATTAAATGGATGGCAAATGGAAATGTCATGTGGGCTTTAGGGTAGATTTTGGGCTCATTGAAATGGTTTTAGATGGGCTTTTAAATGGTTTAGGAAAGTGGGCTTTTGAATTTTAAAATGGATTTTAGGATGGAATTTTAGTAAAGGCTTGGGCCAAATAATCGTTGGGTTTAGCTTATGGATGTGTCATGAGTGATTTGAAACAAATTTGAGGTGATTTGGGTTTGAATTGGGTTGGATATGGGCCTTTTGGTAAAGAGGCTAAGGTGGGCCAAAATGGGCTACCATGGGCCAAAGTTGGGCTAGAGTTGAAATTGATGTAAAATTAATGTTGGGAAATGTTTATGGGAGTGTTAAGGAAGGTTTAGAAAAGATTTGGGGTTAATTGGAGTTGAATTGGGTGAGTTTGGGCTAAGTTTGGGTCATGGGTCCAAAATGGGCTTTAAGGCCAAAAGTGAAATTGGATCCAAATGTCAATAAAATTGGGCTTGGATTTGGTCTAGATTGGTGTTGGGGCTGTTAGATTGAAGTTTAGAATTGAATTGGACCAGAATTTGGGTCAATTGGGTAGGTTAGGTTTGACATTGGGTTCACTTAGGGTTAAAATGGGTAAAATTGGGGATTTTGATAAAAGTGGGGTAAATTGACAAAATTGGCCCATGGTGTAGTTGAACAAAATGAAATTGGGAATATTTGGGATTTTTTGGAATTTTTTGGGAATTTTCTGAATTTTTGGATTTTTTGACTAAGAGGGGTATTTTGGGTTTTTGGAGGGTATTGGGAGGTATTTTTGGAATTTTTGGTATTTTTGGTTATGGATGATCAATTTGAGTGGGGAGGAAATGTTTAGGATTGGTCTTGAGGAATTTTGGGTAATTTAGGTGATTTTGAAAATTTTGGGTAGTTTCGAGGCATTTGGTAGGTTAAGCGGGTGTAGGGTCCCGGGGTCAAAAATCGAAAATTTGGAAAATTGAAGATTGGGTGAATATAAGTGGAATAAAATCATTTTGGTTGAGCCATGAAGCCACATCAAGCCCATATGAGCCATGAAGGGACTCATTTGAGGCATTCACTATGTTGTTCCTAACCCTCTTGCTGAGGGCTTAGGGGTTAAGGACCATCCATGTGAATCACTTACATGAGTCAGGAGGTCAAGTTAGGTATAGGTGTGGTTTTAGGAGGTGTGTGAAAGTGTGGTGTATGAGTGTAGTGTGTGTGTAAGTCAGCCCCTTCACTGCACTGAGCCACCTGCAGGCGATCCTAAGGCCAAAGAGTCCTATAGGAACTCATCCTTTAAACTTCCACACTTGATTTCAACCCTCTAGGTGATTAGGGGTCTACAGTCAAGTTTGTGGAGTTTGCAGGGAGTTAAGAAGTGGTTTGAAATTCTAGATGGTGGATCCCAATTTTAGTCCTCTAAGATAGTCAAAGGAAAGGCCTAATGCTAGATCTTGAGTACTAAAGAGAAGAAGAGAAGACCTCATCAAAAATGAGGTCAACACTTGCCTAACCAATGTAAGGGGAATTAGAAGTTTTTTAGGACATGCTGGATTCTACAGGCGTTACGTCAAAGATTTTTCAAAGATTACAAAACTTTTATGTCGTTTACTGGAAAAGGATGCAATTTTTAATTTTGATGGTGACTGCCGTAAAGCGTTTGAAACATTAAAAGAAAAATTAATCACTGCACCTGTAATAATTTCACCAAATTGGGAAAAACTATTTGAATTAATGTGTGATGCTAGTGATTATGCTATTAGTGCTATTTTGGGTCAGAAATATGATAAAATTTTCAAAGTAATTTATTATGCTAGTAAAACTCTTAATGAATCTCAAATTAATTATACCACTACTGAGAAAGAGTTATTAGCTATAGTATTTGCCTTTGATAAATTTCGATCATATTTAGTTGGAACTAAATGTGTTGTGCATACTGATCATTCTGCTATCAAATACTTAATGAAGAAAAATGCAAAACTGAGACTTATAAGATGGATTCTTCTTTTGCAAGAATTTGATTTTGAGATAGTAGATAGGAAGGGTTCTGATAATCAAATTGTTGATCATTTGTCCAGGATTGAAATTGAAAAATCTTTCTGTGATATTGAAGAAATTAATGAACATTTTCCTGATGAAAAACTGTTCACTGTTAAAGAATGGAGTGTTCGTGGTATGCAGACATAGTAAACTTTATTGTTAGTAATATTATACCCTATGGTTTGACATATCATGAAAAGAAGAAATTTCTGTCTGATGCTAACACTTAATTTTGGGATGACCTATTTTTATATAAACAAGGAAAGGATCTTATAATTCAAAGATGTGTACCTTTGGAAGAGACTTATGAAATTATTCAAAAATGTCATGATTCTGATTATGGGGGACATTTTGGAAGTGATAAAACTGCATATAAAATATTACAAGCAGGATTTTATTGGCCTACAATTTTTAAGGATGTGAATGATTATATTAAAAATTGTGATAGATGACACCGTGTAGGCAATATTTCTAGAAGAAATGAGATGCCCCTCAATTATATGTTGGAAGTTGAAATATTTGATGTTTGGGGATTAGATTTTATGGGACCATTTACACCATCTTTCGTAAATGTTTATATTTTGATAGCAGTAGACTATGTTTCCAAATGGATTGAAGCTATTGTTTTACCTCGATGTGATGCTCAAAGTGTTGCAAAGTTTTTAGAAAAGAATAAATTTTGCAGATTTGGAATACCAAGAATAATCATAATTGATGGGGGAAGTCATTTTAGAAATGCGATTATTGGGAAGTTAGCAAAGAAATATCATATTAATCATCGCATTGCTACTGCTTATCTTCCGCAGACAAGTGGTTTGGTTGAATTATCCAATCATGAAATTAAAAGAATATTGGAAAAAACTGTTAATCTGGATAAAAAGGATTGGTCAATTAAACTGGATTATACTTTGTGGGCTTATAGGACTGCTTACAGAACACCTATAGGAATGTCCCCATATAGGCTGATTTTTGGAAAAGCTTGTCATTTACCTTTTGAAATTGAGCATAAAGCATGTTGGGCTATTAAAGAGTTCAATTATAATTTGAAAGATGCTGCTGAAAAAAGATTATTGCAATTGAATGAGCTTGAAGAAATAATGAATGAATCTTATGAAAATGCAAAGATTTATAAGGAAAAGATGAAGTTATGGCATGATCAGAAGATTCTTACCAAAAATCTTGTACCAGGACAACAAGTTCTGTTGTGTAATGCTAGATTGAGAATATTTTCTGGAAAACTTAAGTCCAGGTGGATGGGTCCATTCATTGTGATAAAAGTTTATTCTTATGCAGCTGTAGATGTTCAAGATCCTAAGACTAGAAAAATATTTAAAGTTAACGGACATAGACTTAAACCATATTTTTCAGTCAATAAATCTAAATCTGATGAGAGTTTAATGTTGGGTCACTCAGAATGAGTTCTGTGTATGTCAGGCTGAAGACGTTAAAACAAGCGCTTTGTTGGAGACAACCCATATTTATCGGTGTGTTTTGCTTTATGTTTCTTTTGTGTGTTTTGTTTGCTTTGTTTGCTTTGTTTTTATATTTTTAGCGGTAGTAATTTGGAGTTTTTAAACTTTAGTGGAGTTTATTTGACCTTAATTGATGATTTAGAGAAGTCGAATGAGAATTGGACACTTAGCATACACGTGCTTAAATTGTGACCTGAGGCTAAGCGCCGACTAGTTGGTGCTTAGGCGCCACAGTTATAAAAAATGTGAAAAATGTGAATTTAGAGCCTAGATCATGGGGGAGAAGTTGTGGAAGTTATTTAGGAGATTCTAAATGTGTTGGAGAATGTTCTAGCATCTCCCAAGTCTATAAATGGTCCTGACTTAAGGAAAACACTTGGCCCAAGTCCTATTTTCATTTCTGAAGTCTAAGAAGAGAATATTGAGCACCATGTCTTCCTGGGAGAACGAGAGGAAGAAGAAGCAAGATTCTGATAAAAGTAAGTTCATTAGTGATAGTGCTAAGGAGTTATTTAATGGATATCTAGTTGTTAGCATTCAAGGTATTGCAGACATGATTACAAAAATTGAAGCCCGAATGACTTCAATGGAAACAAAGATCAATGATATTACTTTACATCTGGATCACATGGGATGGCAACTCAAGAGGCAATTCAATCATTCAAGGTATGTGGAAGAAATACATAAGGCGATGTTTGTGAAGAACAAATGGATTGAAGAAGATGATATAAGAATGAACAATGATCGCCCGTTCTATCAAATTTATATTCCTGAAGGGTCAAATGAGAATAATAGTGGTCCTGGTTATATTCCACCTAATGGAGAGTGGAATTAAAAGTGTTTTGTTTCTATTTGTTTAGTGTCTTATATGTTATGTTAGTGTTCTTGTGAGTTCATGTTTGTTGTGTTTAATGTTTAAGTATATGCTCGATGATGTGATGGGTACATCTTAGAGATGTACACTTATCGACTTAAGATTATAGTGTCTTGTATTTTGAGAATTTTATCCTTTAAGTTTGGATAAAAATTCTAGTATTGTATTAAGTATTATGTTTGTTTTAATATAAGTCTGTTTTTGTGAAATTTGTGTGGAATCATTGGTTATTTAACTTTGATTTGGAGTATTAGAAGATTTGTGGGGAGAATTAATTATTGCCGACTAATTAAGGGTAAATAACAAAGTGATTTAGTGCATATACCTTAATTATAAAAATTTGGGTATTGACGGCTAAGGGCCGGATTTCGCGGCTAAGCGCCGATAGTTCGCGCTTAGGCTCCAGTTCGGGAAAATTGATTCCCGAAAGTTAAAAACCCAAAAATTGCCATTTTCAACCGCCCCATCATCTTCAACCTTTGCTTTGCCGCGATAGAGGAGCCTAGGGTATCATATTGTGGATCATTTAAGAGCCGATCTCAACAAAAATTGTTAGATTTAGATTCCTTGAGGTAAGAGCACTACTCCTAAGTAAGATTTTTTTATTTTCACCATGTATTTTGAGTACATTATGGAAAATCTTAAAATTACTATTCATGGTGAAAATTTGAGGAAAAGCTTGATAAATTGCTTGGATTTAGTGAAAATATCTTTTGGAGGATAATTTAGCAAGTTTAGTTTGATTTTGGAATTTATGGTTAATTTTTTGTGAATTTTTAGAGATGGCTCCAAAGTCAAAGCGTGCACGAGAAAAGATGAAGTTTGATTCTGAAAAAATTTGTTAGTTTGATTGCTGAGGAACGATACATCGATGCATTGCAATCATGTAAGTTGATTCCTGAGCGAGTTTTTAGTAAGCCAGGAGAGGTGACTGAAGATATGATTGCAAGAAGAAACTGGCAGAATTACTGTTGCTTCTCTGCTGTTGTTGTTATTTCTGTGGTAAGAGAATTTTATGAAAATTTACCTGCTGCAGAGGAAAATCTGGTGATGGTTAGGAGGCATGAAGTAAACTTCTCTTCAGGTGCAATCAATACCTTTTAGGGACTACCTCCTGATATGTTCTGTTTTTATTCTAACTATCATCCTTCGGAAGGGGAATTAGATGAGATTATGGAATATCTGACTGATGGAAGAGGATTATGGAAAATTACAAATGATAGAAGAGTGAACTTTCCTGCTTCCAAATTGAATGTCATTTCTTAGGCATGTCATTATTTTATCTCATCTAAATTGTTACCTTCAAGTCATACCAGTGAAGTGACGAGAGAAAGAGCGGTGTTGAACCATTGTATTCAGAATGGGAAGCCTATTGATATTGGAGGGATAATTTATGATTATGTTTTGAACTGTGTTAGTTCCACCACGATCGCAGGTATTGGATTTCCTTCTTTGATTCATTCACTTTCGTGAAAGATCCGGAGTGAAATTTGAAACTCAGGAAGAGGTACTTCAGCCATTGAGACCAATTACCAGTGTAAACGTTGGTGCTTACACTGTACATTCAGAGTTTGGTTGGAGAGGAGGATTTGGTAGTGCTTTTACTGCTTCTGCTTCTGCTGCTTTGGCTTCTTGTGCTTCTACTTCATGTGCTTCGTCATCTTCTGATTCACTGACTGGTTTATTAAGAAATATTTTGAAAAAAGTGAGTCTTACTCGAGAGCATGTGAGAGATATGAATGGTAAGCTGGATAATGTTGAGAGATATATTGTAAAACATGATGAATATGAGGAGGATTATCAGCAATATTTGGATAGACTGATTAGAGGAGATCAGAGTGCTGAGATGCCACCTCATCCATTCTATATACCTTATGTGCCATCGAGAGATTGGAATGACCAAGATGATGATGATGATGAGGATGAAGAGTAGATGTATGTTGTTTGTTTTAGTTGTTGTATTGATGTGTTGTGTCACTGTGTGCTTTATCTAGTATTTTGTTTGATGAATGTGTTGTGATGTGAACCTTGATAGTATGCAGATTGTAATTGTACTCGTTTATCCGTTATGCATATTCGAGTATTGTTGTTGTTTTTATTGTTGATTTATATGTTGTTGTGTGGTAGTGTGTTATAGTAAATGTTTTTATGTGTATGTTATGTCAGAGTTTTTAGTAGTGTGTACTTTAATTCCAAAAACAGTTAGGAAATTACAAACCTCTATTAGGAACTTCTACTTAGGAAAACTACATGTTTAAAATTTTTCAAATTCCACTACTATCTGTTATTTGTATTAGTGTGTTATTTTAGTTGGTCTGTATTTGCTTTGAAAACCTCCACTACTGTAGAAGTCTTCTGAAATTTTTACTCCTGTATTTAAATTTAAAAAGAAAAATGTTTAAAAAGAAAAATGTTTTGAAAAACTAAATTTGATTTCATTTTACTCCTGTATTTAAATTGTTATACTGGCATATTAGGATATTAAAAATTCTTGCAAGCATGATATGTTAGTTTTTATTTCTCACCCATGTATCATTTCTTATGCTTAAATGTTTTATCTTAATTAAAAATTTAATGTTTGTGGGGGGGGGGATTTTGAAAAAAAACAAAGATTTTCAAGAACCTAAAATTTTATTTGATTCTCAAGAACACTTAAAAATAAATCTTATTTTTGATTGAGAACAATTATGTACATGAAGTTATATTAGGGGAACAAAATTTTGAATATAGAAATGAATAAAAGAATTTAGTTAAAATTTTTAGTATTCATGAAAGACATAAAGTTAAAATTTTCTTAATGAAGAGGTGTTAAATAAAGTTAAACTATTTTTAGTAAGAAGTTTTGTATTTTTGGATAAATAGAAGATTTGACTTTTATTCTTTAAAGCTTAAATTTCTTTTATTGAAGAGTAATTTTCAAATATTATTATTATGATTTTTAAGTGAAAGATGTATATCTGATCTTTATTTTAAATGGAAGGGTGGAATTCAAAATCATTAAAGGCCTATCCAGATATAGTAATACTTGCCTTATAAAAAAAAAAGAAGAAAAAGAAAAAGAGTGAAAAATATAGTTAGTGAAAAGGGAGGAGAAGCTTGAGGATTTAAGGGCCTAATCAAAAATTGGTTTCATACCTAAAGTTTAAGATTTAAGTTCAGAGAAAATCTAAAGCTTAAAGTTGTAATATAGTAAGTAAAATTATTTTTCAAATAAAGATTTTTAAGTGAGAAAAATAAATGTTTGAATCCTAGATTTTGAAAAATCTATAAATATTTTTGAATTAGATAGAAAATTATATTTATCATTTTTCTTTTACTTAAGAACTTTCTAAACTTTAAGTTGGTTTTAATTACTGAAATTTTTTCTAAATTAGACTATTCCATTTCTAGAACAAAATTTTGTTATCTTCCTAAGAAACTCATTACATAATTTGCATGCTAAAATGTTCTATAAGATTAACTATTTATCTAGGACAAGTAACATTTTATGTTTGGGGGATTTTGATACACCTAAAATATATAGTATTTTTATGCACATTTTTATACCTATTTTTAATGATATTGCACTTTAATGAAAGGTATTTTTTGTTTTTCCTGCAGGTGTGATGAAAATGGATGGTCATGATGAAAGGAGCAAAATTGGATCAAATTTGGAGTAAAAATATGAAAAATAAAAAATTTGGCATCGGCGGCTAAGCGCCGCTGGGTCGGCGCTTAGCCGCCACAGTTAAAAATCGAATTTCAAATGGATTTGGAGCCAATTTCAAATGGGATGGATGTAACTCTTGGTGGTAACGTCCATAAGTTCCTTTAGGCGGCAAGTTTGAATGAAGGGGTGCGTTCCTTGGTAGATACATCGAATATGGACACATTTTGAAGAGACACCAAGGCACCTTTTGGTTTACTATTTAAAGAGAGTCTTAGAAAGATTAAGAGACTCTTCCTTTGCATTTTGAAGGGTTCTTTCTTTCTTTTTTTCTTTTGTTCTTCCACTGCATTTTTAAGAGTTTTTATTTTAGAGTAAGAGTAGAGGGTAGAAAGGAGAAAAGGGTCTAAGTGAAGTATTCTTCTTCCCACATCTTTTCTTTCTTCTAGTTTAGTTTTTATTGAAGTCTGAAGTCTGTATTCTGAGTCAACGGAGTTGGAAGACCTGCTCTAAGAAGCAGTTTTTAGCGCCGTTGCTAATTTTCATATCATATTTGTAAGCACATATATTTATCGGTGATCAGTCACAAAGAAAGTCATATGGCTAGACACTAGGCTATTCTAAAGAAATACTAGACCTCAACAAAAGTGAGGTCAACAGATGATTTTAAACATTGATTAAAATTCAAATAGTTTTGAATATATTTTTATATATAATAAGAATCTAGGATTGAATTTTAATGATTTCTTGCAAGCAAGTTCTGAGCTTTTGTCAGTTATCCTTCTGACTTAGTTTTTGTGATTTATTTATTGGTTTTTATTTCATTTGTTGGTTTAGTTTGAAAAATTATTAAAGGAAGCATCCAAGCGTACTTCTCAGTGATTATCATCAATAGATTGTAGACATCATCTTCATTATCACAAGGAGAAGGTTTTAAAGAAACTTTTAGACATCCCCATCATAATAAACAACTATGACAACAAAATATCACAAAATTCTTATGAGATCATTTTTTGCATTGATAGCCCCTAACTTTACTTTATGAAATTATTAAAGGAAAGCCTCAAGGTGTACCTTTTAGTGATCAACATCAATAGCTTGTGGACATCATCTTCATTACCTCTAAGAGAAGGCTGTAAATAAATTTAAACATCCCTACAATTATTAGATGCAAATGGAAATAAAAATCATTTTTTTAGTGTAAATTTAATTAAATTTTGCTAGCTTTACGCACGAAAATGAGCTTACGAAGGTTTTTCTTAAGAAACAAGGTTGAATAGCTTGAAGTTTGTTTTATTATGATTATGAAATTGAAATGGAAACAAACATAGTAATGCTAGTTATTACTTCTTTGTTTCTATTCTCTAGAAATGCTTTATAGCTTGAAACAAAGTGACTAAGTAATGTGGTTTGGAATTGTATTTGTTACTACATTAATCTATCCATGTTAGATTGAGTTTTTCAAAGTGAACATTGTTGTTTCTACTCTCATTTGGTTTACTATAAGAGCTAGTCATTGTTTCTAATGTTTACTTTTTTGATAATATGCTTACTTTTCTTCCTTGATCTTCAGTGTTGATGAAATTTATTTTTTGAGCTGTAATGAATTCTTGCATGTATTAAAATTCAACTAGTTTTGAATATATTTTCATATATTAAAAATCTAGGATTGAATTTTAATGTTTTTCTACATGTAAGTTCTGAGCTCTTATTGGTTTTCCTTCGTGTCTTTGTTTTTGTTGTTTTCCTGGTGGTTTTATTTCAATTTCTAATTTTTATTGTTTTTTTTCTCTATTTCTTGTGCTTGTTTTGTTTGATTTGCTCTTGTTGATTATCCTTCCAATGTATTTTTTATATCTAACACTTAAACTTTATATTTTAATACATTTTTCTAGGACATATAAATTTGTATGTTTATAAAATTTTCATGTTTAGGTTATTAGGTAGGGTATGTCTGTGAAATTAGCTCAAATAATGAAATCTCTCATAATTTAATTTTGAATCAAACTTCTTTCGAATTGACCTTCAATCAGATCGTTTAATGTCATATTGATGTTATCTTTAATTAGAGAAACTTCGATATTAGTTTTGTATCTTATTTCTAATATTATTTTTAATTGTAGCTACTGCAACACTTCCACAAATATAATTATTTCGTATTTATATTTTAGCAATAAAGGCAAGCATAGAACTAAGAATTATCGTCGCTGCAACCCATTACACAATTAACTGCATAGAACACCTCAAAATACTTTTTTATTAGAAGATATTTTTTATAATGTAAGATTGCTCACTCTTCCTCCTCTGTTAAGTCTAACTTCATTCCCAAAATAAAATTTCACTTTGAAATCTAATTTGTCAGTTCTAAAATGAAAATTTGCTTCAAAATCTAATTTTGTTGTCGTAATTCCCATTTTGGTATTGCAAATTACATTTCAAAGTGAAATTCTATTTTGAAACTAACAAATTAGATTTTGAAGAGAATTTCTAATTTGACAATGGAAATTAGACTTCACAGTGTTGGATGTAGTGAAAAATCTTATATCATATGAAATATTTTCTAAGAGTAAATTTTGAGGTGTGCAATCAATAATGTGTTGGATTTGAGGAGTTGAGAATGCTTTGATTTTTTATTAGATTTCCACTTGGAAAATAAAATGCAAAAGAAATAATCATTTGTAAGATTTAGTGTAGCTTTAACAATAGACAAGATTCAATCCAAAACTTAGAAAAAATTTTAGACTGATTATCGATCTTCGATAGCTCTAAAAGCTTCTATCTGCTCAGCTTGAAGTCAGACAATTTAACACCTGAGTAATGTTAGTTCTGTCAAAAATCATTAGTTAGTTGACTCACAATCGATTAAAACTTCTCCCTCAAATATTATATGCCACTGTTGCTACACTAACCCTCTTACATATATATTTGTTTCATATTTTGTCTCTAAGTAATAAGCCAACCATAAATTAAGCATCATCGTCTCCGTAACCTTTAACTATATTACTTTCACAACTTTAAACAGATTCTGATAAGTAAATGCTTCACATAACATAAGAGTATTCACTTCATTATATAATAAGAAATCTAATTTCTATGTATAAATTATAATTAATTTCAAATATTATGTTCTGCAATGTCATGGACATAATGTGTGAAGTGATTCTTCATTTTGGGAATGAAAATTAGATTTCTCAAGCGATTATGAGGTGAACCCTCATACGTCATATGAAATAATTTCTTACTAGAATCAGTTCATATGTGTAAATTAAATCTAATAAGAGTTGTTAGAATGAGAATACTTATGTGGATTAATGGTTGTTCTACAAAATTTGATGCCAACCGTAACTGATTATTTTTCTGAGTGAGGTCCATAATCCATTGATTAAAATCAGTGTATTCCGTAGGGAACTGTGTAGCTCTTTTGAAACTTGACGGTGTACTTCAGTTGGAAGCAACCATTCCTATAACACTTTGCAAGCTTGAGAGATTATTTCCACATAGTTACTTTGATGTGATGGAGCAATTGCCTGTACATTTTTCCTACGAGGCATTAATTAAAGGTTCAGTAAAATACCACTGGATGTATCCTTTTGAGAGATAACTACTTTGAAATTAGGTTGATAATCACTCATTTATAAAGAAGATTGATAATATGTGTTAAAAAACTTTTTTTTTAGATTTTTTAATAAACTAAAGAGAATTTTGAAGAATTAAGGCCCATCCAGATTGATCAATATGTGAAAAATATTTACTACAGGAGACAATGACATTCTACTCCCACTATTTCATGGAAGAAGAATATATAAAAGAGTCATTGTGTATGTGCCTGATGCAGATTTTTTATTATGCAAGAACGTATGAACCAAAAAATATATATTTATAATGATTTTGTAAAGTCCAAACTTCAATGCAAGTATAATATCGTATCAAGTAATACAAGGCTCTAATGGACTCCTGGTTATCGATCCCACAGAGAAGGTACATTCCTTACAATAGATAGCATAATACTGAAATCCAATACTCAAATCACAATTAAAGTTTAAGTTTAATTCCACTAACAAGATGCAGAAAACAGTAACAGTTAAGCAAACTAAAATTACTTCTAAAATCTTTCAACAGAATTAACTAACACACACACACTAAGCTTTATATTTGAAAGGTTTTGATATATATGAAAAGTGTTTTTCCTCTTGCAATGAGTATACGACGTGTGAATGATATAGAATGATTATTTATTGTATTCTACCAAATAGGAGCATAAATTTTTCTTTACCCTCAAAAGAGTATCCCCTCTTCCAAGCATGTAAAGAACATTGACATATCTTAAGTTCAGTCACTAAATCTAAGGCTAGGTTGGGAGGATACCGGCTGTCACTACGGAGCTCCCACTCACCCTTCACCTAAAGGCTAACATTCGACTTTAGTTACTAATCTTAGGACCAAATTGGGGATCTTATCCTGTCACCCTGAAACCTCCAATTTGAAGCCCATCAAAACACATTTCTCTATTTATTTGCACTCAATTCCCACGAACTATGCAATTCATTGATGAACATTGAATGGATTCTTCAATATTGTTGTAGGACACTCAATCCTTCCGGAGTTAATGTATAACAACAAATTTTAACATGTCAATAGGCTAGATCAAAAAGTAAATTAAGTTCGAAATGAAAAACCATCACAATTTCTTCAATACTTTAAAATCACTTCAAATCCACATCATTACATCATCACATCTCTATGCAAGAAGAAAGACAAAGAGACTACTCAGAATTCATAGAGAAGAGTCAATAAAACATGAATTTTATATATAAAAGAAAAGTCATACAAACCACAATAGCAAATACAACTTATCTCTTTCTCTTCCCCAAGCAAATCCCTTGAAGTTCCTTTGAATCCTTTTCTCTCTTCTTTGGAACACTCAATTACCTCTTTAAAATGGAAAGGAAGAAGCAATCTCTCACTTTACTCCTTCTCCTTCACTCGTTAAAGAAGAATCCCTCTCAAATCTTCACTTCTACACTCACTTTTCCAAACCCTAACTCTAATCTCACACTCTCTACTGCTACACTCTTCTCCTCCTCTCAAATTTCATCCAAAAACAGTTAAATATATGTTAGAAATGAACTCCCAAGAGTTTCCTTCAGCATCCCTTCAAAAAGTCGCCAAAACTCTTCATTTTTGAATTGCACCGACAAAGGGTGCCGGCGGTGCTCGATAGGGCGCCGGTGGTGCTCAATCATCCATTTAATTTTGGAGTCTCTGGAGGTTGGTGCCTGCGACGCCAGAAGCTATTTTCTCCTATTTTAATCCTTTTCACTCTGAATTCGTTCCTTTTTTCTTCTTTTTTCCAATCACCTAAAATCATCATACCTGCAACAAATCATGAAAAATACCTTTCTTTAAAGTGCAATATCACAAAAAATGGGTAAAATTATATAGCACAAATAATATATATTTTTGGTGTATCAAAATCCCCCAAACTTAACTATTACTTGTCCTTAAGTAATCCTTTTACTACATAAATATATAACTCAAGGAAATGTACTTTTCACCTGTAGGACACTAAAATTTTTCATTCAAAGGAATATATTGGTAAGACTTTTAGATAGAATTCAGTAACTTAAGTCAACACTACAGGTATAAGAATATTCAGCAATCAACTCTAAGGGTTCTAGTCTTCTATTTATTTCAAGATAAACCATAATTTGTCACATTAAGAGTGCCTTGAAAGACTATATGAAAAGTAGTTCATGCAAACTTCATCAGAATGTCGTCAATTACTTTAAATATAAATCCAGAAATGAAATCAAGTTCTCCCTTTACGGTGACTTAAGTCAAGCCAACTTTTTATTAGGCATCACCTCAAGCTTCTCCTCATAAATATTTATTTTCTTTTTTTTTCTTTTTCTTCTTTCTTTTTTTCTTTTGGGATTTTTTTTCAATCCTTCTTTTCTTTTCTTTCCTTTTTCTTTTTTTTTCATGAGAATAACTATATCTGGATAGCCTTTAATGATTTTAAACTTCACTCTCCTCTTTCTAAAGTTCAAAATCGAAACACCTCTTTACTTTATAATTAGGTACGAGCTTTATTATTCATCATAAAGTCACAATCACTTCTTAACACATAATACTTTAAGTCTCTTAACATTTCAAAAATACAGTTTTCTTTACTTTCAATAGTTAACTATAATCAAATCTTTTCATACCAAATATCTTACCCCTATAAAATTAACCTTTATTACTAAAAACTTTCATCTAACCCTTCCATGATATTCAACTGAAATAAAAAGTTTTAGTTATCTAACTTTAGGTTCAACTGCCAGAAGTTATGCTAATAATTTTTGAAAATATAATAATTGAGAACAAATAAGAGTTAATATTTTCTTCCCTCCCCCAAACTTAAATTTTTCAATAAATTTGAAATATTAGAGAATAAAAGAAACTAACCTTTTTGTGTCGGGATCTTGAAATCTTTAAAAGCTATCTGGTATTAGTCAAAATTTACAGCTAGTAGGTATGAAACAGTTAGTAACAGTGATATAAAATTTTTAAACATTTGCAGGGTAAATAGATATCAACTTTAAATATCCAAACATCCAACAAAACACCACAACTACTAAACAAACTATCACAGCACTACACATTTCATTTTACAATTTCAACTTTTCATTACAACACTACAGTACATCAACAGACTCACACATCACATAGAAAGTAAATAACTACTACATCACAAAAACATAATACATAAAAAGAAAAATAGAAACAGAAACAGACAAACTACCACTCTTCAACACCAGCTTCATCAGTAGGGTCAGCAGGACCAGGTCTATACGGTGTATAGCTAGGGCAAGTAGGGAATATCACACCAGTCTCCCCCCTCATGAATCAGACCTGTGTCATGATAGGCAATATCATACTCAACTCTTCTTCTCATATAATCCTCATTCACATCACTTCTAGCTGCAAACAAATCCATCCTACCATGGAGTCTAGCCATACTATCACTCTGTAATCTCAACTGCTCCATAATATCAGGCAATGTAGGTGGCTCAGACGTAGGTGGAAAGTTGTAGCTCGTAGTAGGAATATTAGTACTCCTACTCTCATCTCGTGCTCCCACGTGAGACTCATAAGTACGAATGATAGTCATGGTAATCAGTCTTAGTGGTATAGCTACCACCTCAGAACTGTTGAATTCTACTCCAAATTGCACACATAGGGCATGAATAAGGGCAGGTTGTCTTAATCCTCCAGTGGTCTCTCCTCTAGCAATAGACTGAATGTTCTTGAAGACAATAACTCCAATATCAATCTTCTTCATAGTCTGAATACAAAAATTCAAAATTTCTCTATCCCTTGTAACTTCACTAATCGCGAAAATGGAGGAGGAAGACGAAAGCAAGGGAGAAATTCGCAGGTCCCAGAGTCAAAATCGTGAAATATAGGGGTTTTGGCCTTTTTCTGTATTCGGGCCCGGCAGTGCTCGATAGGGCACCAGCGGCGCTCTATTTATCCAATCAGCCAAAGTCTCTGTATTTGAGCTCTGGCGGCGCTAGTGCAAAAATTTTTCTGGGTCCAATTTTTTTTTTGTAATTTTGATCGTTTCATCCTCCATAATCTCATTTAACACTTCATTAAGCATCTATTTCATCACACAAGCAATAACCAACACAATTCATAAACAAACAACACAGAACATCACTTCTATCTATAAAATCCATATTACAACATAAACACTAACATGTTCATAAAATCAAATCAATGACCCTTAGATTTTGAGTGTTGCAAGTACACTACGATATGCAAACACTAAAATCTAAGCACACACAATGAAATTAAGCATAGTAAATCCAAATGCAAACTCAAAGCAAAGCAAAGCAAATACTAAACACACCAAACAAAACAAAGCAAAGTAAATCAAACACACATTAAGCACAAGCAGAATCCAGTAGTCACTCCTCATCAGTCTCCAAACTATCTTCCTCTCTGATATCTCTAATAGATTGACGATGCACAAACAAATTGTCGAAGGGATGAAATGGGCATTCATCAGATGAATCCTCAGCAATCAAAGCATTCTTCTTCAACAGATTAGTCAGGCCCATTTCAATCCGACCAGTGTGATCAAATTGTTCCTTCATCCTCCAGTCTATATGATCAACTAAATCAAAAATATTATTAGTGGCATTCAAAACATTCTGTACCTCTTGCTTGATTTTCTTCAGTATCACTCTGGAACTTTCAGAAAGTAAGGCAGAATGGGTTGTGAAGTCTGAGTTTTTTGATCAGCAAGCCAATCCATATCACCTTCATCTCCTACTGTTTGGTAGTCATAAAGATTAGTTGGATCAATAGGCCTCCAGGGAAGAGGAACCTTTTCCCAACTCTCATACGGAACTTGTGATTGACTACACAATAGAAATATGGTGGATGGGTGTCCAAGCCCATATTTAGATCCATGAACTATCAAACCCAAAACATATTTCACAATTATATTTCCAATATCAATTGGTCTTCCAATTTGAATACAGAAATTTAAAATAGTACTTTCCTTGGTTACTTTACTAATCTTCAAAGTTAGAAATAACTTCACCGAAATAAAATACAGCCACTGCTTTGGCACTAGATTCAAAGATGCAGAAGGAAAACTAATATATCCATTGTCTCTTACTTCCCAATCTTCATTTTCATCCGTGAAATAACGATAAACATCATTCATATCATCGCTTGTCGCATTAAAATTGGAATAGTGGAAGATAGGTACATTCTCAATCATGTAGAGATCATTAATTCTTGCAGGAGTGAATTGCATAATTCTACCTCGTACATAGACGAATCCTTGGTTGATCCCGCAAAAATTTGGATAATTTTAGGATTTTTGGTCAAAATTAGGGTTTACGGGTAATTTTGTAATTTGGTGGAATTTTGAGGGTGAAAGTTCAAAAGTTGGAACTTTTTGGTAAAATTGAGGTGAAATGGGAATTTCAACCTATTTGAGCCATGGTCCAAGAGAGGTCCCACTTTGGATCCTCCATGTGGTTGTTTTAGCCAAACCCTGACCTAGGGCCAAGGGCTAAGGAAACCACCCATATGAGTTTCCAAATGAGTAGGGGGAAAGTGTGAGGAAGTTTGATATGCTTGGTTTAGGGTTGTGAGTTAGTGAGTGTATGTACAATGGGCAAGTGTGTGTGTGAGCCTCTCCCAGACCACCCAGGTTGAGTCCTAAGGCTTAACCATCCTATAGGGAACTCCCCTTAAGCTTCCTTATGCTTGGTCTCATCCTCCTAAGTACTTAGAGGTTAGACAATAAGCATTTGAAAACTCCAAGTGAAGAAAAGAAGTGTTTTAAAATTCTATGGGGTAAGGGTTCCATTGCTAGTCTTTTAAGATAGCCACCATGAAACTCATATGGCTAGACCCTAGGCTATTCTAAAGAAAGACTAGACCACAACAAATGTGAGGTCAACAGATGATTTTAAACCTTCATTAAAATTCAAATAGTTTTGAATATATTTATATATATAGTAAGAATCTAGGATCAAATTTTAATGATTTCTTGCAAACAAGTTCTGAGCTCTTATCAGTTATCCCTCCTGACTTAGTTTTTGTGATTTATTTATTGGTTTTTCTTTCATTTGTTGGTTTGGTTTGAGAAATTATTTAAGGAAGCATCCAAGTGTACTTCTCAGTGATTATCATCAATAGAATGTAGACATCATCTTCATTACCACAAGGAGAAGGTTTTAAATAAACTTTTAGACATCCCGATCATAATAAAAAAGTATGACAACACAACAACACAAAATTCTTATGAGACCACTTTCTGTATTGTTAGCCCCTAACTTTACTTTAAGAAATTATTTAAGGAAAGCCTCAAGGTGTACCTTTTAGTGATCAACATCAATAGCTTGTGGACATGATCTTCATTTCCTTTAAGAGAAGGCTGTAAACAAATTTAAACATCCCTACAAAAATTAGATGCAAATGGAAATAAAATTCATTTTGTTAGTATAAATTTAAGTATATTTTGCTAGCTTTATGCAGGAAATTGAGTTTACGAAGATTTCTCTTAAGAAACAAGGTTGAATAGCTTGATGTTTGTTTTATTATGATTATGAAATTGAAATGGAAACTAACATAGTAATGCTAGTTATTAATTCTTTGTTTCTGTTCTCTAGGCATGCTTTATAGCTTGAAACAAAGTGACTAAGTAATGTGGTCTGGAATTGTATTTGTTAATACATTGATCTATCCATGTTAGATTGAATTTTTCAAAGTGAACATTGTTGTTTCTACTCTCATTTGGTTAACTATATAAGCTAGTCGTTGTTTCTAATGTTTACTTTGTTGTTAATATGCTTACTTTTCTTCCTTGATCTTCACTGTTGATGAAATTTTTTTTTTAAGCTGTAATGAATTCTAGCATGTATTAAAATTCAACTAGTTTTGAATATATTTTCATAAATAAAAAAATCTAGGTTTGAATTTTAACGTTTTTCAACTTGTAAGTTCTGAGCTCTTATTGGTTTTCCTTCATGTCTTTGTTTTTGTTCTTTGCTTAGTGGTTTTTATTTCTATTTCTAATTTTTATTAATTTTTTTTTCTCTATTTCTTGTGCTTGTTTTGTTTGATTTGCTCTTGTTGATTATCCTTCCAATGTATTTTTATATCTAATACTTAAACTTTATATTTCAATACATTTTTTCTTGGACATATAAATTTGTATCTTTATAAAAATTTTAAGTTTAGGTTATTAGGTTGGGTATGTCTATGAAATTAGCTCAAATAATGAAAATCGATCAAAATTTAATTTTGAATCAAACTTCTTTTGAATTGACCTTCAAACAGATTGTTTAACGCCATATTGATGTTATCGTTAATTAGAGAAACTTCGATATTAGTTTTGTATCTTATTTCTAATATTATTTTCAATTATTTTCCACAAATATAATTATTTCTTATTTTTTTTTTCAGCAATAAAGGTAAGCATTGAACTAAGTATTTTTGTCACTGCAACCCATTACACAATTAATTGCATACAACACCTCAAAATACTTTTTTATTATAAGATATTTTTTATAATGTAAGATTGTTCATTTTTCCTCCACCGTTAAGTCTAACTTCATTCCCAAAACAGCATTTCACTTTGAAATCTAATTTGTCAATTCTAAAATGAAAATTCGCTTCAAAATCTAATTTTGTTGCCGTAATTCCCATTTTGGTAATGCAAATAAAATTTAAAAGTGAAATTTTATTTTGAATCTAAAAAATTAGATTTTGAAGAGAATTTCTAATTTAACAATGGAAATTAGACTTCACGGTGGTGGATGAAGTGAAAAATCTTATCATATGAAATATATTCTAAGAGTAAATTTTGAGGTGTGCAATTAATAATGTGTGGGATTTGAGGAGTTGAGAATGCTTAGATTCGTTATTAGATTTCCATTTGGAAAAGAAAATGTGAAAGAAATAAACATTTGTAAGATTTAGTGTAGCTTTGACAATAAACAAGATTCAATTCAAAATTTCAAAAAAGTTTTAGACTGATTGTCAATCTTCGATGGCCCTAAAAGCTTGTATCAGCTCAGCTTAAAGTCAGACCATTTAACACCTGAGTAATGTTAGTTCTGTCAAAAATCATTAGTCAGTTGAACATTGACTCACAATCGATTAAGACTTCTCCCTCAAATATTATATGCCACTGTTGCTACACTAACCCTCTTACATATATATTTGTTTCATATTTTGTCTATAAGTGATAAGCCAACCATAAATTAAGCATCATCGTCTCCGTAACCTTTAACTATATTTCATTCACATCTTTAAACAGATTCTGATAAGTAAATGCTTCACATGACATAAGAGTATTCACTTCATTATTCAGTAAGAAATCTAATTTCTATGTACAAAATTAAAATTAATTTCAAATATTATGTTCTGCAATGTCGTGAACATAATGTTTGAAGTGATTCTTCATTTTGGGAATGAAAATTAGATTTCTCAAGAGATTATGAAGTGAACACTCATATGTCATATGAAATATTTTCATACTAGAATTTGTTCATATGTGTAAATTAAATCTAATAAGAGTTGTTAAGATGAGAATACTCATGTGGATTAATGGTTGTTCTACAAAATTTGATGCCAAACGTAACTGATTGTTTTGTTGAGTGAGTTCCATAATCCATTGATTAAAATCAGTGTAATCCGTAGGGAACTGTGTAGCTCTTTTGAAACTTGCCGGTGTACGTCAGTTGGAAGCAAACATTCCTATAACACTTTGCAAGCTTGAGAGATTATTTCCACATAGTTACTTTGATGGGCTGGAGCATTTGCCTGTACATTTTTCCTACGAGGCATTAATTAAAGTTTCAGTACAATACCACTGGATGTATCCTTTTAAGAGTTAACTACATTGAAATTAGGTTGATAATCACTCATTTATAAAGAAGATTGATAATATGTGTTTAAAAACATTTTCTTTAGATTATTTAATAAACTAAAAAGAATTTTGAAGAATTAAAGCCCATCTATAATGATCAATATGTGAAAAAGATTTACTGCAGGAGACAATGACATTCTACTCCTACTATTTCACGGAAGAAGAATCTATAAAAGAGTCATTGAATTTGCTGTCTGATGCGGACTTTTTATTATGCAAGAAGTTATGAACCCAAATTTATATATTTATAATGATTTTGTAAAGTCTAAACTTTAACGCAGGTATACGTATCGTACCAAGTAATATAGGGCTCTAATGGAGTCCTGGTTATCGATCCCACAGAGAAGACACGTTCCTTACAATAGATAGCATAATACTAAAATCCAATACTCAAATTGCAATTCAAGTTTAAGTTTAATTTTACTAACAAGATGTAGAAAATAGTAACAGTTAAGAAAACTACAATTACTTCAAAAATCTTTCAACAGAATTAACTAACAAACACACACTAAGCTTTATATTTGAAAGGTTTTGATATATATGAAAAGTGTCCTTCATCTTGCAAAGAGTATATGATGTGTGAATGATATAGAATGATTATTTATTGTATTGTGCCAAATAAGAGCATAAATGTTTCTTTACCGTCAAAAGAGTACCCCCTCTTCCAAGCATGTAAAGAAGATTGACATATCCTAAGTTCAGTCACAAAAACTAAGGCTAGGATGGGAGGATACCGGCTGTCACTACGGAGCTCCCACTCTCCCTTCACCTGAAGGCTAACCTTCGACTTTAGCTACCAATCTTAGGACCAAATTGGGGATCTCAGACTGTCACCTTGAAACCTCTAATTTGAAGCCCATCAAAACACATTTTTCTATTTATTTGCACTCAATCTCCATGAACTATGCAATTCATTCATGGACATTGAATGGATTCTTTATTATTATTGTAGGACACTCAATCCTTTCGGAGTTAATGTATAACAACAGATTTTAACAATTCAATTGGCCAAATCAAAAAGTAAATTAAGTTCAAAATGAAAAACCATCACAATTTCTTCAATATTTTAAAAGCACTTCAAATCCATATCATCACATCAAAACATCTCTATGAAAAAGAAAGACAAAGGAGACTACTCAAAATTCATAGAGAAGACACAATAAAACATGGATTTTATATATAAAAGAAAAGTCATACAAACCACAATAGTAAATACAACTTATCTCTTTCTCTTCCCCAAGTAAATCCCTTGAAGTTCCTTTGAATCCTTTTCTCTTTTCTTTGCAACACTCAATTCCCTCTTTAGAATGGAAAGGAAGAAGCAATCTCTCACTTTACTCCTTCTTCTTCACTCCTTAAAGAAGAATCCCTCTCAAATCTTCACTTCTACACTCACTCTTCCAAACCCTAACTCTAAAGTAACGCTCTTTCTACTACTACACTCTTCTTCTCCTCTCAAATTTCATCCAAAAATAGTTACATATATTTTAGAAACAAATTCCCAAGAGTTTCCTTAAGCATCCCTTCAAAAAGTCGCAAAAAATCTTCATTTTTGAATTGCACCGACATAGGGTGCCGGTGGCGCCGGCGGTGCTCTATCATCCATTTAATTATGGAGTCTCTGGAAGTTGGCACTGGCAGCGCCTATTCTGGCGCCGCCGGCGCCAGAAGCTATTTTCTCCCATTTTGCTCCTTTTCACTCTGAATCGTTCATTTTTGCTTCTTTTTGCTCCAATCACCTAAAATCATCATACCTGCAACAAATCATGAAAAATACCTTTCTTTAAAGTGCAATATCATAAAAAAAGGGTAAAATTATATAGCAAAAATAGTATATATTTTTGGTGCATCAAAATCCCCCAAAATTAACTGTTACTTGTCCTTAAGTAATCCTTTTACTACATAAATATATAACTCAAGGTAATGCACTTGTGATTGACTACACAACAGAAATATGGTGGACGAGTGTCAAAGCCCATATTTAGACCCATGAACTATCAATATCAAAACAGATTTCATAATTATATTTGCAATATCAATCAGCCTTCCAGTTTGAATACAGAAATTTAAAATAGCACTTTCCTTGGTTACTTTACAAATCTTCAAAGTTACAAATAACTTCACCTAAATAAAATACTGCCACTACTTTGACACCGGATTTAAAGATGTAGAAGGGAAACTAATATATCCATTATCTCTTACTTCCCAATTTCTATTTTCATCCGTCAAATAACGATAAACTTAATTCATATCATCGCTTGTCGCATTAATATTGGAATAGTGGTAGATAGGTACATTCTCAATCATAAAGAGATCATTAATTCTTGCCGGAGTGAATTGCTCAAACCTATCTTGCACAAAAATGAATCCTTGGTTGAGCCTGTGAAGATTTGGGTAATTTTTGGATTTTTGGTCAAAATTAGGGTTTAAGGGTAATTTGGTAATTTGGTGGAGTTTTGAGGGTGAAAGGTCAAAAGTTGGAACTTTTTGGTAAAATTAAGGTTAAATCAGAATTTCAACCTGTTTGAGCCATGAACCTACAGAGGTCCCACTTTGGATCCTCCATGTGTTGGTTTTAGCCAACCTTGGCCTAGGGCCAAGGGCTAAGGAATGCACCCATATGAGTTTCCAAATGAGTAGGGGGGCAAGTGTGAGGAAATTTGGTATGCTTGGTTTAGGTTTGTGTGGTAGTGAGTGTATGTGTAATGTGCAAGTGTGTGTTTGAGCCTCTCCCAGACCACCCGGGGTGAGTCCTAAGGCTTAACCATCCTATAGGGAACTCCCCTTAAGCTTCCTTATGCTTGGTCTCATCCTCCTAAGTACTAAGAGGTTAGACAATAAGCATTTGAAAACTCCAAGTGAAGCAAAGAAGTGTTTTAAATTTCTATGGGTTAAGGGTTCCATTGCTAGTCTTCTAAGATAGTCACCAGGAAAGTCATATGGCTAGACCCTAGGCTATTCTAAAGAAAGACTAGACCTCAACAAAAGTGAGGTCAACAGATGATTTTAAACCTTCATTAAAATTCAACTAGTTTTGAAAATATATTTATATATAATAAGAATCTAAGGTCGAATTTTAATGATTTCTTGCAAGCAAGTTCTGAGCTCTTGTCAGTTATCCTTCCTACCTTAGTCTTTGTGATTTATTTATTGGTTTTTCTTTCATTTGTTGGTTTAGTTTGAGAAATTATTTAAGGAAGCATCCAAGTGTACTTCTCAGTTATTATCATCAATGCAATGTAGAAATCTTCTTCATTACCACAAGGAGAAGGTTTTAAATAAACTTTTAGACATCCCCATCATAATGAAAAAGTATGACAAAGACAACAACACAAAATTCTAATGAGATCATTTTCTACATTGATAGCCCCTAACTTTACTTTAAGAAATTATTTAAGGAAAGTCTCAAGGTCTACCTCTTAGTGATCAACATCAATAGCTTGTGGACATCATCTTCATTACCTCTAAGAGAAGGCTTTAAACAAATTTAAACATCCCCACAATAATTAGATGCAAATGGAAATAAAAATCATTTTGTTAGTGTAAATTTAAGTATATTTTGCTAGCTTTATGCAGAAAAATGAGCTTACAAAGATTTCTCTTAAGAAACAAGGTTGAATAGCTTGTTGTTTGTTTTATTATGATTATGAAATTGAAATGGAAACTACATAGTTATGCTAGTTATTACTTCTTTGTTTCTATTCTCTAGAAATGCTTTATAGCTTGAAGCAAAGTGACTAAGTAATGTGGTTTGGAATTGTATTTGTTACTACATTGATCTAGCCTTATTAGATAGAATTTTACAAAGTGAACATTGTTGTTTCATTTGGTTTACTATATGAGCTAGTCGTTGTTTCCAATGTTTACTTTGTTGTTAATATGCTTACTTTTCTTTCTTGATCTTCACTGTTGATGAAATTTATTTTTTGAGCTGTAATGAATTCTAGCATGTATTAAAATTCAATTAGTTTTGAATATATTTTCATATATAAAAAATCTAGGATTGAATTTTAATGCTTTTCTACATGTAAGTTATGAGCTCTTATTGGTTTTCCTTCGGGTCTTTGTTTTTGTTGTTTTCCTGGTGGTTTTTATTTCTATTTCTAATTTTTATTGTTTTTTTTCTCTATTTTTTGTGCTTGTTTTGTTTGATTTGCTCTTGTTGATTATCCTTCCAATGTATTTTTATATCTAACACTTAAACTTTATATTTTAATACATTTTTTCATGGACATATAAATTTGTATCTTTATAAAAATTGCAAGTTTAGGTTATTAGGTAGGGTATGTCTATGAAATTAGCTCAAATAATGAAAATCACTCAAAATTTAATTTTGAATCAAACTTCTTTCGAATTGACCTTCAATCAGATCGTTTAACGTCATATTGATGTTATCGTTAATTAGAGAAACTTCGATATTAGTTTTGTATCTTATTTCTAATATTATTTTCAATTGTACCTACTACAAACCTTCCACAAAAGTAATTATTTCGTATTTTGCTTTCAGCAATAAAGGCAAGCATAGAACTAAGTATTCTCGTCGCTGCAACCCATTACACAATTAATTGAACACAACACCTCAAAATACTTTTTTATTAGAAGATATTTTTTATAATGTAAGATTGCTCACTCTTCCTCCATCGTTAAGTCTAACTTCATTTCCAGAACAAAATTTCACTTTGAAATTTAATTTGTAGTTCTAAAATGAAAATTCGCTTCAAAATCTAATTTTATTGTCGTAATTCCCATTTTGGTAATGCAAATTACATTTCAAAGAGAAATTCTATTTTGAAACTAACAAATTAGATTTTGAAGAGAATTTCTAATTTGATAATGGAAATTAGACTTCACAGTGGTGAATGTAGTGGAAAATCTTATATCATATGAAATATTTTCAAAGAGTAAATTTTGAGGTTTGCAATTAATAATGTGTGGTATTTGAGGAGTTGAGAATGCTTTGATTTTTTATTTCCACTTGGAAAATAAAATGCGAAAGAAATAAACATTTGTAAGATTTAGTGTAGCTTTGAAAATAGATAAGATTCAATCCAAAATTTTGTAAAAGTTTTAGACTGATTATCGATCCTCGATAACCCTAAAAGCCTGTATTAGCTTAGCTTGAAGTAAGACCATTTAGCACCTGAGTAATGTTAGTTTTGTCAAAAATCATTAGTCAGTTGAACATTGACTCACAATCGATTAAGACTTCTCCCTCAAATATTATATGCCACTGTTGCTACACTAACCTCTTACATATATATTTGTTTCATATTTTGTCTCTAAGTGCTAAGATAACCATAAATTAAGCATCATCGTCTCTGTAACCTTTAATTATATTACTTTCAGATCTTTAAATAGATTTTGATAAGTAAATGCTTCGCATGACATAAAAGTATTTGCTTCATTGTCCAATAAGAAATCTAATTTCTATATACAAAATTAAAATTAATTTTAAATATTATGTTTTGCAATGTCATGAACATAATGTTTGAAGTGATTCTTCATTTTGGGAATGAAAATTAGATTTCTCAAGAGATTATGAAGTGAACACTCATACGTCATATGAAACATTTTCTTACTGGAATTTGTTCATATGTGTAAATTAAATCTAATAAGAGTTGTTAAGTTGAGAATACTTATGTGGATTAATGGTTGTTCTACAAAATTCGATCCCAATCGTAACTGATTGTTTTGTTGAGTGAGTTCCATAATCCATTGATTAAAATCATGTATTCCGTAGGGAACTGTGTAGCTCTTTTGAAACTTGACGGTGTACGTCAGTTGGAAGCAAACATTCCTATAACACTTTGCAAGCTTGAGAGATTATTTCCACATAGTTACATTGATGTGATGGAGCATTTGCCTGTAAATTTTTCCTACGAGGCATTAATTAAAGGTTCAGTACAATACCACTGGATGTATCCTTTTGAGAGATAACTACTTTAAAATTAGGTTGATAATCACTCATTTATAAAGAAGATTGATAATATGTGTAAAAAACTTTTTTTTAGATTTTTCAATAAACTAAAGAGAATTTTGAAGAATTAAGGCCCATCCAGAATGATCAATATGTGAAAAATATTTACTGTAGAAGACAAAGACATTCTACTCATACTATTTCAAGGAAGAAGAAGAAGAATCTATAAAAGATTTATTGAGTTTGGTGTCTGATGCGGACTTTTTATTATGCAAGAACTTATGAACCCAATTTTACATATTTATAAAGATTTTATAAAGTCCAAACTTCAACACAAGTATACGTATCGTATCAAGTAATACAGGGCTCTAATGAAGTCCTAGTTATCGATTCTACAGTGAAGGCACGTTCCTTACAATAGATAGCGTAATACTGAAATCCAATACTCAAATCACAATTAAAGTTTAAGTTTAATTCTACTAACAAGATGTAGAAAATAGTAACAGTTATGCAAACTACAATTACTTCTAAAATCTTTCAACAGAATTAACTAACACACACACACTAAGCTTTATATTTTGAACGGTTTTGATATATATGAAAAGTGTCTTTCCTCTTGCAATGAGTATATGATGTTTGAATGATATAGAATGATTATTTATTGTATTGTGCCAAATAGGAGCATAAATGTTTATTTATCCTCAAAAGAGTCCTCGCACTTCCAAGTATGTAAAGAACATTGACATATCCTAAGTTCAGTCACTAAATCTAAGGCTTGGATGGGAGGATACGGCTGTAACTATGGAGTTCCAACTCACCCTTCACCTGAAGGCTAACCTTCGACTTTTGTTACCAATCTTAAGACCATAATGGGGATCTTAGTCTGTCACCCTGAAACCTTCAATTTGAATCCCATCAAAACACATTTCCCTATTTATTTGCACTCAATTCCCATGAACTACTCAATTCATTCATGGACATTGAATGGATTCTTCATTATTGTTATAGGACACTTAATCCTTTCGGAATTAATGTATAAAAACAGATTTTAACAATTCAATTGACCAGATCAAAAAGTAAATTAAGTTCAAAGTGAAAAACCATCACAATTTCTTCAATATTTTAAAAGCACTTCAAATCCACATCATCACATCATCACATCTCTATGCAAGAAGAAAGACAAAGGAGACTACTCAGAATTCATAGAGAAGACACAATAAAACATGGATTTTATATATAAAATAAAAGTCATACAAACCACAATAGCAAATACAACTTATCTCTTTCTCTTCCCTAAGCAAATCCCTTGAAGTTCCTTTTAATCCTTTTCTCTTTTCTTTGCAACACTCAATTCCCTCTTTAGAATGGGAAACTTTACTCCTCCTTCACTCCTTAAAGAAGAATCCCTTCAAATCTTCACTTCTACACTCACTCTTCCAAACCCTAAATCTAAACTCACACTCACTCTCAACTACTACACTCTTCTCCTCTTCTCAAATTTTGTCCAAAAACAGTTACATATATGTTAGAAACAAGTTCCCAAGAGTTTCCTTAAGCATCCATTCAAAAAGTCGCCAAAACTCTTCATTTTTGAATTGCACCGACGTAGGGTGCCGGCGGTGCTCGATAGGGTGCCAGCGGTGCTCTATCGTCCATTTAATTCTAGAGTCTTTGGAAGTTGGCACTGGTCGTACCCATTCTAGCGTCGGCGGTGCTAGAAGCTATTTTCTCCCATTTTGCTCATTTTCACTCCAAATTTGTTCCTTTTAGCTTCTTTTTGCTCCAATCACCTAAAATCATCATACCTGCAATAAATCATGAAAAATACCTCTCTTTAAAGTGCAATATCTCCAAAAATAGGTAAAATTATATAGCAACAACAGTATTTATTTTTAGTGCATCAAAATCCCCCAAACTTAAATATTACTTGTCCTTAAGTAATCATTTTACTACATAAATATATCACTCAAGGCAACATACTTTATACCTGTAGGACACTATTTTTCATTCAAAGGAATATATTGGTATGACTTTTAGAAAGAAATTCAGTAACTCAGGTCAACACTACAGGTATAAGAATATTCAACAATCAAGTCTAAGGGCTCTAGTCTTCTATTTATTTTAAGATAAACCATAATTTTTCACATTAAGAGTGCCTTGAAATACTATATGAAAAAGGAGTTCATGCAAATTTCATCAGAATGTAGGCCAATACTTTAAATATAAATTCAGAAATGATATCAAGTTCTCTCATTAGGGTGACTCAAGTGAAGCCAATATTTTATTAGGCATCTCCTCAAGCTACTCCTCATAAATATTTTTCTTTCTTTTTCTTTTCTTTTTCTTCCTTCATTTTTTCTTTTGGGATTGTTTTTCAATCCTTCTTTTCTTTTCTTTCATTTTTCATTTTTTTTCATGAGGATTACTATATCTGGATAGACTTTAATGATTTTGAACTTCACTCTCCTCTTTCTAAAGTTTAAACTGGAAACACCTCCTTACTTGATAATTAGGTACGAGCTTTATTATTCATCATAAAGTCACAATCACTTCTTAACACATAATACTTTAAGTCTCTTAACATTTCAAAAATACAGCTTTCTTTACTTTAAATAGTTAACCATAATCAAATCCTTTCATACCAAATATCTTACCCCTATAAAATTAACCCTTATTACTAAAAACTTTCATCCAATCCTTCCATAATATTCAATTGAAAAAAAAAGTGAGAACAAATATAATAAAGTGATGTTCAATGCCAGAAGTTATGCTAATAATTTTTTAAAATATAATAATTGAGAACAAATAAGTGTTAATGTTTTTCTACCCTCCCCCAAACTTAAATTTTTCAATAAATTTGAAATAGTAGAGAGTAAAAGAAACTAACCTTTTTGTGCCAGGATCTTGAATTCTTTAAAAGCTATCTGGTATTAGTTAAAATTTACAGCTAGTAGGTATGAAACAGTTAGTAACAGTGATATAAAATTTTTAAATATTTGCAGGGTAAAGAGATGTCAATTTTAAACATCTAAACATCCAACAAAACACCACAATTACTAAACAAACTATCACAGCACTACACATTTCATTTAACAATTTCAACTTTTCGTTACAACGCTACAATACATCAACAGGCTCATGACTACAAGAAAATATATTGAAAATTTTATACCAATTTCATATGAAATTACACTTTAAAGAAAGGTATTTTCTGTGTTTTATTGCAGGAATGAAAATTTATAGGTGCTGAAAGCAAAAAGAGCAAAAAGGCGTGAATCTGGAGCAAAAAGGACTAAAAATGATGAAAAATTAACTGTCCTGCCGACAGCGAGATTTAAGCCGCCGACGGCGAGATTTTCCTGAGAGTTTTCAATATATTATAATAGAGCCCACCGACGGCGAGATTGAGCCCGCCGACAGCGAGCCTGAACGGTTAGCCTTGCTTCTAGAAGCCCGCCGACGGCGAGATTGAGCCCGCCGATGGTGAGACAATTGATTCAAGCAAAATATGATGAATCTGGACGCGTTTTGAAGAGGTGCTTAAGCAAGCTTTGTAAATTTGACTCCTTCTATAAATATAGATTATTTTATGTATTTGTGTGTCAGTTGGAGAGTCAGTTAAGTCATCATTAAGTGTTAGTTAGTGTCAAATTAGTGTTTCCTTTTGTAGTAAGAGTTAGTGTTTAGTGTCCTGGTGAGTTCTAAGAGTGTTGTACAAGAAGGAAGAGTCAAAGGAACTTGAGGAATCTGCTTGGGGAGAAGAATTAAGATAAGTATATTTGTTTATTGTTTTATAACTTTAAATGAAATCCAAAATCTGTGTTATTATTCCCATGCATTCTGAGTAGTTTTCTTTGTCTTTCTCCTTATTGTTGAGATTTTGTGAAATGAAGAATTAAAATGAGTTGTGCCTAATAATATTAAATAGAGATTGTGATAATCTTTTACTTAAATCTTAATGTACTTTCAATTTAGCCAATTGAATTATTAACATATGTTGAATTATCAACTCTAGTAAAGATTACATCCAAGATTCAGGGAATTCAAAAGCCTTGGAAGGAGGGTGCAAATATATAGGAAAATATTAATTATCGGACGAAGAATTGAATATTTAAGTGTGACAAACTAAAATCTTCAACTCGGTCTTATTGTTTTGGAGCTGAAGTGTAGATGTTAGCCCTCAGGCGAGGGGAACGAGGGAGCTCTAAAGTGGCAGCCAGTATCCTCCCAGCCTAGCCACAAATTCAGTAACCAAACATAGGATTAGTCAATATTCTTTGCACCTGAACCAAAGGGTAAAGAATAGGAATGCTCCTATTTGGCACAATATAATTCTAAACTCATTTAATACTTTATTCACCTAATCCTCTTAACAAGGAGAAAGATACTTTTCTAAATTGACTTTTATAATATGTCTTTTAAGTATTAGTTTTAAGTTTAAGCGTTCTTCAATTTTCGTATATTATACTAAAATAGATTAATAATCAGCTGTTACTAAAAATTAGTCTGTAAATCTCTAACTTCCCTGTGGGATCGATATCTAGGACTCTAATAGAGCCCTTTATTACTTGAGCGATACATATACTTACGTTGATTAAAGGGGAGGGAGTACAATTGCTATTTTACTTTGAAAAACATTTACAACTTATTAAGCTTAACAATTATATACATCCTTTTTATTATTACCCTACTCTCCTCCGTGGCTGAATTATTATATTCGTAGCGCGGTCGTCAAGTTTTTGGCTCAGTTGCCAGGGAAGTAAAGTAATTATTCAATTAAAAATATATATAAATATATAAATATAATTACTAGAGTAACTGACTATTTTATTATTATTATTAGTTGTGTATGTGTAAATTTGGAACCGAATGTTTAATACCTTACGATTCAGAATTAGAGTGCACTATTAAAAGAATTAGAAAACAGAAAAGAGAAATCATAAAATTAAATCAAATGGAAAATAATCCAGAAATTGAAAATATAAACCAACCAAGACCTTTGAAAGATTACGCTAACCCTATATTAGATGAAATTCACTTAACTATTCAAATCCCTGATGTAGCGGCTAACTCATTTGAGCTTAAACCTGCAATTATCCAAATGGTACAACATAACCAGTTTAGTGGTTCACCAAATGAAGATCCTAATTTACATCTTGCGAGTTTTTTAGAGTTATGTGCTACTTTTAGACATGACGGAGTATCTAATGACACCTTTAGACTTAGGATATTTCCTTTTTCTTTAAGGGATAAGGCTAAGATGTGGTTAAATTCATTAGCACCTGGATCAATTAAAACTTGGGGAGAATTATCACAAAAATTTTTATCCAAATATTTTCCTCCCTCAAAAACTGCAAAACTTAGAAATGATATAGCTTCTTTTAGTCAGTTTAACGGAGAATCAATATGTGAAGCTTGAGAGAGATTTAAAGATCTTCTTAGGAAATGCCCACACCATGCATTACCAGATTGGTTAATTATATAAACTTTTTATAATGGTTTAGTAGGATCTCTTAGATCAATCATTGATGCTGCTGATGGAGGTTCATTAATGTCAAAACATTTTGATGAAGCTTATTCATTAATTGAAGAAATGGCTACTAATAATTTTCAATGGCCTTCTGAAAGGTTAAATCCTAAAAAAATAGCCAGTATACATGATTCTGATGCAATATCTATGTTAACTTCTCAAATTGCTGCTATATCTAAGAAATTAGATCATTTTGGAATGAATTATTCTCCTAATGTAATAGAAGAAAATTTAACTGGACAACTTATAGATGCTCAATCTTCATATGAAACTATAAATGCTGTTAACAATAGACCAAAAAATCCTTATGCAAATTATTATAACCCTGGGTGGAAAAATCATCCAAATTTTAATTGGAATAATAATTCTGCTAATCAGCAATGGATGAACAATTCAGTAAACCCAGTAGGAAATCCTTCTAACTAAGGAAATTCTAATTTTAAACCTTCTTATCCACCATGATTTAATAAAAACTCTCAATATAAGGATAAGAAGTTATCAATGGAAGAATTAATATTAAATATGGGTCAACATTTACAGAATCAAGGTAGTCAGTTACAAATTCAAGGAAACCAATTACAAACTCAAGGAATAGCAATTAAAAATATTGAAACTCAACTTGGACATATCACTACTGCACTTAATAATAGAAGGCCTGGAACTTTTTCGAGTAAATCTTAAAGATCAAGGAAAAGAACAAATTAAAGCGATACAGTTACGAAGTGGAAAAGAATTAGAAACAAGATTACAGAAAGAAACCAAAAGTCAGAATGAGGAGGTGGAAATCGAAAAAGAAAAGGATCAGAAAGATCAAAATCTAGAAGATTCATTGATACCTATGAAAATTTCTGTAGAAAAACCACCACCACCATTTCCTCAACGACTAAGGCAACATAAAAAAGATAAGAAATTTTCTAAATTTCTTGAGATTTTGAAGAAATTAACGGTAAACATTCCTTTTGTAGAAGCATTGGAACAAATGCCCAATTATGTGAAATTTATGAAGGATATTTTAAATAAAAAAAAAATTCACAGATAATGAAACTATTCCACTTAGCGAAGAGTGTAGTGCAATTATTCAAAAAAAGCTTCCTGAAAAATTAAAAGATCCTGGTAGTTTCACTATACCTTGCGCTATTGGAGAAAAATTTTTTGGAAAAGCATTATGTGATTTAGGAGCCAGCATAAATCTAATGCCTCTATCAATCTTTAAAAGATTAGGATTAGGAGAAGTCTCACCTACTTCAGTAACTCTTCAGTTAGCTGATCGTTCTGTTACTTATCCTAAGGGAGTTATTGAAGATGTGTTAGTAAAAGTGGATAAATTTATCTTCCCAGTAGACTTTATTGTTTTAGATATGGAGGAAGATAAAGAAATACATATAATATTAGGAAGACCCTTCTTAGCTATTGGAAAAGCTATGATTGTTGTTCAAAAAGGAGAATTAACTATGATAGTAAACGATCAAAAAGTTACTTTCAACATTGCAAAATCAATGAAATATCCTGCTATAGAAAAAGAAGATGAATGTTTTCGAATGGAAATTATTGAACATCTCCAAAATGAACATTTTAAAGAATACTTTGAAGAAAAACTCGAAATGGAAGATACTGACTTAATTGAAGAAATAAACAATGAAGAAGTAGAATATATACAAGAAAGATTTGAATTGTTGGATAATACAGAAAATGTTGAAAATAATATAATTCCGTCAACTATTAAACCTCCTGAACTTGAATTAAAAAACTTACCTACCCATTTGAAGTATGCTTATTTAGGTAATTCTTCAACTTTACCAGTTATTATATCAGCAGAATTAAATGAATCACAAGAGCAAAAACTTTTGGACACATTAAAAAAATATAAGAGAACTTTTGGCTGGACTTTAGCAGATATTAAAGGAATTAGTCCTTCAATCTGTATGCACAAAATTAATTTAGATACCGAACACAAACCAAGATTTGATCCCCAAAGGAGATTAAACCCGATTATGAGAGAGATAGTCCAGAAAGAAAAATTAAAATGGTTATATAATGGTATTATATATCCTATTTCTGACAGTGCTTGGGTAAGCCCAATTCACTATGTTCCTAAGAAAGGAGGGGTGACTGTTAAAGCTAATGAAAATAATGATTTAATACCTATAAGACAAGTTACTGGATGGCGTATATGTATTGACTATAGAAAATTAAATGCAGCCACCAGAAAAGATCACTTCCCTTTACCATTTCTAGACCAAATGTTGGATAGACTAGCCGGACATAAATATTTTTGTTTTTTAGATGGATATACTGGTTATCATCAAATTCCTATTGCTCCTGAGGATCAAGAAAAACTACATTTACCAGTCGTTATGGAACATTCGCTTTTCGAAGAATGCCTTTTGGATTATGTAATGCACCTGCAACATCCCAGAGATGTATGATGTCTATATTTAGCAAATTAATTGATGATGAAATGGAAGTATTTATGGATGATTTCTCTGTATTTGGAACATCATTTGACGTATGCTTGAGTCATCTAGAAAAAGTTTTAGAAGTTGTGAGAAAACTAACTTAGTTTTAAATTGGGAGAAATGTCAATTTATGGTTGCAGGAGGAATTGTATTAGGGCATAAAATTTCGGAAAATGGCATGGAAGTAGATCCTGCAAAAATTCAAGTTATAGCTAAATTACCACCTCCTAATACAGTGAGAGGGGTAAGAAGTTTTCTTGGACATGCCGGTTTTTACGTACGCTACATAAAAGATTTTTCAAAAATTACTAAACCTCTATGCCAACTTTTAGAAAAGGACAAGAAATTTGAATTCACAACAGAATGCTTAAATGCTTTTGAATTAATAAAAGATAAATTAATCACAACACCTATAATAGTTTCCCCTGATTGGGAGAAACCATTTGAACTTATTTGTGATGCTAGTGATTATGCTATAGGAGCTGTTCTTAGACAAAGATATGATAAAATTTTTATAGTTATATACTATGCTAGTAAAACTCTCAATAATGTTGAAATCAACTACAGAGTTACAGAAGAGAATTATTAGCAATTGTTTATGCTTTTGATAAATTTAGATCTTACCTAACTGGAACTAAATGTATTGTGCATAAGGATCACTCTGCTATTAAATATTTAATGCAAAAGAAAGATACCAAAATCAGATGAATATTATTAATGCAAGAATTTGATTTTGAAATCATTTATAAAAAGGGAACTGATAATCAAATTTCAGATCATTTATCAAGATTAGAATTTAATGAACTTCTTGACACTGATAATGAAATTGCAAACCATTTTCCTGACGAACAACTTTATAATATAAATGAATGGAAAATACCTTGGTATGCTGATATAGTAAATTATATTGTAAGTGATATTTTACCACCCATGCTAACTTTACAACAACAGAAAAAATTCATTCATTATGCTAAAACTTATTTTTGGGATGAGCCAAATTTATATAAGTAATGTAAGGATTCAATAATTAGAAGATGTGTACCTTATGAAGAAACTGAACAAATCATTCAAAAATGTCACGATTCTGAATTTCGAGGACATTTTGGAACAAATAAAACTGCTTACAAAATTTTGCAATCTGGATTTTATTGGCCTACTCGTTTTACAGATGTTTATAGATATATCAAAACCTGCGATAAATTCCCACGAGTAGGTAATATATTTAGAAGAATTGAAATGCCTCTAAATTTTATATTAGAAGTTAAATTTTTTTATGTTTGGGGATTAGATTTTATGGGACCATTTATACCTTCATTTGGAAACTCATATATATTAGTTGTTGGTGATTATGTTTCTAAATGGATTGAAGCACAAGCCTTACCTCAATGTGATGCTAAGAGTGTTTCAAAATTTTTAATGAAAAATATTTTTACAAGATACGGAATGCCGAGAGTGATTATCACTGACGGAGGATCCCATTTTAGGAACAAATATATTCACAAATTAGTAGAAAAATTAACAATATTCATAAAATTTCAACTACTTATCATCCATAAACCAGTGGATTAACTGAAGTTTCTAATCGAGAAATTAAACAAATTTTAGAAAAAATTATAAACCCTAATCGATTAGATTGGTCTACAAGACTAGATACTGCATTATGGGCATACAGGACTGCTTATAAAACTCCGATTGGAATAACTTCTTACAGACTTATATATGGAAAAACTTATCACTTACCAGTTGAATTAGAGTACAAACCGTATTGGGCGATTAAAGAATTTAATTATAATTTAAGAGAAGCTGGTGAGAAGAGATTATTACAGATGATAGAAATTAGAAGAATTAAGAAATGAATCTTAGAATAACGATAGAATCTATAAAGAGAAAATGAAATTATGGCATGATCGAAAGATTAAACAGAAAAATATTGACCCAGGACAAGAAGTTTTGCTCTATAATACAAGATTAAAACTATTTCCTGGAAAACTGAAATCTCGATGGTTAGAACCTTTCACTATAACTCAAATATTTACCTACGGAACTATAGAAATTGAAGATCCAAAGACTAGACACAAATTTAAAGTGAATGGACATAGATTAAAACCATATTTTAAAGGAAGAAGACCAAATTTTAAAGAGGTTTTAATGCTCAGTCGACCTGATTAACAACAATAATAGGTCGGGCTGACGACGTTAAACCAAGCGCTTTATGGGAGGCAACCCATAGTAACTTTAAATTATAGTTTATTTACTTGGTTCATTGATAATTTTATTATAAATGATTTCTACTACTTATATTTGTCTTTTTAATCATCACAATATTAAGATTGACAAAAGAAATTAAAATTTTGGGAACAAAAGCGAAAATAGGCAATTTTGCCTTAGCCCACCGACGGCGAGATCGATGCTGCCGACGGCGAGATCGACGCTGCCGACGGCGAGATCGACGCTGACGACGGCGAGATCGATGCTGCCGACGGCAAGATTTGCACGCCTTTATTCTATTTAAAATTATAACTATCCCGCCGACAGCGAGATCGATCCCGCATACGGTGAGATTTTCCCGAAACTTTTAACCTCTTTGAATTAATTAGCTCGCCGACAGCGAGAATCCGTAAAACACTATATTTTGACTGGTCAACCATCACTATTCATCATCCCCTTACTCAAAACTTTGAAAAATCGACCTAGAGCTTGAGAGATCTTGCATTTGGAGCGATATCAACTCATTTTGACGCCAGATTTCATCTTCCCATGGTAAGAGCTTCCCTCCTATGTAAAAATTTTTTATTTTCACCATGAATTTCTTCCACATTAAGGAATTTTGGAAAATTTAAAAATGTGGAGAAAAGATTTGGAAGAAGTTCATGGAACTTGATTTAGAATGATTTTAGTCATCTTTGGAAGCCATTTTTGTAATATTTTGAAGATTAGTTGAGATTTTTATAAATTTGATAGATCGAAAAAATGGCTCCGCGACAAAAGAGACGAATGGAATATGACAAAACACGATTTGTAAGTGCTCGAGCCCAATCAAGATACTTCCACAATATCCAAGCAAGGAAGTGCATACAAGATCGAGTTTTTAAGAATCCAGGAAGAGAAGTGCAACAAATTATAAAAGAAAGGAGGTGGGAAAATTTCTGTTACACCACAAATAGAGCTGCAGTGGAAGTAGTGAAGGAATTTTATGCCAACTTAACTGAAATAGAAGATGCACCAATAAAGGTTAGAGGATTTTTAGTCGATTTCATTGCTGCATGAATCAATTCTTTCTATGAAGTACGTGACCTATACATCAGCGAGTATGATACTTTTGGAACAATGGAAGGACCGCTGGAAGAAGTAATCAACTTTCTCACTGATGGGAAAGGAGTTTGGAAAATCAAGCAGCGTGAACGGGTAAACTTCCCTCTTTCTATGCTGAATGCAATATCTAAAGCCTGGCATTATTTTATTTGTTCTACCTTTTACCTACCTATCACCATAGTGAAGTAACAAGAGATAGAGCAGTTTTGAATTTTTGAATTCAGAACCAAAGAAGTATTAATTTGAGAAGTATTATTTACAAGAATCTATTAGCCTCTGCAAGAAGTGAGAGTGGAGGAGGACTAGGGCATCCTGATCTAATTTATGCACTCTGCCAATTATCTGGGGTAGAGGCAAGAGATGATGAGGAATGGATAGAGCCTACGAAACCCATTACTCAGGGTAATATAAAGACTTATGAATCCCACGAAGGATGGAGATCTGGAACTAGGAGTTACGTACCTTCAACTAGTAAGGATATTCCCTCCACCAGTTATGATCCTCCTACTTATAGTTCTCCTACCCTTTATGATTTCATGAATGAAATGACCCTGCAGCGGAAGATTTTTGAAAAGATTGAGGAAAAATTGGAGCATATTGATCAGAGAATTTAAGGATTAGAGCGAAGGAATGATTATGACAGCGAGTATCTCCAAGGACATTCGGAGTTTGAGATAGCTTATTATGATGCTGAGAATCGTTACAGGAGAGGAGAGCTTGATGTTATATTTCTTGAGTGCCCCCGCTATAGTCATTACCAGCCTAATCCACCCGCTGATCAAGGAAACGACGATATAGTTTGGGACTTTGATGCGAAAGATTAGATTCTATATTTATTTGTTTAGTTATTTAATTTATAAACTTTGATTATTATGATGTTATGATTGATTGTATGTTTTTCTTAAAACTTTAGTATTAATGTTTAGTTTCTGAACTTGATTGTGATGTGGTGTAGACCTTTTTAAATATTATTGTCAAAGTTATATAGTTTGTAAATTTTGATATTTCAGACTGTTATTGTAACCTTAAATTGAAATAGTCAATTGTGTGTGTTTAGCATTAGACTAAATATAAGTTCTGATAGTGTTTTGTACTTATTTTGAAACTTTTTTACCCAGCAATTTCTTTGATATATATATGTGTAGAAAGTTATTAACAGTACAGGTAATTAAGTGATGAAAAGAACCTGCAGAACTTCAAAAAGAAGAAATACCTAAAACATGAAGGTATGATTTAAATTTACATTTTGTTTACTTTTTACCCCATATAGATAGATAGAAAAATTTAAGTTTGAGGGAGGGAAAAATACAAATTTAATTATTAAATTGTTCTCAAATTATATTTTCAAAAATTATTATAGAATGATTTTCTGTAGTAATTTTAATTCAGTAAACAAAATTTAATTTATTTAATTATTATAGAAAGTTAAAAGAAATACTTTTAATGATAAACTAATTTTGTAGATTAAGATATTTAGTATAAGAGAATAAGAATATAGTTAACTATTTAAAGTAAGAAAAACTATATTTTCAAATATAAAATTCTTAGGTATTTAGTTGAGAAAGAAAAGATAGAAACTCAATGAAGTAAAAACCTTGAAATACATATAAGGGAAGTAAATGTTTTAAGTTTCAAATTTAGGAAGAGGAAAATGAAGTTCAAAATTATTAACAGACTAACCAAAAATAGTGATCCTCACTTGAAAAAGAAAAAAAAAGGGGGATTGAAAATCAATCCAGAAAAGAGAAAAGAAAAAGAATATATATATATATACAAGTGAGGAAAAGTTTGAGGAAATGCCTTATAAAAAATTGGCTTCATTTGAATCAACCTAAAGGGCAAATTTCAGTTACATTTCTGAACTTATATATATAGATTAGTATTTTACTAAGTAGTGCTTTCATGAAATTCCTATCATCTGAATATCCTAAGTAATTTAATATTGAAAAGTATAGTCATTTTTGAAATAAATAGAAGACTAGAAATCTTAAACTTGAGGACTAAATAGCCTTATATCTATAGAATTAGTTTAATTATTTAAAAAATTTTCTAGAAAACTTTACTATAATACTTATTTAAATTAAATTCATAGTAATTCTGAATTAAAACTTTACTACAAATAATCATTACTTTTATGTAGTATCTAGATTACTTGAGGACAAGTAATAGTTAAGTTTGGGGGATTTTGACCATAAGAAATTATATTGCAAATTTTATACCAATTTCATATGAAAATACACTTTAAAGAAGGGTATTTTCTGTGTTTTATTGCAGGAATGAAGATTTATAGGTGTTGAAAGCAAAAAGAGCAAAAAGGTGCAAATCTGGAGCAAAAGGACTAAAAATAATGAAAATTAAATTGTCCCGCCGACGGCGAGATCTAAGCTGCCGATGGCGAGATTTTCCTGAGATTTTTCAATATATTATAATAGAACCCGCCGACAGCGAGATCGAGCCCGCCGACGCACTAGCCTGAACGGTTAGCCTTGCTTCTAGAAGCCCGCCGACGGTGAGATCGAGCCCGCCGACGGTGAGATCCAACCCGCCGACGGCGAGACAGTTGATTCAAGCCAAATACGATGAATCTGGACGAGTTTTAAAGAGGTGCTTAAGCAACCTTTGGAAATTTGACTCCTTCTATAAATATAAACAATTTTATGTATTTGTGTGTCAGTTGGAGAGTCAGTTAAGTCATCATTAAGTGTCAGTTAGTGTCAAATTAGTGTTTCCTTTTGTAGTAAGAGTTAGTGTTTAGTGTCTTGGTGAGTTCTAAAAGTGTTGCACGAGAAGGAAGAGTCAAAGGAACTTGAGGAATCTGCTTGGGGAGAAGAATTGAGATAAGTATATTTGTTTATTATTTTATAACTTTAAATGAAATCCAAAATCTGTGTTATTATTCCCATGCATTCTGAGTAGTTTTCTTTGTCTTTCTCCTTGTTGTTGAGATTTTGTGAAATGAAGAATTAAAATGAGTTGTGCCTATTAAAATTAAATAGAGATTGTGATAATCTTTTACTTAAATCTTAATTTACTTTTAATTTGGCCAATTGAATTGTTAACATATGTTGAATTATCAACTCTAGTAAAGATTACATCCAAGATTCAGGGAATTCAAAAGCCTTGAAAGGAGGGTGCAAATATATAGAGAAATATTAATTATCGGATGAAGAATTGAATATTTTAGTGTGACAGACTAAAATTTTCAATTCGGTCCTATTGTTTGGGAGCTGAAGTGTAGATGTTAGCCCTCAGGCGAGGGGAATGTGGGAGCTACGAAGTGGCGACGAGTATCCTCCCGGACTTAGCCACGTATTCGATGAACCGAACACAGGATTAGTCAATATTCTTTGCACCTGAACCAAAGGGTAAAGAATAGGAATGCTCCTATTTGGCACAATATAATTCTAAACTCATTTAATTATTTATTCACCTAATTCTCTTAACAAGGAGAAAGATACTTTTCTAAATTGACTTATATAATCTGTCTTTTAAGTATTAGTTTTAAGTTTAAGCGTTCTTCAATTTTTGTATATTATACTAAATTACATTAGTATTCTGTTGTTACTAAAAATTAGTCTGTAATTCACTAACTTCCCTGTGGGATCGATATCTAGGACTCGAATAGAGCCCTTTATTACATGAGCGATACGTATACTTGCGTTGATTAAAGGGGAGGGAGTACAATTGCTATTTTACTTTGAAAAACATTTATAACTTATTAAGCTTAACAATTATATACATCCTTTTTATTATTACCCTACTCTCCTCCGAGGCTGAATTATTATATTAGTTGCGTGGCCCGGACAGCTGACACATCACATAGAAAGTAAATAACTACTACATCACAAAAACACAATACAAAAAAATAAAAATAGAAACAGAAACATACAAACAACCACTCTTCAACACCAGCTTTATCAGTAGGGTCAGCAGGACCAAGACTATACGGTGTATAGCTGGGGCAAGTAGGGAATATCACACTAGTCTCCCCCTGATGAATCAGACCTGGGCATCATGATAGGCAATATGATACTCAACTCTTCTTCTCATATAAACCTCATTCACATCACTTCTAACCTCAAAAAAATCCATCCTACCATGGAGTCTATCCATACTATCACTTTGTAATCTCAACTGCTCCAAAATATCAGACAATGTAGGGGGCTCAGACGTAGTTGGAATGTCTCAGTGGTATAGCTACTCCAGACTATACTCACAGCGCATGAATTATGGCAGGATGTCCTAATCTTCCAGTGGTCTCTCCTCTAGCAATAGACTGAATGTTCTTGAAGACAATAGCTCCAATATCAATCTTCTTCGTAGTCTAAATACAATAATTCAAAATTGCTCTATCACTTATAACTTCACTAGTCACGAAAATGGAGGTGGAAGACAAAAGAAAGGGAGAAATTTGTGAGTCCCAGAGTTAAAATCACAAAATATTAGGGTTTTTGCCTTTTTTTATATTCAGGCGCTGGCGGCGCCAGTGCAAAAATTTTTCTGGGTCCAAATTTTTTTTTGTAATTTTAATCTTTTCGTCCTCCATAATCTCATTTAACACTTCATTAAGCATCTATTTCATCACACAAACAATAACTAACACAATTCTTACACAAACAACACAAAATATCACTTCTATATATACAAACATGTTCATAAAATCAAATAAACGACCCTTAGATTTTGAGTGTTGCAAGTACACTACAATAACCAAACACTAAAATCTAAGCACACACAACGAAATTAAGCATAGTAAATCCAAATGCAAACTACAAAGCAAAGCAAAGCAAATACTAAACACACCAAACAAAACAAAGCAAAGAAAATCAAATGCACATCAAGCACAAGCAGAATCCAACAGTCACTTCTCATTAGTCTCCGAACTATGTTCCTCTCTGATATCTCCAATAGATTGATGATGCATGAACAAATTGTAGAAGGGACGAAATGGGCATTCATCACATGAATCCTCAGCAATCATAACATTCATCTTCAATAGATTAATCAGACCCATTTCAATCCGACCAGTGTGATCAAATTGTTCCTTCATCCTCCAGTCTATGTGATCAAATAAATAAGAAATATTATTAATGACATTCAAAACATTATGTACCTCTTGCTTGATTTTCTTCAGCATCACTCTGGAACATTCAGGAAAGTAAGGTTGAATGGGTTGTGAAGTCTGAGTTGGTTGATTAGCAAGCCGATCCATATCACTTTCATCTCCTACTGTTTGGTAGTCATAAAGATTAGTTGGATCAATAGGCCTCCAGGGAAGAAGAACCTTTTCCCAACTCTCATACGAAACTTGTGATTGACTACACAACAGAAATATGGTCGACGGGTGTCCAAGCCCATATTTAGATCCATGAACTATCAATCCCAAAACAGATTTCACAATTATATTTCCAATATCAATTGGTCTTCCAATTTGAATATAGAAATTTGAAATAGCACTTTCCTTGGTTACTTTACTAATCTTCAAAGTTAGAAATAACTTCACTGAAATAAAATACTGCCACTGCTTTGACACTAGATTCAAAGATGTAGAAGGGAAACTAATATATCCATTGTCTCTTACTTCCCAATCTTCATTTTCATCCGCAAAATAACGATAAACTTCATTCATATCATCGCTTGTCTCATTAAAATTGGAATAGTGGTAGATATGTACATTCTCAATCATAAAGAGATCATTAATTCTTGTATGAGTGAATTGCACAAACCTACCTCGCACATAGACGAATCCTTGGTTGATCCCGTGAAGATTTGCATAGAATTCCTTCACAACCAGAATGACTACGACAGTGGTAGTGTAACATAGCACTTTCAAATGCCTTTTCTTTATTATCTCTTCAACTCTTGCAGTAGGATTATCAAACCTCGATTAATAAAGCCTCTCTCCATGATAATCCTCCTCTTCAACATCACCTTGGTGAATAATCGCTGCGCCTCGAAACTGATAAACTTCCGTCGGTTGAAAATGTAAGATCGAGGGGGTTTTATGGAGTAGGAATCCTTGGGATGCGAATTGGGAGAGGAATTTTTCGTATTTCTTGAGGTTAGAGGTTTAAAATAGAGTTTTGAAGGTTATAAGGAAGAAGAAACAGCTAAAAACTGCTAAAAATCAAATTTTTGAACTCCAAATACCATAACCAGGATTTGGGCGCCGGCGGCGCTCGATAGGGTGCCGGCAGCGCCCATTCTGGCACCGGCGGCGCCAATGGTAAAAAATTTCACCGAACTTCATTTAGCCTGAAATATTCCAATATCTCAATTTGATCCAATATTTATCAATTTTTAAAAGAATTTAGAAGTGATTAGGATTCACAATTAACTATCTAAAAGCACAACTACAACAAACAAGCAAACACACCACAAAGATACATATGGGTTGCCTCCCATAAAGGGCTCGGTTTAATGTCATAAGCCCAAGAAACCATTCAGTTAATCGAGATGACTCAGCATTAAAACCTCTTTGAAGTCAGGTTGAAACCCGTCAAAGTAAGGCTTTAATCGATGCACATTAACCTTTAAAATCTTTCCAAAATCAAAATCCTCAATATTAACAGCTCCAAAAGAATGAAATTTTAAAACTGTAAAAGGTCCCATCCATCTAGACTTGAGCTTTCCAAGAAATAATTTTAATCCTGTGTTGTATAACAAAACTTTCTGTCCATTTTCAAATTTTTTTTTTCAATATCTTCCGATCATGCCACAATTGTATTCTCTCTTTATAGATCATTTCATTGTGATAAGATGCATTTCTAATTTCTTCTAATTCATTCAATTGCATAAATCTCTTCTCTCCAGCATTTTTCAAATTAAAATTCAACTCTTTTATCGCCCAATATGCTTTATGCTCCAATTCAACCGATAAATGGCAAGTCTTACCAAACACTAGTCTATAAGGAGAAATTCCAATAGTGGTCTTAAAAAGCAGTCCTATAAGCCCATAATGCAGTATCTAATCGAGCAAACCAATCTAATTTGTGATTATCCACAGTTTTCTAAAAAATTCTTTTAATTTTACGATTAGACACTTCTGCTAAACCACAAGTCTGGGGATGATAAGCAGTAGAGATTATATGAATAATATTATATTTCTCAATCAATCTCTTAATTTGATTATTCCTGAAATGGGATCCACCATCAATTATAATCACTCTTGGCATTCCATATCTCGCAAATATATTTTTCTTTAAAAATTTTAAAACACTCCGAGCATCACATCTAAGTAAATCAATAGCTTCAATCCATTTCAAGACATAATCAACTGCAACCAATATATATAAATTCCCAAATGAAGGAGTAAATGGTTCCATAAAATCTAAATCCATACATAAAAAATTTCAACTTCCAAATTAAAGTTTGGAGGCATTTCATTTCTTCTAGTGATATTATCTTCTCTCTCATATCGATCACATGATTTAATATATTTGTATACATCTTTAAAAAACATAGGCCAATAAAATCCAGATTGTAAAATCTTAAAAGTAGTTTTATCAACACCAAAATGACCTTCAAATTCAGAATTATGACATCATTGAATAATTAAATTAGCTTCTTCCTGTTGCACACATCTCCTAATAATCAGATCCTTATGCTGTTTATTTAGATAGGGCTCATCCCAAAAATAAAATCTTGCATCATATTTAAACTTCTTTTTGTTGATGCCTTGTTAAACCAGGTGGTACAATATGACTCACAATGTAATTCACAATATTAGCATACCAAGGCAAATTTCTTCCCATAATATTATAAAGTTGTTCATCTGGTAAAGTTTCTGTAACTTCCTTCTCAAATTTAGATAATTTATCATACTCTAATCTCGACAATTGATCAGCTATTTGGTTATCAGATCCCTTCCGATCGACTAACATAAATATAAATTCTTGTAGAAGAAGTATCCATCTAATCAATCTAGGTTTAGCATCCTTCTTTTGATAGCTGAATGGTCTGTATGCACATTACTTTTAGCTCCAATTAAATAAGGCCTAAATTTATCAAAAGCAAATACTATAGTTAATAAATCTCTTTCAATAGTGGTATAATTAATCTGAGCTTCATTAAGAGTTTTACTAGCATAGAAAATGACTTTGAAAACTTTATCATGCCTCTACCCCAATGCTACTCCGATCGCTTAATCACTAGCATCACACATAAGTTCAAATGGTTTCTCTCAATCAGGTGAAACAATTATAAGTGTAGTGATTAATTTCTCTTTCAATAATTCAAAAGCACACAAACATTAATCATTAAAATCAAATTTTCTATCATTTTCTAGGAGTCGTCACAAAGGGTTTGTAATTTTAGAAAAATCTTTAATATATCGCCTATAAAATCCAGAGTGTCCTAAGAAACTCCTCACCTCTCTCACAGTAGTGGGTGGTGGCAATCTCTCAATCACTCGAATTTTAGCAGGGTTGACCTCCATACCAAATTCAGAAAATTTTATGCCCAAGCACAATTCCTCCTGTAACCATAAATTGACATTTCTCCTAATTCAGAACTAAATTTGTTTTCTCGTAAAGCTCCAAAACTTTTGCTAAGTTTTCCAAATATATTTCAAATGAAGTCCCGAATATAGAGAAATCATCCATGAAAACTTCTATTCCTTCATCTATCATACTGCTGAATATAGACATCATACATCTCTGAAACGTTGCAGGTGCATTACACAGTCTAAAAGGCATTCTTCAAAAAGAAAAGGCTCCGTAAAGGCCAGTAAATATTGTCTTTTCTTGATCCTCATGAGCAATAGGTATTTGATGATAACCAGTATATCCATCCACAAAATAGTAGTACTTGTGTCCAGCAAGTCTATCCAGCATTTGATCGAGAAAAGGAAGAGGAAAGTGATCTTTTCGGGTAGTGGCATTTAATTTCCTATAGTCAATACAAATAAACCATCCATTAATTTGTCTTGTGGGTATAATTTCATTCCATTCATTCACCTCAACAGTCACTCCTCCCTTTTTCGGTACACAATGTATTGGACTCACCCAAGCACTATCCGAAATAGGATAAATAATTCCAACATCTAGCCATTTTAAAATCTCCTTTTTAACTACTTCATTCAATATTGGATTCAATCTCCTTTGCAGATCAACTCACGGTTTATGTTCTTCATCTAATAAAATCCTGTGCATACAAATCGAAGGAATGATTCCTTTAATATCCACTAAAGTTCATCCAAAAGCCTTTTTGTATCTTTTAAAATTTCCAACAATTTTTGTTCTTGATATTTGTTTAACTCTAAAGATACAATAACTGGTAGGGTAGATGATTCTCCTAAAGACATATACTTCAAAAGATTATGGAGAATTTTCATCTCAAGTCAGGAGGTTTTATTATAGATGGAATTAAGCTTTTATCTCCACCTTCTATAGTGTCTAATACTTTAAATCTCTCCTCAACATACTCCAAATCTTCATTCTTCTTACTATCTGAATTTTCTTCATTTTCAATTCCTTCTTCAAACATGTTTTCATACTCCACTTCATTTTCAAATATATTTTCAAAATGATCCTTTCTCAAATATTCACAGACCTCCATCATAAAACATTCATCATCTTTTGCCATTGAGGGATACTTCATAGATTTAAAAATATTAAAGGTCACATCTTGATCATTAACCCTCATAGTTAATTCTCCTTTTTGAACATCAATCACTGCTCTCCCAGTAGCAAGGAATAGTCTTCCCAAAATGATTGGAATTTTTTTATCTTCCTTCATATCAAGTACAATAAAATCTACAGGAATGATAAATTTATCCACTTTCACTAACACAACTTCCACCACTCCTTTAGGGTAAGTAATGGAACGATCAGCCAACAGAAGAGTCACAGATGTAGGAGAAATTTATCATATTCCCAACCTTTTGAAAGTTGATAAAGGCATAAGATTAATTCTAGCTCCCATATCACATAAGGTGATGGCGATGAAAATCTTTTTTGTCGACTTACATCGGTATCAATTCACGTATCATGTCAATGTGATGGAGTCGCCACTCTCTTTCTTTATCTACCGCCCTAATTCTTATACTACCTAGACTTATTGTCAGAAGTCTTTGGAGAATTTTGAGAAGGATTAATCATGATAGAGATTGAGAGAAAATAAGTTCAAATAATAATCTCATAGAACAAGTCTTCAGATTGTGTAATTACTGAAGTTTTTCATATGAGAAAATTATATGAAGATCATGGGTAACCAGAGAGGTTTTATAAGTAAAATACCTATACTGAGTTCTTTAATCTCCTATAGGAACAAGCTCATATAGTTATGAGCAATTAGTAATGCCTAGTAAAACTCCCGATTAAGGTTAACATTTATTCTCGAAAAAGTGTAAATGTTATTGTGGCAGTGCGTTTCTGAAGAATCGATACTACCAGAAAGATTTATTTATGTTGGGTGTATGTCGTGCTTTGTTGTGTTTTATTTTATTATTGTAATGTCATTTTGTCATTTTTTCATTTTGTATGTCATGTCATATGTTATGTCGGGATGTCATAGCTTCTATGTCATGTTGGTTTATGTCATGTCGTAATGTCATTTTTTTGTTGTAATATTATTTTGTCATATTGCATTTTGTTATGTCATAATGTCGTGGTGTCTTTTTGTCAAGTTGTTATATTGTCATGAAGATATTGTCTTGGTTTTATGTTTGTTTTCTTTGTTTTAATTTCATCATTATTTTGTGTTTGTTAAGGTCATTTTGTCGTTGTTATATTTTATTGTCATTCCGTTTGATTTATCATTGTTTTGTCTGACTATTGTTAATTTGATTTGTCGTTTGTTTTCAAAGTGTCGGTTTTATGTTAGATATCATGTCGATGTCAATCTCAATGTCAATGATTTTTTCGTGTTATGTCAAGTGTCAGTTTTTTTTGTTTGTTTTAGTTTAGTATTATATCATGTCATGTATCATGTTGGGATGTCATAGTTTGTATGTCGTGTCATGTCATAATGTGATGTCGTAATGTCTTGTTATTTTATATCATGTCTTAATGTGAATCATATTGTCATGTCATTTTTTGTCATGTCTTAATGTGATGTCGTAATGTCAGAAGATGTCATGATTAATATCTCAATTTGTCATGAGAATTTTATCTCCTATAAAAGGATGTTATTATTATGTCATGAGATACCTTATATGATGTCAAAAAGATATCATTATTTATTTATTTTTGTTATTATGTTTATGATTCCCTTTTGTTTTAAATTTTGGTTTTGTGGTGTCATGTCATTTTGTCATGTCTTAATGTGAATCATAATATCATGTCATTTTATGTCTTATCTTAATGTGATGTCCTAATGTCATAAGATGTCGTAATTAATATCTCGATTTGTCATGAGATATTTTATCTCCTATAAGAAGATGTCGTTATTATGTCATGAGATAACTTCTATGATGTCAAGAAGATATCATTATTTATTTATTTTTTTTATTTTGTTTATGATTTCCATTTGTTTTAAATTTTGGTTTTGTAGTGTCATGTCATTTTGTCATGTCATCATTTTATTGTGGTATAAAAATGTCGTTGTATGTTTTGTTAATGTTGATGTTATATCGATGTCAATGTTAATGATTTTGTCATTTTATTTCAGATTTCGTGGCTAACCTAAAAGTCCAGTTGTCTTTGTTTTCATGTCATTTTTGCTTTGTTGTCTATAGAAAGTTTAGGTTTTGTGGCTATCCTAAAAGTCCTGGTTTTGTTGTCAATGTTCCGTCGTCAACGTCATGCAAAACAGAGTTAGCACACCTATAACATGGAAGGAATATCTAAACGAAACTTCATGTCTTCATCCTGCAAGGAAATTAAAGTTAGAAATAATGTCATATGAAAATATTTGGCTCACCTGGTCAAAGTGTCTGTTGATCCAGAGTTGTCGGATGTCCAAGTTTGGTTGAAATGTCGATTTAGGTTTATGTCAATTTATGTTTAAATTTTGATTTGACATGAATGTTGATTTGGGTTGGATTTTGGATTTTATGTTGATTTGGATTTGATTTTGGGTTTTATGTCTATTTTTAATTTTATGTCGAGTTAAGTTCAATGTGGGTCGAACTTTAAAAAATTATGTCATTTTATGTTGAGTTAAGTTTGATATGGGTCAAACTTATGGATTATATCGGTTTATGTCGTGTTAAGTTTGATTTAGGTCAAACTTATAAATTCAGAAATGAAATCAAGTTCTACCTTTAGAGTGACTCAAGTGAAACCAATTTTTTATTAGGCATTTCCTCAAGCTTCTTCTCAAAATTATTTTTTTCTTTCTTTTTGTTTTCTTTTCTTTTTGGGATTGTTTTTCAATCCTTCTTTTCTTTCCCCTTTTTTTAATGAGGATTACTATATCTGGATAGCCTTTAATTATTTTAAACTTCACTCTCCTCTTTCTAAAGTTCAAACTTGAGATACCTCCTTACTTTATAATTAGTTATGGGCTTTATTATTCATCGTAAAGTCACAATCTCTTCTTAATACACAATACTTTAAGTCTTCGAACATTTCAAAAATACAGTTTTCTTTACTTTAAATAGTTAACTATAATAAAATCTTTTCATATCAAATATCTTACCTCTATAAAATTAACCTTTATTACTAAAAACTTTCATCCAATCCTTCCATAATATTCAACTAAAATAAAAAGTTTTAGTTACCTACAGTAAGGTTCAACTGCCAGAAGTTATGCTAATAATTTTTGAAATTAAAATAATTGAGAACAAATAAGAGTTAATATTTTTATACCCTCCCCCAAACTTAAATTTTTCAATAAATTTGAAACAGTAGAGACTAAAAGAAATTAATCTTTTTGTGCTGGGATCTTGAAATCTTCAACAGCTATCTGGTATTAGTCAAAATTTACAACTAGCAGACATGAAACAGTTAGTAACAGTGATATATAAAAAATTTTAAACATTTGCAAGGTGAAGAGAAATTAACTTTAAAAATCTAAACATCCAGCAAAAACATCACAATACTAAATAAACTATCACATCACTACACAGTTCATTTAACAATTTCAATTTTTTTTCATTACAACATAACAGTACACCAACATGTTTACATATCACATGAAAAGCAAATAATTACTACATCACAACAATACAATACAAGACACGACAAAAAAAAAACAGAAACAAATAATGTACCAATCTTCATCACTAGGTTCATCAGTAAGGTCAGCATGATCAGGTCTATACGGTGTATAGCTGGGGCAGGTAGGAAATATCACATCAGTCTCCCCCTCATGAATCTGACCTGAGCATCATGATAGGCAATATCGAGCTCAACTCTTATTCTCATATAATCTTCATTCACATTACTTCTGGCCTCAAACACATCAATCCTACCATGGAGTATATCCACACTAGCACTATGTAATCTCAGCTGCTCATAATATCAGAGAATGTAGGGGGCTCTGATGTAGATGGAATGTCATAACTAATATTAGGAATATCAGCACTCCTACTCTCATAAGTATGAATAATAGTATTTGTAATCGGTATCAGCGGTATAGCTATCTCTTCAGAACTGTTGAACTCTACTCCAGACTGAACACACGGGGCATGAACTAAGGAAGGATGTCCTAATCCACCAGTGGTCTCTCCTCTAGCAATAGTCTAAGTGTTCTTGAAGACAATAGCTCCAATATCAATCTTCTTCATCTTCTGAATACAATAGTTCAGAATTGCTTTATCCCTTGTAACTTCACTGTGGTGATAAGAAGGTAACAGTCTTGCAGAGATGAAATAGTCTCAAAATTTTGATGCAACATTTAACTTGGAAGCAGGGAAATTAATCATCTATTTTTGACTTACTTTCCATTCCCCTCTTCCATACGTCAGAAAAGAAATCACTTCCTTCATATTTGCCTTTCAATTATTTAAGTTTTCATATTCATAAATAAATGGTTCTGAGTCTGATAGAATGCATTAATACGCTGAGAAGTAAATTCAACCATTTTTCCTCTAACTAACACATACTCAGTCTCAGTCCAGGGCACATTTGAATAGAACTCTCTAACAACACCCATAACAGCATTTGTAGTAAAATAACAAAATCTCTCCCAATTCTGCTCTGCAATTAACTGTTCTACAGATCCACGAGGATTATCAAAAGCTCGATCCTGAATACACTTCTTATTGTAAAGGTAAGAGTTAAAGCAAAATTGCGCTTTAACATTAACAAAATTTTCTTCATCAAAATCCAATATTCTCTTCCCTTTACTCATCCTTGGATCCTTGTAAATTTCTAAAAATTTGCAAGAAAATTCCAATAAATTCCAAATCCACAATGTAACAAACTCCAAATACTATTATAAACAAGTAAGAGCAAATTTCATCATTGGAAATATCAAACTTTCTTCAAAAATCCAAAAATTCCAATATAAGCAATGTGAGAGATTCTCATGGTGAAAATAAAAAATTTTTAACTTAAAGCGAAGCTCTTACCAAGAGAAGTGTAGATCTAATCTTGAAAAGCTTTGAAATCACTTCAAATCCGAGATCTAGCAAGCCCTAGGTCTTCAAAATTGTGAAACTAGAGGAGGAAGATGAATACAATGGAAAAAACTGTGGGTCCCAGGGTCAAAATCGCGAAATAAAGGGTTTTTGGCCTTTTTCTGTACTTGGAGTGCCGGCGGCAGTCTATTTATTAAAAAATGCCAAAACTCTCTGGATTTGGACGTCGGCGGCACCCATTCTGGCACCGGTGGTGCCAGTCCAAAAAATTTTATGGGTCCAAAAATTTTTTCGTAATTTCGATCGTTTCGGCCTCCACAATGACATTTAACACTTCATTAAGCATCTACTTCATCACACAAGCAATAACTAACACAATTCTTACATAAACAATACAAAACATACTTTTATATATAAAATCCACGTTACATCATAAACACTAAATATGTTCATCAAATTAAACCAACAACTCTTTAGATTTTTAGTGTTCCAAGTACGCTACGATAAGCAAACACTAAAATCTAAGCACACACAATAAAATTAATCATAGCAAATCCAAATTCAAATTACAAAGCAAAGCAAAGTAAATACTAAACACACCAAACAGAATTAAGCAAAGTAAACTAAACACACATCAAACATAAGTAGAATCCAGTAATCACTCCACATCAGTTTCAGAACTATCTTCCTCTCTAATATCTCCAATAGATTGCTAATGCATGAACAAATTGTAGAATGGATGAAATGGGAATTCATCAGATGAATCCTCAGCAATAACAGTGTTCTTCTTCATCGAATTAATCAGTACCATCTCAATCTGACCAGTGTGATCACAATTTTCCTTCATCCTCCAATTTATATAATCAAATAAATCAGAAATATTATTGATTGCATTCATAACATTCTGTACCTCTTTTTCTAACTGTTTGATTCTCTTCATTATCATTTTGTAACTTTCAAGAAAATAGGGCTGAATCAGTTGTGAAGTCTGTGTTGGTTGATCAACAAGCAGATTCATATCATCTTCATCTCCTACTGTTTGGTAGTCATAAATATTAGTTGGATCAATATGCCTCCATGGAAGAAGAACCTTTTCCCAACTCTTATATGGAACTTGTGATTGACTACACAACAGAAATATCGTGGATGGGTGTCCAAGCCCATATTCAGATCCATGAACAATTAATTCCAAAACTGATTTCACAATTTTATTACCAATATCAATCGGCCTCCCAGTTTGAATACACAAATTCAAAATGGCACTTTCCTTGGTTACCCTGCTAATCTTTAAAGTTGGAATAACTTTGTCAAAATAAAGTAATACCACTGCTTTGACGTCGGATTTAAATATGCAGAAGGGAAACTAATATATCCATTTTCTCTAACTTCATAATCTTCATTCTCATCCGTCAAATAACGATACACATCATTCATATTATCACTTGTGGCATTGAAATTGGAATAATGGAAAATAGGTACATTCTTAATCATAAAAGATCATTAATTCTCGCAGGAGTGAATTGCATAAACCTACCTCGCACAAAGACGAATCCTTGGTTGTTCCCGTGAAGATTTGCATAAAATTCCTTCACAACCGGAATGACTACGGCAGCGGTAGTGTAACAAAACACTTCCCAAAGTCTTTCCTTAATTATCTCTTCAATTCCTGTAGTAGGATTATCCATACCTCGATTTATAAAACCTCTTTCCTTGATAATCCTCCTCTTCATCATCACTTTGTTGAACAATCGCTGCACCTCGAAACTTATAAACTTCCTTCGGTTAAAAATGTGAGATAGAGGGGTTTCTATAGAGTAGGAATCCATGGGATGTGAATTGGGAAAGGTAGTTTACGTTTTTCTAGAGTGTGGAAGTCAAAAATGGAGTTTAGGGAGTTATAAGGACAAAGATCCCGCTCAAAACTGCCAAAACTCGTATTTTGAATCTCCAAAAACCGTAAACAGGTTTTGGGCACCGGCAGCGCTCGATAGGGCGTCGGCGGCGCTCGCTAAGGCATCGGCGGCACTCAAACCCAAAATTTAGCAATACTCTCTGTAATTGGGCACCGGCGGTGCCCATTCTGGCGCCAGTGGTAAAAAATCTCACCGAACTTCGTTTGGCCCAAAGTATTCCAATATCTCGATTCGATCCATCATTTATTAATTTTTAAAGTATTTAGGTGTAATTAGGACTAAAAAACAACTATCTAAAAAGAACAACTACAACAAACAAGCAAACACACCACAAAGATACATATGGGTTGACTCCCATAAAATGCTTGGTTTAACATTGTCAGCCCGATAAACAATTCAGTGAATTGAGATGACTGAGCATTAAAACCTTCTTGAAGTCAGGTTGAAACCCCTCAAAGTAAGGCTTTAATCGATGCCCACTAACTTTGAAAATCTTTCTAGTATCAGGATCCTTAATATCAACAGCTTCAAAGGAATGAACATTTACAACTGTAAAAGGTCCTAACCTTCTAGACTTAAGCTTTCTAGGAAATAACATCAATCTTGTGTTGTATAACAAAACTTTCTGTCCATATTCCAATTTCTTCTTCAATATCTTTCGATCATGCCACAATTTCATTCTCTCTTTATAGATCCTGTCATTGTGTTAAGATGCATTTCAAATCTCTTCCAATTCATTCAATTGCATAAATCTCTTCTCTCAAGCATTTTTCAAATTAAAATTCAACTCTTTTATTGCCCAATATGCTTTATGCTCCAATTCAACCATTAAATGGCAAGTCTTACCAAACACTAGTCTATAAGGAGACATTCCAATAGGGGTCTTAAAAGTAGTCCTATAACCCCACAAAGTAGTATCTAATCCAGCAGATCAATCTAATTTATGATTATCCACAGTTTTCTCCAAAATTCTTATAATTTCACGATTAGACACTTCTGCTAAACCACTAGTATAGGGATGATAAGCAGTATAAATTCTATGAAGAATATTATATTTCTCAATCAATTTCTTAATTTGATTATTCCTGAAATGGGTTCCACCATCAATTATAATCACTCTCGGCATTCCATATCTTGTAAATATATTTTTCTTTAAAAATTTTGAAACACTCCGAGCATCACATCTTGGTTAAGCAATAGCTTCAACCCATTTCGAGACATAATCAACTGCAACCAGCATATATAAATTCCAAAATGGAGTAAATGGTCCCATAAAATCTAATCCACATACATAAAAATTTCAACTTCCAAATTATAATTTAGAGGAATTTCATTTCTTCTAGAGATATTACCTACTCTCTAACATCGATCACATGATTTAATATATTTATATACATCCTTAAAAAGAGTAGGCCAATAAAATCCAGATTGTCAAATCTTAATAGCAGTTTTATCAACACCAAAATGACCTCCAAATTCAGAATCATGACATCGTTGAATAATCAAATTTGTTTCTTCTTGTGGCACACATCTCCTAATAATCAGATCCTTACACTGTTTATATAGATAGGGCTCATCCCAAAAATATAATCTTGCATCATATTTAAACTTCTTTTGTTGTTGCCTTGTTAAATTAGGTAGTACAATATCACTCACAATATAATTCACAATATCAGCATACCAAAGCAAATTTCTTCCCATAATAGTATAAAGTTGTTAATAAGGGAAAGTTTCTTTAACTTCCTTCTCAAATTCAGATAATTATCATACTCTAATCTTGACAAATGATCAACTATTTGGTTATCAGATCCCTTCCTATCAACTATCATAAAATTAAATTCTTGCAGAAGAAGTATCCATCTAGGTTTCGTATCCTTCTTTTGCATTAAATATTTGATAGCTGAATTATCTGCATGCACAATACTTTTAGCTCCAATTAAATAAGGTCTAAACTTTTCAAAAGAAAATAGTATAGCTAATAACTCTCTTTCGGTAGTGGTATAATTAATTTGAGCTTCATTAAGAGTTTTACTAGCATAGTAATTGACTTTGAAAACTTTACCATGCCTTTGCCCTAATGCTACTCCGATCGCATAATCACTAGTATCGCACATGAGTTTAAATGGTTTCTCCCAATTTGGTGAAACAATTATAGGTGCAGTGATTAATTTCTCTTTCAATATTTCAAAAGCAATAAAACAATCATCATTAAAATCAAACTTTCTATCATTTTCTAGAAGATGGCACAAAGGTTTAGTAATTTTAGAAAAATCTTTAATATATCGCCTGTAAAATCCAGCGTGTCCTAAGAAACTCCTCACCTCTCTCATGGTAGTGGGTGGTGGCAATCTCTCAATCATTCTAATTTTAGCAGGTTCGACCTCCATACCATATTCAGAAATTTTATGTCCAAGCACAATTTCTCCTGCAACCATAAATTTACATTTCTCTCAATGCATAACTAAATTTGTTTTCTTGCAAAGCTCCAAAAATTTTGCTAGGTTTTCCAGGCAAATTTCAAATGAATTCTCGAGTACAGAGAAATCATCCATGAAAACTTCTATTTCATTATCTATCATACTACTGAAGATAGACATCATACATCTCTGAAATGTTGCAGGTGCATTACACAGTCCAAAAGGCATTCTTCGAAAAGCAATGGTTCCATAAGGGCTAGTAAATGTTGTCTTTTCTTGAACCTCAGGAGAAATAGGCATTTGATGGTAACCAATATATCCATCCATAAAGCAGTAGTACTTGTGTACAGCAAGTCTATCCAGCATTTAATCGAGAAAAGGAAGAGGAAAGTGATCTTTTCGGGTGGCGGCATTTAATTTCCTATAGTCAATACAAATTCGCCATCCATTAATTTATCTTGTGGGTATAATTTCATTACATTCATTCACTTCAACAGTCACTCCTCCTTATTTCGGTACAAAATGTATTGGACTCATCCAAGCACTATCCGAAATAGGATAAATAAATCCAACATCCAGCCATATTAAAATCTCCTTCTTAACAACTTCTTTCATTATTGGATTCAATCTCCTCTGCGGATCAACTCTCGGTTTATGTTCTTCATCTAATAAAATTCTATGCATACAAATCGAAGGACTGATTCCTTTAATATCTGCTAAAGTCCATCTTAAATCTTTCTTGTATCTTTTTAAAATTTCCAACAACTTCTGTTCTTGATAATGTTTAACTTCGAAGATATAATAACTTGCAGGGTAGATGATTCTCCTAAAAACATATACTTCAAATTATTAGGGAGATTTTTCATCTCAAGTTTAGCAGGTTTTATTATAGATGGAATTAAGCTTTTATTTCCACCTTCCATAGTGTCTAATACTTCAAATCTCTCCTGAACATACTCCAAATCTTCATTCTTCTTACTATTTGAATTTTCTTCATTTTCAATTTCTTCTTCAAACATTTTTTCATACTCTATTTCTTTCTCAAATATATTTTTAAAATGATTGTTTCTTAAATATTCACAGACATCCATCCTAAAACATTCATTATCTTTTTCCATTGAGGGATACTTCATAGATTTCAAAATATTAAAGTTCACCTCTTGATCATTAACTCTCATAGTTAGTTATTCTTTTTGAACATTAATTAGTGCTCTTCCAATTGATGTTTCAATTATCTTTAAGAATAGGGTAATTATCACTTATAATTTTATTTGGTAAATTATATAAGTGAAGGTCCCTTAAGTGGCAAGTTTGTTCGTTATAAGACATAGCCTATCTTAATTTAGAAGTGGACTTGTAGTGTTTGAAAAGTGTGTGAAATTATTTAAGTTTTTTCTTCTAAACCTTATTAATCATATTTGATGAAGCCTAGCTCACTACCAAGCCTTTAAGACTTTAGTGGGTATATTTGAAATTTTAAGAAAAGTTAAATATGCGACTATGATTCTTATCAAAGTACCAAATTATCATTTGAACACCACTTAAGGGTATTGAATCAGTGGATTATTGACTTCCAAAGTCAATCCCTAACCTTAAGAATCATTTAATTTTTTATTATCTTCCAAATTAAAATAATTAAGGAGATTGTGAATTTATCCTTTAATGTGACAAAGGTGGGATTGGTTTCTACCACTTACCCCTTTATGTTTCAATCATTTATTCATTTAAGTTAAGATCATTCATTACCTATTTTTCACTTTGATTAAGCCTAAATATTCATTAAGGCTAAATCTTCAAAATTACAATTTTTCCCTTAAGGACCTAAAGATGCTCGACTTTATATATACTTAAAAATGCAAGAATTTGATACCACTACTAGAAGATTTAACCCCCGACAACGGCACAAAAACTTGATGCGGTGGACTTATGTTTTGTAAGAATTTATGAACTAAGATTTATAAATTTATAAAAATTTTGTTAAGTCCAAGCATTCAACACAAGTATATGTATCGTATCAAGTAATACAGGGCTCTAATGGAGTTCTGGATATCGATCCACAAGGATATTTTGAAGTTCTTAAGAAAGTGTTACACATTATGTAATAAGCACTAAATTTAAGGTTTTCTACTTACTACTACTATGCAGGAAACAGTAAGAACAACTAAACAGTAACAACTAACTAACTATAATTACTTCTAACAATTTTAAGAATAGAATTAACTAACATACACACTAAACTAAGTATTTTAAAGGTTTTCGAAATATGAGAAAATTATCTTTCCCCTTGCAATGAGAATATGATGTGTAGATTGATATGGAATAATTATCTATATTATTGTGCCAAATAGGTGCATAGATGATTCTTTACCCTTAAAAGAGTACCCCTCTTCTAAGTAAGAAAAGAACATTGACATATTCTAAGTTTAGTCACTAACTCTAAGGCTAGGTTGGGAGGATACCGGCTCTCACTTTGGAGCTCCCACTCACCCTTCACCCGAAAGCTAACCTTTGATATTAGTTACTAATCTTATAACCAATTTGTGGATTTCAGCCTGTCACCCTGAAATCTCCACATTGAAGTCCATCAAAAAACATTTTCCTATTTATTTGCACTCAATTCTCATGAACTACGCAATTCATCCATATAAATTGAATGGATCTTTCATTATTGTTGTAGGACATTAAATCCTTTCAAATTTAATGCTCAACAACATATTTTAACATTTAAATTGGCTAAATCAAAAGTAAATTAAGTTCTAAATGAAAAAGCGTCAAAATTTCTTCATTACATTAAAAGCACATCAATCCATCATCGCATCTCTATGCAAGAAGAAAGATAAAAGAGACTACTCAGAATTCATGGAGAAGATACAATAAAACATGGACTTTATATATAAAAGAAAAGTCATACAAACCATAAAAGAAAATACAACTTATCTCCTTCTCTTCCCCAATGCAATTCCCTTGAAGTTCCTTTGAATCCTCTTCTCTCTTCTTTACAACACTTGATTCTCTCTTTAGAATGGAAAGGATGAAGCAATCTCTCACTTTACCTCTTCTCCTCCCCTCCTTAGAGAAGAATTCCTCCCAAATGCTCACTCTACACACTCTTCTCCTAAACCCTAACACTTAACACTCACTAAAAACTACTCTAGAAGACACAAGACACACTCTAGACACTCCATTTTTCATCCAAAAGCAGTTACTTATAAGATAGGGACGAAATCCCAAGAGTTTCCATAGGCATCCCTTCAAGAAGTCGCCAAAACTATTTAAATTTAAACTCCACTGACTTCGGGCGCCGGTGATGCCAGATAGGGCACCGGCGACGCTCTATCATGCCATTTAATTCTGTGCTCTCTGGATTTGGGCGTCGGCGGCACCAGAACACCTTTTTCACTGTTTTGCTCCTTTTTGCTCATTTTTGCTCCGGATTTATTCCTTTTTGCTTCTTTTCCCTCCAATCACCTAAAATCATCATACCTGCAACAAATAATGAAAAATACCTTTCTTTAAAGTGCAATATTACCAAAAATGGGTAAAATTATATAGCAAAAATAAAATATATTTTCAGTGCATCACCTAACACCTCATAATTTATCAAATTTAATGCACATGACTTTGAAAGTTTTAGGGTACCCTATCCATGGGTCAATTAAAACATCAGAGGAGAAAATGTGATTTTTTGCAATTTTAATTTTATTTATATAATTATTTTAATGTAAAATAGGGATTTTCAAAGATAATTTTATAACATAGCTTAAACAAGGCATCCAACCTAATAATATTACTGGAGGTACACTTAGACTCGTGGACCACTTGAACCAAATTTCAGGAATTTTGAGTTTTGGTTTAATTATTATAATTATTTTAACTTATGGAGCATTAATTAAATTTAAAATTAAATTTAAAATTTTATTTAAATGAAAATTATGTTTTTATTTTTTCTGAAATCTCTCTGAGGACAGGAAACCCAAAGAAATAAATTTCATATTTTTGTAATTTATATTTTGATTATTAGAATTATTTTAGTGAGAAATTGTAGGAAACTCGTTTTTAGGCTTTAAAAATTAATATCTTAATTTAGAAAATTTGGAAAATTATTTTAATTTCTCCCAAGTGATCAGAAGACCAAATGTGACAATTTGGTGTATTTTTATATTTTAGTGATTTTTGTGATTTTTAATTATTTTAATATTTTTTTATTATTTAAAAATTTAAGAATATGCTTAAAACTAAGGTGTTGATTTTAATGACCATTTTATTTTTATAAAATTTTCATGGTCATAAAGAACTCCCAAAACTATTTTAACAATTTTATGACTTATATTATAATTATTTTAATTATTTTAATGTGTAAAGTGTTATTTAACTTGAAAAATCAAATTAGATGATCAAATTAGCTTCAAATGACGTAAAATTTTTTATAGGAGTTCCTTTGACCTTAAGCCATAGTGCGGAACAAAACTTAAGCAATTTACATTTATATTTAGTCTAATTTAATTTTTTTAGGTTTAGTGTGTTGATTAAAATTAAGGTGAGATTTAATGATTTAAACCAAGTTTGTATTTTCCCTATGGTCCTCTGGTCACAGTGAACCTACCAAAATTTTTTTTGTATCTTTCTAATTAATATTTTAATTTTTTTACCAAAACAAAGGGGGTTAGCTTGAAAAATAGAGATCTCTGCCTAGAGATCTCCTCTGATCTTAAAAAAAATCAGAGAATGTCCCTCATAACAGAACCTCTAAGCCCTCCAAACGTCATGTCATGGAGAAAAATTTAGAATAATTTAGGGCCTAAGTAAGCTTTACTGTATTTAATTAATTTAAAAATAAACATACATGAAATGAACATGAAAAAAATTTCACAATGTTCTTCTCTATTCACTCGGCAAAAAGGTATTTTTATTTTATTTTTGTGATTTTCTTACACGAAATTATGAATTTTCTAATGTTGACTGATTTAAATTATTCAATAAATGTCTAACTTCCTACTTAAGTGACGCGGCGTAAGCGTGATTGTCGGCATATTTTTAGGTTATGTGCTTTGAAAAGGGATCGCCTACAGAAGTTGTCGGCGAATTTTATTTTAAATTTAATTTAAATATATATATATATATATATATATATATATATATATATATATATATATATAATTTGAAAGTAGCATTTGATTTTGAAAATAATTTTAAGTTTGAAAATTTTAAGATATGAAATAAAACCAATCTCACATCCCAAATAGTTTATATAAACGAGCACTGCATCACAAACCGTGTATCTATCCCGAAGAATAGACATACTGCTTGATGATGGGGCTCAATTAAATAAACTAAAAGATTTGTGACATCTGTTTGGTCTGCAAACCAATTTTATAAGCCGACAAATTCCCCTGCTTAATATAAAGGAATTAAGCAGGGTTTATGTTACATGGGTTCTTAAAGTTCCCTATAAGGGCAAGCCCCTATAGTTAATTACATCTTAAATGACGGGAATCATTTAAGAAAACTCTCGATAATGATCAATGGTTTTGCTCTCAAGAATTTTAAAGTTTAAGGTTTCAAAGGATTGAATTTTGGACATTTCAATAGGGATTAGCTCAAATTCAGAACAGTTTATTTCAAGAATCCAAAGGAAGAGAAGTAGGAGAACCTGGGGATCCAAGAAAAATCTTGGCAACTTCCCAAATTGTCCTATTGTTTAGCTTCAATTTGGGAATTTATTTAATGTTGCAATCCTGCCAATTTTATTTATGTAGGACTTATACTTGTATGACATGATCATACAAATAGCCTGGAAGATACGAGGGTTTATGTCATACCAAATGACCACCTCGGAGTCCTACGACCGGTTAGGGCTTAATTTGCATAACATGATTATACAAATGCCTAACAAAAAGTTGAGGATTTATGTTGCACTAGGCAAACTACCTCGAAGTCCTATGGCTTGGTTATTTAAACTAAAGATTGGTTCTGCTGAAGTAGCCACATGTTTTGCTGATGACGATGGTCGTGCTGCCCATAATGCTTCAAGCTCCTCGTTGTTATCGCAGAGGTTCAATTTTATAAATCATAAATCAAGAGATGAGAGAAGTGTTTTGGTTTAGAAATCTTAAAGTCCAAATGTCTTTTAGAGTTTTAATTAAAACAAATCTTAAAGTTGATTATAACAACACCGGTTAAGATCCCACGGTTCCATCCTTCCGGCATCATTATTTTTATCGGATTCACTTAGTCCAAATGAATTTGCTAAACTCATCTGAATGAGTTCCACACTTTCATTTAGACCGTGGGAAATTTCGTTAGCAACACGTAGGTTACATCATCCGAGGTATTCCCGATCATCCAATAGGACGTTTTAACTTAGTTAAATTTGTAGTTTTGTTGTTCTATTTGTGATTAAATTTTGAGTTGTTTTATATTTTGAATGTTGTGGCGGTGAATTTTATCTTGTTGTGACTTTTAATTTAGTTTTGTCTACCAGAATCCTAATCCTATAGCTAGTCATTTTCTATGACGTCTAGGTTCTTGATTTTGGTCAAGGATGATTTTCTTCACAAAGAACAATTAAGTTCAATTGTTCTTTAAAACATCTCACCATATTGAGGAAGATCTTAGAACGAATTCTAAACATCTTTTCAATACTTCTGAGATTACTTTGAGTCCAAATGAATTTTATTGTACTGGTGAATTAATCATCCAAGGGTTTAGTTAAGTTTTGTTTCCTTGCTCAGTGAACTAGGATGTTTGATTATCCTATGAGTGAGGCGACATTTCACCTAACGCCTCATTTAATAGTTATAATAATTTAAAGCTTTCAGGAGCAAGTTAATCTGTTAAAGATTTTAATGATTCGAAGTTAAAGTTGATAATTTACTTTAATGTGATTTAATTATGAAATTTCTAATCAATGATTTTAAATTTGGAATGGTGTTTGATTCATTTAATTTAAACCTTTTTTATAAATGATAACAATATTTTACGTTAATTTAATTTTTCTTAAATTAATTTAAAAGAGGTATTCAAATTAATTATTAAATTTTGATGGTTTAATTTGGATTAATTAATTAAATTTTTACATCTTGTTTTAAGATAAGTTATTTTAAAAATTAGTTTAAAATTTGTAATTTTTTTATTTAAGTTGGTTTTTTAAATGATTTTAGATCAATTTCAAATATTTTAATTTACTTTTTTTAAATATTTAACATTTTAGGTTTAATCAATTGTTAAATTATTTAATGATGTAGGTTTTAATTAAGAATTATTTACTTTTAATCATTTAATTATTAATTCTATTTATCTTCTTAAATTATATCCCCATTTTAATATTCCAATTTCAATCAATCTTCTAAAATTTAAATTATTTAATTAATTAAAGTTTCATTTTTTTGGTTTATTAAAGTGATCAATGGGTTTCTACCCTTTAAATTCCCAAAGTTTCAACCATCTAGGAGAAGATTAAAATCAGATATTTCACCCCCATCTTAATTAAACCTAAAGTTTTGATTAGGGGTTAAAATCTTTTAATTACCTTTATGCCTCTTTAAGCTTATTTATTTTATAACTCATTAAATTAAGCTTAAATGAACTTAAAATTTTTATGCCACTTCACTCACAAGTCAATTAAGACATTAGAAGAGAAAATGTAATTTTTTTAATTTAATTTATTTATATAATTATTTTTAATGGAAAATAAGGTTTTCAAAGAAATTTCACCAACATGACCAAGGTAAAGTTTCTATCCTTGAGAAAATTATGGGATGTTCCTAATGACCAGAGGACCACTTGGACCAATTTTGGTGATTTTTTGTATTATATTTTATTTATTATAATTATTTTAAGTTTTGGAGTGTTAATTAATTATAAAATAAAATAAAATTTGAAAAATGGATTTTATATTGTTCAAAAATCTCTCTAATCTCAAGAAAGTTAGAGAAACAAATTTTTCATTTTTATGATTTTTCTTTGATTTATTAGAATTAATTTAGTGGGGAAGGCTAGAAAATACATTTTTTTTAATTAAAAATTGTTTTAAAGCTTTGAAATTAAATATCTTAACCTGGAGACTTAGGAAAAATATTTGATTGGTTTCTAAGTGATTAGGGGACCAAATGTGACATTTTTATGATTTTTATTATTTTTGTGACTTTTATTATTTTTTAATTATTAAAAATATTAAACTATGCTTAAAAATGAAAATTTTTAGAAAATTCCAATTTTATTTTTCTTAGACTCCTCTGATATCAGAGAAGTCCCAAAATCAATTTAGTGAATTTTTTAAATGTATTTTTGAAGTTATGAATTTTTAAAGTTCAGTTTTGATTATGTGGTTTAATTAATCTATTAAGTGGGGTTAAACATTTACAATTGACTTCAAATTTTTATGTGAGATTCCTCTAATCCTAAAGATCAGTGGAGAATTATTTTCAAGTCATTTTAATGTGTGATTAACTCTAATTAATTAAAGTTCAATTTAGAGTGATTATGTCAATTAGGATTATTTTTAATGAATTAACTCAAACCATAATTTTCCTAGGGTCCTCTTGTCCTAAGGAACTTCACCAAATATTCCTGGAATTTTCTAAGAAACATGCTAATTTTTGGAATTAAAATGTCAAAAACAGTGACATAAACTTGAAAAATACATAACTTACCATAGGGATAGCCTCTGACCTTGGAAAATTCAGGAAATGTTCCCAAGATCAGAGGTTACGAAAGCCCTATAGTCTCATGCCATGGTGAAATGTATACATGCATGGAGAATTAAAATACTCAAACCAGTATAAAATTAATTAAAAATAAAATACTTAATAAAATAGATCAATTCCTTTTCTACATTATTCTCCTCTCTTCACTGAGCAAGATGGTATTTTTCTTTTATTTTATGATTTTTCTATGCAAAGATATCAATTTTTGAAGTTTCTGGTATTTAAATAAATAAGAAAAATCGGATTTTCCTACTTAAACCAGTCAGCACCGTGTCAACCTCGGCAGCTCTGAAACCCTACGTGTCGCGCTCCTATTCGACACTGCCACCTGAGTCAGCTGCCATGCGGCCCGCGGTTTACGTTCCACCTCCTCGTCCGACGCCATCTGAGCCGTTCGTTCAATACACGCGCAATCTGATGGTGGCCGATCATTGTCTCCGACTGGTGTGCACCCGTGATCGTAGACCTTCTAAACCTAATATCTCCCTCGATTCTTAACGGATTTTTGAGTTCTTATGCTCTATGGATTCGTCTTGAGAAGACAAATACATCCATACGGTAAACATGCATTGATATTGACTTGTATGAAATGAAGAATCGCTGGAAGCTCGGGAGGAAGAAGAGGGCAATACCTTGGCTCTGAGAAGTGAAGCTTCTATCAGAGAGGCTCGGCACGTTCGTTGGAGTCCAAGGATGCTAGGGATGAAACCTAGAGCTGTGGTGAAATGCTTAGGCTTGACTTCCACCAGGCCCGATCACAAAGCTTGGAGGCTGGAACAACTGGGTAGCCTGGAGAGGGGGCTTTCACTGGGGAACTCCTTCTCTACCTCTGGTGAAGGTGTGGGAAGAGTTAATTTGGATTTGGTGAAGTTTTTGAAAGTGTCCTGTTTCTGGCCTGATTTTCAGCTGAGAAATTGGGCTCGGCGGGGGGGGATTCAGGGCAGGAGAACAGTGGGGATGAGCTTCTCTTGGCTAGGAGAAGCTCTGGGAATAGTTTGGAGGGGTTCTGTTGAGAAAAATTTCAACACCTTTCAGCACCTTTCTCATGGCCGAGAAGAGGTGTTTAAATGGCCAGGGCCATTAGGCTAAGTTAGGGCTCAATTGGGGGGTGGATTCCACTGCTTAGGTGGAGGGCAGTGGAGCTCCAAAGTTTGATTTGGCTGAGGTGGCCAATTGGGTGAGTTTGGGTATGTTTCACTTGGTGGTGGCTCTCGGTTTTGACCCCCTCCAGCGGCTAGGCTGGCCGGCAAGGACAAGGGAGCTAGCCATGGGTCAGGTCAACCAAGGAGTAGGGTTTAATGGTGATAAACTAGGCAAGGGGGATTTGGGGTGAGGCAAAAGGTGGATTTGTCCATTTAAGGGAAGAGATCCCTTAAAATGGGGAACCCTTGGTCCATGACTCACTTAGCTTGGGCTAGGTGGATCTAGGGTTTTTTCTAGGGTTTACTTAGTGGCTGTGGATATGTTGGTTTAGCCACATTTGGTTCAATTTGGTTTGGTTTGGTCATAGGTTCAAATTGGCTCATTTGGGTTTGGGTTAGGCTAACTTGAGTTTGGGTTTGATTTAGGCCCAAGTGTCTTAAGAAACTTTGAAGAGATGATTGCCATAAAAATCTTTCATGAAGACAAGGAATGGTTTTGAGTTCAATTGGAAGGTCAATTTGGTGGATTTTGGTATTTTTGTTAATTTAGGCAAGGTTGAATCAACTTGGGTCCAAGTTGGGTTAATGTGGGGTTTAAACCCAATTGAAAGTTTCAAATGGTCTAGGGGAATGTATTGAAGAGTTCCCAACATCAATTGGGAAGAAATTTTAGGGTTTGGCTAATCAATTTGATAGGTTTAGGGCATGGATTCACATTAGGCTAAAATAGGGGTATTGGATTTCAAATGGAATTGAACTCAAATGTGAATCAATTTGGACTTGGATTTGGTTTATATTGATAGTAATGATGTTGAATTAAAGTTTTGAATTGAAATTGGGCAAAATTGAGGGCAAATGGGTTGGTTTGGTGTGACATTGGGTCCATTTAGGTTAAAAATGGGTCAATTTGGGGATTTTGATAAAAGTGGGTTTTTTTGGAAAAATTGGGCTATGGTGTAGTTGAAAAAAATGAAATTAGGAATATTTGGGATTTTCTGCAATTTTCTAGGAATTTTTGGAATTTTTGAAATTTTGTGCCAAAAGGGTATTTTAGGGTATCAAGAGGTTATTTGTAGGGTATTGGGATATTTTGGTGAATTTAAAAGGTGGGAGTTGTTTCAAAATGATCTTTAGGATTTTTGGGAATTTTGGGTAATTTTTGGAAGTTTTGAAAAAATTTGGGGCAATTAGGTAATTTTAGGTAGGTTTGAAGAACCCAATGTCACAACTAGGCTATTTGGCAAAAGTTGAATTTTGATAATGATGAAGCTTAAAGTGAGCCATGGACCAAGAAATGTCTACCCTGAACATATCTTGGGTGGTTCCCAACCCTCCTAGCCAAAGAGCTAGGGGTTTGGACTTAGCCACATGAGTGCTCAAATGAACCAGGGGGAAGAATTAGGTAAGGATGGTGTGTGTGAGAGTGCAGTGTGTGTAAGCCAGACCTCACCAGGACCAGGCCACCCAGGGTAGTCCTAAGGCTTGAACAACCTTATAGGAGCTCACTATTGGTTCCCTATATAGTGGTCTTAACCTTCTAAGGTGATTTAGAGGTTTGCAACCATCTAAGTGGGATCCCAAGAGGAGTCAAGAAGTTGCTGAATTGCTAAAGGATGGGTCCCAATTCTAGTCCTCTAGGATAGTCAAGGAGAAAACCTATGGCTAGATCCTAAGCACTAAGGAGAGAAGAAAAGACCTCACCAAAAATGAGGTCAACAAATTGACCCCCAATAGGTGTGGTGTGCTGACGGAGCACACCGCTCGCATTGGTCTTGACCGAAGAGATCAACAAAACCAACACAGATGTCTAAGTGACACACTTAGAACAGAGCGAAGAAAACTTTGCGGCGGGAGTATCAGGCAGATCTCTAAGTCTGAAGATCCCTGAACTCTCGGCGGGAAGAAGGAGGTGAATTTCAAATCACAAGACTTGGAGAGATTAGATTTTAGATTCGTTTCATTTTTTTATTTGAAGTTTCAATTTTGCGTTTGAGTTCCAAATTGATTTGAGTTTCAATTTTTGTTAAAGTTCGGTTTAAGATTGATTTTAAGGTGGATTTTGTTGAGATTCAGATTTTGGAATGAGAATAGGAACCTAGGTTCCAACCTCGGAATTTGAAAGAGAACTAGAATTTAGGCTCTATCCTCGATGAAGAGAGTTGGAATTTAGGCTCTAACCTTTGAAAGAAGATCAGAATTTAGGTACTGATCGAAAGGGATGAGAATTGAAATTTAAGTATCAATCTCAAAAAGAGAGTCAGAATTTAGGTATCGATCCTGAAAAGAGAGTCGGAATTTAGGTACCGACCTTGAAAGGAGAGAACTGGAATTTAGGTACCAGTCTCGAAAGAGAATCAAAATTTAGGTATCGATCTCGAAAAGAGAGTCAGAATTTAGATACCGACCTCGAAAGAAGAGAACTGTAATTTAGGTACCAGTCTCGAAAGAGAATCGAAATTTAAGTATCGATCTTGAAAAGAGAGTCGAAATTTAGGAACCGACCTCACAAAGGAGAGAGCTGGAATTTAGGTACCAGTCTCGGAAGAGAATCGAAATTTAGGTATCGATCTCGAAAAGAGAGTCAGAATTTAGGTACCGACCTCGAAAGGAGAGAATTGGAATTTAGGTACTAGTCTCGAAAGAGAATCGAAATTTAGGTATCAATCTCGAAAGGAGAGTCGGAACTTAGGTACCGACCTCGAAAGGAGAGAGCTGGAATTTAGGTACCAGTCTCGGAAGAGAATCAAAATTTAGGTATCGATCTTGAAAAGAGAGTCATAATTTAGGTATCGACCTCGAAAGGAGAGAACTGGAATTTAGGTACCAGTCTCGAAAGAGAATCGAAATTTAGGTATCGATCTCGACAAGAGAGTCAGAATTTAGGTACCGACCTCACAAAGGATGAGAATCAGAATTTAGGTACTGATCTCGAAAAGGATGAGAATTGAAATTTAGGTATCAATCTCAAAAAGAGAGTAGGAATTTCGGTACCGACCTCGAAAGGAGAGAACTGGAATTTAGGTACCAGACTCGAAAGAGAATCGAAATTTAGGTATTGATCTCGAAAAAGAGTCAGAATTTAGGTACCGACCTCACAAAGGATGAGAATCAGAATTTAGGTACTGATCTCGAAAGGGATGAGAATTGAAATTTAGGTATCGATCTCGAAAAGAGAGTCGGAATTTAGGTACCGACCTCGAAAGGAGAGAACTGGAATTTAGGTACCAGTCTCGAAAGAGAATCGAAATTTTGGTATTGATCTCGAAAAGAGAGTCGGACTTTAGGTACCGACCTTGAAAGGAGAGAACTAAAATTTAGGTACCAGTCTCGAAAGGCTGACGATTGATTCGTGAAGATTTCAATGATTAGAAGCGCAGTAGAAGATTGGAATGGGACATGAAAGCATTTCACGTCCCGAAGGATTTTATCAAAGGTTGAAAGTTTGGCGAAGGAAGTGAATCCACGCCATCAGAACCAAATCGAGAATCTAGTGGTTCTGTGTCAGTAGACTCAGCGACCTTCTCAAAAGAGGAGAGAAATCGCAGAGAGTCGAAAAGATTTCGAGAACAGCCAGAGGCTGGAGATATCAGATTCGGAGTTTCGTTTCATTATTCATTGCTTTTAGTGATTTGATTTTTTTTTAAAGTTTGGTTTTCGATTGAAATTTCACTTTGATTCGGGTTTTCATTGATTTACTTGGTTCACATCTTGAAGTTTTAAGTTGATCTGTTTTGAGTTTTGGTTTGTGTTTTATTCAGACTTTGAATTCAAATTTTATTTTGTTGTTATTATTTTATTCAAATCGTTCTTCGTCCAACTTTCTTTTTTAGACCGAGTTAAACTCAGATCTGGTGGCGTTTGCAGTAAATTGCACAAAACTGAAGGTAAAACATAAAGTTCATTTCTATTAAAATGTCGAAGATACATCAGGTGATTCCATCAAAACATTTCTGATGGCCTACTTCTGAGAACAAACTTTTACAAAAGTTCATATATATATTTGAACACAGACTGCATTGATATCTCCGTGTACTCTAACAAAATTGTCTGTTCGATTCATCCATGTCTGAAAAGTAAACTACATATGTAATAACATCACCTTCTAAGCCACTTTCCGGAGGAGAATCCCACGTAAGTGTATTTTAGAGGTGTGCTACTGCTATGTAGCCTACAGCTTGTAGGGCTGCAAATTCTCTAGTTCTGGATCTGGTTGGAAGTAGACCGGAATTTTACTCTCATCCATCCTTCTGAAGGTGATGGAGACTCGATGGTAGGGAACTCCCGGTATGTAGTGCTTCGCTACATCTGCACCATTTTCTTGTAGTACGAGAACAGAGCCTACCGGTAGAGGTATCTCCACCGGCCCTCGGAATTCTCCGGGGCCAATTATCCAGAGTTCTGTCCCGAACATAATGTTGCATTGGTTGGTGAAGGAAACGGTACAAAAGGGCCTTACAAAATCATGATGATCTGTGTGAGGTGGAATGTAGTCTCCTTCTGCATAGATGTTGATAATACAACTGTTCGGTATGCAATTAGCGGGTAGAACTCACCAAGCCACCATCCTTTTTATCATTTTCTTAATTAAAACTGGCATTCGATCCACTTCATCGTAGCGGAGTATCCCTGACGGATTTCCTTTTCTGTCATCAGCGAAGTTATAACAGTATCCAAATTGAATAGTAATCCTCTCCTTACCTCTTTTCCATTTCTTTGGCTCGGAGTAGGTCCTGCTACGTAATCGTCCTGCACAACCTTGTTTCTTCAGCTCATTGACGTAGTCCACAATCTCACTCTGCTCGTAGTGTGAGAAAACATCTGTATGTAACTCTAGTCCTTCCAGGATGTTGACATATCTGCCTCTGATTCTCTGAAAGTATTCAAAGTTCTGCTTCCGCACCCTCTGGATCATCTCCAATTCGTGCTCTGAAATTATCTGCAGCTGTCGGGGTCTAGTGATGTACTGTGGGATATATGGCTCCACACCGTCACGCTCTCCTGGGATCGTCATTATCTCAGGTGTAGGCTCTATAGTAACCTTCTCTGAAACAACCTCTGCTATGGTGCTCCTGAGGACTGGCCTCCTTGGGGCAACTGTTACGGCCGTCGGGGTTTCTTCCTTGTTCTTCTGTTAAATTCTTCAGCATCTTGGCGATACGGCGATTCTTGTTTCTTCTGCGAGTTGGGGTCGGGGTGGCTCTCCTCTCCCCACGAATCTCGGTAGGAGCAACGACGACAAGCTTTCCTCTCGCGGATGTTATCACCGATTTCATCTTGTTTTCCTCGATCATATTGATCTTCCTCTTCTTTTTGCGGCTTGGGGAGCCTTCTTGTTGAGCCTCATCACTTTCTTCCCACGGAACTCGTTCGGGATCCACAGCGGTCCAAGCAGTTTCCTCATATTCCAATTCCAGCTGTGCAAGGTCCGAGCCAACCTCTATCACAGTATCAGCTTTCAGCTCTTCTTTGTTAAGTGCAAGACTTACGCCATCCTTAAAGTTCAGGAACAGTCGCATGTTCGACATTTCCTTGAAAAGAAAACAAGGAAAGGATCAGGGGTTGTACTTAGGACGAGAAAAATAAGAAAATTTACTTATTAATGAAAAATTCTTATTTAATTATTTCGAATTTTATAAGAGTAAGAGAAGATAAGAAAAGATCAGGAGTGAGCTTGTCTCGAAAGGAAGAGTCAAAATTTTATTATTACTTCAATTGCATATGTTTTCCTTTAACACATTTTTTTATTTATGATTTTCTTTTTTATTTTATTTCGGGTTCGGACCCAGTTATAAGTGATTACTCTACCCGTGCTTCTAGGAATGAAATTTCATTCTTCGAAACATCAGGTTGCGTAATACTTCTTCAAATATCGTCCTTTGATTGGAAGCATAAATCGTTCTCTACGGCAATTCACAAGCTGGTAAGAACCTCCTGATTAGACTATCTTGACCACGAACGGCCCCTCCCAAGTCGGCTCAAATTTACCTCCTATCTTGCAGTGTGCAAGAATAGGTCTTCTAAGAACTAGGACCTAGCCACCGACTTTGAATGTCCTTGGGAGGACCAGTTTATCGTGGGCCTGGATCATCTTAGCTTGATACAGTTCCAGATTCTGTTGCGCTGAAAGTCGTTTTCCTTCCAAGTTTTCTAATTCTTCCAGCCGTAGTCTGGCATTTTCTTCTGTAGTGATCTTCTCCGCAACTGCAATTCTGAGTGATGGGAGCTGAACTTCCAAGGGTAGAACTGCCTTGGACCCGTACACTAGAGCGTAGGGCGTAGACTGAGTAGGAGTCCTGAAAGTCGTTCTGTAGGCTCATAAGGCTTCTAACAACTTCTCGTGCCAATTCCTTTTGTTATCATCCAAAGTTTTCTTTAAGATTTGGATGAGAGTTTTATTAAAAGCCTCGGCCAAGCTGAAGATCCTCCATCAAAGTACAATTCCCAATGCTGATCATCGGGGTCTTGTAAGCTCATTATCTGCTCGTCTGGCAAGTCGTCATTGAGAGGCGATTCTGCCGGCAAAGGATGTGCTGCGAGGAAGTCTGCTAGGACTTGTCCTTTTAAGGCACAAAGAGGAACGAAAGTTATTTCGAATTGAAATAGTAACATCGACCACCTGGCAAGTCTGCCGGAAAGCATCGGGCGAGTCATCAAGTATTGCAACGGATTGACTTTCGAGATAAGGTTGACCTTATGAGAAAGCATGTAATGCCTGAGCTTTTAAGCGGCAAAGATCAGGGCCAAACAATGCTTCTCAATTGCAGGGTACTTTACTTCCATCGGAATCAGACGACGACTTAAGTAGTAGAGTGCGTTTTCTTTACCCTCGTCATTCACTTGGGCTAACAGGGCTCCAAGGGAGTCATCTAAAGCTGCGGTATAAAGTTTCAACTGTCTACCCGAGACTGGGGCTGCTAAGACAGGATGTGTCATTAGATATTGCTTAATGTCCTCGAAGGCCCGCTGGCATTTCTCTTCCCAAATGAATTTGGTGTCCTTTTTAATTAATGCCGAGAAGGGCTGACACCTACCTGACATGTTCGAGATAAAGTGTCGAAGATGTGCCAATTTTCCTTGAAAAGATCGTAATTGCTTCAAGGTTTTGGGAGGCGGCATTTCTAAGATAGCTTTAATATTTTCCGGATCGATTTCAATTCCGCGATGTCGGATAACAAATCTTAAGAATTTCCCAGAGGTGACACCGAAGGCGCATTTTAAGGGATTCATCTTAAGGTTAAATTGTCTCAATCGCTCGAAAATAATTCTCAAATCATACAAATGATCTTCCTTCGGTTTGCTTTTAATGATCACATCATCCACGTAGCACTCGACTTGGTTGTGAATGAGATCATCAAAGATCCTCGTCATTGCTCTTTGGTAAGTTACTCCTGCGTTCTTCAATCCGAAAGGCATTACTATGTAGCAGTATATTCCGATTGGCGTTCTGAAGGCTGTGAGCTTTTCATCTTCTGGTGCCATCTTTATCTGGTTGTATCCTGATGATCCATCCATGAAAGAGAAGATTTCATGTGTCGAAGCTATGTCGATCATCAATTCTGGAATTGGTAGTGGGAATTCATCTTTTGGGCATGCTTTGTTCAAATCTCTGAAATCTACGCAGATTCTGATCTGTCCATTCTTCTTTCTGACCGGTTCCACGTTGGCTAACCAAGTAGGGTATTGTTCTTCACGGACAAATTTAGCGTCAATTAGTTTCTTAACTTCAGCTATAACTTGTTGTTCAATCTCTAGACGCATTCTTCTGGGAGCTTGTCTGACTGGAATGACAGTGGGATCCACTCCTAGCCTGTGAACTGCAACCTCTGGAGCTAATCCTGGCATTTCGTCATAACTCCAAGCAAAATAATCCTTGAATTCCGTTAATAGCTTGATTATTTCTTCGGAGTCTTCTTTATTGAGTAAGGAGCTAATAAAGGTCGGCCTAGGCTCTTCACTAGTACCTAAGTTAACTTCCATTAACTCATCTATTGTAGATTTGATCTCTTCTTCAAATTCTGGCGGAGCATCTCCGATTGGCAGATCTTCGAGATCATCTGAGGTTTCCAAGCAGTCTTCATTAGACTCGCAAGTGACAACCAAGCAAAATGCTGTATCGTCAACTGATACTGCCCGGAGTTCAATGGAAACTTATCATGTGATAAGTAGGTTCCACTGCAATATATTAATTGGACAGATTTTTAAAGAAGTGTCCGCTAAACTCCGAAAAAAATTTGCATACGAAGGGCATAAGCAGTACGTCCTCCATTGTACATGCACGGTACACGGATGATACATGCATGGTACGCATGGTACACGCATGGTGCACCAATGGTACATGCATGGTACACGCATGGTATTTCTTGTACCGTCCATGTACCATTCATGTACCATGGTCCATGCGTGTACCATGCATGTACCATGGGTGTACCATGCGTGTACCATGTGTGTACCATGCATGTACCATCCGTGTACCATGCATGTACAAGGGAGGGCGTACGCAAATTTCTCTCACAATTTGCATCGCATGGCCTGCTAGAATAATTTTCCCTCCACAAGCTTCTTCACCACTACACTTCTGAACCTGACGGCTTCCGGAATCTACGAGCAAGACCTTCTCACGGGAACAATCCCCACGTCTAACATCTCATTCATGGCAGTCCTCGCCTCCACCTGGGTTCGCTGACGCGGGGCACTCTGTGATCTCAGCTTGCCAACAAACGACTGTGTTCGACATATAATTTGGGGAGCCACGTTTCCGGGAGAAAGCTTCCGGTTGAAACTTCGCCGGAGTTGGTGGAGCCGTAACGGAAGAGCTGAGGAGGCGTAGAGTGCATTGTGCTGTGGTAGAGCAGCAACGGCATTTTTCGCCAGAGTAACGTTGGTAAGTTTCTATTTGGACGAGTGTGGGGCTGCGGTTACGGCTGCTGCTCGAGCTGTCGTTTCTTAATAGATCCCTTCGAAGGGAGGGAGAATCCATTATTCCGGTTATGCTATCATTGCAGTATTCATGCTGTACAAAGGAATTCCGTTTTTTTCAGCATCAAAGCTTCTAGTTTAAATTGATTTATTTGATGAGAACTTCAGAAGTACATTGCCAGAAAATAAAACATATTATTCTTAAATTTAGAAAAAGTTAGTTATACTGTCAAATTGTTTAGTTGTACTGATGATAGCGCATTAAATCAAGGGCATGCAAGGAAGCAAACACATCCCAAGACAGAATATGACTAAATACCTTGAAGAAAATTTGTTCCATTAGTTAGATTAAAATTTAATGTGAGTTAAAATCGATCAAATTGGTAAGCACAACAAGTTGTATGAGTAATCATAAAAAAAAGGGTGTTTTTGCTTAAATTGAATAGCTTAACATAAATCATATCCTAATAAACAAAAATTCTCATTAATAAAAGTTTTTCAAATTTAACGTAATAAAATCAAAGTATTTTACATAAACTACCCTCAAATTCTATATTATATCTCTAAATTTTAAATTCTCACTCAATTATCAAATTTCACAACATGCCAACCATTATTTTCTTACGTATGTCAAATTTTCAATAATATATTATTATTACTATTACTCTTATTGTATTATTATTATTATTCTTGTTGTTGTTGTTGTAATGATTATTATTATGTTAAAGTTTAAGCAATTCCATACTTACGAATTTGATATAGGTACAAATACCTAAATTTAATGGTTTTGTAATGGGGTGAAGCTTTAAGCACCCACAACAACCAATAACACACGGCAATAGGAGGTTTCATTGAAAGGAACAGAAGGTTTCCTGGAGGCATACCCGCACCTGGGCAACGCGTCCATACCTGGGCGGCGCACCCACATTTGGAGAACAAGGGTGTAGTGCACTCGCTGCTGGGTCTGCAGCACCCGTGTCCTACTTCGGGCGCCAAGGCACTCGGTACATAGCACAGAAAATACTTGTGCCAAGGAGTAGTGTGGGCGCGCCAGTTACAATTCCTTCAATTTTCTTATATTTGTGATTTTGGGCGACGATGAACGATCTCTCTACGTGTGTGATTCTTGGACAAGGTTTTACTGTGTGAAGTAAGGTTGAAGAGGAGAGTTTCGGTTTGTGTTTCTCTCGTAGAATTGAGAAAATTGATTTGAAGTAAAGTTCTATATGTTTTATTCCTTATAGAGAGGAGATATGTTTGAGTCCTCAATTCTATTCTGAATTTCATAATTGAAATTTCTTAGTGTGTGGCTCTGTAATTTTTTTCTCATTCCTGAGTTTTTCCATATTAAATATTAGAGTGCTTTTTTTTATAAATATTTTATTGTGCTTCCGTTCAATTTTATTGTTTCAAGTTTCTTGAATTAGTATGATTCTATTCCACGGTGAGGTTTTGATTTCTAATTGGATCAAATTTCAAATAAAATTTATAGAATTTTCTCATTAATCATCCCAACAAAGTGGTCTCAGAGATAAGTATTTGATTTGAGTGGGAACAATGGCTAATGAAGCAAGTTACAAAGTGGAGAAGTTTAATAGGTCAAACTTTGAGTTTTGCAATATACAAATGGATGATTTTTTTATATAAGAAAATAATTGTGTTTGCCAGTACAAGGAATCACCAAGAAGCCTTAGTCTATGATTATGGAGGAATGAGTGGTGCCAGATCGAAAGCGCGAGCTTTGATCTGTGTATCACTTTTCTCATATGTTATATTCAATATAGTGAATGAGAAATATATGGTGAATCTCATGTTCACACTAACAAAGATGTACAAAAATCTTTTGATTGGAATAAGGTTTTTCAGGCAAAGTGGCTACTCAACAAGAAGATGGTGTAAGGCAGTTTTGTGGCTCAATATCTAAACTATTTCAACACAACAACAAGCCAGTATTATGTAAGGATCAATTCTGATGATGTGGTCAAAGTACTATTGGAATTGTCTTCATTATCAAATAATTATGATGATTTATTTATGGCAGTAAGTAACCTTTATGGGACTATAAATTTGAACGTTGAAGGCATCATAGGCTTGGTGCTTGATCACAGAAAAATACCTAAAGAAATTTATATCTATTTTTGATGAAATTGCACTTTAAAGAGAGGTATTTTCTTTATTTTATTGCAGGAATGAAGATTTATTAGTGATAAAAGCAAAAAAGCATGAAATGGAGCAAATTTGGATCAAAAAGGAGAAAATTCATGCAAATTTAACTACTTCGCCGACGGCGAGATCGAGGCCGCCGACGGCGAGATCGTGAGGAGAAATTTCTGAAGGAATTATAACTACCTCGCCGACAGCGAGCCCGAGCCCACCGACAGCGAGATCGCGGGGTTTGAAGACCTTCTAGAAGCCTCGCTGACAGCGAGGTCGTTTCCCGCCGACGGTGAGCTAGTTCAAAATGCATATACATTGAACCTGGACACTTTTTGAAGAGGTGTTTAAGCACCCCTTGGACCTTTTCCTACCTCTATAAATAGAGGCCGAATTCTAGAGTGTGTGTGTGTCTTTTGAGTCTTCTGTGAGTCTATTTCTAGTGTCTTAAGTGTAATTTGTGTGAGTTTAATTTAGTTTGAGTGTATTTAGTGAGTTCATTAGTTTAATTGAGTCGTTATTTAGTTGTTGGACTAGAAGGAAAAGTCAAAGGAACTTCAAGAGTACTGCTTAGGAAGGAAATTAAGATAAGTATCTTTGTTTATTGTTGTTAACTTTAAATGAAATTCATGCTTTGTTTTATTCCCATGCATTCTGAGTAGTTTTCTTAGTCTTTCTCCTTGTTTATGAAAATTATGCGGATTGATGAAATTAAATAAAAGCACTTAATATAATATAAATAAATTGTGATAATTTTTACTTAAAACTTAATTTACTTTCAATCGGCCGATTGAGTAGTTAAAATATGTTGAATTATCAACTATAGTAAAAATTACATCCAATATTCAGGGAAGTCAAAAGCCTTGGAAGGCGGGTGCAAATAAATAGGGAAATATTAATTATTAGGCGTTGAATTGGATATTTTAGTGTGACAGACTAAAATACTCAATTCGATCCTACTGTTTGAGAGATGAAGTGTAGATGTTAGCCTCAGGTGAGGGGAACTTGGGAGCTCTGAAGTAGCAGCCAGTATCCTCCCAGCCTAGCCGCAGATTCAGTAATCAAACATAGGATTAGTCAATGTTCTTTGCACCTGGACCAAAGGGTAAAAAACAGGAATGCTCCTATTTATCACAATACAATTTAAAAATTCTATTTAAATTAATCATTTCACTTAATTTTCTAAAAACAAGGAGGATACTTTTTCTGAATTAATTAAATCAACTTATTTCAAGCATTAGTTTACTTTAGTTTATTATAGTTACTTGGAATATCTGTTCACTTTATTAGTAAGTAATTCCTTTAAATTTAGTCGATAACAATTCCGTTAAAAACTTCCCTGTGGGATCGATAACCGAGGACTCCACTAGAGCCTCGTATTACTTGATACGATACGTATACTTGCGTAGAATCCACATTATACATTAAATCATATACCTATATTTAAAGTGGGATCTAGTTTTTGGTTCCGTTGCTTATAAACATAAATTACATACATACAAAAAGTGGGTCAAGTTTTTGGCGCCGTTGCCGGGAATTAAAGAAATTATTTACTAAAGTAACAGACTATTTTTTAAAATTGTATGCGAAAATTTGGAAACGAAAAATTAATACCTTACGATTCAGAATTAGAGCGTACAATTAAAAGAATTAGAAAACAAAAAAGAGAAATTATAAATTTAACACAAATGGCAAATATACCTGAAAATGAAAATATCAATCAACTAAGACCATTACGAGATTATGCCAATCCTACATTAAATGAAATTCATTTAACTATTCAAAACCCTGATGTAGCTGCTAATTCATTCGAACTTAAACTCGCAATTATCCAAATGGTACAAAACAATCAATTTAGTGGTTCACCTACTGAAGATCCTAATTTACATCTTGCTAGTTTTTTAGAACTATGTGTTACTTTCAAATATAAAGGAGTATCTAACGATCTTTATCGGACTTAGACTTTTTCCTTTTTCTTTAAGGGATAAGGCTAAAATGTGGTTAAATTCGTTAGCACTTGGATCTATTAAAACTTGAGGAGAATTATCACAAAAATTTCTATCCAAATATTTTCCACCATCTAAGACTGCTAAGCTTAGAAATGATATAACTTCTTTTAGTCAGTTTGATGGAGAGTCAATATATGAATCTTAGGAGAGATTTAAAGAACTTCTTAGGAAATGCCCACATCATGCGTTACCAGATTGGTTAATTATCCAAACTTTTTATAATGGATTAGTAGGATCTTTAAGATCAATCATCGATGTTGTTGCTGGAGGATCATTAATGTCAAAACCATTTGAAGAAGCCTATGCACTAATCGAAGAAATGTCAACAAATAATTTTCAATGGCCTCTGATAGAATGAATCCGAAAAAAATAGCTAGTATTCATGAAAATGATGCAATATCTATGTTAGCTTCACAAATTGCTGATATATCTAAAAAATTAGATCATGTTGGAATGAATTACTCTCCAGCTATAACGAAGAAAATTCATCCGAACAACTTATAGAATCTCGATCTCGATATGAAACAATTAATGCGATTAACAACGGACCCGATAATCCTTATGCAAATTATTATAATCCTGGATGGAAAAATCATCCTAATTTTAATTGGAATAATAATACAACTAATCGACCATGGATGAATAATATGACACAACAATTAGGAAATCCATCTGTCAAGGAAATCCTAATTATAAACCTAATTATCCACACTGGATTTAATAATAATAACCCTCGATTTAAAGATAAGAAATTATCTATAGAAGAATTAATATTAAATATGGGTCAACATTTACAAAATCAAGGAAATCAATTACAAATACAAGGAAATCGATTACAAAATCAAGGAACAAGTTATCAAAAATATTGAAACTCAACTTGGACATATCGCTACTGCACTTAATAATATAATACTGGAACATTTCCTAGTAATGTGGAAATAAATCCTAAAGACAAGGGAAATGAACAAATTAAAGCGATACGATTACGAAGTGGAAAAGAATTAGAACCTCGAATTCGAAAGAACTTGAAAGTCCAAAAGAGGAAGTGGAAATTGAAAAGGAAAAGAATCAACAAGATTAAAACTTAGAAAATCCTTTAATACCAATCAAAATTTACGTTGAAAAACCTCCACCACCATTTCCTCAACGACTAATTCAACATAAAAAAGACAAACAATTTGCTAAATTCCTTGAAATTTTGAAGAAATTAACGATAAATATTCCTTTTGTAGAAGCTTTAGAACGGATGTCGAACTACGTAAAATTCTTGAAAGATATTCTAAATAAAAAAAGAAAATTTGTCGATAATGAAATGGTTGCACTTAGTGAAGAGTGTAGTCTTATTATTCAGAAAAAACTTCTGAAAAATTAAAAGATCTCGGTAGTTTCACTATACCCTACGTTATTGGAGAAAAATTCTATGGAAAAGCTTTGTGTGACTTAGGAGCAAGCATCAATCTAATGCCTCTATCAATTTTTAAGAGATTAGGATTGGGAGAAATTTCACCTACTTCGGTAACTCTTCAGTTAGCTGACCAGTTCTGTTACATATCCTAAGGGAGTTATTGAAGATGTATTGGTAAAAGTGGATAAATTTATCTTCCCTGTAGATTTTATTGTTCTAGATATAGAAGAAGATAAAGAAATTCCTATCATTTTAGGAAGACCATTTTTAGCCACTGGAAAAGCTATGATTGATGTTCAGAAAGGAGAATTAACTATGAGAGTAAATGACCAAAAATTAACTTTTAATATTGCTTAAATCAATGAAATATCTCGTGCTTAGAAAAAGATGATGAGTGTTTTCGAATGGAAGTACTTGATCATTTACAAAAAGAATATTTTAAAGAATATTATGAAGAAAAATTAGAAAAAGAAAATATTGAATTAATTGAAAAATCTGAGAGAAATGAAGAATTAAATTATATTCAAGAGAAATTTGAATTTTTGGATAACACTAAAAATACTGAAAAAAATATAGTTCCATCAATTATTAAACCTCTTGAACTTGAGTTAAAAATGTTACCTAATCATTTAAAATATGTTTACTTAGGTAATTCTTCAACTCTACCAGTTATTATTTCATCTGAATTAAATGAATCTCAAGAACAAAAACTTTTAGATACGTTAAAAAAATATAAGAAAATTTTTTGTTGGACTTTATGCAGATATTAAAGGAATTAGTCCTTCAATCTGTATGCACAAAATTATTTTAGATAATGAACATAAACCTAAAGCGAGATCCACAAAGGAGATTAAATCCGATAATGAAAGAAGTAGTCAAGAAAGAAATTTTAAAATGGTTAGATAATGGTATTATATATCCTATTTCGACGAGTGCTTGGGTAAGCCCAATTCACTCGTGTACCTAAAAAAGGAGGGGTGACGATCGAAAGCTAATGAAAATAATGATCTTATCCCTATAAGACAAGTTCTTGGATGGCGAATATGTATTGATTATAGAAAATTAAACACGGCCACTAGAAAAGATCACTTCCCTTTACCATTTCTAGACCAAATGTTAGATAGATTAATGGGACATAAATATTTTTGTTTCTTAGATGGATATACCGGTTATCATCAAATACAAATTGCTCACGAGGATCAAGATAAAACTACATTTACTAGTCCTTATGGAACTTTCGCTTTTCGAAGAATGTCTTTTGGATTATGTAATGCACACTGCAACATTCCAAAGATGTATGATGTCTATATTTAGTAAATTAATTGGTAATGGAATAGAAGTATTTATGGATGATTTCTCTGTATTTGGAACAACATTTGACACATGCTTAAATCATTTTGAAAAAGTATTTGAAATATGCGAGAAAACTAATTTAGTTCTTAATTGGGAGAAATGTCAATTTATGGTTACAGGCGGCATTGTATTAGGGCATAAAATTTCAGAAAAAGGCATGGAAGTAGACCCTGCAAAAATTCAAGTAATAGCTAAATTACCACCTCCAACTACAGTAAAAGGGGTAAGAAGTTTTCTTGGACATGCTGGATTTTACAGGCGTTATATTAAAGATTTTTCAAAAATTACTAAACCTCTATGCCAACTTCTTGAAAAAGGACAAGAAATTTGAATTTACAACTGAATGCCTAAATTCTTTCAAATTAATAAAAGATAAATTAATTACAGCACCTATAATAGTTTCACATAATTGGGAGAAACCATTTGAGCTTATGTGTGATGCTAGTGATTATGCTATAGAAGCAGTTCTTGGGCAAAGATATGATAAGATTTTCAAAGTTATATATTATGCTAAGTAAAACTTTAAATGATGCTTGAAATAAATTATACGATTACTTAAAAGAGAATTATTAGCAGTTGTATATGCTTTTAATAAATTTCGGCATTATATAATAGGAACTAAATGCATTGTGCATACGATCATTCTCGTTATAAAATATAATGCAAAAAAAGATTCTAAACCAAGATTAATCGGATGGATATTATTAATGCAAGAATTTGATTTTGAGATAGTTAACAAAAGGGAACTGATAATCAACTGTCGATCATTTATCAAGATTAGAAAATCATGAATTATCTAATATTGATAATGAAATTTCAAACGATTTTCACGATGAACAACTTTATAATATTAATGAGTTAAAAATACCTTGGTATCGTTGATATAGTAAATTATATTGTAAGTGACATTTTACCACCTATGTTAACTTTGCAACAACAGAAAAAATTCATTCACGATACTAAATCATATTTTTTGGATGAACCATACTTATATAAGCAATGTAAGGATCTAATTATTAGAAGATGCGTGTCTTATGAAGAAATTGAACCAATTATTCAAAAATGTCATGACTCTGATTTGGGAGTACATTTTAGGACAGACAAAACTGCATATAAAATTCTACAATCTGAATTCTACTGGCCTACTCTATTTAGGGATGTATATAGATATATTAAAACCCGCGATAAATGCCAAAGAGTAGGAAACATATCGAAAAAATGAAATGCATCTGAATTTTATATTAGAAGTTGAAATTTTTTATGTTTGGGGATTAGATTTCATGGGACCTTTTATTCCGTCATTTGGAAACTCATATATATTAGTAGCTGTTGATTATGTTTCCAAATAGATTGAAGCACAAGCTTTATCAAGATGTGATGCTAAAAGTGTTTCAAACTTCTTAATGTAAAATATTTTTACTAGATTTGGAATGTCGAGAGTGATTATCACTGACGGAGGAACTCATTTTAGAAACAAATATATTCACAAACTAGTAGAAAAGTATAATATTATACATAAGATATCGACTTCTTATCATCCACAAACAAGTGGATTAGCTGAAGTTTCTAATCGAGAGATTAAGCGTATATTAGAAAAGTACGTCAAATCCTAATAGATCGAGCGGTGCTATAAGACTAGACACTCCATTATGGGCATACGGGATCGCTTATAAAACTCCGATTGGAATGACTCCTTATAGGCTTATATATGGAAAAACTTGCCACTTACCAGTTGAATTAGAACATAAAGCATATTGGGCGATTAATGAATTTAATTATAATATGAAAGAAGCTGGTGAGAAGAAGTTGTTGCAATTAAATGAATTGGAAGAATTAAGGAATGAATCATATGATAATGATAGGATTTATAAAGAAAGGATGAAATTATGGCATGATCGGAAAATTAATCAGAGAAATTTTAAACAAGGACAAGAAGTTTTGCTTTATAATACTAGATTGAAATTATTTCCTAGGAAATTAAAATCTCGATGGTTAGGACCTTTCACCATAACTCAAATATTTTCATATGGAACTATTGAAATTAAAGATCCAAAAACAGGACATAGATTTAAAGTAAATGGACATAGATTAAAACCATATTTCTAAAATAGATGACTAAATTTTAAAGAGGTTTTAATGCTTAGTCAACTCGAACACTAAGCCGAATTAGGTCGGTCGACGACGTTAAACCAAGACGCTTTATGGGAGGCAACCCATAGTAGTCTTTTATTTTTAAACATCTACATATTAGTGAGTCTATATTATTAAAATAAATCTTACTACTCAAATTTTTATTAGAATCATCACAAAAATTGAACTTATTAGATGAGATCAGAAAATATTCGGACCGAGAGCGAAAACGGGCGATTTTTACGAATCTCGCCGACGAGCGAGCTCGAGCCCGCCGACGGCGAGATCGTGGACCATTACTCATTTAGTTTTATAACTAAGTCGCCGACGGCGAGGAACTTCCGCCGACGGCGAGGAAGTTAAAAATTTGGTTTCTTAAAGATTTTTTTGTGCGGTTTTGGACGGATCTAAGCCATTCCTTCGTAAGAAATTATTCCAAATCCGATTTTACACCATTTTCTTCCTTAGGAACAACTAGAGACCAATCCATTCCATCCAAAATGGCTTCCAAATTCTTAGAAACCACAAAAACTAAAGTTTTTAACCGGAGAAAATTCGTCAGTTCGGAGGCTCAGCGAATCTTCAACAAAGGCTTGATGAAGAAAAGACTTATTAAAGAAAGAGGATTCGTCAATAGAGGAGTAGAGAATGCTACTACAAAAATCGAAGAAATGATCGCACAGCGGCATTGGGAGGTATTTTGCTATACAACTTCCGCTGTAGTTATACCAGTAGTTAAAGAGTTTTACTCTAATTTACATGCGATCAACAATGGAAATGTGTACGTCAGAGGAAGATGGGTAACATTTACTCCTGCAAGGGTAAATGAATTGTTTTCTATAGAAAATACCTCTGTTTGTCACTATTCCAACTTTGTGCCTTCAAGATACAATATGAACGAAATCTATAGATACCTGACTGATGAACCGGATGATTGGGAATTACGAGAAGACGGGTATGTCAGTTTTTCTGCATCACTTCTAAACCACGTCTAGAAGCACCGGCATTTCTTTATATCATCAAAACTATTACCTACCATGAGAGTAAATAAAGTTTCAAAGGAATGCGCTATTTTAAACTATTGTATTCAAATTGGATTACCTATCGATGTTGGATCAATAATAGTAAAGTACGCATTGGGATTAATTGTGCATGGGTCGGTGCATGGACTTGGACACCCATCTACTATATTTGCTTTATGCAGTAAATACCAAGTTTCTTATGAGGCTTGGGAAAAAGTACTTTTACCATGGAAACCACTGGATCCTACTGATATGTTTCCCACTTTGGATAATAATGATGAGATCACCATTATTTCGACGAAGCATCACGAGAACAATCATTTAACAAGGCCCTTTATCGATAAGACTAATTTCATTCGAAGAAGATTAAAGGATTGGAGAAAGAATTGCAAAATGTGATGAATTCTATTGACAATATCTCTGATATGTTTGATCATATTGATTGGAGAATGAAGGAGTACTTTGATCATACTGGACATCTGGAGGCCAGCTTTATTCATCTACTAAGATAGAAAGGATGGATTAATGAAGAATCTACTGCAGAATTCACTTTCAGGCCTTTCTACAATTTATTTGTGCACCTGCGTCGCATCGGAAATATCAAAGAAGATATTAGTTCAGACACTGAAGAGTAGGAAAGATTTCTATGTTTATGTTATATTTGTATATGTGTGTGTTTGATTTGGAGTTAAGTTTTATTATGAGTCGAACTTTGATTTGATCATCTCAGATTTGATGAGATTTTATGTAAATGGTTATGTCTCAGCATTTAGAGTGTTGTGGTTTGGATTGCGATGCTGAGTATTATGGATTTGAACAATTATGTTAAGTATGTGTGAAATTGTTAGTGTGAAATTTGTAAGTTTCATGGATTTCATTTATGAAGTTATATTGTTTGTTTTGTGTGACTTTTTGTGAGTATAAGTACCTAATCTTCGTATTATTATTAAAATTATGTGATCGGAAGATTGATTAAGGGCAATTCGAGGTTAAAAATGATTGACGAATTTCAAAAATTGAAAATTTTTGGGACCTCGCCGACAGCGAGAAAACCCGCTGACAGCGAGACCGAGCTCGTCGACGGCGGATTTTTCCCGAAACTTTTACCTTATGAAATTAATTAGCTCGCCGACGGCGAGAAAAACCTCGCTGACAGCGAGAACGCGAAAAGACCTATATTTGACCGGTCAACCGACACTATTCATCATCCCTTTCCTCAAATTTTCAAAAAAACCGACCTAGGGCTTGAGAGATCTCAGATTTGAAGCGATTTCAACACTTTTTGACACCGGATTTCATCTTCCCTTCGTAAGAGCTTCACTCCTATGCAAAAATTTTTTATTTTCACCATGAATTTCTTCTACATTGGGATATTTTGAAAAATTTTGAAATGTGAAGAAAATACTTGGAAGAATTGCATAGAAATTGAATTAAATGGATTTTAGTTGTTGTAGGAAGCCTTCTTAGTAATATTTTGGAGTTTAGTTAAAATTTTTGTAAATTTCACAAATCAAGAAATGGCTCCACGACAAAAGCGACGATTAGATTTTGACGAAACTCGATTCATTAATGCAAGAGCACAAACTCGATATTTTCAAAACATTCAAGCAAGAAAGTGCATACAAGATCGAGTTTTCAAGAATCCAGGAGGAGAAGTAGAGCGAGTTATAAAGGAGCGAGGATGGGAAAACTTCTGTTTCATTACCAACAGAGCAGCGGTAGAAGTTGTGAAGGAATTTTATACAAACTTAACACAGGCTGAAGATGCACCGGTTAGGGTTAGAGGATTTTTTGTAGATTTCAACGCTGCTAGAATAAACGCTTATTATGAAGTTCGAGACACCTTGAGCGAATATGAAACTTTTGGAACTATGGAAGGACCATTGGAAGAGGTGATCGACTTTCTCACTGATGGGAAAGGAGTCTGGAAGATAAAGCAAGCGAGAACGGGTAAACTTCCCTCTTTACTATGCTAAATGCAACATCTAAAGCCTTGCATTATTTTATTTGTTCTACTTTGTTACCTACCTACCATCATAGTGAGGTAACAAGAGATAGAGCGATTCGAATTTCTGTATTCAGAACCAGAAGAGTATTAATGTGGGAAATATTATATATAAAAACATATTAGCCACTGCTAGAAATGAAAATGGAGGAGGACTAGGACATCCTGGTCTTATCTATGCACTTTGCCAATTATATGGGGTAGAGGCAAGAGATGATGAGGAATGGATAGAACCTATGAAACCCCTTACTCAGGCTAATATAAAGAAATATGAATCCCATAAAGGATGGAGATCTGGGACAAGGGATTATGTACCTTCTTCAAGTAGAGATATACCCTCTATTAGTTATGAACCACCCCCTCAGTACACCACTCCTACCCTTCAAGATCTGATGAATGAGTTAACCCTGAGTAGAAAGAGTTTTGAGTAATTTGGAGAAAATATGGAAAGAAGATTTGAACATATAGATCAAAGAATCGGAGGCTTGGAGAGAAGACACGATTATGATAGCGAATATCTCCAGCGACATTCAGAGTACGAGATTGCATACTATGAAGCTGAGCGTCGTTATAGGAGTGGTGATTTAGATTTTGTCTTTCCTGAGTGTCCCCGTTATACACAGTACCAGCCTGCTCAGCCTTCTTAGCTTGAAGATCAGGGAGACGACATAGCTTGGGATTTTGATGCAGAGGATTAGAATCTTTGTTTAGTTTGTTTGATTTGTTTAGATTTGTTGTTTTGCAAACTTTATTATTTCTGTGTGTAATATTTTAGTACTTTCTGTGGACTTTGGACTTGATATGTTATTTGTTTGTTTGAGCAGTGATGTTAAATTTCTTATGTGTGTTAAATTAGTTGCAAATTTTTATATATATAGGATGTTAGTCTTTCTTTAATATATTGTTTAAATTGTAAATGTATGTGTAGTAACAAATTAAGTTTTATTTGTTATGTTTGATACTTATTTTAAAAATTTCCATCCCTGCACTTTCTTTTTAAATATTATATATGGAAGAATACTAAAAGTACGGAGTTACGTAAGTAATGAAAAAGCACTCTAAAAATTTCAAAGAAAAGAAATACCTAAAGCTCAAAGGTATGATGAATTTTATTTATATACTTTCCCTTTTTCACTATGTAGTATAGATAGAAAAATTTAAGTTTGGGGGAAGGTAAAAATACAAATTTAATTATTAAAATTGTTCTCAAATTCTATTTTAAAAAATTATTATTAAATGATTTTCTATAGTAATTTTCAATTTAATAAATATGAGTTGCTTTATTTAATTATTATATAAAGTTAAAGAAAATATTTCTAGTAATTCAATTAATCAATAGAATAAGATATTTGGTTAAAAGGAATAAGAATATAGTAAACTATTTAAAGTAAGGGAAGCTATATTCTGAAAATTGGAAATTCTTAAGGATATAGATGAAAAAGAAAGGATAGAAACTCAATGAAGTAAAAGTTATGAAATATATATAAGCAAAGAAATATTTAAAGTTTCAAATTTAGGAAGAGAAATTGAAGTTCAAAATTATTAACAGGCTATCCAGATACAGTAATCCTCACTTGAAAAAGAAAAAGACAAAAGGAAAAAAGAAAAAGAAAAAGAAAGAGAAAAGAAAAGAAAAGAAAAATATAAGTGAGGAGAAGCTTGAGGAGATGCCTTATCAAAAATTGGTTTCAATGGATTCAACCTAAAGGGTAAAACTTAACTATATTTCTAAACTTATATTTGTGGATTAGTATTTTACTAAATAGAGTTTTCTTGAATTTCCTATCATCTAAATATCTTAAGTAATTTATAAATTTTTAATATAGTCATTCCTGAATTAAATAGAAAGCTAGAAATCTTAGACCTAATAACTAAATAATCTTATTTCTATAAAATTAATTTAAATTACTTGGAAATATTTCTATTTAGCTTTATTATAATGTTATTTAAAATTAATTCATATATTATTTGAGTTGAAAAATTCTATTATAGAAATCATTATTTTTATTTAGTATTAAAATTACTTGAGGACAAGTAATAATTAAGTTTGGGGGATTTTGAACACAGAAAAATACATAAAAAAATTTATATCTATTTTTTATGAAATTGCACTTTAAAGAGAGTTATTTTCTTTATTTTATTGCAGGAATGAAGATTTATTAGTGATAAAAGCAAAAAGCATGAAATGGAGCAAATTTGGATCAAAAAGGAGAAAATTCATGCAAATTTAACTACTTCGCCGACGAGCGAGATCGAAGCTGCCGACGGCGAGATCGTGAGGAGAAATTTACGAGGAATTATAACTACCTCGCCGACAGCGAGCCCGAGCCTGCCGACAGCGAGATCGCGCGGTTTGAAGACCTTCTAGAAGCTTCGCTGACGGCGAGGTCGTTTCCCGCCGACAGCAAGCTAGTTCAAAATGCATATACATTGAACCTGGACACTTTTTGAAGAGGTGTTTAAGCACTCCTTGGACCTTTGCCTACCTCTATAAATAGAGGACGAATTCTAGAGTGTGTGTGTCTTTTGAGTCTTCTGTGAGTCTATTTCTAGTGTCTTAAGTGTAATTTGTGTGAGTTTAATTTAGTTTGAGTGTATTTAGTGAGTTCATTAGTTTAATTGAGTGTTATTTAGTTGTTGGACTATAAGGAAAAGTCAAAGGAACTTCAAGGAGTCTGCTTGGGAAGGAAATTAAGATAATTATTTTTGTTTATTGTTGTTAACTTTAAATGAAATTCATGCTTTGTTTTATTCCCATGCATTCTGAGTAGTTTTCTTAGTCTTTCTCCTTATTTATGAAAATTATGCGGATTAATGAAATTAAATAAAAGCACTTAATATAATATAAATAAATTGTGATAATTTTTACTTAAAACTTAATTTACTTTCAATCTGGCCAATTGAGTAGTTAAAATATGTTGAATTATCAACTATAGTAAAAATTACATCCAATATTCGGGGAAGTCAAAAGCCTTGGAAGGCGGGTGCAAATTAATAGGGAAATATTAATTATCGGGCGTAGAATTGGATATTTTAGTGTGACGGACTAAAATACTCAATTCGATCCTACTTGTTTGAGAGTCGAAGTGTAGATGTTAGCCCTCGAGTGAGGGGAACGTGGGAGCTGCGAAGTGGTAGCCGGTATCCTCCCAGCCTACCGCATATTCGAGTAATCAAACATAGGATTAGTCGATGTTCTTTGCACCTGGACCAAAGGGTAAAGAACAGGAATGCTCCTATTTGTCACAATACAATTTAAAAATTCTATTTAAATTAATCATTTCACTTAATTTTCTAAAAAAAAAGGAGGATACTTTTTCTGAATTAATTAAATCAACTTATTTCAAGCATTAGTTTACTTTAGTTTATTATAGTTACTTTGAATATCTGTTCACTTTATTAGTAAGTAATTCCTTTAAATTTAGCTGATAACAATTCTGTTAAAAACTTCCCTGTGGGATCGATAACCAGGACTCCACTAGAGCCCTGTATTACTTGATACGATACGTATACTTGCGTAGAATCCACATTATACATTAAATCGTATACCTATATTTAAAGCGAGATCTAGTTTTTGGTTCTGTTGCTATAAACATAAATTACATACATACAAAAAGTGGGTCAGTGCTATATGAAGAAGTCAGCCAGAAGTTAGCCAAAGATGAATCTTTAAGTTCTGCATTAAACGTAGAAAATAGAGGAAGAAATCTAGATATTGATTCAGACAAAGACAAATTAATGTCCATAAGAGGAAATTCGAGATAAAACAATGAAAATGGCAATGGAGAATGTTTTAAATGTGGTAAGAAAGGGTATTCAAGAAAGACTGTAATGTTGTAACGAGTGGAGGACATGAAAGTAATCTCTCTGCAAATGTGTCCACTAGAGAAATCTAGAATGACTCTTAGTTCTTATCACTAATGAGTACTGCCTATTAGATAGTAGATTCAGGTGTCTCTTCTAGGCATACCCAATAAAGCGGTATTAAAAAATTATACTCAGAGTTATCTAAGAAAGGTTTATGTGAGAGAGAACAATGTCTGCAATATCGTAGTAAAGGGTTATGTTGATATCAAGTTGCTAAATGAAATAATCAATAAAATTAATGAAGTTAGACATATTCTAGGTTTGATGAAAAATCTCATCTTTGTGAGTTAACTAATAAAGTCATGGTTTGGGACTACTTTCAAAGGAGATTCATGAGATGCTCGAGGAAATAATTATAGTAATCTTTACCCTATCAATGAAATGGAAGATTTCATTGATATGGTTGGAACCAATGTGGATGCAGGTTTGTGGCACCGCAGGACTGGCTATATGAGCGAGAAAGGTATGAAATCCCTAATTTCATGGAATAAAATTTAGAGTTTAAAAACAGTAGATTAGTATTTATGTGAAGATTATATATATATTAAAATCAGAAGAATGTTTCTTTCTCTCAAAGTGGGTTAATGGTGAAATCAAGAAAACTTGAATTACTGCATACTTACATATAGGATCCTATTTCAGTTCTATCCATTGAATGTTCTCACAAATTTTTCGTGTTTATTGACAGTCACACCAGACAGGTATGAGTTACTTAAAGAAAAAAATCTAATGTATTTGAAGTATTTATAAATTTGAAGGCTATGGTAGAAAGACCATAGCCTTGGGAGTTGCGGACCATAACCACAACTTTCCCACTACTTTGTAATGTTTGGTGTTGAGCTTATTTCCTACAATACAAGTAATGATTTAGTTCAGGATGCCATTCTATTGAGAGCTGTAGGCTATTTTCAGTCACTATGAATTTATCCTGAGTCAGATTCTATCAAATTCCATAGCCGACATCATGACCTTTGTCATCTTCTTTTATCAATCATGAATCCTCTAGTCTATGGAGCTCTTCATATATTTGTTTTCTTTGCATTGGTCTAGAAAATTGCTTTCAATTTACCACTCTTTGTGACGTCTAACTACTGGATTGAAGAACAAAGTGAACGACTATAAGGTACGTTTTGCTTTGGTTCTTCCCCTTAGTGTTGGTACATTCAAACTATTCTGCCTGATGGTGCCCTTGACAATTCAAAGGTGTCGGATCGGGTATTTTATAAAATGAATGAGGTCAAAGGGTGTCAAATTTTACTCCACTAGCACATTGATTAGGAAATTGCCAACCAATAAGAGTGAAATCTGTGATATTTAGGTTGCACATTTTCCCATGTATTTACTTCTTTTTTTACTAATATTATGCTTGAGAAAGGTATTTTTATCTTGAATATGTAGGGGACAAGTTGAACGGAGAAGTTGGAGCAAAATAAAACAGAGACGAGGATAAAGTAAGAAATTCATATCAGCACACCCATATCGCAAATTCAACACGCCCTCTTTAACTCCGGCGTGCCCACATCGTATTCGGTGCCCTCATGCCAAATGTAAAGAACATGTACTGATACCTACGTGCTCGCGCCCGCTCATCTATTTAAATTCATGCGCAAATGTTTTGTAGTCACAGCGCACACACGTCGTACCTAACGCACCCGCGCCATCTTCGTGGTGCTCTTGTGCCAGTTCGCAGAAACCTAGGACTTTCCTGTTGACTATCTTAGAAGACTAGTGATGGAACCCTCCCCCCTTAGAAATTTAAAATGCTTCTTTTCTTCACTTGGAGTTTCACATGCATAAGGCTAACTTCTAGCACTTAATAGGATGAGGCTAAGCATAAGAGAGCTCAAGGGGAGTCCCCTATAGGATGGTAAAGCCTTAGGGTAAACCTTGGGTAGTCTGGTCTTGGTTAAGCTAGCTTACACACTCACACCTACACTACACTTACACTCACTTCCCCAAACCCTAAACCAGACTTCCTCAACTTGAACCCCTACTCTTTTGGAAACTCATGTGGGTGGTTCCCCAAGCTCTTAACCCTAGGCTAGGGTTTGGCTAGGACCAACACATGGAGGATCCAAAATGGGATTTTCCCTGGTCTCATGGCTCAAGTAGGTTGACATTCCCAGTAGGCACCAAATTTTATCAAACTCCCAATGTAGACCCTTTAGCCCCCAAACTCTACCAAATTACCCAAAGTACCCCTAAACACCCAATTTGACCAAAATTCCAAAATTACCCAAATTCTCAAATTCTCTCCAAAAATTATTCCAAAATGTTCCTCATCACTCAAATTGCAAATACACCTGATATTTACAAAAATTTGCAAAACCCCCCAAAATTAGCCAAAATGACCAAAATACCCCTAATGACCCAAAAATTCCTAAAATCTCCAAAATCATCCAAATTTTCCCAAAATAAATTTAAATCACTTCATCGAGTCCAATTTGACCAAATTGACTCAATTTGACCAAAACCCCCAAATTGCCCCTAAAGGTCCAAAATACTCAAATCAGCCCCAATGTCCACCCAATTGACCCCAATTTCAATTCTAAATTCAAATTCATCATATCCAGTCTCAATCTAAACCAAATCTAAGTCCAATTGAACTAATTTTCAAACCCAATTTCAAGCCTAATTCAAAACCCCAAATTTTGACCATATGATCAAGTTCTCTCAAATCCCCCCCAAATTAAGCTCCACAACCAAGTCAATATCCACAATTTTGAATTCCAAACTCTTCCTAATATTCCCACAAACCAAATTGAGCCACTAATTGACCCACATTTGAACCCAAATCCAACATAAGCCAAAATCCCCAATTTTGCCCTAAATTAGCCATATACGCAAATGTCACCAAATTGAATGTCATAACCCCAAAATTTCCACCCACTTAATGTTCAAAAATCTTCATAACAATCCCCTAGACTAATTGGAACCATCAATTGAACCATAGACAAACCATAGCCTAACCTAAATCCAAGTCTAATCCACATCCCCTAAAATTAACCTCAAGCCAAATTTCACCAAATTGAACTCCAAATCAATTCAAAATCACTAAATCCTCTTCCAAACTCTTCATGACAATTATCTCCATAAAATTGATCAATTAATTGACCCCAAATCAACCCAAATCCAACCTAGCCTAAACTTGACCCAAAGGACCCAAATTTGAACCCAATCTCAAATGTGACCAAACCTAGCCAAATTGACCAACCCAAGCTCACCACAGCCACCATTTGGACCCTAAGGACAGGTCTAGATCCACCTAGCCCAACCTAGTGGAGCCATGGACGAAGGGTCCCTTAAATTACGGGGTTCCCTTCCTTAAATGGCTAAACCAAAGGAGATCCCTTACCCAAAGCCATCACTATCAAACCTATTCTCCATTAAGGATTGCTCACTGGCTCACCTGACCACCCTAGCCTGAGCACCACCCTGGCAGGCCGGCCTAGTCACCGAAGAAACCAAAACCGAGAGCCACCCCACACAAAATAAAACCAAAATTTTCCCATCATATTTGTCCGGCTCTGATTGGTCACTTGCGCCGTTCGTCACTCCACCTAAGCGTCACCCTACACCTAAGTTGAAGCCATGAGCTGCTCCAAGCAGCCATGGCTATAAATCGAGCTTTTCACGGCCAAAGGGAAAAAGACACTGAACCTTTGCAAAGCCCTGTAAAAATTCTTCTAGAGCTTCTCTGAACTTCCCTAAGTGTCATCCCACTATTTTCCATCCTTAACTCCCACTGTTAAGAGCCAACTTCCCAACTAAATTTTCAGTCAAAACCAAGACAGATTCCACCACTCCACCACATTGCACCAAATTCTAATTAACTTCACCCACACCATCACCAGAGCAAAAGAGGTTGATCCCCAACTAAAGCCCCATCACAGAGCCCCTCTAGCCTAAACTTCCATCAAAGCCTCTAAATTGATCAAATCAAACTCCTACTTGAATAATTCACCAGAGCTCACCAACTCTTCCATGAGGTTCGTCGGAGTCCTCTGAAGCTTATGCAACCATCTAATTGAGGCTTCGCCTCTTAGACAAAGGTATTAAACTCTCTACCTAAACTGAGCTCGGTTTGGGCTTTCATGGCATTAGGCTTGATTTCATACTGCATAAACCGTATATATGTGTTCTTCTAGGCTAGAAGTGTCTGTGGAAACAAACTTAAAGTGATTTGATTGAGTTGATCTTGAGATCTTATGGTTTTAGTATGGACGGTATGTCGGATGAACAAGTTGGGGACGAATGTCAGCGACCGTCTGATCACACGTGTATCACTTGAATGGCTGAGATTGCCCTGGACTGAACCGCAAGACATAAAGTCCAAGTTGACTCATAAGGTGTTGTTGAATGGGAGCACGCTGCATGGTCTGTCAAAGCTGTCGAGGATCCAGTCAGCGCCTCTTGGATAAATAGAAAATTTAGGATTTTCTATATTTATTAATTCAACCACCTTTAAAAATCCATAACTTACTGTATAAAAATTATAAAAATAAAAGAAAAATATTTTGTTGCTTAGTGAACAGAGGAGAATAATGTGGAAAAAAATTTATGTTATTTGACTAATATTTATTTTTTAATTAATTAAATACAATAAAAATTTTTTAAATAATAACTCAACGAAAAGATTTCACCATGGCATGAGGTTTGAAGGTTTTAGAAGTCTGTGTGGCTAGGGATCTTCCCTAATTTTGCTAAGGTTTAGGGGGATCTATAGATAGAGATCCCTAATTTTCAAATTAATCCCCTCTATTTTGTTTGAAATTTATAATAATTAAAATATAAATAAAAAAGTGCAAAACTTGTTTTGGTAGGTTTACTATGGTTAGATGACCCTAGGAAAATATCAAATGAATTTAATAATTAAAATTGTCACTAATAGTAATAAATTCATTAAAAAAACCTTTAAAAATAAAATAATTAAAATATAAATGGGAAAATCATAAAAATAATTTCTCATTGTGAATAATGAATCGAGGAGCTCCCCATAAAAATTTGGAGTCAATTGGAGTTACTTTACCCATTGAAATGGATTTTTCAAGTAAAATGGCATTTTTGACATTAAAATAATTATCATAACTAAAATATAAGTAAAAAAATTATAAAGCTGGTCTTGGGAGTTCCTTGTGACTGGTGGAACTTAACAAAAAGAAAATTGGAAAAAAATAAATATTTCATTTTAAACATTTTTTGAATATTTAAATAATTTAAAATAATTTAAAAAAATTAAAAAACATTAAAATCTCTAAAATATAAAAATCCACCAAAATTTTATATTTGGTCTCTTGTTCACTTGGGAACAATTAAAATAATTTTCCTAATCTTCTAAGTAAAGATATTAATTTCAAAAAGCTTAAATTAAATTTTCCTTATTTTTCCACTAAAATAATTATAATAATTAAAATATAAATCATAAAAATATCAAATTTATTTCTCTGAGTTCCATAACTTTAGAGGGATATATGAAAAATATAAAACTTAATTTTCAACTTAAATATTATTTTATATCTAATTAATACTCAAAACTAATAAATGATTATAATTATAAAAATAAAACTAAAAAAATCATGAAAATTGGTGTAGGTGTCTCTCCAAACTAGTTGAACTTGCAGTAATTTTCTTAAGGATTGATGATTTGTTTTGATTATGTTATTGAATTAACTTTGAAAAATCACTGTTTTTGCATTTAAATAATTATAAAAATAAGATAAACTCAGAAAAATCATATTTTCTCTTCTGATATTTTAGTTGACCCATAAATGGGGTAACATAAAAATTTCAAAGTTATTTAAGTTACATTTAATGAATTATGAAGTGATAAGGTCTTTAGAGGCAAAATTGTAATTATGGAATTTAAGCCTTAATTAATATTTAGGCTTAATCAAGGGTAAATGGGCAATTAATTATCTTAATAAACTCTTTTAGATGATTAAAACATAAAGGTTTAATGGTAGAAATCAATTTCACACCTTCTCACATTAAGGGCATAATTGTAATTTTATAAACAATTAAACAAATTTGGAAGATAATTAAATCAAAAGATGCTAAGGTTAGGGGTTTGATCTCGAAAGATTATAATTCGCTAATTTAGAACCCCTAATTAATTGTTTAATGACAATTCAATGTTTTGATAATGATTAAGATAACATAACTCAATATTCCTAAAATTACAAATCTTCTCACTAAGTTTTAAGGGCTTAGTAATGAACTAGGCTTAACCCATATTGGACTAATAGGCTTAGAAAGTGAAATATAATCCACTTCAAACATCTTTAAAACATTACAAACCCAACTCTAGACTAACTGGCTAAAATTCTTAATAAATAAATTTGCCCTTGGAGGCCTTCGCCCACATAATTCATAAGTAAAATATCAAATAATGATTACCCCCCTTAGAAAGATAATTAAAAAATCAAGGTTCACTAAACATCAGAGTACATTGTGGATAAATCATTTAGCAATATAATAAGTTCAAATGAACTCAAGATGGTTCAAAAGGGTTGTGAAACGTCTAGGGCGTTCCTCGAATCGTTTCACAAGTCTTTTAGATAACTTGGAGGGCAACTGGACTTGTTATCCTTTGCCAAAGAAAGGCATCCTCTACATGAACAAATATGGACCCACCAATTTATGATATAAGGTTCAGTAGACACACCATAAACATGTATTTCCAGCTTTTCTTTCATACAATTTTAATTTCCTGCATGCAAATACTAAACTTTCAGCTCGAGTGCGAGAAAAGGACCAGTACACATAATTACTACAATTTCTTTTGTTCTCTTTATTGCACTTTACTTTCAATATTTTTAGCAAAACAAAGCTTGCATGTCAAAATAAAAAATCAATTCACAAAAAGCAAAAATATAAGACAACTCAAAATTTAATCACAAGAAAAATAATAAAATAATTACAACCAATATAAAATGTCTTTTTGGATGATCGGGAATCCCTCGGATGAGGCAATCTACGGTTGCTAACAAGATTTCCTACAGTCTGGATGAAAGTATTGAATTCAGTTGTTTGAATTTGGTAAATTCATATGGAATAAGTGAATCTGAAGAAAATAGTGATGCTGGAATGAGGGAACCATAGGATCCTAACCAGTATCACTTAATCAACTTAAACATGCCCCTAATAAGATATTTGACATTAAACTTGACACATTAGACAAATGGAACTCTAGACCATATGATACTTCTCTCATTCTCTTTAATTTGACACTTCAAAATTTAAGTCTGCTGCAATGAGGAGCTTGGAGCAAACACTGCGGGCAACATGACGAAGAGGCAAAGGAGTCTACAACAATAAATATTTCCTTATAAATAAACAACAAGCCAAATGACTCCGAGGTTGTTTTCTTAGTGCGACATAAATCCTAGACTTATTTTTAGGCTTTTGCACCTTGTTCAATATAAACCATAATTCGTCTTAGGATTTTGAGGTTGTCGTTTGTTAGAACATAAATTCTCCTATCTTCCAGGCTATTTGCATACACAGTAATATGCAAATGTAAGCCCTACTTAATAAAATTGGTAGGATGAAACATATGATAATTTCTCTTCTAAACTAGAGCCAAACTATAGGATGGGTTGGGAGGTCTCTCAGGTTTGCCTTCGGAGCTGTGACATCCCCTATTTTTCTTCCTTTGGATTCTGAAAATAAAATGTTCCAAATTTTCACTTTTTTCTAGTGGCATTCCCCTACACATTACCATGAGAATCCTATGTTTTGGAAGTCATGAAAAATATATTTCCTGATCTAAATCGAGAGTTTTCTTAAGTGACTTTGGTTATTTAAGATGTAATTAACTATAAAGGATTGCTCGTATAAGAAACTTTAAGAACCCAGTTTAATATAAATCTTATCTAGTTGCTTCATATTAGATAAGGAAATTTGTCGGTCAACATAAATGGTTCACAGAAAAAATAGATGTTATAAATCTTGTAGTTTATTTGATCAAGCCTCACCACTAAGCAGTGTATCCATTCTTCAGAATAAATATGTGGCTTGTGGCGCAGTACTCAATTATTTAAATTATTGCATTTATGAGATCGGTTTGATTTCATATTTTCAAATTAAGATGATATTTTCTAAAACACATATATATACATATATTAAATTAAATCAACAAACAACATTTTTATGGACGATAGGTGTAGGATGATCATGCAAGCGATGATGCTTACCTAAAGCCATAAGTTCCATAGGATAACTCATTTTGCATACTTCATATGTTGGTCCTAGCCATTGTAACCAAAGGCCATGAGCTTGGGACCACCTATATGAGTTTCTAAAAGGAGTTAGGTCTTAGGTCAAGTGTAAGTGAATTTAGGGTATAGGGTGTGTGGGAAACTGTGATAGGTTCAAGTTTGTGTGAGAGAGATCAAGACCAAGCCAACTAGGGTCATCCTAAGGCTCCATTGATCCAATAGGAACTCAGTCTTAAGTCTTCATATGTTGGTCCTGGCCATCTTAGCCAAAACTAAGGGCTTAAGACCAACAATGTGGGACTTCACAAGAAGAGTCAAGAAGTGTTTAGAATTTCTATATGGGAGGTTTCATCACTAGTCCTCTATAATAGTCAATAGGAAAGTCCTATGGCTAAATCCTAAGCTTTTAAGGAAGAAAGATTGGACCTCATCAAAAATGAAGTCAACAAGGACCGAAAGTATTTATTTTCTATAAAAATCCTAATAATAAACAAATTCAGATGAATTGAAATTTAGGATTAAAATATTACAACTTTTTTAAAATCAACTTTAATTTTTTGCATGGCTTTCAGGCAGGATTTACAATGGGTCGTATTGAATACCCATATCCTAAGTCATTCTTTAATAGAGCTTTCACGCCTAAGGGCAGCTCTAGATAAAACATCATATTGCATTTCCTAAGAAGGATTCCTTGCACTTCTCCATCCTGACTAGCCAAGCATGGTATTTTTACTTAGGTGGTTTGTCTAGAACACTTAGGTAGTGAGAGGCTTCCCAGAACAAAAATAGAAATAAGTTCTTTGTGGAATTGTTTGGTTTTATAACTAGACTCGAATTCTTTTCCACTCTAGAGGCATCATTGCCACTTTTTGGCAGGAATAAGTCCTACCTCTTTAAACTCTCCACCTAAATAATGTCTTATGAAGTGGAAGCTTCTTCATTAGACTTTGGGTGAGCCTCATTGTCTTTTTTTAAATTTTTTGTCAATTCTTTAGGGAATCATAAACTTATTGTTCTCCTCTTGGATGACACAATTAAAATTTTTTATGTCTTGGGTAATAACTTGAATAGTGCTGGAAAATTTCTCAGTTTCTTTTGACAACCAAATTTGATGATTCTTTTTGAATTGATGTTTCAAGATTCATGCATACATACTAATAAATTTTATGAATTTATATATGTGACACCATATCTTTTATATTTTACAACTTACCAATTAAATATGTTTAAATATATAATATTTAACTTTAAGAAATATATGTGCAGTTTTTTGCCTATTACTTGTGTTTTTACATGTATAGCACTTCTTTCATATGTGTAGAATTTTTTACAACTTTGATATATTTAAAATGTAAAGCATAAAATAAATAAATGCTTGTTTCTCTTTATCAACTTTAAATAATAAAAATGATAATTAAATAAAATAGAGTGGAAACATTTTTACAATTTAGGAATAGCCACTAAAAGATCTTCATATGCATGTTCACTGCAGATTGGTTTTATTCCTTGTCTGCAGACCCTCACTCATTGCACGGAATGGAGTGGTTTGAACCTGTAAGAACTAGTACCTTATAGAGTGAGTTCTACAAATGGATATTGATTGGCTTGTTGAACAAATATTTTGTTCATTCATCATCAAGGACATACAAAACTACTTCACAACTTGTTCTTGATCACTTGACACTAAAAGTTGACTCAAAATAACAAAATTGATCTGAGTGTGGTGAGCTTTAAAATCTTTAATTTTAAATTACAAAAAAAACTTGGATTTTTCTTGGGGCATTTTGTATACCATACATACTTAGGCACTTGATTGTTATGATCAAGTTGCAAGGCCTACAATTCTTCATAAATAATAACCTTTTTTATCATACATTTATTGAGACTAGCCTTCATGGTTTTAAAGTTTGTTTAGGTGATTTAAATGCGATGCTTTATATGCATGGTTATAAATCCATTCTACATGTTTGCAAATGTGATATTTATTAAACTAGGTTTCAATGTTTCACTTCTTTCAGTGAGCATCACCTTCAGTCTTAGGATTCTAAGGTTGTTCATTTAGCAAGACATAAATCCTCACTTTCCTAAGCATTCTTATAATCTTATACCATGGGTTATAAGCCATAAATTTCTAAATAAATTATAGGACTGGAACTTTGAATAACTTCTCATTCAAAAATGTAAAGCAAAATCATAGGATAGTTGAGATATCACTGGGATTTCCTTTGTATCTTCAACATCTACTTTCATTGTTTTGAGTTACAGAAATAAATGTTCTACATTGAGCCATTCTCAGTTAATTTTTCTATAATCAATCATGGAAACTAAACTTTTAATTCTTGAAGACAACCCCAATCTTAATCAAGAATTTTTTTTAAGTGATTTATATCACTTAAGATGTAGTTAACTATAGAGGATTGCACTATAGGAAATTAGCAACTTAAATAATCTAAACCCTATCTGATCTTTGGATTAGATAGTAGAATAATTTGTTAGTATTTTCTTATATCAGGTAAATATCCTTAATTTCCTAGTTTGAATAATTTAACCCATTATTAAGTGATATTCACATCTTTCGAGTGGCGTATTACTTATAAAGTCATTTTTTATTATTTAAAGACTTAAATATTCGAGGTCTATTCGTTTTTTTTTCCAAAATCAAAACCTTGGAACAAAAATAAAATAATAAATGGAAAAACCTCAAAGCATTTATGCTAAAAAATTACAAAATTTTAAAGTTGAAGATTTAAGCTCAAGTGAACTTTCCCATTTTAAAAGAAGCTTTTGAAAATAATTTAAAATGAAACTAATTAAACTCATTCAATGAACTCTTGTAATTATAATTTTTTATCTTAAATTTTAACCTTTTGAAACCTTTATTTTATAAATTTGCACCTAAAATTCCTTTTGAAATTAAAGCTTTTTAATGAAATTCAGATTGAAACCTAATAAAAAAAATTAAGACTACTTAAACCACAATTTAAAATCTTATTTCAAAATCAAACGTCTTTCAAAATTTATCCTAACTTAAAGATTTCCTTAAAAAAATGAAATGAATGAAGAAGAAGAAATAGTTTTATCACGATCAGCTCCACTCGAGTTAAACAATAAATACAGAAATTTTGATAGGCTCTCCAGATCAATTTATCCTAAGAAAGACTAATATAATCACTAACATAAGTGTCTCTATAGTGAAAATCTTAGGCCATTTTAAGTCAATATAATTCATTATAAAATTAAATGTGTACCCCTCACACTTTTTTAATGATAAATATATTTTCTGAAAGAATCCTTTTGTATGAAAAAATATTTTTTGTGAGTATATAAATGATCATTAAATATGAATAGTATATAATTGGAAGGTGATCTACCTAAAAAATACCCATTTTTATGTCTTATTTAATGATTCAATTCTTAAGGATATTATGCTTTAACGAAAGGTATTTTCATGTTTTTGAATGTAGATGATTAAAAAGAGCCCAAGAAGGAAAAAAGGAGCAAAAATGGAGCTTATGGAGCAATTTTTGGAATTATTGGCACGGCGCCTAGGCGCCAGAGTCTGGCGCCTAAGCGCCAGTTCGATACAGACGCTGTTATATTTTTTTGATGACTTTGGGTAGCTATTTTGATGGTGTTAAGCTGTTATTGGAGCTTTTAGAAGACTAGAAGTTACTCCTAATATATAGGACATGTGATACAATATATTTGGACAAAAGGAAACGGTCTGGATCGCGAAGAGGTACGACCCAAAGTGAAGAGGTACGAACGACCTAGTCACGGAGTCTGGCGCCTAGGCGTCAGATCCCAGCGCCTAGGCACGACGTTTACCTTCTAGAAGATACATTGAATTTGGACAAATTTGAAGAGGTACCTTAAGCAACCCCTGATCAAATTCAGAGCTCTATAAATAGGAGCCCATTCTACAGAGAAAATGGCACCAAACCACCCCCCCCCCTCTTAGTACACATACCCATTTTAGCCTATTTTAGTCTCTTCCATACTTAGGGTGCCACTTTATTTTGAGTGTTTATTGTGTGTAATTGTTGTTGGCGTCTTTCATCATTGTGTTGGAGTCAGTAGAAATCTGCGGAGTTCTTGAAGGAACACTTCAGATAAGTATTTGTACTTTGGTTCAAAGTTTTATAAAGATGTTTTGTTTTGTTATTTTAATGAGTTCAGAGTAGTTAGTTATCTTTCTCCTTTCAACTATGAAAAAATTATAAAGTAAGTAAATTTTGTAGGAGAATTAAATATAAAATATTTTAAAATATTGTGATGATATTAATACCTGATCTTAGTTTACTTTTTAAAATGGCCATTTAATTTGTTAAAACCTTTTGAAGAATTTTTAGACCTGTCAGGAGATAAGTTCTTAACTAGTAGATATCACATTAATCCTTAGGTAATCGCAGGCTATACGCGGATTATTTAAGGTGAAGTGCAAATAAATAGGAAGATATTATTTATTGGGCGTAGAATTAATTAGTTTTTAGAGTGACAGACTAAATTCTAATAATTTGGTTTATAGAAAGGTAACGAGTCACCTGGTAGGGCCGACCATAGCCACCCTTGGACATCTAGTAGTGTGAGCCTAGATTAACCCATTCTACTAATAACACATCCTGAGCCTAACTATAGATTAGTCAATGTTCTTTACACCTGGACCAAAGGGTAATGAATAGGAATGCTTCTATTTAGCACCATACGATAATCTTAATTCCCTATAAAAGATAATTAATCTATAATTCTTGGATTAGTTGAAAAAGGAGAAAGTCATTTTTATAATTGCATTGAATTTTAATTACTGCTTACTTTACTTTCCTACTTGTTGCTTACTTTCTTTTAGTAAAAGTTATTAGTTAATTAAATTTGAATATAAAAAAAATTATATATAATTTGCATAAGAAAATTTCAAAATATTACTTATATATTCTTACTTTTTATTTGTCGGCATATTTTTAGGTTATGTGTTGTATTTTAAAAAGGGGTCGCCTACAAAAATTGTCGAGGAATTTTAGATTTTAAATTTAATATATATATATATATATATATATATATATATATATATATATATATATATATATAATTTAGAAAGTAGCATTTTATTTTGAAAATAATTTTAAGTTTGAAAATTTTAAGATATGAAATCAAACCGATCTCGCATCCCAAATAGTTCATATAAACGAGCACCACACCACAAGCCAGTGTATCTATCTCGAAGGACAAACGCACTTCGCTTGACGATGGAGCTTGATTAAATAAACTAGAAGATTTGTGACATCCGTTTGGTACTGCGAACAAATTTTATAAGCCGACAAGTTCCTCACGCTTAATATAAAGGAATTAAGCGGGGTTTATCTTACCCAGGTTCTTAAACTTCCCTATAAGGGCAAGCCCCTATAGTTAATTACATCTTAAATGACGGGAATCATTTAAGAAAACTCTTGCTAATGATCAGTGGTTTTGCTCTCATGAATTTCAAAGTTTAAGGTTTGAAAAAAATTGGATTTTGGAAATTTCAATAGGGAATAGCTCAAACTTGGAACAGTTTATTTTAGGAGTCCAAAGGAAGAGAAGTAGGAGAAGCTGAGGATTCAAAAAGAATCTTGGCAACTTCCCAAACTATTCTATTTATTTGGCTTCAATTTGAGAGTTTATTTAATGTTGTAATCCTGCCAATTTAATTAATTAGGACTTATATTCATATGACATGATCATACAAATAGCCTCAAAGATGTGAGGGTTTATGTCGTACCAAACAACTACCTCGGAATCCTAAGACTGGTTAGGGCTTAATTTACATAATATGATTATAGAAATGCCTACCAAAAAGTTGAGGAATTATGTTGCACTAGGAAAACTACCTCGAAATCCTATGGTTTGGTTATTTAATTCTAAGAAAGGTTTTGTTGATGTAGATTCCAGTTTTGCTGACGACGATGGTCGTGCTGCCCACTATGTTCCAAGCTCCTTGTCGTTGCAGAGGATTAGTTTTAGAAGTCATAAATCAAAGGATGAGAGAAGTGTCTTGGTTTAGAGAAAACTTAAAATTCAAATGTCTTTAATGTTTTATTAGGGAAATCTTAAAGTTGATTATAACAACACCGGTTAAGATCCCACGGTTCCATCATTCTGGCACCGTTATTTTTATCGGATTCACTTAGTCCAGATGAATTTGCTAAACTCAACTGAATGAGTTCCACAATTTCATTTAGACCAAGGGAAATCCCGTTAGCAACACGTAGGTTACATCATCCGAGGTATTCCCGATCATCCAACGAGATGTTTTAATTTAGTTACAATTGTAGTTTTGTTGTTCTGTTTGTGATTAAATTTTGAGTTGCTTTATATTTTGAATGTTGTGGCGGTGGATTTTATCTTGTAGTGACTTTTAATTTATTTTTGGTTTCAGTTTTGTGGTTATCCTAAAGGTTTTGGTTTTCATGCAACAGTCTTGTTTAGCATGCAAGAAAAGTAAAGTGCAGTGTAGAAAATGCAATAGAGTAAATTGCAATAAAGTAAAAGCGTACCTAGAGGGTCCTCCCGTCATTCCAAGCTACACTTTAAAACACATGTTAAAGCATTTAAATATTTCAACAAGTACTTAGGTAAAGACTAAAGGAAGGGTTTTGGTTGTCTACCATAATCCTAATCCTATAGCTAGTCATTTCCTATGACGTCTAGATTCTTGATTTTGGTTAAGGATGATTTTCTTCATCAAAGAACAATTAAGTTCAATTGTTCTTTAAAACTACCCATCGTATTGAGGAAGTGCTTAGAAAAAATTCTAAACATCTTTTCAATACTTCTGGGACAGTTTTGAGACCAAGTGAATTTAATTATACAGGTAAATTAATCATCCAAGGGTTTAGTTAAGTTTTGTTCCCTTGCTCAGTGAACTAGGATATTTGATTATCCTACGAGTGAAGTGGCATTTCACTTAACATTTCATTTAATATTTATAATAATTTAAAGTTTTCAGGGGCAAATTAATTTGTTAAAGATTTTAATGATTTGAAGTTAAACTTAATGATTTTCTTCAATGTGATTTAATTATGAAATTTAATCAATGATTTTAAGTTTGGAATGATGTTTGATTCATTTAATTTAGAATATTTATAAATGATATAATATTTCATGTTAATTCAATTTTAGGTTTAAATTAGGTCAAAAGAGGGGTTCAAATTATTTATTAAATCTTGATGATTTGATTTGGATTAATTATATTAATTAATTTAATTTTGTTTTAAGGTAAGTTGTCTTAAAATCATTTAAAATTTGTAATTTTGATTTAAGTTTGTTTTGAAATGATTTTTAAATTAATTTTAAATATTTTAATTTACTTTTTAATTATTTAACATTTTAGGTTTTAATCAAGTATTAAATTATTTAATGATGTAGGTTTTAATTAAATTAAGAATTATTTACTTTTAATCATTTAATTATTAATTCCACTTATCCTGTTAGGTTAAGAGTTAAATATTATTAAGTGACTTTATTTAGGGATTTTTAAATTAAAGAATCAATATCCTCTTAAATTATATCCCCATTCCAATAATCCAATTTCAATTAATCTTCCAAAATTTAAATTATTAATTAATTAAAGTTTCCTTTTTCGTTTATTTAAGTGATTAATTGGTTCCTACCCTTTGACTTCCCAAAGTTTCAATCATCTGAGAGAAAATTAAAATCAGATATTTTACCCCCATTTTGATTAAACCTAAAGTTTTAATTAGGGGTTAAAATCTTTTAATTACCTTTATGCCCCTTTAAGCCTATTTATTTTATAACTCATTAAATTAAGCTTAAATGAACTTAAAATTTTTATGTCACTTCACACACGTGTCAATTAAGACATTAGAGGAGAAAATGTGATTTTTCTGAATTTAGTTTATTTATATAATTATTTTTAATGGAAAATAGGGGTTTTCAAAGAAAATTCACTAACATGACCAAGTCAAACTTTCTATCTTTAAGAAAATTATGGGATGTTTCTAATAACTAGAGGACCACTTGGACCAATTTTGGTGATTTTTCAAATTATATTTTATTTATTATAATTATTTTAATTTTCGGAGTGTTAATTAATTATAAAATAAAATAAAAGTTGAAAATGTATTTTATATTTTTCAAAAATCCCTCTGATCTCAAGAAAGTCAAAGAAACAAACTTTATAATTTTATGAGTTTCTTTGATTTATTAGAATTAATTTAGTGGGAAGGCTAGAAAATACATTTTTTAATTCAAAAAATTGTTTTAAGGCTTTGAAATTAAATATCTTAACCTATAGACTTAGGAAAAATATTTGATTGGTTTCTAAGTGATTAGGGGACCAAATATTATATTTTTATGATTTTTATTATTTTTGTGATTTTTATTATTTTTAATTATTAAAAATATTAAAATATGCTTAAAATAAAAGTTTTTAGAAAATTTCAATTTTATTTTTTATAGACTCCTTTGATATCAGAGAAGTCCCAAAATCAATTTGGTGAATTTTTTAAATGTATTTTTGAAGTTATGAATTTTTAAAGTTTAATTTTGGTTATGTGACTTAAATAATCCATTTAGTGGGGTTAAATATTTCCAACTGACTTCAAATTTTTATGTGAGGTTCCCCTGATCCTAAAGATCAGTGGAGAATTATTTTTAAGTTATTTTAATGTGTGATTAACTCAAATTAATTATAGTTCAATTTAGAGTGATTAGGCCAATTAGGATTATTTTTAAGGAATTAATTCAAACCATAATGTTTCTAGGGTCCTCTGGTCCTAAGGAACTTTACCAAATTTTCCTGGAATTTTCTAAGCAACATGCTAATTTTTTGGAATTAAAATGTCAAAAACAGTGACATAAACTTGAAAAATACGTAACTTGTCATAGGGATGGCCTCTGACCTTGAAAGATTCAGGGAATGTTCCCCAAGTCAGAGGCTTCAAAAGCCCTATGGTCTCATGTCATGGTGAAATGTTTACATGCATGGAGAATTAAAACATTGAAATCAGTAAATAATTAATTAAAAATAAAATGTTCAATATATTAACTCAATTCTTTTTTCACATTATTCTCCTCTGTTCACTGAGCAAAAGGGTATTTTTCTTTTATTTTTGTGATTTTTCTATGCAAAGATACGAATTTTTGAAGTTTATGGTATTTAATTAAATAGAAAATAAACTAATTTCCTACTTAAACCAGTCAGCGCCGCGTCAACCTCGGCAGCTCCGAAGCCCTACATGTCGCGCTCCCATTCGACGCCACCACCTGAGTCAGTAGCCACGCGTCCCGCGGTCCCGCTCCATCTTCCGATCCGACTTGATCTCCACCGTTCAACCGATACACAGTCGATCGGACGGTTCCTGTTCATCGTCTACGACTGGTGCGTCCCGTGAGCCGTCGAACTTCTAACCCTAATATCTCTCTCATTTCTCAACGGATTTTCGAGTTCTTATGCTCTATGGATTCGTCTTGAGAAGACGAACACATCCATATAGATAACATGCTATGAAAGTGACTCAAATGAAATTAAGAATCACTGGAAGCTCTTGGAAAGGAGGTGATCCATACCTTGGTTCTGGGAGGTGAAGCCTCAATCAGAGATGCTCGGCACGTTCGTTGGAGTATAAGGAGGCTAGGGATGAAGCCTGGAGTTGTGGTAAAGTGCCTAGCCTTGACTTCCACCAGGCCCGATCACAAACTTGGAGGCTGGAACAACTGGGTGGCCTGGAGAGGGGGTTTTCACTGGGGAACTTCTTCTCTACCTCTGGTGAAGGTGTGGGAAGAGTTAATTTGGATTTGGTGAAGTTTGAGAGAGTGTCCTGTTTCTGGCCTGATTTTCAGCTGAGAAGTTGGGCTCAGCTGGGGGAATTCAGGGCAGGAGAACAGTGGGGTTCTTCTTGTCTAGGCTGGGAGAAGCTCTGGGAGTGATTTGGTGAGATTTTGTTGAGAAAAATTTCAACACCTGTCAACAACCTTTTCATCGCCGAGAAGATGAGTTAGAATGGCCAGGGCCATTGGGCTGAGCTAAGGCTCAATTAGTGGGTGGATTCCACTGCTTAGGTGGAGGGCCGTGGAGCTCCAAAGTTTGATTTGGCTGAGGTGGCCAATTGTGTGAGTTTGGGTGAGTTCCACTTGGTGGTGGCTCTCGGTTTTGACCCCCTCCGGCGGCTAGGCCGGCCGGCAAGACAAGGGAGCTGGCCATGGGCCAGGTCAACCAAGGAGTAGGGTTTAAGGGTGATAAACCAGGCAAGGGGGGATTTGGGGTGAGGCAAAAGTAGGATCTATCTACTTAAGGGAAGAGATCCCTTAAAATGGGGACCCCTTGGTCCATGGCTCACTTAGCTTAGGCTAGGTGGATCTAGGATGGTTCCTAGGGTTCACTTAGTGGCTGTGGATAGGTTGGTTTAGCCATATTTGGTTCAATTTGGTTTGATTTGGTCATGGGTTCAAATTGGCTCACTTGGGTTTGGGTTTGGCTAACTTGAGTTTGGTTTTGATTTAAGTCCAAGTGACTTGAGCAATTTTGAAGAGATGATTGCCATCAAGAAGTTTCATGAAGACATGGAATGGTTTTGGGTTCAATTGAAGGATCAATTTAGTGGATTTTTGGGATTTTAGGAAATTTAGGAAAGGTTGAATCAACTTGGGTCCAAGTTGGGTTAAGGTGGGGTTTAGACCCAATTGAAAGTTTCAAATGGTTTAGGGGAATGTATTAAAGAGTTCCCAACATCAATTTGGAAGAAATTTTAGGGTTTGGCTAATCAATTTGGTGAGTTTAGGGCATGGATTCACTTTAGGCTAAAATGGGGGTATTTTTTGGTTTTCAAATAGATTTAGGTTAAGCTTAGGCTCAAATTGGGGCAATTTAAGGTTGCACAGTTTTCATGGGCATGTTATGGAAAGTTTAGGATTGAAATTTGGGGGGAAAAAGTTAGTATTAGGTTAATTGGGGGTTTTGGATTAATTAGGCAAAATTGGCAGCTGAAAATCAGGCGTCTTCATCAAACTGTGAAACATCTTAGCAACTACCTCAGTCTTGAAGGGGACTCTTTGTTCAACAGTTCCTTCAGGTGACGGAGCGGACGAGGTGGCGGCTGATCGTACCGCGGCGACTGATAACTCGGTCGAGGCTGAAAACTCTGCTGAGGCTGATAACTCTGCTGAGGGTGTTGATAAGTCTGTTGAGGATGTTGATACGTCTGTTGCGGTGGTTGATAACTCGGCTGCGGTTGCTCTGGCCGTATTTACACTGGTTGTTTACCTTTGTCCACTGCTGCGACGGTCCCGGATTTCTTCTCGAATAGTTTTGCAGGCTTCTACTTATCAGTCTTGTCGATGAAACTTAGTTGTTTCGCTTCCTCTTGCAAGCTCCCGGCCTTGCTAAGCAACTTCTCGAAAGTCTTAATGGTGAATCCCTTAAGAAGAAGTGTTATCGGGCCATGGATACTCTTAAGCAAGATACCGACCGCATGTTGTTCCTGAAGCTGTGGTTCACAGTTCATGCTCGGGTTCCTCCATCGAAGTATGTAATCCACCAAAGTTTCGTTCGGTTTCTGTTGTTCCACCACTAGATCACCGATAGTGATGTGGTGTTGAGCTCCGGCAAACCGCTTAACGAAGAGATTTTTCAATTCTGCAAAAGTCTTGACTGAACCATTCGGCAATTCTGCATACCAATCGAAGGCGATCCCAGACCTACTGCTGACGAATTGTCGGAAAAGCAAAGCGTCGCTCCCGCCGGCATTGCAGCAACTGGCACGAAAATGTGCGACATGTTGCCGGGGGTTTCCTATTCCATCGAAAGTCTTAAACGGAGGTGGTACGAAGCCTTTCGGGTATTGGACTGCATCAAATTCTTCAGGGTAAGGTCTACACGTCCGAATAGATGATCCACTCTTGAGTCGAGCTAAGGCTTCTCGCACCTGCTGTTCTACCATGCTCTTAATGTCCTTTTCAGGAACCAAGTTCTGTGCAGAATCTTTCTTCAACTGATCATCTCCGTTAACAGATGTAATCTCTTTTCCTCCATCTGCAATATGGATGATCTCTGAGGGTGTTTCTTTCTGAGGCTAGGCCTGACTCTGGAGAGTGGCTAAGGTGGCAGCCATCTCTTCCATCTTTTTTGCCATCTGGGAAATCGTATCATCTCTTTCCCGAAGCTGTGCTCTCATTAACTCTGGCTCATCACTTTCTAAAGTTGGCGGAACTCCCTGCGAAGCTGACGATGCTCGTGTCTCAACCATGTTGACCTCAGCATACTCTTCATCCATGAATTCTGACAAATCCACTTCGTCCCTTAATTCTCCTCCTCTTTCTCTTGCTAGACGTCGGATGTCCATTCTTGGATGCCCTATGGCATCCTCAAGTGGCCTTTTCTGAGCGATCTCATGGTTGTCGAGGACGGCTTGTTGAACCTCTCTTTCGGGAGTTTCTTTTCTTGCGGAACTCTCTTCGGATACGGGATCTTCGGCGAGACTTCTCTTTCCGAACGTTACGTTGGTATTGGTTCAGCAATAATAGGTCGCCACACCATCCTTCTTGTAGTATATGGCCTAGGACCAGATGTTCGGTCGGCTGTGCATAGGTAGGTGGTGTCCTCCCTAATATGGTGTCCCGATACGATAACAGGCAAACTCTTTTCATTGGCTCGTGCCATTTTTTCTTGGGTTTTCCTTAGCAATGACTGGGTTTACTCGCGGTCCAAGGCGGGATTTGGCTGACACCCGTCCCATTCTCCTCAGAATCTCAGATACGGGGCATCTCTCTTTCTTTGCTAACATTTCTACTACAGCTTGCAGTCGAGTGAGCGGCATAGCCCTAGCTCTTTTTCTTTTGTTGTCACTGTAATATGCAGGCTGGCGTAACGCAGCGGAAATCTTTCTGGCATCTATTTCATCAGATGCAGCAGTGAGAGGGTGGAATCTATTTCCTTCCAATAGTGGTAAGTATTTTGGCAGTTCTTCCTCTTTCTCTTCAGGGATTTCTTCAAGACAGGCGGCTTCAGCTTCTCTGACCTTCTTGATCTTAGCAAACGTTCTGTTTTTATTCCTCCTCTGTGTCCGGGTTAAGGGCCTATACTTCGAACCGGACCCTATCTCGAAAACGAGACGGTATCGCGGCGAAGTACGAACCCTCCGCGGTGACAGGCTCATAACTGACTTGTACTTCCTTTCCTTTAAGTTTGGCAGGAACTAAGGTAGGTGCAGTAATGATCAGACCGGTGGGGGTAGAGACGACAGTTCTAGGGGTAGTAGTCAACTTTTTGTGAACAGCAGTGTTCCTTTCAACTGGGGCCGTCTGCAGAGGAGGGAATTCTTGAGTCAACTTCAGGTTAAACTCAATCATAGGCTTTTCAGTCTCAGGCACTTTGTTCATCAGTGCGAAAAGAGTAACATCGGCAAACTTAACGTCTGTATTGTCAAACCCTTGTCCAAAGCGGATGATTGCATCGCTAGGCAGTTCATCCTGGTAGACAGCTAAGTCTAACCCGTTGGTGAAAGAGAAGATCAATTTCGATGCAGACATCTTCTGCAAGGCAATTTTCGGTTATCAGTCCTGAATTATGCTTCCTGCGTCAGGACAAGAAGAAAGAAATTGAAAAGAGTCCGAACACAATTTATTTAAGTTTTATTTATGCATTTACGATTTTAGAAAAGAGTTTGCTTGTTAGGAGGTTAGTTTATTCGTTAAAAATGAGAGGAGATTAGAGAGGGTAAAGGAACCAATCTAGAGCTAAGAAAGGAAGGGAAAATCTCGACGGATTTCTCAATCCGAAGGACCGCTCCTAAGCTAACACCTATTAGGGGTCTACCTTGCCTCTCCGGAGAGGTAACAAAAGGAGGATTTCAGAACCTCTCTGTTTAGGAATGTCTAAACAGTGGCTCCAAAATCTGAGAAGAGTTGATCATACTTGTTCAAGATATAAATGAACAAGATATGCCAATGGAAGAATGGTAGTTTGATCCACTAGAGGCATGGACTTACTATCGATTTATGAAAGCAAAATCATCCGATCAAAATGGAGAGAGGAACTAATCCTCAGCAAAGTCGCCAGAATTTGTCGGCATATTTTTAGGTTATGTGTTGTATTTTGAAAAGGGGTCGCCTACGGAAATTTTCGACGAGTTTTAGATTTTAAATTTAATTTAAATATATGTAATTTAGAAAGTAGCATTTTATTTTGAAAATAATTTTAAGTTTGAAAATTTTAAGATATGAAATCAAACCTATCTCACATCCCAAATAGTTCATATAAACGAGCATCACACCACAAATCGTGTATCTATCTCAAAGGACAAACACACTACTTGACGATGGGGCTCGATTAACTAAACTAGAAGATTTGTGACATCTGTTTGGTCTGCGAACCAATTTTATAAGCCGACAAGTTCCCTCGCTTAATATAAAGGAATTAAGCGGGGTTTATATTACCAGGTTCTTAAAGTTCCTATAAGGGCAAGCCCACATAGTAAATTACATCTTAAATGACGGGAATCATTTAAGAAAACTTTTGATAATGATCAGTGGTTTGTCTCTCAAGAATTTCAAAGTTTAAGGTTTCAAACAAATTGGATTTTGGAAATTTCAATAGGGAATAGCTCAAATTTGGAACAGTTTATTTTAGGAGTCCAAAGGAAGAGAAGTAGGAGAAGCTAAGGATCCAAAAAGAATCTTGGCAACTTCCCAAACAATTCTATTTATTTGGCTTCAATTTGAGAGTTTATTTAATGTTGTAGTCCTGCCAATTTAATTAATTAGGACTTATATTCATATGACATGATCATACAAATAGCTTCGAAGATGTGAGGGTTTATGTTGTACCAAAAAACTACCTCGGAATCCTAAGACCGGTTAGGGCTTAATTTACATAATATGATTATATAAATGCCTAACAAAAAGTTGAGGAATTATGTTGCACTAGGCAAACTACCTCGAAATCCTATGGCTTGGTTATTTAATTCTAAGAAAGGTTTTGTTGATGTAGAATCCAGTTTTGCTGATGACGATGGCCTTGCTGCCCACTATGTTCCAAGCTCCTTGTCGTTGCAGAGGTTTAGTTTTAGAAGTCATAAATCAAAGGATGAGAGAAGTGTCTTGGTTTAGAGAAAACATAAAATTCAAATGTCTTTAATGTTTTATTAGGGAAATCTTAAAGTTGATTAGAACAACACCGGTTAAGATCCCACGGTTCCATCATTCCGGCACCGTTATTTTTATCGGATTCACTTAGTCCAGATGAATTTTCTAAACTCAACTGAATGAGTTCCACACTTTCATTTAGACCATGGGAAATCTCGTTAGCAACACGTAGGTTACATCATCCGAGGTATTCCCGATCATCCAACTAGATGTTTTAATTTAGTTACAATTGTAGTTTTGTTGTTCTGTATGTGATTAAATTTTGAGTTGCTTTATATTTTGAATGTTGTGGCGGTGGATTTTATTTTGTAGTGACTTTTAATTTAGTTTTGGTTTCAGTTTTGTGGCTATCCTAAAGGTTTTGGTTTTCATGCAACGGTCTTATTTAGCATGCAAGAAAAGTAAAGCGCAGTGTAGAAAATGCAATAGAGTAAATTGCAATAAAGTAAAAGTGTACCTAGAGGGTCCTCCCGTCATTCCAATCTACACTTTAAAACACATGTTAAAGCATTTAAATATTTTAACAAGTGCTTAGGTAAAGACTAAAGGAAGGGTTTTGGTTGTCTACCATAATCCTAATCCTATAGCTAGTCATTTCCTATGACGTCTAGGTTCTTGATTTTGGTTAAGGATGATTTTCTTCATCAAAGAACAATTAAGTTCAATTGTTCTTTAAAACCACCCATCGTATTGAGGAAGTTCTTAGAAAAAATCCTAAACATCTTTTCAATACTTTTGGGACAGTTTTGAGTCCAAGTGAATTTAATTATACAGGTAAATTAATCATCCAAGGGTTTAGTTAAGTTTTGTTCCCTTGCTCAGTGAACTAGGATATTTGATTATCCTATGAGTGAAGTGGCATTTCACTTAACGCTTCATTTAATATTTATAATAATTTAAAGCTTTCAGGGGCAAATTAATTTGTTAAAGATTTTAATGATTTGAAATTAAAGTTAATGATTTACTTCTATGTGATTTAATTATGAAATTTTAACCAATGATTTTAAGTTTGGAATGATGTTTGATTCATTTAAGTTAGACTTTTTATAAATGATATTAATATTTCATGTTAATTCAATTTTAGGTTTAAATTAGGTCAAAAGAGGAGTTCAAATTATTTATTAAATCTTGATGATTTGATTTGGATTAATTATATTAATTAATTTAATTTTGTTTTAAGGTAAGTTGTCTTAAAATCATTTAAAATTTGTAATTTTGATTTAAGTTTGTTTTGAAATGATTTTTAAATTAATTTCAAATATTTTAATTTACTTTTTAATTATTTAACATTTTAGGTTTTAATCAATTATTAAATTATTTAATGATGTAGGTTTTAATTAAATTAAGAATTATTTACTTTTAATCATTTAATTATTAATTCCACTTATCCTCTTAGGTTAAGAGTTAAATATTATTAAGTGACTTTATTTAGGGATTTTTAAATTAAAGAATAAATATCCTCTTAAATTATATCCCCATTCCAATAATCCAAATTCAATTAATCTTCCAAAATTTAAATTATTTAATTAATTAAAGTTTCATTTTTGGTTTATTAAAGTGATTAATTGGTTCCTACCCTTTGACTTCCCAAACTTTCAATCATCTGAGAGAAAATTAAAATCATATATTTTACCCCCATTTTGATTAAACCTAAAGTTTTAATTAGGGGTTAAAATCTTTTCATTACCATTATGCCCCTTTAAGCCTATTTATTTTATAACTCATTAAATTAAGCTTAAATGAACTTAAAATTTTTATGTCACTTCACTCACATGTCAATTAAGACATTAGAGGAGAAAATGTGATTTTTCTGAATTTAGTTTATTTATATAATTATTTTTAATGAAAAATCGGGGTTTTCAAAGAAAATTCACTAATGACCAAGGCAAAGTTTCTGTCCTAAGAAAATTATGGAATGTTCCTAATGACCAGAGGACCACTTGGACCAATTTTGGTGATTTTTTAAATTATATTTTATTTATTATAATTATTTTAAATTTTGGAGTGTTAATTAATTATAAAATAAAATAAAAGTTGAAAAATGAATTTTAAATTTTTCAAAAATCCCTCTGACCTCAAGAAAGTCAGAGAAACAAACTCTATAATTTTATGAGTTTTCTTTGATTTATTAGAATTAATTTTGTGGGAAGGCTAGAAAATACATTTTTTAATTCAAAAAATTGTTTTAAGGCTTTGAAATTAAATATCTTATCCTATAGACTTAGGAAAAATATTTGATTGGTTCCTAAGTGATTAGGGGACCAAATATGACATTTTTATGATTTTTATTATTTTTGTGTTTTTTATTATTTTTTAATTATTAAAAATATTAAAATATGCTTAAAAATGAAAGTTTTTAAAAAATTCCAATTTTATTTTGTTTAGACTCCTCTGATATCAGAGAAGTCCTAAAATCAATTTGGTGAATTTTTTAAATTTATTTTTGAAGTTATGAATTTATAAAGTTTAATTTTGATTTTGTAACTTAATTAATCCATTTAGTAGAGTTAAACATTTCCAATTGACTTCAAATTTTTATGTGAGGTTCTCCTGATCCTAATGATCAGTGGAGAATTATTTTCAAGTCATTTTAATGTGTGATTAACTCAAATTAATTATAGTTCAATTTAGATTGATTAGGCCAATTAGGATTATTTTTAAGGAATTAATTCAAACCATAATTTTCCTAGGGTCCTCTAGTCCTAAGGAACTTCACCAAGTTTTCCTAGAATTTGCTGAGTAACATGCTAATTTTTGTAATTAAAATGTCAAAAACAGTGACAAAAACTTAAAAAATACATAACTTGTCATAGGGATGGCCTCTGACCTTGAAAATTTCAGGGAATGTTCCCCAAGTAAGAGGCTTCAAAAGCCCTATGGTCTCATGCCATGTTGAAATGTTTACATGCATAGAGAATTAAAACATTGAAATCAGTAAATAATTAATTAAAAATAAAATGTTCATCAAATTAACTCAATTCTTTTTTCACATTATTCTCCTCCGTTCACTGAGCAAGAGGGTATTTTTTTTTTTTTTTGTGAATTTTCTATGCAAAGATACGAATTTTTGAAGTTTCTCGTATTTAATTAAATAGAAAATAACCTAATTTCCTACTTAAACTAGTCAGCGCCGTGTCAACCTCGGCAGCTCCGAAGCCCTACGTGTCGCGCTCCCATTAGACGCCACCACCTGAGTCAGCAGCCACGCGTCCTGCGGTCCCGCTCCGTCTTCCGGTCCGACTTGATCTCCGCCGTTCAACTGATATACAATCAATCGGACGGTTCCTGTTCATCGTCTACGACTAGTGCGTCCAGTGAGCCGTCGACCTTCTAACCCTAATATCTCTCTAGTTTCTCAATGGATTTTTGAGTTCTTATGCTCTATGGATTCGTCTTGAGAAGAAAAACACATCCATACCGATAACATGCTATGAAATTGACTCAAATGAAATGAAGAATCGCTGGAAGCTCTCGAGAAGGAGGTGATCCATACCTTGGTTCTGAGAGGTGAAGCCTCAATCAGAGATGTTCGGCACGTTCGTTGGAGTCTAAGGAGGCTAGGGATGAAGCCTGGAGTTGTGGTGAAGTGCTAGCCTTGACTTCCACTAGGCCTGATCACAAAGCTTGGAGGCTGGAACAATTGGGTGGCCTGGAGAGGGGGCTTTCATTGAGGAACTTCTTCTCTACCTCTGGTGAAGGTGTGGGAAGAGTTAATTTGGATTTGGTGAAGTTTCAGAGAGTGTCCTGTTTCTGGCGTGATTTTCAGCTGAGAAATTGGGCTCAGCTGGGGCTATTCAGGGCAGGAGAACAGTGAGGTTCTTCTTCTCTAGGCTGGGAGAAGCTCTGGGAGTGATTTGGTGAGGTTTTGTTGAGAAAAATTTCAACACCTGTCAACAACCTTTTCATGGTCGAGAAGATGAGTTCAAATGGCCAGGGCCATTGGGCTGAGCTAAGGCTCAATTGGTTGGTGGATTCACTGCTTAGGTGGAAGGCAGTGGAGCTCCAAAGTTTGATTTGGCTGAGGTGTCCAATTGAGTGAGTTTGGGTGAGTTTCACTTGGTGGTGGCTCTCGGTTTTGACCCCCTCTGGCGGCTAGGCCGGCCGGCAAGGACAAGGGAGCTGGCCAAGGGTCAGGTCAACCAAGGAGTTGGGTTTAATGGTGATAAACCAGGCAAGGGGGGATTTGGGGTGAGGCAAAGGTGGATCTATCCACTTAAGGGAAGAGATCCCTTAAAATGGGGACCCCTTGGTCCATGGATCACTTAGCTTGGGCTAGGTGTATCTAGGGTGGTTCCTAGGGTTCACTTATTGGCTCTGGATAGGTTGGTTTAGCCACATTTGGTTCAATTTGGTTTGGTTTGGTCATGGGTTCAAATTGGCTCACTTGGGTTTGGGTTAGGCTAACTTGAGTTTGGTTTTGATTTAGGTCTAAGTGTCTTGAGCAATTTTGAAGAGATGATTGCCATGAAGAAGTTTCATGAAGACATGGAATGGTTTTGGGTTCAATTGAAGGATCAATTTAGTGAATTTTTTGGATTTTGGGCAATTTAGGCAAGGTTGAATCAACTTGGGTCCAAGTTGGGTTAAGTTGCGGTGTAGACCCAATTGAAAGTTTCAAATGGTCTAGGGGAATGTATTGAAGAGTTCCCAACATCAATTTGGAAGAGATTTTAGGGTTTGGCTAATCAATTTGGTGGGTTTAGGGCATGGATTCACTTTAGGCTAAAATGGGGGTATTTTTTTATTTTCAAATAGATTTAGGTTAAGCTTAGGCTCAAATTGAGGCAATTAAAGGTTGCATAGGTTTCATGGGCATGTTATGGAAAGTTTAGGATTGAAATTTGGGGGGAAAAAGTTGGTATTAGGTTAATTGGGGGCTTTGGGTTAATTAGGCAAAATTGGGGATTTTGGGTTTCAAGTGGAATTGAACTCAAATATGAATCAAATTAGGCTTGGATTTGGTTTAGATTGATAGTAATGATGTTGAATTAAAGTTTAGAATTGAAATTGGGCAAAATTGAGGTCAAATGGTTTGGTTTGGTGTGACATTGGGTCCATTTAGGTTAAAAATGGGTCAATTTGGGGATTTTGATAAAAGTGGGTTATTTTGGCAAAATTGGGCTATGGTGTAGTTGAACAAAATAAAAATTGAGAATATTTGGGATTTTTTGGAATTTGTTGAGAATTTTTGGAATTTTTTGGAATTTTGTGCCAAAAGGGTATTTTAGGGTATCAAGAGGTTATTTGGAGGGTATTGGGGTATTTTGGTGGATTTAAAAGGTGAGAATTGTTTCAAAATGATCTCTAGGATTTTTTGGAATTTTGGGTAATTTTTGGGGAATTTTGGAAAATTTGGGGCAATTAGGTAATTTTAGGTAAGTTTGAAGGACCCAATGTCAAAACCAGGAATTTTGGCAAAAGTGGAATTTTGATCATGATGAAGCTTAAAGTGAGCCATGGACCAAGAAATGTCCACCCTGAACATCTCATGGGTTGTTCCCAACCCTCTTAGCCAAATAGCTAGGGGTTTGGACTTAGCCACATGAGTGCTCCAATGAACCAGGGGGGAGAATTGGGTAAGGATGGTGTGTGTGAGAGTGCAGTGTGTGTAAGACAGACCTCACCAGGACCAGGCCACCCAGGGTAGTCCTAAGGCTTGAACAACCTTATAGGAGCTCACTATTGGTTCTCCATATGGTGGTCTTAACCTTCTAAAGTGATTTAGATGTTTGCAACCATCCAAGTGGGGTCCCAAGAGGAGTCAAGAAGTAGCTGAATTGCTAAAGGGTGGGTTCCAATTCTAGTCCTCTAGGATAGTCAAGGAGAAAACCTTATGGCTAGATCCTAAGAAGCACTAAGGAGAGAAAATACCTCACCAAAAATGCGGTCAACATTATTTTTATTATCCCTGTGGGATCGATAACCAGGACTCCACTAGAGCCTTGTATTACTTGGACGATACGTATACTTACGTTTAAAATTGTGAATTTTACAATAATTAAATCTAATAAAATAATAAAAGTAAACCTCGGACATCATGTTTTTGAAGCCATTTTTCAGGAATTAAATCTTCTAAAAAGTGGTATCAAATTCTTGTATTTTAAAGCATATTTAAAGTCGCATCTCATCAAGTTTCTGGCGCCGTTGCCGGGAATAAGATAAAATAAAAAGCAAAAGCAAAAAAATTTAAAAAATAAATAAAAACTTAAAAAACAACAAAAATATAAAAAAATGTATATATATATATATATATATATATATATATATATATATATATATATATATATATATTCTTTAAATTTTTATGCGTAGTTACGGATGCTGAAGGATTACTACATTTTGATTCGAATTAGAAAGAACAAATGAAAGAATTAAAAAAGGAAAAAAAATTTCAAAACATAAAAGAATGGCTAACTTACATAACAATAATCAAAATCCAATCGAAATTAATGAACAAAATATTTATAAACCATTAAGGGAATATGCAAACCCTACAGCTGATGAACTTCATGTTAGTATTCAAATTCTAGTTGTAGATGCTAATTCTTTTGAGCTTAAACCTTCTATTATTCAAATGGTTCAAAATAATCAACTTGGAGGAACACCTAATGAGGATCCAAATTTACACCTTGTTAGTTTTTTAGAACTCTGTGCTACATTTAAATATAATAATATTTCTGATGACGCAATTAGGCTTAGACTCTTTCCTTTTTCCTTAAAAGATAAAGCAAAGATGTGGCTTAATTCATTAGCAACTTGTTCTATTAAAACATGGGCAGATATGGCACAAAAATTCCTTGCTAAATATTTTACTCCTTCTAAAACTGCTAAATTGAGAAATGATATTACTTTATTTACGCAATTTGATGGAGAAACAATTTATGAAGCTTGGGAAAGATTTAAAGAACTATTAAGAAAATATCCTCATCGTGCTTTACTAGATTGGTTAATCATTCAAACATTTTATAATGGACTTATTGGATCACTTAGATCAATTATTGATGCTACTGCTGGTGGTTCTTTAATAGCTAAGACATTTGAAGAAGCCTACACCTTAATTGAAGAAATGACTAACAACAATTTTCAATGGCCTTCTGAAAGGGTTAATCCTAAAAGAATAGCCAGTATTCATGATAATGAAGCCTTTTCTATTTTAGCTTCACAAGTGGATGCAATATCTAAGAAATCAGATAATTTTTCTATTAATATATCGCATGTGAATAATGAAAATGCTGCAAATTTTGATGATTCTCAAACAAAACTTTGCAAGTTATTGCTAGTAAAACTAATAATTCTTATTCTAATTATTATAATCCTGGTTGGAAAAATCATCCTAATTTTAATTGAAGTAATGGAAACCAAACCAATCCAAATTGGAACAATCAAGGAAATTCAAACTATAGACTAACTTATCCTCCTGGTTATAACAATCAGCAGAAAAAGTTGTCTGTAGAAGAATTGATCTTTCAACTTAGCAATCAATTACAAAGTCAAAACACTGCTATTCGTAATATTGAGAATCAGATGGGTTAAATTGCTAATTTCATTAATTACAGACCTCAAGGAACACTGCCTAGCAATGTCAAAATTAATCCTAAAGGATCTGGAAAAGAACATGAACAAGCAAAAGTTGTACTACTTAGAAGTGGAAAGGAATTAAAAGAGAAAACACAAAATGAGATTGAAAAAGAGAAAGAAGTTGAAGAGATTGAAAAACCTAAAGATACCCTTTCTCCAAGTAAAGATCATACTGTTGTACCTACTGAAGTGGAAGTTCAAAGAGCACCACCACCTTTTCCTCAAAGACTTAAACAACAAAAGCTTGACCATCAATTTTCTAATTTCTTTGAAATTTTTAAGAAACTTACCATCAACATTCCTTTGGCTGAAGCTTTGGAGCAAATACAAAGCTATGCAAAATTTATAAAGGATATTTTAAGTAAGAAGAGAAAATTTGAAGCTTATGAAACTGTTGCAATAAGTGAAGAATGTAGTGCAATAATTCAGAAGAAATTACCTCAGAAACTTAAAGATCCTAGAAGTTTCACTATACCATGTGCTATTGGAGAAAAATTTTGTGGAAAAGCCTTATGTGATTTAGGAGCTAGTATTAATCTCATGCCATTTTCAATCTTTCGAAGGTTAGATTTAGGAGAGATCTCTCCTACCACTATTACTCTTCAGTTAGCTGATCGATCGATCACTTATCCTAAAGGAGTTATAGAGGATGTTCTTGTTAAGGAAGATAAATTTATCTTCCCTGTAGATTTCATTGTTCTAGATATGGAAGAAGATAAAGAAATACCTATCATTTTAGGAAGACATTTTCTAGCTACCGGTCGAGCTATGATTGATGTGCAAAAAGGAGTTAACGATGAGAGTTAATGATCAAGAGATAACATTCAATGTTCTGAAATCAATGAGGTATCCTGAAAAGGAAAAATGCTATCGGATGGATATTTTTGATTATATGATTGAAAAGCATTACCAAGAAAGATGTAAGGTCATTTTTTATGATAAAGATAAAGAATCTATGTTATATGATGAGTCATTAAATGAAGAAAATTCATCTGAAGAAGCTCATTTTATTCATGAAAATTGAGAAATTTTAGACACAACTACAAATGAGATATTATTACCCTCAATTGAAAAAGCCCCTCAACTGGAACTAAAAATGTTACCTCCACATTTAAAGTATGCATTTCTTGGAGATTCATTAACTTTACCTGTAGTTATATCTTCAGAATTAAGTAAAGATCAAGATGAAAAATTAATTAGAGTTCTGAAGAATTATAAAAAAACTTTTGGTTGGACTATTTCAGATATAAAAGGAATAAGCCCTTCAATCTGTATGCATAGGATTTTAATGGAAGAAAATGTTAAACCCATTATTGAACTTCAAAGAAGATTAAATCCAATTATGAAAGAGGTTGTTAAGAAAGAGATTTTGAAATGGTTAGATGCTGGAATTATTTATCCTATTTTGGATAGCCAAAGGGTAAGTCCTATTCATTGTGTTCCGAAGAAAGGAGGAGTAATTGTCATTGTTAATGAAAAAAATGAATTATTCCCAACAAGACAAGTTAATGGATGGCGAATTTGCATTGATTATCGAAAATTAAACAACGCCACTAGAAAGGATCATTTTCCTTTACCTTTCTTGGTTCAAATGATGGATAAACTTGTTGGACACTCATATTTATGTTTTCTGGATGGATATTCTAGTTATCATCAATTACCTGTTGCTCCTGAGGATCAAGAAAAGACAACATATACTTGTCCTTATAGAACATTTGCCTTTAGAAGAATTTCATTTGGTTTATGCGATGCACCTGCAACTTTTCAAAGATGTATGATGTCAATGTTCTGTGATTTGATTGATAAAGGATTTGAAGTATTCATGGATGATTTTTTAGTTTTTGGAACTTCTTTTGAATATTGCTTGGAAAATATAACGAAAATTTTAAAGAGATGTGAAGAAACAAATTTAGTTTTAAACTGGGAAAAATGTCAATTTATGGTCACAGAAGGCATTGTACTTGAACATAAAGTTTCACAAATAGGGATGGAAGTTGATCAAGCAAAAGTGAAAATTATTGCTGAACTGCAACCACCTACTACCGTTACTAATGTAAGAAGTTTTTTGGGTCATGCTGGATTTTATAGAAGATATATAAAGGATTTTTCTAAAATTGCTAAACCTATTTGCCATTTATTGGATAATGAAGCCAAATTTGAATTTAATGAAGATTGTCTGAATGCGTTCAATACACTAAAAGAAAATTTAATCACTGCACCAGTCATTGTTGCACCTAATTGGAATAAACATTTTGAATTAATGTGTGATGCAAGTGATTATGCAATCGAAGCTGTATTAGGACAAAATTATGAGAAGATTTTCAAAGTTATATACTATGCTAGCAAAAATCTTAATGAAACTCAAATAAATTACACTACTACAGAAAAAGAGCTGTTAGCAATAGTATATGCCTTTGATAAATTTAGACCATATCTTCTTAGAATGAAATGTATCATACATACTGATCATTCTGCTATTAAGTATTTAATATCTAAAAAGGATGCTAAACCTAGATTGATCAGATGAGTTTTACTTTTACAAGAATTTGATTTTGAGATTGTGAACAAAAAAAGAACTGACAACCAAATTGCTGACCATTTATCAAGAATCAAAAATAATAGTGAGAAGATTTATGAAGAAAATATAAATAAGAAATTCCCTGATGAACAATTATATGTCATTCAAGGATTACAAATGCCTTGGTATGCAGATATAGTTAACTATTTGGTTAGCAATATTTTACCATAAGGGACGAATAGTAAATATATTAAGAAATTCAAGAATGATTGTAAATCATATATTTGGGAAGATCCTCATTTATTTAAAATAGGAACAGATTCTGTTATTCAAAGATGTGTACCTTATGAGGAAACTTTTGCAATTATTCAAAAATGTCACGATTTTGAATTTGGAGGACACTTTGGAGTGGAAAAAACTGCATTTAAAATTTTAAATTCTAGATTTTATTGGACTAATTTATTTAAAGATGTTGGACACTATGTGAAAACTTGTGATCAATTTCAAAAATGGGAAATATATCCAGAAAAGATGAAATGCCTATAAACTTTATACTAGAAATCAAAATTTTCGATGTATGGGGTTTAGACTTTATGGGACCTTTCATACCATCATCTGGAAAGATTTATATTTTATTAGCAGTTGATTATGTTTCAAAGTGGATTGAAGCTGTAGCTTTACCGAACTGTGATTCCAAATGTGTTTCAAAATTTTTAAAGAAAATGATTTTTACAAGATTTGGAATGCACAGGATAATTATCACGGATGAGGGAAGTCATTTCGAAATATAAGAATTCGATCATTCTTTGGAAAAATTCAGAATTAAGCATAGAATTGCAACTGCTTATCATCCTTAAACAAGTAGAAAAGTATCAAACAGAGAAATTAAAAGAATATTGGAAAAGACTGTTAATCCTAAAAGAACTGACTGGATTGATAGACTTGATTCTGAATTATGGGCTTATAGAACATCTTATAAGACACCTATCGGAATGTCACCTTATCGGTTAATTTATGGCAAACATTGTCACTTACCTGTTGAACTGGAGCATAAAGCTTATTGGGCGATAAAGGAGTTCAATTATAATTTGAATACTGCAGGAGAAAAATGATTATTACAACTGAAAGAAATGAAAGAGATAAGAAATGAGTCTTATGAAAATGCAAGAATTTATAAAGAAAGAATGAAGAAATTACATGACAAAATGATTTCAAGGAAAACATTCGAGCCTGGACAATAAGTATTATTATTTAATGCTCGCTTAAAACTTTTCCATGGAAAATTAAAATCTAAATGGATGGGACCGTTTATAATTGAGAAAGTATAACCTTATGTTGCTGTGGATATTAAAGATCCCAAAACTGAAAAGTATTTAAAGTTAACAGATTAAGACTGAAGCCTTATATGGGAAAAATGAAATTAAATTACAAAGAGGCTTATGAGCTGAGTCTACCCAATTAATTTAATTAATTAGGTCGGGCTGACGACGTTAAACCAAGCGCTTTGTGGGAGGCAACCCAAATTTATTAGTTTGAGTTTAATTATCGCTGTAAGGTTATGCCTTGGTGTTGACTGAATTTATATATAACTTCTAGAAATAAAAAGTTAACAAATCTGTATTGGCTTAAGCTAAACATTTTCATGAAGTACATAGAAGTTGGACTTGGACAACTCCATGTCAAATGTGAGTGAAAAGGAGATCAAGTTAACCTTCGTTTGTGATTGTTTGTGATTTGAATTTTTCGTAATTGTGTTTGTGTGTTGATCATATTCGTTTATTAGACTTATTTTTATGACTGAAACTTTACAAAATTTGACGATAGGAGAATAGGAGTCAATCGAGGTTCCGGCGCCTAGGCGCCAAAAGTTGGTGCCTAAGCGCCAGAATAACTGGTATATCGATGATCTGGTGCCTAGGCGCCAGATTCTGGCGCCTAAGCGCCGTGGTTACAGATCGTGGTAAAACCAATTTTCTTCAGTTTTTCACATGAAATCTCTTTATTTATAGCCTATTTTTCATCCCCAATACCATAGACATACTAATTTTGACTAGAGGAATTCATTTTGGAGGAGTTAGGAAGGATTTGGAGGCCATGGATAGAGGAAATCATGGAAATGAGGTAAGAGACAAATCTCCTAAAGTTCCTCAGCCTTATTTTAATCATTTTTATGCTGTTAGTTTGGAGAAGATCTTTAGTCAAATGGATATGATTGAAGCGGAACTTCAAAGTATTAGTAATCGTCTCCATGAGATGTATCACCAATACGAACACTTGGAATGGCAAACCAAACTTTAATCTGATCACTTAGCTGCCTATCAAGACGCTCAAGTAGAAGTGTACGCGAAGAACAAGTGGATTGATGAAAAGACGGCTTTGGAATTTCTAAGGGCATTGTTGTTCTATCCCTTCGGTCCTAGCGAACTTCATTGCGAAAGAGATGGAAATTGAAGATCGGTGTTAAATAGATTCTATATGTGTTTTGGGTGTGATTGAGTCTTGTTTTAGTGTTTTGAATATCTAATGTGTGTATTTGCTTAAATTGTTCAATGTGTGTTGTTGGATTTGAATGTTTGCTTTGTTGATTGTTTGTGTTATTTATAAAACGATGAACCTTGATACAAGTCTTGTGCGAAGATTGTTAATTTTGGAATGGATATTAGGATTTTGAAGTGAAGAATTTGGATACATTTATGTGGATCTATGCTATCATTTTAAATTGATTATGAAAATGTTTAGAGGATATAAAATGGATAAATACTCTCATAAGAGTAATTAGGAGTCAGATTGGATAAGATTTGGTGGAAAAATATTTAATTTAAATCGAATTTTTGGAAAGGCGAGTCTGGCGCCTAGGCGCCGGTTCGGCCTGAACCTGAAAACTCATCTTCTTAAACCCCCCGCCCACACCATTTTTGACGTCTAAGCTTCCTTCTCCACAGTATTTTTGTGAAAATACCACCTAGAGATCCCATTTAGAGCTGGATTTTCAAGTTTTTGGGCTTGAAATCACCCGATTTCTTCATCACGAGGTCAAATCTACATTCTAAACTCATTATTTTTTATTTTTACCATGGATTTTGCTCTCATCAGAAAAACTGAAATTTTGAGGAAAATTTTGATTTTTTATGATCAAATCCATGGGTGTTTAAGCTATTTCAAGTTTGAAAAGCTTAAATTAGTTTATTTTCATAGATCCGTTGAATTTATTTCACGTTTTTTCTTTCACGTTTAGATGGCACCCAAATCGAAGCGAGGAAAGGAATGAGAAAACTTGGATTGTAGCAAGTTCGTCACTGCTGCTGCATACTTCCTATATAATGATTTTGCTATGACTCGAAAGTTTATCTCAGAGCGAAGTTTCTATAATCCTGGAGGAAGAATTGAGGAGACAATCGTTGCACTAAACTGGCAACGATTATGCTATTTCACTGATGTTGTCGTTATCTCAGTGGATAGAGAATTTTATGCTAATTTTGTGGATGCGGAGGAATACGAGATTTTTGTTCGAGGAGTTGGAGTAGGATTCACTCCTGAACGCATCATCATTTTCTATGGCCTGTCACCAAACATTGAGTGTTATTATTCAGGTTCATCTCCATCTGAGGAAGATTTGGACATGATCATTGCCTACCTGACAGATAGTACTGGAGCATGGAAGACTCGGAATGGAAAAATGGTAAATTTTTCATCTTCTAAGATTAATGGTGTTTCCAAGGCATGGCACTACTTTATTTTTGCTCGTCTCCTTCCATCCAATCATCTGAGTGAAGTTACCAGAGATAGAGCTATTCTAAACTACTGCATTCAAGAGAGGAAGTCTATTTATGTAGGGAGCATTATTTATGATTCTGTGGAGGCTACTGCTCGTTCTAGCACATCTATTGGGCTTGGTTTTCCATCACTGATCTATTCTCTATGTCAAAGTACTAGAGTAGTTGCTGAGCTTTGTGAGGAAAAGCTCAAGTCGATGAAGCCTATAGGAAGAGAGAGCGTCAGCATTTATGATCTACTACGAGGTAAGAGTTCTACTGCACCTGCTGGTTCATTACCTACTTCAGGTAGAGCTTCTACTTCAAGACCATCGACTTCTGCTGAGCCATTATCTACATTTTGGGAAACCATGCATGATCAGTTCATAGAGCAGCACCATGAGTTATTCTTAACTCACTACAGAGTAGATACCATGGACAGGAAGATTGATTACTTTTCTGAGTATACACAAAGAACGAGTGATTATGATGCTGAGTATTCAGAGTCTTTAGTGAGATTTCTAAAGGGAGAGAATGATGTTCAGTTCCCTACTTGTCCCAGATTTTCATCCTATGTTGATCCTAAGGATATGGAGTTCTCTTTTGGTGATGATGATCATGAAGCTACAGACAGTGATTAGTAGCTTGATTTATCTCTAGAGTTTATTGATTCTTTTTTTAGAGTGTTTTCTTATTTCTTGTACTATTTATTGTGATGTTATTTGTTAGTGTTGTTGTGAACTTTTTATGTTAAAACAGTTTCTTAGCTTATCTGATGTGTGTTTAAGACTGAGATGTGAATGAATTTCTATAAAAGTTTATTTCTATTTCAGCCTACTGTTTAGTATTCATGAATAGTTAGTAATTTGCATGATCTAAAAAAAAAGAAGAAAGAAAAATTTTTAAGTAACTCCTGCTCTGCAAAACTTTTCTATATATGCTTAATCATTTCTATTATATTCATATTGAAGCATGTGTAGAAGTAGAGTTTAGTTTTTCCTTATACTTAAATTAATTCCTGTTTATTTCTTTCTCTCATGCTTTAGAAAATTTCATAATTCATATTTATACTAAAGCTAAAATTTGGGGGAGGGAAAATATTTATCAAATTTAAATATTATTTGTCCTTAAAGAACTAATATTTTCTTTAAAAATATATTAACATAACATAAGGAATGAAAAATCTGTTTAAGATTACCCAAATTTTTGAATTTATAAATAATTTAGTAAACTTAACTAAAATTTCAAAAATTTTAGTTGATTTTAAGATTTGAATTATTTAGCTTAAAGAATAATAAGATGAAAATTTTTCTATTTATAGTAAAGAGAATTATATTTTTTAAATACTAAGGAATCAATTTTATTGCTTGAAAAAGAAAAGATTAAAAAGAAAAGATTGAAATAAGTTTTGAAAAACAAAAAAATTATTAATGTCATATTCATTAAATAAAAATGTATAAGTTTTTTAAAATATGTTAAGGATAGTGAAGTTCAAAATCATTAACTGACTATCCAAAAATAGTAATCCTCACTTAAAAAAAAGTGAGGAGAAACATGAGGAAATGCCTAATAAAAAATTGGCTTCACTTGAATTATCTTATATTAAGAAAACTGATTACATTTTTAACTTAATTTATATGTACATATATTTTTACTAGAAAAATGTTTCATGAAAATCTTTTTCTTGTAAATATTCTATGTGACCTTGATATGATACACTACAATTATTCTTGAAATAAATAAAAAATTTGGAAGTCTTATGATTTGGTAGTTAAATGTTCTTTAATTCTTAAAATTAAACTTAATTAGTGAAATTTGGTTAATGATTTGCTAAAGCATTTATAAAACCAAAAGTTATAAGGAATCTTAAATATTTTAATTTCATTCCAAATGTTATTTATTTTATGTAATTAAAAGGGTTACCTGAGGACAAGTAACATTTAAGTTTAGGGGAATTTGGTCTACCTAAAAAATACTCATTTTTATGTCTTATTTATGATTCAATTCTTAAGGTTATTATGCTTTAATGAAAGGTATTTTCATCTTTTTGAATGTAGATGATTAAAAAGAGTCCAAGAAGGAAAAAAGGAGCAAAAAGGAGCAAAAATGGAGCCTATGGAGCAATTTTTGGAATATTGGCGTGGCGCCTCGGCGCCAGAGTCCGGCGCCTAAGCGCCAGTTCAATACAGACGCTGTTAAGTTTTTTTGATGACTTTGGGCAGTTATTTTGACGGTGTTAAGTGGTTATTGGAGCTTCTAGAAGACTAGAAGTTACTCCTAATATATAGGACATGTGTTACAATGTATTTGGACACAAGGAAATGGTCTGGATCGTGAAGAGGTGTGACCCAAAGTGAAGAGGTGCGAACGACCTGGTCACGGAGTCCGGCGCCTAGGCGCCAGATCCGGCGCCTAGGCGCGACGGTTACCTTCTAGAAGATACATTGAATTTGGAAGAATTTTGAAGATGTGCCTTAAGCAACCCCTGGTCAAATTCAGAGCTCTATAAATAGTAGCCCATTCTACATAGAAAATGGCACCAAAACCCCCCCTCTTAGTACACATAACCATTTTAGCCTATTTTAGTCTCTTCCATGCTTAGGGTGCCACTTTATTTTGTATGTAGTGAGTTTATTTTGAGTGTTTATTGTGTGTAATTGTTGTTGGAGTCTTTCATCATTGCGTTGGAGTCAGTAGAAGTCAACGGAGCTCTTGAAGGAACACTTCAGATAAGTATTTGTACTTTAGTTCAAAGTTTTATAAATATGTTTTATTGTGTTATTTTAATGAGTTCAGAGTAGTTATATTTCTCCTTTCAACTATGAAAAGATTATAAATTAATTAAATTTTGTAGGAGAATTAAATATAAAATATTTTAAAATATTATGATGATATTAATACCTTATTTTAGTTTACTTTTTAAATTGGCCATTTAATTTGTTAAAACCTGTTGAAGAATTTTGAGACATATCCGGAGATAAATTCTTAACTAGTAGATATCACATAAATCCTTAGGTAAACGCAGGCTATACGCAGATTGTTTAAGGTGAAGTGTAAATAAATAGAAAAATATTATTTTTTGGGTGTAGAATTAATTAGTTTTTAGAGTGACAGACTAAATTCTAATAATTTGGTTTATAGAAAGGTAATGGGTCACTAGTATGGCCGACCATAGCCACACTTGGACATCTAGTAGTGTGAGCCTAGATTAACCCATTCTACTAATAACACATCCTGAGCCTAACTATAGATTAGTCAATGTTCTTTGCACCTGGACCAAAGGGTAAAGAATAGGAATGCTTCTATTTTGCACAATACTATAATCTTAATTCCCTACAAAAGATAATTAATCTATAATTCTTCGATTACTTTAAAAAGGAGAAAGTCATTTTTATAACATCATTGAATTTTATTTACTGTTTACTTTATTTTCCTGCTTATTGCTTACTTTCCTTTAGTAAAAGTTATTAGTTAATTAAATTTGAATATAAAAAAAAGTATTTATAATTTGCATTAGAAAATTTCAAAATATTACTTATATATTTTTACCTTTTATTTTTATTATCCCTGTGGGATCGATAACTCGGACTCCACTAGAGCCCTATATTACTTGAACGATACGTATACTTGCGTTTAAAATTGTGACTTTTAAATAATTAAATCTAATAAAATAATAAAAGTAAACCTCACACATCAAGTTTTTGAAGTCATTTGCCAGGAATTAGATCTTCTAAAAAGTGGTATTAAATTCTTGTATTTTAAAACATATTTAAATTCGCATCGCATCAGAAGGTTTAAACTGAATTTTTTTTAATATAAGTCTCAAATGCATAAAATAAAATACTATAAGGCAACTTATGGAATGATGAAAAATAACATTTAGGATAGAAAATTGAATCCATTAGGAGAAACCTGATTCCTGACACAAACCAACAACTTAGGAATATTAGAATATCAAAACTCTTAGAAGAACCCTTATTTTATCCCATAACCCAACAAAGTTAAGAATAAAATAAATTATGAGTTATATATTTAACCCTGAAACAAATTAAAATCGACCAGCTTTAATTTTCATACTATAGCCTAGGGCTGTCCAATGTAGAAGAAAACCCACCTTCACACACATTTTAGAGTACTCTAGTTTAGAAGCCTAAGTTGGTTTAGTAGGTACCCAGTAGATTGATATAAAACTAAGACCTATAAAACAAATGGCCTACACCATTAGACTATACGGACACCCTATGAGGATTTAACTCATTGTTACTTATGAAGGTACCCCAAACCACTTAATAATTGGATGGTCTAACTAAAGTCGTTATTATAGAAATAAGGGAGACGTCCCGTAATTTTATCGGTTAAAATTCTAAGGATCTTAATGGATCTGGGATGATGGAAAGCCTTGGACATCTTGACCGGGGGATATTTTTCCAAAATTTAGGTTAGACCATGCATTAACTTCCTTTTAGAGTCATTTTAGGTTAGGACTTTACCTTAATCTTGAAATCTCCTACCTGTTTTATCCATAATTTAAGATCAAACTCGACATAATCTCAACTCAATTCCATACTTAACTACAAATAAATTCCAATTTCAACTCAATTTGAAACCAAAACTCAATTACAACTCAACTTTGTTTCAATTTGACAAAACACAATTTCAATCCAAATCAACTAAACTCCAACTCAATTGAATTTCAACCCAATTCCAGCTCATCTCAAACCAATTTCAATCTAATCCAAACACAACTTTTAATCAACTCTAAATCTAAGCCTTAAACTTAAACCTCAAACTCAAGTTCAATGTCAGAATTCTTACTTTTTAATGATAAATTAATTGGTTCAAACCCTTAGGTTTAAAAATCTTAAAACACAAACACAAATGTAATAAAATTCAATCAGCTTTGATAAATTTTAACTAATTATAAGTTAAAATTATAATGAACTTAAACAAACTTTAATAAATTTTAAGAAATTTAAATGAATTTTAATAAATCTTAATTTCAACCCTAATAAGTCAAATACAATTTAAATTAAAAAAAAATTAATTAACTTTAACATACTTTAATATTTTAACAAACCTAAAAAGAATCTTAATAAACCTTAACAAGCATAATGAATCTGAAATAAATTTAAGAAAACCTAAATAAAACGCATTATGCGTTAGTAAACTTAAGTAAATTTTAACAAATGTTGACCAAAACTTAATAAAGCTTAAAAAGTTTTGAAATAAACTTTAAATTTGAATTTAACAAACTTTAATGAATAACAACTAAAATTAAATCTTGAAATAAGCTCAAACAAATTATAATAATAAATAAAATAATGATTAAATGAATTTAATAATCTTATAAGAAATCTTAAACATAAAGTTGAAAAAAAAAACCTAAAAACTTTTACAAGTAATAATAGATCAATTTCAAATGACTTAAATAAATAATTTTTCAACAAATACAAAAAGAATTTATAACACAGCCTTAACAAATCATTTCTATAACTTGACAACAAACTTAAATCAATCAAACAGAAATATCAACTTAAAACAAACCCTCAAATGAAGTTACACTCAACCAACTCAAATCCCAGCTCAAGTGAAATCGATTTTTATCCAAATCTATCCAAATCTTCTAATTCCAACCAAAACATTTCAAATCTCTCCATCTGAGTCATACAAGCTAAAAAAATACTCAACAAAATTTAGTAATAAAAAGCCCCCACCTCGTTCAAAATTTCCAACAGGAGGAATGTGAGGTGCGACGGCAAATTGGTAGCAAGAGCTAGCGTAAGGGTGGCAATCTGTTTGATCAAGAAGAGGATGATGAAATCTTGATTGAGAGGCTACAGTCTGGATCAATCAAGAAGAAAAGGAAAGCAGCTGGCGGATTAATAAATTATTTATGCGTTGGTTTAGAACTTCAGCAAAACTAGCAATTTTACTCCTCGCCTACGTCGCCCTTCTAAAAAGAGCTGCTTTAATCCATACTTTATAGTACTGATTTCATTGTTTGATTTATGTAAAAAGAAGGCATAAAAAGTATGACTATACATGTACACAGGTATATTTGTAATATCATGCATATGATATTTATTAATCAAATTATCTATTTGATTTAGAATATTTATAATTTTATTTTATATGAACAGCATAGAACAACGAAAGCAAAATCTACACAGGTCCCGCATATGCTGTGCTTGAAAAAACAGAACAGGAACTACAACGCAAAAGCAAACAACCCAAAGCCATAGCCCATCAGGCTCACATTAGATGTAAATTTTGGTCCGGAGCCCAATAACCAGTTCACACGTGATAAATAGGCCCACTGCACTAGACATGAGGCCCACTTACCACGTCCACTGCTAGAATAATTTTCCCTCCACAAGCTTCTTCACCACTGCGCTTCTGAACCTGACGGCTTCCGGAATCTGCGAGCAAGACCTTCTCACGGGAACAATCCCCACATCCAACATCTCATTCATGGCAGACCTCGCCGCCACCTCGGCTCGCTGACGAGGGGCACTCTGTGATCTCAGCTTGCCAACAAACGACTTTGTGTTTGACATATAATTTGGGGACCCACGTTTCCGAGAGAAAGCTTCCGGTCCAAGCTTCGCCGGAGTTGGTGGTGCCGTAACGGAAGAGCTGAGGAGGCGTAGAGTGCATTGTGCTGTGGTATAGCAGCAACGGCATTTCTCGCCGGAGTAACGTTGGAAAGTTTCTATTTCGCCGAGTGTGGGGCTGCGGTTATGGCTGCTGCTCGAGCTGTCGTTTCTTAATGGATCCCTTCGAAGGGAGGGAGAATCCATTATTCCGGTTATGCTATCATTGCAGTGATCATGCTGTACAAAGGAATTTTGTTTTTTTCAGCATCAAAGCTTCTAGTTTAAATTGATTTATTTGATGAGAACTTGAGAAGTACATTGCCAGCAAATAAAATATATTGTTCTTAAATTTAGTAAAATTTAGTTATACTGTCAGATTGTTTAGTTGTACTGATGGTAGCAAATAAAATCAAGGGCATGCAAAGAAGCAAACACATTCAAAGAGAGAATATGACTAAATACCTTAATAAACATTTATTCCATAGGTCAAATTAAAATTTAATATGAGTCAAAATCAGTCAAATTGGTAAGCAAAACTTGTTGTACAAGTAATCTTAGATAAGAAAATGGGTGTTTTTGTTTAAATTAATAACAACAATAACAACAACAAAGCCTTTGTCCCACTACGTGGGGTTGGCTACATGAATCCTTTTTCTCCGTTGCATCCTATTTAGTGTCATATTTTCATTTAGTTCTAATAAATTAAGATCATTTTTTATACAATAAGCCCAAGTCTTCCTAGGTCTACCTATGCCTTTCTTAACATAAGTTGAATCTAAAATATCTACTCTCCTAATCGGATCATCAGATGGTCTATGTTTAATGTGACCAAACCATCTAAGACGACTTTCTCTAATTTTGTCCGTCACAGGAGCTACACCAATCATTTCGCATCTTGTCTCTAAGAGTAACGCCACTCATCCACCTAATCATTCTCATCTCAGCAACACTAACTTAGTATTATGCTACTCTTTTAAAGGCCAACATTCGGCGTCATAGAGCAATGCAGATCTCACCACCATCTTATAAAATTTTCCATTCAGTCTAAACCGTGCTTTTCTATCACACAAAAGGCCTGAAGCATTCCTCCGCTTCAGCCAACCAGCTTGAATTCTACCATTAACATCCCCATCCATATCACCATTGCTTTGAACAACAAATCCAAGATATCTAAATCGTTCACACCTTTTAATATTTTGATCACCCAAAGTTACACTTCTGTCACTAGTGCTACTACCACTAAATTACATTCCATGAATTCAGTTTTAGTTCTACTCAAATGAAGGACTTTAGACTCCAGTGTAGACCTCCATAAATCAAGTTTTTCTTGGGCTTCTTCTCGAGTCTTATCCACTAGAAGTTTTTGTTTAAATTAATAGCGAAACATAAATTATATCCTGGAGGCATACCTGCACCAGGGCGATGCACCCGCACGTGGGTGGCGCACCAGCACCTGGGTGGCGGACCAGCGCCTGGAGGCCAAGGGTGCAGCGCACTCTCTGTTGGGTTTGCAGCACCCCCGCGCCCTACTTCAGGCGCCTAGGCACTCGGTTACATATCACAGAAATACTTGCGCCAAGGAGTGGTGTGGGTGCGCTAGTTACAATTCCTTAGTTGAATTTTCTTATATTCGTGATGTTGGATGATGATGGACGGTATCTCTACGTGTGTAATTCTTGGACAAGGTTTAATGATGTGAAAAAAGGTCGAAGAGTAGATTTTTGGCTCGTGTTTCTCTTGTAGAATCGAGAGAAATGATTTGAAGTAAGATCTATATGTTCTATTTCTTATAAAGAAGAGATATGATTAAGTTCTTTAAATTCCATAGTAGAAATTTCTTAGTGGTGTTCTGTGATTATTTCCCATTCGCAAGTTTTTTCGAATTATATATTAGAATCTTTTTTTCCTATAAATATTTTATTGTGCTTCAGCTCAAATTTTTTGTTTTGGATTTCTTAAATCAGTAAGATTAGTTTTGCTTTCTAATTGGATCAAAGTTCAAATAGAAGTTACAGATTATTTTCATTAATCATCCCAACAAAGTGGTATCAAAGATATGTTTTGATTCTAGTTGAAACAAGATGCAAAGTGGAGAAGTTTAATGGGTTGAACTTTGCGTTCTGCATTATGCAAGTGGATAATCTTTTATATAAGAAAATAATTGTTTTTGCTAATACAAGGAATCACCAAGAAGTCTAAGTCAATGACTCTGGAGGAATGAAAGGTGTCGGATTGAAAGCCCATGTTTTAATCTATTTATCATGTTCCTCATATGTTACATTCAACATAGTGAACGAGAAAATTATGGTGGTTCTCATGTCGGCACTAACAAAGATGTACAAAAAAAAAGTTATTGGAATAAGGTTTTTCATATGAAGAGGCAATTCAATATGAAGAGTTGTAAGGTAGTTTTGTGGCAGAATATCTGAACAACTTCAAAACTATAACGAGCCAGTATTCTGTAAGGATCAAGTTTGATGTTGAGGTCAAAGCACTATTGATAAAAGTATTCATTATTGGATTATTATGTTGATTTAGTTATGGTAGTGAGTAACTTTTATGGGAATATAAAGTTGAACTTTAAAGGCATCGTAGGCTTGGTGCTTAATGAAGCGTCCGTAAGGAACTAGCCAGTGATGAATCCTTAGGCTTTGCATTAACTGTAGAAAATAAAGGACGAAATCTAGATATTGATTCAGACAGAGACAAATTCAAGTCCGTAAGAGGAAAGTCGAGATCAAACAATGGAAATAGCAAAGGAGAATGTTGAAAGTGCAAAAAGAAAGGATATTTCAAGAAAGAATGTAATCTTGTAATGAAATTTGTTAGTGGATTACATGAATGTAAGCTCTCTGCAAATGTCTCCTCTGTCAAAATCTAAAATGACTCACTGTTCTTATCACTAATGAGTACTGCATATTGGATAGTAGATTCAGGTTTCTCTTTTACGCATGCCCTATTCAAAAATTACACTCAAAGTTGTCTAAAAAAGGTTTATCTGAGAGAGAACAATGCCTACAATATCAGAGAAAATGATATTGTTGATATCAAGTTGTTGAATGCAATAATCTATAAACTTGCTGAAGTTAGATATATTCCAAGTTTGAACGAAAATCACATCTCTGTGAGTTAATTGGCTGTCAAGGTTTGGGACTACATTAAAGGTGATTCATGAAAGGTGACCAAGGGCGTAATGGTGATGGTTTGAGAAAATAATTATGATAAACTTTACCCTGTCAATGAAATGAAAGATTTCATTGATATGATTGGAACCAATGTGGATACATGTCTGTGGCACCGCAGGATATGCCATATGAGCAAGAAAGGTATGAAGTCTCTACTTTCATAGAATAAACTTCAGAGTTTGAAAACAGTAGATTTGAATTTCTTTAATTGTAACAATAATAACTCTAGTTTAGAGAACCATCAATGGAAGAACACCCAAGTTGAGCCTATAGGAAGTTGGAATAACCAAGATAGTGACTGCCTAGAAAAAAAATTATTATTTGAAGAAATTAGTAATAAAACTGGGGAATGTGTTACAAAGTCAAGTTGATGCCCTTAGAAACATAGTAAATCAAGTTGGACAATTAGCTAACCTTTTAAGCAAAGAAACACAGAGAAGTCATGAATAGTAGAGGGACATATTGTTTAACCTGAAGAGTTTATCATTGAAGAGCATGCTGAGTTGGATGATTTTTGTTTGAGGATGACTGAAGAAAAATCTACTCAACCTTACATTACTAAAGATATAGTTGAGTCTATAATAACACCCATTGGAATGTCCCAAGAGAAAGAATTTAAAGATAGCCTTAGGCAAGTGAGTAACCTAGTAGAGATAAACTTCAAAGCTGAAGGACCTAGGGAGAACCTAAAATAAGAATTTGTATACCATGAATTACCTTTTATAGATCCATTTCTTGCAACTTATAAGGGAAACACTAATATGTAAATAGGGAAAATAATTGAAAGATTTTTGGTTTTAGAAAGAACTTTTACGAACAATAATACAAATCGATCCCCTACATACCCTTAGGATGACTATTATAGAACTAAGAAAGAAATGCTCCAAGAAAACCTAAACTTTAAGAATCTATTAGAAACTCCAGGATCAACAAAAGATTGAGAGATTGATCAGGCTAAATTAAAATTTTGATCTTGGTGGAATCCTTTTCGTTAGGTTGAGGACGTTAAACCAAGCGCTATTTTGGGAGACAACCCAAGTGTCATTTGATGTGCTGAGCATATTTTTACATTTTGCATTTATTTTGAAATTTATTTTAAAATTTTCTATGAAATTTGCATTGAATCTTCATTTGGAGTAGTTTTGAATCATTTTTCTCTACAATGTGGCAACCCTTATATTGAGATTCTTACTGCACTGTATTCTCTTACCTAGTTTTGAGATTGTTAGTTATTGAATTCTAATTTGTACATTTTGAGGTTTATGTGAACCATGCATATACTCATTTCCTGCACTTGTTTTTTATTTCTACTGCCGATAAGAAAAATCAAGTTTAGGCAGGTGAAAATGTTACCTTGTTTTGAACTTAGAAGGTAGCTCACATAACTCAATAGAGAATTAAAAATTCAATTTGAAAACTCTTGTTAGGAAGTCTAAGATATTTCAAACTGTTTATCAGAGCCTAATAAAAGTAAATAAACATTGTTTAGAAAGATTAACTTTAATGAGTTAATAATAAGATTTAGAACTTAACAGCTTTAGACTTTAATTTAAGGAAGCCATTGATTATTAAAAAAGTGTAATTTAAGTGTTAAGTAGAAAACCAAGAATGTACCAATCTTTTTTAGTTCATTTTAATCAAGTATCATTATCATAAGCTTTTAAAGAAATGATTACTTAAAATGTGTGGCATTAAATTATCAAGTGTTAATTTTTACTACATAAAACTATCCTTCACCTTATTTAAAATTAGAAGGGATAAAGTGTCAACTAGATATTGTAACTCTCAGGAGAAAACAAAAAGAAAAATGAAATAAACAGAAGAAAAAGGAAAAATACATAAAGTGAAAATTTTATGACAAGCCTGAGTTTGGCAGAACAAGTATTAAAAGAAAAATATTCAGAACGATTTCTAGTGTGACGTAAATAATAATAATTTTCCACGATTCTTTAATAAAACCTATTTTTAGTTATTTTCAAAGGAAAAAAGTTAAGTAATGTTGAGTTAGCTAAAATCCACTGAAAATTGTAGACATTTAAAGTTAGTGAAGACTTAAATTGCTTCAATTTAATTATCTATAAAATTGTCTTAAGGGTAAGAATGAAGGGAATTACATAAATGTCAAGTTGTTAACAATTAATGATAATTGATCTACAATGACATTTAAACACTTTTATTTGGCTTGATAAACATATGAAAGAGTTAGAAAATTACAAGAGTGTCGATTTTATTCATTAAATCCCAACTGAGTTACGTGATTACTTGAGGGCAAGTAATATGTAAGTTTGATGGATTTGACAAGAGTGAAATATATGATATTTTGGTCGCACCTTTACCCATGTTTTTGCATTTTTTTTATTAGAATTATGCTTAAAAAAAGTATTCTTGTCTTAAATATGCAGGGAATAGGGTAAACGGAGAATTGGGAGCAAAACAAAATAAAAAATAAGCACAATATAAGAAAATTGGACCAACAAACCAGCGCCACCAATACAACTTGTCCGCTTTAACTCCAGCATGCTCGCACCGTATTCAGTGCCCCGCGCTTAGTGTAAAGCACCTGTGACGATACTCGCGTCCCTGTGCTCGCTCATCTGTTGAAACTCAGATGCACCCGTGTTGTATTCATAGCGCACCAACGTCATACCTAGTGCACTCACGACAACTTCGTAGTGCATACACACAAGTTCGTAGAACCCTATTTTAGCAAGATTTTTTTTTACTTTGTCAAGCTTTGCCTATAAATTAACTCATGAGGCCAATCTTAGGGCATCATGGGTGACTTGAGGCTATAAGAAAGGAAGAATTTTGATTAGATAAAGTATTGCGCTAAGGTTTTCTCTCCTTCCTTTAGATTAGAAACTCAAGAGTGATTTTCCACTATTAAATTCTTGTGAGTTCTTGAGAGATCGATTGCATGAGTGAAAATAGTGCTACTTTTGCGAAGAGGACAAATTTTATTGTAAGTTTTTACTCTTGATTATTTCTTACAATGAAAATCTGCATGTATTTTGAATTTGTGGTTTTCTTGACAATACGTGGCTAAAATTTTCTTTGTATGTATGATATAAAGGTAGTGATTTTTGCTGTGGTTTTCTAAGATGATTTTTCGTTAACGTTTTCTCATGCTTTCATGGTCTATTTTACTGATTGACCTCCGATCATAATTTACTCCTAATCTAACCAACTAGGATGTTAAAATGTTTCGTAAAACAAAGACCTCTAACTGTCGTGTAGTGGAAACGAAGGGTTAACCACAAAATTCTGAGTGAATAGACGTAATTCATTGGAATTCTGCAATCTTTCTATGGATTAGAATAATCATGCGGAAGGCCATAAGGATTGAGGAGGCCTCAACTTTATGTGTTCTAGGCTTCTTTTGATCTAGACATAAGAAAAAGGAGTAACATATCCCTGATTGACAACAATCATGTAGGAAAACACTTAGAAAGCTACGATTATCACAATCCCCAAATTACACAGGCAAGAGCCTAATCAATCTTGAAGCAACTCTTGAGATCTTTCCCATTTTTTTCTTTTTCCTTTGCTTATAATCAATTTTGTTTTCATTAGAACTAGGATTTCAGCCCACTTTGTGAAACTGCCAAGCTAGGTTCATCAGATTTGTAAATTAATGTTTTTTTTGTTGAAACAAGTGTTACACTTTCTTTGTGGAATCAATGTTTGGTACTCTCTAACCACATTATTACTTGACACATATACTTGTGTTGTGAGACCAACTTACTTCACGGTAAGTTTTGGTGCATCATCAACTAGGTGCTGCAGTCAAATGCTTTTGGTCAAATGACGGAGGATGGCTGGGTGGATTTTGATGGTCAGGAGGCTAAGCGAGAGATGATATATATTGCTCAAATTGTAAATAAAATGGAACGAGTTTGCTCGCCCCAAAACTATATTGATGGTCGATGGAAAGAAACCTATACTGGCCCAGGTCAGAGAAGATCTAAAAGGTGTCGGAATGGTTTACTGTGTCAGATTTTTCTATTATTTTTTGAAAGATTGCTACTGATGAGCTTATCTTTATTGGGAACAAGATTGTTGTGGTGCTCGCTAAAAGTGTTTTGTCTGTTGTGTGTCCCTTGGGTGCACAATACCAAGAGGTTGAGAGAATGGTGAGCTTGACGGAGTCTAGCTGGCATGAAAGAGAGGATTTGATGGAGCATAGAGAAGAAGCATCTGCCAACCCTTGGTCCATCGCTCATTTCATCGATCTGCTTGCCAGAGATGAGGCTGGTCGTCCTTCTCAAATTGAGCAAAAAAAACACGAGTACAAGCCTAAACCCTCTAATTAGAGGTGGGTCAAGAGAGAAAGGCGCCTGCATCTAAACTGAGTATATTTCCTCCTTCACCATCTCAAAAGAAATAGAAGTAATCCTCTCTTAGGTTAATTGATTTGAAGAGATATCAGTACTCTGACTTCTATGCTGCGGATTTGTACCACTCAAGTATCACCCACGTTATATGGTCTCGTGCTTTCAAAAAGGTCTATATGGATCAAAGCCTCTTGAGCCTATGCAAATGAATGACAAGTATCAATAAGGTCAATCGATGGCCTAGGAGGCTTCTCACTTCTTATCAATCTTCCTTCATCGATAACTCTAAGAACGACTAGATGTTGAGAAAAAGATGTCACAATCTAGTAGAGGACAGAAATAGTAAGGGAACAAGTGAAGGCATCTAAAGCTAAAATACACAGGCTATCAAAGTTGTTATCAGCAATTCAGGGAAAGAACTATGCCCTAAATAAGAAGATTGTGATAATGAAGACATATGATGAGTTTTTTATCGAACTCTCTTCCTACCATCGTTAGGTGGAACTTCTTGCAACACAGCTCGGAGAGGGAGTGGTCTTTGGCATTGGCAGGATGGTGAAAGTGACGATAGTCTACTCCAAGTGGGTTGATATGAACAATGTACCATCTTGCATTTAACTCAGTGTAGGGGGTGGATATTTGTGAAGACATTATAAGCTCTTTGAATGTTCGACTCATCTTCAGTTTCTTCAGTAATTTAAAAAAAAATCATCTTTTTTTAGACACCCGTAAAGAAATGTTGAGAAATTTGTAATTTTTTTTAACACAAATAAAAGCAAGTATTTTGCTCAATTTCACCTTCATTATTTCCTTTTAACTTTACTACATATTTTATTTTTTTGTAATAAATGCTCGGATGTGATTATTTATGAGTTGACACTTTAAGAACATTTTCATTATTTATGTTGACTTATCACTCAACACAAGTCTTATACTTCACAAGTCTAAGTTGCTCGGTTAGGTCATCGCTTGGACGAGTTAAGTGGATCTTGTTGCAAAATTCTCGGGGGTGGGCGTAATCGTGGGGAGTTGCTATTGGAGCGATTAGTATGCTACCTCTTAAAAATCTTTTCACTAATGGGTAATGACTCTCTCAGAGAGCTTGATCCACTTTGAGCTAGAAGACAAGTTTTTATGATTCATGAGCAATGTGGATCAATTCTTGTGCATTTTTTTGATCAAACATTTATTCATCAATGTCGATTATTTAAGAAAGTTTTATCAATTTGACATTTTTCATTGCTATCGATTATTTAGAATGATTTTACTGATTGGATGTTACTCATAGTTGTCAGTTTTTGTCACTTGAACAAAGCTACTTCCAATGGGTTGGCTCAAGTTCTCTAAGTATCGGTTGGATTTTGAAGATCCCTTATGTGAATTTTTCAAATTGTTCGAGCATTAATGGGACCTAAAATCATATGCACAATTAACAAAAAATTCACTAGTTATTCTCAAGAATCTAACAATGAAATACAAGGGTTGGAATGATGACATTTTTATACTTTTCAAGATACAATTTTTCTAAGGATAAATTTCTTCCTGTAGTCTCTATTTCACGTTCAAGATACTAATTCCTAATTTAGGTTTTCAGCTTGTATGCTCTAAAGGCAACTCATTTCTCAATGATGAATGATCCAATTTACGTTTGGTTGAGCTTTCCCACAACTTGTCCTTGGGCGCCTGGCTCAACTTTCATCAACACGAGGTTTCAAATGTCGGTAGTTTTCTCTAAAACGTGTTTGTTTTATTACCGAGTTATGTGTCTCTTCCTTTCTTCTTTCTAATTGGACTGGTTTCTCTTCGGTAAAATTGAGCACAAGAATTACGCCGGCATCCTTTTCTTCCCGCCACTCGGCTAAGTCTGCTTCATCAAACATCGAGGTTGTCACCATTCTTTGGCTGTAAAGATTTTATATCATTGACCGCATTACCTCTATCCCATGTGATAAATAGAGTTTGCCCAGTCGCTGTTGAAGATGTCATTCAGACAACCCAAAGAAGGGACGGAAGAATCTCGAATTACTTTCCCTTAGCTCCTCCAATCTTCTTCCTCAACAGGTTTAGAGTAATCTTGTTGCCTACTTTAGCCTGCCCATTGGTTCGAGAATGATGCACAATATAAAATTCAAACTGATCTCTTGGCCTTAGCAAAATTTTTCACCCTTTGGTCGGCAAATTGTGTTCCGTTTTCTATGACGATTAAAGTCGTAGCCCTTATCGACATATCAATTCCATGCAGATGAAGTTTCAAATGACTTTCTATGGTGATTCGAGCGAGTGAATTAGCTTCAATCCACTTATAATAATAATCCACAAAAACAAGAAGGAATTTGCATTGTTCTCACGATGGAGAAAAAGAGTTTCAGGATGTAAATTTTTCGGAGGCTTTTGGACATTGAAAAATTGTACCAAAAAATTCACTTGAATTCAATGAAAGATGTGATTGATCCCGTTGGTATTGCAATTAACCCCCTAAGGGCTGTCTCCCTTAGCATGGTAAAAAAGAGATTATATTTCAAGGCCTCAATAATCTTTAACATCCACAAACTCAACTCAAATGAGGTTATGGGTTAAACAGATCGGTTTTGCCCTTGTAGAACTCTAGTGTCGGGATTTTGAACCTTTCTACGGACTCGGTTACGGAGATTTATCGAGAATATGCATTCTCAAGCTATCGGGACGGCTCAGTATGCTTGAACCAATGTCAATCGATTAGTGTCGACCCAACATTATCAAAGTACTCGAAGTTACCTATTGTTCTTAAGACTTGGATTTGATCCTCTCTCTCAGAGGTGCTGCTCCCTTCCTTGAGTGAATGCATCTCAAATGGAATCTAGCATTTTTTCTTTCAAATCCCAAACTCTCTATTGCACTCCATGTTATCGGTGTTCTTGTTGCGGGTTTCTTCTCCATGGACTGCTTCTCTTCTTTTTTGTGGCATAATGCACTCTCACCGTATTTTTTAGGAAGTTTATTTCTAATTTTTTCATTCATCGCACCCAAAAGAATAAAGCATAAGTTAAGGAGGAGAGAGTGAGATGGTGGACAATAATAAGTCATATCAATCATGTTGATCTTTCACGTCCTTTTTGACTATCTCTTATTCATAAAATGTCTCTATATTTATAGAGGAGAGAGTTCAATAAATTAATGTTATAATATTTTCACTCCTTTAGTTGTGAGATGTACATTTTATTATTTGTAGTTTAGCATGAGCATATCACTCAATTGCTCTCTAGCTTGATCGGTTGAACTTGTTTGGCTTCAGATCAACATGACATGTTTGGTTGGCTAGGCTTGGTGGGTGTTGTCAATCGGATTAGCATAACTGGCTTCGGGTTGGCAGGACTGGTTCGATCAGTTTAGTTAGTATGGCTGTCGAACATCGATAATAGATGGGAAGTTTCTTGACATCTCCTATGTGATTGGTGATGCTAATGGGCTTGTTTCTCCCTTAGGTCGGCTTCTTAGTGGTAGTTGGCTCAGATGACTCTTTATCACATTTCTGAAAGAACAGTTTGGACTTTGATCATTTAATTATCTTCCATGACTCGATCGGCTTCGTCATTGATGGTTTTAGCTCGGACGATTGCACTTGTCTGATAAGCGGGCATCATGATCTTCTATATTGGGCCCTCTTTTTTTATACTCTTCTCCTTTAGACCATTAGATCTCCTTAGAATCAGTGCTAACACATTTTCGATGTACAATTTTTTTTTCCATTCTGAAACAAGATTCAAGACTATATGGCTCGTGTATCTACACTCACTCTTATTGTTTGAACTTTAGGTGTATAAAAAAAAATTGACTAAAATTTATTCATTAATAATATAACATGCAAACAATTAAAAATGATTAAAAAAATGCTACTAGTAATTAAACTATCGAATACATCTCGACCAAGAGTTTACCAAAGGATGCATAGAATTCAAGATGGCTTGCACGATTTTTGTGCGCCTGAAAAAAAAAATCATAATACAAGTTCTAACATGCAAATTAAGGGAAATTTATATATCCAGTCCATAATTTTTATAAATTTACATATCTCGTATCTATATTTACATACATAATACTTTGATGCTTTATAATTTTACATAAAAATAAATATTTAATAATTAAAAAATGATAATCATACTATTTCTTATGTGATGGTATGATATGTGTGTAAACATAAAAATTTAAATATAGGATATATAAATACATAAGAATTGGTATCTGAATGGCCCAAAATTAATGGCATTCTTTGAAATTAACGCAATATATGATTTGATTGAAGTGATGACTGATAAAATAAAATAAAATCTGAAATAATGAAGACATTTATGAGATAAGCTTTAAATTAAATATCAACCCAAACCAAACGTACAGATAAAAATTTGATTTCCTATTGTAATAAAGATTTACATCCCAAAGCATTAATAAATACGTCAGAATAATGGTGCACTATAACACGGGATTTTTTGTTCCGTACGTGAATAAAGTTCTGTACAGGTCAAATAAAAATTATATTAAAAAAAAAATAGCGGAAAAAATTTAACGCAATTGCTAAATATTTAACTACAATAATGCGGTAATATTAGTGACTAATATCCATTAATATAATGATTAATGTTCTAGACAAGATGGTAGGCTCTGTTATACATATATATACAAAAGCAGATATACAAAGTCCCCCCTCTTTTCTTGGACATATACAAAATCTACATTACCATGTTAATTTTTATATTTTTTTAATGAATAAATAATGTGACATTTATGCAAAAATTAAATTTAAATACTAGATGATTAAATACATAAGAATTAAGTGGTATGCATGTAAAATTGCAAATCTTTTTTTTTTTTCAAATTTATTATAAATCATTTATTGTTGAGAAAAAATATTAAACTTCGTAAAGAATAATAAGTGTCACCTGAATTCGAGACTGGAGTTGTAATTTGCGAGAACGACGACCACTGGAATGGAGTCTTACGACACGTCGGCCGCTCCGTTCCACCAACTCTGCTTTCTTCCGAACGAGATAACCGCGAACCAGAGCCTGCAGTTTTACCAGAGCTTTCAAGGCCCGAAGAGCTTTCCTCGCCTACAATCCATTTCCAATCAGAGAAATAGAATTGAATAAAAATAAATTTTCAACTTAATTCGAAGTATTGAGAATCACCAAATATCCTCTAAAACAAGTTTGGATTTTGACGGCGGCCCAACGCTCGTGGCTGCCGGAAAACATGGTCCCTCTGCCGTGGCTCGTGAGGCGGACCACCGCGACAGCTGCTTTGGCGGCCGCAATGGCGGCATCCGCAGCTGCAGCGGAGGCCGCTGCCACAGCAATGGCGTGTTTTATCCTATCTTTCTCGGACTCAGCGGATGAGTTCCTCAGCCATGTGGGCTCTAATTCAGCTTCGCTTCTGTTATCTAAGGGTGAAGATTTTCCTGCTCTGTTCCACAAAGTGAGCCATTTCCTTGCTTTTCTCTTTCTACGACTTCCGTAGCCTCTGCTCTTCTCGTCATTACTGCATTTTCTCCAGTTGACAAAGATCCCCCACCAACTCGCTCGGCCCATTTCAGTTGCACTGGGAAATGGCAGCTTCCACTGAAGAAACATGACAAAGGGAGTGTTATCCAAAAAAATTACGTCAATTAAACTTTTAAAACTTTTAAGAGAAAACGACATTTTTTAAATCTAATTAACCCTCTTAAAAAATATGAATCCAATAAAAAATGACAAAAACAAATGTTTACCTCTCTTTAAAAAACTCATTAAAGTAAACAGTATGCCACCAAAATAAGCGGAGGTTGGAAAAATCCACGCAAAGAACGCCATTATTGAAAAACCGATGAGATGAAAGTATGACGGGGACCAACCTCAAGCACAGGGTGATGTAGAAGACGAATGACGAGAAAAATTGGTGCCTTCCTAGGTGGCTAGCAATGAGCGCTAGATATCGCTGGCTGGACTGAAGCTCTGGGTTTCTTCAATGGCCATCAATATCTACCATGAGCAGCGAAAGCCTTTTTCTATTTCTTTTGTCTCATCATCGCCTTGTACGTTTCAACTTTCAAACTTCTAGTCGTTGTCTCTTCCTTCAGAAGAAGTCACAAATGAGGGAAATTTTGGTCAGGGTGGAAGAAAAAGAACATCAGTGATGCTTCTCCATTTATGGCTCAACTTTTCTTCTTTCTTCTGCTCTAAACCAGGGTTGTGCGAGCAAGGGAAACAGAAAGAAGGTGGAGAGCGAATCCTCCTCCGACCGGCATATCTTAAGAGTTAAGATGGACAGATTGTTGGATTTAGTCAAAGTCGCCGTATTTATAGATTAGACAAACGGAAGTTATGGAGCAATTAAGGAAAGGAAACAACCGTTCATTTTTAAATTTTCAAATATGAATTGACGGGAAAGGAGAATCTGACAGAACACGATTCGTTTCCTGAGACTGTTAAATGATGATGGTGATGACTTTGAGTTCTTACTTGCTGGAATGAATTTTATACGGTCAACGATGATGCTTGCAGTGCAGGACCAGTGAGGGACTTGTCGCAACAAGTACGGAGTGACGGCAGCGTAATTATGGTAAGCTGCGATTTTGGGTGATCCTCCCGTGCCTGGAAACCATTTTTCAACTTATTTTGTCCTTACGAAGTGTCGTTTATCCCATTTACTTCATTATTTTTAACCAAAAGAATATTAATCATATCTCATATTTTCAAACGGAAATGAGAACTTAATGAGCAAAATAGTAAATAACAAGGCCAGAGGGTGAATCATAGTACGTTGTTCTCCGAAAAAATATTATATCAGGACTCCACACGTAAAGTTAAGTGTGGAGTTCAATGAAACCACATCACGTGGCGTGTGACAAAAAATATATATATATATATCGCCCGGTAACACCATGTTATTTCGTATTATTCAGGTGTTATTGTGTGTTATTCATATGTTATTAATGTGTTATTGTGTTATTATAATACTAGAAGTATTTTCATAATAGAATAACATCTGAATAACACACAATAACACTTGAATAATACATAATAATACATGAATAACGCAGAATAACACAGAGGGAATATTCCCTACGTTACCGGATAATTTTTTTTACCACGCGCTACGTGGCGTGATTTAACTGACTCTGCACGTAGCTCTACGTACGGAATCCTGATGTATTATTTACTCTTCTTCTGATGTGAGTTAAATATGTTAAGAACAATGTCTGCTCAATGATCAGCTCAAGGAAACTTGGATGAATAGGCAAAGTAAAGATAACGAACTTATTATAAAACTCATTATAATATAAAGGAATTCATCAAATCCATTAGAATGATATAATCAAATAGAATCCCGTCATGGACTTGGCATAATGTCAAGGGTTTATCACAAGATTTAGCCGCTTTGACTAACAATTATTAGGTCTGAAATAAGTACATGCGGTTTTCACTATAATGTGGTTGTATTTGTTATATTAATACAATAAATACAACCAAAATATAGCAAAATTCATATGTGCTGAGTTCACACCTAATAATTTTTTTTGTCAAACAGTCTGTTTGCCCATGTTCAAAGAAGACCACTGCAATAGGTCAAGTGCTACTAATCAATGCTAACGAGTTCATCATAAAGTCAACACTTCCATTGGGAGATCTGCAACTTCATTGATAAAAAAAAACCTACCGCAATCAACTAGCCAAAAAGTTTAACTGACAATGACCCAAGTTAAACATGCATGTGCACCCCATAAATTTTCCCAATTGCATTAATGTCGTCATTTCAATATAGAAAATGCTGAAAGTAATGTCCGATAATTATGTCGAATTTTTCCAACGTAATATTTGGGTCGGATTTTTCCGACGCAATATTTGCGTGAAATTTCCAGCATTAAGGCAGAGAAAAATAAATTTTGATGTTTACGACAACTTTTGCGTCAAATTTGTGTCCAATAACTCGATGCAAATAATATTAAAAAAATGATAAAATTTAATGCGGAGTTACAACGGAGTTTTTATCAAATTTGCGTTGAAGAAGCGACGCAAAATTTTTATTTAAAAGCATCGAACTACATTGGACACAAAGAGGGCGAAAAATCCGACGCAAATAGCATGTCATCCGCGTTACTTAGTTACGTCAAAAATGTGCAATGCAAATGGTACGGAAATCCGACACAAAAGACCTCAAAATATAAATCCCGCATGCTTATCCTTATTTTTCTTTTTCGCGCCTCTCTGTGTTCTTGAAACCCTCACACCTCTTTGTATTCCTGAAGCCCTCACTCTCGTCCCCTCCCTCCCAGTTTTACTCAAAACCATTGCCTGCATCAACAAACCTTAGCGGTACAGCCTCAATTAGAGCTAGCTGGTAAGGCAAATCGAAACTCCCCATATTTCTTATCCTTCCGTTCCGCTACAATTAGAAAACATTGAGAAAGGTGATTCTAGGTGTGCCGGTTTTTTTCATTTTAATTTTTGAAAAAGGAAATGGGTCTTTCATTGGTAATGTTTAGATGTTAGGTATGCATGAAAATCATTGTGATGTGTTATCTTAGCTCATAGGTAATGTGGTGTGCATGTACAAATTGAAGCATAGATTTTAGGCTTATATATATATATATATATATATATATATATATATATATATATATATATATATATATAATATACATGGCAGTCGAGAGGGTAGAGAGAGAGGCTCTGCTAGGGTTCCCATGGCGGTCTGTGAGGGTAAGTGCTTCCTCTGGTGTTTCTCGAGGTTGGTTCTTCCTGGTTTGCTTTGGTTTGGTGTTGTTTGGCCTTTTTGGTGCTTTTGGAGAGCATAGATTTTAGGTTTATATATATATATAAAATATACATGGCGGCTGAGAGGGTAGAGAGAAGCTCTGCTAGGGTTCCCATGGCGGCTGTGAGGGCAAGTGCTTCCTCTGGTGTTTCTCAAGGTTGGTTCTTCCTGGTTTGCTTTGGTTTGGTGTTGTTTGGCCTTTTTGGTGCTTTTGGAGTTTCCCGGGTTACCTGTTTTTCAAATTTTTTGAAGTGTTCTACTATTCCATTGGTTCACTACTTGGCTGGTTCTTGGCTGAGCTTCTGTTTTGAATTTTCTTCCTGGTCCTTTGTTCTTTTGTTGGTGTTCACTAGCCGTCTACCCTCCTTCTGGGTTTTCCTGGCTGTTTCTGCTAGCTGGAAGGACTTTTCTGGTTCTCAGTCTGAAGTTTGTTTTGGTGGCTTGCCGTTTTGGTTATGGCTGATACTCCCGCCGATCGTTTCCCCATTGATTTCAGTACTAATGTAAGTTGGACAAAGGACACTTATGTCTGGAGTGGTGGGGAAGGGGCGAGCTCCTCATAGGAATTTTGATCATCCGGTTTTTCCCCGATCAATGCATGACACTCGCAGATTGGTTTGGGTCGATCCCCTTTCATCGGACCCGTTGGTAGTAAGGATGGCCTTCCTGCAGGTGTTGTTTTCTAAACGAGGATATGAAGTGTCTTAATGATGCTATTAAATATTGCCTCATTGGAAAATTCCAACTTGGCCATCCTAAAATGGAGTTTGTGAGAAAATACTTTGATGACCTTGGCTTGGTAGGAAGCCGGAAATTGGGCTTATTAGATGGAAGGCATTTGCTCATCAGGCTGTCTAATGAGGAAGACTATGCCAAAATATTTGGAAAACAATCTATTATCATTGCTGGGGTTACTATGAAGGTCCTAAAGTGGACACCTGATTTTGATCCACTTAAAGAACCTCCCATCATACCCATGTGGTTTAAATTCCCCAATCTACCTATACAACTCTATAATCACAATGCACTCTATAATATCAGCCAAGCTTTGGGCCTCCCTTTAAAAACTGATACTCACACCTTTGATATGGCTAGACCAGCAGCTGCAAGGGTTCTTGTGGAAAGAGATATCACCTTGCCTGAGATAAAGAAAATTTGGGTTAGAACAGATGAAGATGTTCCAGAAGAAGGTTTTTGGCAAGAGGTGGAAGTGGAATTCAAACCCCATTACTGTAATCACTGTAGGATGTTTGGTCATATGAGGGAGCAGTGTTACAGGCTCCACCCCCCTTCAAAGAAAAGAAAAGATGGCCCAAAGACAGGCAACAATGCTACCATACAGCAGATGCAGGATGTGGAGCCTATTGTAGCTAGTCAGGTAGCACTTACAAGGGAGGAGGATTTTCTGGAAATACCAGATGAAGGAGAGGTCAACACTGAAAAAATTGATACAGGTTTGAACACACTTCAAGTAGAACAGGTCACTGAACCAGTTACTAAGCTGACTGTCAACAGTCCTAAGAAGGTTAAAGAGCTTGGCAAAACACTTGACAATAAACACAAGATCACTGATGATATAATCAATGGGACAGTTGAAGAAATGACAAATGAATGGCAGTCACAAAAGGGGAACAAGAAAAAGAAAGGGAAATCAGAGTTGCAAGGGTTACTTGAGGCTCAATCTCCAAGTGCCCTTCCTGTCAGTCCTCCTTCTGGTTCTCACCCCAGGACTACAGGGAAGGGAAAATCACTTTACATGATTAATTTCATGTGTTGGAACATAAGGGGGGTTGCTCATCCAACCTCCCATAGTAGAATAAATCATTTTGTTAAGTTACACAAGTTATGGTGCTTTGCACTTTTGGAACCTTTGGTTCACAAGAATTCCAGGCAGATTGTTAAATCTTTCTCTGATTTTAACTGTTTTGCTAATTTAAATAATAAAATTTGGGTGTTTGCAAGGAAAGAGCTTGATGGGCAGGTACTTGCAGACAATACCCGGCTTTATACATATTCGGTTCTCTATTGTCGATAAGTTGGGGTATGCCACCTTTATTTATGCCAGCTACATTCCTGTCCAGCAGCAGCTTCTTTGGAGTGAGCTGCTCAGCATTGCAAAGGACATTGATTCCACATGGCTTTTGAGTGGTGATTTTAACTGCATTACTTCCATTTCTGAGAAGAAAGGTGGTAGTGCACTCAATAAATATACTATGGAAAAATTCAATCAATTCATTCAGGATGCCAATATTTTTGACTTGGGTTTCACTGGTCCTGCCTTTACTTGGAGGAGAGCAAACACCTGGGAGAGATTAGATAGAGTGTTAGTAAACTCTTTTTGGCTTCAATCTTTCCCATACACTTTTGTAAGGCACCTATCTATGGTCTGCTCTGATCACATACCACTTTTAATCTCTATTACAAACTCAGTTGGCAATGCTGGAGGAGCTTTTAGATTCCAAAACATTGGGACATTGCATCCTGACTTTCTAAATCAGATTAAGAAGGTGTGGACTGCTGTCAAGGGTCATACTCCTTAGGGCTGTTTATGGACACTCCAAAAAACTACTGCCAAGCATTTGAAGAATTTGAACTGGGAAACCTTTGGGCACCTACAGAATAATATACAACAAGCTGAAAAGACCCTTGAATGTGTTGAGGCTGGCTATATGCAAGGTGAAAGAACGGAGGCTGAACTTTTTTCAGCCTCAGATTATTTGTTAGCCCAAGTTAAATATCAGGAGGACTTTTATAAGCAAAAGGCTGGTACAGTAAAGTTTAAGGATGGAGACAGGAATACAAGGTACTATCATGCCCACATCAACTTCAGGAGGAAATGTAATATGATCTTAAGTATCACAAGAGTCGATGGGGGGTCATCAATGATGCTGAAGAGATTGTCAAAGATGCAGTGTCACATTTTCAAGGTTTATTTAATACAGTTCAACCCAGCAATACTACCATTAAATAGGAATTATTCCAAGACAGGTATCAATATGTGCAAAACTTAAATATTTCTAATATACCTGATGCAAATGAGAACAAATTAGCACTGGATTCTATTGATGGGAGCAAAGCTGCAGGCCCAGATGGTTTTACCTCCACCTTCTACAAAAGCTGTTGGGGTATTATCAAGCCTGACGTTATTCGAGCTCGTACAATCTTTTTTTGAAGGAATGGATCCTCCCGGATACTTCACTCGCCTCAAACATTGTCATCGCTGCCAAAGAACAAAACCAGGAGGAATTGGGGGGACTACAGGCCCATCAGTTTAACCACTGTGATGTCAAAAGTGTTGAGTAAGGTCATAGTCTCCAGGCTTCAACGCCACCTAAGCTGTCTAATTGAAGGCAATCAAGCTGCTTTTGTCAAAGGCAGGAACATATCTGATAATATCTTTCTAGCACAGGAGTTACTACTGGATTTGGACAATAAGTGCAGAGGTCATAACATCATTTTCAAATTGGATATCAAAAAGGCTTATGATACTATTAATTGGGATTTCATCATCAAGGTCTTACATGCTAGGGGTTTCCAGCCCAAATTTATCCACATCATTCATAGCTGGCTTAAAAACAATGCTCATGCTGTTCTTGTCAATGGTAAAGCTCATGGGTTCTTTATTGCTGCTCGGGGTATCAAACAAGGTGACCCACTGTCCCCTACTATTTTCATTTTAGCTTTGGATTATTTATCTAAAGTTTTGAATCAGGAGTTCAACTTTGCTCCCCACATAGCTTATCATCACAAATCTAACATCAGAATCAGTCACCTTGCTTATGCTGATGACATTATCATTTTTTCTAGAGCCTCTAAGACTGCTGTTAAAATAGTTCGCACTATTTTGAAACATTTTAGTCAGGTCTCTGGAATGGAACTCAATTTACAAAAATGTACTTTCTTCCCCAGCAAACATATCAGTCTTAATCTGAAGCACTGGATTACTGGCTATTCAGGTTTCCATTCAGCTTCTCTTCCAATTAATTACCTTGGTGTCAAACTCCTTAAAGGCAGGTCCAAGCAGATTCAATTCCAGGATGTGATTGATAAGATCCATAATCAGATTTCTAGCTGGGCAAACTCCTTCTTTTCTAATGGGGGGAGATTGACTCTGCTGAAGAGTATTATCACAGCACTTCCTTCCTATGCCCTCCAAATGTTCATTATGAAACAAAGCACCAAAAAGAAGATTGGTAATTTGTTTAACAGATTTTTATGGTCTGGACAGCATAAGCAAGTACATTGGCTTTCTTGGCAGCAACTTTGTAAGCCACTACATGCTGGTGGCTTGGGCTTCAGAAGCTTTGATCAGTTAGGCATAATAAATCTTTGCAAACTCTGGATTAGGTTCAGGGCCAATGACACTCTTTGGGCAAACTTTCTTCTTGGCAAATATTGCAAGGCTGTTCATCCCACAATGGTGCTACCAATGCTGGGAGATTCCAGGTTATGTAAATCTATGATAAAAATTAAGGATAAAGCTGAGAACCTTTTTGTGTGGGAGCTTGGTGAGGGTAATATCAACTTCTAGCTTGACAGCTGGATCTGGGATGGTACTAAGTTGGGCCCATCACCCCATATGAATAATTACTGTGTCAATGATTTTTGGGTGGACAATCACTATAATTTGAGTCTACTCAAGACAATACTATCTCCTGATCAGATACAACAAGTCTCAACTATTAAGGTGCAACCTGGTATCAAAGATAACCTGAAGATTAAGAACAATTGTTCTAAAAAAGTGTCTTCTTTCATCCACCAAAGCTGTTTCTGTTGGGATAGAATCCAGGTGGGCGATGAGTCATGGGGTAATCTGCTTTCACCATCTATGTCCTTCTTCTCGTCGGAGGGTTAGACACCATCTCATCCCTACCGATGATATACTCGAAATTAAAGGGTTTGAAAGGACCATCCTGTTGCTTATTGTGCAGAATTTCTGATGAATCCATCCCTCACTTGTTTTATAGCTGTCCTTTCTCCCAAGCTGTTTGGAATGAACTTATCTGTAGGTATAATTTGGATACTTTGAATCTCAGCTGGTTTCACTCGTTCAGTTGCTGGAGGGATTGGGAGAATGCTAAGCTGTTGGTTGTTCCATGTTTGGTTACCTGGTTCATCTGGATGAACAGAAATAAGGCTAAACATGAGGGACAATTTTCTTCACCCTTACAGGTTGCAGTTCATTGCCTGACTTATCTTAGCAAGCTAATTAAACATCAGAATTTTAGAGACATATGCAATGTGGGACGATTCCTCCGAGCAGATTTTTCTCTATGGTAAAATGGAACCCTTCTCCCAACAGGTGGCTAAAAGTGAATACTAATGGAAGTTTTCAGCCCTCAATTGCTGGGATTGGTGGAATCTTCAGAGACAGTCATGGGGATTGCCTACTCCTTTTCGAGTCTCCAACCTATGCTCTAGATGCCATGGAACCTGAAATAATTGCTATATTTTGGGTACGTCAAGCTTGCCTTTAAATGCCAATTCAAGCACTTGGTGGTTGAGTCAGATTCTATCAACTGTATTAACTTTCTTAAAAATACTGAGCCAGCCCCATGGTACATTAACAGATGGCTGAGAAGGATGACCAACCGCATGGAAGACATGACAGTGCAGTGGAGTCATATTGCTAGAGAAGGAAATGCACCAGCTCACTGGATTGCATCACAGGGTTGTAATGAAAGGATTATTGTTAGTTCTATTCCCCCTTCACCTCTTTTACTTTTGATTCATAGTGACAATCTGAATCTTCCTTATGTAAGAAGATAGTGTACTCATATTTTAATATGAAATGAAATTTGTGCTTGCCTTTGGCGAGCATTTTTGGTTAATATATATATATATATATATATATATATATAAGAATTGATTGGAATGTATGAAAATATTCATGGATAGGTAATATGGTATGTATGTACAAATTGAAGTTTAGGTGTTAGGTATGTATATACATAAGAATTGATTGATATGTATGAATACTTCATAAAAATTGAAGTTTATGGGTTAGGTGTGTATATGCATATGAATTGAGCGGTATGAAAGAAATCTTCATAAAAATTGAAACTAAGGTATTAGTTATGTTTATACATAAGTATTGAGTGGTATGTATTTACTTGTTAGTAGAATTTAAATTGGTTAGTTGATGTGAAGCAATATATGCATCAGGTCTTGATCAAATTGATGGTGATTTAGAAGTGGATGTTATTACTAGAATTCAAGTTGGCTAGTTGGAGTGAAGGAACCTATTGATCAGGTTTATTGCTCAAATTATGGTAATATAGATAACAATGTTATTAGTATAACTGAAGTTGGTTGGTTGAATATGAGGAATGCATCAGTCGGGTTAAATTTTTGAAATGATGGTGATATAGACGGGGATGTTATTAACATAATTCAAGTTGGTTAGTTGAAGTTGAGAGTGCATTGGGTCTTGTTCAAAGTGATGGTAAGATAGATGGGGATGTTAATAGTAGATTTCAAGTTGATCGTTTGAAGTGGAGGAATGTGTCGAGTCTATTGTTTAAAGAGTAAATCACTTCAAAGAGGTGTCTTAAATATGGTTGACCAATTAGTGTCGACTTCTTACTGTATGTATCGACTAAGTTTTACTTTAAGAAATAGTTTTATTTTACTGTAAAGCTACATCTATACTGTAGATTGATATACTTAATTTAAGAGCTTCGATGTATAACAGAGTATATTCACAATGATGAGTTCATAAACAATGTTGAAGAATTCATGTTGGTTGCATCACAGCTACGCGTTTATCATTCAGATGGTAAGTTCTGGTGTCTTCATGTGAAATACAAAAATCAAGCCCATCTATGATCCGAAGAAGTTAAATTGAATCTTTACTGAAAGAGATTCAATCCAAATTAATTGTACTGGACAACACATGGTGAGCAGGAACCAAAAGTTTAGTACGATCAAGGGGCCTTAATAAGATTTGTCCCTCCAGTAGAGAAATATGATCCTAGATTATATGAAGAAATGATTCATAATGCTCATAGAGCTCATTTCGTTGAGTATTTCACACAAAAGTGAAATACCAAACAACGAATCACAATAGTTTTATGACTTATTGAATGTTGCACAACAACCTTTATGGAATGATTGTACTACACAAATAGAGTTATCAATGATGCTATGAACGTTGAGCATCCAATATGATTTTAACACGCCCAGAAAATAATTCAATAAAGTGGCTACATTATTGAAATAGACGAACCTTGTAGGGAATTTAGTGTTAGATAATCTTTATAGAACTAAAAATTTAGTTTCAAAGTTAAGGCTACAATATTAGAAGATCGATTACTATGCTAATTATTGCATAATATATTATAAAGTCAATACGATCAAGACTACTTGCCGATTTTGTGGTGCGGATAGATTCAAACAAAGGGGCAAAAGAGTAAAGTCTTAAAAATACTCCGTACAAGTGTCTCTTTTTAACCATCATACTCGACTAAAAATATTGTTTTCTTCCATTCATAAAACCTCCCCCTTGACATAATACAATATTAGATCCATTGTTGCTAAGTTGGTGAGTCATCAATCACATGGTGAGGCCTGAAAACAATTTGATCATGCATATCCAGATTTTGCAGCTGAGGAACACAATGTTGGACTTGAGTTACGTGTAGATTGCTTCGCCCTGTACAATCATGCTACAATCGAGTACTAATGCTAAATAGTGATCATTACGCCATATAACATGCTCCTCAATATGTGCATGAAAGTATCATTCTTATTTATGACATTGATCATACCATATCAACATAGCCCAAAGAACAAAATTGATGTGCACATACAACCTTTGATTGAAGAGCTTCAAATATTATGGGAGATAGGTGTGCTTACATATGACATCACTATGAAACGAAATATTCAATTGAGGGCGAAGCTTTTATGGAAAATTAGTAATTTCTCGGCCTATGGAATGCTAGATGGTTATAGCACATCTAAGAGACTAGTTTGTATTTACTACATAGATTTTTCGAAGGCATTTACTCTAAAACATAGAAGGAAAAATAGATAGTTTGACTGCCAACAAAGATTTGATCACCGTGATCACTCATTTAGAAGGAACAAAGATTCATTTTTAAAAAAATAGGGTTAGGGCTACTAGAGTCAACATATTATAGATGATCAATGAATTATCAAAGATCACCGAGTGACCAGAGTTAACTTCAACTTGTCTTTCAAATTTCAGTGTTACACAAAAATGGATTAAATGTAGTATATTTTGGGATCTTCCGTACTAGAAGACTAATGTGATTAGACATAATCTTGATGTTATTTGATGTGTCCTAAAGCATGTTTAATTTCTTCTATCTTTTCCACTTGTTTTTGGATAAAATTGCACTTTAAATATATGGATTAATTTATTTTTTTTGCAGGTATAACAAGTAGGAAAAGAAGAAAAATGGAGCTGAATGAAGCATATTGGAACCAGCAAGCCTGACACCTAAGTGCCATCTATGGGCACTGTTGACCTCATTTTTGATGAGGTCTTCTCTTCTCTCTTTAGTACTTAGGATCTAGCCTTAGGCTTTTCCTTTGACTATCCTAGAGGATTAGAGATGGAACCTACCCCTTTAGAAACTCAACCACTTCTTAACTCCCTGCAAACCCCAAAAGCTTGATTGTAAACCCCTAATCACCTAGAGGGTTGAGATTAAATGTGGAGGTTTAAAGGATGAGTTCCCTATAGGACACTTTGGCCTTAGGATCACCCTGGGTGGCCTGGTCTGGTGAGGGTTGACTTACACATACACTACACTCTCACACACACATTCCAAATCCTAAAACCCACACTCTCACACAACTTGACCTCTTGACTCATGTAGGTAATTCACATGGATGGTCCTTAACCTCTAAGCCCCTGCTAAGAGGGTTAGGAACAACATAATTAATGCCTCAAATGAGTCCTCTCATGACTCCTATGGGCTTAATATGGCTTCATGGCTCAACCAAAATGATTCCATTTAACTCAAACTTGCTCAATTTTCATTTTTCCAAAATTTCAATTTTTGACCCCCGGGGCCCTAGACACACCAAACCTACTAAAAGCCCTTGGAACTACCCAAAACCACCAAAATTTCCAAATCACCCAAAAATTTTCCAAAATCAACCTTGAACATTTTCCAACCAATCAAATTGATCATTTACAGCCAAAAATAACCCCAATACCCTCCAAATTACCAAAATGCCCCTCTCGACCCAAAAATTCAAAAATTCCAAAAATTCCCAGAAAATTCCAGAAAATCCTAAATATTCCCAATTTCATTTTGTTCAACTACAACATGGGCCATTTTGTCAATTTACCCCACTTTTACCAAAACCCCCAGTTTGGCCCATTTTAAACCCAAGTGAACCCAATGTCAAACCAAATCACCCCAATTGACCTCAATGTTGGTCCAAATCAATTCTAAACTTCAATTTAATATCCCCAATATGAATCTAGATCAAATCCAAGCCCAATTTGATTGACATTTGAATCCAATTTCATTTTTAAGCATAAAGCCCAATTTTGACCCATAACCCAAACTTAGCCCAAACTTACCCAATTCAACCCCAATTGACCCCAAACCTTTTCTAAACCTTCCCTAAGATCTCCATAAACAAAACAATAACATAGTTTGCCCAAAATTTGGACCCAAACCTTACTGAAATTCAACCCAAATCCAAAATCCCTTAAATTAACCTAAACCCAAACCTAACCCAAATGGGCCCGTCCCAAAATTGAACCCCAACCAAAGTTGAAAACTCTTCATAATATTCCCCTAAACATTTCTTAACATTAATTTTACATCAAATCCAACATTAGCCCAACCTTAGCCCAAGTTATCCCAAATTGACCCACTTTGGCCCCTTTATCAAAGAAACCCAAATTGAACCCAATTCAATTCCAAATCACTCCAAATTGATTTCAAATCACTCCCGACACATCCCTAAACTAAACCCAACAATTGCTTGGCACAATCTTTTACAAAACTCCCATCCACAAATTTGTTTTCAAAAGCTAAAAGGCCACCCGTTTAAATCATTTAAAAGCCCATTCCTAACCAATTCCAAAAGCCCAAAAATTCATCCAAAGCCCATATGACACTCTTCTTCATCATGACTTCAATTAAAACCATCCCTAAAGTTCCAATCAAATATCAATTTATTCTAAATCAAGCTTCATGTTAACCTCTCATACATTTATCAAAAATGCCAAAATCCATTTTCATACAAGTAAGCCAAGCTATGTGCAAGCCATAGGCAAGCCATGAAGCCATACACAAGCCACATGGGAGCCATGAAAGCCCCTTTACATGTCACCATGCCATCTTGGGCAAAAGGAGAAGGTTCTTTCCATATTCCCTTAAAGTGATTAACCACTCCCATGTTTCCCGTAAACCATGCTTAGGCCTAATTATACTTGGATGGTGACTTGACCCTACTGATTAAACTAAACCAAACAACTTTCTCTTCAGCCCAAGCAAGCCATGGGGAGGTGAACCTAGCCCAAAACCATGGGTTGACCCAAACCAAGCCAAAATCATCCCCTCCACATTCCATTTCAATCCAACTCCTTTACACATGGCCAACTCCAATTGACTTCACCATTGCCAAGCCCTGCCCTCACTGGTCAAGATGGTGACCTGACCCTGGCCGGCCAGCCACCACAGCCGCCGGAAAACACCATGGCCGAGACCTTGGGAGGAGCCAAAGTTTGGAATTCCCACCTACTGAGCTGCCTCATGCCCAATGGCCATTGGAGCTATTCTTCCCTTGCCCATAGCATCTGATCCCAGCCATTAACTCCCCCTGGGAAGCCATGGCCATGGCTATTTAAACCAGCCATTCCTCTCGGCCAAAAAGGTTGGCTAAACCAGACCTTCACAGAATCCCTCCAAACTCCTCACAAAGCTTCCCCTAGCCAAGAGCAATCCATCCCCACTGTTCTCCTGCCCTAACTCCCACTGATTGAGCTCAATTTTGGAGCTCAATTCTCAGGCCAGAACAGGACACTCCCAAATCCTCCACCAAAATCAAATTAAACTCACCCACACCTGTACAAGACCAAGAGAAGGAGTTCCCCAGTGAAAGCTCCCTCTCCAGGCCACCCATTTGTTCTAGCCTCCAAAAGTTGAAATCGGGTCTGGTGGAAATCAGGTCTAGGAAATTCTCCAGGGTCAGAGACTTCATCTGGAGCTTGCTTAGGTCCAATCGAAGGTGACAAAACTCTCAGATCGAAGCCACACTTCTCTGAGCAAAGGTATGAGCTCTCTCTTCTTCCCAAGCTTCTGAACATTCTCTATTTTGATTGGGTTAATTTCTTGCCACATAAACCGTATGGATGTGTTCGTCTCTTCAAGACGAATCCATAGAGCATAAGAACACAAAAATCTGTTGAGAATCGAGTGAGATCATAGGGTTTTACTGTGGATGGTCACGGGTGCACACTAGTCGTAGACGATGACCAGGAGTCGTTGGATCGCGCGTGTATCGAGCGGACGGTTCAGATTGCGCCGGACCAGGGAATGTTACGTGAACCGCGGCCCCCGGAACGCTGAGTCAGATGGTGGCGCGCCGCGTGGCCTTTCGGAGCTGCCGATGATTGCGTGGCGTCACGTGGATAAGTAGGAAAATAGGGTATTTTTCTATTTATTTAATTATCAGAACTTCAAAAATTCATAACTTTGTGTAGAAAAATCATAAAAATAAAATAAAAATACCCTCTTGCTCAGTGAACAGAGGAGAATAATGTGGAAAAGAAATCAAGTCATTTCATTAAGTATTTTATTTTTAATGATTTATTTACTCTATGCATTATTTTAATTCTCCATTTGCATAGGCATCATTATTTTAAAATTTTTAATAATTAAAAAAATAATAAAAATCATAAAAATATTAAAAATCACCAAAATGTCACATTTTGAATTCTAATCACCTAGGAACAAACCAAATATTTTTCCTAAGTCTCAAGGGTAAGATATTAAATTTTAAAGGCTTAAAACAATTTTTAAATTAAAAAATGATTTTCTTTAACATTTCCACTAAAATAATTCTAATAAATCAAATAAAAATCAGAAAAATATAAAATTTGGTTCTCTGATTTTCCTGAGGTGAGAGAGATTTTTAAAAAATATAATATCCATTTTTCAACTTTTATTTTATTTTTAAATTAATTAACACTCCAAAAATCAAAATAATTCTAATAAATAAGATATAATCCAAAAAATCACCAAAATTGGCCCAAATAGTTCTCAGGTTGTTAGGAACATCCCATAGTTTTCTTAAGGACAGAAACATTTCCTTGGTCATGTTATTGAATTTTCCTTGAAAACTCCTATTTTCCATTAAAAATAATTACATAAATAAATTAAATATAGAAAAATCACATTATTTTCCTCTAATGTCTTAATTGACATGTGAGTGAGGTTACATAAAAATTTCAAGTTCACTTGAGCTTAGTTTAGTGAGTTATAGAATTATTAAGCTTGAAGGGCAAAAGGGTAATTAAAATTTTCAACCCTTAATTAAAATTTTAGGATTAATCAAAAAGGGGAGGGTAAAATATTTGATTTTAAACTGATTTTGGATGATTGAAACTTAAATGATTGAGGGTAGAAACCTACTAACCATTCCAAATATAATTAAAATAAAACTTTAATTAATTAATTAATTGAAATTTTGGAAGAATAATAGAAATTGGAATTATTAAAATAGGGATATTATTAAGAGGATATTTACTCTTTAATTTATGAATCCCTAAATTAATCACTTCAATAATATTTAATTCTTAACTAAAAGTATAATCCTAACTTAAAATTTAAACTGTTAAATTAAATTAAATTAAATTTTAGATAAAAATTAAAAGTAAATCAAAATAAATTAAATCAAATTAAGTTGAATTAAAATTAAATTAAATTAAAATTTAAAATTAAATTAAAATAAAAAATTTAAATTAAATTAAATTAAATTAAATCAAATTAAATTAAATTAAATTAAATTAAATTAAATTAAATCAAATTAAATTAAATTAAATTAAATTAAAATCATTTAACAACACACCCAAATGAAATCATTAAGTGTTAAACCAAACACTTAAAGTAAACTTAAAACATAAAGAACTTGAACACTATTCCAAACTTAAACTAATTTTTTATAATTAAGCCAAAATTAAAATTAAATCATTAAGTTTAAATCATCAAAATACTTAATAAGTTGATTTGCCCTTTTAAAGCTCTTATTATTATAACTCTTAAATGAAGTATCAAGTGAAGTGTTACTTCACTTATAGGATATTCAAATATCCTAGTTCACTGAGCAAGGGAACAAAACTTAACCCCTGGATGATTAATTCACCTTTGTAACTAAATTTACTTGGACTCAAAACAATCCCCAAAATATTGAAAAGATGTTTAGGACTCGTCCTAAGCACTTCCTCAATATGACGGGATGTTTTAGAAGAACAATTGAATTTAATTGTTCTTTGATGAAGAAAATCATCCTTAAACCAAACCAAGAACCTAGACGTCATAGGAGATGACTAGTTATAAGATTAGGAATTTGGTAGATAACTAAAACCCTTACCCTTAGCTTTACCTAGGTATTTCTTGCAAAAATATTTAAATGCTTTAACATGTGTTTTAAGTGCAGCTTGGGATGACGGGAAGACCCTCTAGGTAAGCATTTATTTTATTACAATTTACTTTATTGCAATTTACTTACGTGCATTGCGCTTTACTTTTTCTTGCATGACAAATAAAACTGTTGCATGAAAACCAAAACCTTTAGGATAGTCCCTGAACTGAAACCAAAACTAAATTAAAATTCATTACAAGATAAAATTCACCGCCACAACATTCCAAAATATAAAACAACTCAAATTTTAATCACAAACCGAACAACAAAACTACAATTATAACTAAATTAAAATGTCTCGTTGAATGATCGGGAATACCTCGGATGATGTAACCCACGTGTTGCTAACGGGATTTCCCACGTTCTAAATGAAAGTGTGGAACTCATTCGGTTGACTTTAGCAAATTCATCTGGACTAAGTGAATTCAATGAAAATAACGGTGTCGGGATGACGGAACCGTGGGATCTTAATCGGTTCTGTTTAAACAACTTTAAGATTTTTTTTAATTAAAATATTAAAAACACTTGGATTTTAAGATTTTTCTCTAAAACAAAACACTTCTCTCACCTCTTGATTGTCACCTTCTAAAACTAAACCTCTGCAACAACAAGGAGCTCGGAGCATGGTGGGCAGCACGACCATCGTCGTCAGCAAAACAATTCTACATCACCTAAACATTCCTAGAATTAAACAACAAAGCCATAGGATTTCGAGGTAGTTTGCCTATTGCAACATAAATCCTCAACTCTTCGTTAGGCATTTGCATGATCATGTCATGTAAATTAAGCCCTAACCGGTCTTAGGACTCCGAGGTAGTCGTTCGATACGACATTAACCCTCATATCTTCGAGGCTGTTTGTATGATCATGTCGTACGAATATAAGTCCTAACTAATTAAAATTGGCAGGATTATAACATCAAATAAACTCCCAAATTGAAGCCAAACAATAGGATAGTTTGGGAAGTTGCCAAGATTCTTCTTGGATCCTCAGCTTCTCCTACTTCTCTTCCTTTGGACTCCTAAAATTAATTGTTCCAAATTTGAGCTAATCCCTCTTGAAATTCCAAAATTTAATCCTTTAAAAACCTTAAACTTTGAAATTCTTGAGAGAAAAACCACTGTTCATTATCGAGAGTTTTCTTAAGTGATTCCCGTCACTTAGGATGTAATTAACTATAGGGGCTTGCCTCTATAGGGAACTTTAAGAACCCAGGTAATATAAACCCTGCTTAATTCCTTTATATTAAGCAGGGGAACTTGTCAGCTTATAAAATTGGTTCGCAGACCAAATGGATGTAACAAATCTTCTAGTTTACTTAATCGAGCCCCATCGTCAAGCAGTGTGTCTATTCTTCGGGATAGATACACGGTTTGTGATGCGGTGCTCGTTTATATAAACTATTTGGGATGTGAGATCTGTTTGATATTTCATATCTTAAAATTTTCAAACTCAAAATTATTTTCAAAATCAAATACTACTTTCTAAATTATATATATATTTAAATTAAATTTAAAATCTAAAAAATTCGCCGACAACTTCTGTAGGCGGCTCCTTTGCAAAACACATAACCTAAAAAAATATTTTTATGAATTTAAGTTGTTTGTTATTAATTGTATTAGTTATGTCTCTAGTTGTGTATGTGTAGTGCAGGACTTGTACCTTACGATTCAAAACTAGAGAGGAAAATTAAAAAAATTAGAAAATAGAAAAGACCTCACCAACTTGCAGAAGAAATGGTGAATATGTCGGCATATTTTTAGGTTGTGTCGTTTAAATTTTTTTTTTTAAAAGGGGGTCGCCTACAGAAATTGTCGGCGAATTTTTAATTTAATTTACATATATATATAATTTGGAAAGTAGTATTTTGATTTTGAAAATAATTTTAAAAAATTTAAGATATGAAATCAAACTAATCTCACATCCCGAATAGTTTATATAAACGAGCAACGCACCACAAACCGTGTATCTATCCCGAAGAGTAGACACACTGCTCGATGATGGGGCTCGATTAAATAAACTAGAAGATTTTTGACATCCGTTTGGTCTGCGAACCAATTTTATAAGCCGATAAGTTCCCCTGCTTAATATGAAAACATTAAACAGGGTTTATATTACCTGGGTTCTTGAAATTCCCTATAAGGGCAAGCCCCTATAGTTAATTACATCTTAAGTGAGGAGAATCACCTAAGAAAACTCTCGATAATAATCAGTAGTTCTACTCTCAAGAATTTCAAAGTTTAAGTTTTCAAGCGATTGAATTTTGGAAATTCAAAAGGGAATGGATCAAATTTCGAACAATTTATTTCAGGAGTTGAAAGGAAGAAAAGTAGGAGAAGTTGAGGATACAAGAAGAATCTTGGCAACTTCTCAAACTATCCTATTGTTTGGCTTCAATTTGGGGATTCATTTAATGTTTAATCTTGCCTGTTTTAATTAATTAGGATTTATATTCGTATGACGTAATCATAAAAACAGCCTCGAAGATGTGAGGGTTTATGTCGTACCGAACGATCACCTCGGAGTCCTAAGACCGGTTAGGGCTTAATTTACAATGCAAATGCCTAACAAAAGGTTGAGGATTTATGTTGCACTAGGAAAACTACCTCGAAGTCCTATGGTTTAGTTATTTAATTCTAAGAAATTTTTAGCTGACGTAGAGTTGTTTTGCTGACGAAGATGGCCGTGCTGCCCACCGTGCTTTAAGCTCCTTGTTGTTGCAGAGGGTTTAGTTTTATAAGTCATAAATCAGGAGATGAGAGAAGTGTTCTGGTTTAGAGAAGGTCTTAATTTCTGAGTGTTTTTCTATGTTTTAATTAAAACAAATCTTAAAATTGATTATAACAACACCGGTTAAGATCCCACGGTTCCATCCTTCCGGCATCGTTATTTTTATCGGATTCACTTAGTCCAGATGAATTTGCTAAACTCAACTAAATGAGTTCCACACTTTCATTTAGACCGTGGGAAATCCCGTTAGCAACACGTAGGTTACATCATCCGAGGTATTCGCGCTCATCCAACAAGACATTTTAATTTAGTTGTAGTTGTAGTTTTGTTGTTCTGTTTGTGATTAAATTTTGAGTTGTTTTATATTTTGAAATGTTGTGGCGGTGAGTTTTATCTTGTAATGACTTTTAATTTAGTTTTGGTTTCAGTTTTAGGGACTATCTTAAAGGTGTGGGTTTTCATGCAACAGTTGTTTATCATGCAAGAAAAGTAAGTGCGATGCGATTAAGTAAATTGCAATAAAGTAAATTGCAATAATATAAAAGCGTACCTGGAGGGTCTTCCCGTCATCCCAAGCTGCACTTAAAACACATATCATAGCATTTAAAGCAAGTTCCTAGGTAAAGCTAAGGGAAGGGTTATGATTTTCTACCAAGTTTCTAATCCTATAGCTAGTCACCACCTATGACGACTAGGTTCTTGTGTTTTGGTTTAAGGACGATTTTCTTCATCAAAGAACAATTAAGTTCAATTGTTCTTATAAATATCCTATCATATCGAGGAAGTGCTTAAGACGAGTCTTAAACATCTTTTCAATACCTCTAGGATTGTTTTAAGTCCAAGAGAATTTAATTATACAAGTGAATTAATCATCTAGGAGTTTAAGTTTTGTCATCTTGCTCAGTGAATTAGGACATTTGAATATCCTATAAGTGAAGTAACACTTCACTTAATACTCTGTTTAGGAGTTATGACAACAAGAGCTTTTGAGGGTAAATTGATGTTCAAGTGATTTGTGATTTAATTTAATTTTAATTAATGGGTTTAAGTTTGGAATAGTGTTCAAGTTGTTTTAGATTTATTTTGAATTCTTTATGTCTTTGGTGATGTCATATTTAATTCAATTTAATTTAATTTAATTTTAATTTAATTTAATTTGGTTTAGTTTTAATTTTAATTTAATTTTATTTTCTTAATTTAATTTTAATTTTATTTTAACTTGATTTTATTTTTTATTTTATTTTATTTTATTTAATTTAATATGTTTTAATTTAAATTAATTTAATTTAGTTTAATTTAATTTAATTTAATGTAATTAAATTAAATTTAAATTAAATTTAATTTAATTTAATTTAATTTAAATTTTAACTTAATTTAATTTTAATTTTAATTTAATATTTTATTTTTTATATTTTAAGGATGATTTAATTTTAATTGTTAAAGTATTAATTTAATTGAAATTTTAGAAGGATTTAATTTAAATGTTTTAACTTTAATTTAATTTAATGATTAAGTCTTTTAGCATTTTAAATCTTGAGTTTGGATTATCATTTTAATTAGGAATTAAATATTATTGAGGTGATTAATTTAGGGATTCTTAAATTAAAGAACAAATGTCTTCTAAATAATATCCCTATTTTAATAATTTCAATTTTTCATCATTCTTCCAAATTTAATTAATTAATTGATTAAGGTTTATTCTTAAAAATGATTGATGGGTTTCTACCCTTTAATTATTTAAATTTCAATCATTCAAATCAGATTAGGATCAAATATTTTACTCTTTCATTTTATTAAGCCTAAAGTTTTAATTAAGGGTTAAAATTTTAATTACCATTTTGCCCTTCAAGCTTAATAATTTCATAACTCACTAAATTGAGCTTAAATGAATATGAAATTTTTATGTGACTTCACTCATATATCAATCAAGACTTTAGAGGAGAAAATGAGATTTTTCTGTATTTAATTTATTTATGTAATTATTTTTGGTGGAAAACAGAGATTTCTAAGGAAAATTCAATAAGATTACCAAGGGAATTTTTCTGTTCTTAAGAAAATTATGGGGCACTCCTAATGACTAGAGGACCACTTGGACCAATTTTGGTGATTTTTTGAATTACATTTTCTTTATTATAATTGTTTTGAGTTTTGGAGTATTAATTAATTTAAAAATAAAATAAAGGTAGAAAAATGAATTTTTTATTTTTCAAAAATCTCTCTGACATCAAGGAAACCAGAGAACCAATTTTTACAATTTTCTGATTTTTTTTTTATTTATTAGAATTATTTTAATGGAAATGCTAGAAAATACATTTTTTTTAAATTTTAAAATTACCTTAGGGCTTTAAAATTTGATATCTCATCATAGAGATTTAAGAAAAATATGGGGTTTATTCCTAAGTGATTAAAGTTCAAAATGTGACATTTTGGTGAATTTTATTATTTTTGTGATTTTTATTATTTTTTAATTATTATAAATATTAAAATAATGCAAAAAATCAACTTTTTTGGAAAATTACAATTTTAATTTTCTTAAATTCCCCTGATATCAGAGAGGCTCCAAAACCAATTTGGTGAATTTTTAAGAAGTATTTTGAAAGTTATGAATTTTTGAAGTTTAAGTTTGGCTAAATAGCTTAATCAACCCATTTGATAGGGCTAACCAAGTCCAATTGACTTCAAACTTTTATGGTGGGTTCCTCTGATCCTAAAGGTCAGTGGAGAATTGATTTCAAGTCAATTTGATGTATGATTAGCTCTAATTAATTAAAGCTCCATTTTGGGTGTTTAAGCCAATTAGGGTTATTACGAGTGAGTTAACTCAAAACCTATTTTCCCTAGGGTCCTCTGGTCACAAGAAACATCACCAAATTTTCCTAGAATTTATTTCACAACATGCTAATTATTAGAATTCAAATACTCAGAATAGTGACCTAGAATTGAAAAAACAATAACTCTTTATAGGGATGGCCTCTGACTTTGAAAAATTCAAGGGATGTCCCCAAATTCAGAGGTTTCAAAAGCCCTATGGTCTCATGCCATGGTGAATTGTATACATGCATGGAGAATTGAAAATGTGCAGAGAATTGAAAATGTGCAGAGAATTGTATACATGCATGGAGAATTGAAAATGTTCAGAGAATTGTATACATGCATGGTCTCATCCCAGGGGGGTTTAGGGCTTGGGATCAGCTGCTCTATGCAAGAGAAGAACAGCCATGGTGGCCACTGGACTTGGGGTAGCTCAGCAAGGGGGAAGTTCAATGTTGGCTCACATGGGAGCTCTCGGGTGTGGTGTTTTTCGGCGATCCAGGTGGCTGGCCGGCAGGCATGGGTCACCCTCAGGTTCAGGTGGGTCAGGGCTTGATGTTTGTGAAGTCAATTGGTTGCTTCTATGTGTAAAGGGTTTGAATCAAAGTGGAATGGGGTAAGGGTATATTTTGGCTAAGTTTGGTCAAATGCATGGATTGGGCTAGGTGCACCTCCCCATGGCTAGTTTGGGCTGAAGAGAAAGTGGTTTAGGTTAGCTTGATTAGTGGGGAAAGGACACCATCCAAGTACAATTAAGTTTAAGCAAGGTTTAGGGGAGACATGGGAGTGGTTAATCACTCTTAAGAGGATCATTAAAGGGTCCCCTCCTCTTGCCATTAATGTCTTGGTGAGGTGGAAAGTAGATTCCATGGCTCTCATGGCTCCGATGTGGCTTATGCATGGCTTCATGGCTCCATTTGGCTTGGGAAAAGTTTAGTCAACTTTCATGAGGAAGGGTGTTGGAATTTTTGATGGATTTAAGGAGAATTGTCATAAGGCTTGATTTGGATTTATTTGGTGATAGATTTTAGAACTTAGGAAGTGTTTTAAATCAAAGGGATGATGAGAGAAATTTCATGTGGGCTTTGTCATGGACTTTGGGCTTTTGAATTTGTCTTGGATGGGCTTTTTAGAAAGGTTTAAGAAAGTGGGCCTTGGGCTTTATGGATGGAAATTTTTGTAAAAGGTTGGGCCAAATAATTATTGGGTTTGCTTTAGGGATGTGTCATGAGTAATTTGAAATAAATTTGAGGTGGTTTGGGCTTGAATTGGGTTGGATTTGGGTTCATTTGGTACATGGGCCAATGTAGGTCAAATTGGGCTAATTTGGGCCAATGTTGGGCTAGGGTTGAAATTGATGTAAAATTAATGTTGGGAAATGTTTATGGGAGTGTTTCAAAGAGGTTTCAACTTTTGTTGGGGTTGGATTTTGGGGTTTGGGTCTATTTGGGTTAAGTTTGGGTTTAGGTCAAAATTGGGCTTTTTGGTTTTGGGTTGAATTTGAGTTGGTTTTGGGTCAAAATTTTGGGCAAATCATGTTAGTTTTTAGTTTGTAGGGATGTTAGGGAAGGTTTAGAAAAGATTTGGGGTTAATTGGAGTTGAATTGGGTTAGTTTGGGCTAAGTTTGGGTCATGGGTCCAAATTGGGCTTTAAGGTCAAAAGTGAAATTGGATTCAAATGCCAATCAAATTGGGCTTGGATTTGGTCTAGATCAGTGTTGAGGATGTTGAATTGAAGTTTAGAATTGAATTGGACCAGAATTTGGGTCAATTGGGTAGGTTTGGTTTGACATTGGGTTCACTTTAGGTTAAAATGAGTCAAATTGGGGATTTTGACAAAAGTGGGGTAAATTGACAAAATTGGCCCATGGTTTAGTTAAAAAAATGAAATTGAGAATATTTGGGATTTTCTGGAATTTTCTGGGAATTTTCTGAATTTTTGGATTTTTGGGTCAAGAGGGGCATTTTGATAATTTGGAGGGTATTTGAGGTATTTTTGGAATTTTGGATATTTTGGTTAAAAAAGGGTTAATTTGAGTGGTGGGAGAATGTTTGAGATTGATTTTGAGGAATTTGGGTGATTTTGGAGAATTTTGAAAAGTTTGGGTAATTTCAAGGGTTTAGGGTAGGCTAGGCGGGTCTGGGGTCCCGGGGGTCAAAAATTGAAAATTTAGAAAATTGAAGATTGGGTAAATGTAAGTGGAATGAAATCGTTTTTGTTGAGCCATGAAGCCATATCATGCCCACATGAGCTATGAAAGGACTCATTTGAGGCATTCACTATGTTGTTCCTAACCCTCTTAGCCAAGGGCTTAGGGGTTAAGGACCATCCATGTGAATCACCTTCATGAGTCAGGAGGTCAAGTTGGGTATGGGTGTGGTTTTAGGAGGTGTGTGAAAGTGTAGTGTATAAGTGTAGTGTGTGTGTAAGTCAGCTCTTCACCAGACCAGGCCACCCAGGGCAGTCCTAAGGCCAAAGAGTCCTATAGGAACTCATCCTTTAAACTTCCACATTTGATTTCAACCCTCTAGGTGATTAGGGGTCTACAATCGAGTTTGTGGAGTTTGCAGGGAGTTAAGAAGTGGTTTGAATTTCTAAGTGGTGGGTCCCAATTCTAATCCTCTAGGATAGTCAAAGGAAAAGCCTAAGGCTTGATCCTAAGTACTAAAAAAAAGGAAGAGAAGACCTCATCAAAAATGAGGTCAACAGAATACTAAACAGAACAATTCATATAATCAAATACCTGATAATGAACATCATAACGAGTAGATGAAATTCATTTAAGTATTCAAACTTCTATCGTAGAAGATAATACATTTGAATTGAAATATGATACTATCTAAATGATACAAAAGAACCATTTTGGGGGAACTCCATCTGAGGATCCAAATTACACAACAAATTTTTTAGAACTTTGCGCTGCATTTTATTATAACGGTGTGTTTAATGACGCTGTTAGACTTTGGCTTTTTCTCTTTTCCATAAGGGATAAAGCTATGTGGTTAAACCTGTTAGCACTGGGATCTATTAGAACTTAGGGTAACTTAGCCCAAAAATTCCTAACAAAGTATTTCCCATCTTCGAAAACTGCTAAACTTTGAAATGATTACTTCATTTTGCCAGTATGAAGGTGATTCAATATACAAAGTGTAAGAAAGATTTCAGGATCTTCTTAGAAAGTATCTGCATCACGCTCTGCCAGATTGGTTAACTATTTAAACGTTTTGTAATGGGTTAGTTGATCCCTTAGATTTATCATTGATCCTGTCACTGGTGGTTCACTGATGTCCAAGCCATTTGATGAGGCTTACTCTTTGATTAAAGAAATAGCTAGAAATAATTTTCAATGGCCTGTGGAAAGGGTGAATCCCAGAAAGGTAGCTAGTGTGTGATACATATGCGTTTTCAATTCTTACTTCTCAAGTTGTAGAAATTTCTATGAAGCTATATCAATCTGGAATGAAACAACCTCAAATACCTCCAGTAATTGAGGAAATTTATTAGGACAAATGGTTGATTCTAGCACTTCATCATTTAAAACCATAAATGCAATTAACAACAGACCTAACAACCATTATTCCAACTTTACAGGTTGGAAGAACCATCCTAACTTTAACTGGAATAATAATTCTGGTTGTAGAAACCAATAATGGGGAAATAATAAAGTAAATCCTTTAGAAAATTAGAATAATCAGGGTAGTACCTACTATAGACCTTGTGATAGACCAAGCATCAACAATAATCCATAATTTAAAGAGAAGAAGTTGCCTTTGGAGGAGGTTGTCTTACAAATAGAGAATCAACTGCAAACTCAAGGTGCAAAAATAAGGAATATAGAGAACCAACTGGGACAAATTGCTAATTCACTTACTAATCGATCTCAAGGAACTCATCCTAGAAACATTGAGATGAAAATTAAAGAGAAGAATAGTGAGCATGTTAAAGTTTTCCAATTATGAATTGGAAAAGATTTAGAAGATGTAGTTTGAAAAGAGAATGAGATTGAAAAAGAGACTATGGAAACTGAAAAACATGAGGCACATGTTTCTTAGGATTTAGAAAAACTAGTATCGTTAACTAAAATTAACTTAGAGAAACCACCACCTCCATTTCCTTAATGAATTAGAATTCGAGAATGTAGTTCAAAATGAGAATGAAATTAAAAAAGAGAGTGTAGAAAATGAAAACCCTAAGGAACATGTTTCTCAAGATTTAGAAAAATCAATTTATGGTGTTCTGGGTACTCGGCTCGTCGCCGTCGATGCCGTGAATTCTCTTATGTCATTGTAGATGTCAGAATGTCTGTCGATGTTTTTGTTGAGTAGTCGCCACACTGTTTAGCTATCATATTTCCCTAATATTCAAGTAAAATTATTCTTTTGGATCATGTTAAGGATCCTTAGATGTTAAGAAACTTTAAGAAGAAAGATAAGAGCTGATAAAATAGAAAACAATAGAATAATGAAATATTAGTGGTAGTAATTACAAAGAAGATTCCAGAAAGCCTTATTTTGGATATCTCCGTAAAGGATAACCACATGGAAAATCAAATAACCAGAGATTTTAGGTGTGATACCTATTTTGAGTTCTTTAATTCTCCTACAGGTGCAAGCTCCTATACTTAATTACATCTTAGACAATTAGGATTGTCTAAGAAAACTCCTGATTAAAGTTAACTCTCGTTCTCTAAGAATTATTCAAGATTAAAGAAGTAAATTTCAATGTTTAATCTTAAGGGTAATAAGTGTCACGTACTACCCTAATGGTTTGGTTTTGTTATTGTTGTTGTTTTGTTTTGTTTCATAAATGTCATTTTGTTTCGTTGTTTATTTTGTTTTATTCTATCAATTTCATTTTGTTCCGTTGTTTGTTTTATTTTTTCAATGTCATTTTGTTTCGTTGTTTATTTTATTTTGTCAATATCATTTTATTATTGTTTTTTTAATGTCATTGTTTTGTTTGTCAATGTCGTTTTGTTTCATTGTTTTTTTGTTTTGTCAATGTCATTTTATTGTTGTTTTGTTAATGTCGTTGTTTTGTTTTGTTATGTCAATTTCATTTTGTTGTTGTTTTGTTAATGTCGTTGTTTTGTTGTTTATAGTTCTGGCTTCAGAATGTCGCCCTACAAAACAGAGTTATCACATCCTTATAACATGCAAAGTAAATCTAAAACGGAACTTATCTTTAAGATGCATGAAAAACAGTGTCGGAGTTATTCTTACAAAAGAAATAATGTCGATTTTATTTCTTATTTGATTTAGTTGGATAAAATTTTAGACAACCTAGTCAAGATGTCCATGGCTCTGCCGTTCCAGAGTCATCGGATGCCTTGATTTACTTAGTCCGAATAGTTTTTAAATAAGGACCGGAAGACTCCTATCAACAATCAGGATTGCATCTTCGTAGATCAAGAACATTGGGGTTCAAGTTACATTTGGTGATCTTTGTTCATTAAGGTTTCATTTAAGTCATAATGTTTTTTTTTGGATTTTAGGTTGGAAAATTTTAAGTTGTTTACGATTTATTAACCAATTAAAATTTTTCATGTGTCATTTTGATTGATTTTTATATGTCAGTTTTGATTTGTTTATTTAAGTCTAATGTATTTTAGACCTAGAGAAATGAGTTAAGTTTATTTATATCTAATTCCTTTAAGATCTAATTAGACTTGAGAATTTTAGATTCAGTGTCATTTGAATCTAATCTTTTTGAGTTAAATTTAATATGAATTAGATTTAGGAGTTTAGATTCAATGTCTTTTGAATATAAATGTTTTGGAGTATGTCTAGTGTAAATTAGATTTGGTAATTGAGATTTAGTGTCATTTGAATCTAATTTTTCGAGTTAAATCTAATATGAATTAGATTTAGGAATTTAGATTCAAATGTCTTTTGAATCTAAAGGGTTTGGATTAATTCTAGTGTAACTTAAACTTGGAAATTTAGATTCAATGTCGTTTGAATCTAAAATTTTTGAGTTAAATCTAATATGAATTAGATTTAGGAATTTAGATTCAAACGTCTTTTGAATCTAAAGGTTTTGGATTAAGTGTAATGTAAATTAAACTTAGGAATTTAGATTCAGTGTCATTTGAATCTATCATTTTCGAGTTAAATCTAATATGAATTAGATTTAGGAATTTAGATTTAATGTCTTTTGAATTTTAAAGGTTTTGACTAAGTCTAAATGTAAATTAAACTTAATGTGTAGGTCCTAATGTTGGTTGGACCTAAGAAATTTGGTTATGTCTAGTATAGGTTAAATTTAGAGTTTTAGGTCCCGATGTCATTTGGGCCTAAAGATTTGGTTGGGTTTAATTCAATTAGGATTGAATGTTGAGTTTAAGTTCAATGTAGGTTGAACCTATGGTTGATGTTTAAATGAATTTTAACTTTGGGTTGATCCTAAGTTAAATGTTTGATTTTAAGTTCAATGTGGATTAAAGCCTAAGTTAAGGGTTTTAACTTAAGTTCAAATTTGGGTTGATCTTAAGTTAAACGTTTAGTTTAGGTTCAATGTGATTTGAACCTAAGTTTAAATATTATGTTAAGTTCAATTTAGGTAGGACCTAAAGTTTATTTAGGTTCAATATTGATTGAACTGAAGTGTTTGAAATTGTTCTAAGTTCAATGTAGATAGGACTTAAGATTTGTTTAGGATTAATCCCAAGGAGTTGGAATGGTTCTAAGTCCAATGTGAGTAGGACTTAAGGTTGATTTAGATCCAATGTAAGTAGAATCTAAAATTTGTTTAGGTTTAATTTGAATCAAACCTAAAGTTTGAAATGGTCATAAGTTCAATGTATTTTGATCCAATGTAAGTAGGATCTAATGTTGGCTTTGGTTTAATATGAATAGAACCTATGGTTTGAAATTATTATAAGTCCAATGTAGGTAGACTTCAGATTAATTTATGTTTTAAAGGTTTGATTTGATTTGAGTTCAAGTTGGGTTGAACCTAAGGTGTTGATTTGATTTAGGTTCAAGTTAGGTTGAACCTAAGAGTTTGATTTGAATAGGTTCAAGTTGGGTTGAACCTAAGAGTTTGATTTGATTTAAGGTTTAATTAAACCTAACATGGGTAAAATTAGCTATTAGGTCTTGTTAAAGTTTGACCTAATTGGGGTTTAAGTTGAATCAAGCCTAATGTAAGTAAGGCTTAATGTGGTTAATTAGATCTAACTAGGGTTAGACCTAATTGGGGTTTATTTATCTTAAGCCTAGTGTAGTTATGGCTTAAAAGAGGTCAATTATATCTATTTGTGGTTTAGACCTAATTAAGGTTTAATTGTCTTAAGTCTAATGTGAGTAATGTTTGATGTGATTAAGTAGGTCTAATTAGGGTTAGACCTAATTAGGGTTATGTTTACTTAAGGCTAATGTAAGTAAGGTCTAATGAGATTAATTAGGTCTGATTAGTGTTATACCCAATTAAGGTTTAGATTTGGTTTGGGTTCAATGTGTTGAACCCAAGAAATTAAGATTTGACTTGAGTTCATTTTATTAAACCTAAAGTTTAAGTTGGTTTAGGTTGACTTAGATTAAATTTAGGTTGAACCTATGGTTTTGGTAGACTATGGTTCAATTTGGGTTAAACCTAGAGTTTATGTCGAGTTAGATCCAGTTTGAGTTGAATCTAAAGTTTGGTTGAGAGGTTCAATGTTGGCTGAACCTATAGATTTGGTTAGGTTCAATGTAGGTTGAACCTAAGGTTAGGTTAAGTTAGGTTTAATGTATGTTGAACCTAGAGGTTTGATTAGGTTCAATTTGGGTTGAACATAAATTTTGGTTAAGTAAGGTTCAATGTAGATTGAACCTAAGGTTAGGATAACTTGGCTTCAAGTTAGGTTGAACCTAAGTTAAAAGTTAATTTATGTTCTTTGTAAGTTGAACCTGAGGTTTGATTGACTTGGGTTCAAGTTAGATTGAACCTAAGTTAAGGTTTGAGTTAGGTCCAATGTGTGTTAAACCTAAAAAGGTTTGGGTTAACTTGGGTTCAAGTTAGGTTGAACCTAAGTTAAGGTTTGTGTTAGGTTCAATGTGGGTTGAACCTAAAGGTTTTGTTAACTTGGGTTCAAGTTTGGTTGAACCTAAGTTAGAAATTAATTTAGGTTCAATATGGGTTGAACCTAAGGTTTGGTTAACTTGGGTTCAAATTAAGTTGAACATAAGTTAGAAGTTGATTTAGGTTCAATATGAGTTGAACTTTAGGTTTGGTTAACTTGGGTTCATGTTAGGTTAAACCTAAGTTAAGTTTTGAGTTAGGTCCAATGTAGGTTGAACCTAAAAGGTTTGGGTTAATTTGGGTTTAAGTTAGGTTGAACCTAAGTTAAGGTTTGAGTTAGGCTCAATGTGGGTTTAAGCTAAGGTTTGGTTAACTTGTGTTTAAGTTAAGTTGAACCTAAGTTAGAAGTTGATTTAGGTTCAATATGGGTTGAACCTAAGGTTTGTTTAACTTGGGTGCAAGTTAAGTTGAACCTAAGTTAGAAGTTGATTTAGGTTCAATATGGGTTATACCTAAGGTTTGGTTAACCTAAGTTAAGGTTTGAGTTAGGTTCAAAGTGGTTTAACCTAAATGTTTGATCTGATTAGGGTTAAAGTTTAATTAAACCTGGTTTCAATATGGTTTAATTAGATTAATTAAACTTAATAAGGGTTAGGCCTAATTAGGGATTAGGGTTAATTAAACCTAATTTGGGTAAGTTTTAATTGGTTTAACTAGATTAATTAGACTTAATTAGGGTTGGGTCTAATTATGATTTTTGATTAATTAAACTTAATTTGGGTAAGTTTAATTGGTTTAATTAAACCTAATTACGGTGTGGTCTAATTTGGGTGTATGGTTAATTAAACCTAATTTGGGTAAGGTATAATTGGATTAATTAGACCTAATTAGGGTTAGGTCTAATTTGGATTTATGGTTAATTAAACCTAATTTGGGTAAGGTTTAATTGTATTAATTAGACCTAATTAGGGTTAGGACTACATAGGGTTTACGATTAATTAAACTTAATTTGGGTAAGGTTTAATTGGATTAGTTAGACCTAATTAAGGTTAGATCTAACTAGGGTTTATAGTTAATTAAATCTAATTTGGGTAAGGTTTAATTGAATTAATTAGACCTAATTAGGGTTAGGTCTAATTATGATTTATGGTTAATTAAACCTAATTTATGTAAGGTTTAATTGGATTAATTATACGTAATTACGGTTAGGTCTAATTAGGGTTTAGGATTAGTTAAACAAATTATGTTTAATTTGATTAATTAGACCTAATTAGGGTTTATAGTTAATTAAACCTAACTTGGGTAAGGTCTAATTAGATTAGTTAGACCTAATTAGGGTTAGTTCTAATTATGATTTATGATTAATTAAACCTAATTTGGGTAAAGTTTAATTAGATTAATTAAACCTAATTAGGTTTAGGCCTAATTAGGGTTTATAGTTAATTAAACCTAATTTGAGTAAGGTTTAATTATATTAATTGGACCTAATTAGGGTTAAGTCTAACTTGGGTTTATGGTTAAGTAAACCTAATTTTGGTAAGGTTTAATTTGATTAATTAGACCTAATTAGGGTTAGGTCTAATGAGGGTTAAGTTTATCTTAAACCAAATATAATTAAGGTTTAAGGTAACTAATGAGGTCTAATGAGGGTTTAAACCTAATTAGGGTTTGTTTTGTCTTAAACCTAATGTAAATGAGGTTTAAGTTGATTAATAAGGTCTAATGAGCGGTTAGACCTAATTAGGTTTATGGTGTAAAACTTAACGTGATTAAGGCTTAACAGAGTTTAATCAGGTCTAATTGATGTCTTAGACCAAATTAGGGTTTATGGTGTTCAACCTAATGTGGTTAAGGTCTAACATGGTTTAATTAGGTCTAATTGGTGACTTAGAACTAATTGGGGTTTATTAATTTAAACCTAATGTGGTTAAGGTCTAAATTGGTTTAATTATGTCTAATTGATGTCTTAGACCTAATTGGGGTTTATTAAGTTAAACCTAATGTGGTTAAGATCTAACTTGGTTTAATTAGGTCTAAATGGTGTCTTAGACCTAATTGGGGTTTATTAAGTTAAACCTAATGTGATTAAGGTCTAACTTTGTTTAATTAGGTCTACTTGGTGTCTTATTAAGTTAAACCTAATGTGGTTAAGGTCTAACTTGGTTTAATTAGGTCTAATTGATGTCTTAGAACTAATTAGGGTTTGGATGAGGTGTAAATTCATATGGGTTCAACCTAAGTCATAGGTTTGGTTTTCATTTGGATTTGGGTTCATATGGGTTGAATCCAAATGTTCAAGGTTTAACTTGAGTTTATGTGAGTAAACCCAAGGAGTTTTGATTTCAGTTTCGGGTTCATATGGATTGAACCTAGGTGTCTAAAATTTAGTTTGGGTCCATTTTGATTAGACCCAAAGATTTTTAATTTTGACGTATAGATTCATGTAAGTTGAACCTAAGTATTTAGAATATGATATAAGTTCATTTGGGTTGAACCCAAAGCTTCAGGGATGTGACTAAGCCCAATTGTTGTTAAGGCTTAGTTTTACTCTAGGTCTAATTAAGAATTAAACCTAAGGATTAGGATTAGGTCATTCAAAGCAATCCTTCAAGCCTAAGGGTTTTTTTATTTGTAAATTTGAAAATATAAAATTTTTTCCTAAGAGGTTAAAATGTCATTTTAATTTTGCAAAGGTTACAAATTGCCATTTTAAGGTTTGAATTCATAACCCTAAACTTTCAACCAATTTCCCATTTAATTTCCAATTTTCCTAGTTTTTATAATTACTTTTGAAATAATTACAAAGTTTGATGAAAATTGGCGAATTTAATTTTAGGGAATTTTTCCTAGCCTTGGAAATAAAATAATCTCATCAAAACAATCATATCCCTAAAGGCTATATGGGTGCTTTGTGATGGTTTTCTTCATAAAGACTAAAATTCAAGCAAGGAATTAGATTTAAGGTCACATATCTGGTCTTAAGAGGTGAGGCCTCAATCGAGCATGAGAGGAAGGTTCATTTGTTCCTTGCAAAGTCTTTCATAATTCCAATCGAGCTGAGGTGTGTTGGAGTTTAAGAGCTTTTCCTCTCATTCTCCCTACTTTGTGAGCTCACGGGTATGGCTTTTTATAGCCACGGGGAAGACATGGATAATCATAGGATTGCTTGAAGAAGAAGAAGATAAGTAGCTCATGATGGCTTATCTTGGTGATCCTAACTTGTTTTTCCCTTATTGGTTAATCCATGATGTGGATAAAAGTTCTTAGATCCACCTCCCTCATATAAATTCACGAGCCATTTAATGAATTGGGGACGAGATGACACATATGCCTTGTCATTCCCAATTTTCATAATTTGGTCATGATGACCCTAATTATGTTTAAGATAAGGGTTTAAATGGGTCATTCTCTTATTGGATGGAGGTGGTGGTGAGTGATGAGCTCACCATATATTCACTCCAAATTTCATGAAGGAATGACACATAAGCTTCTCATTCCCTCTCTTTCATGGTTTGGTTGTGATGAACCTAACCATGGTGAAGATTTGGCTTGTAGTTTTCAGCCTCCTTCCATTGGTTAGCTCATAAGGTGGATATGAGCATAAGATAGGCTAGTAAGACCTTCCCATATACTTCCTGCCAATCATTTAATAAGTTTGTGGAGAGGATGCCCCATGGGTCCTCTCTTTCCTCACTTCTATGGAATGTAATGATGAAGCCAATTATGATGGGAAGAATGGAATGGTTAAGCTTCTTTCTTCATTAGATTAGGAGGGATGTGAGTGATGACTTTTCCCCATCCTTATTCAAAATTTATGAGGGAATGAAACCTCATTATTCCTTTCATGATGGTGTCATAATGATTTTTTTTGTCTTTTGTCAAAGGGGTGACTCATATCCCTCTTCATTTCATTTTTTATGATTTAATCATAATGACCATAATTATGTCTGAGATAAGGTTTTAGATGAGTTTTTCTCTCATTGGATTATTCATGAAGTGGATAGAGCTCTTGGATCAACCTCCCCCATATAAACTCATTAGCCATTTAATGAATTTGGGATGAGATGACATATACGCCTTCTCATTCCCAATTTTTATCATTTGGTCATGATGACCAAAATTATGCATGAGATAAGGTTTTAGATGGGTCCATCTCTTATTGGAGGGAGGTGGTGGTGAGTGATGAGCTCACCATGTCTTCCTTCCATGTTTCATGAAGGAATGACACATCATCCCCCCTTCATGGTGGCTTCATGATGATTTTTTGTCTTTTGTTAAGGTTGATATGTCATGGGTCATAATAGGTTTTATGAGTCATAGGTGACCTATTAGTGACCCTACACATGTCAAATTAATTTTAAAAATAATTTATGAATTTTAGATGTCATATGTGATGTCATGTGTCATGTCATATGTGATGTCATTTGTGATGTCATATGTGCTATCATGTGTGATGTCATATGTGTTATTATATGTGATGTCATGTGTGATGTCATATGTGATGTTATGTGTGATGTCATGTGTGATGTCATATGTGATGTCATTTATTTTATTTTAGGGTTATGTGATTATAATTTCATTTTAAATTAATTATGTAATTAATTTAAAATGTATGAAATTATAATATTAATGCATAAATTGGTCAAAATGATTTTGGGTTTTTACCATTTGATTAATTTTATCAATTTGGTTCAAAATTGACTATTTTGACCCAAGTTGATCAAGGTTGACCGTAGTTGACCTGGTTTAACTAAGGTTGACTATGATTAACCAGGGTAGACTAAAATTGACCAGGTTTGACCAAAGTTGACCAGGTTTGACCAGAGTTGACTAGGGTTGACCAAAGTTGACCATGGTTGACCAATTTTGACCAAAGTTGACTAAGGTTGATCATGATTGACCAGGGTTGACGTTGACCAAGGTTGACCAAGTTTGACAATGGTTGACCAGGTTTGACCAAAGTTGACCATGGTTGACCAAAGTTGACTAAGGTTGACCATGATTGACCAGGGTTAACTAAAGTTGACCATGGTTGAACAAGTTTGACCAAATTTGACCAAATTTAAATAAAGTTTACCATTGTTGACCATGTTTGACCAAAGTTGACCAAGGTTGGCTATGGTTGATTAAGGTTGACCATGATTGACCAGGGTTGACCAATGTTGACTAATGTTGACCAAGATTGACCAATTTAGGTCCAGGGTTGCCATTTGGCTCAATGTGGTGGTCATTAGGTCATGGATTAATCATTTTGACCAAGTTTAACCATCTTAGGTCAAGGGTTAACCAGATGGTCAATGCGGTGGTCTTTAGGTCATGGATTGACCCTTTTAACCATGTCTGACCATTTATGTCATTGATTTGACCATAGGGTCGATTTAGTGGTCATTAGGTCATGGATTAATCATTTTGATCAAATTTGACCATCTTAGGTCAAGGGTTGGCCAGATGGTCAATTGGTAGTCTGATCATTTTAGGATGTCATGTTAGTTTGATCCAAATAAAGGTTCGTTGAGGTCAATCCAATTTTTAGGGTTTTAAGAAATCTCTAGAGAAGTTAAAGGGGTTAATATTGGTAGAATTCCTCCTAGGATGTATTTAATGACCATAGTGATCGTTAGATCTGTAAGGAGATGTCTGAGGATCTTGAGCCAATGAAGATGGCTTAAGATATATCTTGTATGTGAGTGTCAATTTCGGTCCTCATAAATGTGAGGTCAACACCAGTCTCTCCAACTAAAATAAACATAGAGAAAAAACCATCTCCATTTCCTTAAAGACTTGGATATTAGAAGCTGGATCAATAATTTTTAAAATATTTTGATGTATTGAAGAAGTTAACTATTAATATTTTGTTCACTAAAGTTCTGGAGAAAATGCTTAGTTATTTAAATTTCATGAAGGATAATTTTAATAAGAAAAGAAAGTTTAGAGATTATGAGACAATTGTAGTTAGTGAAGAGTGAAACACTATAATTCAGTAGAAGCTTCCTCTAAAACTTAAGGATTCTAAGAGATTTACTATTCCCTGTGTAATTGGAGAAAGATTTTTGGAAAAGGTTTATGCGATTATGTAGCTAGTATAAACCTTATTCCCTTATCTATTTTCAAAAGGTTAGGATTAGGAGACATTTCTCCGACTATTGCAACCCTTCAATTAGCTGGTTGATCGATCACTTATCGAAAGGGTGTTAGAGATGTTTTAGCTAAAGCAAATAAATTTATCTACTCTGTTGACTTCATTGTGTTAGATATAGAGGAAGATAAATAAATTTCATTTTTTGTAAGGAGACATTTCCTAGCTACAAGAAATTGAAATTTAGCCTTTAGGAAATATCAATTTCCTTTACCCTTTTTAGATCATATCTTGGATGAACTAGCTAGTCACTGAGATATTTTCTTTTTAGATGGATATTATGGATATCGTTAAAAATCTATAGCTCCTGAGGATCAAGAAAAGTCCACGTTTACAATACCTTATTGGACTTTCACTTTTAGAAGAATGCCCTATGAATTATGTAATGAACCTGCCACTTTCTAAAGGTGCATGATGTCTATTTTCTGTGACTTGATTGGCATTAGATAGAAGCTTTCATGGATGATTTGTTAGTAATTGGAACTTAATTTGATTGATGTTTAGATCACTTAGCAAAGGTGCTAAACTATGGTGTAGAGACTAACCTTGTTCTCAATTGAAAAAATGTCAATTTATGGTCGCAGAAAGAATTATTCTGGGACATAAGATATCTGAAAATGGCATGGAAGTGGACCCAGCAAAAAGTTAATTAATTGTAAACTACCTCCACCTACCAATGTAAGGGAGGTTAGAAGTTTTATTGGACATGCTGGATTCTATAAGCGTTATATAAAAGATTTCTCAAAAATCACCAAGCCTTTATGCCATCTTTTAGAAAAAATGTACTATATAACTTTGATCAAGATTGCCTAAATACTTTTAATATATTAAAGAAAAAATTAGTCACCGCTTATTATAGTATAACCTGATTGAGGGACATCATATAAGTTGATGTGTGATGCGAGTGATTATGCTATTGGGATAGTGTTAGGAAAATGGCATGACAAAATTTTTAAAGCTATACTATGCCAGTAAACCCTTAATTAAGCACAAATTAATTACACTATAACTGAGAAGGAGTTACTAGAAATAGTATATGCTTTTGACAAATTCAGATCTATTTAATTTGAACTAAATGTATTACCTATTAGATATTCTATTCTGATGAAGGATACTAAACCAAGATAAATTAGATGGGTCCTTTTGATGCATGAATTCAATATTAAAATAGTGGATAGGAAAGGATCGGATAACCAAATCACTGGCCTTTTATCTAGATTGGAACAGGGAGATACTTATACTTATGAAGTTAATATAATGAAATTTTCCCTGATGAACAATTGTACGTTGTTGCTGAGTGGTGTATTCTGTGGCATGTTGATAGTGAATTTTATTGTTAGTGATATTATACTGTATGGATTAATATACCATCAATGATAAAAGTTTATTCATGGATGACCCACATTTATTTAAAAAGTGTAAGGATCAAGTTAATAGAAGATGTGTACTTTTAAAAGAAACCCATGAAATTATTCAGAAATATCTTGATTCTGAGTTTGGAGGACACTTTAGTATTAATAGAACTACGTTTAAGATTTTACAACCTTGATTTTATTGTCCTACTCTGTTTAGATATATGAACACACACACACACACACATAGATTATAATTATATATATATATATATATATATATATATATATATATATATATATATATATATATATATATATATATATATATATATATATATATAAATGGCGGTCGAAGGTCTAAGTGCTTTGCAAGGGGTCCCAGGATGATGACCCGACCCGCAATTACACGATAAATTAACTTCCAAAAGATGGCCAAAAACTTGACCCGATTTATAAATAGCGGCTAGTGTGCAAAATCTTAAATGATATAAAAATTAGAAAATATTTTACACACTAGGAGTACTACGCAAGTATACGTATCGTTTCAAGTAATATAGAGTTTTCTTTTAAAAACCCCGATATCGATCCCACGAGGAAGTGAAGTAAGAGGTCTTTAGTCAAATTCTAGTCTACTACTAATAGTCCTTAGTTTGGAATGTCGATTAAAATTGTGTTTTATCTAGCAACTACTCCTAAATACAAGAGTTAAATGTAATAGTAACTATAACTAAATGCAAATAATAATTCTAAAGATAACCCTTTTTGAATGAGTTGGTTTGAAGAATTTTGAGATATTAAAACTACTATTCTTATGTAATGAAATAGATAATGTATAGGAATGAGATGCATTTAATATTGTATGTGCCAAATAGGAGCAATCCTATTCTTTACCCTTTGGTCCAAGCATAAAGAACATTGACTAATCCTATGCTTGATTACTAAAACTGCGGCTAGGCTGGGAGGATACCGGCTCTCACTTCGGAGCTCCCACATTCCCCTCGCCTGAGGGCTAACAATCTACACTTCAGCACCCAAACGATAGGACCGAATTGAAGATTTTAGCCTGTCACTCTAAAATCTCCAATTCTACGCCCGATAATTATATTTCCCTATTTATTTGCATTCAATCCCCATGAACGTCACCATCCATGGAATTTGAATGTGGTTTCACTTTGTTGAGAATTACACTACCCTTTCGGGTCGATGCAATTACAACGAATTTTAACACTACAATGGGCCCTTATTGCAATGTAAATAAAGTGCAAGTAAAAACCATGACATTTATAATTAAAAAAATCTTTTAGCAAGCATCCCAATATCCTAATCATGAATCCTATTCATTGCAAAAGAAAAGTAAAATGAAAAGAATGGCATAATCTTCTCAAGTCATGATTTTCAAAGAAGAAGAAAGAGTAAGAGAGATGCATCACAAAGCATGAAGAAAACACAAAGGAAACTTTATTTAACCAAAGCAATGTTGACCTCATTTTTGATGAGGTCTTCTCTTCTTCTCTTTAGTACTTAGGATCTAGCCTTAGGCTTTTCCTTTGACTATCTTAGAGGACTAGAATCGGGATCCACCATCTAGAATTTTAAACCACTTCTTAACTCCCTGCAAACTCCACAAACTTGACCGTAGACCCCTAATCACCTAGAGGGTTGAAATCAAATGTGGAAGTTTAAAGGATGAGTTCCTATAGGACTCTTTCGGCCTTAGGACTGCCCTAGGTAGCCTGGTCTGGTGAAGGGTTGACTTGCACACACACTACACTTTCACACACCTCCTAAAAACACACCCATACCTGACTTGACCTCCTGACTCATGTAGGTGATTCACATGGATGGTCCTTAACCCCTAAGCCCTTGCTAGGAGGGTTAGAACAACATGGTGAATGCCTCAAAATGAGTCCCTTCATGGCTCGTGTGGGCTTGATATGGCTTCATGGCTCAACAAAAATGATTTCATTTCACTTACATCCACCCAATCTTCAATTTTCCAAATTTTCAATTTTTGACCCCCCGGGACCCAACACCCGCCAACCTACCCAAAGCCCTGAATAGCCCAAATTTCTCAAAAATTTCCAAATCACCCAAATTTCTCCAAAATCAATCTCAAACATTTCCACATCACTTAAATTGATCATCCATAACCAAAAATGCCAAAAATTCCAAAAATACCCCCCAATACCTTCCAAATACCCAAAATACCCCTTTTGACCCAAAAATCCAAAAATTCAGAAAATTCCCAGAAAATTCCAGAAAATCCCAAATATTCCCAATTTCATTTTGTTCAACTACACCATGGGCCAATTTTGTCAATTTACCCCACTTTTATCAAAACCCCCAATTTGACCCATTTTAACCCAAAGTAAACCCAATGTCAAACCAAATCTACCCAATTGACCCCAATTTTGGTCCAATTCAATTCTAAACTTCAATTCAACATCCCCAACACCAATCTAGACCAAATACAAGCCCAATTTGATTGGCATTGGGATCCAATTTCACTTTTGGCCTTAAAGCCCAATTTGGACCTATGACCCAAACCTAACCCAAACTCACCCAATTCAACTCCAATTAACCCCAAATCTTTTCTAAACCTTCCTTGACATCCCCATAAACAAAACACTAGCATGATTTGCCCGAAATTTAGACCCAAACCCCACTCAAATTCAACCCAAAATCAAAAAGCCCAATTTTGACCTAAACCTAAACCTAGCCCAAATGAGCCCAAATCCTAAAATCAAAACCTAACTAAAGCCAAAACCTCTTTGAAACACTCCCATAAATATTTCTCAACATTTATTTTACATAAATTTCAACCCTAGCCCAACATTGGCCCAAGTTAGCCCAATTTGACCTACATAGGCTCACTTGCCAATTAAACCCAAATTCAAACCAATTCAAACCCAAATCACCTCAAACTTGTTTTAAATCACTCATGAAGCATCCCTAAACCAGGCTCAACAATTATTTGGCCCAAGTCTTTACCAAAATTTCATCCCAAAATCCATTTTAAAATTCAAAAGCCCACTTTCCTAAACCATTTAAAAGCCCATCTAAAACCATTTCAATGAGCCCAAAATTGATTCTAAAGCCCATATGACATTTTCATTTGTCATCCATTTGATGAAAATCATTCCCTAAGTTTCAATTCCATCATCAAATAAATCTAAATCAAGCATCATGCCAAATTACCCAAAAATACCAAAATATTTCTAAAACCCTTTTCATGAAACAAATCAACCTTTTCCCAAGCCAAATGGAGCCATGAACAAGCCATTCTCAAGCCACATGAAGCCATGAGGGCTTTGACTTGTCATTAGTCCATTTATGGCAAGAAGAGGGGGTTCTTTCTTAAACCTCCTTTAACCTTTTTTACCTTAAGCATGTCACACACTAAACCATGCTTAGCCACCTCACCATGGATGGAGACTTCACCACTCCATGGCAGCTGACCTAACCGATCCTCTCAGCCCAAAATCGAGCCATGGGGAGGTGCACCCAACCCAAACCAATGGGTTGACCAAATGGAAGCCAAAATGACCCCTTCCCCATTCCATTGTGATTCAACCACTTTACACATGGCAGCCACCAATTGCCTTCACAAACATCAAGCCCCGACCCACTCGACCCCGAGGGTGACCCATGCTCGCCGGCCGCCCACCCCGGCCGCCGGAAAACACCATGGCCGAAAGCTCACATATGAGCCAACATTGGAATTCTCCATTGCTGACTTGTCCCAACCCAAATGGATAGCATGGCTGTTCTTCCCTCGACCTAAGCAGCTGATCCCAACCATTAAACCCCCCTGGGAGAGCCTCCGACCATGCCTATTTAAACACCACCCCTCACGGCCATGAGAGGAGAGTTGCAAAAACCTTGCCAAAACTCGCCAAAATTGTTCCGCACCCCTCCTCATACACGAGCACTTGATCCCCGATGAGATCCCCCCGCCATTTCTTCTCTGCGAGCTCAATTTCAGTAGTCGAAATCCAAGCCCAAAACCAGGACACTCCTCCACAGCTGAGCCAATCCCCAAATTGATTGTCTCTACACCTTCACCGTACCAAGGGAAGGTGTCCACCGATAAAAGCCCCATCTCCGAGTCACCCAGCTTGCTCCAGCCTCCAAGCTTTGTGATCGGCCGTGGTCGAAGTTCAACCTGGACAATTCACTGCACAGGAGACTTCATCTGGAGCTTGCTAGGACCCAATCGAAGGTGCAGCAACTCTCAGATCGAAGCCACACTTCTCTGAGCAAAGGTATGAGCTAATTCTTCATCCCGAGCTTCTGGAGATTCTCCATTTCAAATGCCTTAATTTCAATGCATGTTTACCGTATGGATGTGTTCGTCTCTTCAAGACGAATCCATAGAGCATAAGAACACGAAAATCCATCGAGAATCGAGTGAGTTCTTAGGGTTAGAGTGTGGACGGTCACGGGATCACACCCGGTCATGGACGATGAACGGATGCCGTCCATTTAATACACGCGCGCACGGACGGCCGGGATCGCGCCGGATGAGAAGACGGAGCGATACGGCCGGGTCCCGGAGCGCCGACGCGGATGGCGGCGTCGAATGGAATCGTGACGCGTGTGCCTTCGGAGACGCTAAGGTCGACGCGGCGCCGCGTCACTTAAGTAGATAAATAGGGATATTTTCTATTTATTTAATTCCCGTAACTTTAAAAATTCATAACTTTGTGTAGAAAAATCACAAAAATAAAATAAAAATACCCTCTTGCTCAGTGAACAGAGGAGAATAATGTGGAAAGGAAATTAATTAATTTTGTCCAGTATTTTATTTTTAATTAATTATTTACTCCCTGCATTGTTTTAATTCTCCATGCATGTATACAATTCACCATGGCATGAGACTATAGGGCTTTGAAGCCTCCGAACTTAGTGGACATTCCCTGAATTTTCCAAGGTCGAGGCCATCTCTCGTGAAAAGTTATTGATTTTTCAAATGCATGTGGCTGCTTTAAGTATTTTAATTTAAAAAATTAGCATGTTGTGAAATAAATTCTAGGAAAATTTGGTGATGTTCCTTATGACCAGAGAACCCTAGGAAAAATAGGATTTGAGTTAATTCACTTAGATTAACCCTAATTGGCTTAAACACCCAAAATAGGTTTCTAATTAATTAGAGTTAACCATAGATCAAATTGACTTGAAATCAATTCTCCACTGACCTTTAGGATCAGAGGAACCCATCATAAAAATTTGAGGTCAATTGGACTTGGTTAGCCCCACTAATTGGGTTAATTAAGCCACTTAGTCATTTTAAATTTTAAAAATTCATAACTTTCAAAATATCTTTCAAAAATTCACCAAATTGGTTTTGGAGTCTCTCTGATATCAGGGGAGTTTAAGAAAATTAAAATTTCAATTTTCTAAAAAAGTTGATTTTTAATATTATTTTAATATTTTTAATAATTAAAAAATAATAAAAATCACAAAAATAATAAAATTCACCAAAATGTCATATTTTGAATTTCAATCACTTAGGAACAAGTCCCATATTTTTCCTAGGTCTATTTAGTGAGATATTAATTTTTAAAGCTCTAGAGTAATTTTAAAATTAAAAAAAATGTATTTTCTAGCATTTTCACTAAAATAATTATAATAAATCAAAGAAAAATCAGAAAATTGTAAAGTTTAGTTCTCTAGAATCCTTGATATCAGAGAGAATTTTAAAAATTATAAAATTTATTTTTCAACATTTATTTTATTTTTAAATTAATTAATACTCCAGAACTTAGAATAATTCTAATAAATAAAATATAATTCAAAAAATTACAAAATTTGGTCCAAGTGGTCCTCTGGTCATTAGGAATGTCCCCTAATTTTCTTAAGGACAGAAACTTTCCCTTGGTCATATTATTGAATTTTCCTTGGAAATTTCTATTTTCTACAAAAAATAATTATATAAATAAATTAAATAAAAAAAAATCACATTTTCTCCTCTCATGTCTTTATTGACACATAAATGAAGTCACATAAAAATTTCAAGTTCATTTGAGTTCAATTTAGTGAGTTATGAAATTATTAGGCTTAAAGGGCAAAATGGTAATTAAAATTTTAACCCTTAATTAAAACTTTAGGTTTAATAAAAATCAACAAGTAAAATATTTGATCCTAATCTGATTTGGATGATTGAAATTTAATAATTAAAGGGTAGAAACCCATTAAGCAATTTAAAATGATTAAACTTTAATTAAATAATTAATTGAATTTGGAAGAATAATAAAATTGGAATTATTAAAATAGGGATATTATTAGGAAGAGGTTTATTCTTTAATTTAAAAAATCCCTAAATTAATCATCTCATTAATATTCAACTCTTAATTAAAATGATAACTCAAATTTAAAATATTAAAAGACTTAATCATTAAACTAAAATTAAATCATTAAACTCTTTCAAAAAAATTTTTAAATTAAATTAAATTAAAATTAAATTAAATTAAATAAACAAATTAAATTAAATTAAATGAATTAAATACATTAAATTAAATAAATTAAATTAAATTAAATTAAATAAAATTAAATAAATAAATTAAAATTAAATAAATAAATTAAACTAAATTAAATAAACTAAATTAAGTTAAAATTAAATTAAAATTAAATTAAGAAATTAAATCAAATAAATTAAATTGAATTAAATTAAATCAAATCAAACCAAATTAAATTGAATTAAATTAAATTAAATTAAAATAAATTAAATTAAGTTGAATTAAATAACCTCACTTAAGACATGAAGAAATAAATCTAAAATAACTTGAACACTATTCCAAACTTAAATCATTAATTTGAACTTAAATTTGAATCACAAACCATTTGAACACCAATTTACCCTCAAGAGCTTTAGTTATCATAACTCCTAAACAGAATATAAAATGAAATGTTACTTCACTTATAGGATATTCAAATGTCCTAGTTCACTGAGCAAGTTAACAAAAAATCGAAAACCTCGAACGATCGATTCATTTACACAATTAAATTCATTTGGACTTAAAACAATCCTAGAAATATTGAAAAGATGTTTGGGATCTCTCCTAAGCACTTCCTCAATATGATAGGATGTTGATAAGAACAATTGAACTTAATTGTTCTTTGATGAAGAAAATCGTCTTCAAACTAAAAACACAAAGAACCTAGACGTCATAGGAAATGACTAGCTATAGGATTAGGAATTTGGTAGAAAACCATAACCCTTACCTTAGCTTTACCTAGGAAATTGCTATGAATGCTTAAATGCTCTAAATTGTGTTTTAAGTGCAGCTTGGGATGACGGGAAGACCCTCCAGTACGCTTTTATTTTATTGCAATTTATTTTACTGAAATTTATTTAATCGCATCGCACTTACTTTTTCTTGCATGATAAACAACAGTTGCATGAAAACCTACACCTTTAGGACAGAAACCAAAACTGAAACCCATAACTAAATTAAAAGACACTACAAGATAAAATTCACCTCCACAACATTTCAAAGTATAAAACAACTCAAAATTTAATCACAAACAGAACACAAAACTACAATTACAACTAAATTAAAACGTCTTGTTGGATGATCGGGAATATCTCGGATGATGTAACCTACGTGTTGCTAACGGGATTTCCCACGGTCTAAATGAAAGTGTGGAACTCATTCGATTGAGTTTAGCAAATTCATCTGGACTAAGTGAATCCGATAAAAATAATGATGCCGGAAGGATGGAACCGTGGGATCTTAACCGGTGTCGTTATAATCAACTTTAAGATTTGTTTTAATTAAAACACAAAAAACACTTGGAAATTAAAACTTCTCTAAACCAGAACACTTCTCCCATCTCTTGATTTATGATTTCTAAAACTAAACCTCTGCAACAACAAGGAGCTCGGAGCATGGTGGGCAGCACGGCCATCGTCGTCAGCAAAACTTGAACCTACATCAACAAAACTTTCCTAGAATTAAATAACAAAGCCATAGGACTTCGAGGTAGTTTGCCTAGTGCAACATAAATCCTCAACTCTTCGTTAGGCATTTGCATTGCAAATTAAGCCCTAACCGGTCTTAGGATTCCGAGGTAGTTGTCCGATACGAAATAAACCCTCACATCTTCCGAGCAATTTGTATGGTTCTATCATATAAATATAAGCCCTAATTAACTAAATTGGCAAGATTAAAACATTAAATAAACATTAGGACTTTCCTAAATCCAAGCCAAACAATAGGATAGTCGGGAGATTACCGAAGTCCGCTTCGAATCCGTGATCTCTTCTACTTTTCTTCCTTTGAATTCCCAAAATAAAAATGTTCTAAATTTGATCCATCCCCTATTGAAATTTCCAAAATTCAATCCTTTTGAAAACTTAAACTTTGAAATTCTCGAGAGCAGAATTATTGATTATTATCGAGAGTTTTCTTAGGTGATTCCCGTCACTTAAGATGTAATTAACTATAGGGGCTTGCCCTTATAGGGAACTTTAAGAACCCGAGTAATATAAACCCCGTTTAATAGTTTCATATTAAGCAGGGGAATTTGTCGGCTTATAAAATTGGTTCGCAGACCAAACGGATGTCACAAACCTTTCTAGTTTATTTAATCGAGCCCTATTATCAAGCAGTGTGTCTATTCTTCGGGATAGATACACGGTTTGTGGTGCGGCGCTCGTTTATATAAACTATTCGGGATGTGAGATCAGTTTGATTCCATATCTTAAAATTTTCAAATTTAAAATTATTTTCAAAATCAAATACTACTTTTCAAATTATTTATTTAAATTAAATTAAAATTCGCCGACAATTTCTGTAGGCAACTCCCTTTTCAAAATAAAACACATAACCTAAAAATATGCCGACAAGCAAATCCACTAAAAAAATGTTTACAAAATTATAAGATAATGAAGAACAATACTTAGCTTTTTCCCTTTGAAAGAAAGACGAAGATCTCTCCCATACAGTCTCCCGACGATCCATGCAATGCTAGCAAAAATCCCTTACAAATTCTCTCAAAATCTCCTCTCCAATTTCTCCAAAAGGGTAGATATCTACATTTCTACTCTTAATCTAAGAATCCTAAACATTCCTCTAAGTTCTTCTCTCCTTTCCTCTATTTTTTTCTCTACTTTTCTAACCTATATTCGCCATTTTAAAGATTATGGACGAAGTTTGAAGAGTTTCCTTAAGCACCCCTTCGAAAAAGTGTCAAAATATGTCGAATATTGGCCCAAAACCGCCAAATGTCGGTTCATGGTTGTCTGGGCCACTGTCGGTGGGTTCGAGGCCGCTGTCAGTGGCCTTTTTGGCCATTTTTTGTCTATCTCAGGAAAATTTCACCGTCGGCGAGATCGAGGCCGCCGTCGGTGAGATGACTCTGCGCAGCTCCACCGTTTGGCTCTGTTTGGCTCCGTTTTAGCTCCGTTTCGCCCTATTTTAGCTTCGTTGCGTTCGTAACAGACAGCTCTACAAAATAAGCATAAAAATAACCTTTCTTTAAAGTGTAATCTCATTTAAAAAATTTAAAGAAGTGTAAACGAGATTAAGCATCAAAAGACTTATCGAAAGGTGTTAGGGCAGAATTTCATTTTTTGCTCATTTTTGCTCCAAATTGCACCGTTATTGTTTCCTTTTGCTCCAATCACCATTTCTTGTACCTAAATAAAAAAATATACAAAATACCTTCCTTTAAAGTGTAATATCATAAAAAATGAGTAAAATGATATAGCAAAAAGCGTATATATTTTAGGCGTGTCAGATGACACTTAGCGGCGGCCCTTGCTCTGGCGTTTCTCAGGTGGGTGGTGCTCTCCTTTGTGGTTTTGTTTCTAGTGGTGGTGTTGTTTAGTCCCTCCTCAGTGTGTTTGTCCCTTCCCGGGTAACTTGGTTTTCAAATTTACTGTTACATTGATGCTGGCACTTTGAGTGGAAGCTGGTTCTTTGTTTGGTTCTCTCGCTAGTTCTCCTGGCTGGTTCTCTTGGTTCTGGCTCCTGTTCACTTTTTTTTGCTATGTTTTGTTTCCCGGGCTGTAGTGAGTTGAATTGTCTTTGGCTGTTACTATTTCATTGGGTGGGGTGCTGATGGCTCACCTTATTGACCTGGACACTAATATTCAGTGGACTAAGACCACATATGCTGATGTGGTTGGTAGCGGTAAATCAGTGGTCTCCTCATTAGATTCCCTTGTGTTCCCCCAATTTCTTCATGGTACTGTAGCTGGTAGGACAACTTGCCCTTTTATTCATCCCACTGGGCTTAAGGATGGTGAACCAGCTGTTGTATTTACTGACCATGAGCTCTCCCAACTTATTGATGAAGTTCAACCCACAATCATTGGAAAGTTTGCTTTGGGTCACCCAAAGATGGAATCAGTTAGAAATTTTTTTGAATCACTTCATTTTATTGGGACTTAACAATTAGGTCCGCTTGATGGAAGGCACTTATTGATTTAATTGACCACTGAGGAAGATTATGCTAGGCTCCTTACAAAACAATCCATTACCAATGCTGGATCTGAGATGAAACTATTGAAATGGACCCCATATTTTAACCCAAAGAATGAGCCTCCAGTTGTTCCTATCTGGTTCAAATTCCCTGGGCTCCCATTTAGTTTCTATAATCAAAATGCTTTATTTAACATAGCAAAAGCCCTGGGCACACCACTCAGATTAGATTCTCCTACAAACAATAAAGCTAGACCAGCTGCAGCCAGGGTACAGGTTGAAAAAGAGGTTACTCTCCCCACCACTCATAGGCTTTGGAATGGTTCTGATAATGATGCTTTCTGGCAGGAAATGATCATGGAACAAACACCCTACTATTGCACTCATTGTAGTATGTTTGGACATACTTTAAGTAGGTGCTATAGAGTGCACCCACCCACTAGAAGACCTCCCAAACCCACCACTGGGGTAGCTGGTCCTGAGGTAAAGCCCTCCTTGTTGTTTCTAATTAGACCCCTCCACTGGTTTCTACTATTCCCCCTCCCATTCCCCCCCCTTTGGACCCACCTCTTGCAATTACCACCAATTCCCATACCACTCTTGACCCCCTCTTGAAACCTCTCCTCACTTCTCCCCTCAACTCCCCAGTTTGGCTGTTGACCTTCCTAAACCCTCCTCCCCTTCAAAGGTTGAGGTCAGGATTGATATTGGTTCTGATCCAACTACACTTGTGGAATTTAAAGAAGATGAAAAATCTCCTCTATTTAATAAGTTGGTGAAGTCTCCCAGAGAAGCTGTTCCTAAAGAGCCACCCTTGAAGAATGATATGGAAGAAATTTGGCTTACTTAAAAATCTAAAAAGAAAAAGAAGGGATTAATAGAGCTGAAGAATCTGATGGATGATCAGCAGCTTCTTATGGGACCCTTTTCTAAAACTATCAGTCAATTTCCACTCCCCAAGACTAGGGGGAAAGGGTTGGCTTCCTCACATGATTAATTTTCTATTTTGGAATGTGAGAGGGGTAGCTCACCCTGCCTCCCTGCATAGATTAAAGCATCTGGTGAGAACACATAAAATTTGGTGTGTAGCTATTTTAGAACCTTTGGTAGCTAAACACCCTAAAAAAATCCTTAACAGATTCCCTCAATTTCAAGTCTTTTCTAATGTTAATAATAAAATCTGGCTCTTATTTAGAAAAGAATTGGTTTTCATTGTGCTTGTTAATGACCCTCAATACATTAATTTACCCTTCACAATTGATGACAAGTCTGGATTTGCAACTTTCATCTATGCCAGCTGCTTGATTCAGCAACAAAACCTACTATGGAGGAACCTTGTTACTTTGGGCCAGCAAATCACCTATCCTTGGATTGTGGGGGGGGGGGACTTTACTCTTCTTTTGACACCAACTGAGAAGAGGGGTGGTAGACCACCTCTTGTTAATACTATGGACAAATTTGCAGATGCTATCCAGGATGCAAGAATTTTTGATTTGGGATTCATTGGCCCCCCTTTCACCTGGAGGAGGGGCTCTCTATGGGAAAGGCTTGACAGGTTCCTTGCTAATACTACCTGGCTACAAACCTATCTTCACACCACTGTCACTCATTTAGCTATGTCAAGATCTGATCACAGACCTTTGTTGATCACAATTTCCAATTCTCCTTTACCAAAGGCATCACCTGCAATGTGGTCAATCAAGTTGACATGGCTGAGAAGAATACCAAGTAGAAAGAATTGCAGTACCTGCAAGGTTTGATTACTGAACATGAGCTTTTTTCTGCTAATGAAGAACTTTTATCAGCCACTAGTTATTATGAAGCATTTCTTAAACAAAAATTGGCTGGTACTAAATTCATTGAGGAGGATAGAAATTCCAAATACTTCCATGCTTGTATTAATTATAGGAGAAAATGCAACATGGTCGTATCTATAAAAAATTATAGGGGCATCAAAGTGTACAATTCTGAAGATATTGCCCAGGGAGCTATTAATCACTTTCAGAAACTCTTTTCCAAGGGAACTGACAGACACATTCAGCTTCAAACTGATATGTTTGATGACTATAGAGATCAAGTTAAGGAATGGGATCTGGTTAAGCCACCCTCTAAGGAAGAAATCTGCTGTGCACTGAAATCTATTGATGGGAATAAGGCTGCTGGGCCTGATGGCTACTCTGTTGAATTTTATAAAAAGTCCTGGTCCATTGTAGGGTCAGATGTATGCAGAGCTGTGCAAAGTTTCTTCAGAGGAAATGAACCCCCAGATACTTTTCTGCTCTTCTATTACATTGGTACCTAAGAATAACACAAAGGAAACTTGGGAGGATTTCAGACCCATTAGTCTTACTACAGTTATTTCTAAAATCATCAGTATAGTTATTGTAGCAAGGTTGCAACCCCTTCTATCCTCTCTCATCAGGGATAATCAAGCTGCTTTTGTGAAAGGTAGATACATTGGTGATAATATTCTACTTACTCAAGAACTTCTACTAGAGTTGGACAGAAAATGCAGAGGCCATAACATTATCTTCAAATTGGATCTAAAAAAGGCCTATGACACTATTGAATGGGATTTCATCTTACATGTTTTGAAAATTAGGGGCTTCTCTAACGCATTCATTTCCCATATTGGAAGATGGTTAAACAATAATGCCCACTCTATTCTTTTAAATGGGACTCCACAAGGTTTCTTTCATGCAACTAGGAGAATTAAACAAGGTGATCCTTTGTCCCCATAAATTTTTATCTTGGCTTTTGACTAATTGTCCAGGATTCTCAACAATTTATTTCATCATCACCCACACCTGGCATACAATCACAAGTCCAATATAAATATTACCCACTTAGCTTATGCTGATGATGTGGTCATTTTTACTAAAGCCATCAAACTAGTCATCAAAGCAAGTAAACAAGTGTCTCCAAGAATTTCATGTTATTTCTGGTATGCAGCCGAACAAAAAGAAATGCCAGATCTTTTTCAGCTCACTGACAAGCCAACATTAAACAATAGATTAAAGAGTATACTGGTTTTAGCCTTGGTTCTCTCCCCATTAATTATTTGGGGGTTCAGTTACTTAAAGGGAGGGTGAAACAAACTCAATTCAATGATGTGGTGGATAAAATTACCTCTCAGATAAGTTGCTGGACCTCTTCCTTTCTATCTAATGGTTGTCATATAACCTTGCTAAGAAGTATTCTTACTACCTTCCCTGCTTATATGTTGCAAATGTCCAACATCAAGAAGACCACTCAAATCAGAATTAGCAGAATCTTGAACAAGTTCCTTTGGGCTGGACAGAGAAATCAAATACGCTAGATGAATTGGTGGAAACTTTGCAAACCCACATATGTTGGTGGGCTGGGTTTTAAATCTTTTCAACAACTCAAACAAATCAACCTTTGAAAGTTATGGATAAGATTCAAGGTTCATGATTCTTTATAGGCTAGATTCATCAAAGGTAAATACTGCAAAGATTGTCGCCCTCTTCTTGTGACTAAGAAGATGGGAGACTCTAGAACTTAGACCAGCCCGTTGAAGTGTAGAGAACTAGCTAAGCAGTTATTTATATGGGAACTGGGGGAAGGGCTGGTTAATTTCTGGTTGGATTGTTGGGTTCATAATGGGGTGAAAATGAAGCCTCTGTCTAAAAAGTATAACAAGCAATTAATGGTTAAAGACTGCTGGGTAGAATCTAACGGGAATGTACAGATTCTTAACACTATCATCAAAGAACAACAAGTTGAAATGGTATTAAAGACTAGCAAGACCAATATCACTGGAGATAGAGTGGTTACAAGGCAAAAACTTTCTTAGAAACTATCTTCCTTTATCTTTAATAGCACTTCAAATTTCTAGGTTCTAAAGTGGGGTGAAGCCATCTGGTGCAAATTTCTTTCTCCTTCCATATCCTTTTTTTGCTGGAGAATATGGCACAACATTATTCCTACTGATGACCTGCTTAAGTTAAAAGGGTTAAGGGGGCCTTCCAGATGTTCCTTTTGCTGTCAAGAGGAGGAGACAACAGACCATCTTTTCTTCAATTGTGCTTGGGTTCAAAAAGTCTGGTCCCAACTAATCATATTACTTCAAAAAAACACTGTCATGTTCAGTTGGCTCCATTTTAAGACTTCTTGGGAAGAGTGGCATGCAGTTGGTTTACACCTACCATGCTGTGTTGCATGGTTTGTTTGGATGCACAAAAATGCTGTCAGATTTGAGGGAACCCCCCCTCAAATTCCAAGGTACCTGCTAACTGCATTGCTTATCTGCAGAAAATTATTAGATATCAAAGGTTCCCAAATGTTCGCAAGAATTGGGTTCCCCCAGACAACTCTAATACAACTACCAACAAAGTCCCAATATCCTTGGTTTCTTGGCTCAAACCTCCTCTTGGTTGGATAAAAATTAATACAGATGGCAGCTTTGCTAAACAAGAGGCTGGTTTTGGTGGTGTTGTCAGGAATCATGTTAGGCACTGTCTAACGTACTTCTCCTCCCCAACATATGTATCTCATGCTTTGGAAGCTAAAATTGTGGCCATCTACTGGGCTTTAAGGACAGCCATCACCCTTCAGTATAAGAAGGTCATCATAGAATCTGATTCTCTTCAGGTGGTGCAGCTTTTGAACCATCCTGAAAACTCTCCTTGGGACATGCTGGATTGGGTACACAAAATCCAAGCCTTATTTGACTCCCTTCAAATCATTTACTCTTACATTCCTAGGGTAGACAATAGACCTACCAACTGGCTTGCCAGATTAGGTAGGAACTCTGAATGTATTTTGGTTTCCACCATACCTCCTTTTGCTTTAAGTTTTTGTTACAGAGTGATGCACTAGACATCCCTTTTGTAAGATCCATGTAAGCAACTTTTCTCCCTTTTTAATATATTCACCTAGGGAGACTTTCCCTAGGCATTTTTGCTATATATATATATATATATAAAGATGGTGGCGGCAACCTTGGCTCTGCTAGGGTTTGGGCTGTAATGGCCCTGCCTGGGCAGCGGCAGGAGCTCATTGAAGGCTTTCTGTGGTGGAGTGGCACTTTGGTAGGCTGGTAAGTAGTGGTTTCCTTGTTGTGTTGGTTTTTGTGAAGGAAGTTTGTGAAGGGGGGCTTCCCGGGCTCCATTTTTTGAATTGTTGTTATTGTTCCATTGGACTGTGGTCTGGTGGCATCTCTTTCCGTCCATCCACCTGCTGGAGTTGTGTGCTTTCGTTGATGGCTAGTTCCAGTGTCAATAAGGATCTCCCCACGTATGCCTCTGCTCTCAGTTAAGGCATTTTACCAAAGTCAGTGGAACACCTGACCTTCCCTCAAATCTTGGATGATGCTGCTGCTGGAAGAGCAGATTGCCCTTTTGTCAGACCTTTAGGCTCTAATGATGGTCGACCAGCAGTCTTATTTACCTCCCAGGAAATGAATACCCTTGCTGATGCTATCAAATTCACTCTTGTTGGACAATTTCAGTTTGGACATCCCAAAATGGAGTTAGTCAGAAAGCATTTTGAGAATTTTCAGTTGGTGGGCCAGTGGAAGTTACGGGTGATGGATGGTAGGCACCTGCTCATTAGGCTATCAAGGGAGGAAGATTATACAAGAATTTTGGGTATGCAAGTGATGCAGATTGAAAACTCATCAATGAAGCTAATTAAATGGTACCCAGGCATTGATCCTGCCAAGAACCCCCTTTAAAACCTTTATGGTTTACATTCCCAAATTTACCAATTCAATTATACCATACACATGCTATATTTCAGATCAGTAGGGCACTGGGAACACCCCTTAGAGTTGATTCCCCAACACATGATATGGGCAGCCCAGCAGCAGCTAAAGTTCAGGTAGAAAGGGATGTCTCTCTACCAGAGATAGACAAAATATGGATTACTACTTCTGATGATGGAGAGGGTTTCTGGCAAGAGGTAGTCTTAGAAAATAAGCCTGTCTACTGCCAACACTGCAGGATGTTTGGTCATCCAAAGGAGAAATGCTATAGGCTAAAGCCACCTACAAAGAAGCCAGCTAGAGGGAAAGCAGTGGAAATTCAGGCATCTGAAATTATTCAGGTAGAAACAGCAGCACCCCAGGTGAATACCAGTGACATGGAGTTAGTGGCTAGAATTCCTACTGATGTTGTGCATCCCCAAGGAGAACCCTTTGAGTTGGATTCTCAGGAACCTACAGTGGATGGTGAGTTTCAGACAGATTTTGTAAATCTACCTCTATCACAAATAGAGAAAGAACAAGGAAAAATGGAGTCAGCTTGGCAATTGCAAAAGTCAAAGAAAAAGAAAAAACACTCCAATGAGTTTCAAAAATTTGCAGCTCAAGTCCTGGAGATACCGGATAACAAAACTTCCAATGGATCTTCTCGGGATTCCTCCAGGGGAAGAGTCAGGACAAGATCTAGGTCTATCTCTAACCACTCATCACCCAATCCCAAACCTCCAGATGATCGAGTGTATGTGTTGGAACATTAGAGGGGTGGCACACCCCCTTTCTGTTAAAAGATTACTAAATCTCTATAAGAAACACCAACTCTGGTGTATGATTCTTTTGGAACCTATGGTGTACAAAAATCAAGATAAAATACTTACCAAATTCCCTGGTTGCACTTTATTTGCTAACTCCACTAATAAAATTTGGTTAATCTGCATAAAAGAGCTTCATTGGACAATCCAGGTTGATCACCCACAGCTAGTGCATTTCCATTTCAATTTAGAGGGGAACAGTTTTGCTGCCACTTTTGTCTATGCTGGCTGCACCAAAACTGACAGAAGAAATCTGTGGAATGAAATTATTGATATTAGTAAGGTGGAGACCCTTAGCTGGATTGTGGGAGGAGATTTCAACAGTATTGATTCAGCCTGTGAAAAGCTGGGAGGAAGATTACAAAACCAGACAAGGATTACTGAATTTAATGACAGCATTAATAAGGCAGGTTTGTTTGACCTGGGTTTTCTGGGCAGCCAATTTACTTGGAGGAGAGGAGCCATTTGGGAGAGTCTGGATCGTTTTTTGGCCAATGATTCCTGGCATCAAAACTTTATAAACACTACTATCACCCACCTTATTTTTGCTGGCTCTGATCATAAACCCCTTCTTCTCACCATCTCCACACCCTATACTCACCACTCTCCTCCTCCATTTAGATATATGAATTTTTGGTCCAGTCATCCTGAATTTAACTCTTTGATTCAGGAAAACTAGAATGGTAGCCCCACGTCCAATCCTTTTACCAACCTACAAAATCTCCAATTAAAGCTGGCTAGGGCTTTGAGAAAGTGTAATTGGGAGTCTATTGGTGATGTCTTTCAGGGGTCATCAAGACTGAATGGGAAGTTAAAAATGCTGAACTTGCAGCTCAAGTTGATGAGAATAAGTATAAAGATTTTGTGACTGCACAAGAGAAGTTACTTACTTATCTTAACTGGCAGGACCATATACTTAGACAGAAAGCTTCTATCAACAAATTTAAGGAGGGAGATAGGAACACCAAGTACTATCATGCTTGTATTAAGTATAAAAGGAAGTGCAATGCCATCCTTTATATTATGACAGATTAGGGGATAATGCTAAGGGATGGTACTGATATTGCAAATAATGCTGTTTCATTTTTTCAAAAACTTCTTACCTTCAAAAACTGCTCCAGCCACTCTATTGACTGCAGCTTGTTTAAGGATGTCTACCACTACACCAACACTCTCAATCTCACTGATATCCCCTCTCAGGATGAAATTTGGGTGGCTTTACAGTCCATTGACAGCTCTAAAGCTGCGGGCCCTGATGGGTTTAATGCAGATTTTTATAAGAAAACCTGGGTCATCTGTAAAAATGATGTTTCTGCTGCTATCCAAGGCTTCTTTCAAGGCATTGATCTCCCACACTACTTTCATTCCTCTACCACTGTGCTCATCCCTAAAACAACTGCACCAAAAAATTGGAACCATTATAGACCTATAAGCCTCACCACTGTCATCAGTAAGATTATTAACAAAGTTATTGTTGGGAGATTACAGCCTCACCTTAATAATATTATCAGTCCTCACCAATCTGCATTTGTTAAAGGAATAGCCATTGCTGATAATGTTCTTCTTGCTCAAAAATTATTACTTGATTTAGATAAAGCCTGTAGGGGTGGAAACCTCATATATAAGCTTGATATTAAGAAAGCCTATGATACTCTGGATTGGAACTTCATCCTCCAGGTGTTACATGTTAGGGGCTTCTCTGCTGATTTCTGCATGCTGAATAAGAGATGACTGAAATTTAATAACCACTCTATTCTTGTTAATGGCCATATTTGTGGTGGGTTCCAAGCCACTAGAGGACTAAAGCAGGGAGATCCACTATCCCCGTCCATTTTCATTATAGTTATGGACTATCTCTCCAGGCTCATTGAAGATCAGGTTTCACCTTTCCAGTATGCCAGATATCATCACAGGTCTAATGTGGTTATCTCCCACCTTTTATATGCAGATGATCTTATGCATTTTTCCAGGGCTTCCAAGATTGCTGTTAAAAAGTTACTATTTGTCTTAAACACTTCCAACTGGTATCTGGCCTTCAATTCAACAATGCTAATTGTGAGTTGATTCTTCCCAAGCATATTACTACAGATTTATCTCATTGGATCACTAACTACACTGGATTCTTTAAAGCTAATCTTCCATTGAAATATCTGGGGGTTCTAATTATTAAGGGTAGATCCAAACAGCTCCACTTTGAGGAGATTATTCGAAAACTAAATGGCCAGTTATCCAATTGGACAAATTCTTTTTTTATCCTCAGGAGGCAGAATCACCCTGCTTCATAGTATCCTCACAACATTTCCAAATTTTGTTCTCCAAATGACCTGCATGAAGAAGAGTTCTAGAATCCAGATTGAAAGAATCTTCAACAGATTTTTATGGTATGGACAAATAAAGCAGATGCATTGGGCAAGCTGGCAGAAACTTGCTAAACCTATTGGGGTAGGTGGATTGGATTTCAAAGGACTTCACCATCTTCATAAAGTGAATTACTGTAAATTATGGATTCAGTTTCGACAGCAAAATTCCCTGTGGGCTATCTTTATGAAAGGAAAGTATTGTAAAGACAGCCACCCCAATTTGGCACAAATCAAACCTGGAATCTCTAGGATCTGGAAACAAATGCTTCTGAATAGAGACCTTGTCGACTCTCTATACTGCTGGGAACTTTGTAATGGGAAAGTGCTGTTTTGGCATGACAATTGGTGTCACCCTCAGATGAAGAATGCCCTCCCATATATCAATAAACAGCTATTCCCAGTAGCCAACTGCTGGGATAATATGCAATGGTCCCCCATTAAGCTTTAAGAGCTGCTCACTGAGTCTTCTGTTCATCAGGTTGCATCTATTCCTTTTGACAATGCCAAACCTGATAGGATCATTTGGCAGAAGGGAAAGCTCCACAGTCTCACCAAGCATATCTACCTTAATATCTACAACTGGCCTTCCCTCAATTGGGGTAGGAATATCTGGAACAAGTACCTTACACCCTCCATGTCATTCTTCATTTGGAGGATTTTTTATAATCTCTTTCCTACTAATGATATTCTCAAACTCAAGGGGAGTAGAAGGCCATCTAAGTGCTACTTATGTGGGAATAATGCTGAAAAAATTCAACACTTATTTTTTAAGTGTAGCTTCTCCCAGAAGGTGTGGAAGGAGGTTATTAATCTTTTCAAAATCAACACTCTTCTTCTTGAGTGGCAGGAGCTATCTACTTGCAGGTTGTCCTGGCAAAAAGCTAAAGTGGGAGATATTCCTTTTATCATTGCTTGGTTTATATGGATGCACAGAAACAGTGTGAAGTATGAAGACAAGAGGTGTAGAGTGTCGGCATATTTTTAGGTTATGTGTTTTATTTTGAAAAAGGGGGTCGCCTACAGAAATTGTCGGCGAATTTTTTATATTTTAAATTTAATTTAAATATATATATAATTTAGAAAGTAGTATTTGATTTTGAAAATAATTTTAAATTTGAAGATTTTAAGATATGAAATCAAACCGATCTCACATCCCAAATAGTTTATATAAACGAGCACCGCATCACAAACCGTGTATCTATCCCTAAGGATGATACACACCGCTTGATGATGGGGCTCGGTTAAATAAACTAGAAGATTTGTGACATCCGTTTGGTCCGCGAACCAATTTTATAAGCCGATAAATTCCCTCGCCTAATATGAAAACATTAAACGGGGTTTATATTACTCGGGTTCTTTAAAATTCCCTATAAGGGCAAGCCCCTATAGTTAATTACATCTTAAGTGACGGGAATCACCTAAGAAAACTCTCGATAATAATCAATAATTCTCGCTCTCAAGAATTTCAAAGTTTAAGTTTTTAAAGAATTGAATTTTTTGAATCTCAATAGGGAATGGATCAAGTTTGGAACATTTTATTTTGGGAATTCAAAGGAAGAAAAGTAGGAGAAATTACGGATTCGAGCTGAACTTCGGTAATCTCCCGACTATCCTATTGTTTGGCTTGGATTTAGGAAAGTTTTAATGTTCATTTAATGTTTTAATCTTGCCAATTTTAGTTAATTAGGGCTTATATTTATATGATAGAATCATACAAATAGCCTGGAAGATATGAGGGTTTATGTCGTATCGGACGACTACCTCGGAATCCTAAGACCGGTTAGGGCTTAATTTGCAATGCAAATGCCTAACGAAGAGTTGAGGATTTATGTTGCACTAGGCAAACTACCTCGAAGTCCTATGGCTTTGTTGTTTAATTCTAGGAAAGTTTTGCTGAAGTGGGTTCAAGTTTTGCCGACGACGATGGCCGTGTCGCCCACCATGCTCCGAGCTCCTTGTAGTTGCGGAGGTTTAGTTTTAGAAGTCATAAATCAGGAGATGAGAGAAGTGTTTGGTTTAAAGAAAGTCTTAATTTCCATGTGTTTTTAACATTTTAATTAAAACGGATCTTAAAGTTGATTAAACGAACCGATTAAGATCCCACGGTTCCGTCATCCCGGCACCGTTATTTTCATCGAATTCACTTAGTCCGGATGAATTTGCTAAACTCAACTAAATGAGTTCCGCACTTTCATTTGGACCGTGGGAAATCCCGTTAGCAACACGTGGGTTACATCATCCGAGGTATTCCCGATCATTCAATGAGACGTTTTAATTTAGTTGTAGTTGTAGTTTTGTTGTTCGTTTGTGATTAAATTTTGAGTTGTCTTATATTTTGAAATGTTGTGGCGGTGAATTTTATCTTGTAGTGTCTTTTAATTTAGTCATGGGTTTCGGCTTTGGTTTCGTCCTAAAGGTGTAAGTTTTCATGCAACTCGTTGTTTATCATGCAAGAAAAGTAAGTGCGATGCTATTAAATAAATTGCAACAGAGTAAATCGCAATAAAATAAAAGCGTACCCGGAGGGTCTTCCCGTCATCCCAAGCCGCACTTAAAACACGGTTAGAATATTTAAGCAAGTTCCTAGGTAAAGCTAAGGTAAGGGTTAGAGTTTTCTACCAAATTCCTAATCCTATAGCTAGTCATTTCCTATGACGTCTAGGTTCCTTGTGTTTTTAGTTTGAAGACGATTTTCTTCATCAAAGAACAATTAAGTTCAATTGTTCTTATAAATATCCTATCATATTGAGGAAGTGCTTAAGAAGAATCTTAAACATTTTTTCAATATTTCTAGGATTGTTTTAAGTCCAAGAATTTAATTATGTAAATGAATCGATCATCCGAGGTTTTCAAGTTTTGTTAACTTGCTCAGTGAACTAGGACATTTGAATGTCCTATAAGTGAAGTAACATTTCATTTAATATTCTGTTTAGGAGTTATGATAACTAAAGCTTTTGAGGGTAAATTGGTGTTCGAATGGTTTGTGATTCAAATTTAAGTTCAAATTGATGATTTAAGTTTGGAATAGTGTTCAAGTTATTTTAGATTTATTTTTGAGTTCCTTATGTCTTAGGTGATGTTATTTAATTCAACTTAATTTAATTTAATTTTTTTTTAATTTAATTTTTAATTTGATTTAATTTAATTCAATTTAGTTTGGTTTGATGTTACATTAAATTAATTTGATTTAATTTAATTTTTAATTTAATTTGATTTAATTTAATTTAATTTAATTTAATTTATTTAATTTAATTTAAATTTTAATTTAATTTAATTTAATTTATTTCTTAATTTAATTTAATTTTTAATTTAATTTAATTTTTAATTTGATTTAATTTTTAATTTAATTTTAATTTTTAATTTGATTTAATTTAATTTAATTTAATTTTTAATTTAATTTAATTTAATTTTATTCATTTTAATTTTAATTAAAGAGTTCAATTAATTAATTTTAGTTTAATGATTAAGTCTTTCAATGTTTTAAATTTGAATTATCATTTTAATTAAGAATTAAACATTAATGAAATGATTAATTTAGGGATTTTTTTAAATTAAAGAATAAATCTCTTCCTAATAATATCCCTATTTTAATAATTCCAATTTTATTATTCTTCCAAATTTAATCAATTATTTAATTAAAGTTTAATCATTTTAAATTGCTTAATGAGTTTCTACCCTTCAATTATTAAATTTCAATCATCCAAATCAGATTAGGATCAAATATTCTACTTGTTAATTTTTTATTAAACCTAAAGTTTTAATTAAGGATTAAAAAAAAATTAATTACCACTTTACCCTTTAAGCTTAATAATTTCATAACTCACTAAATTGAACTCAAATGAACTTGAAATTTTTATGTGACTTCACTCATATGTCACTAAAGACATGAGAGGGGAAAATGTGATTTTTCTGTATTTAATTTATTTATATAATTATTTTTGGTAGAAAATAGAGATTTCCAAGGAAAATTTAATAACATGACCAAGGGAAAGTTTCTGTCCTTAAGAAAATTATGGGACATTCCTAATGACCAGAGGACCACTTGGACCAAATTTTGTGATTTTTTGAATTATATTTTATTTATCAGAATTATTTTAAGTCCTGGAGTATTAATTAATTTAAAAATAAAATAAATGTTGAAAAATGAATTTTATGTTTTTCAAAAATCTCTCTGATATCAAGGAAACCAGAGAAGCAAATTTTGCAATTTTCTGATTTTTCTATGATTTATTATAATTATTTTAGTGAAAATGCTAGAAAATACATTTTTTTAATTTTAAAATTACCCTAGAACTTTAAAAATTAATATCTCACCAAATAGGCCTAAGAAAAATATGGGGTTTGTTCCTAAGTGATTAAAATTCAAAATGTGACATTTTGGTGAATTTTATTATTTTTGTGATTTTATTATTTTTTAATTATTAAAAATATTAAAATAATATTAAAAATCAACTTTTTTAGAAAATTGAAATTTTAATTTTCTTAAATTCCATTGATATCAGAGAGGCTCTAAAACCAATTTGGTGAATTTTTGAAAGGTATTTTGAAAGTTATGAATTTTTAAAGTTTAAAATGACTAAATGGCTTAATCAACCCAATTAATAGAGGCTAACCAAGTCCAATTGAGTTCAAACTTTTATGGTGGGTTCCTCTGATCCTAAAGGTCAGTGGAGAATTGATTTCAAGTCAATTTGATCTATGGCTAACTCTAATTAATTAGAGACCTATTTTGAGTGTTTAAGCCAATTAGGGTTGTCTAAAATGAACTAACTCAAAACCTATTTTTCCTAGGGTTCTCTCGGTCATAAGGAACATCACCAAATTTTCCTAGAATTTATTTCACAACATGCTATTTATTGGAATTAAAATACTCAAAATAGTGACATGAATTTGAAAAATCAATAACTCTTCATAGGGATGGCCTCCGACTTTGGAAAATTCGGGGAATGTTCCCAAATTCAGGAGGCTTCAAAAGCCCTATGGTCTCATGCCATGGTGAATTGTATACATGCATGGAGAATTAAATGTATGCAGAGAGTAAATAAATTATAAAAAATAAGATACTTGATGAAATTAAATGATTTCTTTTCCACATTATTCTCCTCTCGTTCACCGAGCAAGAGGGTATTTTTATTTTATTTTTATGATTTTCCTACACAAAGTTATGAATTTTTGAAGTTTAGGGAATTAAATAAATAGAAAATACCCCTAATTTTCTACTTATCCACGCGGCGCCGCCGAAACATCGGCAGACTCCGAAGGGGTACGTGTCGCGCCGTGATTGGGCGCCGCCATCCGAGTCAGCCCGTCCCGGGCCCGCCGTATCGTTCCGTCCCCTCATCCGGCGCGATCCCGGCCGTCCGTGCGCGCGTGTATTAAATGGACGCGCATCCGTTCATCGTCCCCAAATGTCCTCACCCGAGAGCCGTCCACACTAAATCCCTAATATCTCACTCGATACTCAATGGATTTTCATGATCTTATGCTCTATGGATTCGTCTTGAAGAGACGAACACATCTATACGGTTATCATGCATTGAAATTAAAGCATTTGAAATGGAGAATCTCCGAAGCTCGGGATGAAGAATTAGCTCATACCTTAGCTCGAGAGGTGAAGCCTCGATCGAGATGCTCGGCACGTTCGTTGGAGCCGCAGGAGGCTAGGGATGAAGCCTCGGGATGTGGTGAATTGCCTAAGTGTGATTTCCACCAAGGCCGATCACAACCTTTGGAGTCTGGAACAACTGGGTGGCCTGGAGAGGGGGCTTTCACTGGAAAACTTCTTCTCTTGGCCTGGTGAAGGTGTAGGTGAATTTAATTTGATTTTGGTGAAGGATTCGGGAATGTCCCGTTCGGCTCGAGAATCGAGCTTCAAAATCGAGCTCAATCAATGGGTATTGGAGCAGGAGAACAATGGGGATCAATTGCTCTAAGTTTAGAGGGGAGTGAGGAGTGATTTTGCGCAGTTTTGGTATGGTCCGGTTCATCACCTCCTCATGGCCGAGATGTGGGGAGTTTAAATAAGCGGGGTCGGAGGGCCTCCTGGGGGAGCCGAGGGTCGGGATCGCCGCTCATGGCAAGTGAAGAACAGCTGCAATGGCCACCTGGGCATGGGGCAGCTCGACAGTGAGAATTCCAAGCTTGGATTGACTTGGACCTCTCGGCCATGGAGTTTTCCGGCGACCGGGGTGGCCGGCCGCAGGCAAGGGTCACCCTCGGGGTCGGGTGGGTCGTGGCCGGGTGTTTGTGTAAGCAATCGGCAAATGCCAAGTGTAAAGGCTTTGATCCAAAGTAGAATGGGGCATGGCTAGTTTTTGGGTCTAAATGGGTCAACTCACCCATTTGGGCTTGGTGCACCCTTCAAGGTGGCTTTGGGTGCTGTGGGGGATCAAAGGATCAGCCTGGTTTGGCATGGAGAAGTCTCCATCCAAATATATTTCGGATTAAATTTAGGCTTAGGTGAATCATGATTAAGGCTAATGAGCTTTAGGGATTAAGGAAAGGGGCCCTCCTTCCTACCCAATATGGTATGGTGACATGTAAAGAGGCTCTCATGGCTTCCATGTGGCTCATGCATGGCTTCATGGCTCACCTTTGGCTCGGGAAAAGTCAAGTCAATTTCATGTAAATGGATTTAAGAAAAATTTTGATATTTTGATGTGAATTTGTATGGGGCTTGATTTGGAATTGTTTGATGATGGAATTATAAATTAGGGAATGGCTTTGATTAAATGGATGGCAAATGGAAATGTCATGTGGGCTTTAGGGCCAATTTTGGGCTTTTGTATTTGGTGGAAATGGCTTTTAGGAAGGTTTAGGGAAGTGGGCTTTTAGGTTTGAAAATGAATTTATGGATAGAAATTTTGTAAAGAGGTTGGGCCAAATAATTGTTGAGTTTGGTTTAGGGATGTGCCATGAGTGGTTTGGAGTCAATTTGGTGTGATTTGGACTTGAATTGGTTTGAATTTGGGTTTAATTGGTAAGTGGGCCTATGTAGGTCAAATTGGGCTAACTTGGGCCAATGTTGGGCTAGAGTTGAAATTGATGTAAAATTAATGTTGGGAAATGTTTATGGGAGTGTTTCAAAGAGGTTTTGGCTTTGGTTAGGTTTTGATTTTGGGATTTGGGCTCATTTGGGCTAGGTTTGGGTTTAGGTCAAAAATGGGCCTTTTAGCTTTGGGTTGAATTTGAGTGGGGTTTAGATCAAAATCTTGGGAAAATCATGTTAGTGTTTTGTTTATGGGGATGTTAAGGAAGGTTTAGAAAAGATTTGGGGTTAATTGGAGTTGAATTGGGTGAGTTTGGGTTAGGTTTGGGTCATAGGTCCAAATTGGGCTTTAAGGCCAAAAGTAAAATTGGATCCCAATGCCAATCAAATTGGGCTTGGATTTGGTCTAGATTGGTGTTGGGGATGTTGAATTGAAGTTTAGAATTGAATTGGACCAGAATTTGGGTCAATTGGGTAGGTTAGGTTTTGACATTGGGTTCACTTAGGGTTAAAATGTGTCAAATTGGGGGTTTTGACAAAAGTAGGGTAAATTGACAAAATTGGCCCATGGTGTAGTTGAACAAAATGAAATTGGGAACATTTGGGATTTTCTGGAATTTTCTGGGAATTTTCTGAATTTTTGAATTTTTTGGCTAGGAGGGGTATTTTGGGTATTTGGAGGGTATTGGGAGGTATTTTTGGAATTTTTGATATTTTTGGGTATGGATGATCAATTTGAGTGATGTGGAAATGTTTGGGAATGATTTTGGAGAATTTTGGGTGATTTGGAAATTTTCGAGAAATTCGGCTATTCGTGCTTTGGGTAGGTTGACGGTGTTGGGTCCCGGGGTCAAAAATTGAAAATTTGGAAAATTGAAGATTGGGTGAATGTAAGTGGAGTAAAATCATTTTGGTTGAGCCATGAAGCCATATCAAGCCCACATGAGCCATGAAGGGACTCATTTGAGGCATTCACTATGTTGTTCCTAACCCTCTTAGCCAAGGGCTTAGGGGTTAAGGACCATCCATGTGAATCATCTACATGAGTCGGAGGTCAAGTCTGGTATGGGTGTGTTTTTAGGAAGTGTGTGAAAGTGTAGTGTGTAGGTGTAGTGTGTGTGCAAGTCAACCCTTCACCGCACTCGAGCCACCTGTAGGCGGTCCTAAGGCCAAAGAGTCCTATAGGAACTCATCCTTTAAACTTCCACATTTGATTTCAACCCTCTAGGTGATTAGGGGTCTACAATCAAGTTTGTGGAGTTTGCAGGGAGTTTAGAAGTGGTTTGAATTTCTAAAAGGTGGGTCCCAATTCTAATCCTCTAAGATAGTCAAAGGAAAAGCCTAAGGCTAGATCCTAAGCACTAAAAGAAGAAGAGAAGACCTCATAAAAAAATGAGGTCAACATAGAGTCCTAACTGTGGTGGGAAATTGCCAGTCCTTCTTAACTAAGCTCATCCAATTGAAGAAGTTTCATAATATCCTCAACACTCCAGTGTAAGAATACCCAAAGCAGTCTGAAGTAATTTTAATTTACTGGAAAGCTCCAACCCACCCATTTATTAAAGTTAACATTTATGGGGCCTTCACTGAACTTGGATCTGGTTGTGGTGGTGTTTTCAGGGATCAAGATGGTAAGTGTGTCTATTTCTTCCAAACTCTCATTGATGCTGCTGATGCCCTGGAATCCGAATTAATTGTTGTTTTCTGGGCTCTCAATCTGGCCACTTCATGGAATTGGGGTAATGTTGCTGTAGAATGTGACTCGGCTACCCTTCTTAGGTACATGCAGAATAACCTCCCCCCACCTTGGCATCATTCCATCTGGATTAATAGAATTAAGACATTATCTCAACAGATTAACACTAAATTTGATTTTATTTATGGAGAAGGCAACAGGCCAGCTAATTGGCTTGCCAAGAGGGCACTTTCCTCCCAAAGAAGTTCTAGTCTCCTCCGACCCCCCTCCTCAGCTAACCTACCTCATTGAAGCTGATCGGGTGAAGGCTCCTCATTTCAGAGTTGTGGACATCTAAAGACTCCTTTCATGATGCTTCTTCTATATCTGCTCAATGGTGCTATCTGCCATGCAACTTGGGTGTTGGCTCCCTTTGGTTCTAAAGATTTTTTTTTCTGATTTGTTGTGGGGCTTTTGCTTTTCTCAGAATTTTTGTATGAGCATATGTCTGGGATTTTTTTGGGATCTTGGGCTACAAATTTTTTTTTGTATTTTTTGTTTTTATTTTTCTTTTGTAAGTCTTGTAACCTCTGAACTTTCACTTGTTAAACACGTAAGGAGCCTTTTGTAACTCCTTTTCTTTTAAATAAATAAATAAATATATATATATATATATATATATATATATATATATATATATATATATATATATATATGGAGGTTCTTGCTACTAGGGGCTTTTCTGAATCCTTCTGCAATCTCATCCATGGATGGCTATCTAATAAAAGTCATTCTATACTTATCAATGGATAAAGTTGGGGTTCCTTTTCTGCTACTAAGGGCTTAAAGCAAGGAGACCCCTCTCTCCCACAATGTTTATATTAACTATGAACTATCTGTCAAGAATACTTAATACCAGAATTCTCAACAAGAACTACTTAAGTTATCACCATAAATCTAATGTGGCAATTTCACACTTAATCTATGCAGATGACATCATGATCTTTTGAAATGTTAGTAGAATGGCAGTCAAAAGAGTTATTCAGTGTCTCTAGCTGTTTCAGTCCAACTTAGGGATGTTGTTTAACCCTGGTAAATGCAATATCCCGTTCCACAAGAGAATACACCCCAACAGTAAGGAATGGATTATGGAATACAATAGCTTCTCTTGCTCCAAAATCACTATTAAGTATCTTGGGGTTCCCCTCCATTCTGGTAGAGTTAAACAAATTCAATTTGATGAGATTATTAAGAAAATCTCTACCCAGCTCTCCAACTAGAATCATTCCTTCCTATCCAATGGAGGTAGAATAAACCAATTAAAGAGCATCCTTACCACTTTTCCTTCTACAAATATGAAGAAAAGCACTCAGCTTCAGTTAGAATAGATTTTCAACAGATTCCCTTGGGTAGGACAAAAGAAGCAGCTTCATTGGGCTTCTTGGCAGAAAGTGGCCAAACCAAATTGGGCTGGGGGATTAGGCTTTAAAGGGTTACAATAAGTTCTACAAGTCAACCTGTGCAAATTGTGGATTAAATTTAGATCTCAGAACTCCTTGTGGGCTAAATACATGATGGAGAAATAATTCAAAGAGACGCACCCCTCCCAAATAAATAAAAAGCTGGGTGATTCAAAACTGTGGGTGATAATGCTAAAAGTTAGACATCAAGCTAAACAGATGTTTCTATGGGAACTGGGAAGAGGGGAAGTCAATTTTTAGTTGGACAATTGTTGTCCAAAAGAGTGGCTTTCCCTCTTGCAGATACCATGAACCAAAGAATTGAAGGTTGCTGAATTTTGAGAAGGGGACAACTGGTCTCTTCCTACTCTCAAATATATCCTCTAGGAGTCTTCTGCCCACTTAATCCCCACTATGCCATTTAACAGGAATAAAAATGACAAATGTAATTTGGCAAGCTTACCAAAATCAAATTCTGTCCAAAGCCATTTACTCTAGGCTGTACTAATGGGAGCTGATACCTTTGAGGGATTTCATCTAGAAAAGCCAGCTCTCTCCATTAATATATTTTTTTGTTGGAGATTGTTTGATAAAATCATTCCTACTGATGGCATTGTCAAACTTAAAGGTCTGAGGGGTCCTTCTTGCCGCAGGATGTGTTTGGAAGAAGATGAATCTATCCCCCACTTGTTCTTTGAGTGCAAATTCTCTCAGCAGGTTTGGAAATATATTTTTAGGCTGGTTCGTCTGGATCTCATGTATCTACAATGGGATAACCTCCTATTGTGATGGAATAGCTGGAAGAATGCCAGGGTGGATGCCATCCCACCTGTTACTGCCTGGTTTATATGGATGGGGAGAAACCAGGCCATCTTTGAGGACAAGTCCCCACTGGTGGAACCCATTGCAAGAAACTGTATTAATTTTCTGACTAAACTGATCAAACACAAGAAATTCCCAAACATCTTTGCCCTCCCCTTCCTTGAGAGGCAGGCTCCTCTTGAAATCATCAAGGTGATTTGGAGTCCTACACCTAATACAATTAAAATAAATACAAATGGTAGTTTCTCTGATCTTGGAGCTGGAGTGGTTGGAGTTTTTAGAGATCACCTTGGGAGATGTTGCTATAATTCTAAGCCCCTGTCTTAGCCTCTGATGTTGAAGAAGCTGAACTTGTGGCTGTCTTCTGGGCTCTTAAATTAGCTACTCTTAATAATTAGACTACTATTACTGTTGAAGGGGATTCCCAAGGATCTCTGCAGATATTGGAAAAGATGAACTCGACTCCCTAGCATCATGCCCATTGGGTCCATAAGATTAACAGCCTCAGATCCCAACTTAGTGCCAATTTTTAGTTCATTTTTAGGGAAGGAAATACAACTACTAACTGGCTTGCAAGAAATGGGATGTTTTCCTCCTTAATTGCTATTTCTACCACACCTCCCCAGCCCTTATTTTTTGTTGTGTGGGGACTTTTGGATGCCCCGCATATTAGGGTTTGTAACTATTGTTAGTAAATAGTAATTTTTTTGAGTTTTTTTGGGTGAGTTTTGTAATGTGTGAGGTAAAACCAAATTGGGTGTGTCAAAGTTGTTTTTTTTTGTTGGGATTCACCTCCCCTTTGTGTAACTTTTCAAACTTTAACATGTAAAGAGCCATATGTGCTCTTTTTCTATATATATATATATATATATATATATATATATATATATATATATATTGGAAAGGAGCTCAAAGCTCCCTACATGTTAAAATTCAAGAGGTACAAAAATAGGTGGGAGTGAGGATCCCCATTTGACATCAAAAAAAAAAAAAAACATAAATAGCTCCTAGGGGTTCCATCCTCCAACTTACAACACCACTCAAAAAAAGTAAAAGAGAAAATCCAAGGACATGTAAAGGAGAGCCCAAAATTTAGTGTACCAGTATGTATCTATATATTTAAGCACAACAATCTCCAATTTTGTATCTTCTACTAAACAATCTATGAAAAGATCTAAGGCCCATGAAGCTCAGCAATTCTGAAATGAGGCACCTTCAGGAGATCTCCTTTCAGCAGAAAAATTAGAGATTGTTGGGGGGGGGGTGGAAGAGACCACCACCTCAGAGGAATTGAGCCCACATCTAGCTAGCCAATGAGCTGGTTTATTACCTTCTCTAAATATAAAAGTAAAATTCACATCCACTGTCTTCATCAGATCCTGAATCCTATTATTCTAAAAGCATGATGCTAATCAGAATTCTGGCCATTTTCAGTCAGCTGGATTAAGTTGGTGGAGTCTACTTCAACAATGATTTTGTTCCAATTGTGCATGCTGGCTAACTTTATGGCCCAGAATGCAGCAACTAGTTCAGCTTCTAGTGCATGCTTAAACTCTAAAGGGGCATGAAAATATAGTTGACACTGTCCCAGGCGATCTCTGAAAGTACCCCCTATGCCAGCCCCCCCAATTGAGAAGATACCATCAATATTGAATTTGAGTAGATCATTCAATGGAGGTTGTCATATTACAGGAACAAAGGTGTATTTGGTGCTGGTTTGATTAATGGTGACCTTGCAGATGTTGGGGGAAGTTCTTTAGCTTAATCAGCTTGTGTAGAAAAAAGAGGCAGAACCTGCTCACCTCCTGAGTAGTGTGAAGAGAGTCTTCAAATTTAGCTTTGTTTCTAGCCATCCATAAGAACCAGGACACTAAGAGAGGGATAGACCCAAGGCCAATCTGGTGCTAGTTTAGCCAAGAGGACTGAAAGGTGTGCCATACCAGTTGAGTAGTGTCTATAGAAAATTTTTTGGTAACCTCTTTCCATACCTTCTAGGAAAAACTACAGTGGAAAAAGAGGTGGGAGGTGGAATCCTCCTCCTGGGAGCACAACCAGCATTTGGAGGGGCCCCTTAGCCCCTTTAGTTTGAGGATGTCATCTGTGGGGAGGAATTTGTGGAAGATTCTCCAACACAGAAAAGACATAGAGGGAGTCAAAAATTTGTTCCAAATTTTGTCTCCCCAATGGGTGTCATCCCATTAGAAGAGTTTAGAAAAGATGACTTTGGAAATACTTTGAGAGTGGTGATTGTTCCAACTAATTCTATCTTGTCTTGTCCTGTTGAAAGGAATCTTGTTGATATGTTCCACAGAGTCCTCCTTCAGTATCCTGCTTAATTTCTCAGAGTCCCGCAGATCACCTTCCCAACAATTATGGACTTGGAGATTGAAATTAGTCTCCGAAGAATTAGGGATCAGAAATTCAGAAGGGCACCATCTATCCAACCAAAAGGAGACCTTGCCCTCACCTAATTCCCATAGAAATAGTTTCTCAGCTTGATGCCTCACTTTCAGAAGGTTTACCCAGAGCTTGAAGTCCCCCAGTATTCTTTCCACCAGCATTGTATGGACATTTTTGCAATATTTCTTCAGCAAGAGATTTGCCCAAAGAGAAGATTGCTACCTAAATTGTAGCCAAAGTTTGTAGAGATTTATTTGCTGTAGTTGAAGGACTCCTTTGAAGCCAATCCACCCAGCCATGGTTGGCATATCACTTTTCTGCTAGCTAGCCCAGTGGAGTTGGGTTCTTTGACCAGACAAAAGAAACCTATTAAAAATTCTCTCCAATTGAATTCTGGTGCTTTTCTTCATGCAGGTCATTTACAGGATATATGAGGGGATGGTAGTTAGAATGCTTTTTAATAAAGTAACATTGCATCCATTAGAAAGGAAGGAGTTAGACCAGCAGGAAAGTTGGGAAGAAATTTTGTTCAGTATCCATTAAAGTGAGACAATCTAGCTCTCCCCTTGAGTAAAAGAACAATAAGGTAATTGAAGGGTAGCTTAATTTCATTGAACCTAGTGAACTGAAGGATCCAATGTTTGCTTTCAGTGGAAATCTTCTTACTGAACAGGATGTCACATTTCTCAGTGTTAAAGCACATTGTAAATGTCTACTGGAACTTCTCCATACAGGAGCTGACTATCTTAAAATCTTGCTTATTTGCTCTAGAGAAAATCAGGAGATCATCTGCATAGATCAAATGGGAAATGGGAAAATGTTTTTTGTTATGATACCTGACATAATGGTGAGAGAGAATATGCCTATCCAACATCTTGGAAATGTACTCAATGCACATAATCCCAGGAGATGGTATCATATGCTTTCTTGATGTCTAATTTATACATCAGGTTTCCTCCCCTACAAGGTTTATCAAGATCGAACAGTAATTCTTATGCCATTAAAACATTATCAGCAATTGATATACCCTTGACAAAAGCAGTTTTTTTGGGGCTAATCATGTTTAGCAAGTGGGATTGGAGTCTGTTCACAATGATTTTGCTGAGGATCTTACAGAACATAGAAGTGAGACTGATCATTCTATAGTGATTCTAGTTGGTGGCTGCTGTGGATTTAGGTACGAGGACCATGGTTGAGGCGCTGAAAGAGCTGTGAAGATCATGACCTTGAAAGAAGTACTGTACTGCCTGAATGAGCTCTCTTTTAGTGATATCCCAGGACTTCTTGTAGAAGTTAGCAGTAAACCCATCAGGTCAAGCAAATTTGTGACTATCAATGGATTGAATAGCTTCCCAGATCTCCATCTCATAAGGAGGGTGAGTGAGAGCCAGGTTACCAGTGTAGTCAGCTTGACTGTCAAGAAGTGAGGTGTCTATAGAGAGAGGAGTAGAGGGCAACTTGGTTAACAACTTTTGAAAATAAGCCACTGCATCCATATTAATGGCACAATTCTCATTAAGAGTCTCCCCCTGGGAATTGGTGATACTATGAATGGTGTTACACTTTCTCCTGTACTTGATACATGCATGGTAATACTTGGTATTTCTATCCGCCTCCATAAATTTGGAAGTAGCTGCTTTTTATCTCAGTAAGGAGTCTTACCAATCTAGGGTGGACAAAAGATTTTCTTGAGCAGCAATGAGCTCCCCTTTCCTGGACTGATCCTGCAAAATGGTCTGCTCTAGAACTTTGACCTGTTGCTCAGCAATGGCCCCAATCTTGAAAACATCCCCATGTGGTTCCAACTTCAGTGCCTGAGGGTTTTAGACATTTGCTCATGTTAATGCCACAACCTAATCAGTGGGTTGGGAAGAGGATGGTAGCACCAGTTGGAAGAGAATAGATCAAGAAAAGTGGGCTGGGAGGACCAGAAATTCAAATATCTAAATGGAGCTATGGAGTTGGAGCTAGGGGAAAGGTGATGGTGATAAGAATGGGTCTGTGGTCAAAACCAGCTAGGCTGAGATGAGTAACAAAAGTGTGTAAATATGTCTGGTACTAGAAATTGTTGACCAGAACTCTATCTAACCTTTCCCAAATTGGACCCCTTTTCTAAGTGAAATCAGGCCCTTTGAATCCAAGATAAAAAAGGCCAGCCTTTTGGATGTTATCACTGAACAAGGCGAGTTTAGAGAGATTAGGTGCTCTCCCTCCCCTTTTTTAGCAGAATTAGAAATGCAGTTAAAGTCACCAGCAACTAGCCAGCAGGTTGATATGTGGGTGCCAATATGGATTAACTCATTCCAAATATCAGCTCTATCAGTTTTTCGGCAGCCAGCATAAATTAAAGTAGCAAGACCTTCTTTCCCATTCAACTTGTAGGCAATGTGAATGAATTGAGGATTTTTAATCTTGACAGTCCAATCAATCTCATGTCTACAAAACAACCATATTTTATTATTGATATTGGAAAAATGAGAGAAGCCTCCAAACTGATTGATCAATTTTTGAGAATGCTTGTAGACCATTGGTTCTAAGATAGCAAAAAACCATTGTTCATGTTTCTTATTCAAATGGATTAATCTTTTGATGGAGAGGGGGAGATCTATCCCCTTAATGTTCACATTAAATTGATCATGGTGGGGGGAGACCCCTCCTTAGATGGGATCTAGACCTCATTTTGGTTCTTCCTCTGGTGGTTGTTGAGGGACTTCCTTCAGGTGATAGTGTTTGAGTGCAGGATTCAGGAAAATTCTAGTCTGCCTTTAGTTTCTGGATTTCTATTGAAAGTTTCTTCTTTTTTCTAGCCTTCTGGATCTGCCATTTAGATTCAATTTGTTGAATCAACTCCTCAGTGTTGGGGATGTTTGGGGTAGGAGAAGAGGGTTCAGTATCCTCTTGATTAGCAAGTTGTGTTGAAACTACCGCCCTCCTATCAGTAGAAGGAGCTGTCTGAATAAGAGTAGTCTGAACAGGAGCTGGCTGAACAGGAGCAGTCTGAACAGGAGCTGGCTCGACAGGAGCTGTCTGAACAGTAGCAATCTGAACAGGAGGGGGTAAAGGAGACTGGAGTTGTCCTGATGCAGTGGGAACAACTTCTCTGGAAGTTCTGTTGGTTAGGAGCTTGAGTCTATAGCAAATATCTTTCATATGGCCAAACATCTTGCAATGTTGGCAATATAGAGGCTTACTTTCCACCTCAATTCTCTGCCAAAAACTTCCATCTTCTGTATCTATCTACACCTTCTCCAAGGCTGGGAGTGTGATGTCTCTTTCCACCTGAACTCTTGCTCCAGCAGGCCTAGCCATGTCAAAGGTATTGGAGTCCACTTTCAGAGGTGTACCTAAAGCTTGGCAAAAATTAAATAAAGCATGATGATGATATAGTTGTATAGGGAGATCACGAAGCTTGAACCACATTGGAGCAAAGGGAGATTCCGTAGAAGGATCAAAGTCAAGAGTCTACTTCATAAGCTTCATTGGAATTCCAACAATGAGGAGGGTTTGTTTTGCAAAGATCCTATCATAATCTTCTTCATTAGATAGTCTGATGAGTAGGTGTCTACCATCCATCAAACCCAGCTTCCAAGTACCTATAGTGTTTCATCAAAATATTTCCTCACCAATTCCATTTTGGGGTGACCAAATTGGAATTTTCCTATAAGAGAGTATTTAACAGCCTCCTTCAGTGACTGCATTTACTTGGCAGTGAATTTGACAACAGGTAACCCATCCTTCTCACCAATTGGTCTGATGTAGGGGCAGTCCCCCTTACCAGCAGCAGTGTCATGTAAGGCTTGTGGGAATACTAGGTGTTCAAAACTCTTGTGGGGGGCTGGACCATTACCCACCACTCCAGCATAGGTGGCCTTGGCTCAGCTGGCGTTAGTCTTTAAATTTATGGGTGTAGCCATAATGCTACAGCTTACCCCCACAAACTAGGACCCAAGCAGGCACCTAGAAGGGAAGAACAACACATCCACTCAGCAATAGAATTACAAAAAACTCCTTAATAGAGAAAAGAAAAAAATGTCTGTGTAAGTAAAAAACAGAAGCAATGCCTCACCAAAAGTCACCAATGGAACAATAATATATATGCCAGAGAGTATGTAATATATCTAAGCGAGATGAAATGCCCCTAAACTTTACTTTAGATATTGAAAATTTTTATGTTTTGGGTTTAGATTTAATGGGGCCATTTATACCTTATTTTGAAAAATTATATATTTTAATAATTGTAGACTATGTCTCAAAATAGATTGAGGAAGCTATCCTTCCAAACTGTGATGCTTAAAGTGTAGCTAAAATTTTAAAGAAAAATATTTTTAGTAGATTTGACATGCCTGCAGTGATCATTTTTTATGGAGGAAGTCATTTTAAAAATAGAAAAATTGAGAAACTAGTTGTTAAATATAGAATTAAACATAGAACAGCCACAACTTATCATCCTTAAACCATCGGTTTAGTTAAGGTATCTAAATGAGAAATAAAGAAGAAATTATAAAAGACTATAAATCCCAGTAGAAACGATTGGTCTTTAAGACGAGATGATTCATTTTGGGCTTAAAGGACTGCTTACAAAACTTCTATAGGAATCTCTCCTTATATGCTCATTTTTTGAAAAGCTTGTCACTTACTAGTGGAATTAGAACATAGAGCTTATTGGGCTGTTAAATTTTTTATTTATAACTTGAAAGAGTTTGGTGAGAATAGATTATTAAAGTTAAATGAACTCAAAGGAATTAGACAAGAATCTTATGAATATGCAAAATATTATAAAGAAAAGATGAATAATTAGCATGATTAAAAGATTCTTAGGACAAATTTTGAACTTGAATAGGAAGTATTATTATAAAATACATGATTAAAATTATTTCCTAAAAAACTTAAGTCTAGGTGGCCGGGGTCATTTACTGTAATTAATGTTTATTCTTATGGTGCAATTAATCATAAAGATCCTAAAAATGTTAGGATATTTAAAGTCAACGGACTAAGACATAAACTTAATATAGTGGAAATAAACCTATAATTAATGAGGTTTTAATGTTCGGTCAACCTGAGTAAAAATATGGATTCGTCAAGCTAATGACATTAAACCAAGCGTTTTTTGGAAGGCAACTAAAAGAATGTATTTGTGTGTTTATTTGTGTTTATAGTATGTTATGTTATTATTCGTTATGGAGTGGATTGTTTGATGTTGTTTGAGATGTTTAAATTTGTGATGAATTGTTATCATTTTAATAAATTATAAGAGTGGTGATTTCTTAGCTTCTCATTTTGATTAAACTTGTATTTTCTCTGTGGTTTTAGTTGGATTAACTAATCCACTACATCATAGTTCTAAATCAAACTTGATGAATTTCTAGAGATAGAATGTGTTTGGACATAAGACATGTCCATCTCAAGTCTATTACTTCCATTATCTGACCATGTTTATCATCAGGTGGGTCCAATAAACCAGCTTCTAGATGAACATTAGGATGATCTTGTCGGTTTTCTTATTTACTGTTAGAGGTGCATATTTTAAAGGATGAGGCAATACATGAGATTGGGTATACATTAGCTAATACATTAGGATAATCTTGTCTATGGACCTGACTCTAAAAAATTATCTAAATGCACTCAATAGCTATGTGGAAGGAGATTCCATTAGAAATTGGAAGTAAAGAAATGAGGTGTGATGAGAAGAAGGATGATCCAATTTCAATGATCTATCATGTTTGTGTGTATCCGAGTGTGATTTAAAACTTAATGAGGATCAATACATTAAAATTAAATAATTTAAGCCAAAATTAGAATGTGCATTAAGTCTTAGTGACACTTGGCATCAAAATGCTAGGATGTGTACTAGCACATATGCGCCAATAACCCAGTGCCAAGGCGCTACAAGTTACACCTAAAAAAATACTAATTTTCTATACATATTTTATGCTCATTTTTAATGATATTACACTTTAATGAAATATGTTTTACATTTTTTAGTTTCAAGTAAATGAAATGAAGAGTTTTAGAGAAAAGGATAAAAAAAAGGAGCAAAATGGAGCAAGGAGCTAATATCTTAACTGGCGCCTAGGCACCAGATTTTGAGGCTTAGGCACCAGCCTACATGAGCTCTGACACCATGGCATCAAGATCTAGTGCCTAGGCTCCAGTCAGTTATAACAATCTTCTAAAAGGGTGCTACCTAGGTGAAATAATTGGGCACCTAGGCACTAGAAAGACTTTCTCCTATATTCAATGAATTTGGATGAATTTTGAAAAGGCACCAAATGTGAATCTTAATGATTTTGAAGGCTTATTTAAAAAAATACTTGGGCAAGTCTAAGGGGAGGTTGTTGTTGATAAGAGGGATTGGTGTATGTGTGTGTCTCAATCTTTGTGTTTGTATTTTGAAGTAAACTTTTGTGTTTGTATTTTGAAGTAAACTTGTAAGGAGAGTTAAAGATTCATCAAGAAACTTCAAATGATTTGCTTGGGGAGGAGTTTAAGTTAAGTAGTTTATAATTTTGTTTAAGTTTTTTTTGTAACTTGAGTTTTAATATAAATCATGTTTTGTTGTATTATCCCCAAGAAGTCTGAGTAGTTTTCTTATCTTTCTCCTTGTGATGAGAATTAATCATGTGTAAGATTAGAATTCTTTAGAACTTCTCTTATTTCATACTTGTCATGATTCATTTCTTCATGTTTCATTTAAATATTTGATATAGCAAATTGGTATTTTAAAACTAGTTGTGAATCCATAATGATTAGGGAGAGCTATGTGTTCCTCAACTTGTAAGAATCACATTAATCTGGTGTGTGAGAAGGTAGTCCATTGGTTAGTGCAAATAGATAGAGAGATAAGATTTGATGGGCATAAGTTGGTGTTTCTAGAGTGACAAAATAGATTCTTACCAATTTGATCTTGAGTTTGGAACCTTAGGACCGGTTAGTTTTATAGAGAGGGCACAATGGGTTATCTGGAAGTGAGAGGCTAGAATCTGCTCAGCATAACCTGAGATTTTGGAACTTAACTTTAGATTAGCCAATGTTCTTTATGCACTCAGAAGAGGGTAAAGAATAGGTATGCTCTTATTTTTTTAAAAAGTTTCATTTAAATAATTAGAAATTTGATTCCTACATTGATTATAAACTCATTACAAGGAGGAAGACTCTTCACATAATTTGAACTCTTCTAAATGTAGCTATTTTAGAAACACTTAGAATTTTTCATTTAGTTTTTAAATTAAACTTGTTATTAGTAATTATTTCCTTTTACACATCAACTTTCAACTTTATTTTCAAGATAATCATCTATTGTTTTAAGTTGAATTTTTATTAAGTCATTATAAAAAGTTATAGCTTCCCTGTGGGATCGAAAATAAGGACTCCATTATAGCACTATATTACTTGAACGATATATATACTTGCATAGAACCCCTAGTTTTTAACTTTAATAAATAAAACTATAAATTTCATAACATATTCATTTTACACGCTAGCTACCTGACCCTCAATCCGCAGCAATGCACCAAAAACTTAGGTTGCAATCGACAAACAATGCAGTAATTTATGCTATCAAAAATATGTTGTAGCCAATACTTTGACTCAAATAATAATAGTGGCCAGTGTATATAAATATAATTTTATGGAAAATATTTTACATACTAGGGGTACTACGCAAGTATACGTATCATTTCAAGTAATATAGGGCTTTAAATAAAGACCCCAGTATCGATCCCCACGAGGAGGATTATAGATTTTTTTTAAATATTTTTATTTTATTTTTATGTATTTCTTTTAAAGTTAAAAAGTTGATATTTAATTTACTAGATGCAGAAATACAGGAGTAATAAAGTAATGATTGATGTAAATAAAAATAAGCAAACAACTTTCATCCTTCTAATTAATCCAAGACTTTTTAGATAATGTAATATTCGTGGAGAATATAAATTTATGGTATTGTATCAAATAGAAGCATTCCTACTCTTTACCTTCGCTCGATAGTATAAAGAACATTGGCTAATCTATAGATCAGCTCTAGAAGTATTGTTAGTAGAATAGGTTAATCTAGGCTCACACTACTAGATGTCCAAGGGTAGCTATGGTCGGCCCTACTAGTGCCCTTTCCTTTTCTATAAACCAAATTACAAGAATTTAGCCTGTCACTCTAAAAACTTATCAATTCTACGCCCATTAAATAATATCTTCCTATTTATTTGCACTTCACCTTGAATAACCCGCGCAAGGCCTTCGACTACCCAAGGATTCATGTGATATCTACTAGTTAAGAATTCATCTCCTTCTAGGTCACAAAACTCTTCAACAGATTTTAACAATTTAAATGGCCAATTTAAATAGTAAATTAAGATCCGGTATTAATATCATCACAATGTTTAAAATATATATATATATATATAGTTTTTAATTCTCCAACAAATTTTATATTATCTTATTTATCTTTTCATAATTGAAAGAAGAAAGTAAAGTAACTACTAAGAACACATGAATTTAAACAACAAAACATATAAATAAAATTTTGAATCAAAATACAAATACTTATCTCAAGTGTTTTTCCAACTGAACCTTTGAATCCTTCTGACTCCAAAGTAAATAGACTTCAAAAGCACCGACTCTTCAAATACTCTCAATACAAACTCTAAAATAAACTCACTAACTAATAAAAGAAACTATAAAGATGGCCCTTAAAATAATTCTCTAATTTCTCTCTCTAAATGGAAATATGGGGCTAGGGGACTAGGTTGGGTGTTGGTGGTTTGTGGGCCTCTTTCTCTGAAGGAGTAGCCTCCTATTTATAGGCTTCAAGGGTTGCCTTGAGGCACCTCTTCAAAATGTGTCCATGTTCAATGAATCTTCTAAAAGGTGTGTCTGGCGCCTAGGCCCCAGAATCTGGCGCCTAGGCCCCAGAATCTGGCGCCTAAGCACCGGATTCTGCGTCTAGTTCTTCGAACCTCTTCACTTTGGATCTCACCTCTTCGCAATCCTAACCGTTTCCAAGCGTTCAAATACAATGTATCACATGTCCTATAATCCAGGAATACCTTTCAATCTTCTAGATGGTCCAATAACTGCTAACACCGTCAAAATAACCGTCCAAAAGTCGTCAAAATCTTACAAAATTATGTTCGAACTGGCGCTTAGGCGCCGGATTCTTGCGCCTAGGTGCCAGGCCAATTATTTTGACAATTTTGCATTTTGGCTCCATTTTTCATCCTTTTTTCCTTCTTGAACATTTTTGCATCACCTACATTCAAAACACAAAAATACCTTTCATTAAAACATAATATCCTAAAAAAATTTGTTAAAAATCAAGGCATAAAAATATGTATTTTTTTATGGATCAAAATCTCCCAAACTTAAACGTTACTTGTCCTCAAGTAACCCTTTTTACTATATAAAATGTATAATAATTGGAATAAAAGTCAAATATTTAAGATTTCTTATAATTTTTTATTTTATAAAGGCTTTAGTAAATCATTAACCAAATTTAACTAAGTTTAATTTTAAGAATTTAAAGAATATTTAACAACCAAATCATAAGATTACAAAAATTTTTCATTCACTTCGAAAATAATCGTGGTTTATTATATTAAGATCACATAAATTATTTACAAGAAAAACATCTTCATGAAAATCTTTTCTAATAAAGATACATGCATAAAAAATAAGTAAAATATGTAATCAGTTTTTTTCGTATATGCTAATTCAAGTGAAGCCAATTTTTGATTAGGTATCTTCTCAAGCTTCTCATCTCTTTTTTTTTCTTTTTTTAAAGAGAGGATTACTATATCTGGATAGCATGTTAATGATTTTGAACTTTGCTATCCTTAACTTATATTTTCAAGCTTATACATTTTCACTTAATTACTATAACATGAATAGATTTCAAAAAGAATTTTAATCTTTTCTTTTTCAAGTTATAATTTTTGATTTCTTAATACTTCTAAAATTCAATTATTTCTACTGTGAATAAAAAAATTTCTTAATCTTACTCTTCTTTAAGTTGAATAATTCTATTCTTAAAATCAATCAAAGTTATTAAAATTTTGGTTAAGTCTACTAAATTATTTATAATTTCAAAAATTTAAATGATCTTAAATAGATTCCTCATTCCTTATGTTATGTTAATATTTTTTTTTAAAAAAATATTAGTTCTTTAAGGACAAATAAAATTTAAATTTGCATGTATTTTGCCTTCCCCCAAACTTAAGTTTTGGTATATCATGAAAAAAATTAAAGTATGAGAGAAAGAAAGGTATAATTTAAAAAGGAATTTTTATAAGTATGTAAAAACAATCTAAAAAGAAAAATTTACTTCTACACATGCTTTTTTTGAATATTAAAGAAATAACGAAGCATCTATAAAAGTAAGCAGGCTCATCATTGTTTTTATATCAGTAGCTGAATTAAATGACTATACTGCTAATAGTAACAGAAACAGAACAACATTCTAACTATTTAAGAATACTAAACAGTAGGCTGAAACATAAATAAACATTAATTCATCCAAATTTCAGTCTTCAACACAATACACTAAATTTTTAAAACAGTCTCAACATCAAACAATCCACACAAAGTTTCATAAACAAATCTACACTAACAAACAACAAACAACAAATAACAATAGCAAACAAGAAATAAACTAACAATAGAATCAGCACATCTCAGAGGTAAATCAAGCTACTAATCACTATCTGTAGCCTCGTCATCATCATCACCAAAAGAAAACTCCACATCCTTTGGATCAACATACGGTGAAAATCTAGGACAGGTAGGAAACTGAACATCATGCTCACCCTTCAAAAATCTCACTAAAGAATCTGAATACTCAGCATCATACTTACTTTTCCTTTGGGTAAACTCAGATAAATGATCAATGTTCTTGTCTATAGTATCTACTCTGCAGTGAGTTAGAAATAACTCATTCTACTGCTCCATAAATTGATCATGCATCGATTCCCAGAAACTAGATGGTGGCTCAGCAGTAAAAGTAGAAGGTCTAGAAGTAGAAGCTCTACCTGGAGTAGGTACATAAGTAGAAGGATTAGTGGATCTCTTCCCTCGAAGATGATCATAAATGCTAACACTCTTCTGCTCAATTGGCTTTGTAATCTTCAACTTCTACTCTGATATATCAGATGAAACTCCATTGCTCATGCATAAAGAATGAATCATGGATGGGAATCCTAATCCCACAGAAGTGTTGGATCTAGCAATCAATTCCAGTGAATCATAAATAATACTACCAACATCTATCGGCTTCCTCTCCTAAATGCAGTAGTTCAGGATAGCTCGATCTCTCGTAACTTCACTCAGGTGGTTGGAAGGTAGAAGTCTAGCAGAAATAAAATATTGTCATACCTTTGAAATACCATTTAGCTTAGAAGATTTGAAGTTTACCCGTTTGTCGTTCCGGATCTTCCAAGCTCCGGTGCCATCAGTCAGATATGTAATAATCATCTCAAGATCTCCCTCAGATGGAGATAAACCAGAATAGTAGCCCTCGATGGTAGGTGGCAGGCCGTAGAAAATATTGATCCGTTCTGTAGTAAATCTCACTTCGACACCTCTAACAAAGACTACGTAGTCTTACGCATAAAAAAAGTTGGCATAAAACTCTCGTACAAAAGAAATAACGGTAACAACAGCGAAATAACAGAACCGTTGCCAGTTGTGTGCAACGATCGTGTTCTCGATCATTTCACCAGGATTGTAAAAACTGCGCTCCAAGATAAACTTTCTTGACATCGCAAATTCGTGATAACGAAAATGCGCTAATGCAGTCGAAAACTTGTTGCTGTCGAAATTTTCTCGTGTCTTTCCTCGCTTAGATTTTGGTGCCATCTAAACGTGAAAGAAAACACAAACAAATACAGGAATCAAATATTTTAACTCTTTTTAAGCTTGAGAAACTTAAAATGAGTTTAAAAATCCATGGAGAAACTCTAAAAATCAAAATTTTTCTTAAAATTTTGGTTTTTAGCAAAAAAAGAGGAAAAAACTATGGTAGAAATAAAAAATAAATGGATTAGAAGGTAGATCTGACCTCGAGATGAATAAATCAAAGTGATTTCGGGCTTAAAAACTTGATGTATTGACCTCAAGATGGATCTAGGGGGTGTATTTTCATGAAAAAGAGTAAGGGGATGAAGCTTAGGCGTCAACCATGGCTAATGGGATTTAAATGCTAATTTTCGGTAAGCAGGCTGAACGGGCGCCTAGGTGCCGAATTCTGGCGCCTAGGCGCCAGACTCGCCTTTCACAAAAACCACTTTAAAAATTTTATTTTCCACCAAAAGTCATAAATTCATCTTCCAATTACTCATATTAGAGTAGTGCTTCAGTTTCCAACTTCCAAAATATTTCCAAAAAATTTTAAAAATTAAAAATTAAATCCACCAATTAAACACAAGGTTTAAATCAAACTCTTCTAATTCCATTCATAATCTTCAAATTTTGGCTCAATACAATACAAAGAAGTATAGTAAAATGATTCAAGTCCTAACAAACAATCAAACTACACAATTTCAAAGCAAATACAACACACATTGAACAATAAATTAAACACACAAACAATATAATCAATTTACCAAATCGATACAACAACAAACTAGTAAAATTCTAGATCACACCACAATAACTATCTAATCTTCAAATTAGAAATTTCCATTCTCTTCGCAAGGAAGATTACTAGGCCTACTTAGGAAGGATACTAACGCCCTCGGAAAATCCGTAGCCGTTTTCTTGTCGATCCATTTGTTCTTAGCATACATCTCCACTTGAGTATCTTGATAAGCCGCTATATGATCAAATTGAAGCTTCGCCTGCCATTCTAGATGTTCAATTTGATGATACATCTCATGGAGGCGATCTCCAATACTTTTGAATTCTGCTTCAAATTTATCTGGACGACTTGAAATTTTCTCCAAACTTACAGCGATAAAACCATTGAAGTAGGGTTGAGGATCCTCTGAACCTTTATCTCTAGCCTCTTCTCCAAGATTTCTTCTCTCCATTTCTTCAAAAAATCCTCTATAATCTCTCAAGAATGAAGTGTCTAGGTTGTAATTTTGGTTGCTTAGGGATTGGGGACAAAGATGGGGTAATTTAAAGGAGAAAATCGTGTGAAAAACTGAAAGTTTTTGGTTTTTACACGATCTAATAATTGTGGCGCGTAGGCGCCAAATTTGGCGTCTAGGCGCCAGACCCTTCGATACACAATTTTACTCTGGTGCTTAAGCGCCAAATATCGGCTCCTAGGCGCCGGAACCATGTTCGACTCCGTTTGGCCTATCGTCAAATTTCAAAGTTTCATTCTCCAAAGTAGGTAAATTAGAATGGTAAGACCAATATAGACTTAGTAACACGAATTGAAAACAATCGTAATGAAGGTTAACTTGATCTCCTTTTTACTCACATATGAAATGGAGTGATCCAAAGTCCAAACTTTATTTACTTCGAGATAATATTTAGCTTAAGTTAATGAAGACTTGTTAGCGTCCAATTTTCTAAAGTTATATAAAATTAGTCAAGACCGAGGCATAACCTTACATTAAAAATGTAAAAACACACAAAAATAATTATGGGTTTCCTCCCACAAAGCACTTGGTTTAACGTCGTCAGCCCCACCAAAATAAGTTTTTATTTAGGTAGACTTAACTCGTAAGCCTCTTTATAAATCATTTTAATGTCTCCCAAATAAGGCTTCAGTTTTAATCTGTTAACTTTAAATATTTTTCCTGTTTTGGGGTCTTTAATATCCACATCTCCATAATGGTATACTTTCTCAATTATATATGGACCCATCCATTTAGATATTAATTTTCCAGGAAAAAGTCTTAAATGAGTATTAAATAATAATACTCCATGTCAAGGCTCGAATATTTTTCTTGAAATCTTTTTATCGTGTAATATCTTCATTTTCTCTTTATAAATTTTTGCATTTTCATATGATTCATTTCTTATTTCATCCATCTAATTTAATTGTAATAATCGTTTTTCTCCTGCAGTATTCAAATCAAAATTAAACTTCTTTATCGCCCAATAAGCTTTATGTTCAAGTTCAACAGGTAAGTGACAATGTTTACCATAAATTAACCGGTAAGGTGACATTCCAATTGGTGTCTTATAAGCTATTCTATAAGCCAATAATGCAGAATCAAGTCTATCAACCCAATCAGTTCTTTTAGGATTAAAAGTCTTCTATAAAATTCTTTTAATTTCTCTGTTTGATACTTCAGTCATTCCACTTGTTTGAGGGTGATACGCAGTTGCAATTCTGTGTTTTATTCCAATTTTGTCCAGTAATAATTGAATTCTTATATTTCTAAAATGACTTCCATCATCTATGATAATTACCTTAGGGATTCTAAACATTGAAAAAATCATTTTCTTTAAAAATTTTGAAACACTTTTGGAATCACATTTAGGTAAAGCTACAACATTAATCCACTTTGAAACATAATCAACTGCTAATAAAATATAAATCTTTCCAGATGATGGTACAAATGGTCCCAAGGCAAGGCTGGGAGGATACTAGTTCTCACTTCGGAGCTCCCACTCACCCCTCACCCGAAGGCTAACCTTTGATATTAGTTACTAATCTTAGAACTAATCTAGGGATTTCAGCCTGTCACCCTGAAATCTTCATATTGAAGTCCTTCAGAACACATTTCCCTATTTATTTGCACACAATTCCCATGAACTACACAATTCATCCATGGAAATTAAATGGATCTTTCATTATTATTGTAGGACATTAAATCCTTTCAAACTTAATGATCAATAACATATTTTAACATTTCAATTTGCCAGATCGAAAGAAAATTAAGTTCTATATGAAAAACCATCACAATCTTTTCAATATATTAAAAGCACATCAAATCCACATCAAACCATCATCACATCTCTAAGCAAGAAGAAAGAAAAAGAAGACTACTCAGAATTCTTGGAGAAGATACAATAAAATATGGATTTTATATATAAAAGAAAAGTCATACAAACCACAAATGGAAATACAATTTATCTCTTTCTCTTCCCCAATGCATACTTCTTAAAGTTCATTTGAATCCTCTTCTCTTCTTTACAGCACTTGATTCTCTCTTTAGAATGGAAAGGAAGAAGCAATCTCTCACTTTACTCCTTCTCCTTCACTCCTTAGAGAAGAATCTCTTTCTTTTAAACTAAACCCTAACACTAAAAACTAAGAGAAAGTAATGGAATGCAAGAGAACACACTCTAAAACTCTCTAGAACTCTCTTCCCTCGTCTAAATTCAGTTATTTAAGAGTTAGGGATGAAATCCTAAGAGTTTCCATAGGCATCCCTTCAAAATTTCACCAAAAGTCTCAAAATTTGAATTCCACCTACCTTGGGCGCCGGCGGCGCTAGATAGGGTGACGACAGTGCTCTATCATCCATAATATTTTCTGAGCTCTCTGGAATTGGGTGCCGGCGGCGCCATAATACCATTTTCACCATTTTGCTCCTTTTTGCTCCTTTTTGCTCCGAATTCATTCCTCTTTTATTCTTTTTGCTCTAATCACCTAAAATCATCATACCTGCAATAAATCATGAAAAATACCTTTCTTTAAAGTGCAATATCACCAAAAGTAAGTAAAATTAGATATAAAAAACCATATATATTTTTGGTGCATCAAAATCCCCCAAACTTAAACTATTACTTGTCCTCAAGTAATCCTTTTACTACATAAAATATAATTCTAGGCAATGCACTTTTTAATTGTAAGACACTAAAATTTTCATTCAGAAGAGTATAGTGGTTAGATTTTCAGAAAAAGGTTTAGTAACTTAGGTCAAAATTACAGACATAAGAATATTCAGTAATCAAGTCTAAGAGTTATAGTGTTCTAATTATTTCAAGATAAACCATAAGTTGTCACATTAAGTGTGCCTTAAGAGATTATGTGAGAAAAGAGTTCATGCAAACTTTACTAGAATGTAGGCTAGTACTTTAAATATAAATTCAGAAGTGAAATCAAATTTTCCTTGTAGGGTGATTCAAGTGAAGCCAATTTTTGAGTAGGCATCTCCTCAAGCTTCTCCTCATAAATATTTTTCTTTCTTTTTTTCTTTTCTCTTTGTTTTTCTTTTTGTGATTATTTTTCAATCCTTCTTTTCTTTTTTTGTTCTTTTTTTTCTGAGGATTACTATATCTGTATAGCCTTTAATGATTTTGAACTTCACTCTCCTCTTTCTATAGTTCAAACTTAAGTCACCTCCTTACTTTATAGTTAGGTACAGGCTTTATTAGTTTTCATAAGGTTACAATCTCTTCTTAACACACAACACTTTAAGTCCCTTAACATTTCAAAAATACAGTTTTCTTTACTTTAAATAGTTAACTATAATCAAATCCTTTCATACCAAATATCTTACTTTTATAAAATCAACTTTTATTCCAAAAAATTTCATCTTATCCTTCCATAATATTCAACTGAAGTAAAAAGTTTTAGTTATCTTATAATGAGGTTCAACTGCCTGAAGTTATGCTAATAACTTTTTGAAAATATAACAGTTGAGAACAAATAAAAGTTTTGTATTTCTCTAAGCTCTTCCAAACTTAAATTTTTCAATGAATTTGAAACAGTTGAGAGAAAAAGAAAACTATCCTTTCTTTGCTGGGATCTTGAAATCTTCAATAGCTATCTGGTACTAATCAGCAATTATAACTAGCAGGCATGAACCAATTAGTAGCAGTGATATAAAATTTTTTAAATATTTGCTTGGATAAAGAGAAATTGATAGTAAACATCTAAACATCCAACAGAACACTACAATAGGAAACAAACAATAACACTACTAACAGTAAAACTAACAGTTTTTAATGTTTTAGAACAACATAACAGTTCAACATGGAAAATAAATAACACAACATCACACAGTACAACACAACAAAGGTACACATCACATGAAAAGTAAATGTCCACTACATCACATCAGTACAACACATCACAACAAGATCAACATAAAAAAACAAACAAACAAACTATCTACCAATCTCCATCACCTAGATCAGCAGCAGGGTCATCAGCAGGGCCAGGTCTATTTGGTATATAGCTGGGGCAAGTAGGAAATATTACATTAGACTCCCCCTCATAAATCTAACCTGAGCATCATATTAAGCAATATCAAACTCCACTTTCCTCTGTAGGTATTCTTCATTTACATCACTCCTCACCTCAAATACATCCATCTGACCATGGATTCTATCCATACTAGCACTCTGTAATCGTAGCTACTCCATGATATCAGATAAAATAAGCAGCTCAGAAGTAGACGGAACATCATAACTCGTAGTAGGAATATCATTACTCCTACGCTCAACTCTGGCTCCTATATGAGACTCATAAGTACGAATAATTTTCCTTGTGATAGGTCTCAATGGTATAGCTACTTCCTCAGAACTACTGAACTCAACTCTAGACTGAACACAGAGGGCATGAACTAAAGCAGGATGTCCTAATCCTCTAGTCGTTTCACCTTTAGCAATCGTCTGAATATTTTTGTAAATAATGGATCCAATATCAATCTTTTTCATTTTCTGTATGCAGTAGCTCAGAATCGCTCTATCTCTAGTAACTTCGCTGTGGTGATAGGTTGGTAATAACCTTGCAGAAATGAAATAATGTCATACCTTTGAATCAACATTCAATGTGGAGGCGGAGAAATTTATCAACTGTTTTTTACTTGCTTTACGCCCTCCTCGCCCGTCAGTCACAAAAGCAATAACTTCTCTCAAATTCTCCCTTCCAGTGTCAAAGTTTTTGTATTCTCATACGAACGGTTCCTGAGTCTGATAAAAAGCATTGATGTGTTGAGGAGTAAACTCAACCATCTTTCCTCTAACAAGAACATACTCAGTCTTAGTCCAGGGTAAATTCGAATAGAATTCTCGAACAACCCCCATAACAGCATTCACAGTGAAATAACAAAATATTTCCCAGTTTCCCTCGGCAATCAACTGTTCTACAGTTCTGCCACGACTATCAAAAGCTTGATCCTGAATACATTTCTTGTTGTGGAGGATAGAGTTATAGCGAAATTGGGATTTGATGTTGACGAATCTCTCCTCATCAAAATCCAATTTCCACTTTCCTCTTGGAACCATGTGAATTTCTAAAATTTGCAAAAATATTCCAATAAATCCAAAATTCACAATTTATCAACTACAAACACTATTCTAAACAAGTAAGAGAAAATTTCATCATGGAAATCTCAATATTTCTTTAAATCTCCAAAAATTCCACCATAAGTAATGTGAGAAATTTCCATGGTGAAAATCCAAAAATTTTAACTTAAAAGTGAAGCTCTTACCAAGAGAAGTGCAAATCTGGTGTCGAATAGCCTTCAAATCTCCTTAAATCTAAGATCTAACAAGCCCTAAACCTTCAAAGTCATGAAAATGGAGGTAGAAGACGAAGGAAATGGAAAAATTTGCGGGTCCCAGGGCAAAAATTGCGAAATCGAGGGTTTAAAGCCAATTTCTGGGTTCGGGCGCCAGCGATGCTCGATAGGGCGTCGACACTCTATTTAAATAAATTAGCCAAACTCTCTGGATTTAAGCGCCGGCGGCGCCAGTCCAAAATATTTTGTGGGTCCGAAAATTTTTTCGTAGTTTCGATCGTTTCAACGTCCACAATGATGTTTATCACTTCAATAGGCTTTTACATCATCCCATAAGCAATAATTAACACATGTCAATACACAAACAATACACAACAATCTCATATATATAAAGTCCAAGTTACATCAATCACACTAAATAAGTTCATTCAAACCAACAATTCTTAGTTATTTAGTGCAGCAAGTACTCTACGATAGGCAAACACTAATATCTATGCACACACTAAAAGTAAACACATCCCAATCCAAGTTCAAATTGCAAAGAAAGCACTACTCAAACCAAACATAACTAAGCATAGCAAATCAAACACACAACATAATAGTAGAATCCATCCAAATTACTCCATATCAGTATTAGAACTCTCCTCTCCTCGAATATCTTCAATCAATTGCTGATGTACAAACAAGTTATAAAATGGACGAATTAGAAATTCGTCAAATGATTTTTCAGCAACGACAGCATTCTTCTTCATCAAATTTACCAAGCCCATTTCCATTAGACCAGTATCAATTTGCTCTTTGATTCTCCAATCTAGATGATCGATCAAATCAGAAATGTTGTTGATCGCGTTCATAATATTTCATACCTCTTTCTCCAATCGCTTGATCCTCTGCTGTATAATTCTGGAACCTTCAGGAAAGTAGGGTGAATTGGCTGAGAAGTCTCCATCGGTTGATCAGTAAGTAGATTCATATCATCCTCATCTCCAAGTGTCTGGTAGTCATATTGATTGGTTGGATTAGTAGGACTCTATGGAAGAATAACATTTTCCCAACTTTCATATGGTACTTGTGACTGACTACATAACAAGAATATGGTGGACGGGTGTCCAAGCCCATATTTCGATCCATGCACAATTAATCCAAGTTCTGATTTCACAATAAGATTGCCAATGTCAACCGGCCTTGTAGTTTGAATGCAGAAATTCAAAATGGTGCTTTCCTTGGTCACCTTACTTATCTTCAATGTAGGAAACAATTTTGCCGAAATGAAATAGTGCCACTGCTTTGATACCAGATTGAGAGATGCGGATGGGAAACTTATATGTCCATTCTCCCTGATTTCCCATTCCTCACTCTCATCTGTCAGATATCGATACACGTCATTTATATTATCTCGAGTGGCATTGAAATTTGAATAGTGGAAAATAGGAACGTTTTCAATCATGAAGAGATCATTGATTCGTGCGGGAGTGAATTGCACGAATCTACCACACACAAACACAAACCCTTGGTTGATCCCGTGAAGATTCACATAGAATTCTTTCATGAAGGGAACAACAACGGCGGTGGTAGTGAAACAAAGGACTTCCCAACATCTTTCCTTAATAATTTCTTTAGTTCTAGTTTAAGGATTATCCATACCTCGATTAATGAAGCCCCGTTCCTTGATAATTTGACTTTTCACCATCACTTTGTAGAACAAACGCTGGGCTTCAAAACTGATGAACTTCCTTCTATTGCAAATGTGAGATCGAGAGGTTTCAATGGCATAGGAATCCATAGGAACCGAATGGGTATTGGTGGTTTTCCTTTTTCTGAAGTTTAGAAGTCAAAAATGGAGTTTGGGGAGTTTTAAGGACAAAAATGCCGCTAAAAACCGCTAATACTAGCATTTTGAAACTTAAAAACCGTCAGGCAGATTTTGGGCGCTGGCGGCGCTTGATAGGGCGCCGACGGTGCTTAAACAGTCAAGTTCAGTTGGAAATAAATGATAGGGCGTCGGTGGCGCCCATTCTGGCGCCGGCGACGCTAGTGGTTAGAAACTATACCGAACTTTGTTTGATCCAAAATGTTCCAATATCTCGATTAGATCCATCATTTATCAAACTTTTAAGTATTTAAGAGTAATTAGGATTAGGAAACAACTATCTAAAAAGCACAACTACAACAAATAAGCAAACACACCACAAAGAAACATATTGGTTGCCTCCCATAAAGCGCTTGGTTTAATGTCGTCAGCCTGACAAACCATTTAGTTAATCGAGATGACTCAACATTAAAACCTATTTGAAATCAGGTCGAAACCCATCAAAGTAAGGCTTTAAACCTTGAAATCTAGGATCTTTAATATCAACAGCTCCAAAAGAATGAACTTTTACAACTGTAAAAGGTCCTAACCATTTAGAATTGAGCTTTCTAGGAAATAGCTTCAATCTTATGTTGTAAAATAAAACTTTTTGTCCAAATTCCAAGTTCTTTTTCAATATCTTCCGATCATGCCATAACTTCCTTTTCTCTTTATAAATCCTATCATTGTGATAAGACGCATTTCTAATCTCTTCCAATTCATTTAATTGTGTAAATCTTTTCTCTCAAGCATTTTTCAAATTAAAATTTAACTCTTTTATCGCCCAATATGCTTTATGCTCCAATTCAACTGGTAAATGGCAAGTCTTACCAAACACTAGTCTATATGAAGACATTCTGATAGGGGTTTTAAAAGTAGTTCTATAAGCCCATAAAGCAGTATCTAATTGAGCATACCAATCTAATTTATGAGTATCCATAGTTTTCTCGAAGATTCTTTTAATTTCACGATTAGTTACTTCTGCTGAACAATTAGACTGCGGATGATAAGCAGTAGAGATTCTATGAATAATATTATATTTCTCAATTAATCTCTTAATTTGATTATTCCTGAAAAGGGATCCACCATCAGTTATGGCCACTCTCGGCATTCCATATCTTATAAATATATTTTTCTTTAAAAATTTTGAAACACTCCGAGCATCACATCTTGGTAAAGTAATAGCTTCAATCCATTTGGAGACATAATCAAGAGCGACCAATATATATATATATATATATATATATATATATATATATATATATATATATATATATTTCCAAATGAAGGAGTAAATGGTCCCATAAAATCTAATCCCCATACATCAAAAATTTCAACTTCCAAATTATAATTTAGAGGCATTTCACTTCTTCTAGATATATTACCTACTCTCTGACATCGATCACATGATTTAATATATCTATAAACATCTCTAAATAGAGTAGGCCAATAAAATCCAGATAGCAAAATTTTAAAAGCAGTTTTATCAACACCAAAATGACCTTCAAATTCAGATTCATGACATTGTTGAATAATCATATTTGTTTCTTCTTGTGATACACATTTCATAATAATCAGATCCTTACACTGTTTATATTGATAGGGCTCATCCCAAAAATAGAATTTTGCATCATATTTAAACTTTTGAGTTGTTTCCTTGTTAAATCAGGTGGTACAATATCGCTTACAACATAATTCACAATATCAGCATACCAAGGCAAATTTCTTTCCATAATAATATAAAGTTGCTCATCAGGGAAAGTTTTTATAACTTCTTTTTCAAATTCAAATAATTTATCATTTTTTATTATGGACATATGATCAGCTATTTGGTTATCAGTTCCCTTCCTATCAACTATCATAAAATCAAATTCTTGTAGAAGAAGTATCCATCTAATGAGTCTAGGTTTTGCATCCTTCTTTTGCATTAAATATTTGATAGTTGAATGGTCTGTATGCACAATACTTTTAGTTCCAATTAAATAAGGTTTAAATTTTTCAAAAGCAAATACTATAGCTAATAATTCTCTTTCATTTGTGGTATAATTAATTTGAGCCTCATTAAGAGTTTTACTAGCATAATAAATAACTTTGAAAACTTTATCATGCCTTTACCCCAATGCTACTCCGATTGCATAATCACTAACATCACACATCAGTTCAAATGGTTTCTCCAAATTGGGTGAAACAATTATAGGTGCAGCGATTAACTTTTCTTTTAATAATTCAAAAGCTTTCAAGCATTCATCATTAAAATCAAAATTTCTATCATTTTATAAAAGTTGGCACAAAGGTTTTAGTAATTTTACAAAAATCTTTAATATATCGCCTGTAAAATCTAGCGTGTCCTAAGAAACTCCTCACCTCTCTCATAGTAGTGGGTGGCGGCAATCTCTCAATCACTCTAATTTTAGCAGGATCGACCCCCATACCATGTTCAGAAGTTTTATACCCAAACACAATTCGTTCTGCAACCATAAAATTGACATTTCTTCCAATTCAGAACTAGATTTTTTTTCTCACAAAGCTCCAAAACTTTTGCTAAGTTCTCCAGACAAATTTCACATGAAGTCCCAAGTATAGAGAAATCATCCATAAAATCTTCTATTCCATTATCTATCATACTACTGAAGGTAGACATCATACATCTTTAAAATGTTGCAGGCGCATTACATAGTCCAAAAGACATTCTTCTAAAAGCAAAGGTTCCATAGGGGCTCGTAAATGTTGTCTTTTCTTGATCCTCAGGAGCAATGGGATTTGGTGGTAACCATTATATCCATCCAGAAAATAGTAGTACTTGTGTCCAGCAAGTCTATCGTGCATTTGTTCGAGAAAAGGAAGAGGAAAGTGATCTTTTCTGATGGCGGAATTTAATTTTCTATAGTAAATACGAATTCGTCATCCATTATTTTGTCTTGTGGTTATAATTTCATTCTTTTCATTCACTTCAACAGTCACTCCTCCTTTTTTCGGTACACAATATATTAGACTTACCCAAGCACTATCCTAAATAGGATAAATAATTCCAGCATCCAACCATTTTAAAATCTCTTTCTTAACTACTTCTTTCATTATAGGGTTCTGTCTCCTTTCCGGATCAACTGAGATAGTTTATGTTCATCATCTAATAAAATTCTGTACGTAGAAATCAAAGGACTAAATCCCTTAATATCTACCAAAGTCCATCCAAAAGCTTTCTTGTATCTTTTTAAAGTTTCCAATAGTTTTTGTTCTTGATGGTCATTTAACTCCGAAGATACTATAACTGGCAAAGCAGAAGATTCTCCTAAAAACATATACTTTAAATGATTAGGGAGAATTTTCATATCAAGTTCAGGAGGTTTTATGATAGATGAAATTAAGCTTTTATTTCCACCTTCCATAGTGTCTAATATTTCGAATCTCTATTGAACATACTCCAATTCTTCATTCTTTTCATTATCTAAATTTTCATCATATTTAATTTCTTCTTCATATATTTTTTTTATAATCTTCTTCTTTTTCAAATATATTCTTAAAATGATCGTTTCTCAGATAATCATAGACCTCCATCCTAAAAAATTCATTATCTTTTTTCATTGAGGGATACTTCAAAGATTTTAAAATATTAAAGGTCACCACTTGATAAATAACTCTCATAGTTAATTCTCCTTTTTAAACATCAATTACTGCTCTTCCAGTAGCAAATGGTCTTCCCAAAATGATTAGAATTTCTTTTTCTTCCTCCATATCAAGTACAATAAAGTCCATAGGAAAGATAAATTTAACCACTTTTACTAACACATCTTCCACCCCTCTTTTAGGGTAAGTAATGGAACGATCGACCAACTGAAGAGTCACAGATGTAGAAGAGATTTCTCCTATTCCTAACCTTTTGAATGTTTATAAAGACATAAGATTAATACTCGCTCCCAGATCACATAAAGCCTTTCCGAAAAAATTTTCACCTATAGCACACGGAATAGAGAAACTACCGGGATCTTTAAGTTTTTCAGGAAGCTTCTTCTGAATTATTGCACTTCACTCTCCAGTAAGTGCAACAGTTTCATGATCTGTATACTTTCTTTTCTTTCTCAAAATATTCTTCATAAACTTGGCGTAGTCAGGCATCTGTTCTAATGCTTCAACAAAAGGAATATTTATTGTTAATTTCTTAAGGATCTCCAAAAATTTTCCAAATATGTTATCCCTATTTTGTTTCTTTAATCTTTGAGGAAATGGAGGAAGTGATTTTTCAACAGTTATCTTCATTGGCTCAAGAGGATAATCCAAGTTTGGATAAATCTTGTTTGAACCTTTTTCAATTTCCACCTTCTCCTTTTCTACTTCAACTTCTTTTTGCACTCTAGTTTCCAATTCTTTTCCACTCCTTAATTGAATAGCCTTAAGTTGTTCCTTGTTTTGATGTTTTAGATTGATCTCCAAATTACATGGAAGTGTTCCAGAAGGTCTATTATTAAGTATAGTGAAAATATGTCCTAATTGATTTTTAATATTTTTCATAACAACACCTTGAGCTTGTAATTGATTTTCCATATTTAGAATCATATCATCAGAAGACAACTTCTTATCCTTAAATTGTGGGTTACTATTGATTCCAGGGGGATAAGATGGTCTAAAATTAGGATTTCCTTGATTGTTCAAACTTCCATTTAGATTCATAAAATTGTTAGCCCAGTGCGGGTTAACCTTAGCATTGTTATTATTCCAATTGAATTTTGGGTGATTCTTCCAACTAGGATTATAATAATTCGAATAAGAATTGTTAGGTTTATTAATAGCATTTATAGTCTCATAAGGCGTTTGAGATTCAGTCATCTGTCCAAATGAATTTTCCTCTAACACTTGAGGTGGTTGAGAATAATTCATTCCATATTGATCTATTTTTTTAGAAAGGGCTGCAATTTGAGAAACTGCCATAGTCATCATATCTGAATCATGAACACTAGCTACTCTCTTAGGATTTACCCGTTAGGAGGGCTATTGAAAATTATGAGTAGCCATTTCTTCAATTAATGCATATGCTTCATCAAAAGGTTTTGACATTAATGATCCATCAGCAACAACATCTATAATATATCTTAATGATCCCACTAATCCATTATAAAGTGTTTGAATTATTAACCAATCTGGTAAAGCATGATGTGGACACTTCCTAAGAAGATCTTTAAATATCTCCCAAGCTTCATATATTGACTCTCCTTCAAACTGACAAAAAGATGTAATATTATTTCTTAGCTTAACAGTCTTTGATAGAGGGAAATATTTTGATAGAAACTTTTGAGATAATTCTCCCCAAGTTCTAATAGATCCATGTGCTAACGAGTTTAACCACACCTTAGCTTTATCCCTTAACGAGAAAGGAAAAAGTCTAAGTCTGACAGCGTCACTAGACACTCCATCGTATTTAAAGGTAGCACACAGTTCTAAAAAACTAGCGAGATGTAAATTTGGATCCTCATTAGGTTTTCTAGTGAATTGATTATTTTCTACCATTTCGATAATAATAGGTTTAAGTTCAAATGAATTAGCAGCAACATTAGGATTTTGAATAGTTAAATGAATTTCATCTGCTGTTGGGTTAGCATAATCTCTTAAAGGTCTTGGAACATTTCCAATATCATTTCTCTGATTATCTTGAATATTCGCCATTTCACAATAATTTTTATTTGTTTTTATTGTTTTCTAATTTTTTTGACAGTACGCTCTACCTCTAAATCATAAGGCACTAAACCTATCGATCCACTATTACGCATATACAATCACACAAATATATATATATATATATATATATATATATATATATATATATATATATATATATATAAAGTTTGACTTTGTTACCTAATCAGCAACGACGCCAAAAACTTGATGCGATTGGTTTGAATACACAAATTTGGCACCACTACTAGAAGATATAATTCCCCGGCAATGACGCAAAAAACTTGATGCAACCGGACTTGAATTCTATATTTTTAAATGCAAGATTTTGTTAACTTTAAATTTATATATTTATAATGATTTTGTAAAGTCCAAGCATTTAACACAAATATACGTATCGTATCATGTAATACAGGGCTCTGGTGGAGTCCTGGTTATCGATCCCACAAAGAGGTTTTAAGTTGAAGCAAAGTGAAAGTTGTAACAAGTTAGAATAAAGCACTAGAACTTTCTTCTAACACTACTACTACTATACAAAAAAAAGTAACAACCAAATAAACTACAATTACTTCTAATAACTTTGAAAACAGAATTAACTAACCTATACACTAAACTAAGTATTTGAAAGGTTTTTGATATATGAGAAAAGTATCTTTCTTTTTGCAATGAGAATATTATGTGTGGATTAATATGGATTAATTATCTAATTTATTGTGCCAAATAGGAGCATAAATGATTCTTACCTTTAGAAGAGTACCCCCTCCTCTAAATAAGAAAAGAACATTGACATATTCTAAGTTTAGTTACTAATACTAGGGCTAGGCTGGGAGGATACTGACTCTCACTTCGGAGCTCCCACTCACCCTTCACCTGAAGGCTAACCTTTGATATTAGTTACTAATCTTAGAACTAATCTGGGGATTTCAGCCTGTCACCCTGAAATCTTCACATTAAAGTCCATCAGAACACATTTTCCTATTTATTTGCACGCAATTCCCATGAACTACGCAATTCATCCATGGAAATTGAGTGGATCTTTCATTATTGTTGTAGGACATTAAATCCTTTCAAACTTAATGTTCAACAACATATTTTAACATTTCAATTGGCCAGATCAAAAGTAAATTAAGTTCTAAATGAAAACCATCACAATCTTTTCAATACATTAAAAGCACATCAAATCCACATCAAACCATCATCACATCTCTAACCAAGAAGAAAGATAAAGAAGACTACTTAAAAATCATGAAGAAGGTACAATAAAACATGGATTTTATATATAAAAGAAAAGTAATACAAACCACAAAAGGAAATACAACTTATCTCTTTCTTTTTCCCAATGCAAACTCCATAAAGTTCCTTTGAATCCTCTTCTCTTCTTTACAACACTTGATTCTTTCTTTAGAATGGAAAGGAAGAAGCAATCTCTCACTTTACTCCTCTTTTACTCCTTAGAATAGAATTCCTCTCTTCTACACTAATCCCTAACACTAAAAACTAAAAGAAAGTAATGGAATGCAAGATAACACACTCTAAAACTCTCTAGAACTCTCTTCCCTCATCCAAATTCAGTTATTTAAGAGTTAGGGACAAAATCCCAGGAGTTTCCATAGGCATCCCTTCAAAATTTTGTCAAAACTCTCAAAATTTGATTTCCACCGACCTTGGGCGCCGGCAGTGCTAGATAGGGCATCGACGACGCTTTATCATCCATAATATTTTCTGAGCTCTCTAGATTTGGGCGCCGGCGGCGCCAGAATACCTTTTCCACAATTTTGCTCCTTTTTGCTCCTTTTCGCTCCAAATTTGTTCCTTTTTTATTCTTTTCGCTTCAATCACCTAAAATCAACATACCTGCAACAAATCATGAAAAATACCTTTCTTTAAAGTGCAATATCACCAAAAATAAGTAAAATAAGATAGCATAAACCATATATATATATATTAGTGCATCAATAGTTAACAACATAGTTAGTGATTTTATCCTACGGATTAATATGCAACCAAAAGAAGAAAGTCATGTGATGCAAGATTTTACTTTTGAGATTTCCCTTATTTGTATATGAATTATAAGGATCAAGTTATCCGAAGATATGTGCTATTTATAGAAATCAAAGAAATATTTCAAAATTTTCATGAATCTAATTGTGGTTGACATTTTGGAGTTGATAAAACTGCATTTAAGATCTTTCAATCGACATTTTATTGGCCTGCGTTATTTAGGGATATTAATATTTTTGTAAAATCATGTAATCAGAGTCAGAGAGTAGGCAATATTTCTAGAAAGAATGAAATGCCCTTAAATTTTACTTTAGAAGTTGAAATTTTTTATGTTTGGGGTTTGTGTTTTATGTGACTATTTGTACCAACTTTCGGAAACATGTAAATTTTAATAGTTGTAAATAATGTTTCTAAGTTGATTGAAGAAGTTGCTTTACCACGTTGTGATGCTTAAAGTGTTGTAAAATTTTTAAAAAAATTAATTTTGTTAGATTCAGAATGCCAAGTGTAATCATTGTGGATAAGGGAAGTTATTTAAAGAGGAAAAGGATTAAAATATTAACTAAGAAATATGGAATTAAACATAGAATTGCCACAACATATCATCCTCAAACCAGTGGTCTAGTTGAAGTGTCAAATCATGAAATTAAAAGAATATTGGAAAAGACTGTAAATCCTAATAGAAATGATTGTTCTGCTAGACTTAGTAATGTTTTATGGGCTTGTAGGACTACTTAAAAAACTCCTATAGGAATGATTCTATATAGGCTCATATTTGGAAAGGCGCGTCACTTGCCAGTTGAACTGGAGCATAAAGCTTATTGGGTTATTAAAGAATTTAACTATAATTTGAAATACACTGGCGAGAAACAATTATTGCATTTAAATGAGATAGTGGAAATTAAAAATGAATCTTATGAGACATGATCATAAAAGTATAAAAAAATATTTTAAGCCTCGGTAAGAGGTTTTACTATATAATACTAGATTTAAATTATTTTCCTAAGAATTAAAATCCAGGTGGTCAAAGCTATTTATTAAGATAAAAGTCTATCCTTATGGTGTTGTGAATATTAAATATCCAAAAAACTGAAAGAACATTTAATTTTAACGGACACAGACTGAAACTTACATATCTAAAAACAGACCTATATATGATGATGTACTGATTTTTGGTCAACCAGTGTAAGATTTAGATGCGTCAGGCTAACAAAGTTAAACCAAATGCTTATAGGGAGGCAACACATGGTTATCTGAGTGGTTTGTTTATGTTGATTTTTTATTATAAGATTTTTATTTGAGTGATACTGAGACTTAATTGATGATAAGAGAAGGCGCTAATCACTACTTTAACGATTAATATAAAAATGGGACATGTTATGCGGACCATAGATGAAGCGGTGTGAACCGTGACTTCTGTATATGCAAGAATTTATGAACTTAAGTTTATAAATTTATAATAATTTTGTAAAGTCACAATTTCAAATGCAAGTATACGTATCATTTCAAGTAATATAGGGCTCTATTAGAGTCCTTGCTATCTATCCCACAAGGAAGATTAATTAAAGAAATTAATAGATTTTCAAATTAAAAGTAATATAACTTTTATTTCTTTTCAAAATTCAGATTTTATGTTTTAATGAAATTTCTACTAGATGTAAGTAAAGCATCAATAAAATAAAGGTTAATGCAAGTATAAATAAAATAACTTTCTCCTTTTCAGCTAATCCAAGATTTTTCAGAATAACTATCATTCGTGGAGAACTTGAGATTATGGTACTGCACCAAATAAAAGCAATCTTATTCTTTAGCTTTGCTCGATAGTATAAAGAAAATTGGCTAATCTATAGATTGGTTCAGGATGTTTTACTAGTAGAATGGGTTAATCTAGGCTCACACTTCTAGATATCCAAGGGTGGCTATGGTTGGCCCTACTAGTGACCCGTTCCTTTTCTATAAACCAAATTATTAGAATTTAGTCTGTCACTCTAAAATCTAATCAATTCTATGCCCAATAAATAATATCTTCCCATTTATTGTCACTTCACCTTGAATAACCCGCTCAAGGCCTTCGATTACCCAAGGATTCATGTGATATTTACTAGTTTAAAACTCATCTCCGGATAGGTCTCAAAATTCTTCAACAAATTTTAACAATTTAAATGGCCAGTTTAAAAAGAAAATTAAGATCAGGTATAAATATCATCACAAAATTTTTTAAAATTTAAGTTAAGTTCTTCAACAAAATCAAATTATCTTATTATCTTTTCATATTTGAAAGGAGAAAGAAAAGTAACTACTCATAACACATTGAATTCACACAACAAAACATATTTATAAAACTTTGAAACAAGTTACAAATACTTATCTGGAATGTTCCTTCAAGTGATCCTTTGACTCCTACTAACTTTATTGCAAAGTACAAGACTTCAACAACACCAACACTTACAAACTCTCACTTACTAATCAAGGAATTGTGTAGTAACACTCAAAATAACTAAAATAAACTCACTAAATACTTAAGAAGAAAATATGGTGGCACTCTAAAACTATCTCCTGATGCTGGAGATCTAGGGGGCACCGTTCTCTGTATAAATGTCTCCTATTTATAGAGCTTCAAAAATGACCAGGGATTGCTTAAGGAACCTCTTTAAAATTCATCCAAATTCAATAAATCTTCTAGAAAGTAACTGTGGCACCTAGGAACCGGGATCTGGTGCATAGGCGCCGGACTCCATGTCATGTCTTCGCACCTCTTCAGTTTGGAACGCACCTCTTTGCGATTAAGACCGTTTTCCTATGTCCAGATGCAGTGTATCACATGTCTTATGTATCAGGAGTAACTTCTAGTCTTCTAGAAGGTCTGATAACCGCTTAACACTGTCAAAATAATTGCCCAAAGTTGTCAAAAATCTTAACTGCTTCATTATCAAACAGGCGCTTAAGTGCCGGATTCTGGCGCCTAGGCGCCAGACCTATAATTTTGGCAACTTTACTTTTTAGCTCTATTTTTGCTCCTTTTTGCTCCTTTTTCCTTCTTAAACTCTTTTTTTATTACCTATATCCAAAAACATAAAAATACCTTTCATTAAAGCATAATATCCTTAAAAATTGAATCATAAATAAGGCAAAAAAATAGGTACTTTTCAAGTAGATCAAATTCCCATAAACTTAAATGTTACTTGTCCTCAAGTAACTCTTTTATTGCATAAAATGTGTAACACCTGGAATGAAGTTTAAATAATTAAGAATCCTTGTAATTTTTGGTTTTTTAAATGCTTTAGTAAATCATTAACCAAATTTCACTAATTAAGATTAATTTTAAGAATTTAAAGAATACTTAACTACCAAATTATAAGACTTTAAAATTTTCATTTATTTCAAGAATAATTGTAATTTATCATATAAAGGTCACATTGATAATTTACAAGAAAAAGACTTTCATGAAAACTTTTCTAGTAAAGATGCTTGTACATAAAAATTAAGTTAAAATGTAATTAGTTTTCTTCCTATAAGATAATTTAGGTGAAGCCAATTTTTGATTAGGCATCTCCTCAAGCTTCTCGTCACATTTATTTTTTTGCTCTTTTCTTCTTTTTTTTTAATTCTTTTTAAGGATATTTTTCAATCCTCCATTATATTTTTTAATTTGTGAGGATTACTTTATCTGGATAACCTATTAATGATTTTCAACTTTACTATCCTTAACTTATATTTAAAAACTTATACATTTTTACTTATAAATTTGACATTTTTAATAAGTATTTTTCAAAAATTATTTCAATCTTTTCTTTTTCAAGTAATAATCTTGATTCTTTAGTATTTCAAAAATTTAATTGTCTTTACTATAAATAGAAATTTTTTTTAATCTTATTATTCTTTAAGTTAAATAGTTCTATTCTTAAAATCAATCAAAATTATTGAAATTTTAGTTAAGTTTACTAAATTATTTATCAATTAAAAAATTTAAGTAATCTTAAATAAAATTTTCATTCCTTATGTTATGTTAATATTTTTAAAGAAAATATTAATACTTTAGGACAAAAATTATTTAAATTTTAAAGAATTTTCCCTTCTCCCAAACTTTAGTTTTGGTATAAACATAAATCATAAAAATTTCTAAAGTATGAGAGAAAGAATAGCAAATTTTTACCAGGAATTTTTCTAAGTATATGAAAAATAATCTTGAAAGGAAAATTTTATTTCTACACATGCTTTTTATGAATATAAAAGAAATGTCTAAGCATATATAGAAAAATTTCAGTATGCAGGATAAATTTCTACAAAAATCATATTTTTTTTATAATAATTTTAAACAAAAATAACTAAACTAAACAGGTGTTCTCATCATTATACTAACACAGAAATAAAACAACTCATTACAGAAATAAACTTTAACAATCCAACAATCATTAATACAACAATAAGTGTCTCAGAGCAGTGCATCAAACATGAAAAAAACAAATCATCACATACATGCAAAGCTAACACACTAACAAAACATAATATAAATAATACAAATACACAATCCTAGAAATCTACTCATCACTAGCTGTCTCCTCATCCTCATCATCATTAAAAGAAAAATCTACATTCTTGTTCTGGATATCAAATGGTGAGAATCTAGGGCAGGTTGGGAACTGAACTGAATGATCACCCTTTAGGAATCTAACAAGAGACTCAGAATACTCAGCATCAAAATCACTCTTCCTCTGGGTGTACTCAAAAAGTTAATCCAATTTCAAATCTATAGTATCCACTCTACACTAGGTCAAAAGTAACTTATTTTGTTGCTCTATAAATTTCTCATGCATATTCTCCCAAAAACTAGATGGTGGCTCAGCAACAAAAGAAGAGGCTTGATAAGTAGAAGGTCTACATGAAGTAGGTAATGAACTAGAGGGTGCGGTATAACTCTTACCTCAAAGTCGATCATAAATACTGAAACTTTCTCATCCAATGGGCTTAGTAGACTTGAGCTTCTCCTCTGAAAGCTCAGCAGTAACTCCAGCACTTTCAAACAGAGAATAAATCAGAGATGGGAATCCCAATCCCACAGAAGTGCTAGAGCGAGCAGTGGCCTCTACAAAATCATAAATAATACTCCCAACATCAATTGACTTCTTCTCTTATATGTAGTAGTTAAGAATAGTTCTGTCCTTGGTGACCTCACTTAAATGGTTGGATGGAAGGAGGGGAGCAAAAATAAAGTAATGCCAAGCCTTAAAAACACCATTTAGCTCAGAAGATAAAAAAATTATCAGTTTTTCGTTCTGGATCTTCTAAGCTCCAGTACCATCTGTCAAGTATGCAATAATCATCTCCAAATCTCCCTCAAATGGAGATAATCTAGAATAATAGCACTCGATGTTCGGTGGCAGGCCGTAGAAAATGTTGATTCTCTCAGGTGTAAATCTTACTCCAACTCCTCTCACGAAGATCTCGTAATCTTTGGCATCCATGAAATTTGCATAAAATTTTTTAACGATAGGGATAACAGCAACAACAGTGAAGTAACAGAATCATTTCCACTTCAGTGCAACGATCGTATCTTCAATCCTTCCACCAGGATTGTAGAAATTCTCTCCGAGATAAATTTTCTTGTCGTAGCAAAATTGTTGTAATGAAAATGTGCTGCGGCAGTGGCAAACTTGCTACGATCGAAATTTTCTCATTCTTTCCCTCGCTTAGATTTTGGAGCCATCTAAACGTAAGAGAAAGAAAACTCAAAATAAATTAAAGGATCAAAAGAATAAGCTTATTTAAGCTTTTAAAAACTTAAATAAGCTTCAAATCCATGGATTAAACTCTAAAAAATAAAAAAATTTCAATTTTTCTCAAAAGTTGAAAAATCCATGGTGAAAATAAAAAATAAATGGATTAGAAGGTAGATCTGACCTCGAGATGAAGAAATCGAGTGATTCCAAGCTTAAAAACTGAAAAATCCAGCCTAAAAATGGATCCCTAAGTTTGATTTTTGTGAAAAATGGAAAAAGAAGGAAGCTTAGGTGTCGTTAATGGCGTCGGTGAGTTTAAAAACCTGACTTTCAAGTGCAGGCCGAACTGGCGCTTAGGCGCCGATATCTGGCGCCTAGGCGCCAGACTCGTCTTACCAAAAATTTGATTTAAAAAAATGTATTTTCCACCAAACCATAACAAATTTGACTTCTAATTTCTCACATGAGAGTATTACTCCAATTTCTAACTTCCAAACATTTCCACAAATAATTAAAATGATAAATTAGATGCAACAATCAAACACTAGATATTATCAAACTCTTCAATTCCATTTCACATTTTTCCGTTCCAAGCTCAAGAAATTCTAGAAAAATACTATAACAAGGTTCATCACTCTATAAGCAACACAAACATTACTATTTCAAAAAAAATTCACAATCAAACAACACACTTTGAACAATGAAAGCAAACACGCAAACTAAATATTCGACTCACTAGACATGACTCAATCACACCTAGAACATGCTATTCATCTCCAAACTTTGAATTTCCATCCCTCTCGCAATGAAGTTCGCTAGGCCCGCTTGGATAGAAAACCAACGTCGTTATAAATTCCAAAGCCGTCTTCTCGTTAATCCATTTATTCTTCGCATACATCACCACTTGAGAATCTTGAAAGGCCACCATATGATCGAATTGAAGCTGTCTACCATTCCAAGTGCTCGATTTGGTGATACATCTAATGCAGATGAATTCCAAAGCTTAGCAATTTCACCTCAATCTTATCTTGATGACTGAATAATTTCTCCAAACTTTTAGCAATAAATCCATTGAAATAAGGTTGAGGATCTTTAGAAGACATATCTCTTATCGCATTGCCATGATCTCCTCTCTCCATTGCTTCCAAAATTCTCTTTTCTCCTCAAAAATGAATTGTTCTAAACAAAATTAGGGTTTCTAGGGATTGGAAACGAAGGTAGGGTGATTTATAGGAAGAATTCGTGTGAAAAACTGAAGATTTTCGGTTTTTGCATGAACTGTAACTGGGGCGCTAAGGCGCCGATATCTAGTGCCTAGGTACCGGACCATCGAAACACATGGGTTATGCTGGCGCTTAGGCGCCAAGTTTGGGTGCCTAGGCGCCAGAACTACGTTTGACTCTATTTCACCAATCGTCAAATTTACAAAGTTTCGGTTCAAAAATAGGTCTACTTAAATGGTGTGATCAACACACACACAACGATTAAGATAAATTCAAATCACAAAAAATCAAAATGATAATATATGGGTTGCCTCCCATAAAGAGCTTGGTTTAACGTCGTCAGCCAGACCAAATCAGTTGTATTAATCGGGTAGACTCAGCTCGTAAGCCTCCTTGTAAATCAGTTTCATTTATCCCATATAAGGCTTCAGTCTTAATCTGTTAACTTTAAATATTTTTCTTGTCTTGGAATCTTTAATATCCACAGCTCCATAAGGGTATACTTTTTCAATTATAAATGGTCCCATCCATTTAGAACTTAATTTTCCAAGAAAAAGTCTTTAACGAGTATTTAATAATAATACTTCTAGTCCAGACTCAAATATTTTTCTTGAAATATTTTTATCATGCAATTTCTTTATTTTTTCCTTATAAATATTTGCATTTTGATAGGACTCATTTCTTATCTCTTCCATTTCATTCAGTTGTAACAGTCGTTTCTCTACTGCAGCATTCAAATCATAATTGAACTCCTTTATCGCCCAATAAGCTTTATGTTCCAGTTGAACAAGTAAGTGACAATGTTTACCATAAACTAACCGATAAGGTGACATTGCGATAAGTGTCTTATAAGCTGTTCTATAAACCCATAATGCAGAATCAAGTCTATCAACCCAGTCAGTTCTTTTAGGATTAACAGTCTTTTCTAATATTCTTTTAATTTCTATGTTTGATACTTCAGCCATTCCACTTGTTTATGGGTGATAAGCAGTTGCAATTCTATATTTAATTCCAAATTCTTCCAGTAATGATTGAATTCTTATATTTCTGAAATGACTTTCCCCATCTGTGATAATTACCCTTAGCATTCCAAATCTTGTAAAAGTCATTTTCTTTAAAAATTTTAAAACACTTTTGTAATCACAGTTAGGTAAAGCTACAACTTCAATCCACTTTGAAACATAATCAACTGCTAATAAAACATAAATCTTTCCAGATGATGGTATAAAAGGTCATATAAAGTCTAAACCCCATACATCAAAAATCTCAATTTCTAATCTATAGCTTAGAGGCATTTCATCTTTTATGGATATATTCCCCATTGTTTAAGATCGATCACAAGTTTTCACATAATATCCAACATATTTGAATAATGTAGGCCAATAAAATCCAGAATTTAAAATTTTGAACGCTGTTTTATCCACTCCAAAGTGTCCTCTAAATTCAGAATCGTGAAATTTTTGAATAATTGCAAAAGTTTCTTCATAAGGTACACATCTTCGAATCACAGAATCTCAGCCTATTTTAAATAAATGAGGATCTTCCCAAATATATGATTTTGAATCATTCTTGAATTTCTTAATATATTTGCTATTTATTCCATACGGTAAAATATTGCTAACCAGAATATCCATCTAAAAAACCAGAATATCCATCTAAAAATAGAAATATGAGTTTCCAGCTAATTTATCCAGCATCTGATCCAAGAAAGGTAGAAGAAAATGATCCATTCTAGTGGTGTTGTTTCATTTTTGATAATCGATGCAAATTTGCCATCCAGTAACTTGTCTTGTAGGTATTAATTCATTTTTATCATTAATAATGACAGTTACTCCTTTCTTTGAAAAACAATGAATAGGACTTACCCATTGAATATCTGAAATAGGATAAATAATTCCAGCATCTAACCATTTTAAAATCTCTTTTTTAACAAAGAACTTTCATAATTGGATTCAATCTTCTTTGAGGTTCAATAGTAAGTTTACAATTTTATTCCATTAAAATCCTATGCATACAGATTAAAGGGCTTATTCCTCTTATATCTACAATAATCCAACCAAAAGCTTTCTTATTGTTCTTCAGAACTCCTGTTAATTTTTCTTCTTGATCTTTGCTTAGTTCTGAAGATATAATCATAGGTAAAGTTAATGAATTTCCAAGAAATGCATACTTTAAATGTGCTACATTTTTAATTCCAGTTCAGGGGCTTTTTCAACTGAGGGTAAAAGTATATCATTTTTAGTCGTGTCTAAAATTTCTCAATTATCATGAATATAATGAGTTTCTTCAAATAAATTTTCTTCATTCACCTCTTCAATTTCTTCAGTTAATGACTCATTATATAACATAGATTCATCATTTTTTTCTTCAGAAATGACTTTACATTTTTCTTGATAATTCTTTTCAATTATATAATTAAAAATATCCACCCGATAGCATTTTTCTTTGTCAGGATACCTCATTAATTTTAGAACATTAAATGTTATCTCTTGTTCATCAACTCTCATTTTTAATTCTCCTTTTTGCACATCAATCATAGCACGTCTGGTAGCTAGAAAAGGTCGCCATAAAATAATAGGTATTTCTTTATCTTCTTTCATATTCAGTACAATGAAATCTACAGGAAAGATAAATTTATCCACTTTAACAAGAACATCCTCTATAACTCCTTTAGGATAGGTAATAGATCGATCAGCTAACTGAAGGGTTACAGTGGTGGGAGAAATCTCTCCTAAATCTAACCTTCGAAAGATAGAAAATGGCTTAAGATTAATACTTGCTCCTAAATCACATAAGGCTTTTCCACAAAATTTTTCTCCAATAGCACATGGTATAGTGAAACTTTCAGGATCTTTAAGCTTCTGAGGTAGCTTCTTTTGAATTATTGCACTAAATTCTTCACTTAATGCAACAGTTTCATAAGCTTCAAATTTCCTTTTCTTGCTTAAAATTTCCTTCATAAATTTTGCATAACTTGGCATTTGTTCCAAAGCTTCAGCGAAAGGAATGTTGATGGTAAGTTTCTTAAAAATCTCAAAGAACATAGAAAATAGATGGTCAAGCTTTTGCTGTTTTAGTTTTTGAGGAAAAGGTGGTGGTGGTCTTTTAACTTCCACTTCAATTGGAATTACAGTTTGATCTTTACTCGGAGATAGAGTTTCTTTAAGTTTTTCAATCACTTCAACCTCTCTCTCTTTTTCAATTTCATTCTGAATTTTCTCTTTTAATTCCTTTCAACTTCTAAGTTATACAGCTTTTGCTTGTTCATGGTATTTTCCAATTTCTTTTAAATTAATTTTGACGTTGCTAGGAAGTGTTCCTTGAGGTTTGTAATTAATTAAATTAGCAATTTGCCCCATCTGATTTTCAATATTTTGAATAACAGTGTTTTGACTTTGTAACTAATTACCTAGTTGCGAGATCAATTCTTCTAAAGATAACTTTTTTTGTTGATTGTTAAAACCAGGAGGATAAGTTGGTCAAAAGTTTGAATTTCCTTGATTGTTCCAATTCCCAGTTGGATTAACTTGATTATTACTCCATTGTTGATGTCCATTATTCCAATTAAAATTAGGGTGATTTTTCTAACCTGGATTATAATAATTCGAATAAGGGTTATTAGTTTTACTAACAATAGCTTGCAATGTCTCCATCGTTTGAGAATCATCAATATTACAAAACTATCATTACTTACATGCGATACATTAATAGCAAAATTATCTAATTTCTTAGATATCGCAGCCACTTGTGAAGCTAAAATAAAAAAGGCTTCATTGTCTTGAATACTTGCCACTCTTTTAGGATTAACTGTCGGCATAGTTATAGGTTTGTGTGTTGTATTTTGAAAAGGGGTCGCCTACAGAATTTGTCGGCAAATTTTAGATTTTACATTTAATTTAATTATATATATATGAAAATCTTGAAATGGTCCCCTAACTTTGATCCAAACCAAGAAGCCCCTATTATCCCTATTTGGTATAGGCTTCCCAATTTAAAACTTCACTTTTTCAATCATTAAGTGATTTATGCTATTGGGATCATGCTATAGGGAGACCATTAAAATTGGATATGTCTACATTTAATCTTTCTAGGCCTTCTTTAGCCGAATTCTTGTTGAAAGAGACATTACTCTACCCGATATTGATGAAATTTGGCTTGGCTCTCCTCATAATGGGTATTGGCAACCTATAGTTGTGGAAAAAAACCTACATATTGCTATCATTGTAGAATGTTTGGTCATTCTAAAGAAGGTCGTTTTAGATTGAAACCGAACTTAAACCTCGTTAATAATAAAAATGTTAATTCTTCTTCTTTGGTTAAGGTTGGATCTTTGCCTGAAGGACCTTTAACGTACTGGAAAATAGATTCCAAAAGCTACTGGTAATATAAGTTCTGAGATTCTTGATACTGTTAATGCTACTGTTTCTGGTTATCAAACTTCAATACCTGTTATGGAAACTGCTATTGGTTCTCAAGATCCTTCTCATATTCAGAATTCTGAGTCTACCATATTGATAGACAGTTATATTTTGAATTCCAATGAGAATCCATCTGATTTACCTGTTGCTGTTCAATCTGAGTTACCAACTGCCGTTTTCACTTCCAATAAGTCTGACATATTGATTGAAAATTCTGTTATTAATTCTAATATAAGTTCTCATTGGGACTTCTTCATCTATTTTGCTTCGTCGCTATTTCTTCGATTTACCCGTTGATTTGACAATGGCTTCGGTAGAGATGTTAATTCCGATATTGGTTTAGTAAATAAGGGTTCTACTTCTCTTTCGATAATAATTTGATTACCGATGCTCGTGGTTTGGAATCAAATTTAGGCAATGAAATTTATGTTGATAATGATAGAAATAATTACTTATCTAAAGAAGTGATACCTCCAAGCAATGCTATATCCAAGCTTTTAATATTAAACCACAAGAGATTCCTCGATATTCCCGCTAATATGGCTATTATCAATAATGAACTAAATGAGGATTGGGTAGTGAAAAGAAGCAAGAAGAAAAATCGTTGATCATATTTCTGCCGAGAATATTATTCCTTCCAAATCTCATCGCATCTTCCTTCTCTAGATTGACTAGGGGAGGTAGATCTACCAATCATGCTTAATTTTCTCTGCTGGAATATTAGGGGAGTGGCAAACCCTGGCTCCCTTAATAGATTGTTAAGAATAAACAGGGTTAATAAGTGTTGGATGGTGGTTCTTCTTGAGCCAATGGTTAAGTCTAATTATGACAGATTTACTAAAAGGTTCCCAGGATACAACTTTGTTTACAATTCTTCCAATAAAATTTGGATTTTTTATAGGAAAGAATTAAAAATTGATATTCCGTAGATCATTCTCGCTTTTGCATGTTCATTTTGAGATTGATTCTTTTAAAGGTTATGCTTCTTTTGTCTATGCCGCCTCAACTAAAGTGGATAAAGATGATCTCTCGGTCCCATTTGCATATGATTGGTCAAACTATCAATGAGGGCTGGATGGTTGGAGGTGATTTCAATCGTATTGCTCATCCCGGTGAGAAGAAGGAGTGCGTAAATCCTAATCCGAATGACTTGCTATTTTTTTCGACTCTATTAAAAATGCTCGGGTCTGTTTGACATTGGTTTTCAAGGTTCTTCTTTTACTTGGAGGAGGGGTAATATTTATGAAAGATTGGATAGAGTTCTTGTTAATAAGCCATGGTTTGATTTATTTCCTATCTCTAAAGTTCAAGCACCTTGTTAGATCGGGTTCGATCATTCTCCTCTCCTTATTAAGCTTGCTGTTGCAAATATTGTTCATAAAACCTGCTTTAGATATTTGAATGTATGGTCTTCTCATCCTAATTGCAGACAGATTATTGAATCTAACTGGAATATTCCTATGGGTTTCTTAAATGCTAATCCTCTCATTCGGCTTTGGCAGTACTCGTAAAAAGCTTTCTAAGGCTTTAACTAACTCGGAATTGGAGTGATTTTGGCAATATTAATTCCAATATAAAAGCTGCTCGAAGAATTAGTTTCCAAAACCGAACAAGCCGTTGAAAATGGCTTCGTCCCGATCATGACTTATTCATTGCCAATGAAAAATTAAAGACTCGCCATTCTTCGGAGGAACTCGTTTCTCCAACAAAAAGCTTCAACCAATCACTTTCTTCATGGAGATAGAAACTCTAGATTTTTTCATGCTCGTTATTAAATATAGAAGATCTATTAATTCTATTTTAAAGATTAATTCTTCTACTAAAGGATGGATTTATGATTCACAAGTCATTGCTGAAGATGCTGTTCTCTATTTCCAGAACCTGTTTTCTGCTCACCCAGTTACATCTTCATCTATTTCTGTTCAGTTATTGCAATGTAACATGTTTAAAGGAGATGCTTGCTCAATTAACAAATCCTCCTACGGAAAATGAAGTTTTATCTCGTTATTAATTCTCCGGATAGCAACAAAGCTGCAGTGGCTCGATGGATATTCTTCGATTTCTATAAAAAGTTTTGGAGTATTATTAAGCATATGGTGATGGTCGCTATCATTGCTTTCTTCCGTGGTTCGATTTGCCTAAATATTTTGCTTCCTCTACTATCATCCTTATCCCTAAAGATAAATTGAAAAATAGCTGGAAGGATTTTAGGCCCATATGTATTACTTCCACCTTTTCTAAGATTATTAGTAAGGTTCTAGTGGACAGGCTGCAACCTTATCTATTGGATTTAATCTCTGAAAACCAATCTGCCTTCATTAAAGGGAGATGTATTAGTGACAATATTCTTCTTGCTCAGGAGATGCTTGCTGATATTGATAAGCCATGTAGGGGTTCCAATATTATTCTTAAGCTAGACCTCTCCAAGGCTTTTGATTCAATCAATTGGTCTTTCATCACTGATGTACTAGCTGCTAGAGGTTTTAACTCTGATTTTTGCTCTTTAATCTCTAGATGGCTGGAGAACAACTATTATAGTGTTATGATCAATGGATGTACTCATGGTTTCTTTCAAGTCGGCAGGGGATTAAACAAGGAGATCCATTATCTCCTTATATTTTCATCTTGGCTTTTGACTACCTCTCTAAATTATTAAATCAGGTTCATATGGCTAATCCTTATGTTCAATATCAGCATAGATCTAACATTTTGGTTAGTCACCTGGCTTATGCAGATGATGTAATTGTCTTTTGCAATGGGAGTAAACAATCTATTAAATGCATTATGAGAACTCTTTCCAGTTTTGAATCTGTTTCTGGAATGGAATTTAATAAAGCCAAATGTTCTTTTCTAGCTAGTTCTTTGATGAAGACACATATAAAAAATTGGATAAAGGTTTATACTCGGTTATAAAGAGGCCGTTTATCCTCTTGTTTATTTGGGATTTCCTTTGTCCAAAGGAAGAAGAAGATTATCTCATTTTGATGATGTGATTACCAAAATTTGTTCTAAAATTCAATGCTCGGTCAAATTCTTTTCTTTCTAATGGTGGAAGAATTACTCTTCGAAGAGTATATTAACTTCTTTCCCCTTGTATATTCTCCAAATGGTTAATATGAAGAGAAGTTCTCAAAAACTACTATCAGTTATTTTCAACAAATTTTTATGGGAAGGCCAGCATAAACAAATGCATTGGACAAACTGGGATAAACTATGTAAACCATTTGCCTGTGGTGGTCTTGGATTTAAAAGCTTTAAACATCTTAGTTTCTCATTCTTTTGTAAACAATGGATTCACTTCAGATCAAAGTCTTCACTCTGGTCTCTATTTCTTCATGGGAAATATTGCAGAACATCTCATCCCTCTCAGGTTCAAGCTAAGTTGGGAGATTCCAAAAGCTCGGAAAAGACTTTTAAAAGTTAGAGAATTTGCTCGAACGTGCTCTTTATTTGGGATATTGGTGATGGTCAAGTGGACTTTTGGCTTGATAATTGGTTATTTAATGACCACCGAATAAGCAAGGAGTTACTTCTTCTAATCGAAAGTTTCGATTTCGGTCTAATTCCAATTGGGATGAAGCTAAACCGAATGCTCGTTGTTAATAGTGATTTGGTGAATAAAATTAAGTCTATTCCTTTACAACCTAATGTTAAGGACAGACTGATTACTAAGAATCCACCTAATCAAAGTCTCTCCAAGTTCATTTATCTTACTAGTAATAATTGGACTTCTAATGATTGGGGCAAGAAAATATGGAATAAATACATAACTCCTTCTATGTCATTTTTCTCGTTGGAAGCTTTTCGAGAATTTTTTGCCAACCGATGATATTTTGAAGTTAAAGGGTATTCGGGGGCCTTCTATGTGTCCTTTTTGTCTCTCTAGTGAAGAATCCATTTCTCATTTATTTATCGGTTGCAATGCTATACAGGAGGTATGGAAGACTCGTTCTTAATCTAAGGGGTTTGTCTCATAGATATTGTTGTTGGACCAAGCTTGTTAATTGCTCGGCAAGATTGGAAGATGACGACTGAATTCTATATCCCCCTAATTATATTTTGGTTCACTTGGATGATTAGAAATGAGATTATGCATAATAATATGGTTTTTTCAGCCAAGGTTATCATAAAAAACTGCTTGAATTTTCTTCTTAAGATGACAGATTCTTTGAATTTAATGAATAAGCCTTCAGTAATCAAATTCCAATTGATATTTTGGAGAACTCCTAAATACCCTTGGGTTAAAATCAATACTGATGGAAGTTATATACACTCCACAACTGTTAATAGTTCCAATGCTTGGAATTGGGGCCTTATGCGAAACTTCAAGGGGTCTTGCTTATGGTTTATCTCTCGCTCCAATTTCGCCATTAATGCATTAGAATCCGAAGCTATAGCTGTTTTTCGGAGTCTAAAGATAGCTATTCTGAATCATAAAGGCCCAATTCATGTGGAGATGGATTCTTTAGTCTTACCGAATATTCTTCCGCATAAATCGGCTTCTCCTTGGTATCTTCAAATTTGGATCAATAAAATTTCTTTATTGGTATCTAATTTATCTATTGTTTGGAGTCACATTCATAGAGAGGGAAATCACCGACTAATTGGCTTGCTACTAGAGGCGGTTCTTCTAAGGACATTTTATGCTTTTCTTCTTTGGATCTTAAATCTTCTATTTTTAGGGAGTTTAGAATTCTATTACATGGGGATCTCGCTTTCCTTTCCTCATATCAGTGTGTACTAGATTTTCTTGATTAATATATTTTTTCTTTTTCTGCAAAATATATATATATATATATATATATACAAACCTTCCAAAAAAATGGCGGCTGGGAACTTCCCTAGTACTCTGCTAGGGTTTCTATGAAAGTGGTGACCTTCCTGATGGCGGCGGCGGTTCAAAGGTGGTAGTGGCTTGTTGTTGAGCTATTCTCTGAGGTTGGTTTGTCTTGGATAAGGCTTTTAATCTTTCCCGGGTTTTGGGAATTTTTGAATTTCTGGAGACTTTTACCTGTTCCATCGGGATGGTCGAGGAGCTTACTAAGGCGGATCCTAAATTTATGGGTAAAGGAACCTTTGCCGAGGTTACGGTTAGAAGAGAGGGTGGCTCTACTTTGGGTGACAAATCGGTATTTCCTCGCTTATACCATGATGCTATAGCCGGGAAGGCTCGAATGTGAGTTCATAAGGAAATGTACAAAGAAAGCGAGGAAGCCGGCACTTATTTTCACCGAAGAGGAGTTAGACAAATTATCTGAGCCTTATAAATTTACTTTAGTGGGTAAGTTTCAATTCGGCCATCCAAAGCTTGACATTTCGAGAAAGGCTGTTGATGATTTTAAACTTGTGGGAAGTTGGAAAATTGGAGTATTTGACAGCAGGCACATTATGCTCCAACTAACTAGAGAAGATGATTATGCCCAAGTGTTCTCTAAAAAGGTGATTATGATAGATGGAAAACCTATGAAATTATTGAAATGGACATTGGATTTTGATCCTTCCAAAGAACCACCTATTGTTCCTATTTGGTTTAGCATCCCCAACCTGAAACTTCCATTTATTAATCATAAAATTATCTATGACATTGCAGACTCCATGGGTCGACCCCTCAAGCTTGATATACCCTCTGCTAATATTACTAGAATCTCTAAAACCAGATTCTTAGTTGAAAGGGATATTACTCTCCCTTATATTGATGGTGTTTGGCTAGGGACTGCCAACTGTGGGTATTGGCGTACCTATTGTTCTTGAATACCAACCATTGTATTGTAAACATTGTCACATTTTTGGGCACATTATGGAACAGTGTTTTAGAATCCACCCTGAATTAAGGCCTTATAATGCTGCCACTAAAAGTAATAAGGAGTCTGTTCCTCAAGGAAGTCCTATTGCTGTCCCAACTCCACACTGTCCTCATGTTGAAACAAGCCAGGTTGATAAGATTCTACCTCAATCAAGTCAGAATTTTCCCTTACAAGTTGCAAATAATATCATACCTGAGAATAGAAGAGTAGCTGAATAGGAGATAGAACTCAGAGATGTTCTTGGAGATGGTGCACAATCCAGTCTTAAAGGACAATTGGAGTCTCATTTTCCTGTGCCAAGACAACTGGAAGATCAAGTGATTGATAATGGCATCTCTCAGGAAGTTGAAGAGCAAGCCCAACAAATACAATTGAATACTAAGGAGACTACTGATGAAATTAGGATTCAACACAGTTCTGCCAGGAGAGGTTTCTTATCCTCCTCACCAGATAGATCCATTGGGATGAAACTAGTTACACAAAGGGGTTCAGCTGAAGATGAAGAATTACACTACAGCTCTGATGTTGGGGGTACCTTTATCACTCCACCTAATTCTGATCCAGATAATCAGTTAGCACAACCCATATTAGCTGATTTGGCAAATCAAAAAGAAGAGGAGTGGATTCAACAAAAAAGTAGAAGAAAAAGAAAGGATGCTTTAGAACTCAGAAATTTATCTCAATCAAATGTCATTGGATTGGAAGTTTCTTCTGCCACCCCCCCTAGACTTACTAGGGCTGGTAAGGCATTACATCATGATTAACCTGTTGTGCTGGAATGTTAGGGGTATTGCTAGTCCTGGTACCCTTAACAGAATCAAACACTTAATCAGGACCAACAAGTTATGGATTTTTGCCATATTAGAACCTTTGGTGCAGAAGAATATTTCCAAACACACTAAACAATTTCCTGGTTTTAATTGTTTTAGAAACTCGCAAGAACAAGATTTGGGTCTTTACCAGGAAAGAACTAAATTGTAAGGTGATTGCTGATAACTATCAATTTCTTCACTTGCATTTTGATTTGGAACAATTCTCTGGTTTTGCTACTTTTGTCTATGCTGGATGCACTCATCAAGACAGAACTGCTCTTTGGGATGCCCTTCTTTGTCTCAGCCAAGCTCACACATGCTGGTTGGTGGGGGTGATTTTAATTGCATTAGTGATCCTAGTGAGAAGATGGGGGGCAGAACTCCTGATCTCCAAACCATGCTGAGTTTCTCTCAAAATATTACTAAAGCTGGGCTTTTTGATCTGGGTTTCCTTGGCACTCCTTTTACCTGGAAGAGAGGTAACTCGTTGGAGAGAACGAGATAGAATCCTTGCTAATGATCGTTGGATGCATTCCTTTCCTATTACCCAAGTTCATCATTTGCACGGATCTACCTCTCGATCATTCCCCCTATTAATTAGGATATCCTTTTTCCCAAGAACAAGCTCTTCCCCTTTCAGATTTTTAAATGTTTGGACTGATCATCCTTCCTTTCTTAAGGTGGTAAAGGCTGGTTGGATTAATCCAATTGCTTCTGATACTAATGCTCTTATAAATCTTTGGAGGTTACAAAAGAATGTGGCATATCATCTAAGACAATGGAATAAGCAAAGCTTTGGAAATATATTTCAACAGGTCAGGAAGGCTGATAACAAAGTCCAATTCCTTGAAGCTATTCAGGATCTGGGAGGAGATAATGGCCAAGAGTTTATAAATGCTCAGAATCAGTTGACTCAAGCTTTGGATAGAGAGGAGATGTTCTTGCAGCAGAAAGCCTCCATTAACAAAAAACTTTTTGGTGATAGAAATACAAAATTCTTCCATGCTATGATTAAATACAGAAGGCAAATAAAAGCTATTCTCAGCATTAATGATCCTGATGGTAGAAGAATTAATGATCCTAATCTCATTTCTCAAAGTGCAGTGAAGTATTTTCAGACTCAAATGGCTGTTCAGACTACTAACCCCTCTTTGTTCTTACCTGATGTGTTCAACACTGACTATGTTTATGCTTCTCAACTTCAACTAACTCTTTTACCAGATGTGAATGAAATTTTATCAGCTCTAAAAAGTATTGATGGGAACAAGACTGCAGGGCCGGATGGTTTTAGTGCCACCTTCTACTTAAAAGCTTGGGACATTGTTGGTGCTGATCTCCGCCATGCTCTGTCCAAGCTTTTTTCTCTCAGTGCTTGAGTTACCCGGATATTTTGTCGCATCTTGTATTGTTCTTATCCCTAAAGAACAAAAGAAGTCCTCTTGGACCGATTTCGAGCCTATTTGTCTTACTAACAATTTTACTAAAATTATTAGTAAGATTTTGGTTAGTAGAATACAACCTCATTTAGACAAACTTATCGGTGTTAACCGATCGCATTTGTACGGGGAAGAAATATTGCCGATAATTGTCTTTTAGCACAGAATTACTTCTGGATTTGGATAAACCATGTAGAGGACACAATCTGATTCTGAAACTTGATCTCAAAAAAGCATATGACTCTATCAGCTGGTCCTTCATTGATCTGGTTCTCAAGGTTAGAGGCTTCAACCCTTCCTTCTACAACCTTATCCAAAAGTGGCTATCCAGCTCTTTTTATTGTGTGTTGGTTAATGGGGAGAGCCAGGGCTTCTTTTCTACTGGTAGGGGCATTAAAAAAGGTGACCCTTTGTCCCCTACAATTTTTATATTGGCATTTGATTATCTATCCAGACTTCTTAATTCAGCTCAGGGTAATGCTCACCACCTTTGTTACAAACATAGTTCTGCCCAGGTCATTAGCCATTTGGCTTATGCTGATGACATTATTCTATTTACTAATGGCAGCAAACTTGCCATTAGAAATAATATGCATTGTCTGGATCATTTCTCTCAAGTCTCTGGGCTGGAACTAAACAAGCAGAAATGCCAATTTCTGGCAGGGAAGAACTATAAACATCATAACTGGATTAAAGCTACCACTGGTTTTAACTCAGCTGGTTTACCTTTTAAGTACTTGGGTGTGCAATTGATTAAAGGCAGGAAGAAGCAAACTCAATATGATGATGTGGTTAAGAAGATTTCTTCCACTATAAACTGTTGGACTAACAGCTTTCTTTCAAATGGGGGCAGATTAACCTTATTAAAAAGCATTCTATCTACCTTCCCTTTATATACAATGCAAATGGTGAGAATGAAGAGAAGTACCCAAAAAATGCTGGAGTCCATGTTTAACAAATTTTTGTGGGAGGGCCAGTATAAACAACCCCATTGGGCTGTGTGGAATAAGCTTTGCAAACCTACCATAGCTAGGGGACTGGGTTTTAAAAGTTTTCAGCAAATGAATAAGCTTTTCTACTGTAAACAATGGTTTAAGTTTAGACAATAGGATACAATATGGGCTCAGTTCCTTAAAGAAAAATACTGTAAAAGGGTGCATCCTGATCTAGTTCAACCCAAAATTGGTGACTCAAAGCATTGGAAAAGTCTGTTAAAGGTCAGAGAATTTGCCAATAAGCTATGCTGCTGGGAGGTTGGTGCTTGGACAAATCAGTTTCGGATGGATAGTCGGCTCCCCGATGGTCCTCTTTCAACCTTACCCGATACTAACTATCGGCTTAAGATTTCGAATTCTGGATGCAGGTCAATTGGAATGTAGAGGCACTGAAAGAAGTGGTTGATGAAGAGATTGTACAACAAATTTTGGCTATCCCCATTGACACTGGCAAACCTGATAAACTTTTGATTAAACACCCCCCATCACAATCAGTGAATAATTTTATTCATAATTCATTCAATATCCGGATCGTTAACAAGTGGGGCACTTTTATTTGGTCTCCAAAAATCTCTCCTTCCATGTCCTTCTTTAATTGGAGATTAGCACTACGATTTCTCCCATTAGATGATATTCTCAAACTAAAAGGATTAAGAATGCACTTCAAGATGTTGGCTATGTAAATCTGAGGAAGAAACTTTGGATCATCTATTCCTTCAATGCCCTTTTACCTTACAGCTTTGGGAGGATGTGTTACATCTTTTAAATCTATTGCATCAAAGACATCATTGGGTCACCATTGATACTTGCTGGAATGATTGGAAAAATCAGAAATGGGGTTGTGTTCCTCCTGTTATCAATCGGTTTGTATGGGTGGCTAGAAATCGAGCCAAGTTTGAGAATAAACCTTGCCCCCCTAAAACTGCTGTGGCCAACTGTTTCAATTTTATCAGCAAATCTGCTGCTAACTCTTCAACCCCTACTCAAAAAGTCTCCTTAGTGCACTGGGTACTGCCTTCACAGCCTTGGATTAAAATTAATGTGGATGGAAGCTTCACCTCTGCTGCTGCTGGGATTGGTGCTCGTGTGCGGGAATCATGTTGGGAAATTGCTTTGGTTCTTTCAATCTCCTTTATTCTCCTCTTCCGCCCGGAAGCTGAGATGTATGCTGTTCTCTGGGCCATTAAAACAGCTACAGCCTTAAATCAAAAACAGACTTGGATTGAATCTGATTCTCAACAAGTTATAAAGATGATGTTGGGTGAATTCACTCCTCCTTGGAATCTGGTTTATTTATACAGAAAAATTTTACTATTATCACTACATCTTAACATCAAATGGGGTCACATTCATAGAGAAGGGAATCAACCTGCAAATTGGTTAGCAAAGACTTCGCCTCCAACCAAAGTGTAATCTTTTCCTTTTTGCCTCGCTAAGCCTTTAAGGCGAGTTACTTTTGGGGACTCTCTTCACCTCCCTTTCATTAGATGTACCTAATCTTTTCTTATTAATGAATGGTTTCCTTTTTGCTGAATATATATATATATATATATATATATATATATATATATATATATATATATATATATATATATATATATATATAGCGTAAAAGAAAATATATTAATCAAGAAATTCTAGTACATCTGATATGAGGAAATGAAAGCAGATCTCCATGTAATAGAATTCTAAACTCCCTAAAAATAGAAGATTTAAGATCCAAAGAAGAGTAAGAAAAGCATAAAATGTCCCTAGAAGAACTGCCTCTAGTAGCAAGCCAATTAGTCGGCCGATTTCCCTCTCTATGGATGTGACTCCAAACTATAGATAGATTAGATACCAATAATGAAATTTTATTGATCCAAATTTGAAGATACCAAGGAGTAGCTGATTTATGTAGAAGAATATTCAGTAAAACTAATGAATCCATCTCCGCATGAATTGGGCCTTTATGATTCGGAATAGCTATCTTTAGACTCCGGAAAACGGCTATAGCTTCGATTCTAATGCATTAATGGCGAAATTGGAGCGAGAGATAAACCATAAGCAAGACCCAATGTAATTTCGCATAAGGCACCAATACCAAGCATTGGAACAATTAACGAGCAGTGGAATGTATATAACTTCCATCAGTATTGATTTTAACCCAAGGGTATTTCGGAGTTCTCCAAAAGATCAATTGGAATTTGATTACTGAAGGCTTATTAATTAAATTCAAAGAAGATGTCATCTTAAGAAGAAAATTCAAGCAGTTTTTTATGATAACTTTGGCTGAAAAAACCATATTGTTATGCATAATCTCATTTCTAACCATCCAAGTGAACCAAAATATAATTAGGGGGATATAGAATTCATTGTCATCTTCCAATCTTACCAAGCAATCAACAAGCTTGGTCCAACAACAATATCTATGAGACAATCCCCTTTGATTAAGAACAGCTCTTCCATACCTCCTGTATAGCATTGCAACTGATAAATAAATGATAAATGGATTCTTCACTAGAGAGACAAAAAGGACACATAGAAGGCCCCCCGAATACGCTTTAACTTCAGAATATCATCAATTGGCAAAAAGTTCCTGAAAAGCTTCCAAGAGAAAAATGACATAGAAGGAGTTATGTATTTATTCCATATCTGCTTGCCCCAATCATTAACAGTCCAATTATTACTAGAAAGATAAATGAATTTGGAGAGACTTTGAGTAGATGGATTCTTGGTAATCAGTCTGTCCTTAACATTAGATTGTAAAGGTATAGACAAAATTTTATTCACCAAATAAGTATTAACAACAGCTTTCAGTTTAGCTTCATCCCAATTGGAATTAGACCAGAAATCAGAAACTTTCTGATTAGAAGAAGAAACTCCTTGCTTATACAGGTGGTCATTAAATAACCAATTGTCAAGCCAAAAGTCCACTTGACCATCACCAATATCCCAAATAAAGAGCTGTTCAGCAAATTCTCTTACTTTTAAAAGTCTTTTCCAGTTTTTGGAATCTCCTAATTTAGCTTGAACTTGAGAGGGATGGGAAATTGTGCAATATTTCCCATGAAGAAATAGAGACCAGAGTGAAGACTTTGATCTGAAGTGAATCCATTGCTTACAAAAGAAAGAGAAACTAAGATGTTTAAAGCTTTTAAATCCAAGACCACCACAGGAAAATGGTTTACATAATTTATCCCAGTTTGTCCAATGCATTTGTTTATGCTGGCCTTCCCATAAAAATTTGTTAAAAATAACTGATAACAGTTTTTGAGAGCTTCTCTTCATATTAACCATTTGGAGAATATACAAAGGGAAAGAAGTTAATATACTCTTCAAAAGAGTAACTCTTCCACCATTAGAAAGAAAAGAATTTGACCAAGCATTGAATTTTAGAACAAATTTTGGTAACCACATCATCAAAATGAGACAATCTTCTTCTTCCTTTGGACAAAGGAAAGCCTAAATAAACAAGAGGATAAACAACCTCTTTAAAACCAGTATAATCCAATATCCAATTTTTTATATGTGCCTTCATCAAAGAACTAGCTAGAAAAGAACATTTGGCTTTATTAAATTCCATTCCAGAAATAGATTCAAAGCTGGAAAGAGTTCTCATAATGCATTTAATAGATTGTTTACTCCCATTGCAAAAGACAATTACATCATCCGCATAAGTCGGGTGACTAACCAAAATATTAGATCTATGCCGATATTGGACATAAGGATTAGCCATATGAACCTGATTTAATAATTTAGAGAGGTAGTCAAAAGCCAAGATGAAAATATAAGGAGATAATGGATCTCATTGTTTAATCCCCGCCAGCTTGAAAGAAACCATGAGTACATCCATTGATCAGAACACTATAATAGTTGTTCTCCGACCATCTAGAGATTAAAGAGCAAAAATCAGAGTTGAAACCTTTAGCAGCTAATACATCAGTGATGAAAGACCAATTGATTGAATCAAAAGCTTTAGAGAGATCTAGCTTAAGAATGATATTAGAACCTCTACATGGCTTATCAATATCAGCAAGCAACTCCTGAGCAAGAAGAATATAGTCACTAATACATCTCCCTTTAATGAAGGCAGATTGGTTTTCAGAGACTAAATCCAATAGATAAGGTTGCAGCCTGTCCACTAGAACCTTACTAATGATCTTAGAAAAGGTGGAAGTAATACATATGGGCCTAAAATCCTTCCAGCTGTTTTTTATTTTATCCTTAGGGATAAGGATGATAGTAGAGGAAGCAAAATATTTAGGCAAATCAGAACACTGAAAGAAAGCAATGATAGCAGCCATCACCATATGTTTAATAATACTCCAAAACTTTTTATAGAAATCAGAAGAATAACCATCAGGCCCTATTGTTTTGTTGCTATCTAGAGAATTAATAACAGAGAAAACTTCATTTTCTGTAGGAGGATTTGTTAACTGAGCAGCATCTCATTTAAACATGGTATATTGCAATAACAGAACAGAAAGAGATGAAGAGATAACTGGATGAGCAGAAAACAGATTCTGGAAATAGAGAACAGAATCTTCAGCAATGACTTGTGAATCATAAATCCATCCTTTAGTAGAAGAATTAATCTTTAAGATAGAATTAATAGATCTTCTATATTTAATTACAACAAGAAAAAATCTAGAATTTCTATCTCCATAAAGAAAATGATTGGCTGAAGCTTTTTGTTGGAGAAACTGTTCCTCCTGAAGAATGGCAGTGTTTAATTTTTCATTGGCAATGAATAAATCATGATCAGAACAGGAGCCATTTTTAACACCTTGTTCAGTTTTGGAAACTAATTCTTCAGCAGCTTTTATATTGGAATTTATATTGCCAAAATCACTCCAATTCCAGCTAGTTAAAGCCTCAGAAAGCTTTTTCTGAGTCTGCCAAAGCTGAATGAGAGGATTAGAATTTAAGAAATCGATAGGAATGTTCCAGTTAGACTCAATAATCTGCCTGCAATTAGGATGAGAAGACCATACATTTAAATATCTGAAGCAGGTTTTATGAACAATATTTGCAACAGCAAGCTTAATAAGGAGAGGAGAATGATCAGACCCCAGTCTAACAAGATGTTGAACTTTAGAGATAGGAAATAAATCAAACCATGGCTTATTAACAAGAACTCTATCCAATCTTTCATAAATATTACCCCTCCTCCAAGTAAAAGAAGAACCTTCAAATCCAATGTCAAAGCAGCTCAGACATTTTTAATAGAATCGAAAAATAATAGCAAATCATTCGGATTAGGATTTCGCCTCCCTTCTCCTCACTAGGATGAGCAATACGATTGAAATCACCTCCAACCATCCAACCCTCATTGATAGTTTGACTAATCATATGCAATTGGGACCAGAGATCCTCTCTATCCACTTTAGATGAAGCAGCATAGACAAAAGAAGCATAACCTTTAAAAGAATCAATCTCAAAATGAACATGAAAAAACTGAGAATGATCTACCAGAATATCAATCTTTAATTCTTTCCTATAAAAAACCCAAATTTTATTGGAAGAATTGTAAACAAAGTTGTATCCTGGGAACTTTTTAGTAAATCTGTCATAATTTGACTTAACCATTGGCTCAAGAAGAACCACCATCCAACACTTATTAACCCTATTTATTCTTAACAATCTATTAAGGGAGCCAAGGTTTGCCACTCCCCTAATATCCAGCAGAGAAAATTAAGCATGATGGGTGGATCTACCTCCCCTAGTCAATCTTGAGAAGGAAGATGCAGTAGGATTGGAAGGAATAATGTTCTCAGCAGAAATATGATCAACTGATTTTTTCTTCTTGCTTCTTTTCACTACCCAATCCTCATTTAGTTCATTATTGACAATAGCCATATTAGTAGGAATATCGGGAATCTTTTGAGGTTTAATATTAAAGACTCGGATATAGCATTGCTCGGAGGTAACACTTCTTTAGATAAGTAATTATTTCTATCATCATCAACATAAATTTCATTGGCTAAATTTGATTCCAATCCACGAGCATCGGTAATCAAATTATTATCGAATGAGAAGTGGAAACCTTATTTACTAAACCAATATCGGAATTAACATCTTTACCGTAAACCATTGTCGGATCAACAAGTAATTCGAAGAAATAGCGAGTAGAGCAAAATAGATGAAGAAATCCTGACAGAACTTATATTAGAATTAATAACGGAATTTTCAATCAATATGTCGGACTTATTGGAATTGAAAACAACGAGTAGTAACTCGATTGAACGACAGAATGTAATTCGATGGATTCTCGTAAATATTGGAATTCATAATAGAACTTTTAATCAATATGGTAGACTCAGAATTCTGAATATGAAAAGGATCTTGAGAACCAACAACAACTTCCATAACAGGTATTGAAGTTTGATTACCAGAAACAGTAGCATTAACAATTTTAAGTTTGAAAGTAGCATTTGGTTTTGAAAATAATTTTAAGTTTGAAAATTTTAAGATATGAAATCAAACCGATCTCACATAACAAATAGTTTATATAAAAGAGCACCACATCACAAACCGTGTATCTATCCCGAGGAATAGACACACTGCTTGATGATGGGGCTCGGGTAAATAAACTAGAAGATTTGTGACATCCGTTTGGTCTGCGAACCAATTTTATAAACAGACAAGTTCCCCTGCTTAATATAAAGAAATTAAGCAGGGTTTGTATTACCTGGGTACTTAAAGTTCCCTATAAGGGTAACCCCCTATAGTTAATTACATCTTAAATGACGGGAATCATTTAGGAAAACTCTCGATAGTGATCAGTGGTTTTGCTCTCAAGAATTTCAAAGTTTAAGGTTTTCAAAGGATTGAATTTTGGAATTTCAAAAGGGATTAGCTCAAATTTGGAACAGTTTATTTTAAGAGTCTAAAAGAAGAGAAGTAGGAGAAGTTGAGGATCCACGAAGAACCTTGGCAACCTCTCAAACTATCCTATTATTTGGCTTCAATTTGGGAGTTTATTTAATATTGTAATCCTACCAATTTTAATTAATTAGGACTTATATTTGTATGATATAATCACACAAATTTCCTCGAAGATGTGAGGTTTTATGTCGTACCAAACGACTACCTCGGAGTCCTAAGACCGGTTAGGGCTTAATTTACATAACATGATAATGCAAATGCCTAATTAAGAGTTAAGGATTTATGATCCACTAGGCAAACTACCTCAAAGTCCTATGGCTTGGTTATTTAATTCTAAGGAAAGTTTTGCTGAAGAAGATGGTCGTGCTGCCCACTGTGCTCCAAGCTCCTTGTCGTTGTCGCAGAATTTTAGTTTTAGAAGGTGAAAATCAGGAGATGAGAGAAGTGTTTTGGCTTAGAAATCTTAAAGTCCAAATATTTTTAATATTTTAATTAAAACAAATCTTAAATTTGTTTAAACAAAACCGATTAAGATCCCACGGTTTCGTCATCCCGGCACCATTATTTTCATTGAATTCACTTAGTCCAGATGATTTTGCTAAACTCAACTGAATGAGTTCCACACTTTCATTTAGACCGTGGGAAATCCCGTTAGCAACACGTGGGTTACATCATCCAAGGTATTCACGATCATTCAACGAGTCGTTTTAATTTAGTTGCAATTGTAGTTTTGTTGTTCTGTTTGTGATTAAATTTTGAGTTGTTTTATATTTTGGAATGTTGTGGCGGTGAATTTTATCTTGTGGGGACTTTTAATTTAGTTTTGGATTTCAGTTTTGTGATTATCCTAAAGGTTTCAGTTTTCATGCAACAATCTTGTTTAACATGCAAGAAAAAGTAAAGTGCAGTGCATGTAAGTAAATTGTAATAAAGTAAATTGCAATAAAATAAAAGCGTACCTGGAGGGTCTTCCTGTCATCCCAAGCTGCACTTAAAACACATGTTAAGGCATTTAAATATTTCAACAAGTACCTAGGTAAAGCTAAGGGAAAGGTTCTAGTTGTCTGCCAAAGTCTTGGCCCTATTGCTAGTCATCTCCTATGATGTCTAGGTTCTTGTGTTTTGTTTATGGATGATTTTCTTCATCAAAGAACAATTAAGTTCTGTTTTTCTTCTAAAAAATCTCATTGTATTGAGAATGTGATTAGGACGAGTCCTAAACATATTTTCAATACTTCCGAGATTATTTTGAGTCCAAGTAAATTTAGTTGCACGAGTGAATTAATCATCCAAGAGTTTAGTTAAGCTTTGTCTCTTGCTCAGTGAACTTGGGCATTTGATTACCCGATGAATGAAGTGACATCTCATTTAATACTCCATTTAAGAGTTATAATAATTAAAGCCTTTAGGGGCAAGTTGGTTTGTTGAGAATTTTAATCATTCTTAATTTGAAGTTTGAGTTAAAGTTTTAAAGTGATTTAGTTTAATTATGAGGTTTTAATTAATAATATTAAGTTTGGAATAATGTTCAAATTATTTTTGGTTTAAATTTTTATACGTTAAGTGATTTTAGTATTTTAAATTTGTTTTACTTTTATTGTTGAATGATGTTAATTTAATATAATTTAAATTTAATTTTATTGAATTTTAATTTAATTTAATTTAATTTAATTTCAATGTTTTAGATTTAATTTTACTTAATTGTTAAAATGTTAATTTAATTTAATTTTAATTTTAATTTAATTTTTACTTAATTTAATTTAATTTAATTTAAATGTAATTTAATTTAATTGTTAAATTATTTAATATTTTGAGCTTTTCTTTAATTTAAGGGTTATTTATTTTTTTATTTTTAGTTTACATAGTTTGGATTATCATTTTAATCTTAATTAAGAGTTAAATATTATTGAAGTGATTTATTTAAGGACTTTTTTATTAAAGAATTAATATCCTCTCAAGTTATATCCCTATTTTTAATAATTCAAATTTTCATTAATCTTCCAAAATTTAAATTGTTTAAGTAATTAAAGTTTTATTTTGGTTTATTAAAAGTGATTAATGGGTTCCTATCCCTTTTAATTTCCCATAGTTTCAATCATCCAAGAAAGATAAAATCAAATATTTTACCCTCCATTTTAATTAAACCTAAAATTTTAATAAAGGGGTTTAAATTCTTTAACTACCTTTATGCCCTTTTAGGTTTATTTATTTCATAACTGATTAAATTGAGTTCAAATGAACTTGAAATTTTTATGTCACCTCACTCACATGTCAATTAAGACATTAGAGGCGAAAATGTGATTTTTGTGAATTTAATTCATTTATATAATTATTTTTAGTGAAAAATAAGGGATTTCAAGGAAAATTCAACAACATGACCAAGATAAGGTTTTTATCCTTAAGAAAATTATAAGATGTTTGTAATGACTAGAGAACAACTTGAACAAAGTTTGGATATATTTTAAACTATATTTTATTTATTATAATTATTTTAAGTTTTGGAGTGTTAATAAATTATAAAATAAAATTAAAGTTGAAAAAGGGATTTTATATTTTTTTTAAATCTCTCTGACCTTAAGGAGTTCAGAGAAACAAATTTTACAATTTTCTGATTTTTGTTTGATTTATTGGAATTAATTTAGTGAAAAGGTTGGAAAATACATTTTTTTAATATTAAAAGTTGTTTTAAGCATTTAAAATTCAGTATCTTTACTTTTAGACTTGGGAATAATATTTGGTTTTTTCCTAAGTGATTAGGAATCAAAATATGACATTTTTATTATTTAATATATTAAAATATGATTAAAAATGAAAAATTTTAGAAAATTCCAATTTTAATTTTTATAGACTCCTCTGATATCAGAGAGCCCACAAAACCAATTTGGTGATTTTCTGAAATGTATTTTTGGAGTTATGAATTTTTAAAGTTTAATTTTAATCACGTGGTTTAATTAATTCATTTAGTAGGACTAATCATTTCCAATTGACCTCAAATTTTTATGCAAGGTTCTCTATATCCTAAAGATCGGTGGAGAATTGCTTCAAATTATTTTAATGTGTGGTTAACCCTAATGAATTAAAATTCAACTTTAGGTATTTAGGCTAATTAGGGTTACTCTTAATGAATTAAGCCTAACCATAATTATCCTAAGGTCCTCTGGTCTTAAGAAACTTCCCCAAATTATTCTAGAATTTACTAAGCAACATGCTAATTATTGGAATTAAAATACTAAAAATAGTGACATAGACTTGAAAAATACATAACTTTCCATAGAGATGTCCTCTGACCTTAAAAAATTTAGGGAATGTTCCCAAGATCAGAGGCTTCAAAAACCCTTTGGTCTGATGCCACGGTGAATTGTGTATGCAAATGGAGAATAAAAATACTGAAATAAGTATATAATTAATTAAAAATAAAATACTCATCAAATTAATTTAATTTATTTTCCACATTGTTCTCCTCTATTCACTGAGCAAGAGAGTATTTTTAGTTTATTTTTATGATTTTTATACACAAAGATATGGACTTTCTAAGTTCTGGGTATTTAAATAAATAGAAAAAGTCCTATTTATCTAGTTATCCGACTCAGCGCAGCGTCAACCTACGGCGGATCGAAAGACCACGCGGCACGCTCCCATTCGACGCCGCCATCTGAGTCAGCCGCCACGCGTCCCGCTGTCTTGTTCCTTCCTCTGATCTGACGCCATATGAACCGTTCAACCAATACACGCGCGATCGGATGACGCCTGGTCATCGTCTACGGCTGGTGAGCACCCATGACCGTCCACACTAAAACTCTAAGAACTCACTCATTTCTCAACTGATTTTCGTGTTCTTATGCTCTATGGATTCGTCTTGAAGAGACAAACACATCCATATGGTTTACATGCCATGAAATTAACTGAAATGAAATGAAGAATCACTGGAAGCTCGGGAGGAAGGAATGATCCAAACCTTTGCTCTGAGAAGTGTAGCTTCAATCAGAGAGTTGTTTCACCTTCGATTGCACCCAAGGAAGCTCCAGATGAACTCTGTGGCTCTAGGGAATTGTCTAGGTATGAATGTGTCCACAACCAATTTCAAAGCTTGGAGGCTAGAGCAACTGGGTGGCCTGGAGAGGGGGCTTTCACTGGGGAACTCCTTCTCTTGGTCCTGTGCAGGTGTGGGTGAGTTTAATTTGGGTTTGGTGGAGGTTTCAGAGTTGTCCGAGTTTTGGGCTGAGAATTGAGCTCCAAAATTGAGCTCAATCAATGAGGTTTAGGGCAGGAGAGCAGTGGGGATCAATTGCTCTAGGTGAGGAGAAGGTCCTGGAGCAATTTTGGCAGAGTTTTGTTTAGGTCTGGTTCATCACCTTCTTTGGCCAAGAGGGTGGTGGGTTTAAATAGACATGGCTGGAGGGCCTCCCAGGGGGAGTTAGGGCTTGGGACCAGCTGCCTTGGTCAAGAGGATAACAACCATGGAGTCTAATTGAGTTGTGATAGCTCAGCTAGTGAGTTTGGATTTTTTGAATCAAATGGGTGCTCTCGGCCTGGTGTTTTTACGGTGACTGTGGTGGCTGGCCGGTCAGGCATGGGTCACCCTCTGGGTCAGAGAGGTCAGGGCTTGAATTTGGTGCAAGAAATTGGCTATGGACATGTGTAAAGAGCTTGATTTAAATGGAATGGGAGAAGGCTCATTTTGGCTTGTTTTGGTTCAACTCATTTATTTGGGCTAGGTTCACCCCCCCATGACCTGATTTGGGCTGAAAGGGATCAGTTAGATCAGCAAGGAAGGTGTGGTGAAGTCCCCATCCAAGGTGATGTGGCTAATTTTGGTTAAAGTGTAACATGAATGAGGTTTAAAAAGTTTAATGAAGGTTTAAGAAAGTAATCCCCTCCTTTGCCATTAATGGGTTAGTGTGGTGGAAAGGGCTCCTCATGGCTTGCATATGGCTTATGCATGGCTCCATGGCTCCATGTGGCTTGCGACCAAGCTTAGTCAATTTCATGGAAATGGGTTTTAAGGATATTGGATATTTAAGGGTAATTTGGCACATGGCTTGGTTTAGAAAAGTTTAATGATGAATTTGAAACTTAGGGAGTGATTTAAATCATAGGGAATGATGATGGGAAATTTTATGTGGGCTATAGGATAGATTTTGGGCTTTTGGATTTGTTTTAGATGGGCATTTAGAATGGTTTAAGGAGGTGGGTTTTTAGGTTTGAAAACAAATTGGTAAATGGAAGTTTTGTAAAAGATTGGGCAAAACAAATGTTGGGTTTAGTTTAGGGATGTATCATGAGTGATCTAGAATAGGTTTGAAATGATTTGGAGTTGAATTGGGTTTTATTTTGTATTTTTTGGTAAAGGGGCCAAAGTGGGTCAAATTGGGCTAACTTGAGCTAAGGTTGGGCTAAGATTGGATTTGATGTAAAATTAATGTTGAGAAATGTTTATGGGGTGCTACAAAGAGTTCTCAACTTTGGTTGGGCTTTGATTTTGGGATTTGGGCCCATTTGGGTTAGGTTTGGGTTTAGGCCAAAAATGGCGATTTTGACTTTGGGTTAGGTTTGGGTAGAGTTTAGGTTCAAATTTGGGGTAAATCTTGTTAGTGGTTTGTTTGTGGGGATATTAGGAAGGTTTAGAAGAAGATTTGGGGTTAATTGGAGTTGAATTGGGTTGGTTTGCGCTAAGTTTAGGTCACGGGCCAAAATTGGGCTTTTAAGCTTCAAATTGGAATTGGATCCAAATGTCAATCAAATTGGGCTTGGATTTGGTCTAGATTGATATCGGGGATATTTAATTGAAATTTATAATTGGATTGGACCAAAATTGAGGTCAAGTGGGTTGATTTGGTTTGACATTGGGCTTACTTGGGTTAAAAATGGGTCAAATTGGGGGTTTTGGTAAAAGTGGGTTAAATTGACAAAATTGGCCTATGGTATAGTTGAATAAAATGTAATTGGGAATATTTTGGATTTTTTGGAATTTTCTAGGAATTTTAAGAATTTATGGAATTTTTGGTTAAGAAGGGCATTTTGGGTAATTGGAGGGTATTGGGGGGTATTTTTGGAAATTTTGGTATATTTGGCTAAGGATAATCAATTTGAGTGGATAGAAATGTTTAGGATTGGTTTTCAGGAATTTTGGATAATTTACGTGGTTTTGTAAATTTTGGGTAGTTTCAATGACATTTGGCATTCACTATGTTGTTCCTAACCCTCTTAGCTAAGGGCCTAAGGGTTAAGGTCCATCCATATGAATTACCTACATGAGTCATCATGTCAAGCTAGGTATGAATGGTTTTAGGTTTTGGAATGTGTGTGAAAGTGTAATGTGTGTGCAAGTCAACCCTCACCAGACCAGGCTACCCAGGGTAGTCCTAAGGCCAAAGAGTCCTATAGGGAACTCATCCTTTAGTCCTCCACATTTGATCTTAACCCTCCAAGTGGCTTAGGGGTTTACAATCAAACTTATGGGGTTTGCGGGGAGTTTAAGAGGTGTTTAAATTTTTCAGTGGTGGGTTCCATTTCTAGTCCATTAAGATAGTTAAAGGGAAAGCCTAAGGCTAGATCATAAGTACTAAGGAGAGAGAAGAAAAAAGACCTCATCAAAAATGAGGTCAACAAATGGACCCCCAATAGGTGTGGTGTGCTAACCAAGCACACCGCGCGTATTGGCGTTGACCGAAGAGATCAACTGTACCAACACATATGTCTAAGTGACACACTTAGAACGGAGTAGAAACAAACTTCCGCTGGGGAGTATCGAGTTTATCTCCATGACTGGAGATCCCTGAACTCTCGCTGGGGAAAAGAAAAGGAGGTGAATTCCAGATCATAAGATCTGAGGAACTTTGATTTAGATTTCATTTCACTTTCTATTTCGAGCTTTTTTTAATGTGTGAGTTTAGATTTCGATTTGTTCTGAGTTTCAATTTCGGTTGAGGTTTAATTTAAAATTAATTCAAGGAATTCTGGATTTGAAATGAGAATTGGAACCTATGTTCCAACCTCGGGACTGCGAAGAGAACTGGAATTTAGGTACCAGCCTCGGAGTGAGAATTGGAGTTTAAATGTTGATTGAAAAGGATGAGAATCAGAATTTAAGTACTGATCTCGAAAGTTTAAAGAGAACTAGAATTGGGTTCCAGCCTCGAAGGTCTAAAGAGAACTGAAATCTGGTTCCAGTCTCGAAGGTTTAATGAGAAATGGAAACTGGTTCCAATCTCGAAGATTTAATGAGAAATGGAAACTGGTTCCAATCTCGAAGATTTAATGAGAAATGGAAACCGGTTCCAATCTCGAGGATTTAATGAGAAATGAAAACCGGTTCCAATCTCGAGGATTTAATGAGAAATGGAAACTGGTTCCAATCTCGAGGATTTAACGAGAATGGAAACTGGTTCGAATCTCGAGGATTTAATGAGAAATGGAAACTAGTTCCTCGAGGATTTAATGAAAAATGGAAACTGGTTCCAATCTCGAGGATTTAATGAGAATTGGAAACTGGTTACAATCTCGAGGATTTAATGAGAAATGAAAACTGGTTACAATCTCGAAGATTTAATGAGAAATGGAAACTGGTTCCAATCTCGAATATTTAATGAGAAATGGAAACTGGTTCCAATCTCGATGATTTAATGAGAAATGGAAACGGATTCCAATCTCGAGGATTTAATGAGAAATGGAAACTGGTTCCAATCTATAGGATTTAATGAGAAATGGAAACTGGTTCCAATCTCGAGGATGTTATGAGAAATGGAAACTTTATGAGAAATGGAAACTGGTTCCAATCTCAAAGATTTAATGAGAAATGGAAACTGGTTCCAATCTCAAAGATTTAATGAGAAATAGAAACTGGTTCCAATCTTGATGATTTAATGAGAAATGAAAACTGGTTCCAATCTCGAGGATTTAATGAGAAATGGAAACTGGTTCCAATCTTGAAGATTTAATGAGAAATGGAAACTGGTTACAATTTCGAGGATTTAATGAGAACTAGAAGTTAGACTCTAGTCTCAAAGAGAACTGGATGTTATGCTCCAGCCTCGAAAGTTTATCTGTATGAAGAGGGACCCAGTCCCATTCCATCAGAACCAAATCGAACAAAGTTCGTGGCTCCGTTTCAATAGAACTAGTCGATTCTCTAACACGCAGAGAAAAGATTTAAAAATAACTGGTAAGTGTACCAAGTGGAAAGGACTCGACCTAGTGACAAGTCGAGGAAAAGATTTGAATTTCAGAAGAGTTTCAAACAGATTTCGTTTCGATGAATAATTGAAGGATTCAGATCGAGGGATTCAGATTGAGATTTAAATTCATTTAGTTCGTTTTGGTGATTCAATTTCAAAAATATTTAGAGTTTGTGTCAGTTTAGAATTCATTTTGACATTTAGATTCTTAAAAGAGTTCTCATTTATTTTCATTTTTCCTTTGTTCTTTGCTCGAAGTTCTTTTTATTTAATGGGGTTTTAAAGTCAATTTGCACAAAAAGAGGTAAAGGCAAAACATGACGTGGTCACTTTCATTCCAATTTTGTTGAAAATACATCATACATCTTGATCCAAAACATGATGATATTTTCTTTGAGAATTTAATATCTCATACAATCCATATAAATCCAAAACGGATTGTGTAAGGTTCTTCAAGTTTCTTCTAAAAGCAAATTGTCAAAATTCATGTCCGAATAGTGAGATACATGGACAATAACATCACCTTCCAAGTCATCCTTGGTCGGAATGTCGTGTGGATGTGCATCGGAGGTGTGCTATCTCCCATGTAACTCACGACTCGTAGGGCCGGAGACTCTCTAACTCCGGATCCGGTCGAAAGTGGAAAGGCATTTTCCTCGTCATCCATCCTCCCGAAAGTAACGGAGATTCGATCAACAGGCACTCCTGGAATGCAGTGCTTTGCGATGTCTGCTCCATTCCCTTTTAACACCAGGACAGAACCTACCGGTAGTGGTATCTCTACTGGCCCTCGGAATTCACCTGGGCCTGTAATCCTGAGGTCAGATCTGAACATGATATTGCACTGGTTGACAAAAGACACTGTGCAGAAAGGTCTAATGAAATCATGATGGTCTATATATAGAGGTATGCAGTCACCCTCCTTGTAAATGTTAATGATGCAGCTGTTGGGTATGCAATCTGCGGGCAATACCCTCCATGTTATCATTCTCTTTACCATTCTTTTAATAACATTCGGCATCGGATCCACCTCACTGCGACGGAGTATCCCTGGTGGATTTCCTTTTCTATCTATCGTGAAGTTGTAGCAACATCCGCACTGGATCGTAACTCTTCCTTTCCCTGGCATCCATCTTCGGGGTTCTGAATAAGTCTTTTCCCTCAGACGACTAGCTCGGCCCATTTTTTGATGTTCAACGACGCAATCTACAATTTGTTGATGTTCATAATCTGAGAACACATCTGTATGCAGCTCGAGGCCTTCTAAGATATTGATCCTCTTGCCTCCAATTCTCTCAAAGTATTCGAAAGTTTTCTTTTCAACATTCTGCATTCTTTCTAACTCATATTCTGGAATTATCTGCAACTGGCGAGGTCTAGTAACGTACAGGGGAATGTATGGCTCCACCCCGGCACGCTATCCTACATGTCTTGGCTCCTCAGGGGTAGTCTCCGTCGGGACATCCTCTGGGGTTGCTTTCACAACAAGACTCTTCAAAACTGGTGCATTTATCTGGCGTCGAGGCGCTGATTCTATTTCTGCTCCTCTCGGGATTTCATTTATCTGCTCTACTTTCCTTGGATTTGATCTCCTCCTTTCCGGTTCCTGATGAACCAATTTCTTCAGAGTATTTGTATTGCTGGTAGCAACTGTCTCTTCATGTTGATTTGCTGCTAACTTGGTTAACATCTTGCGAATGCGGCGATTCTTGTTCCTTCACTGAGTGGCTGTGAGAGTAGCTCTCCTTACCCCTTGGATTTCTGTGGGCATGGCACTGACAAGCCTGCCCTCTGCTGTAGCAACAACAAACTTAACTTTCTTATCTTCTCCTGTTGCATGAGTGGAATTTATTTTTCTCTTCTTGCTGGTAGATAGTGTCGGCATATTTTTAGGTTGTGTTTTATTTTGAAAAAGGGGGTCGCCTACAGAAATTGTCGGCGAATTTTTAATTTAAATAAATAATTTGAAAAGTGGTATTTTATTTTAAAAATAATTTTAAATTTGAAAATTTTAAGATATGAAATCAAACTGATCTCACATCCCGAATAGTTTATATAAACGAGCACCGCATCACAAACCGTGTATCTATCCCGAAGAATAGACACACTGCTTGATGATGGAGCTCGATTAAATAAACTAGAAAGGTTTGTGACATCCGTTTGGTCTGCGAAACAATTTTATAAGCTAACAAGTTCCCCTGCTTAATATGAAAACATTAGACGGGGTTTATATTACTCAGGTTCTTTAAAATTCCCTATAAGGGCAAGCCCCTATAGTTAATTACATCTTAAGTGACGGGAATCACCTAAGAAAACTCTCGATAATAATCAATAATTCCGCTCTCAAGAATTTCAAAGTTTAAGTTTTCAAACAATTGAATTTTTTGAATCTCAATAGGGAATGGATCAAGTTTGGAACATTTTATTTTGGGAATTCAAAGGAAGAAAAGTAGGAGAAATTACAGATTCGAAGCGAACTTCGGTAATCTCCCGACTATCCTATTGTTTGGCTTGGATTTAGGAAGGTCCTAATGTTTATTTAGTATTTTGATCCTGCCAATTTTAATTAATTAGGACTTATATTCGTATGATAAAATCATATAAATAGCCTCGAAGATATGAGGGTTTATGTCGTATCGGACGACTACCTCGGAATCCTAAGACCGGTTAGGGCTTAATTTGCAATGCAAATGCCTAACGAAGAGTTGAGGATTTATGTTGCACTGATGCAAACTACCTCGAAGTCCTATGGCTTTGTTGTTTAATTCTAGGAAAGTTTTGTCGAAGTAGGTTCAAGTTTTGTCGACGACGATGGCCGTGCTACCCACCATGCTCCGAGCTCCTTGTTGTTGCAGAGGTTTAGTTTTAGAAGTCATAAATCGGGAGATGAGAGAAGTGTTTGGTTTAAAGAAAGTCTTAATTTCCATGTGTTTTTAACATTTTAATTAAAACGGATCTTAAAGTTGATTAAACGAACCGATTAAGATCCCACGGTTCCGTCATCCCGACACCGTTATTTTCATCGAATTCACTTAGTCCGGATGAATTTGCTAAACTCAACTAAATGAGTTCCGCACTTTCATTTAGACCGTGGGAAATCCCGTTAGCAACACGTGGGTTACATCATCCGAGGTATTCCCGATCATTCAATGAGACGTTTTAATTTAGTTGTAGTTGCAGTTTTGTTGTTCCGTTTGTGATTAAATTTTGAGTTGTCTTATATTTTGAAATGTTGTGGCGGTGAATTTTATCTTGTAGTGTCTTTTAATTTAGTCATGGGTTTCAGCTTTGGTTTTCGTCCTAAAGGTGTAAGTTTTCATGCAACTGTTGTTTATCGTACAAGAAAAGTAAGTGCGATGCTTATTAAATAAATTGCAATAGAGTAAATCGCAATAAAATAAAAGCGTACTGGAGGGTCTTCCCGTCATCCCAAGCTGCACTTAAAACACAGTTAGAATATTTAAGCAAGTTCCTAGGTAAAGCTAAGGTAAGGGTTAGGGTTTTCTACCAAATTCCTAATCCTATAGCTAGTCATTTCCTATGACGTCTAGGTTCCTTGTGTTTTTAGTTTGAAGACAATTTTCTTCATCAAAGAACAACTAAGCTCAATTTGTTCTTAAGGACATTCCATCATATTGAGGAAGTGTTTAAGACGAATCTTAAACATCTTTTCAATATTTCGGGAATTGTCCTAAGTCCAAATGAATTCTATTGTTCAAGTGAATTAATCATCCAGGGTGTTTCGAGTTAAGTTTTATTTTTTGCTCAGATGAATTAGGATATTTGAATGTCCTATAAGTGAAGTAACATTTCATTTAATATTCCGTTTAGGAGTTATGATAACTAAAGCTTTTGAGGGTAAATTGGTGTTCAAATGGTTTGTGATTCAAATTTAAGTTCAAATTGATGATTTAAGTGTGGAATAGTTGTTCAAGTTATTTTAGATTTATTTTTGAGTTCTTTATGTCTTTATATTTAATTTAATTTAATTTAACTTAATTTAATGTAATATGATTTAGTTCTATTTAATTTAATTTAATTTAAGTTAATTTAATTTAATTTAATTTAATTTAATTTAATTTAATTTAATATAATATATTTTAATTTAATTTAATTTAATTTAATTCAATTTAGTTTGGTTTGATGTTACATTAAATTAATTTGATTTAATTTAATTTTTAATTTAATTTGATTTAATTTAACTTAATTTAATTTAATTTATTTAATTTAATTTAATTTTTAATTTAATTTAATTTATAATTTGATTTAATTTAATTTAATTTAATTTTTAATTTAATTTAATTTAATTTAATTTTTAATTTAATTTAATTTAATTTTATTCATTTTAATTTTAATTAAAGAGTTCAATTATTTAATTTTAGTTTAATGATTAAGTCTTTCAATGTTTTAAATTTGAATTATCATTTTAATTAAGAATTAAACATTAATGAAATGATTAATTTAGGGATTCTTTAAATTAAAGAATAAATCTCTTCCTAATAACATCCCTATTTTAATAATTCCAATTTTATTATTCTTCCAAATTTAATCAATTATTTAATTAAAGTTTAATCATTTTAAATTGCTTAATGGGTTTCTACCCTTCAATTATTAAATTTCAATCATCCAAATCAGATTAGGATAAAATATTTTACTTGTTAATTTTTTTATTAAACCTAAAGTTTTAATTAAAAAAAGAATTAATTACCACTTTACCCTTTAAGCTTAATAATTTCATAACTCACTAAATTGAACTCAAATGAACTTGAAATTTTTATGTGACTTCACTCATATGTCACTAAAGACATGAGAGGAGAAAATGTGATTTTTCTGTATTTAATTTATTTATATAATTATTTTTGGTAGAAAATAGAGATTTCCAAGGAAAATTTAATAACATGACCAAGGGAAAGTTTCTGTCCTTAAGAAAATTATGGGACATTCCTAATGACCAGAGGACCACTTGGACCAAATTTTGTGATTTTTTGAATTATATTTTATTTATTAGAATTATTTTAAGTTCTGGAGTATTAATTAATTTAAAAATAAAATAAATGTTGAAAAATAAATTTTATGTTTTTCAAAAATCCCTCTGATATCAAGGAAGCCAGAGAAGCAAATTTTGTAATTTTCTGATTTTTCTATGATTTATTATGATTATTTTAGTGAAAATGCTAGAAAATACATTTTTTTTTAATTTTAAAATTACCCTAGAACTTTAAAAATTAATATCTCACCAAATAGGCCTAAGAAAAATATGGGGTTTGCTCCTAAGTGATTAAAATTCAAAATGTGACATTTTGGTGAATTTTATTATTTTTGTGATTTTTATTATTTTTTAATTATTAAAAATATTAAAATAATATTAAAAATCAACTTTTTTAGAAAATTGAAATTTTAATTTTCTTAAATTCCCCTGATATCAGAGAGGCTCTAAAACCAATTTGGTGAATTTTTGAAAGGTATTTTGAAAGTTATGAATTTTTAAAGTTTAAAATGACTAAATGGCTTAATCAACCCGATTAATAGGGCTAACCAAGTCCAATTGACTTCAAACTTTTATGGTGGGTTCCTCTGATCCTAAAGGTCAGTGGAGAATTGATTTCAAGTCAATTTGATCTATGGTTAACTCTAATTAATTAGAGACCTATTTTGAGTGTTTAAGCCGATTAGGGTTGTCTAAAATGAACTAACTCAAAACCTATTTTTCCTAGGGTTCTCTGGTCATAAGGAACATCACCAAATTTTCCTAGAATTTATTTCACAACATGCTATTTATTGGAATTAAAATACTCAAAACAGTGACATGAATTTGAAAAATCAATAACTCTTCATAGGGATGGTCTCTGACTTTGGAAAATTCGGGGAATGTTCCCAAATTCGGAGGCTTCAAAAGCCCTATGGTCTCATGCCATGGTGAATTGTATACATGCATGGAGAATTAAATGTATGCAGAGAGTAAATAAATTATAAAAAATAAGATACTTGATGAAATTAAATGATTTCTTTTCCACATTATTCTCCTCCGTTCACTCGAGCAAGAGGGTATTTTTATTTTATTTTTATGATTTTCCTGCACAAAGTTATGAATTTTTGAAGTTTAGGGAATTAAATAAATAGAAAATACCCCTAATTTTCTACTTATCCACGCGGCGCCGGCGAAACATCGGCGAGCTCCGAAGGGGTACGTGTCGCGCCGTGATTGGGCGCCGCCATCCGAGTCGGCCATCCCGGGGCCCGCTGTATCGTTCCATCTCCTCATCCGGCGCGATCCCGGCCGTCCGTGCGCGCGTGTATTAAATGGACGGCATCCGTTCATCGTCCCCAAATGTCCTCACCCGAGAGCGCGTCCACACTAAATCCCTAATATCTCACTCGATACTCAATGGATTTTCATGATCTTATGCTCTATGGATTCGTCTTGAAGAGACGAACACATCTATACGGTTATCATGCATTGAAATTAAAGCATTTGAAATGGAGAATCTCCAGAAGCTCGGGATGAAGAATTAGCTCATACCTTAGCTCTGAGAGGTGAAGCCTCGATCGAGAGATGCTCGGCACGTTCGTTGGAGCTGCAGGAGGCTAGGGATGAAGCCTGGGGATGTGGTGAATTGCCTAGGTGTGATTTCCACCAAGGCTGATCACAACCTTTGGAGTCTGGAACAACTGGGTGGCCTGGAGAGGGGGCTTTCACTGGAAAACTTCTTCTCTTGGCCTGGTGAAGGTGTAGGTGAGTTTAATTTGATTTTGGTGAAGGATTCAGGAATGTCACTGTTACGGCTCGAGAATTGAGCTTCAAAATCGAGCTCGATCAATGGGTATTGGAGCGAGAGAACAGTGGGGATCAACTCGCTCTAAGTTTAGAGGGGAGTGAGGAGTGATTTTGGCGGAGTTTTGGTATGGTTCGGTTCAGCACCTCTTCATGGCCGAGAGGTGGGGAGTTTAAATAGGCGGGGGTCGGAGGGCCTCCGGGGGAGTTGAGGGTCGGGATCAGCTGCTCATGGCAAGTGAAGAACAGCTGCAATGGCCACTGGGCATGGGGCAGCTCAGCATGTGAGAATTCCAAGCTTGGGTTGACTTGGACCTCTCGGCCATGGAGTTTTCCGGCGACTGGGGTGGCTGGCCGGCAGGCAAGGGTCACCCTCGGGGTCGGTGGGTCGTGAGCTGGGTGTTTGTGCAAGCAATTGGCAAATGCCAAGTGTAAAGGCTTTGATCCAAAGTAGAATGAGGCATGGCTAGTTTTTGGGTCTAAATGGGTCAACTCACCCATTTGGGCTTGGTGCACCCTTCAAGGTGGCTTTGGGTGCTGTGGGGAATCAAAGGGATCAGCTGGTTTGGCATGGAGAAGTCTCCATCAAAATATATTTGGATTAAATTTAGGTTTAGGTGAATCATGATTAAGGCTAATGAGCTTTAGGGATTAAGGAAAGGGGCCCTCCTTCCTACCCAATATGGTATGGTGACATGTAAAGAGGCTCTCATGGCTTCCATGTGGCTCATGCATGGCTTCATGGCTCACCTTTGGCATGGGAAAAGTCAAGTCAATTTCATGTAAATGGATTTAAGAAAAATTTTGATATTTTGATGTGAATTTGTATGGGGCTTGATTTGGAATTGTTTGATGATGGAATTATAACTTAGGGAATGGCTTTGATTAAATGGATGGCAAATGGAAATGTCATGTGGGCTTTAGGGCCAATTTTGGGCTTTTGTATTTGGTGGAAATGAGCTTTTAGGAAGGTTTAGGGAAGTGGGCTTTTAGGTTTGAAAATGAATTTATGGATAGAAATTTTGTAAAGAGGTTGGGCCAAATAATTGTTGAGTTTGGTTTAGGGATGTGTCATGAGTGGTTTGGAGTCAATTTGGTGTGATTTGGACTTGAATTGGTTTGAATTTGGGTTTAATTGGTAAGTGGGCCTATGTAGGTCAAATTGGGCTAACTTGGGCCAATGTTGGGCTAGAGTTGAAATTGATGTAAAATTAATGTTGGGAAATGTTTATGGGAGTGTTTCAAAGAGGTTTTGGCTTTGGTTAGGTTTTGATTTTGGAATTTGGGCTCATTTGGGCTAGGTTTGGGTTTAGGTCGAAAATGGGCCTTTTAGCTTTGGGTTGAATTTGAGTGGGGTTTGGATCAAAATCTTGGGCAAATCATGTTAGTGTTTTGTTTATGGGGATGTTAAGGAAGGTTTAGAAAAGATTTAGGGTTAATTGGAGTTGAATTGGGTGAGTTTGGGCTAAGTTTGGGTCATGGGTCCAAATTGGGCTTTAAGGCCAAAAGTTAAATTGGATCCAAATTTCAATCAAATTGGGCTTGGATTTGGTCTAAATTGGTGTTGGGGATGTTGAATTGAAGTTTAGAATTGAATTGGACCAGAATTTGGGTCAATTGGGTAGGTTAGGTTTTGACATTGGGTTCACTTAGGGTTAAAATGTGTCAAATTGGGGGTTTTGACAAAAGTAGGGTAAATTGACAAAATTGGCCCATGGTGTAGTTGAACAAAATGAAATTGGGAATATTTGGGATTTTCTGAAATTTTCTGGGAATTTTCTGAATTTTTGGATTTTTTGGCTAAGAGGGGCATTTTGGGTATTCAGAGGGTATTGGGAGGTATTTTTGGAATTTTTGGTATTTTTGGCTATGAATGATCAATTTGAGTGATGTGGAAATGTTTGGGAATGAGTTTGGAGAATTTTGGGTGATTTGGAAATTTTTGAGAAATTTGGGCTATTCAGGGCTTTGGGTAGGTTAGCGGGTGTAGGGTCCCGGGGGCAAAATTGAAAATTTGGAAAATTGAAGCTTGGGTGAATGTAAGTGGAATAAAATCATTTTGGTTGAGCCATGAAGCCACATCAAGCCCATATGAGCCATGAAGGGACTCATTTGAGGCATTCACTATGTTGTTCCTAACCTCTAGCCAAGGGCTTAGGGGTTAAGGACCATCCAGGTGAATCACCTACATGAGTCAGGAGGTCAAGTCGGGTATGGGTGTGTTTTTAGGAAGTGTGTGAAAGTGTAGTGTATGAGTGTAGTGTGTGTGTAAGTCAGCCCCTCACCGGACAGGGCCACCCTGTGGCGATCCTAAGGCTAAAGAGTCTTATAGGAACTCATCCTTTAAACTTCCACACTCGATTTCAACCCTCTAGGTGATTAGGGGTCTACGGTCAAGTTTGTGGAGTTTGCGGGGAGTTAAGAAGTGGTTTGAAATTCTAGGTGGTGGGTCCCAATTCTAATCCTCTAAGATAGTCAAAGGAAAAGCCTAAGGCTAGATCCTAAGTACTAAAGAGAAGAAGAGAAGACCTCATCAAAGTTGAGGTCAACAAATGGACCCCCAATAGGTGTGGTGAGCTGACGGAGCACACCGCGCGTATTGGTGTTGACCGAAGCGATAAACAAAACCAACACAGATGTCCAAGTAACAAACTTAGGACGAAGTATAAGAGCTCTGTCGGGGAGTGTCAAGTATATCTCTGGAACTGGAGATTCTTGAACTCTCGCTGGGGAAAGGAAAAGGAGGTGAATCCCAAATCACATGATTTGGGAGAATTTCGATTTAGATTTTATTTTGTTTCATATTTAAGTCATGATGTGTGAGTTTAGATTTCAATTTGGAGTTTCAATTTAGATTGAAGTTTGTCAAGATTAATTTGAAGGGATTTGATTTGAAATGAAAATTGGAATTTTGAAGTTTTAGATGTAGCATCTTCAACCCCAAAAGAAGATCAAATCGATTGGATTGTATCATTACAATGAGGAAAGATCTCAGAGTAATGCGGTATTGGATGTAAAATCCTTAACCACAAGAGTTTGATTTTGATGTATTTCATTGCGATAGGGAAATGATCCAAAAGCAGTGCAGTCTTGGATGTAAAATCCTCGACCCAAAAGTTTGAATTTGATGTATTTCAGTGCAATAGGGAAAGAATCCTAAAGCAGTGCAGTCTCGGATGTAAAATCCTCGACCCAAAAGTTTGAATTTGATGTATTTCGAGTGCAATAAGGAAAGAATCCTAAAGCGATGCGGTATCGGATGTAAAATCCTCGACCCAAAAGTTTGAATTTGATGTATTTCAGAGTGCAATAGGAAAGAATCCTAAAGCGAGTGCGATCTTGGATGTAAAATCCTCGACCCAAAAGTTTGAATTTGCTGTATTTCGAGTGCAATAGGAAGAGAATCCTAAAGCGATGCGATCTAGGATGTAAAATCCTCGACCCAAAAATTTGAATTTGATGTATTTCGAGTGCAATAGGGAAAGAATCCTAAAGCGAGTGCGGTCTTGGATGTAAAATCCTCGACCCAAAAGTTTGAATTTGATGTATTTCGGTGCAATAGGGAAAGAATCCTAAAACGAGTGCGAGTCTTGGATGTAAAATCCTCGAACCAAAAGTTTGATTTTGATGTATTTCGAGTGCAATAGGGAAAGAATCCTAAAGCGAGTGCAGTCTTGGATGTAAAATCTTCAACCCAAAAGTTTGAATTTGATGTATTTCGAGTGCAATAGGGAAATAATCCTAAAGCGATGCGAGTATTGGATGTAAAATCCTCGACCCAAAAGTTTGAATTTGATGTATTTCGAGTGCAATAGGAAGAGAATCCTAAAGCGATGCGGTCTTGGATGTAAAATCCTCGACCCAAAAGTTTGAATTTGATGTATTTCAGTGCAATAGGGAAAGAATCCTAAAGCAGTGCAGTCTTGGATGTAAAATCCTCGACCCAAAAGTTTGAATTTGATTGAGGTTTGATGTGAGATCTGGAAAGATCGAATTTGAGATTTGAAATTTGACTGAGATTTGATTTAAGATCTGGAAGATCGAATTTGAGATTTGATAGAGATTTGGAATCTGGAAAGATTGAATTTTAAATTTGAAATTTAACTGAGATTTGATTTAAGATCTGGAAGATCGAATTTGAGATTTGAAATTTGACTGAGATTTGGAATCTGGAAAGATCGAATTTGAGATTTGAAATTTGGAAGGATGAGTTTGAACTCGGTTGAAATTTGATTGGGAATTTGATTTAACATTTATGTTGATTTTGTTTATCTTTTAATGATTCAAATTTTATTTTATCGTTTATTTAATGTTCATGTGAATTTGGTGTTTGTCATTTTTTTTTTTTAGATTTTTTTTTTTTTTTTAAGGAAAGTTTTATTTTATTCTTTTTTTTATTCCTTTTTCTGTTCTTTGTTCGAAGTTCATTTAACTTTAACGGCGTTTCCCAATCAATTTGCACAAAAGAGGTGAAGGCCAAAAATGTGACATGGTCACTTTCATTCCAATCATGTAGAAGATACATCATACATCTTGATACGGAATATATTTCATACAATCCATGTAAACTCAAAACGGATCGTGTATGATCTTTGTTGATCCATCCAAAGAAGCATCCGTCAAAAATCCATGTACGAATAGTGGGGTACATGGTCAATAACATCACCTTCCAAGCCATCCTTGGCGAGGATGCCGTATGGATGTACATTGGAGGTGTGATATTTTCCATGTAACTCACGGCTCGTAAGGCCGGAGGCTCTCTAGCTCCGGGTCCGGCTGGAAATGGTAAGGTGTCTTCCTGTCGTCCATCCTTACGAAAGTAACCGAGATCCGCTTCACTGGTACTCCTGGTATGCAATGCTTAGCGATATCCGCTCCGTTGCCCTTCGATATCATGATGGAACCTACCGGTAGTGGTATCTTTCTCGGCCCTCGGAACTCACACTGGGCTCTGCTATCCGGAGGTCGGATCCGAACATGATATTACACTCGTTCGAGAAAGAGACCGTGCGAAAGGTCCGACAAAGTCGTGGTGATCTATGTGTGGGGGTATGCGGTCACCCTGTTTGTAGATGTTGATGATGCGGCTATTGTGTATGCGATCCGTCGGCGGTACCCTCCATGTTATCAATCTCTTTACCATTCTCTTGATGACTAATGGCATCGGATCCACTTGCCCATGACGGAGTATTCCGGTGGGTTTCCTTCTCGTCCTCCGCAAAGTTGTAACGACATCCACATTGTATTGTGATTCTTCCTTTCCCCGGCATCCATCTCCAGGGTTACGAGTATGTGTTTTCCCTTAGGCGGCCCGCTCGGCCCATTCTTTTCAAATCCCGGATGCAATCCACGATTTGCTTGCTCGTTCATACTGCGAGAATACGTCTGTATGTAGCTCGAGGCCCTCTAGTATATTGATTCGTCCGCCTTTAATTCTCTCAAAGTATTCAAAGGTTTTCTTTTCAACATTTTGCATTCTCTCCAGCTCATATTCCGGAATGATCTGCAGATAGCGAGGCCTGGTGACATATTGTGGAATATACGGTTCAATCCCTTCACGTTCTCCTGCATACCTTGGCTCCTCGGGGATGATGCCTGTCGGGACATCCCCCGGGGTTGCTTCTGCAACAAGGTCATGCGTTACTGGTGGTTCTATCCGGTGGCGTAATAGCCTTCTTTCTTCTGTTCCTCTTGAGATTTCCCTGGTTCTTTCTGTTATCCTAGGAGCTGGCCTCCTTTCTTCAGGCTCCTGGTGAACCGGTGTCCTTGAAGTGTATGCACTGACATTAGCAACTGTCTCGTCGCGCTGGTCCGCAGCTAGTTTTGTTAACATCTTACGGATATGGCGATTCTTATTTCTTCGTTGCGTTGCTGTGAGAGTAGCTCTTCGAACTTCTTGAATCTCTGTGGGCGCGGCGCCGACAAGCCTGCCTTCTGCTGTAGCGACTACAGACTTCATTTTATTATCTTCTTCAATGTTTGTCTTTCTTTTCTTCGTCTCTGGATTGGTGGCTTGGGCCACCCACTTTCATCATCGTACGTCCGGCCGGTTCTTCTCGGTCAGCCGGGACCCGGTCACTTTCTTCGTACTCGTAGGCCCTGCGGTGCGAAATCCGAGTCAATCTTGATTATCGCTCCATCTTTCACCCTCTTTTCGTCGAGTGCAAGGCTTACGCCATTCTTAAAGTTCAGGACCAACCGCCCGTTCGACATTTCCCTGCGAAAAGACAAGGAAAATGATCAGGGGCTGTACTAAGAACAAGAACATTAAGAAAATGTTTATTAAAGACATTTTTTGTTTATTATTCTTATATTTTTAAACTTAACAGGAATGAAGTGGGATAAGATCAGGGAAGAGATTTTGATTTGGAAAAGAAAACAAGGAAAATTTTATTATCAGGATTTTATTTATTTTAGCACATTTTATTATTTTTTTGGGTTCGGACCCAATCATAAGTAATTATTTTGCCCGTGTTTCTTAGGATTGAAGAATTCATTCCTTCGAAACATCAGGTAGCGTAGTACTTTTTTAAGTATCGTCCATTGATCGGAAGCATATGTCGTTCTCCCTGGCAATTCACTAGCTGGTAGGAACCTCCTCGAGTATCTTGCTTCAACCACAAAGCGGTCCTTCCCAAGTGGGTTCAGAATTTTCCTCCTATCTTGCGGTGTGCGAGAATAGGTCTTTTGAGAACGAGAACTAAGTCACCAACTTTGAAGGTTCTTGGGCGGACCGGTTTGTCATGGGCTTGAACCATCTTAGCTTGGTATAGTTCTAAATTCAGTTGCGCTGCAAGTCTTTTCCCTTCCGGGCTTTCTAATTCTTCGAGTCGTAATTTGGCGTTTTCTTCGTTGTGATTTTATTTGCAATCGCAATTACGAGTGAAGGAAGGCCGAACCTCTAAAGGTAACACTGCCTCGGACCCATACACCAGAGCGTAAGGTGTAGCTTGCGTAGGAGTTCTGAAGGTTGTCCGGTAAGCCCATAAGGCTTCTAACAACTTCTCGTGCCAATTTCTCTTATTATCGTCTAAAGTCTTCTTTAAAATTTGAACGAGAGTTTTATTAAAAGCCTCGACTAGGCCGTTTGCTCTTGGGTAGTAAATTGTTGAATATCGCCGGTCGATTCCGTGTCTCCCGACAAAATTGTTGATTTGTGTGCTTCGAATGCGACCCATTATCCGAGATGATCCTGCACGGCACCCGAAGCGGTAGACAACTTGGTTCTTGAAAAGCGTAGCACGTGGTGTGCTTTCACTTCTCTAAGTGGAGCTGCCTCGCCCACTTGGAAAAGTAATCCGTAGCCGCAAGAATGAAGCGATGTCCTTTTGACGACGGTGGTTCTTTTGGACCCACTATATACGTGCCCCAACATTCGAATGGCCATGATGCGATTGTCGGATGTAGCACATTTGGAGGTTGGTGTAGAACCACTCCGTGCACTTGGCACGGTGACGGCTCTTGGCGATTTTCATGCGGTCGGTCATCATCGAGGGCCGGTAGTACCCTAGTCTTTTAACTTTCATTTTCATCTTTGGACCCGGCTGGTGAGCGCCACGAGTCTCGAATGTATCTCCTTAACAATTTCACGGGCCTCGGACCCGCTTAGGCATCTTAGCCACATTTGATCAAAAGACCTTCCGTATAACGTATTGTTTACTAATGCGTAGGACGAGTTCTTTTCTTGATCCGATGGGCTAGCGACCTATCATCCGGTAGTTTTCCTGTTTGCGGGTAATCTATTAATGGTTGTCGCCAATCTTCCGTGTTTTTCAGTCATTTGTTGCAGTCGATCCTTTTTCTTTTTCGATTTGTGTATCGTGTCTATGTCAAGTCGTGATAGGACCGGCGTCCAGTGAGCTGACACTTCCACTGATTCATCTTGCAAACGGGCAAATTCTTTTGCAAGACGAGCTAGCGCATCCGCTAAAGCGTTTTCTTTTAGGGAATTTTGTAGATTGTCACATTTGGAATGCGTTCAACAATTGTATGGCATCTTGGAAGTATTGCTCGAGTCTTGGTTTTAAAATTCTGTATTGTCCGCGATCTGTTGAATGATTAACTCGTGAATCCCCGTAGATGTTGATGTCCGTTATCCCCATTTGAATGGTTAATTCCGGTCCCATTATGAGGGCTTCGTATTCCGCTTCGTTGTTTGTACACAGCTCTGTCAAGTGGTAGGAGTATCTTAACATCCCCCGCTCCGGTGTTATAAAGATTAGCCCGATTTCTGCCTTACCGGGCACTATCACTTGCGATTCTTCGTCTTTGTGTGCTGAAGATGCTCCGTCGAAATATAATTCCCAACGTCGATCATCAAGGTCTTCTAGGTTCATTATTTGTTCATCTGGCAAATCGTCATTGAGAGGAGATTCTGCCGGCAAAGGGTGTCTTTGCAAGGAAGTCCGCTAAGATTTGTCCCTTTACGGCACGAAGAGGCACGAAAGTTATATCGAATTGCAATAATATCATTGACCATCCGGCAAGTACGCCGGAAAGCGTTGGACGAGTCATCGAGTATTGCAATGGATTAAACTTCGAGATTAGGTTGACCTTATGAGAAAGCATGTAATGCACGAGCTTTTGAGCGGCGAAGATCGGGGCCAAACAATGCTTTTCAATTGCGGGAAACCTTACTTCCGTCGGAAGCAAACGACGGCTTAAGTAGTAAAGAGCATTTTCTTTACCCTCATCATTGACACAGGCTAACGGGGCTCCGAGAGAGTCGTCTAAAGCCGCGGTGTAAAGTATCGGCGGTCTACACGAGGCCGGGGCTGCTAGGACGGAGAGGTGTCATTAAATATTGTTTAATGTCCTCGAAGGCCCTCCGGCATTTCTCTTCCCAAATAAATTTGGCGTCCTTTTTAACTAGTGCCGAGAAAGGCTGACACCTACTGACGAGTATGAGATAAAGCGTCGAAGATATGCCGGCTTCCCTTGAAAAGATCGTAGTTGTTTTAAGGTTTTGGGAGGCGGCATTTCTAAGATAGCTTTAATCTTTTCCGGGTCGATTTCAATTCCACGATGTCGGACAACGAATCCTAAGAATTTCCGGAGGTGACGCCGAAGGCGCATTTTAAGGGATTCATCTTAAGGTTAAATTGTCTTAATCGTTCAAAAACAATTCTCAAATCATACAAGTGGTTGTCCTTTACTTTGCTTTTGATGACCACATCGTCCACGTAGCATTCGACTTGATTATGGATGAGATCATCAAAAATTCTTGTCATTGCTCTGCGGTAGGTTGCTCCTGCGTTCTTCGATCCGAATGGCATCACCGTGTGCAGCAAAATACTCCAATCGGCGTTCGAATGCTGTAAGCTTTTCATCTTACGGAGCAATTTTTATCCGGTTGTATCCACGAAGATCCATCCATGAATGAGAATATTTCATGTGTTGAAGCGATGTCGATCATTAATTCACGGGATCGGTAGAGGGAATTCATCTTTCGGACATGCCTTGTTTAAATCTACGAAATCCACACAAATTCGATCGACCATTCTTCTTCACGACTGGTACCACGTTGGCTAACCAAGTCGGGTATTGTTCTTCACGGACAAATTTAGCGTCTATTAACTTTTTAACTTCGGCTATGACTTGTTGTTCAATTTCTAGACGCATTCTTCCGGGACCTTGTCGGCGGGACGGAAGTAGGATCCACTCCTAGCTTATGGATTGCGACCTGCGGAGCTAATCACGGCATCTCATCGTAACTCCAAGCAAAACGGTCTTTAAATTCCATTAATAACTTGATTATTTCTTCTGAGTCTTCTTTATTGAGTAAGGAGCTAATAAAGGTAGGTCTAGGCTCTTCGCTAGTACCTAAGTTAACTTCCGTTAATTCATCTATCGTAGATTTGATTTCTTCTTCGAATTCGGTGGAGCGTCTCCAATTTGTAAATCTTCGAGTTCGTCCGTAGTTTCCATGCGAGTTTTCATTAGATTCGCAAGTGACAACCAAGCAAAATTCGGTATCATCAAGCGATCCTACTTGTGCAGAATCCGAGACCATGTTTTGAGTTGGGTGGACGACCGGAATTATTCCATAATTTTTCAAAATGTTGAGATTGACCTTTTGTCCACTTGTCGAGGTAAGAAACCACGTTGAATTAAATTTTGAACACGGGGAGAGTACCACTCGAAAGGCAATTCCATTAATTCGATGAAGTAGCATCTTGAAGTTGTACATTATTTTCAGTTTTGGAGGAAGAAGCACCACGGTAGAATTTGATGGGTTTTGCACCACCGCTACGTACCTCTTTGACCTCCATACCCTCGATCTTATTAGAATGGATCGGGGTCAGGGTCATAGTATGTACGTAGTGGTTAATCTTCTCGTACATCGATTTATATTCTTCGTTTCTTTCATCTTCGATAGGGATTCGAATTGCGGCTTCTTCCGACTTATTGTCGCTGCTTCTTGTTTGATTTCTTTTTCTTCTTCGGAACTATCTTCCCAATCGACATTGATGGTCGGTTTCCTGCGTCCAATCGTCCTAACGTCTCTACCACGACCTCGTCCCCGGCCTCGACCTCGGATGCGAGTTGTGGAGAAACCTTCACCATCTCGCCGTAAGGGAGTGGTGAGTGGCTGTTGGACTAGAACTTCAGGTTCTTCGTTGTCCTGAACTTTCTTTGCTTCATTTGTTATGGTATCTACGGAGAAGATCGTTTTCTTCGGTGGTGCATAATAAGTTGCATCCTCGTGGATTCCAATTTCATGTACGGAGAATGGTTGTAAGTCACCTTTGATGCATTGTTCCCCTCCATCGTAGTATTTGATGCAACGATGTAGAGATGATGGTACCATCCTGTTTTCATGTATCCATGGTCGGCCCGAGTAGAGCGTTGAATGACGTTTCGAATCGATTATGTGAAATTTCGTGGTTGTCTTTGCTAAGTCACCGGTCTTCATTAGTAGCGTTATTGATCCGAGGGCTCTTTCTCCTTTACGGTTGAATCCTCTTAATAACATTTTGTCCGCCTCGAGCTCGCGAGCATCGATTTCAAGTATGCTAGCGTTCGAAGATTCATTATATTGATTGATGCTCCCGGATCCACCAATACTGCGGAGAGTGTAAATTTTCCGATTGTAAGCGAAATGTACAATGGTCGGTTGTGGTCCGTTGTTCCAAGTAGTAGGTCATCGTCAGTGAAGGTAACACCTCGTTGTTCCTTTAACGAGCAAACCTCATCTAAGGAATCTCCGGCCATTTGAGTATGCAATTTCGGATCAAGTAAGGCCTTGATCGAGCTTCTCTCATCTCCTTTGATAAGATGAGAGCATCGTAGATGCTCGGTTTGGTGCAGTAGTTTCCTAAGATGGGCTAGCACGTTGTAGTCCACTTTATTTTCATGTGTCTCTGCTTCTTCTCGAATGGGTATTTCTTCCGTCAGGGTTGGTTCTTCTCGAACAACCACCGCTTTCCTTTGTCTTTTGGACCCATTCTCGGAGGTAGAACTTTTCCACTTCTTAAGTTGACTTACGTAATTTCCTGCGAATCTATTGTTGAGCTCGCCGGTGTCTCTTCTTGAATCGGAATGACGAGGCTCTTCCGGATTAGCTTCGAATCCGAAGGCTCTAACTCTATCGTGATTTGGAGCTCCTCGAAACTCGCAAATAGATTCGTTGCTTGTTGAACTCTCGTAGCCTCCTTGATGGATGTCTTCTTCGTTATTCTGCTCATCGAGATCGTGTATGATTTGAGAATTGTCGTTGGTATCGAAATCGACATCCGGATTACCGTTAGTTACGTAATCGTTAGAAACAGTCAAAACGTAGCCAACGCCATCACCCTTATCAATATATGATCCCACCGAAGTGAGCAGATAATCATACAGACTCAGGGGTTCGAGGGATTTCTCCCCCGAATCAGAAACAACTATCCTAGGATAAGCAGCCCCTAGTCTAGCCTTTGGTGCCTTAGTCCTCTCTTCTTCGTCAATTTTCTTCTTTTCTTCAATCGTCTCCTGTTGAGGTGGTTCTTCTATCGCAAGTGATAGTACGGCTTAACGGGTTTCAAACTACGAATTGAAGCTCGCACCGAAGCGGTTTGGATCTTGTCTAAAATCTTTTCGAAGACCTCGTCCAAGCGGTAGTCCATCCATCGTCGGTCGTATAGGGATCTATCGGAATGATGGGATCGGTTGAGACAACATTGACGGAACCTCCTTTACGGGGTTCCTTCATGTACTCCTTCGGGATCGTTATATTCCCTTTCCGAAGGTTGTCATTGAGCCAACTTTTAAAGGTAATGCAATCTTCTATTTTGTGCCCAAGCATCCAGGTGGTAAGGGCAAAAGTTGGGATCACCTTTCTTGTTGACTTCCTCGCGGTCTTTTAGGCTCGGCAAGTTGGAAATGCGGAGTCTTCATCAAACTACGGAACATTTTCGGCACTTGCTTCATTCTTGAACGGATATTCTCTGCTCAAAAGCTCTCTTAATGTACGTTGCGGACGAGGTGGTTGTTCATCTTGCGGAGATGACCGATAGCCTGGGCCGGGGTTGCTTGGTAATTTTGTTGTGGTTCTTTGCGGCCGTTACGGTGGTATTTGCGTCGGTTGCTTGCCTTTATCAACTCGCTGCAACGATCCGGATTTCTTTTCAAAAGTCTTTACGGGCTTTTGTTTGTCCGTCTTGTCGGCGAAACTTAATTGCTTCGCCTCTTCTTGCAAGCTTCCGGCCTTGCTTAACAACTTCTCGAAAGTCTTAATAGTAAATCCCTTGAGGAGAAGTGCTATCGGGCCATGGATGCTTTTTAGTAAAATGCCGACTGCATGCTGTTCTTGCAGTTGTGGTTCACACTTCATGCTTAAGTTCCTCCATCGAAGTATGTAATCCACCAAAGTTTCATTCGGCTTTTGTTTCTCTACCACTAAATCACCTATAGTGATGTGGTGCCGAGCTCCGGCAAATCGCTTGATGAAGAGGTTCTCTAGCTCTGAGAACGTCTTCACCGAACCATTTGGTAATTCTGCATACCAGTCGAAGGCGATTCACGACGGACTGGCGACGAAGCTGTCGGAAGAGTAATGCATCGCTCCCGCCGGCATTGCAACAGCGGCACGAAAGTGTGCCACATCTTGTCGGGGGTTCCCGGTTCCGTCGAAGGTCTTGAACGAGAGGTGGTACGAAGCCTTTCGGGTATTGGACGGCGTCGAATTCTTCTAGGTAAGGTCTACCCGTCCGAATGGATGTCCCGCTCTTCGATTGTGCTAAGGCTTCTCGCACTTGTCTGTTCCACCGGGTTCTTGATATCCTTTTCGGGAATCATACTTTGTGTTGCATCCTTCTTTAATTGATCATCCCCGTTGACGGATGTAATCTCCTTTCCTCCGTCTACAATGTGAATGACTTCCGGGGGTGTTTCCCTTTGTGGTTGTACTTGACTCTAGAGAGTGGCCAGAGCTACGGCCATCTCTTCCATCCTTTTCACCATTTGAGCGATCGTGTCGTCTTTTTTCTGAAGCTGCCTTCTCATCAGTTCTGGCTCCTCTCTTTACGTAGGCTGCGGGAGCACCTCGCGAAGGCTGCTCGAAGCTCGTGTCTCGACCATGTTGATTTCCGCGTATTCGTCGTCCATGAATTCCGATGAATCAATCTCGTCTCCGAACTTTTCTTCTCTTTCTTTTGCCAATCGTCGGATATCGGTTCTCAACTTTTCCATGGCATCTTCTAGCGGGGCTTTCGTGTGTCTTCGTGGTTGTCGTGCGATAGCTGCCGGGTCCCCTTCTCACGAGTCCCCTTCATCGCGGTAGCACTTTCTTCGGATTCGAGTCTCTGGCGAGACTTTCTTTCTCGAGTCGTTGTTTCGATCTCAGCTGCCCGGTGGTGGGACGCCATACCATCCTTCCGGCGGCGGAAGGTCTAGGACCAGATGGTCTATCGGCCAAATGCTGGAAGGTGGTATCCTCCCTAATCTGTAATCCTGAGACCACAACAGGTGGACTAGCCTTCATTCTTTTACTTGGCTTTTCTGTCATGATGGCGGGTTCTACTCGGGGCCCAAGACGGGATTTGGCGGCACCGCCCTATCCTTCGTAGAATTTCCGATACGGGGCGGTTTTCCTTCTTTGCTAACTTTTCTACCAAAGTTTGCGGTCGAGCAAACGGCGTAGTTCTAGTTCTTTTCTTGCGGCTATCGTTGTAATATGCGGGTACGTGGTAATGTGGCGGCAATCTTGCGAATATTTTCTTCATCTTCTGCGGCGGAGAGGGGATGAAACCTGCTTCCTCCCAAGAGTGGTATGTATTCGAGCGGCGGTGTATATTACGGCGATTCTGGAATTTCCTCTAGGAAAGCAATTTCGGCGGCTACGGCTTCTCTAGCGATCCTTCTACTTGTTTCTTCTTTGGGTCCTTGTCGGTGACGGAATCTTTGAAGCTGGACCCGATTTCGAAAACGAAGGTCTTACGAGAAGATGCGTACCCTCCACGGTAACGGGTCCATCATAATCTCGGATTTCTTTCCCCTTTGATTTGACAAAAGTCGGGGTAGGTGCGAAACAACTAGACCGGTGGGGGTAGAGACAACGGTCCTTCTATGGACATCGGTACTCCTCTTAGTCGGGATCCTTTGCGAGAGGAGGGAATTCTTAGGTCGACCTAAGATTGAACTCAGCCGGCGGCTCCTCGGCTTCGAGATACCTTGTTCATCGGTGCAAAGAGGGAGACGTCGGTGATCTTGACGTTCGTGTTTTCAAATCCTTGTCCAAATCGGATGATTCCATTGTCGGGCGGCTCATCCTTATAGACGGCGAGGTCCATTCCATTGGTAAAAGAGAAAATCGGTTTCGGGGCTTCCATTTCTGCGGGGTAGATTCGGTTGTCGGTCCCGAGTTATGCTTCTTTTCTTTAGGACGAAAAGAAAGGAATTGAAAAGAGTCCGAACTCATTCTTGTTCATGCATTTATAAGAAGGAATCACTTATTAAAAGAATCACTTATTAAAGGGTTTGTTTATTTAGAACGGAGTGTTCAAAGGTGTAGAGAAGGTAAGGAATGCGAATCGGAGTTGGAAAGGAAAAGAGAGTCTTAAGCAAGACTTCTCGACTCGAAGGATCACTCCTAAACTAACACCTATCGGGGGTCCACCCCACCTCAGAAATGAGGTAAAAGGATCTCGGAACCTCTCTGTTTAGGGGTGTCTAAACAGTGGCTCCTAAATCCGAGAGAATGTTGGTTATACTTGTTCGAGGTAGAAATGAACATAGTATCCCAACGGAAAGAAGGGTAGTTTGATCCATAAGGGACATGGATGCACTTCTCAGATTTTTGAAAGCAGAATTGTCTGATTAGAATGGAGAGAGGAATTTTCCCCAGCGGAGTCGCCAGAAGTTGTCGGCATATTTTTAGGTTATGTGTTTTATTTTGAAAAAGGGGGTCGCCTACAGAAATTGTCGGCGAATTTTTAATTTAAATAAATAATTTGAAAAGTGGTATTTTATTTTAAAAATAATTTTAAATTTGAAAATTTTAAGATATGAAATCAAACTGATCTCACATCTAGAATAGTTTATATAAACGAGCACCGCATCACAAACCAGTGTATCTATCCCGAAGAATAGACACCTTTGCTTGATGATGGGGCTCGATTAAATAAACTAGAAAGGTTTGTGACATCCGTTTGGTACTGCGAACCAATTTTATAAGCCGACAAGTTCCCTGCTTAATATGAAAACATTAAACGGGGTTTATATTACACAGGTTCTTTAAAATTCCCTATAAGGGCAAGCCCTTATAGTTAATTACATCTTAAGTGACGGGAATCACCTAAGAAAACTCTCGATAATAATCAATAATTCTGCTCTCAAGAATTTCAAATTTTAAGTTTTCGAAGAATTGAATTTTTGAATCTCGATAGGGAATGGATCGAGTTTGGAACATTTTATTTTTGGAATTCAAAGGAAGAAAAGTAGGAGAAATTACAGATTCGAAGCGAACTTCGGTAATCTCCCGACTATCCTATTGTTTGGCTTGGATTTAGGAAGGTCCTAATGTTTATTTAGTATTTTGATCCTGCCAATTTTAATTAATTAGGACTTATATTCGTATGATAAAATCATATAAATAGCCTCGAAAGATATGAGGGTTTATGTCGTATCGGACGACTACCTCGGAATCCTAAGACCGGTTAGGGCTTAATTTGCAATGCAAATGCCTAATGAAGAGTTGAGGATTTATGTTGCACTAGGCGAAACTACCTCGAAGTCCTATGGCTTTGTTGTTTAATTCTAGGAAAGTTTTGTCGAAGTAGGTTCGAGTTTCTTGACGACGATGGCCGTGCTGCCCACCATGCTCCGAGCTCCTTGTTGTTGCGAGAGGTTTAGTTTTAGAAGTCATAAATCGGGAGATGAGAGAAGTGTTTGGTTTAAAGAAAGTCTTAATTTCCATGTGTTTTTAACATTTTAATTAAAACGGATCTTAAAGTTGATTAAACGAGCGCGATTAAGATCCCGCGGTTCCGTCATCCGACACCAGTTATTTTCATCGAATTCACTTAGTCCGGATGAATTTGCTAAACTCGACTAAATGAGTTCCGCACTTTCATTTAGGCTGTGGGAAATCCAGTTAGCAACACGTGGGTTACATCATCAGAGGTATTCCGATCATTCGATGAGACGTTTTAATTTAGTTGTAGTTGTAGTTTTGTTGTTACGTTTCGATTAAATTTTGAGTTGTCTTATATTTTGAATGTTGTGGCGGTGAATTTTATCTTGTAGTGTCTTTTAATTTAGTCATGGGTTTCAGTTTTGGTTTCTGTCCTAAAGGTGTAAGTTTTCATGCAACTGTTGTTTATCATACAAGAAAAGTAAGTGCGATGCTATTAAATAAATTGCAATAGAGTAAATCGCAATAAAATAAAAGCGTACTGGAGGGTCTTCCCGTCATCCCAAGCTGCACTTAAAACACGGTTAGAATATTTAAGCAAGTTCCTAGGTAAAGCTAAGGTAAGGGTTAGGGTTTTCTACCAAATTCCTAATCCTATAGCTAGTCATTTCCTATGACGTCTAGGTTCCTTGTGTTTTTAGTTTGAAGACGATTTTCTTCATCAAAGAACAACTAAGCTCAATTTGTTCTTAAGGACATTCCATCATATTGAGGAAGTGTGTAAGACGAATCTTAAACATCTTTTCAATATTTCGGGAATTGTCCTAAGTCCAAATGAATTCTATTGTTCAAGTGAATTAATCATCCAGGGTGTTTGAGTTAAGTTTTATTTCTTGCTCAGTGAATTAGGATATTTGAATGTCCTATAAGTGAAGTAACATTTCATTTAATATTCTGTTTAGGAGTTATGATAACTAAAGCTTTTGAGGGTAAATTGGTGTTCAAATGGTTTGTGATTCAAGTTTAAGTTCAAATTGATGATTTAAGTTTGGAATAGTGTTCAAGTTATTTTAGATTTATTTTTGAGTTCTTTATGTCTTTATATTTAATTTAATTTAATTTAACTTAATTTAATGTAATATGATTTAGTTCTATTTAATTTAATTTAATTTAAGTTAATTTAATTTAATTTAATTTAATTTAATTTAATTTAATTTAATTTAATTTAATTTAATTTAATTTAATATAATATATTTTAATTTAATTTAATTTAATTTAATTCAATTTAGTTTGGTTTGATGTTACATTAAATTAATTTGATTTAATTTAATTTTTAATTTAATTTGATTTAATTTAACTTAATTTAATTTAATTTATTTAATTTAATTTAATTTTTAATTTAATTTAATTTTTAATTTGATTTAATTTAATTTAATTTAATTTTTAATTTAATTTAATTTAATTTTATTCATTTTAATTTTAATTAAAGAGTTCGATTATTTAATTTTAGTTTAATGATTAAGTCTTTCAATGTTTTAAATTTGAATTATCATTTTAATTAAGAATTAAACATTAATGAAATGATTAATTTAGGGATTCTTTAAATTAAAGAATAAATCTCTTCCTAATAATATCCCTATTTTAATAATTCCAATTTTATTATTCTTCCAAATTTAATCAATTATTTAATTAAATTTTAATCATTTTAAATTGCTTAATGGGTTTCTACCCTTCAATTATTAAATTTCAATCACCCAAATCAGATTAGGATCAAATATTTTACTTGTTAATTTTTTTATTAAACCTAAAGTTTTAATTAAAAAAAGAATTAATTACCACTTTACCCTTTAAGCTTAATAATTTCATAACTCACTAAATTGAACTCAAATGAACTTGAAATTTTTATGTGACTTCACTCATATGTCACTAAAGACATGAGAGGAGAAAATGTGATTTTTCTGTATTTAATTTATTTATATAATTATTTTTGGTAGAAAATAGAGATTTCCAAGGAAAATTTAATAACATGACCAAGGGAAAGTTTCTGTCCTTAAGAAAATTATGGGACATTCCTAATGACCAGAGGACCACTTGGACCAAATTTTGTGATTTTTTGAATTATATTTTATTTATTAGAATTATTTTAATTTCTGGAGTATTAATTAATTTAAAAATAAAATAAATGTTGAAAAATGAATTTTATGTTTTTCAAAAATCTCTCTGATATCAAGGAAGCCAGAGAAGCAAATTTTGCAATTTTCTTATTTTTCTATGATTTATTATGATTATTTTAGTGAAAATGCTAGAAAATACATTTTTTTTAATTTTAAAATTACCCTAGAACTTTAAAAATTAATATCTCACCAAACAGGCCAAAGAAAAATATGGGGTTTGCTCCTAAGTGATTAAAATTCAAAATGTGACATTTTGGTGAATTTTATTATTTTTGTGATTTTTATTATTTTTTAATTATTAAAAATATTAAAATAATATTAAAAATCAACTTTTTAGAAAATTGAAATTTTAATTTTCTTAAATTCCCCTGATATCAGAGAGGCTCTAAAACCAATTTGGTGAATTTTTGAAAGGTATTTTGAAAGTTATGAATTTTTAAAGTTTAAAATGACTAAATGGCTTAATCAACCCAATTAATAGGGCTAACCAAGTCTAATTGACTTCAAACTTTTATGGTGGGTTCCTCTGATCCTAAAGGTCAGTGGAGAATTGATTTCAAGTCAATTTGATCTATGGTTAACTCTAATTAATTAGAGACCTATTTTGAGTGTTTAAGCCAATTAGGGTTGTCTAAAATGAACTAACTCAAAACCTATTTTTCCTAGGGTTCTCTGAGTCATAAGGAACATCACCAAATTTTCCTAGAATTTATTTCACAACATGCTATTTATTGGAATTAAAATACTCAAAACAGTGACATGAATTTGAAAAATCAATAACTCTTCATAGGGATGGCCTCGACTTTGGAAAATTCAGGGAATGTTCCCAAATTCAGAGGCTTCAAAAGCCCTATGGTCTCATGCCATGGTGAATTGTATACATGCATGGAGAATTAAATGTATGCAGAGAGTAAATAAATTATAAAAAATAAGATACTTGATGAAATTAAATGATTTCTTTTCCACATTATTCTCCTCTGTTCACTGAGCAAGAGGGTATTTTTATTTTATTTTTATGATTTTCCTGCACAAAGTTATGAATTTTTGAAGTTTAGGGAATTAAATAAATAGAAAATACTCCTAATTTTCTACTTATCCACGCGGCGCCAGCGAAACATCGACAGCTCCGAAGGGGTACGTGTCGCGCTGTGATTGGGCGCCGCCATCTGAGTCAGCCGTCCCGGGGCCCGGCTGTATCGTTCCGTCTCCTCATCCGGCGCGATCCTGGCCGTCCGTGCGCGCGTGTATTAAATGGACGGCATCCGTTCATCGTCCCCAAATGTCCTCACCCAAGAGCCGTCCACACTAAATCCCTAATATCTCACTCGATACTCAATGGATTTTCATGATCTTATGCTCTATGGATTCGTCTTGAAGAGACGAACACATCTATACGGTTATCATGCATTGAAATTAAAGCATTTGAAATGGAGAATCTCCGAAGCTCGGGATGAAGAATTAGCTCATACCTTAGCTGCGAGAGGTGAAGCCTCGATCGGAGATGCTCGGCACGTTCGTTGGAGGCTGCGGGAGGCTAGGGATGAAGCTCGGGGATGTGGTGAATTGCTCAGGTGTGATTTTCACCAAGGCCGATCACAACCTTTGGAGTCCGGAACAACTGGGTGGCTCTGGAGAGGGGGCTTTCACTGGAAAACTTCTTCTCTTGGCTCGGTGAAGGTGTAGGTGAGTTTAATTTGATTTTGGTGAAGGATTCGGGAATGTCTCGTTCGGCACGAGAATTGAGCTTCAAAATTGAGCTCAATCAATGGGTATTGGAGCAGGAGAACAGTGGGGATCAACTGCTCTAAGTTTAGAGGGGAGTGAGGAGTGATTTTGGCAGAGTTTTGGTATGGTCTGGTTCAGCACCTCTTCATGGCCGAGAGGTGGGGAGTTTAAATAGGCAGGGCTGGAGGGCCTCCCAGGGGGAGTTGAGGGCTGGGATCAGCTGCTCATGGCAAGTGAAGAACGAACTGCAATGGCCACTGGGCATGGGGCGGCTCGGCGAGTGAGAATTCCAAGCTTGGGTTGACTTGGACCTCTCGGCCATGGAGTTTTCCTGCGGCGGGGTGGCCGGCCGGCGAGCGAGGGTCACCCTCGGGGTCGGGTGGGTCGAGGCGGGTGTTTGTGCAAGCAATTGGCAAATGCCAAGTGTAAAGGCTTTGATCCAAAGTAGAATGGGGCATGGCTAGTTTTTGGGTCTAAATGGGTCAACTCACCCATTTGGGCTTGGTGCACCCTTCAAGGTGGCTTTGGGTGCTGTGGGGGATCAAAGGGATCAGCTTGGTTTGGCATGGAGAAGTCTCCATCCAAATATATTTGGATTAAATTTAGGTTTAGGTGAATCATGATTAAGGCTAATGAGCTTTAGGGATTAAGGAAAGGGGCCCTCCTTCCTACCCAATATGGTATGGTGACATGTAAAGAGGCTCTCATGGCTTCCATGTGGCTCATGCATGGCTTCATGGCTCACCTTTGGCTTGGGAAAAGTCAAGTCGATTGCATGTAAATGGATTTAAGAAAAATTTTGATATTTTGATGTGAATTTGTATGGGGCTTGATTTGGAATTGTTTGATGATGGAATTATAACTTAGGGAATGGCTTTGATTAAATGGATGGCAAATGGAAATGTCATGTGGGCTTTAGGGCCAATTTTGGGCTTTTGTATTTGGTGGAAATGGGCTTTTAGGAACGTTTAGGGAAGTGGGCTTTTAGGTTTGAAAATGAATTTATGGATAGAAATTTTGTAAAGAGGTTGGGCCAAATAATTGTTGAGTTTGGTTTAGGGATGTGTCATGAGTGGTTTGGAGTCAATTTGGTGTGATTTGGACTTGAATTGGTTTGAATTTGGGTTTAATTGGTAAGTGGGCCTATGTAGGTCAAATTGGGCTAACTTGGGCCAATGTTGGGCTAGAGTTGAAATTGATGTAAAATTAATGTTGGGAAATGTTTATGGGAGTGTTTCAAAGAGGTTTTGGCTTTGGTTAGGTTTTGATTTTGGGATTTGGGCTCATTTGGGCTAGGTTTGGGTTTAGGTAAAAAATGGGCCTTTTAGCTTTGGGTTGAATTTGAGTGGGGTTTGGATCAAAATCTTGGGCAAATCATGTTAGTGTTTTGTTTATGGGGATGTTAAGGAAGGTTTAGAAAAGATTTGGGGTTAATTGGAGTTGAATTGGGTGAGTTTGGGCTAAGTTTGGGTCATGTGTCCAAATTGGGCTTTAAGGCCAAAAGTGAAATTGGATCCAAATTTCAATCAAATTGGGCTTGGATTTAGTCTAAATTGGTGTTGGTGATGTTGAATTGAAGTTTAGAATTGAATTGGACCAGAATTTGGGTCAATTGGGTAGGTTAGGTTTTGACATTGGGTTCACTTAGGGTTAAAATGTGTCAAATTGGGGGTTTTGACAAAAGTAGGGTAAATTGACAAAATTGGCCCATGGTGTAGTTGAACAAAATGAAATTGGGAATATTTGGGATTTTCTGAAATTTTCTGGGAATTTTCTGAATTTTTGGATTTTTTGGCTAAGAGGGGCATTTTGGGTATTCAGAGGGTATTGGGAGGTATTTTTGGAATTTTTGGTATTTTTGGCTATGAATGATCAATTTGAGTGATGTGGAAATGTTTGGGAATGATTTTGGAGAATTTTGGGTGATTTGGAAATTTTTGAGAAATTTGGGCTATTCAGGGCTTTGGGTAGGTTAGCGGGTGTAGGGTCCCGGGGGTCAAAAATTGAAATTTTGGAAAATTGAAGCTTGGGTGAATGTAAGTGGAATAAAATCATTTTGGTTGAGCCATGAAGCCACATCAAGCCCATATGAGCCATGAAGGGACTCATTTGAGGCATTCACTATGTTGTTCCTAACCCTCTTAACCAAGGGCTTAGGGGTTAAGGACCATCCAGGTGAATCACCTACATGAGTCAGGAGGTCAAGTCGGGTATGGGTGTGTTTTTAAGAAGTGTGTGAAAGTGTAGTGTATGAGTGTAGTGTGTGTGTAAGTCAGCCCCTCACCAGACCAGGCCACCCAGGGCAGTCCTAAGGCTAAAGAGTCTTATAGGAACTCATCCTTTAAACTTCCACACTTGATTTCAACCCTCTAGGTGATTAGGGGTCTACGGTCGAGTTTGTGGAGTTTGCGGGGAGTTAAGAAGTGGTTTGAAATTCTAGGTGGTGGGTCCCAATTCTAATCCTCTAAGATAGTCAAAGGAAAAGCCTAAGGCTAGATCCTAAGTACTAAAGAGAAGAAGAGAAGACCTCATCAAAAATGAGGTCAACAGATAGTTGATTTGAGCCACCTAGTTTCATCACTGTATGGCTGCAGAGCCCTTCTCGATCAATCGGGGTCCAATCATTTTCTTCATATTGTAGATTGGCCTGTGTGAAGTCAGAGTTAATCTCGATCACGGCTCCATCCCTCACCCTCTTTTCATCAAGTGCTAGACTCACGCCATTCTTAAAGTTCAGAACCAACCGCCCGTTCGACATTTCCCTGCGAAAAACAACGAAAAGATCAGGGGCTGTACTAAGAACAAGAACAGTAGAAAAATATGAAGAGCTTTTATTCATTTATTTTAAATTTAAATAGGAGTAGGAAAAGATGAAGAAATATTAAGAGAGAGATTCGACTTGAAAGGAAGGATAAAAACTTTATTATCATGATCTCACATGTTTTCTTTTTAACATTTTTTTAATGATTTTCTTTATCATCCATTTTTTTTTATATTTTTGGGTTCGGACCCAGTCATAAGTAATTATTGTGTGCGTGTTTCTAGGAATGAGGATTCATCCTTCGAAACATCAGGTTGCGTAATACTTCTTTTGATATCGTCCATTAATTGGAAGCATAGGTCGTTCTCTACGGCAATTTACAAGCTGGTAGGAACCTCCTGAGTAGACTGTCTCGACCACGAATGACCCCCCTTCCCATGTTGGTTCAAATTTACCACCTATCTTGCGATGTGCAAGAATAGGTCTTCTGAGAACTAAAACCAATTCACCGAATTTGAATATCCTTAGGCAGACTAATTTATCATGGGCCTGGATCATCTTGGCTTGATACAGTTCGAAATTTTGCTGTGCTGAAAGTCTTTTCCCTTCCAAGCTTTCCAATTCTTCTAGTCGTAGTCTGGCATTTTCTTCTATAGTGATCTTGTTTGCAACTATAATTTTGAGAGAAGGAAGCTGAACCTCTAAGGGTAGAACGGCCTCGGGCCCGTACACTAAGGCGTAAGGCGTAGACTGGGTGGGCATTCTGAAAGTCGTCCTGTAGGCCCATAAGGCTTCTAACAACTTCTCGTACCAATTTCTCTTGTTGTCGTCCAAAGTTTTCTTTAGGATTTGGACGAGAGTTTTTTTAAAAGCCTCGGCCAAGCCGTTTGCTCTTGGGTAGTAGATTGTTTAATAACGCCAGTCGATCCCGTGTCTTCCGACAAAATTATCGATCTTCATACTCTTGAACGCGGACCCATTATCTGAAATGATTCTGCGCGGTACTCCGAAACAGTAGATGACTTGATTCTTGAAGAACTGTAGCACATGATGTGCTTTCACCTCTCTGAGCGGTACTGCTTCTGCCCACTTAGAGAAGTAATCTGTAGCTGCAAGAATGAAGCGATGTCCTCTTGAAGAAGGCAGTTCTATCGGACCCACGATATCTTTGCCCCAACACTCAAATGGCCACGACGCGATAGTCAGATGTAGCACATTTGGAGGTTGATGTAGAACCACTCCGTGCACTTGGCACTGGTGACAACTTTTGGCGACCTTCATGCAATCGGTCATCATTAAGGGCCAGTAGTACCTGAATCTTTTAATCTTCATTTTCATCTTCAGACCTGACTGATGAGTGCCACAAAGTCCTGAGTGTACTTCTTTGACAATTTCACGAGCCTCAGACCCGCTCAGGCATCTTAGCCACATCTGATCAAAATACCTTCTGCATAACATGTTGTTTATTAATGCGTAAGATAGAGTTCTTTTCTTGATTTGATGGGCTATCGACTTATCGTCTGGTAGGTTTCCTGTTTGCAAGTAGTCTATTAATAGCTGACACCAATCTTCTGCATTTTCTGTCACTGCTGCAACCGATTCTTTTTTTCCTTCTGACTTGTGTATCATGTCCATGTCGAGTTGCGATAGGACCTGTCGTCCCTGAACTGACACATCAACAGATTCGTCATGTAAGCAATCAAATTCATTTGCAAGGAGGGCTAGCGCATCTGCGAGAGCATTTTCTCTTCTGGGAATCTTGTAGATCATTACATTTGGAATCTGCTCTAACAATTTCATGGGATATGGAAAGTACTTTTTGAGTCTTGGCTTTAGAATTCTGTATTGTCCGAAGACCTGTTGAATGATCAACTGAGAATCTCCATAGATGTTGATGTCTGTTATCCCCATCTGAATGGTTAATTCCAGTCCGGTTATAAGGGCTTCGTATTCTGCCTCGTTGTTTATACACATTTTTGTTAGATGGTAGGAATACCTTAACATCCCCCGCTCCGGTGTTATAAAGATTAGTCTGATTCCTGCCTTACCGGGCACTATCATTTACGATTCTTTATCTTTCTGTGCTGAAGATGCTCCGTCAAAGTACAATTCCCAACGCTGATCATCGGGGTCTTCTAGGCTCATTATCTGCTCGTCTGGCAAGTCGTCGTTAAGAAGCGATTCCGCCGGTAAAGGGTGTGCTGCGAGGAAGTCTGCTAGGACTTGTCCCTTTACGGCACGAAGAGGAACGAAAGTTATATCGAATTGTAATAGTATCATTGACCACCTGGCAAGTCTGCCGGAAAGTGTTTGACTGGTCATCAAATATTGCAACGGATTAAACATTGAAATAAGGTTGACCTTATGAGAAACCATGTAGTGCCTGAGCTTCTGTGCGGCGAAGATCAGAGCCAAACAGTGCTTCTCAATAGGAGGATACTTCACTTCAGTCGGAATCAGACGATGACTTAAGTAATAGAGTGTGTTTTCTTTTCCCTCATCATTGACCTGGGCTAACAGAGCTCCTAGAGAGTCGTCTAAAGACGCAGTATAAAGTATCAATGGTCAACCTGAGACTGGAGCTGCTAAAAAAGGAGGTGTCATTAAACACTACTTAATATCCTCAAAGGCCCGCTGGCATTTCTCTTCCCAAACGAATTTGGCGTCCTTTTTTAACCAATGCCGAGAAGGGCTGACACCTACCTTACAAGTTCGAAATAAAGGGTCGAAGATATGCCAACTTTCCTTGAAAGGATCGTAGTTGTTTCAAGGTTTTAGGAGGCGGCATTTCTAAGATAGCTTTAATCTTTTCCGGATCGATTTCAATTCCACGATGTCGAACAACAAATCCTAAGAATTTCCCAGAGGTGACGCCGAAGGTGCATTTCAGGGGATTCATCTTAAGGTTATATTGTCTCAATCGCTTGAAAACAATTCTTAAATCATACAAATAATCTTCTTTTAGTTTACTTTTGATGACTACATCATCCACGTAGCACTCGACTTGGTTGTGTATGAGATCATAAAAAATTCTTTTCATTGCTCTTTGATAGGTTGCTCCTGTGTTCTTTAATCCAAATGGCTTCACTATGTAGCAGTACACTTCGATCGGCATTCTGAAGGCTGTAAGCTTTTCATCTTTTGGTGCCATCTTTATCTGGTTGTATCCCGAAGATCCATCCATGAATGCGAAGACTTCATGTGTTGAAGCGATGTCGATCATCAATTCTGGAATTGGTAGCGGGAATTCAACCTTTGGACATGCTTTATGTAAATCTTTGAAGTCTACGCAGATTCTGATATGACCATTCTTCTTTCTAACTGGTACCACATTGGCTAACCAAGTTGGATATTGTTCTTCACGGGCAAATTTAGCGTCTATTAGCTTCTTAACTTCTACTATTACTTGTTGTTCAATCTCTAGACGCATTCTTCTCGGAGCTTGTCTAACTGGAACGGTAGTGGGATCCACTCCTAATTTGTGAACTGCGACTTCTGGAGCTAATCCTGGCATTTCATCATAACTCCAAGCAAAACAATCCTTGACTTTCATTAGTAGCTTGATTATCCCTTCAGAGTCTTCTTTATTGAGTAAGGAGCTAAAAAAGGTCGGCTTAGGCTCTTCGCTAGTACCTAAGTTAACTTCCATTAACTCGTCTATTGTAGATTTAATTTATTCTTCAAATTCTGGCGGAGCATCTCCGATTGGTAGATCTTCAGGATCTTCTGAAGCTTCCAAGCAGTCTTCATTAGGCTCGCAAGTGACAACCAAGCAAAATCTCATATCGTCAACTGATCCTACTGTATCGAATCCGAGACCATGTTTTGAATTGGGAGGCCGATTGGCGTTGTTCCATAATTTTTCAAAATGTTGTGATTGACCTTTTGTCCATCGTCGAGGTAAGACACCACGTTGAATTAAATTTTGAACACAGGGAGAGTACCATTCAAAAGGTAATTCCATTAATTCAGAAGAAGTAACATCTACAATCTTACATCTTTTTCATTATTAGAAGAAGAAGCACCACGGTAAAACTTGATCAGCTTAGCACCATGACCCGATTTTTGTATTTCCAAATACAATAATTTGTTACCACTGCTAGAAAATTTAATTTCTGGCAAGAGTGCGAAACACTTAACCTGGAATAACTTGTTATATAGATGTGTACCAAACTTTAACTTACGACAATAGCATTAAATAAAACTTGATTGCTACTGAATGCTAGGCCATTAGTGATTAATACTTTTTAAATATATGTTTATATAGAAAATATAATTTTAAAAGAAAATATTTTATATACTTTTTGGGTACTACGCAAGTATACATATCGTTTCAAGTAATAAAGGGCTTTGAAACAAAGACCCCAGTATCGATCCCACGGGGAAAAAATGGTAATAAATTTTTAAATATTGTACTTCAAAATCTTTTTGTATTTTAATCTAACTATAAATTACTTTTAATTTACTAGATGCAGGTAAAGAAAACAATAAAAAGAAAATGATTTTGTGAAAGCAATATAAAACAAACAACTTTCTTCCTTTCAATAAATCCAATATTTTTAAGATAATTTAATATTCATTGGAGAATCTATATTATGGTATTGTGCCAAATAGAAGCATTCTTATTCTTTACCCTTTGATCCAGATGCAAAGAACTTTGGCTAATCTACAGATCAGGCCCGGATGTATTGTTAGTAGAATGGGTTAATCTAGGCTCACACTACTAGATGTCCAAGGGTGGCTATGGTCGGCCCTACTAGTGACCCTTTCCTTATCTATAAATCAAATTATAAGAATTTAGTCTATCTCTCTAAAAACTTATCAATTCTACACCCTTTAAATCTTATCTTCCTATTTATTTGCACTTTACCTTAAATAGCCCACACATGGCCTTCGACTACCCAAGGATTCATGTGACATCTACAAGTTAAGAGTTCTTCTCCTTCTAGGTCTCAAAACTCTTCAACAGGTTTTAACAATTTAAATGGCCAATTTAAAAAGTAAAGTAAGATCAGGTATTAATGTCATCACAATGTTTTGAAAATATTTTGATTTTCAATTCTCCATCGAATTTTATATTATCTTATTTCTCTTTTCATAATTGAAGGAAGAAAGTAAACCAACAACTCATAACACATTGAATATAAACAGCAAAACATAATAAATAAATTTTGAATCAAAAATAAAATACTTATCTCAAATATTCCTTCTACAGATCTTCTGATTCCTACTGACTCCACAGTATAATGAACTCCAGATGCAACAACTTGAAAATAAACTCACTAAACTAAATAAAAATGGCCCTAAATTTCTCTCTCTAGTTCTCTCTCTAAGGATGAGAGATCCAAAAGTGGCTAAAAGATAGGGGTTACAATGGGGGGCACGTTTTTCTGAAGGAGTGGACTCCTATTTATAGGCTTCAAGGGTTGCTATGAGGCACCTCTTCAAAACATGTCCACATTCAATGAATCTTCTAGAAGGTCTGTGAGGTGCCTAGGCACTGGAATCTGGCACCTATGCGCCGGACACCGCGTCCAGTTCTTTGTACCTCTTCACTTTGGCTCGCACCTCTTCGAGATTAAAACCGTTTTGGAGCGTCCAAATGCAATGTATCACATGTCCTATTATCAAGGAACAACTGCCAGTCTTCTAGAATGTCAAATAACCGGTTACTCCATCAAAATATCCATCCAAAAGTCATCAAAAACTTGACAGTTTCTGTATCGAGTCTGGCGCATAGGCGCCAGGCCATAATTTTTTATAATTCTTGTATTTTGCTCCATTTTTGCTCCTTTTTGCTCCTTTTTCACCCTTTTTCCTTTTTTGACCTTTTTACATCACCTACATCCAAAAACACAAAAATACCTTTCATTAAAGCATAATATCCTTAGAAATTGATAAAAATCAAGGCATAAAAATATATATTTTTTTATGGATCAAAACCCCCAAACTTAAATGTTACTTGTCCTCAAGTAACCCTTTTTACTATATAAAATGTATAACCTTTGAAATAAAAGTTAAATATTTATGATTCCTTATAATTTTTTATTTTATAAAGTCTTTAGTAAATTATTAACCAATTTCACTAACTAGGTTAAATTTTAAGAATTTAAAGAATATTCAACTACCAAATCATAGGATTTCAAATTGTTCATCCATTTTGAAAATAATAGAAGTTTATTATATTAAGATCTCATAGATTATTTACAAGAAAAAGATCTTCTTGAAAAACCTTTCCTAAATAAAGATTCATGCATAAAAATTAAGTAAAATATATAACTAGTTTTTCTTCTATAAAATAATTCAAGTGAAGCCAATTTTTTATTAGGCATTTCCTCAAGCTTCTCTTCTCTTTTTTTTTTATATAGAGAGGACTACTATATATGGATAGCCAGTTAATGATTTTGAACTTCACTATCCTTAACTTATATTTTCAAAACTTATACATTTCCACTTAATTATTATAACATGAATAAAAATTCAAAAAGATTTTCAATCTTTTCTTTTTTCAAGTGATAATTTTTTATTACTTAATACATCTAAAATTCCATTATTTCTACCATGAATAGAAAAATTCCTTAATCTTATTCTTCTTTAAGTTAAATAATTCTATTCTTAAAATCAATCAATGTTATTAAAATTTTGGTTAAGTTCACTAAATTGTTTATAATTTCAAAAATAAAAGTGATCTTAAATAGATTCTTCATTCCTTAAGTTATGTTAAAAAGTTTTTATTTTAAGAAAATATTAGCTCCTTAAGGACAAATAAAATTTAAATTTGAATGTATTTTCCCTTCCCCCAAACATAAGTTTTGGTATACCATGAAAATTTAAAAGTATGAGAGAAAGAAAATCATAATTTTAAAAAGGAATTTTTTTTAAGTATGTAAAAACGATCTTAAAAAGAAAAAAATTACTTCTACTCATGCTTTTATGAATAATAAAGATAAAATTGAAGCAGGTATAAAAAGTAAGCAGACTAATTTTTATGATTATTCTAAATTTAAAACAAAATAAAAACAGAGCAAAATTACTAATTACTAAACAGTAGACTGAAACAAATATATCATAAATTAACTCTAATCTCAGTCTCAAACACAGTATACTAAGAATATTCTAACAACAGAATCTTAATACTAATCAATCCACAAAGGTACATAACAAATCAACATACATCAAAATTCAAACAAACCAACAAACCAAACAAAACAAACTAACAATAAAGTAGCACAACATAGAGATCTATCAACTACTAGTCACTGGTTGTAGCCTCATCATCATCATCGTCACCAAAGGAAAACACAACATCCTTAGGATCAACAAATGGTGTGAAACTAGGAAAAGTAGGAAAACTAACATCATGCTCACCCTTCAGAAATCTGACGAGGGCTTCATTATACTCAACATCATAGCTACTCTTCCTTTGGGTATAATTAGATAAATGATCAAGTTTCCTATCAATAGTATCAACCCTGCAGTGAGTTTGAAATAACTCCTGCTGCTGCTCTATAAACAGATTATGCATTGACTCCCAGAAACTCGATGGTGGCTCAGCAGAAGTAGAAGGTCTACCTGGAGTGGTTGCAGAAGAAGAAGGAGCAGACGATTTCTTCCCTCGAAGACGATCATATATGCTAATGCTCTCCTGACCAATCGGCTTAGTAGTCTTCAACCTTTCCTCTGAAATATCTGCAGTGACTCCATTGCTAATACATAATGAATAAATCAGAGATAAGAATCCCAGTCCAACAGAAGTACTGGATCTCACAGTAGAATCCACAGAATCAAAAATAATACTGTCGACATCAGTAGGCTTCCTTTCCTGAATGCAGTAGTTTAAGATCACTCGATCTCTAGTCACTTCACTCAGGTGGTTGGAAGGTAACAATCTTGCAGAAATAAAATAGTGCCATGCTTTAGAAATACCATTTAACTTGGAGGATTTGAAGTTTACCCTTTTTCCATTCTTGATCTTCTAAGATCCAGTGCCGTCAGTCAAATAAGTAATGATCATATCCAAATCTCCCTTAGATGGAGATAATCCAGAATAGTGGCACTCTATAGTCAGTGGCAGGTCATAAAATACATTGATTCTTTCAGGAGTAAATCCTACTCCGACACCTCTGACAAAAACTTCATAATCTTCGGCATCCAGAAAATTCGCATAAAACTCTCTAACTACAGGGATAACAGTAACAACAGTGAAATAACAAAATCGTTGCCAGTTGTGCTCACCGATAGTGTTTTAAATCATCTCCCCTGGATGATAGAAACTTCGTTCTGAAATGAACTTCCTCGACGTCGTAAATTCGTGGAATCGAAAATGCGCATCCGCAGTAGAAAATTTGCTGCTATCAAAGATGTCTCGTGCCTTCCCGCATTTAGATTTCGGAGCCATCTAAACGTGAAAGAAAACAAGAACAAATTTAGGAATAAAAAATTTAAACTCTTTTTAAGTTTAGAAAACTTAAAATAAGTTTAAAAATCCAAAGAAATCACTAAAAATCAAAAAAATTTTCAAAATTTTGGTTCTTAGCAAAACCTAAGGAAATCTATTGTGAAAAAAAAATAAATGGTTTAATGTGTAGATCTGACCTTGAGACGAAGAAATCGAGTGGTTTCACGCCCAAATCCTTGATGTTTTGACCTCAAAATGGATTCTAAAAGCTGATTTTCTCGAAAAATGGAGGAAGAAGAAGGCTTAGGCATCGATAATGGCTTTTGGGGGTATTTAAGGAATTTTTCGGGTACAGACCGAACCGGCGCTTAGGCGCCGAATTCTGGCGCCTAGGCGCCAGACTCGCCTTTCATAAAAATTTATTTTTAAATTTAATTTTCCACCAAAATTCATAAATTCAACTTCCAATTACTCACATTAGAGTAGGGCTTCAGTTTGTAACATCCAAAACATTTTCCAAAAATTTTAAAGATTAATATTAACTCCACCAATCAAACATATAGTTTAAATCAAACTTCACTAAATTCCATTTATAATCTTCAATATTGGCTCAATATATTCCAGATAAATATCATACTTGATTCAAGTTCTTAATACACAGTGAAAAACTACCATTTCTAAGCAAAAATAACACACATTGAACATGAAAACAAATACACAAACAAACACAATTGATTCACTAAATCGATACAACGACTCAACAAACAAGACAATAATGATCTCATTACCAGAATACTCTAATCTTCACAAGGGATATTGTGTATTCCGCTTGGAAAGAACACTAACGCTATCGGGAAATCAGTAGCCGTCTTTTCGTCAGTCCACTTGTTTTTCGCATACATTTCAACTTGAGCATCTTGACAAGCCGCAAAATAATCAAATTGAAATTTCATCTACCATTCTAGATGTTCAATCTGATGAAACATCTCATCTCATGAAGGTAATCTCCAATTCTTTTAAACTCCACTTCAAACTTATACAAATGACTAGAAATTTTCTCTAAACTTACCGCGATGAAACCTTTGAAGTAGTGTTGAGGATCTTTTGAGACCTTGTCCCTAGCCTCTTCTCCATGATTTCTTCCTTCCATTTCTTCAAAAATTTCTCAAATCTCTCAAGAATGAAGTGTAATGGACGTAAATTTGATTGCTTGATGGTTAAGGACGAAGATGGGTTGATTTAAAGGTAAAAATTGTGTGAAAAACTGAAAATTTTCAGTTTTTCCACAACCCAGTAACCGTGGTGCTTAGGAGCCAAATCTGGAGCCTAGGCGCCGGACGTATTGATACATAATTTAACTCAGGCACTTAGGCGCCGGAACTATGCTCAACTCCGTTTCGCCTAATCGTCAAATTTCAAAGTTTCGTTCTCTAAGATAGATAATTTATACTGGTAAGAGTAATCTAAAATCAATAACACAAATTATAAGCAATCATAATGAAGGTTAACTTGATCTCCTTTTTACTCATATTTAGAATAGGGTGATCCAAATTCTAAATCATACATACTTCAAAATAATCTTCAGCTTAAGTCAACAAAGACTTATAAGCATCAAATTTTTCTAAAGTAATATAAAATTAGTCAAGTTCTAGGCATAACCTTACATTAAAAACATAAAAATACACAAAACAAAAGATAATTATGGGTTGCCTCCCACAAAGCGCTTGGTTTAACGTCGTCAGCCCGACTTAAGTAAATCTTTAATCAGGTTGACTCAATTCATAAGCCTCTTTATAAATCATTTTAATATCTCCCAAATAAGGCTTCCATCTTAATCCATTTACTTTAAAAATTTTTCCTGTTTTGGGGTCTTTAATATCCAGAGCTCTAGAATGGTATACTTTCTCAATTATATAGGGTCCAATCCATTTAGATCTTAATTTTCTAGGAAAAAGTTTTAAACGAGAATTAAACTGTAATACTTCTTGTCCAGGCTCAAAAATTTTTCTTGAAATTTTCTTATCATGTAACATCTTCATTTTCTCTTTATAAATCCTTACATTTTCATATGATTCATTTCTTATCTCTTCCATCTCATTCAATTGCAATAATCACTTTTCTTCTGCTTCATTCAAAATAAAATTAAACTCCTTTATCGCCCAATAAGCTTTATGTTCAAGTTCAACAGGTAAGTGACAATATTTACCATAAATTAACCGGTAAGGTGACATTCCGATTGGTGTCTTATAGACTGTTCTATAAGCCCATAATGCAGAATCCAGTCTATCAACCTTGTCAGTTCTTTTAGGATTAACAGTCTTTTCTAAAATTCTTTTAATTTCTCTGTTTGATACTTCAGCCATTCCACTTGTTTGTGGGTGATAAGCGATTGCAATTCTATGTTTGATTCCAAATTTTTGTAGTAATGATTGAATTCTTAAATTCTCGAAATGACTTCCACCATCGGTGATAATTACCTTAGGCATTCCAAATCTTGAAAATATCATTTTCTTTAAGAATTTAGAAACACATTTGGAATCACAGTTTGGTAAAGCAACAACTTCAATCCACTTTGAAACATAATCAACTGCTAATAAAATATAAAATTTTCTAGGTGATAGAACAAATGGCCCCATAAAGTCTAAACCCCATATATCAAAAATTTCAACTTCTAATATATAGTTTAAAGGCATTTCATCCTTCCTAGATATATTTCCCATCCTTTGACATCGATCACATGCTTTCACATAATGTCTCACATCTTTAAATAAGGTCGGCCAATAAAATCCAGAATTTAAAATTTAAAATGCAGTTTTATCTATGCCAAAGTGTCCTCCAAAATCAGAATCATGACATTTTTGAATAATAGCAAAAGTTTCCTCATAAGGTACACATCTTCGAATTATAGAATCACTTCAAATTTTAAATAAATGAGGATCTTCCCAAATATAAGATTTAGCATCATATTTAAATTTCTTAATAAATTTGTTATCCAATTCATAAGGTAAAATATTGCAAACTAAATAGTTAACAATATCAGCATACCACGGTGTTTTGCATCCTTGAATAACATATAAAGATTCATCAGGAAATTTCTCATTTATATTTTCTTCCGAAATAATATCATTTTTAAATCTAGACAAATGATTAGCAATTTGGTTTTCAGTTCCTTTTTTATCTACTATTTGAAAATTAAATTCTTGTAGAAGTAAAACCCATCTTATCAGTCTAGGTTTAGAAACCTTCTTAGATATTAGATATTTAATAGCATAATGATCAGTATGAACTATGCATTTAGTACCAAGAAGATAAGGTCTAAATTTATCAAAGGCATATACTATAGCTAGAAGCTCCTTCTCGAGTGGTAGTGTAATTTCTTTGTGTTTCAGTGAGAGTTTTACTAGCATAATATACAACTTTGAAAAACTTCTCATATTTTTGTCCTAATACAGCTCCAATTGTAAAATCACTTGCATCACACATTAATTCAAAAGATTTATTCAAATCAGGTGCAACAATGATAGGTGCAGTTATTATTTATTCTTTTAGAATATTAAAAGCATTAAAACATTCTTTGTTAAATTCAAATTTCACATCTTTTTTCAATAAATGACAAAGAGGTTTAGCAATTTTTGAAAAATCCTTTATGTATCTTCTATAAAATCCAGCATGACCTAGAAAACTTCTCACATCAGTAACAGTAGTAGGTGGTTGCAATTCAGCAATAATTTTCACTTTCGCTTAATCTACTTCCATCCCTTTTTGTGAAACTTTGTGACCAAGTACAATGCCTTTTGTGACCATGAATTGACATTTTTCCCAGTTAAGAACGAAGTTTGTTTCTTCACATCTTTTCAGAACTTTGGAAATGTTTTCCAAATAAGATTCAAAAGAAGTTTCAAAAACTAAAAAATCGTCCATAAATATTTTAATTCCTTTGTCAATCAAATCACAAAATATTGACATCATACATCTTTGAAAAGTTGCAGGTGCATTACATAAACCAAAAGGCATTCTTCTAAAAGCAAAGGTTCCATAAGGACTTGTAAATGTTGTTTTCTCTTGATCCTCACGAGCAATTAGTAATTGATGATAACCAGAACATCCATATAGAAAACATAAATATGGGTGTCCAGCTAATTTATCGAGCGTTTGATCCAAGAAAGGTAAAGGAAAATGATCCTTTCTAGTGCCGTTATTTAAATTCCTATAATCAATACAAATTCGCCATCCAGTAACTGGTCTTGTAGAAATTAGTTCATTTTTATCATTAACAATGACAGTTAAACCTCCTTTCTTTGGAACACAATGAATAGGACTTACCCATTGACTATCCGAAATAGGATAAATAATATCAGCATCTAACCACTTAACAATTTCTTTTTAACAACCTCTTTCAGATAGGATTTAATATTCTTTGAGGTTCAATAGTAGGTTTAAAATTTTCTTCCATTAAAATTCTATACATACAAATGGAAGGGCTTATTCCACTTATATCAGCAATAGTCCAACCAAAAGCTTTCTTATAATTCTTTAACACACCTAGTAATTTTTCTTCTTGATCTTTACTCAGTTCAGATGAAATATTAACATGTAAAGTTAACGAATTTCCAAGAAACACATATTTTAAATGTGAATGTAACATTTTTAATTCCAGTTCAGGGACTTTTTTAATTGATGGTAAAAGTATATCATTTTGAGTTATGTCTAAAGTTTCCTAGTTATCATTAATAAAATGAGTCTCTTCTTCTTTTACTTCTTCATTTTCATCAGTTAAAAATTCAAAATTTTCTTCAGAAATGACTTTACATTTTTTTTGATAATGTTTCTCAATTAAATAATCAATTATATCCATTCAATAACATTTCTCTTTATCAGGGTACTTCATTGATTCAAGAACATTGAATTTAATCTCTTGATCATTAACTCTCATAGTTAATTCTCCCTTTTGCACATCAATCATAGCTCATCCAGTGGCTAGAAAAGGTCTCCCTAAAATAATAGGCATCTCTTTATCTTCTTCCATATCATTTACGATGAAATCTACAGGGAAGATAAATTTATCCACTTTAACAAGGACATCCTCTATAACTCCTTTAGGATAAGTGATAGATCTATCAGCTAACTGAAGGGTTACAGTGGTGGGAGTAATCTCTCCTAAATCCAATCTTCGAAAGATAGAAAATGGCATGAGATTAATACTTGCTCCTAAATCACATAAAGCTTTTCCACAAAATTTTTCTTCAATAGCACAGGGTATAATGAAACTTCTAGGATCCTTAAGCTTTTTAAGTAGTTTCTTTTGAATTATTGCACTACATTCTTCACTTAATGCAACAGTTTCAAAAGCTTCAAATTTTCGTTTCTTGCTTAAAATATCCTTCATAAAGTTTGCATAAGTTGGCATTTGTTCCAAAGCATCAGCAAAAGGTATGTTAATAGTAAGTTTCTTAAAAATTTCAAAGAACTTAGAAAATTTATGATCAAGTTTTTGTTGTTTAAGTCTTTGAGGAAAAGGTTGTGGTGGTTTTTCAACTTCCACATTAATAGGTATAACAGTCTGATCTTGACTAGGTGAGAGTTTCTTTAGGTTTTTCAATCTCTTCAACCTCAATCTCTTTTTCAATTTCATTCTGCATTCTTTCTTTTAATTCCTTTCCACTTCTAAGTTGCAAAGCCTTAACATGTTCTTGTTCTTTTCCAGTTTCCTTTGGATTAATTTCAACATTACTAGGAAGTGTTCCTATAGGTCTGTTATTAATTAAAGTAGCAATTTGCCCTATTTGATATTCGATATTACGAATAACAGTATTTTGATTTTGTAGTTGATTATTCATTTGTAAAATTAATTCTTCTATTGATAACTTTTTCTATTGATTATTAAATCCATGAGGATTATAATTTGGATTAACTTGATTATTCCAATTTCCAGTGAGATGAGATTGATTATTACCCCATTGTTGTTGTGAATTATTCCAGTTAAAATTAGGATGATTTTTCCACTCAGGATTATAATAATTTGAATAAGGATTATTTTTACTTGCAATAGCTTGCAAAGTTTCAATAGTTTGAGAATCTTCAATATTAGCAGAGTTATTATGTAAAATATTAATTGCAAAATTATCTAATTTTTTTGACATTGCTGCTACTTGTGAAGCTAGGATAGAATAGGCTTCATCATCATGAATACTTGCCATCTTTTTAGGATTAATCCTTTCGGAAGGCCATTGAAAATTGTTATTAGCCATTTCTTCAATTAAAGTGTAAGCTTCTTCAAATGATTTATACATTAAAGAACCTCCAGCAGCAGCATCGATGAATCGATTTTAAAGATCCAATTAATCCATTGTAAAATGTTTGAATAATTAACCAATCAGGTAAAACATGATGAGGACATTTTCTTAATAGTTCTTTAAATCTTTCCCAAGTTTCATATATTGTCTCCCCGTCAAATTGACTAAACAAAGTCATATCATTTCTTAATTTAGCAGTTTTAGAAGGAGGAAAATATTTAGCAAGGAATTTTTGTGCTATTTCAGCCCATGTTTTAATAGAACCAGTTCTAATGAGTTTAACCACATCTTTGCTTTATCTCTTAAGGAAAAAGGAAAGAGTCTAAGTCTAATAGCATCATCAGAAACATTGTTATATTTAAAGGTAGCACAAAGTTCTAAAAAACTAATAAGGTGTAAATTTGGATCCTCATTTGGTGTTCCACCAAATTGATTGTTTTGCACCATTTGAATAATAGACAGTTTAAGTTCAAAAGAATTAGCATCTACAGTGGGTATTTGAATACTATTATGAAGTTCATCAAATGTAGGGTTAGCATAATCCTTTAATGGTTTATAAATATTTTGATCATTAAGTTCAATTGGATATTGTAAAGTAGCCATTTCTTGAAATTTTTAAATTTGTTTTCCCTTTTTAATTTTTCTAATTGTTCTTTCTAGTTCAGAATCTAAAGGTATTAATCCTTCAGAATTAAAACTACGCATACAGAAAATAAAGCAAGGAAAATTTTTTTTTATTTTTTTTTATATATATTTATATTTTATTTTTATATTATTATAATTTTTTTTTGTTTTTAGAAATATAATATCTAAAAATCTATAAATTGTACCTTCTATTCCCCGGCAACGGCGCCAAAAACTTGACCGAATTTTTGTATTTTCAAATACAAGAATTTGTTACCACTGCTAGAAAATTTAATTTCTGGCAAGGGTACGAAACACTTGACCCGAAATAACTTGCTATATAGATGTGTACCAAATTTTAACTTACGACAATAACATTAAATAAAACTTGATTGCTACTAAACGCTAGGCTGTTAGTGATTAATACTTTTTAAATATATGTTTATATAGCAAATATAATTTTAAAGGAAAATATTTTATATACTTTTTGGGTACTACGCAAGTATACGTATCGTTTCACGTAATAAAGGGCTTTGAAACAAAGACCCCAGTATCGATCCCACGGGGAAAAATGGTAATAAATATTTAAATATTGTATTTCAATATCTTTTTGTATTTTAATCTAACTGTAAATTACTTTTAATTTACTAGATGCAGGTAAAGAAAACAATAATAAGAAAATGATTTTGTGAAAACAATATAAAAACAAACAACTTTCTTCCTTTCAATTAATCCATGAATTTTAAGATAATTTAATATTCATTGGAGAATCTATATTATGGTATTGTGCCAAATAGAAGCATTCCTATTCTTTACCCTTTGATCCAGGCGCAAAGAACATTGGCTAATCTACAGATCAGGTCCGGTGTATTGTTAGTAGAATGGGTTAATCTTGGCTCACACTACTAGATGTCTATGGGTGGCTATGGTCGGCCCTACTAGTGATCCTTTCCTTATCTATAAATCAAATTATAAGAATTTAGTTTGTCACTCTAAAAACTTATCAATTATATGCCCTTTAAATCTTATCTTCCTATTTATTTGCATTTCACCATGAATAGCCCGCGCATGGCCTTCGACTACCCAAGGATTCATGTGACATCTACAAGTTAAGAGTTCTTCTCCTTCTAGGTCTTAAAACTCTTCAACAGGTTTTAACAATTTAAATGACCAATTTAAAAAGTAAAGTAAGATCAGGTATTAATGTCATCACAATGTTTTGAAAATATTTTAATTTTCAATTCTCCATTGAATTTTATATTATCTTATTTATCTTTTCATAGTTGAAGGAAGAAAGTAAACTAACTACTCAAGACACATTGAATTTAAATAGAAAAACATAATAAATAAATTTTGAATCAAAAATAAAATACTTATCTCAAATATTCCTTCTACAGATCTACTGATTCCTACTGACTCCACAGTATAATGAACTCCAGATTCAACAACTTGAAAATAAACTCACTAAACTAAATAAAAGTGGCCCTAAATTTCTCTCTCTACTTCTCTCTCTAAGGATGAGAGATCCTAATGTGGCTAAAAGATAGGGATTACAATAGGGGGCACGTTTTTTGAAGGAGTGGACTCCTATTTATAGGCTTCAAGGGTTGCCTTGAGACACCTCTTCAAAACATGTCCACATTCAATGAATCTTCTAGAAGGTCTGTCTGGGCTCCTAGGCGCCAGAATCTGGCACCTAGGCGCCGGACACCGCGTTCAGTTCTTCGCACCTCTTCACTTTGGCTCGCACCTCTTCGCGATTAAAACCGTTTTGGAGCGTCCAAATGCAATGTATCACATTTCCTATTATCAAGGAACAACTGCCAGTCTTCTAGAATGTCCAATAACCGCTTACTCCGTCAAAATAACCGTCCAAAAGTCGTTAAAAACTTGACAGTTTCTGTATCGAGTCTAGCGCGTAGGCGCCAACTTCTGACACCTAGGCGCCAGGCCATAATTTTTGATAATTCTTGTATTTTTCTCCATATTTGCTCCTTTTTGCTCCTTTTTCACCCTTTATCTTCTTTTTGGAACTTTTTACATCACCTACATCCAAAAACACAAAAATACCTTTAATTAAAGCATAATATCCTTAGAAATTGATAAAAATCAAGGCATAAAAATAGGTATTTTTTTTTATGGATCACACCACCACCATGCACTTCCGTGACCACCATACCCTCAATCTTATTAGAATGGGTCGGGGTCAGGGTCATAGTGTGTACATAATGGTTAATCTTCTCGTACATTGATTTGTATTCTTCATTCTTTTCATCTTCGAGAGAGATCTTGAACTGGGGTTTCTTTTGATTTACTGTTGCTGCTTCTTTCTTTATTTCCTCTTCTTCGGAACTGGTCTCCCAATCAACGTTGATGACTGGTTTCTTCTGTCCAACTGTTCTAACGTCTCTTCCACAACCTCGTCCCTGGCCTCGACCTCGGGTGCGAGTTCTGGAGAAACCTTCACCATCTCGCCGGAAGAGAGTGGTGAGTAACTGTTGGACTAGAATTTCCGGCTCTTTATCATCTTGCACTTCTTTTGCTTCATTTGGTATGACATTTCTGGAAAAGATTATTTTCTTCAGAGCCGCGTAGTAGGCTGCAACTTCTTGAATTCCGATTTTATGCACGGAGAACGGTTGCAAGTCACCTTTGATGCGTTGTTCTCCTCCTTCGTAATACTTTATGTACTGGTGTAGAGATGACGGTACCATCCGTTATTCATGGATCCATGGCCGACCCAGTAGAGCGTTGAATGATGTTTCAGAATCATTTATGTGGAATTTTGCGGTTGTCTTTGCTAAGTCACCGGTCTTCATTAACAGTGTGATCGATCCAAGAGCTTTTTCTTCTTTCTGATTGAACCCTCTTAATAACATCTTGTCTGCTTCGAGGTTGCGAGCATCAATTTCCAAATATGCTAATGTTCGAAGGCTCATTATATTGATTGATGCTCCTGGATCAACCAACACTCTAGAGAGAGTAAACTTTTTGATAGTGACTGAGATTTACAATGGTCACTTGTGATCAGCCGTTCCGAGTAGTAAATCATTATCCGTGAAGGTAACACCTCGCTGTTCTTTTAACGAGAAAGCCCCGTCGAAGGAATTACCGGCCATTTGAGCTAAACAAATCTCTGGATCAAGTAGAGCCTTGATCAGAGCTTCCCTCATCTCCTTTGACAGGATCAAAGCGTCGTTTATGCTTAGTTTGGCCGGTAGCTTCCTAAGATGGGCTAGCACGTTATAGTCCACTTTATTACCATGTTCTTCATTTTCTTCCTGAATGGGCAGTTCCACTGCTGGGGTTGGCTCTTCCTGAGCAACCACCTGCTTTCCTTTATCCTTTGGACCCATTCTTGGGGGTAGAACTTTTCTGCTTCTTAGGTTGACTTCAGTTATTTCTTCTGCATCTGGTGCTGAATCTGCCAGTGTCTCCCCTTGAATTGGAATGACTGGCTCTTTTGTAGTTACTTCAGAATCTGATAGCTCTAATTCTAATTTGATTGGAGCTCCTCAAAATTCACAAATGGACTCGTTGCTTGTTGAACTTTTGTAGCCATCCTTGTGAACGTCTTCTCCTTCGTCATGGTCATCGAGGTTTAGTATGATTTGAGAATCGTTATTTATATCGGAATCGAGATCCGGATTAGGTTGGTTTTCGTTAGTTACGTAATCGTTAGAAACAGTCAAAATGTAGCCAACGCCAAAACTCTTATCATTATAAGATCCCGACGGGGTGAGCAAATAATCATACAGAGTCAGGAATTCGAGGGATTTCTCCCCCGAATCGGAAACAACCATCCTAGGATAAACAGCCCCTAGTCTACCCGTCGGAGCCTCAGTTTTCTTTTCTTTCACGATCGTCTCCTCTTTCTGGGGCGGTTCTTCGATTGCAAGTGATAGTGCCGGCTTGGCAGGTTTCGAACTCTGAATTGAAGTGCATACCGAAGCGATCTGGATATGATCAAAGATTTTCTTTGAAGAGTTTGTCCAGACGGTATTCCATCCATCATGGGTCGTATACGGGTTTATTGGAACAATAGGATCCGTCGAGATAACATTGACGGAACCTCCTATGAATAGCAGTATTTCTTTCAGCCGGAACCCTTTGCAGAGGAGGGAATTCTTGAGTCGACTTCAGGTTGAACTCCATTACGGGCTCTCCAGTTTCTGGCACTTTGTCCATTAGTGCGAAAAGAGTGACACTAGCGAACTTGATATATGTGTTGTCGAATCCTTGTCCAAAATAGATGATCCCATTGTCAGGCAGCTCATCCTTATAGACGACGAAGTCCATTCCATTGGTGAAGGAGAAAATTAACTTTGGTGCAGTCATTTTCTGCAGGGGTAGTTTTGAGTATTAGTCCCGAATTATGCTTCCTTTTGTCGCAAAATTTAGGACGAAAAAGAAAGAGTCCGAACACAAATTCGTTTATCTTAATATATTTATGATTTAAAAGAGTTCGTTTAAAGGGTTGTTTATTAGAAGATCTGTTTGTTAGGAACAAAATGTTTAAAGAACGGAAGTTTATAGAAAAGAAAGGGACCCGGTTCGAAATTGAAAAGGAAAAGAAATTCTCGCAAAACTTCTCAACCCGAAGGACCGCTCCTAAGCTAAAACCTATTGGGGGGTCCACCCCACCTCAGAAAAAGAGGTAAAAGGATTTCGGAACCTCTCCGTTTAGGGGTGTCTAAATAGTGGCTCCTAAATCTGAGAGAAGTTGACTATACTTGTTCAAGATAGAAATGAACGTGGTATGTCAACGGAAGAATGATAGTTTTGGTCCACTAGGGATATGAACTCACTATCAATTTATAAAAGCAAAACCATCTAATTAAAATGGAGAGAGGAACTAGTCCCCAGCGGAGTTGCCAAAAGCTGTCGGCATATTTATAGGTTTGTGTGTTGTATTTTGAAAAGGGGTCGCCTACAGAAATTGTCGGCGAATTTTAGATTTTAAATTTAATATATATATATATATATATATATATATATATATATATATATATATAATTTAGAAAGTAGCATTTGATTTTGAAAATAATTTTAAGTTTGAAAATTTTAAGATATAAAATCAATCCGATCTCACATCACAAATATTTTATATAAAAGAGCACCACATCACAAACCGTGTATCTATCCCGAGGAATAGACACACTGCTTGATGATGGGGCTCGGTTAAATAAACTAGAAGATTTCTGACATCCGTTTGGTCTGTGAACCAATTTTATAAGCCTACAAGTTCCCTTGCTTAATATAAAGAAATTAAACAGGGTTTATATTACCTAGGTTCTTAAAGTTCCCTATAAGGGCAAGTCTAGACAGTGATCAGTAGTTTTGCTCTCAATAATTTAAAAGTTTAAGGTTTTCAAAGGATTGAATTTTGTAATTTCAAAAGGGATTAGCTCAAATTTGGAACAGTTTATTTTAAGAGTCCAAAGGAAGAGAAGTAGGAGAAGCTGAGGATCCAAGAAGAACCTTGGCAACCTCTCAAACTATCTTATTGTTTTGCTTCAACTTGGGAATTTATTTAATGTTGTTATCCTACCAATTTTAATTAATTAGGACTTATATTTATATGATATAATCACACAAATAGCCTCGAAGATGTGAGGGTTTATGTCGTAGCAAACTACTACCTAAGAGTTCTAAGACCTGTTAGGGCTTAATTTACATGACATGATCATGTAAATGCCTAACGAGGAGTTAAGGATTTATGTTGCACTAGTAAAACTACCTCGAAGTCCTATGACTTGATTATTTAATTCTAAGGAATGTTTTGCTGAAGTAGACCCGACTTTTGCTGAAGAAGATGGTCATGCTACCCACCGTGCTCCAAGCTCCTTGTTGTTGTCGCAGAGGTTTAGTTTTAGAAGGTGAAAATCAGGAGATGAGAGAAGTGTTTTGGTTTAGAAATCTTAAAGTCCAAATATTTTTAATATTTTAATTAAAACAAATCTTAAAGTTGTTTAAACAGAACTGATTAAGATCCCACGGTTCTGTCATCCCGGCACCGTTTTTTTCATCGAATTCACTTAGTCCAAATGAATTTGCTAAACTCAACTGAATGAGTTCCACACTTTCATTTAGACCTTGGGAAATCCCGTTAGCAACACCTGGGTTACATCATCCGAGGTATTCCCGATCATTCAACGAGACGTTTTAATTTAGTTGCAATTGTAGTTTTGTTGTTCTATTTGTGATTAAATTTTGAGTTATTTTATACTTTGTAATGTTGTTGCGGTGAATTTTATCTTGTGGGGACTTTTTATTTATTTTTGGGTTTCAGTTTAGTGACTATCCTAAAGGTTTCAATTTTCATGCAACAATCTTGTTTAACATGCAAGAAAAAGTAAAGTGCAGTAAATGTAAGTAAATTGCAATAAAGTAAATTGCAATAAAATAAAAGCATACCTAGAGGGTCTTCCCGTCATCCCAAGCTGCACTTAAAACACATGTTAAGGCATTTAAATATTTCAACAAGTACTTAGGTAAAGCTAAGGGAAAGGTTCTGGTTGTTTGCCAAAGTCTTAGCCATATTGCTAGTCATCTCCTATGACGTCTAGGTTCTTGTGTTTTGTTTATGGATGATTTTCTTCATTAATGAATAATTAAGTTCAGTTGTTCTTCTAAAACATCTCATTGTATTGAGAAAGTGCTTAGGACGAGTCCTAAACATCTTTTCAATACTTACGAGATTATTTTGAGTCCAAGTAAATTTAGTTGCACAGGTGAATTAATCATCCAAGAGTTTAGTTAAGCTTTGTCTCTTACTCAGTGAACTTGGGCATTTGATTACCTAATGAATGAAGTGACATCTCACTTAATACTCCATTTAAGAGTTATAATAATTAAAGCCTTTAGGGGCAAGTTGGTTTGTTGAGAATTTTAATCATTCTTAATTTGAAGTTTGAGTTAAAGGTATAAAGTGATTTAGTTTAATTATGAGGTTTTAATTAATAATTTTAAGTTTGGAATATTGTTCAAATTATTTTTGGTTTAAATCTTTATACTTTAAGTGATTTTAGTATTTTAAATTTGTTTTATTTTTATTGTTGAATGATGTTAATTTAATACAATTTAAATTTAATTTAATTGAATTTTAACTTAATTTAATTTAATTTAATTTCAATATTTTAGATTTAATTTAACTTAATTGTTAAAATATTAATTTAATTTAATTTTAATTTTAATTTAATTTTTACTTAATTTAATTTAATTTAATTTAAATGTAATTTAATTTAATAGTTAAATTATTTAATATTTTGAGCTTTTCTTTAATTTAAGGGTTATTTATTTTTTTATTTTTAATTTACTTAGTTTGGATTATCATTTTAATCTTAATTAAGAGTTAAATATTATTGAAGTGATTTATTTAGGTATTTTTTTATTAAAGAATTAATATCCTCTCAAGTTATATCCCTATTTTTAATAAATCAAAATTTCATTAATCTTCCAAAATTTTAATTGTTTAAATAATTAAAGTTTCATTTTAGTTTATTAAAAGTGATTAATGGGTTCCTATCCCTTTTAATTTCCCATTGTTTCAATCAACCAAGAAAGATAAAATCAAATATTTTACCCTCCATTTTAATTAAACCTAAAATTTTAATAAAGTGTTTTTAATTCTTTAATTACCTTTATGCCCTTTTAGGCTTATTTATTTCATAACTCACTAAATTGACTTCAAATGAACTTGAAATTTTTATGTCACCTCACTCACATGTCTATTAAGACATTATAGGAGAAAATGTAATTTTTCTGAATTTAATTTATTTATATAATTATTTTTAGTGAAAAAAGGGATTTCAAGGAAAATTCAACAACATGACCAAGGTAAGGTTTCTATCCTTAAGAAAATTATGGGATGTTTCTAATGACTAGAAAACTATTTGAACCAATTTTGGTGATTTTTTAAATTATATTTTATTTATTATAATTATTTTAAGATTTGGAGTGTTAATTAATTATAAAATAAAATTAAAGTTGAAAAATGGATTTTATATTTTTCTTAAATCTATCTGATATCAATGAGTTTAGAGAAAAAAGTTTTATAATTTTCTGTTTTTTGTTTGATTTATTGGAATTAATTTAGTGAAAAGGTTGGAAAATACTTTTTTTAATATTAAAAGCTGTTTTAAGCATTTAAAATTCAGTATCTTTACTTTGAGACTTGGGAAAAATATTTGGTTTGTTCCTAAGTGATTAGGAATCAAAATATGACATTTTTATGATTTTTAATATTTTTATGATATTTATTATTTTTTATTTATTTAAAATATTAAAATATGATTAAAAAAGAAAAATTTTAGAAAATACCAATTTTAATTTTTATAGACTCCTCTATTATCAGAGAGCCCACAAATCCAATTTGGTGATTTTCTAAAATGTATTTTTGGAGTTATGAATTTTAAAGTTTAATTTTAATCATGTGCTTTAATTAAATTGATTTAGTGGGCCTAATCATTTCCAATTGACCTCAAATTTTTATGTAAGGTTCTCTGTATCCTAAAGATTAATGGAGAATTGATTTCAAACTATTTTACTGTGTGGTTAACCCTAATTAATTAAAATTAAATTTTAGGTATTTAGGCTAATTAGGGTTACTCTTAATGAATTAAGCCTAACCATAATTATCCTAGGGTCTTCTGGCCCTAAGAAACTTCCCCAAATTTTTCTAGAATTTACTAAGCAACATGCTAATTATTGGAATTAAAATACCAAAAATAGTGACATAGACTTGAAAAATACATAACTTTCCATAGAGATGGCCTCTGACATTGAAATATTCAGGGAATGTTCCCAAGATCAGAAGCTTCAAAAGCCTTATGGTCTCATGCCATGGTAAATTGTGTATGCAAATGGAGAATCAAAATACTGAAATGAGTAAATAATTAATTAAAAATAAAATACTCATCAAAATAATTTGATTTCTTTTCCATATTGTTCTCCTCTATTCACTGAGCAAGAGGGTATTTTAAGTTTATTTTTATGATTTTTCTACACAAAGATATGGATTTTCTAAGTTCTGGGTATTTAAATAAATTTAGATTAATAGTTTTCTCACAATGGGTACTGTCCAAGTATACTTACTTATTTATGTAATATAGAGTTTTCTTTAAAAACCTCAGTGTCGATCCCACAAAGAGGTGAAAGGAAAGGAAATAAAATTTAAGAATTTAACTTTAAAACAATTTGCTTAAGACTGCATAAAATATCAAGTGAAGAAATAAAGTTTACTAATTCTTATAAATGTGAGTCAAAGTAAATACAGTAATTAGAAAATTTAATATATATATATATATATATATATATATGGGGGAAGGAGCACATAGGGCTCCCTACATGTTACTTAAAGCAAAAATTAAAAGTGAAAGAAAAGGAGAGGAAACCCCTTCTAACTAGAAAACCAAAATCATTACATAGATACCTATAGGGTTCCTCATCCATGTTACATGTAGAAACGCTCAGAAAAACCAAAAAGAAACAACAAAAACCAGCATACCAATCCTAAAAAAGTATACCCGAGCAAAGAAAAGCCACTGGAAAGCAGTAGATGCAGTAGGGGCATGCCACAGCTACGACAGTCCAATAAACTCCCATCCAGCAGAGCAGAGGTGCCATAAATCCCAAATTTATACCCCTAGGCCTTGAAAATTTTGAAATGAGGTGCCTTATAAACATCTGCTTCAATAAAAAATGACAGCTGAGAGGGAGGGGAGACAGATACCACAAATTCCATAGAGCAAAGCCCTTTTTTAGCTAAGCAATGAGCTGGTCTATTTCCTTCTTTATATATAAAGGAGAACTGAATTGAAGCCTGGGAGGATAGAGAATGGATTCTTTGAATCCACTGGGGATGATGCCAAGAGGGGTGAAGGTCCCTCCCTAGATGATTGATCAATAATTGTGAATCTCCCTCCATCACTAGGTAATGCCAATTATTAGAGAATGCAATATAAATTGCCCTATTTACTGCCATGAGTTCAGTTTCAAATGGATCAACAGTATCAGCAGGTGCTTGGAAAAAACATAGACATTTATCAGTGCTATCCCTGAAAATACCACCAATCCCAGCCCCAGAATCAGTGAATGCCCCATCAGTAATGACTTTATCATAGGGGTAGTTGGGAGTGTTCCACTTAATTTGGAGAATTTTGGCCTGTGGGGGAAAACCCAAGGGGGGTTTTTTAAGAATGTTGGAGTGGTTTTTGTATCTAAAAAGTTTGGAGATGTAAGAATGACAGTTTCCCACCACAATTTGCACACAGGAAGACTTGGATTCAAATTTGATACTATTCCTGTGCATCCAGATGAACCAGGAAGTGATAAAAGGAATGCCACCCAACTGTATCAGATGCCAAGATCTCCAGCAGGTGGCAAGATAAAGCAATCCAGATTCATGGTTTTAAGATTAAAGAGAGCAGATAATTCAGTCCAGACCTCTTGAGCAAAATGACATCTGAAAAATAGATGAGTAATAGATTCAGCATGGGTACCACAAAGATAACATTTAGAAGGTTCCCTTAAACCCTTTAACTTCAGGATATCATCAGTTGGGAAACAGCAGTGAAAAATTCTCCAATTTAGAAAATACATAGATAGGGAAAGCTATTTGTTCCAGATCTGAGTACCCAAATCCACTTTAGTCCAAGAATGGATGGCATTATAAATTTGCTTAGTTAGGCTGTGCTGTTTCCCATTTTGCCAGTTTATACTATCAGGTTTAGTTCTATTAAAGGGGATTCTGGAAACATGCTCCACAGAATTCTCCTGTAGGATAAGTCTTAGAGCTGGAATAGACCATTCCTCCCCATCCCAACACTCAGCAACAAGGAACTGGGTAATAGGGGTGTTTGGATTAGGGATGAGCTTGTCAGCAGGCACCATTGGTCATGCTAGAACATAATCTACACTCTCCCCAACTCCAATTTGTATAAATTATTAGTGAGGTGTCTGCATTTTAGCATCTGCTTCCAAACTCTGGAGGAACCCAGCTTATCTTGTACAGCAGTAGGATGAAGATCCTTGCAATACTTTCCCAACATAAATCTGGCCCAAAGAGAGTTCTGCTGTCTAAATTTAACCCATAACTTACGGAAATTAACTTGTTGTAGCTGGATAAAACCTTTAAATCCCACTCCCTCGGCCTCAAAGGGTTTGGCTAGCTTCTGCCAACTAGCCCAATGCAACTACTTTCTATGCCCAGACCAAAGGAATCTGTTGAAGATCCTCCCCATTTGGATTCTTATGCTTTTCTTCATGCAAGTCATTTGGAGAACATAGGAGGGGAAAGTGGTGAGAATGCTGTGCAAGAGGGTAATTCTCCCACCAGTAGAGAGAAAAGAGTGAGCCCAGTTGGCCAGTTGAGCCTGAATCTTATAAATGATGTCATCAAAGTGCAGCTGTTTAGTCCTGCCTTTAATAAGAGAGACCCCCAAGAATTTCAGAAGGAGCATTGTTTTGGAAAATCCAGTGTAATGCTGAACCCAATGAGTTATGGATGAGTGGTATTTCTCAGGAAAAATAAGAGTGCACTTCTCAGGGCTAAAAGAAAGGCTAGAGACCAATTGGAATGCCTCCAGACATTTGATGACTTTATTCACAGCATTTTTGCTGGCTCTAGAAAAAAGGATAATGTCATCAGCATAAATTAAATGAGATATAGGGATGTTAGACCTATGGTGATATCTGGCATAATGGTAGGGGGATATTTGTGATTCCAGCATTCTAGACAAATAATGCATAACAAGAATGAAAATGGTGAGAGACAAGGGATCCCCTTGTTTGAGTCCCCTAGTAGCAGTGAAACCACCCCAACATTGCCCATTGATCAGTAGAGAGTGTTGGTTATGTTTGAGCCATCTCTTATATAATATGCATAAGTCCAGGTGAAAATCTCTTGCCTGAAGAATTGCTAAAGTAAAATTCCAATCCATGGTGTCATAAGACTTCTTAATATCCAGTTTATAAACAAGATTCCCACCCCTACAGGGTCTGTCCAGATCTAGAATCATTTCTTGAGCAAGAAGCACATTATCAATGATGGATCTACCATGAACAAAGGCAGCTTGATTTGGACACATGATGTGTTCTAAATAAGGTTGAAGTATCCTCGCTAGGATCTTGCTAATAGCCTTGCTGATCACAAAAGTTAAGCTGATAGGCCTGAACTGATTCCAATCAGTAAGGGTAGTGGACTTGGGGATGAGGACAATAGTAGAGGCATAAAAATACTGAGGCATCTCAACTCCCCTAAAGTAACTATGAATGACCTTAACAACAACACCTTTGCAGATCCCCCATGTCTTCATGTAGAAGTCAGCAGAAAACCCATCAGAGCCAACAGCTTTGGACCCATCCATGGAGTTAAAAGCCTCCCAGATTTCCTCCTCAGCAGGTGGTTTAGAAAGGTTGAGAGAGCTGATGAGATGGTGTTCCTTGGAAAAAATACTAGCATCAATAGAAGGTCTATCAACATTGTTATGGGTTATGAGCTTCTTAAGAAACTCCACAGCATCATTTGCAATGTCTTTCCCATTATGAATTGTCACCCCCTGCTCATTCCTGATAGAATGAATAGAATTACACTTCCTTTTATACTTAATATAAGCATGATAGAATTTCATGTTCCTATCCCCATCTTTGAATTTGTAAATTGCAGCCTTCTATCTAAGAAATTGGTCCTGAAGCTCCACAGTAAATAGTAATTTTTCCTGACTAGCAACAAGGTCCCCATAGTTGTCCTAATTGAAAATAATAGCAACTTCCAACTCAGACACTTCTTTCTCAGCCAGTTCCACATTTTTGGCAATATCCTCAATGTTGTTCCAGCTCCAGGCTCTAAGAGCCTTACCAACTTTAATGTGTAGCAACTGTAATTGGATAAGAGGGTTGGAATGCCGGCACCCAGTCCAGTTTGCAACAATAAAATCAAGGAAATTTGGATGACTAGACCAATAGTTCAAATATCTGAAATGAGAGGGGCTCTTGGATGTTTTAGCACCAGTTATTGTAATCAGAAGAGGTCTATGGTCAAACCCAGCAAGATTCAGATGTGTGACAAAAGTGTGAAGAAACTTTTGGTGCCAAAGATTATTAGCAAGAAACTTGTCCAATCTTTCCCAAGTCTTGCCTCTCCTCCAAGTAAATGGATGGCCCTGAAAGCCAAGATCATAAAGGCCAGCCTGAAGGATGTTATCATTGAAAGCAGTCATAGTAGAAATGGCAGGGGGCCTGCCCCCAGACTTTTCAGTAGATGAGCCCAAGCAATTGAAATCACCACCAATGATCCTGCTAGTGGCAATGAAAGAACTTAAATTCAACAATTTAGTTCAAAGCTCCTACTTGGCATCCCTGGTGCACCCAACATACACAAAGGTGACATCAAAATCATGACCATTCTGATGACAAGCCATATGAAAAAAATGAGGATGTTCCAAAATCACAGTCCAATGGATCTCCTTCCTACAAATGATCCAAATTTTATTTGATATATTAGTGAACATTGAGCAACCTGGAAATTTAGTAAGATATTTTTGGGGGGTTTTTATGAACTAAGGGTTCAAGAATAGCTAAACAACAAAGGTGGTGTTTCTTAAACAAGTAAAGTAATCTTTTAAAAGAGGAGGGGTGAGCAACACCCTTGATATTCCAACAAAGGAAGTTAAACATCAGGGGGTCGGGGAGGGAATGAGGGTGGAATGGCAAAATGGGATTTAGATCTAGTTTTGATCCTATTAGAGCTGGGTGGAGATCCAGTGTGAGTAGGAGGGCGGTTACAATCAGGAAAAGAGGGAGGGGGTCCACTGATTTCTGCAAATAAGAAGACAACTTTATCTTATTTTTGGCTTTCTGAATCTACCTTTCATTTCCCATTTTGTTTTGTGCATTCAAACATTGTTCCTGTGTGGGTGCTAACACACTGACTTACAGTTCAATATTGTTAATCTCTTCAAAATCCTTAGTGTCAGAAGGTGGGACAAAATTGGGCTCCAGCTGCAGGCTTGAAATTTTCACAATCTTCTGCCCAGCAGGTTCCACCTCAGCCACTTGGGCCTGCTCAGCAGTTTCTTCCACAGCCTCAGTCAATTCTTCATTAATTTCAGTTGCCAAGTTCAGAGACCTAATTGTAGGTGGGGCCACCTCCACTCCCCTGACCTGAGAAGCAGTGGGCTTGGACCCAACAGGTTTTCTTAACGGGGGTTTCAATCTGTAGCACTTCTCTTGTGAATGTCCAAACATCATGCAGTGTAAACAGAAAAGGGGCTTTTGTTCGAGCACAACTTCCTGCCAAAAACCCTGTCCTTCATCACTTGTAATGATCCAAACCTTATCAAGTTTTGGGAGAGTAACATCCCTTTCCACCAAAACTCTAGCAGCAGCAGGCCTTCCCATATCATGAGTGGGAGGATCCACCTTCAGTGGAGTACCTAAGGCTCTACTGATCTGAAAAATTGCATCAGTGTAGTATAATTGAATAGGCAGATTAGGGAATTTGAACCAAAGAGGTTTAATGGGGGGTTCCTTATTTGGATCAAATTCTGGAGTCCACTTAATGATCTTCATATGAGCTCCATCAATAATGAGAGTTTGCTTTCTAAAAATCCTGGCATAATCCTCCTCTCTAGACAGCCTAATTAAAAGATGTCTCCCATCCATTAGACCCAGCTTCCACTGGCCAATAATAGGCAATTCCTCAAAGAACTTTCTGACCAATTCCATTTTCGGGTGCTTGATCTATAAAAAAAATACCTATTTCTTTTTGTCTTAATTCTTATTAATTTCTAAGGATATTATGCTTTAACGAAAGGTATTTTTTGTGTTTTTGGATGTAGATAATGTAAAAAGGTCTAAGAAGGAAAAAGGAGCAAAAAGGAGAAAAAATGGAGCAAAATACCAAAAGGATAAAAAAAATATGGCCTGGCGCCTAGGCGCCAGAAACTGGCGCCTAAGCGCCAGACTCGATACGAAAACTGTCAAGTTTTTGACAACGTTTGATCAGTTATTTTGATGGAGTGAGCGGTTATTGGACATTCTAGAAGGCTGACAGTTGTTCCTTGATAATAGGACATGTGATACATTGCATTTGGACGCTCCAAAATGGTTTTAATCGCAAAGAGATGCGAGCCAAAGTAAAGAGCTGCAAAGAACTCGACGCGGTGTCCGGCGCCTAGGCGCCAGATTCCAGCGCCTAGGCGCCAGACCGACCTTCTAGAAGATTCATTGAATGTGGACATGTTTTGAAGAGGTGCCTCAAGGCAACTCTTGAAGCCTATAAATAGAGGTCAATTTCTTCTGAAAACGTGCCCCTCCCGTTGTACCCCTTTCTCTTCTCTACTTTAGGATCTCTCATCCTTGAGAGAGAATTAAAGAGAGAAATTTAGGGCCACTTTTGTTTAGTTTAGTGAGTTTATTTTCAAGTTATTGCATCCGGAGTTCATTACACTCGTGGAGTCGGTAGGAATCGGAAGATCCGTAGAAGAAATATTTGAGATAAGTATATTTTTACATTTGATTCAAAGTTTAATTATCATGTTTTGTTATTTATTTTCAATGTGTTCTGAGTAGTTAGTTACTTTCTTACTTCAATTATGAAGAGATAGATAAGATAATATAAAGATTCAATGAAGAATTAAAATTCAAAATATTTTCAAAACATTGTGATGACATTAATACCTGGTCTTACTTTACTTTTTTAAATTGGCTGTTTGAATTGTTAAAACCTGTTGAAGAGTTTAGAAACCTTGAAGGAGAAGAACTCTTAACTTGTAAATGTCACATGAATCCTTGGGTAGTCGAAGGCCATGAGCGGGCTATTCATGGTGAAGTGCAAATAAATAGGAAGATAATATTTAAAGGGCGTAGAATTGATAAGTTTGTAGAGTGACAGACTAGATTCTTATAATTTGATTTATAGACTAGGAAAGGGTCACTAGTAGGGCCGACCATAGCCACCCTTGGACATCTAGAAGTGTGAGCCTAGATTAACCCATTCTACTAACAATACATCCGGACCTATTCTGTAAATTAGCCAATGTTCTTTGCACCTGGATCAAAGGGTAAAGAATAGGAATGCTTCTATTTGGCACAATACCATAAATCAAATTCTCCAATGAATATTAAACTATCTTAAAAGTCTTAGATTAATTAAAGGAAAGAAAGTTATTTATTTTATATAGAATTCATAAAATCATTTTCTTATTATTGTTTTCTTTAATTGCATCTAGTAAATTAATAGTAATTTATAATCAAATTAAAAGATAAAATAAAAATATTTTACTATTTTATTTCGCTTTCACTTCATAGAAAATTTATTTCTATAAATCTTCCCTGTGGGATCGATACTGGGGTCTTTGTTTAAAAACCCTATTTTACTTGAAACGATACGTATACTTGTGTAGTAGTCCTAGTGTGTAAAAATATTACTAAATTATATAATATTGATTTTATACACTAGCCGCTATTTATAAATTGAGTCAAAGCTTTTTGGCTATCTTTTGGAAGCAAACATTACTGCGTTAAGCGAGGCACGGTCGGGTCAAGTTTTTGGCGCCGTTGCCGGGGAAGAAATCGAAGGAAGAAAGAAATAGAATAGTTAAATTTTATATTTATATTTATTTTATGCAAATATTTGGTTCTGAAGGATTAATACCTTTAGATTCTGAATTGGAAAGAACAATTAGAAAAATTAAAAAGGGAAAACAAATTAAAAAATTTCAAGAAATGACTACTTTACAAAATCCAATTGAACTTAATGATCAAAATGTTTAAACCATTAAGAGATTATGCTAACCCTACAGTTGATGAACTTCATAGTAGTATTCAAATACCCACTGTAGATGCTAATTCTTTTGAACTTAAACCGTCTATTATTCAAATGGTGCAAAACAATCAATTTGGTGGATCACCAAATGAGGATCCAAATTTACATCTTGTTAGTTTTTTAGAACTTTGTGCTACCTTTAAATATAACAATGTTTCTGATGATGCTATTAGACTTAGACTCTTTCCTTTTTCTTTAAGAGATAAAGCAAAGATGTGGTTAAACTCATTAGCGACTGGTTCTATTAAAACATGGGCTAAAATGGCACAAAAATTCCTTGCTAAATATTTTCCTCCTTCTAAAACTGCTAAATTAAGAAATGATATTACTTCATTTAGTCAATTTGACGGGGAGACAATATATGAAACTTGGAAAAGATTTAAAAAACTATTAAGAAAATGTCCTCATCATGCTTTACCTGATTGGTTGATTATTCAAAAATTTTATAATAAATTAATTGGATCTTTAAAATCAATTATTGATGCTGCTGCTGGAGGTTCTTTAATGTTTAAATCATTTGAAGATGCTTACACTTTAATTGAAGAAATGGCTAATAACAATTTTCAATGGCCTTCCAAAAGGATTAACCCTAAAAAGATGGCCAGTATTCAAGATAATGAAGCCTTTTCTATCGTAGCTTCATAAGTTGCAGCAATGTCTAAGAAATTAGATAATTTTGCAATTAATATTTCTCATAATAACTCAGCTAATATTGAAGATTCTCAAACTATTGAAACTTTACAAGCTATTGCAAGTAAAAATAATCCTTATTCAAATTATTATAATCTTGAGTGGAAAAATCATCGTAATTTTAACTGGAATAATTCACAACAACAATGGGGTAATAATCAATCTCATCCCACTGGAAATTGGAATAATCAAGTTAATTCAAATTATAAACCTCCTGGATTTAATAATCAACAGTAAAAGTTATCAATAGAAGAATTAATTATGCAAATGAATAATCAATTACAAAATCAAAATACTGCTATTCGTAATATTGAAAATCAAATGGGGCAAATTGCTACTTTAATTAATAACAGACCCGTAGGAACACTTCCTAGTAATGTTGAAATCAATTCAAAGGAAACTGAAAAAGAACATGAACAAGTTAAAGCTGTGCAACTTAGAAGTGGAAAGGAATTGAAAGAAAGATTGCAGAATGAAATTGGAAAAGAGATTGAGGTTGAAGAGATTGAAAAACCTAAAGAAACTCTCTCTCCTAGTCAAGATCAGACTGTTATACCTATTAATGTGGAAGTTGAAAAACCACCACCACCTTTTTCTCAATGACTTAAACAGCAGAAACTTGATCATTAATTTTCTAAGTTCTTTGAAATTTTTAAGAAACTTACTATTAACATACCTTTTGCTGAAGCTTTGGAACAAATGCCAACTTACGCAAAATTTATGAAGGATATTTTAAGCGAAAAATGAAAATTTGAAGCTTTTGAACCCGTTGCATTAAGTGAAGAATGCAGAGCAATAATTCAAAAGAAATTACCTGAAAAGCTTAAGGATCCTAGAAGTTTCACTATACCCTGTGCTATTGGAAAAAATTTTGCGGAAAAGCTTTATGTGATTTAGGAGCAAGTATTAATCTCATGCCATTTTCTATCTTTCGAAGATTAGATTTAGGAGATATTACTCCCACCACTCTAACTCTTCAGTTTGCTGATAGATCTATCACTTATCCTAAAGGAGTTATAGAGGATGTCTTATTTAAAGTGGATAAATTTATCTTCCCTGTAGATTTCATAGTACTTGATATGGAAAAAGATAAAGAGATACCTATTATTTTAGGAAGACCTTTTCTAGCTACCGGACGAGCTATGATTGATGTGCAAAAAGGAGAATTAACCATGAGAGTCAATGATCAAGATATTAAATTCAATGTTCTTAAATCAATGAAGTACCCGATAAAGAGAAATGTTATCGAATGGATATAATTGATTATTTAATTGAAAAACATTATCAAGAAAAATGTAAAGTTATTTACGAAGAAAAATTTGAATTTTTAACTGATGAAGATGAAATAGTAGAAGAAGAAGAGACTCATTTTATTAAAGATAATTGGGAAACTTTAGACATAACTCAAAATGATATACTTTTACCCTCAATTAAAAAAGCACCTGAACTGGAATTAAAAATGTTACCTTCCCATTTAAAATATGTGTTTCATGGAAATTCGTTAACTTTACCTGTTATTATTTCTTCTGAACTATGTAAAGATCAAGAAGAAAAATTACTAGGTGTGTTAAAGAATTATAAGAAAGCTTTTGATTGGACTATTGCTGATATAAAAGGAATAAGCCCTTCCATTTGCATGCATAGAATTTTAATGGAAGAAAATTTTAAACCTACTATATGATCGCAAAGAAGATTAAATCCTATTATGAAAGAGGATGTTAAAAAAGAAATTATTAAGTGGTTAGATGCTGGTATTATTTATCCTATTTCAGATAGTCAATGGGCATGTCCTATTCATTGTGTTCCAAAGAAAGGAGGTGTAACTGTCATTGTTAATGATAAAAATCAACTTATTCCTACAAGACAAGTTACCGGATGGCAAATTTGTATTGACTATAGGAAATTAAATAAAGCCACTAGAAAGAATCATTTTCCTTTACCTTTCTTGGATCAAATGCTTGATAAATTAGCTGGACACTCATATTTCTGTTTTCTAGATAGATATTCTGGTTATCATCAATTACTTATTGCTCCTAAGGACCAAGAAAAGACAACATTTACAAGTCCTTAAGGAACATTTCCTTTTAGAAGAATGCCTTTTGGTTTATGTAATGCACCTGCAACTTTTCAAAGATGTATGATGTCAATATTTTGTGATTTGATTGACAAAGAAATTGAAATATTCATGGATGATTTTTCAGTCTTTGGAACTTCTTTTGAATTTTGTTTGGAAAACATAGCCAAAGTTTCAAAAAGATGCGAAGAAACAAATTTAGTTCTTAACTGGGAAAAATGTCAATTCATGGTCACATAAGGCATTGTACTTGGACACAAAGTATCACGAAAAGGGATGGAAGTAGACCAAGCAAAAGTGAAAATTATTGCTGAATTGCAACCACCTACTACTCTTACTGTTGTGAGAAGTTTTCTAGGTCATGCTGGATTTTATAGAAGATATATAAAGGATTTTTCTAAAATTGCTAAACCTCTTTGTCATTTATTACAAAAAGATGCACAATTTGAATTTAATGAAGAATGTATTAATGTTTTTTAATATTCTAAAAGAAAAATTAATAACTGCACCTATCATTGTTGCACCTGACTGGAATAAATCTTTTGAATTAATGTGTGATGCAACTGATTTTGCAATTGGAGCTGTATTAGGACAAAATTATGAGAAAGTTTTCAAAGTTGTATATTATGCTAGTAAAACACTCACTGAAACACAAACAAATTACACTACCACTGAGAAAGAGCTTCTAGCTATAGTATATGCCTTTGATAAATTTAGACCTTATCTTCTTGGTACCAAATGCATAGTTCATACTGATCATTCTGCTATTAAATATCTAATATCTAAGAAGGATTCTAAACCTAGACTTACAAGATGGGTTTTACTTCTACAAGAATTTGATTTTCAAAAAGTAGATAGAAAAGGAACTGAAAACCAAATTGCTGATCATTTGTCTAGAATAAAAAATGATATTATTTTGGAAGAAAATATAAATGAGAAATTCCCTGATGAATCTTTATATGTTATCCAAAGATACAAAACACCGTGGTATGCTGATATTGTTAATTATTTAGTTAGTAATATTTTGCCTTATGACTTGGATAACAAATTTATTAAGAAATCTAAATATGATGCTAAATCTTATATTTGGGAAGAACCTCATTTATTTAAAATTGGTAAAGATTCTATGATTCGAAGATGTGTACCTTATGAGGAGACTTTTGCTATTATTAAAAAATGTCATGATTCTGATTTTGGAGGACACTTTGGCATAGATAAAACTGCATTTAAAATTTTAAATTCTGGATTTTATTGGCCTACCTTATTTAAAGATGTGAGACAATATGTGAAAACATGTGATCGATGTCAAAGGATGGGAATAATATCTAGGAAAGATGAAATGCCTTTAAACAATATATTGGAAGTTGAAATTTTGGATATATGGGGATTAGACTTTATGGGACCATTTATTCCATCATCTGGAAAAATTTATATTTTATTAGCAGTTGATTATGTTTCAAAGTGGATTGAAGCTGTTGCTTTACCAAACTGTGATTCCAAAAGTGTTTCAAAATTTTTAAAGAAAATGATATTTTCAAGATTTGGAATGCCTAAGGTAATTATCACCGATGGTGGAAGTCATTTCAGGAATATAAGAATTCAATCATTACTACAAAAATTTGGAATCAAACATAGAATTGCAACTGCTTATCACCCTCAAACTAGTGGAATGGCTAAAGTATCAAACAGAGAAATTGAAAGAATTTTAGAAAAGATTGTTAATCCTAAAAGAACTGATTAGGTTGATAGACTTAATTCTGCATTATGGGCTTATAGAACAGCTTATAAGACACCAATCAGAATGTCACCTTACCGGTTAATTTATGGTAAACATTGTCACTTACCTATAGAACTTGAACATAAAGCTTATTGGGCGATAAAGGAGTTTAATTTTAATTTGAATAAAGCAGGAGAAAAATGATTATTGCAACCAAATGAGATGGAAGAAATTAGAAACGAATCGTATGAAAATGCGAGAATTTATAAAGAGAAAATGAAGATGTTGCATGATAAGAAAAATTTGAGGAAAAATTTTTGAGCCTGGACAAAAGGTATTACTGTTTAATTCTTGTTTAAGACTTTTTCCTGGAAAATTAAGACCTAAATGGATTGTACCTTATTTGGTTGAGAAAGTATACCATTAAGGAGCTGTGGATATTAAAGATCCCAAAACTGGAAAATTTTTTAAAGTAAATAGATTAAGATTGAAGCCTTATTTGGGAGATATTAAGAAGATTTATAAAGAGGCTTATGAACTGAGTCAACCTGATTAAAGATTTACTTAAGTCAGGCTGACGACGTTAAACTAAGCGCTGTGTGGGGGGCAACCCATAATTATGTTGTATTTTTTTGTTTTAATGTAAGGTTATGCCTCGATCTTGATTAATTTTATATTACTCTAGAAAAATTTGATGCTCATATGTCTTGGTTGACTTAGGCTGAAAATTATTTTGAGGCATGTAAGATTTAAAAATAGGATCACTCTATTTTAAATATGAGTACTAAGGAGATCAAGTTAACCTTCATTATGATAGTTTACAATGTGAGTTATCGAGTCTAAATTACTCTAACCGGTATAATTTACCTATCTTGGAGAAGAAAATTTTGAAAATTTGACGATTAGGCGAAACAGAGTTGAACATAGTTCCAGCGCCTAGGCGCCAGAATTCGGCGCCTAAGCGCCAAAATCAACTATGTATCAATAGGTTCAGCGCCTAGGCGCCAGATTCGACGCCTAAGTGCCACGATTACTGGGTCGTGCAAAAATCGAAAATTTTCAGTTTTTCACACGATTTTCCCCTTAAATCAACCCATCTTCTTCCCTAACCATCAAACAATCAAAATTATGTCCCTTACATTTCATTCTTGAGAGATTTGAATAATTTTTGAAGAAATGGAAAGGAGAAATCACGGAAAAGAGGCTAGGGACAAGGTCTCAAGGGATCCTCAACCTGCTTCGATGGTTTCATCGCTGTAAGTTTAGAGAAAATTTCTAGTCGTTTAGATAAGTTTGAAGAAGATTTAAAAGGATTGGAGATCGTCTTCATGAGTTGTTTCATCAAGTTGAACATCTAGAATGGCAAATGAAACTTCAATTTGATCATATTGCGGCTTATCAAGATGCTCAAGTTGAAATGTATGCAAAGAACAAGTAGATTGATGAAAAGATGGCTACGGATTTCCCGAGAGCGTTAGTATTCTTATTCTTTCCAAGTGGAATACACAATTTCCCTTGTGAAGATTAGAATATTTTGGTAAAGAGATAGTTATTATGGTTTGTTGAGTCGTTGTATCGATTTAAATAATCGATTGTGTTTGTTAGTATATTTGCTTTCATGTTAATGTGTGTTGTATTTGCTTTGAAATTGTTATGATTGAGTGTGTATTAGGAACTTGAATCAAATGTAGTACTTATCTGGAATGTATTGAGTCAAAATTGATGATTTTAAATGGAAATTAGTGAGTTTGATTGAAAACCCTATGTTTGATTGGTGGTATCAATATTTAATTTTTATAAATTTTTGAAAAATGTTGTGGAAGTTAGAAACTGATGCTCTACTCTGATATGAGTAATTGGAAGTTGAATTTATGAATTTTGGTGGAAAAATAAATTTTAAAAAAAAAATTTTGTGAAAGGCGAGTCTGGCGCCTAGGCGCCAGAATTCGGCGCCTAAGCGCCAGTTCGGCCTGTACCCGAAAATTTACTTATATAACCCCCAAAAGCCATTTTTGACGCCTAAGCTTCATCTTCTTCCCCATTTTCGTGAAAATACATCCTCTAGATCCATTTTGAGGTCAAAATATCAAGGATTTGAGCGCGAAACCACTCGATTTCTTTGTCTCAAGGTCGGATCTACACTTTAAACCATTTATTTTCAATTTTCACCATAGATTTTCCTAAGTTTTGCTAAGAACCAAAAATTTGAAAAAAATATTCGATTTTTAGTGATTTCTTTGGATTTATAAACTTATTTTAAGTTTTATAAACTTAAAAAGAGTTTAAATCTTTGATTCCTAAATTTGTTCTTGTTTTCTTTCACCTTTAGATGGCTCCAAAATCTAAACGCGGGAAGGCACGAGATAACTTTGATAGCAGCAAATTCTCTACTGCGGCTGCGCATTTTTGTTTACATGAACTTGCTACGTCCAGAAAGTTCATTTCTGAATGAAGTTTCTACCATCCTGGAGAAATGATCGAAAACATTATTGTTGCGCACAACTGGCAACGATTTTGTTATTTTACTGCTGTTGTTGTTATTCCGATTGTTCAAGAATTTTATGCAAATTTTCTGGATGCCAAGGATTATGAAGTCTTTGTCAGAGGTATCGGAGTAGGATTTAGTCCAGAAAGAATCAACATATTTTATGGCCTGCCACCAACTATTGAGTGCTATTATTCTGGATTATCACCATCTAAGGGAGATTTGGACATGATTATTGCTTATCTGACTAACGGTACTGGATCTTGGAAGATCAGGAACGGAAAGAGGGTAAACTTCAAACCTCTGAATTAAATGGTTTATCTAAAGCATGACACTACTTTGTTTCTGCAAGATTGTTACCTTCCAACCACTTGAGTGAAGTGACTAGAGAACGAGCGATCTTAAATTACTACATTCAGGAGAGGACGCTTATTGATGTCGGGAGCATTATTTATGATTCTGTGAGTCTACTGCGAGATCCAACACTTCTGTTGGATTGGGATTTCCATCTCTGATTTATTCACTATGTGTTAGTAATGGAGTCACTGTTGATATTTCTGAGGAGAAGCTGAAGTCTAATAAGCCAATTGGGCTGGAGAGTGTTAGTATCTATGATCGTCTTCGAGGGAAGAGATCGACCGCTCCTTCTACATCTGCACATACTTCAGGTAGACCTTCTACTTCTAGACCCTCTACTTCTGCTGAGTCACCATCAGATTTCTGGGAATCAATGCATGATCAATTTTTAGAGCAGCAGCAGGAGTTATTTCAAACTCACTACAGGATTGATACGATTGATAGAAAACTAGATCATTTATCTAATTATACCTAGAGGAAGAGTAGTTATGATGTTGAGTATGATGAAGCCCTAGTCAGATTTCTGAAGGGTGAACATGATGTTAGTTTTCCTACGTTTCCTAGTTTCACACCATTTTTAGATCCTAAGGACGTAGAATTTTCCTATGGTGATGAAGATGATGATGAGGCTACAGCTAGTGATTAGTAGTTATCGATTTCTTTGATGTGTTACTCTATTAGTTTGTTTTATTTGGATTGTTTGTTAGGTTTGTATTTGATGTATGTTGACTGTTTAGTATTAGGATTCTGTTGTGTTGAGACTGAATTTAGAATTAATTTATATGTTGCTTTAGTTTAATGTTTAGTACTTAATTATTTTGCTCTGTTTTAATTTTGTTTCAAATTTAATATCATCATAAAATTAGCCTGCTTACTTTTCTATATACATGCTTCAATTTTATCTTAATTATTCATAAAAGCATGATTAGAAGTTAATTTTTCTTTTTAAGATTTTTTTTACATACTTATTAAAAATTCTTATGATTTTCTTTCTCTTATACTTTAAAATTATCATAGTATACCAAAACTTAAGTTTGGGGGAAGGGAAAATCCATTCAAAATTAAATTTTATTTGTCCTTAAAGAGTTAATATTTTCTTTAAAATAAAAACATTTTAACATAACTTAAGGAATGAAGAATTTATTTGAGAATTAACCAAAATTTTACTAACTTTGATTGATTTTAAGAATAGAATTATTTAACTTAAAGAAGAATGAGATAAAGAATTTTTCTATTCATGGTAGAAATAATAGAATTTTAGAAATATTAAGTAATAAAAAATTATCACTTGAAAAAGAAAAGATTGGAATTCTTTTTGAATTTTTATTTATGTTATAATAATTAAGTGGAGATGCATAAGTTTTGAAAATATAAGTTAAGGATAGTGAAGTTCAAAACCATTAACAGGCTATCCAGATATAGTAATCCTCTCTATAATAAAAAAAAATAAAAAATAAAAAAAAGAAGATAGAGAGGAGAAGCTTGAGGAAATGCCTAATCAAAATTGGCTTCACTTGAATTATCTTATAGGAAGAAAACTAGTTACTTTACTTAATTTTTATACATAAATATTTATTTAGAAAAGATATTTCAAGAAGATCTTTTTCTTGTAAATAATCTATGAAAGCTTAATATAATAGACTTCTATTATTTTCAAAATGAATGAAAAGTTTGAAATCTTATTCTTTGGTAGTTACATATTCTTTAAATTCTTAAAATTAAACCTAGTTAGTGAAATTGGGTTAATAATTTACGAAAGACTTTATAAAATAAAAAATTATAAGGATTCTTAAATATTTATCTTTTATTTCCAAAGGTTATATTTTTATATAGTAGAAAGAGTTACTTGAGGACAAGTAACATTTAAGTTTTGGGGATTTTGATCTATAAAAAAATACCTATTTCTTTATGTCTTAATTCTTATTAATTTCTAAGGATATTATGCTTTAATGAAAGGTATTTTTTGTGTTTTTGGATGTAGGTAATGTAAAAAGGTCTAAGAAGGAAAAAGGAGCAAAAAGGAGCAAAAATGGAGCAAAATACCAAAAGGATAAAAAAATATGGCCTGGCACCTAAGTGCCAGACTCGATACGAAAACTGTCAAGTTTTTGACAATGTTTGATCAGTTATTTTGATGGAGTGAGTGGTTATTGGACATTCTAGAAGGTTGGCAGCTGTTCCTTGATAATAGGACATGTGATACATTGCATTTGGACGCTCCAAAACGGTTTTAATCGTGAAGAGAGGCGATCCAAAGTGAAGAGGTGCGAAGAACTGGACGCGGTGTTCGGCGCCTAGGCGCCAGATTCCGGCTCCTAGGCGCCAGACTGACCTTCTAGAAGATTCATTGAATGTGGACATGTTTTCAAGAGGTGCCTCAAGGTAACTCCTGAAGCCTATAAATAGAGGTCCATTTCTTCAGAAAACGTGCCCCTCCCATTGTACCCCTTTCTCTTATCTACTTTAGGATCTCTCATCCTTAGAGAGAGAATTAGAGAGAGAAATTTAGGGCCACTTTTGTTTAGTTTAGTGAGTTTATTTTCAAGTTATTGTATATGGAGTTCATTACACTGTGGAGTCAGTAGGAATCAGAAGATCTGTAGAAGAAATATTTGAGATAAGAATATTTTTACATTTGATTCAAAATTTAATTATCATGTTTTGTTATTTATTTTCAATGTGTTCTGTGTAGTTAGTTACTTTCTTACTTCAATTATGAAGAGATAGATAAAATAATATAAAGATTCGATGGAGAATTAAAATTCAAAATATTTTCAAAACATTGTGATGACATTAATGCCTGATCTTACTTTACTTTTTAAATTGGCCGTTTGAATTGTTAAAACCTGTTGAAGAGTTTAGAAACCTTGAAGGAGAAGAACTCTTAACTCGTAAATGTCCCATGAATCCTTGGGTAGTCGAAGGCCATGAGCGGGCTATTCATGGTGAAGTGCAAATAAATAGGAAGATAATATTTAAAGGGCGTAGAATTGATAAGTTTTTAGAGTGACAGACTAGATTCTTATAATTTGATTTATAGACTAGGAAAGGGTCACTAGTAGGGCCGACCATAGCCACCCTTGGATATCTAGAAGTGTGAGCCTAGAATAACCCATTGTACTTACAATACATCTGGACCTATTCTGTAAATTAGCCAATGTTCTTTGCACCTGGATCAAAGGGTAAAGAATAGGAATGCTTCTATTTGACACAATACCATAAATCAAATTCTCCAACGAATATTAAATTATCTTAAAAATCTTAGATTAATTGAAGGAAAGAAAGTTGTTTATTTTATATAGAATTCATAAAATCATTTTCTTACTATTATTTTCTTTAATTGCATCTAGTAAATTAATAGTAATTTATAATCAGATTATAAGATAAAATAAAAATATTTTACTATTTTATTTCGATTTCACTTCATAGAAAATTTATTTCTATAAATCTTCCCTGTGGGATCGATACTGGGGTCTTTGTTCAAAAACCCTATATTACTTGAAACGATACGCTTACTTGCGTAGTACCCCTAGTGTGTAAAAATATTACTAAATTATATAATATTAATTTTATACACAAGCCGCTATTTATAAATTGAGTCAAAGCTTTTTGGCTATCTTTTGGAAGCAAACATTACTGCATTAAGCAAGGCACGGTCGGGTCAGTGCCCATATTGGAACTGACCAATGAGAGTGAACTTAACAGCTTCAGTGAGAGTAGCCATTTCCTGGAAGCGAAACCTGATAGCTGGTCTTCCCTCCTTAGTTTCTAGTGGTTGAATAAAAGGGCACCTTTTCCTACCTGCTGCACCATCATACAGAGATTGTGAAAAAACTAAGTGCTCAAAATTTTTGGGAATATTTGTACCATTGCTCACAGTACTTGCATAGGAAGCTTTGGCCCACTGGGCATTAACTTCCACATTAATGGGGAAGGCAGTGACCAATAACGCAGTAATATTTGCTTCCAAAAGATGGTAAAAAACTTGACCCAATTTATAAATAGCGACTAGTGTATAAAATTAAAATGTTGTAAAACTTTAGAAAATATTTTACACACAAGGGGTACTACGCAAGTATACGTATCGTTTAAAGTAATATAGGGTTTTCTTTTACAATCCCAGTATCGATCCCACAGAGAAGCGAGGTAAGCAATCCTTTAGGCTAATTCCAGTCTATTTCTATAAGACCTAAGTTTGGAATGTTGATTAAAATGGGTTTTCTAATAACTAATCCAAAATAAAGTTCTTAAATAAAAAGATAACTTATGGATAAATTGGTTTGGAGAAATTCAAGATATTAAAAATTACCTTTCTCTTGCAATTACATAAATAATGTGTAAGAAAGATATGCTTAGATTTAATGTAGTAGTGCCAAATAGAAGCATTCCTATTCTTTACCCTTTGGTCCAGGCATAAAGAACATTGGCTAATCTATAGATCGGTTCAGGATGTTGTATTTGTAGAATGGGTTAATCTAGGCTCACACTACTAGATGTCCAAGGGTGGCTATGGTCGGCCCTACCAGTGACCCGTTCCCTTTCTATAGAACAAATTATTAGAATTTAGTCTGTCACTCTAAAAAATAATCAATTTTGTGCCCAATAAACAATATCTCCCAATTTATTTGCACTTCACCTTGAATAACCTGCACAAGGCCTTCGACTACCCAAGGATTCATGTGATATCTACTTGTTAAGAATTCATCTCCTTCTAGGTCTCAAAATTCTTCAACAGGTTTTAACAATACAAGTGATCAATTTGTATAGTAAATGAAGATCCGTTATGAATATCATCACCATAAATTGATAAGAGAATATCTAAGCAAATCTTAATTCCTAAACATGCATCTATTTTATTACAAAACAAATGTAAATGAAATTAATGGCATAAGAAGTAAAAGCATTGATAGAATTATGTAATAAATTAAGTGCCAACAAGCAACTTATTTCATTAGTATTCTATTATATTTATGCAACTATCTGTCACCTAGAAGCATTTAATAGTTAATTCTATCATAAAAAAGATTTTCCTACGCATGCCACTACTTCATATTAAAAGAAAGAGTAAAGGAAATCACTTACGTAACATGGATAATTCACGACAGAAAACTTGGTTTAAAACAAAGAAATCCACTAGAAAATGTTTACAAAAAATACAAAGAAATGAAGAACACAATACTTAGCTTTTTCCTCTGAAAGAAAGAAGAAATTCTCTCCACCAAAGTTTCCCACCGATCCATGTGCCGCTCGTACATCCCTTACATACATATCTCAAAATCCCTCACCAATCTCTCCATAAGATATAGAAATCTACATCTTCATGACTCTAAAATGACTAAAATGACTAAGGGGAAAGAGAGAGACTATAGGGTGCAATTTTCTTTGAAGGAGTGGCCTCCTATTTATAGGCTTCAAGGGTTGCCTTGAGGCACCTCTTCAAAATATGTCCATGTTCAACGAATATTCTAGAAGGTCTGTCTGGCGCATAGGCGCCAGAATCTGGTGCCTAGCCGCTGGACACCGCATCCACTTCTTCGCACCTCTTCACTTTGGCTCGCAACTCTTCGTGATTAAAACTGTTCCAATGTGTCTAGATTCATTGTTTCACATGTCCTATATATTAGGAATAACTTCCAGGCTTCGAGAAGGTCTAAAAACTACTTAACACCATCAAAATAACTCCCAAAGTCGTCAAAATCCCATCCAATAACCGTTTCTGGATGATTCTGGCGCCTAGGAGCTGAGTTTTGGCGCCTAGGCGCCACCCTGTGCGCAACTCCACCATTTTACTCTGTTTGGCTCCGTTTCAACTCCTTTTCGCCCCGTTTCAGTTGCGTTGCGTTCCTAACATCTTCACCTACAAGATAGAAATAAAAAAAACATTTCCTAAAAGTATAATTTCATTCAAATACATGTGAGAAATAAAAGATATTAAGCATAGAAAGACATATCAATATGTGCTATGTCAGTCTTTTCCTTTTTTGCTCATTTTGGCTCAAAATTGCATAGTTTTTGCTTCGTTTTCTCTAAAATCATATTTTTATACTTGAAGACAAAAATATGCAAAATTCCTTCTTTTAAAGTGTAATATCTTTAAAAATGTGCATAAAGTTAGCATGAAATGCACACTAAAAATAGGTACTTTTTTATGGATCAAAATCCCCCAAACTTAAACGTTACTTGTCCTCAAGTAAAACTATAATAATTAAAACCCACATAAGAAAATCATGTGTATGTGTTTCTTTAGGAGTTTCTAAAATTTTGTTCTAGAAATATAGTAGTCCAATTTAGAAAAAATTTTAGTAAATGAGACCAATTTAAAGTTTAGAAATCTTTTAGATGAAAGAGTATGAAAATATTTGTTGTTGTCTAATTCAGAAATGCTTGTAAAATTTTCAAAATATAGGGGTTAGGCATTTTATTTTATTTACTTAAAAATCTTTATTAAAAATAATTATACTAACTATATTATATTTTAAAGCTTAAGATTTTCTCAAATTTTATACTTTAAAAATCTCAAGTGTGGAACCAATTTTTGATTAGGCCTTTTAATCCTCAAGCTTCTCCTTCCTTTTTCACATAATATACTCTTTTTTTATTTTATTTTCTTTCTCTTTTTTTTTTCTTTGTCTTTTTCTTTTCCTTTTCTTTTTTTTTTTTAAGGCAAGGATTACTATGTCTGGGTAGGCCTTTAATAATTTTGAATTCCACCCTTCCTTTCCTAAAGCATAAGTTAGATATATATCTTTTACTTAGAAATATAATAACAGTTTTGAAAATTATTTTTCAATAATAGAAATTTAAATATTGAAAACAAAAGTCTAATCCTTTTTTTCTTCCAAAAATACAACTTTTCTTACTAAAGATAGTTACACAATATTTATCATTTCTTCACTAATAAAAATTTCACTTAAAATTTTTCATCACTACTATAAATTTTAACTAAATTTTCTTACTCATTTCTATATTCAAAATTTTATTTCTCTAATACAACTTCATACACATAATTATTTTTCAATAAAAAATCAAATTTATTTATAGCATGTTTGAGGACAAATAAAATTTAAGTTTTCGAAAATTGTTTTTCACTCCCCCCAAACTTCAATTTTAAAATATTTTGCAACTAATTCCATAAAATGTAGGAGGAAGAAAAATAAAAGTTAAATCTACTAACTACTACAACATCCAATCAAGTTTAAATACATTCATAATCAGGATAGAATGACTGCATGAGAAAGTAAATCTAGCCTAACACATGCGTACAATAATATTAAACTAAAAAGAAAGTATACTAACTTTAAAATATATTTTTCTTCCTACCCCCAAACTTGAATTTGAATATGTATAGCACTCAACACAGAAAATATAAGCAGGAAGAAAAATAGTTCAGAAATTCTATCTACCACAATTGTTTGTCAAAAACATCAACAAATATTCATCAGGACATAACAATTAGCAATAGAAAGTAAATCTAAACTAACCATGCTAGAATAAAATTAAATTAAAGAAAGGTTAAATAAGCATGACAAACATCGGCATGGGAAAATATATTTAAGTGTTCTTCAAATCTCTAAATTGCTGTAACATAAACACAAATACAAACACACAAACTAAAATATCTAGACTCGCAGATTCATACACAAATATCAATTGAGGTTAATTTAATCTCCTTTTCTACTCACATTTTCCCTCCTTACTTTCAATTTCTAACGGATGAAACTACACTAATAACGTGGGTGTATTAATAAAAGTAGTGTAGTTCATCTCTATTTTGTTTACTAAAAAAGTTTGCGACCTTACTCAATGAAAAAAAGTCAGTTAAAGGAAGTAACAGAGTTGACATGAAGTGGTCCAAGTGTAAACTCTAGATGCTTTAAGGTAATGCTCAGCTCCAGTTGAGAACTAAGTTATAACAGACTCGTCAACCTACTACCACCAGAAGTCATATACAAATTTATTCAAGACCAAGGCATAACCTCACAAATCTAATCCGCACTAAAGTAAACTCAAAACATAAACATAAACAATCATGACTCTCAAGCACACTAAATCAAAGTACACAGATAACTATGGGTTGCCCCCATATAGCGCTCGGTTTTAACATTGCGGGCCCGACAAATGATTCCACCTGGATCAAAATTCCAATTAAGTAATCCTCGGTCAACCGCCCAATCATTTCCAGATCCAGAGATTTCTATAAAATCCTCAAATTTTAATTTTTCATTTAGCTCTTCCTATTCAGTTTGATTTATATCATTGTTCCTCAAGTTTCTTTCTAGATCCAATGTTTTTCTATTGATTTTTTGAATTTGCATATTACTATCATCCTTAAAATTTATAATAAATGGATCTTTATAAGATACTTCAATATCTCCGAAATTTTGGATTGGATTCTCTTTAGATAATTTAGATTCTGGATCAGTATCCTCTATGTTACTCTTCTGTTTCAAATTATCTTCCAATTTATCCCCTTTATAATTATTAAATGATGGAGGATCTATCTTAGTTGAGGAAATAGGTTTTTCTAATTCCTTAAAAATTTCTTCCAATGGTCTTCCAATATCCTTATCCTCTTTTCTCAACACAAAGTTCTTTTGAAATATATTCTCAAATTCTCTTCCAAGTCTTAGTTCAATAATTTTATCATGTTCATCATTCAATTCAGGTTTTTCTTGTGATTGAGTCGAATCCAAAGATATAAAGACTGGTTGTGTAGATGAATTCCCTAAATAGGTAGGCTTTAAAATTTTATGGGTTACATCCATCTTAAGTTCATGAGATTTTTCAACAGATGAAATTAAAAGTTTACTATTTTCGGTGACGTCCATCATTTCACACCTCTCTTGAACATACATACAGTCTTCTTTAAATAACATTTTTGAATCATCATGAAAATCCATTCCGACCTCATCTGTTATCTTACTCTCAAAACTTTCTTGGAAATGGTTTTTATTTAGATAATCAATTTCATCCATCCAAAAACAATCATCAATTTTCTCAACTGGGTGTTTCATAGTCTTTAATACATCAAAAGTTACTTCCTGGTCATAAATATTCATAGTCAACTTTCCTTTTTGCACATCTATCATAGCTTGTCCAGTAACAAGGAAAGGTCTCCCTAAAATAATTGTAATTTCTTTATCTTCCTCCATATCTAATACAATAAAGTCCACAGGAAAGATAAACTTATCCACTTTAACAAGCACGTCTTCTATAACTCCTTTTGGATAAATGATAGATCGATCAACTAACATAAGGGTTACAGTAGTGGGAGAAATATCAACTAAACCTAACCTTCTGAATATAGATAGAGGCATCATATTAATGCTTACTCCTAAATCACATAAAGCTTTTCCACATAATCTTTTTTCAATTGCACAAGGAATTGTAAAGCTACAAGGATCGTTAAGTTTCCGAGGAAAATTTTTCTGAAGTATAGTGCTGCAGTCCTCATTTAGTGCAACTGTCTTATAATCCCCAATTTTCCTTTTATTGTTTAATATCTCCTTCATAAACTTTGCATAACGTGGCATCTGTTCCAAAGCTCAGTGAAAGGAATATTTATCGTTAAATTCTTAAGTACTTTCATGAACTTTTAAAATTTCTTATACAACTCATATTGTTTAAGTCTTTAAGGAAATGGAGGTGGTGGTCTTTCTAAATTGATTTTAGTTGGAGATATTAATTTTTCTAGATCCTTAGAAACATGTTCTTCAGGTCTTTTAGTTTCCTTTGTGTCTCTCATAACTTCTTTCTCTTTTTTAACCACTTCCCCTATCTCTCTTCCACTTTTTAAATGGACAGCTTCTACTTGTTCATTAGTGTTCTCTTTAGGGTTGATCTCAATGTTGCTAGGAAGTGTTCCTTAGGGTCTATTGCTTTGTGAATTAACAATTTGTCCCAATTGATTCTCTATGTTTATAATCGCAGCATTTTGACTTTGCAACTGGTTTCTCACTTTCAATACCACTTTTTCCATAGACATCTCCTTATCCTCAAATTGTTTATCATTGTTAGAGTCCGGTGGATATGAAGGTGTATAGTTTGTGCTCCCTTGATTATTTCATCTTCCATTCGGATTTGCATGATTATTTACCCATTTTTGGTTTCCACCATCAGTAGTATGATTCAGTTAAATTTTGGATGATTCTCCCAACCTGGGTTGTAAAAGTTAGAATATAGGTTGTTTGCGGTATTTAAAGTTTCATATGATAAGTTATAATCAATCATATTCCCTAATGAACTTTTCTCACTTACTGGAGTAAATTGAGGCTGGTTAATTCCAAATTGGTCCAACTTCCTTGATATGTCAGCAACCTGAGATGCAAGAGTTGCAATCGCATATATATCATGAACACTGGCCACATTTTTATGATTTACCCTTACAGAGGGACATTGAAATTCATTTGTAGCCATTTTTTCAATTAATGCATACGCTTCATCAAATGGTTTTGACATTAATGATCCACCAGCAGCAGCATCAATTATAGACCTAAGGGATCCTACTAACCAATTATAAAAAGTTTGAATGATTAACCAATTGGGTAGAGCATGATGTGGACATTTTCTTAGAAGTTCCTTAAATCTTTCCTAGGCTTCGTATATTGTTTCTCCTTCATATTGACAAAACGAGATCATTTCTAAGTTTAATAGTCCTTGAAGGTGGAAAATACTTAGCTAAGAATTTCTGAGTTAACTCTTCCCAATTTTTAATAGAACCATGTGCTAATGAGTATAACAATATTTTAGCCTTATCCCTTAGTGAGAAAGGAAAAAGCCTTAGCCTAACAACATCGTCTGACATACCGTTATAACAAAATGTAGCACAAAGTTCTAGAAAACTAGATAAGTGTAAATAGGGATCCTCCAAAGGAGTTCCCCCAAACTGATTGTTCTGCACCAGTTGGATAATCTCAGGATTTATTTCAAACGATTTAGCTTCTACGACAGTGTTTTGTATACTTGAGTGAATTTTATCTGTCATATGATTTATGTAATCCCTCAATGAAGTATGATGATTTTCCAAGTTATTATCTTGAATGTTTTCCATTTCCATTTCTAGTTTTTCGAGTCCTTTCTGTATTTTTATTTTTTTTATTTTTTTCAAACTCAAGATCATAAGGCACAAGTCCTGCAGATCCTTTGTTTCGCATCCATAACACAACAAACAATAAATTAACAAATAAACAAATAATATAAGAAATATTTTCAACACAATAAAACATTTTCACGAACACCTTATTTTTCACTTAAACAAATTTTTTTTTTCTTTTACAAAACTTTTTTATATAAAAAAACACGTTTTCACACAAAAATAGTTTTTATGACACTACAGTTTTTCAAGTCAAAACCTAATTATTTCAACTAAAATTTCTCCTAAAGTTCTTACCGAAGCTTCCCCGGCAACAGCGCCAAAAACTTGACCCGACCCGCAATAACGCAGTAATATTCGCTTCCAAAAGATGGCAACAAACTTGACCCAATTTATAAATAGTGGCTAGTGTATAAAATTAAAATGTTGTAAAACTTTAGAAAATATTTTACAAACTATGGGTACTATGCAAGTATACGTATCGTTTCAAGTAATATAGGGTTTTCTTTTGTAACCCCAGTATAGATCCCACAGAGAAGCGAGGTAAGCAATCCATTAGGCTATTTCGAGTCGATTTCTATAAGACCTAAATTTGGAATGTTGATTAAAATGGGTTTTCTAATAACTAATCCTAAATAAAGTTCTTAAATAAAAAGATAACTTATGGATAAGTTGGTTTGGAGAAATTCGAGATATTAAAAATTACCTTTCTCTTGCAATTACATAGATAATGTGTAAGAAAGATATGCTTAGATTTAATGTAGTAGTGCCAAATAAAAGCATTCCTATTCTTTACCCTTTGGTCCAGGCATAAAGAACATTGGCTAATCTATAGATCGGTTCAGGATGTTTTATTAGTAGAATGGGTTAATCTAGGCTCACACTACTAGATGTCCAAGGGTGGCTATGGTTGGCCCTACCAGTGACCCGTTCCCTTTCTATAGATCAAATTATTAGAATTTAGTCTGTCACTCTAAAACTAATCAATTTTGCGCCCAATAAACAATATCTCCCTATTTATTTGCACTTCACCTTGAATAACCCGCACAAGGCCTTCGACTACCCAAGGATTCATGTGATATCTACTAGTTAAGAACTCATCTCCTTCTAGGTCTCAGAATTCTTCAACAGGTTTTAACAATACAAGTGATCAATTTGTAATGTAAATGAAGATCCAGTATGAATATCGTCACCATAAATTGATAAGAGAATATCTAAGCAAATCTTAATTCCTAAACATGCATATATTTTATTACAAAACAAAAGTAAATGAAATTAATGGCATAAGAAGTAAAAGCATTGATAGAATTATGTAATAAATTAAGTGCCAACAAGGAACTTATTTCATTAGTATTCTATTATATTTATGCAACTATCTGTCACCTAGAAGCATTTAATAGTTAATTCTATCATAAAAATGATTTTCCTACGCATGCCACTACTTCATATTAAAAGAAAGAGTAAAGGAAATCACTTACGTAACATGGATAATTTACGACAGAAAACTTGGTTTAAAACAAAGAAAATCCACTAGAAAATTTTTACAACAAATACAAAGAAATGTAGAACACAATACTTAGCTTTTTCCTCTGAAAGAAAGAAGAAATTCTCTCCAGCAAAGTTTCCCACCGATCCATGCGCCGCTCGTACATCCCTTACATAAATATCTCAAAATCCCTCACCAATCTCTTCATAAGATATAGAAATCTACATCTTCATGACTCTAAAATGACTAAAATGACTAAGGGGAAAGAGAGAGACTGTAGGGTGCGATTTTCTCTGAAGGAGTGGCCTCCTATTTATAAGCTTCAAGGGTTGTCTTGAGGCACCTCTTCAAAATATGTCCATGTTCAACGAATCTTCTAGAAGGTCTGTCTAGCACCTAGGCACCGGAATCTGGCGCCTAGGCGCCGGACACCGCGTCCAGTTCTTCGCACCTCTTCACTTTGGCTCTCACCTCTTTGCGATTAAAACCGTTCCGATGTGTATATATTCATTGTATCACATGTCCTATATATTAGGAATAACTTATAGGCTTCTAGAAGGTCTAGAAACTACTTAACACCGTCAAAATAACTCCCAAAGTCGTCAAAATCCCATCCAATAACCGTTTCTGGATGATTCTAGCGCCTAGGCGCTGGGTTTTGGAGCCTAGGTGCTACCCTGTGCGCAGCTCCACCATTTTGCTCCGTTTGGCTCCGTTTCAACTCTGTTTCGCCCCATTTCAGTTGCGTTGCGTTCCTAACATCTTCACCAGTAAGATAGAAATAAAAACAAGCTTTCTCAAAAGTATAGTTTCATTTAAAAACATGTGTGAAATAAAAGATATTAAGCATAGAAAGACATATCAATATGGGCTAAGTCAGACTTTTCCTTTTTTGCTCATTTTGGCTCAAAATTGCATAGTTTTTGCTTCATTTTCTCTAAAATCTTATTTTTATACTTGAAGACAAAAATAAGCAAAATTCTTTCCTTTAAAGTGTAATATCTTTAAAAATGTGCATAAAGTTAGCATGAAATGCACAATAAAAAAAGGTACTTTTTTATATGGATCAGGCAGCCATAAAAGCTCACCCCAAAAAACCAAAGATAAAAACGAGAGGTACAACAGAACCCCAAACAGTAGAGATAAAGATTCCAAAAAAGTAACCAATGGAACAGTACCCAAATTCAAAGAAGGAGAAGCCAAAGAAAAAACCAAAACAACAAGAAAGCCCCACCACATTTGAAGGTAGCAGGCCAAACCACCAGCACACAACTTACCAACCACCAGGAAGACAAACCAGCGCCACCAGGGGCTCATGGCTGACCCCCAAACCCTAGCAGAGCCCTCCAAGCCGCCACCATTTTATATATATATATATATATATATATATATATATATATATATATATATATATATATATATATATATATATATATATATATATATATATATATATATATATATATATATATATATATATATAAAGAGACTTTCTCCATAAAAATAATTCAGAATTAGTGTAGGATTTCAATTGTTTAGAAGTTTAACTATGGTATTATAACAAATAGGAGCATACATATTTTTTACTTTTTTTGGTGTATAAATAACATTAACTAATCTAAAGTTGGTGTCGACATGTATAGTAGTGCTGGGTAGATTATAGTCTCTCACTACTGATTATCCATTGTGCCCTCTCTATAGGACCTAATAATGACCCATAGTTCCAAACTCGAAACCAAATTGATAAGGGAATCTAGCCTGTCACCCTAGAAACATCAATTCTACTACCATCAAATCTTATCTCTCTATCTATTTGCATAATCCCTTGGACGATCGCCATGGCTCTTTCCAAAGTGAAATGTGATAGTCACTAGTTACAGAAATCTTAGCCCTCTCAGGTTTATAAGTTACTCAACAAATTTTAGCAATACAAGGGACTAATTTGTAAAGTAAATGAAGGATCGATGAAAATATAATCACAAATTTGTGGAATAAAAAGAAATTCTAATTAAATCCAAACCATTACTTTATTAATTCATAACACATGGGAATAACAAAACAAAACATATTTATAAAACTCAAATCCAATGTACAACACTTAAAAAAATACAAATACTTATCTGGAATGTTCCCCCAAGTATTTCTTTGAAGTTCTCTGGCTTCTCTGACTTCAATGGACTCTTATAGAACTCACACAACTTCAGAAATCACAAAGTCTCACCAACCCTCTCTAACACTCTCTAACACTCTCCAATACTCTCTAACACTCTCTAACACTCCCAAAGACATACCCTAGACATTTAGAATTAATTCTTATTTATAGAGCTTTAAAAATTACCAAGGGTTGCTTCAGGCATCTCTTCAAAATTTGGCCTCCTTCAATGAATCTTCCAGAGAACAACTGTGGCACCTAGTCGCCAAAGCTGTCGCGTCTAAGGGCTAGTCCCGTTTTTCATCTGGTGCCTAGGCGCTAGTTCGGTTAGTTTTGTCAAATTTCTTTGGTAAGGTCCATTTTGCTCTTTTTTGATGTGTTTGTACGGCTTATTTTTAGGTTATGTGTTTTATTTTGAAAAAGGGGGGTCGCCTACAGAAATTGTCGGCGAATTTTTATATTTTAAATTTAATTTAAATATATATATAGTTTAAAAGATAACATTTGATTTTGAAAGTAATTTTAAGTTTAAAAGTTTTAAGATATGAAATCAAACTGATCTCACATCCCAAATAGTTTACATAAACGAGCACCACACCACAAATCGTGTATCTATCCCGAAGAATAGACACACTGCTTGATGATGAGGCTCGATTAAATAAACTAGGAGATTTGTGACATCCGTTTGGTCTGCGAACCAATTTTATAAGCCGACAAGTTCCCCTGCTTAATATAAATGAATTAAGCGGGGTTTATATTACCCAGGTTCTTAAAATTCCCTATAAGGGCAAGCCCCTATAGTTAATTACATCTTAAGTGACGGGAATCACCTAAGAAAACTCTCGATAATAATCAGTAGTTCTGCTCTCAAGAATTCCAAAGTTTAAGTCTTCAAGGGATTGAATTTTGGAATTTCAATAGGGAATGGATCAAATTTAGAACATTTTATTTTGGGAATTCAAAGGAAGAAAGGTAGGAGAAATCACGGATTCGAAGCAAACTTCGGTAATTTCCCGACTATCCTACTGTTTGGCTTGAACTTAAGAAAGTCCTAATATTTATTTAATGTTTTGATCTTGCCAATTTTAATTAATTAGGACTTATATTTGTATGATAAAATCATACAAATGGCCTCGAAGATGCGAGGGTTTATGTCGTACCAAACAACTACCTCGGAATCCTAAAACCAGTTAGGGCTTAATTTGCATAACATGATTATGTAAATGCCTAACGAAAAGTTGAGGATTTATGTTGCACTAGGCAAACTACCTCGAAGTCCTATGGCTTGGTTATTTAATTCTAAGAATGGTTTTGCTGAAGTAGACTCAGGTTTTGCTGATGACGATGGCCGTGCTGCCCACCATGCTCCGAGCTCCTTGTTGTTGCAGAGGGGTTTAGTTATAGAAGGTGAAAATCAAGATATGAGAAAAGTGTTCTGGTTTAGAGAAGTCTTAAAATCCAAGTGTTTTTAGCGTTTTAGTTAAAACAAATCTTAAAGTTGATTATGACAACACCGGTTAAGATCCCACGGTTCCATCCTGCCGGCATCGTTATTTTTATCGGATTCACTTAGTCCAGATGAATTTGCTAAACTCAACTGAATGAGTTCCACACTTTCATTTAGATCGTGGGAAATCTCGTTAGCAACACGTAGGTTACATCATACGAGGTATTCCCGATCATCCAACAAGACGTTTTAATTTAGTTGTAGTTGTAGTTTTATTGTTCTGTTTGTGATTAAATTTTGAGTTGTTATATATTTTGAAATGTTGTGGCGGTGAATTTTATCTTGCAATGACTTTTACTTTAGTTTTGGTTTCAGTTTTAGGGACTATCCTAAAGGTGTGGGTTTTCATGCAACAGTTGTTTATCATGCAAGAAAAGTAAGTGCGATGCGATTAAATAAATTATAATAAGGTAAATTGCAATAAAATAAAAGCGTACCTGGAGGGTCTTCCCGTCATCCCAAGCTGCACTTAAAACACAATTAGAATAATTAAGCATTTAAAGTAAGTTCCTAGGTAAAGCTAACGGAAGGGTTATGGTTTTCTACCAAGTTCCTAATCCTATAGCTAGTCACCTCCTATGACGTCTAGGTTCTTGTATTTTGGTTTGAGGACGATTTTCTTCATCAAAGAACAATTAAGTTCAATTGTTCTTATAAATATCCTATCATATCGAGGAAGTGCTTAAGACGAGTCTTAAACATCTTTTCAACATTTCTAGGATTATTTTAAGTCCAAGAGAATTTAATTATACAAATGAATTAATTGTCCGGGAGTTTAAGTTTGTTATCTTGCTCAGTGAACTAGGACATTTGAATATCCCATAAGTGAAGTAACACTTCACTTAACGTTCCGTTTAGGAGTTATGATGACAAAAGCTTTCGAGGGCAAATTGATGTTCAAGTGACTTATGATTTGATTTAATTTCAGTTAATGGATTTAAGTTTGGAATAGTGTTCAAGTTGTTTTAGATTTATTTTTGAATTCTTTATGTCTTAGGTGATGTTATATTTAATTTGATGTAATTTAATTTAATGTGGTTTAATTTAATTTAATTTAAGTTAATTTAATATAATATGATTTAATTTAATTTAATTTAATTTGATTTAATTTAATTTAATTTAATTTAATTTAATTTAATTTAATTTAATTTAATTTAATTTAATTTTTTTAAATTTAATTTAATTTAATTTAATTTAATTTAATTTAATTTAATTTAATATTTTATTTTAAAACGGTTTGATTTAAATAATTTAACTTTAATTTAATTTAATGATTAAGTCTTTTAGCATTTTAAATCTTAAGTTTGAATTATCATTTTAATTAGGAATTAAATATTATTGAGATGATTAATTTAAGGATCCTTAAATTAAAGAATAAATCTCTTCCTAATGACATCCCTATTTTAATAATTCCAAATTTATTATTCTTCCAAATTTAATTAATTATTTTAATTAAAGTTCATTTCAATTATTTTTGAATTGTTTAATAGGTTCCTACCCTTTAATTATTTAAATTTCAATCATCCAAATCAGATTAAGATCAAATATTTTACTCTTTCATTTTATTAAGCCTAAAGTTTTAATTAAGGGTTAAAATTTTAATTACCATTTTGCCCTTCAAGCTTAATAATTTCATAACTCACTAAATTGAGCTCAAATGAATTTGAAATTTTTATGTGACTTCACTCATATGTCAATAAAGACATTAGAGGAGAAAACGTGATTTTTCTGTATTTAATTTATTTATGTAATTATTTTTGGTGGAAAATAATGATTTCCAAGGAAAATTTAATAATATGACCAAGGAAAAGTTTCTGTCCTTAAGAAAATTATGGGACATTCCTAATGACCAGAGGACCACTTGGACAATTTTGGTGATTTTTTGAATTATATTATTTTTATTATAATTATTTTGAGTTTTGGAGTATTAATTAATTTAAAAATAAAATAAAGGTTGAAAAATGAATTTTATATTTTTCAAAAGTCTCTCTGGTATCAAGGAAATCAGAGAATCAATTTTTGTAATTTTCTAATTTTTCTTTGATTTATTAGAATTATTTTAATGGAAATGCTAGAAAATACATTTTTTTTATTTTAAAATTACCCTAGGGCTTTAAAATTTAATAACTCATCATAGTGACCGAAGAAAAATATGGGGTTTCTTCCTAAGTGATTAAAATTCAAAATGTGACATTTTGGTGAATTTTATTATTTTTGTGATTTTTATTATTTTTAAATTATTAAAATATTAAAATAATACAAAAAATCAACTTTTTTAGAAAACTAAAATTTTAATTTTCTTAAATTCCCCTGATATCAGAGAGACTCCAAAACCAATTTGGTGAATTTTTGAAAAGTATTTTGAATGTTATGAATTTTTAAAATTTAAATTGGCTAAATGGCCTAATCAACCCATTTAATAGGGCTAACCAAGCCCAATTGACTTCAAACTTTTATGGTGGGTTCCTCTGATCCTAAAGGTCAGTGGAGAATTGATTTCAAGTCAATTTGATGTATGATTAGCTCTAATTAATTAAAGAGCTATTTTGGGTGTTTAAGCCAATTAGGGTTATTTCAAGTGGATTAATTCAAAACCTATTTTTCCTAGGGTCCTCCGGTCATAAGAAACATCACCAAATTTTCCTAGAATTTATTTCACAACATGCTAATTATTGGATTTAAAATACTCAAAACAAGTAACTCGAATTTGAAAAATCAATAACTTCTCATAGGGATGGCCTCGACTTTGGAAAATTCAGGGAATGTTCCCAAATTCAGAGGCTTCAAAAGCTTTATGGTCTCATGCCATGGTGAATTTCCTATATGCATGGAGAATTAAAACAATGCAGACAGTAAATAAATCATTAAAAATAAAATACTTGATGAAATTAAATGATTTCTTTTCCACATTATTCTCCTCTGTTCACTGAGCAAGAGGGTATTTTTATTTTATTTCTTTAATTTTTCTACACAAAGTTATGCATTTTTGAAGTTTAGGGAATTAAATAAATTAGAAAATATCCTAATTTTCTACTTATCCACGTGGCGCCGCGTCAACCTAGGCATCTCCGAAGCTCCACGCGGCGTCTTCTGATTCGGCGCCGCCATCTGACTCAGCGATCCAGGGCCCCGCGGGTCACGTACCAACGCGCTGTCCGACTCAATCCAGACCGTTCACTTGATACACGCTCGATCCGACGGTTCATGGTCATCGTCTACGACTGGTGTGCACCCGTGACCGTCAACCTTCTAACCCTAATTTCTCACTCGATTCTCAACGGATTTTCGTGTTCTTATGCTCTATGGATTTGTCTTGAGAAGACGAACACATCCATACGGTAAACATGTATTTAAATTGACTCAAATTAAATGGAGAATCTCTGTAAGCTCGGGAAGAAGAGTGAGTCCATACCTTTGCTCAGAGAAGTGAAGCTTCGATCTGAGAGTTGTTTCACCTTCGATTGGGTCCAAGCAAGCTCCAGATGAAGTCCCTTGGCCTAGTGAATTGCCTAGGTATGATTTCTACCAAGCTCGATCACAAAGCTTGGAGTCTGGAATAGATGGGTGGCCTGGAGAGGGGGCTTTTGCTGGTGGACTTCTTCCCTTGGTCTGGTGAAGGTGTAGGACCAATCAATTTGAGGATTGATCCACTGTGGAGAAGTGTCCTGGTTTTGGGTGGAATTTTGGCTGAGAAATTGGGCTCTGTTGGTGGGGATTAGGGCAAATTGGCACTGGGGATCAACTGCTCTAAGTATGGAGAATGATCTGGAGCAATTTTGGCAGAGTTTCAGTAAGGTCTGGGTTTTCACCTCTCATGGCCGAGAGGAGGTGATGTTTAAATAGGAGAGGGTGGAGGGCCTCCCAGGGGGAGTTAGGGCTTGGGATCAGCTTCTTAGGTCAAGGGAAGAACAGCCATGGTGGCCATTGGGCATGGGGCAACTCAGCAAGGTGGAATTCCAAACTTTGGCTCCTCCCAAGGTCTCGGCCATGGTGTTTTCCGGCGACCCGGGCGGGCTGGCCGCGAGCATGGGTCACCCTCGGGTCCAGGGTGGGTCGGTGGCCGCAGGGTTTGTGCGGTCAATTGGCCATGGACATGTGTAAAGGGTTTGAATCAAAGTGGAATGGGAAAGGGCTAGTTTAGGGGTCTAAATGGGTCAACCCTTGGTTTTGGGTTAGGTTCACCCTCCAAGGCCAATTTGGGCTGAAGGGAAAGTCACTTGGATCAACTTGATTAGTGGGGTCAAGTCCCAATCCAAGTACAATTAAGCTTAAGCAAGAGTTAGGGGAAACATGGGAGTGGTTAATCACTCTTAAGAGAATCATTAAAGGGTCCCCTCTTCTTGCCATTTTGGGTATGGTGAAGTTTCCAAGGCTTTCATGGCTCACATGTGGCTCATGCATGACTTCATGGCTCACCTTTGGCTTGGAAAAAGCTAAGTCAACTTTCATGAAAGAGGTTTTTAGGAATTTTGGTAATTTAGGAGTGATTTGATGGGATTTGGCACATGGCTTGATTTGGAACCATTTGATGATTGATTTGAACTTAGGGATGATTTTAATTAAGGGTATGATGAGAAGAATTTGTCATATGGGCTTTAACATGAAGTTTGGGCTTTTAGGAAGGTTTAAGAAAGTGGGCTTTTGGTTTGAAAATAAATTTATGGATGGGAATTTTGTGAAGGATTGGGCCAAACAAACGTTGGGTTCAGTTCATGGATGTGTCATGAGTGATTTGAAGCAAGTTGGGAGTGATTTGGGTTTGAATTGGGTTGAATTTGGGCTTCCTTGGTGAATGGGCCAATATAGGTCAAATTGGGCTAACTTGGGCCAATGTTGGGCTAGGGTTGAAATTGATGTAAAATAAATGTTGGGAAATGTTTATGGGAGTGTTTCAAAGAGGTTTTGGCTTTGGTTGGGTTTTGATTTTGGGGTTTGGGCTTATTTGGGTTAGGTTTGGGTTTAGGTCAAAATTGGGCCTTTTAGCTTTGGGTTGAATTTGAGTGGGGTTTGGGTCTAAATTTTGGGCAAATCATGTTAGTGTTTTGTTTTTGGGAATGTTAAGGAAGGTTTAGAAAAGATTTGGGGTTAATTGGAGTTGAATTGGGTTAGTTTGGGTTAGGTTTGGGTCATGGGTCCAAATTGGGCTTTAAGGCCAAAAGTGAAATTGGATCCAAATGTCAATCAAATTGGACTTGGATTTGGCCTAGATTGGTGTTGGGAATGTTGAATTGAAGTTTAGAATTGAATTGGACCAGAATTTGGGTCAATTGGGTAGGTTTGGTTTGACATTGGGTTCACTTAGGGTTAAAAATGGGTCAAATTAGGGATTTTGATAAAAGCGGGGTAAATTGACAAAATTGGCCCATGGTATAGTTGAACAAAATCAAATTGGGAATATTTGGGATTTTTTGGAATTTTCTGGGAATTTTCTGAATTTTTGGATTTTTTGGCTAAGAGGGGTATTTTGGGTATTTGGAGGGTATTGGGAGGTATTTTTGGAATTTTTGGTATTTTTGGCTATGAATGATCAATTTGAGTGATGTGGGAATGTTTGGGATTGATTTTGAGGAATTTGGGTGATTTTGGAGAATTTTGAAAAATTTGGGTAATTTCAAGGGTTTTGGGTAGGCTAAGCGGGTGTAGGGTCCCGGGGTCAAAAATTGAAAATTTGGAAAATTGAAGCTTGGGTGAATGTAAGTGGAATGAAATCATTTTGGTTGAGCCATGAAGCCATATCAAGCCCACATGAGCCATGAAGGGACTCATTTGAGCCACCCACTATGTTGTTCCTAACCCTCTTAGCCAAGGGCTTAGGGGTTAAAGACCATCCATGTGAATCACCTGCATGAGTCAGGAGGTCAAGTTGGGTATGGGTATGAATTTAGGAGGTGTGTGTGAAAATGTAGTGTATAGGTGTAGTATGTGTAAGTCCGCCCTTCACCGCACCGGGCCACCGGTGCGGTCCTAAGGCCAAAGAGTCCTATAGAACTCATCCTTTAAACTTCCACATTTGATTCCAACCCTCTAGGTGATTAGGGGTCTACAATCAAGTTTGTGAAGTTTGCAGGGAGTTAAGAAGTGGTTTGAATTTCTAAGTGGTGGGTCCCAATTCTAATCCTCTAGGATAGTCAAAGGAAAAGCCTAAGGCTAGATCCTAAGTACTAAAGAGAAGAAGAGAAGACCTCATCAAAAATGAGGTCAACTGTGTTCTTTGCTTCTTTTTGCTCTTAAAAACTTTTTCTTGCACCTGCAACCAAAAACACACAAAATAACTTTGATTAAAGTGTATTATCCTAAAAAATGGGTATAAAATATGTATAAAAAATATGTAATTTTAAGGTGGATCAATTCTCACAAACTTAAATGTTACTTGTCCTCAAGTAACCCTTTTTACTATATGGAAAAACTATAACTTATGGAAGTAAGTTTTACTTAAAGAATTCTATAGTTTTTGTTTTATAAATGAAATAGTGAAACTTTATAAAGATTTTCAATAACTCAGGTTAAAACTAAAATGCAAAAATATCTAGTTGTCAAATCTAAGAGTTCTATGTCCTATTCATGTCTAAAATAATTGCAATTTGTCATATCAAGGATGTTTAAAATAATTAAAAGAAAAAGAATCTCATGAGAACTCTATTAGTAAGGATGCTAATACTTAAAAAAAAGTTCATAAATTAATAATTTCTTTTCCTTAAGATGATTCAAGTGAAGCTAATGTTTTATTAGACATCTCTTCAAGCTTCTCCTCACATATTTTTCTTTTTTTTATGTTTTTATTTGAACATGTGAGGATTACTATATCTGGATAGCCTTTAATGATTTTGAACTCCACCATCCTCTTAAATTTAAAAACTTTAAACATTTCCTAACTTTATAAATGTGTATTAGCTTTGAAAAAGATTTTTCATAGAGTCTCAATTCTTCTTTTTTATGTAAAAATCTATGATCCTTAATATTTTAAAAAATACAATTTCCTTAAATAGTAAAATCATAATCTTATACTCTTAGACTAAATATCTTATCTCTCAAACTAACCTTTATTATTAAAAACTTTAACTTAACTTTACTATGACATTTATAAAATAAAAAAATATAATTATCTAAAGCTAACACAACATACCATATGTCATGTTAAAATAATTTTTGAAAATATCGTTTACTTAGGACAAATAAGGTTTAGTTTTCAAAAAAGTTTTCTACCTTCCCCCAAACTTAATGTTTTTAATTAATTAAAGGAGTACAGTTTATAATAAGCATGAAAAACTAGAAATATTTTAAAATTTATAAGCAGGAGAACAAAACTGGTACAATTAACAAAACAGGCACTGAGTAGTAGAAAATCTAAATCAGAACATGTATATCATAAAAATTTGCAATATAAAAGACTAATCTAACACATAAACAAACTAAATAAACAAGAGTTAATGTAGCATTACAAATAAAAGTTCTTAGAGAAATAATACATGCATAAACAGTCCATCATGAGAAAGATCTAAAAATCATAACTACTACAAAATAGTACATAAAGTCTAATCCTCCTCCCCCTCCTCATCATCAAAATTATCTGTCCATAGACTTGCAATGCTCATAAGGTGTAAATAGAGGGAAGGTAACAAATTCTACTAATTGATCTCCCTTCATGAATTTCACTAATGCCTTGTCATAATCTGCATCTTAGCCACTCTTCTTTCCAAACATAATCTACCCTATGATTAAATTTGTCTTCCATATCTTGCATATGGCACGCATCATAAACATCTCATTCAGATTCTCCAAATATCTCTCACTCAATACATCTTAGAAACCAAATGGAGGCTCAATAGCAATGAAGGTATAAGGTCTAGAAGTAGTAGGCCTAGTTGTTGACATAGAAGGTGCATCAGGAGCTCTACCTCTAGGTCGTCCATACACATCTACATTAGCCTTCCCAATAGACTTAAGTGGTTTCAATTGCTCCTCCCAATGTTCAAAATTTACTCTAGAATATTTGCAAATAGTAAATATCAAAGAAGGAAATCCTAAACCTGAAGTAGTACTAGCTTTGGCAGAAGAACTAATAGCCTCATGAATAAGAGAGCCAATATCTATAGGTTTCAATGCTTGAATCCAGTAGTTTAACATAGCTCTTTCTCTAGTTACTTTTCTTAAATGATTTGAAGGAAGGAAGTGAGCTGAAATAAATAATTCTAGGTCTTTGAGGTGGAATTGAACATGGAAGAAGAAAAATTTACCTTACGATCGTTTCAGCCAATCTCCCATCCATTAGTTAAATATGCAATAATCTGGTATAGCTCTACTTTAGATGGTGTATACATGGAATAGAAACAATCAATAGCAGGTGGTAGACTGATCCTGTTTCTCTTTACTACTAGATGAAAACTGATAAAACTTGTGCTTTTAGTAATCCAATTAAACCTATTTTTTGATATAAAATATTTGTCTTTACAACAATGCCAAAAACTTTATTATGATGTAAAGAAGAATACAACAATGATATTTTAATTTATGGATTCTACGCAAGTAAACGTATCATTATCAAGTAATATAGGACTTTCTGATTAAGCCCCGAAATATCAATCCCACGGGGAAAAATTTTGAAACTATTAAAGATAAAAATCTTTTTAGATCACAAATACTATATAGAAAGACACTTAAACAATTTTAGATAACAAAATACTTTAATATATGATTCTTTTTGGTATTTTCTTAAATTATGAAATAAAGTGAAGAATTATCTAACTATAGTAAGATTTTTGTAAGATTTAAAAAAGTATAAATGAAATAAGTTTTACTTATCATAAATGAGTAATAAGTAAATGAATTATGTTGTGAAAGTAATCAAAATTTGTTGTGCCAAATGGGAGAAATTTTATTCTTTACCCTTAAGAGAGATATTATAAAGATCATTGGTTATTTTAAATTTTGAATTATTTTGAAGACGTGTTAGGTAGGGAAGATACTAGCTCTCACTCTAGAGTTCCCTCCTTTCTCTCCACCCGGGGGCTAACTCTTGCAGCAAAACATAAAATAATAAACCAAATTAAGGGCTTTAGTCTGTCACCCTAAAGTCCCTAATTCTACACCCATCAAAGTATATTTTTCTATTTATTTACATACAATTATATGAATTACTTCATCATCCATACAATCCTAAGTGATTCCTACCTATTGTTGATTGGGACAATACCTACTAGGATCTTACATGGTCTCACAACAAATGTTAACATCATGATTAGCCAAATGAAGAAATAAATGAAGTACAAGGATTGAATCAAGCCAACTTCTTCCAACATTAAAGATTCATGCTTCCACAACCATCATCCAACACTTAATTACCTTTCATTTTAAGTAAAAGGGTAAAGAAGGCTACTTAGAATCCATGGAGAAAACACAACAACAAATAGTTTTAAAAGTAGAAACTATGTAGAAAACACAAGAAGTCTCAATTAAAACTAAATGAAGTACAAAGATAAAAACTTATCTCATGTTCCTCTCCACTAAACTCTTGAAGTTCTTTTGAATCTCTTCCTTTCTCTTACAAGCCTCCCTTGGACTAGTCGCCCAAGCCAAGAGGTTTTAAATCTCTCTACACAATGGATTTTTACTTATGAATCCCTACTCTCCCTCTCTTTCACTAAAAATGAGAAAAATTTCAAGAAAACCTAAGTAAGAATCCTACAACTAATTACTTAAACTACTCTCTAAAACTCTAATTTTCCTCTCTCTAAAAGAACGTTACACACCCACACTCACTTCTCTTCAAGTCCTTCTTTATATTTTCTCCAAAAGAGGCCTTGGTGTCTCTTTAAAATGTGTCCATTTTCAATGAATCAACCCAAGATATTCATTCTTTCAAGTTAAATTTGAATGTCTTTTGGCACCCATGATTAGTTACCCACGTTTTTACCAAAGGATGCCTTAAACATCTCTTCAAAATTTGCCTAAAATTATTTAAAATTACAAAGTAACTGTTTGGCACTTAAGCGTAGGATCTCTGGTGCTTAGGCGCGGCCTTCTCTGTCTGCTGGTGCTTAGGCACCAGATCTCGGTGCTTAGGTACCCAAGTTCATTTTAATGTCTTTTTCATTTTTGCTCCAAATTTGATACTTTTTCACTCCTTTTGACATATTTGGGCCATTTAAGTGTTCCTGAAAGAAAAACACACAAATACCTTCCATTAAAGTGTAATATCATAAAAAATAGGTATAGAAAAGCGCATAAAATATTATATATTTTAGGTATATCAAATTCCCCCAAACATGAAATGTTACCTGTCCTCAAGTGACACTATAATTTTTCAAAACCAACATAAGCAAATTATGTGAATGAGTTTCTTTAGGAGATTCTGAATTTTTCTTCTAGAAATATAGTATTCTAATTTAGAAAAAACTTTAGTAATTGAGAACAAATTAAAGAAAAAACTTTAGTATGAAAATATGAGCTCCTATCTAATTCAGAAATACTTGTAATTTTTCTAAATATAGAGTTTATGCATTCTATCTTCTGTACTTAAAAACATTCATTAAAAATAATTATACTAACTATATTATATCCTTAAGCTTGGAGTCTCTCAGATCTTATGCATTTGAAAGATCAGATGTTGACCCAATTTTTGATTAGGCACTAATCCTCAATATTCTCCTCCCATACTATACGTTTTTCTTTTTTTTCCTTTTTCTTTTTCTTTTCCATCTTTTTTTTTCTTTCTTTTCTTCTTCTTTCTAACAAGGATTACTATCTCTCGATAGGCTTTTAATGATTTGGAATTCCATTCTTTCTTTCTTAAAGAAAAGGTCTGATATATCTTTTACTTAAAAGTGTAATAATAGTTGTGAAAACTACTTTTAATACAATAAATTTAAGTATTGAAAATAAAAGTATAGTCACTCTATATTTTTCAAAAAATACAATATCTCTTACTAAAAATAGTTACATCATGTTTACCATCTCTTTACTAAGAATAAATTTTACTTGAAATTTTTTTTCATTGCTATAAAGTTTGAACCAAATTTTCTTACACATTTCTATATTCAAAATTTTATTACCCTAATATAACTTCATACACATAATCATTTTTCAAATAAAAAATCAACTTTATTTGTAGCATACTTGAGAACAAATAAACTTTAAGTTTGAAATATGACTTTTCATCCACCCCAACTTATATTTTTATAAAAAATAAACATTTTAGCATAATATATATAAAGACAGGATTGAAAAATTAACTCGTATACTAACAAGAATTTTCATATCCTTGTTATGCAGGTATAAAAATTTAAAATCAAGAGAAAATGATCACAATTCATTTTAATTTTAATATTTAAGAGATTCAAAAGACTTCTATGCAGTGGAGGCAAAAGTAAAAGCAAATCACATAAAATAACTTAATATGACAACCACAACAGGAAATTCATGACAGTAAATTGAAATTTAAATATTAAATTTTTATATGAAGGATAGCTCTATTTAAACTTCCTAAAGCAACAGGATAAAGTTCAACAAAACCAACAAAAAACATTTAAAATAAAAGAGTTCAAATACATACTACCACATCATCATCACATAGATACACATTATAACAAACAATAATAACAATATTCACCACCACCACAAATAACAACACATAAAGTAGTCCCAACATCAACAGAAATAAGATAAATAAAAGTTCAAATAAACCACAACATAACTCAATCCTTACTCATCTTTATCCCCATCGTCATGTTCTTCTTCATCATCATCCTTCTAAAAACTAACAAAATCAAATTGAGTATACTGTGGATAAGGAGGAAATACCAAACTCTGATCTCCTCTAATAAGTCTCTCCAAAGAAGTGTTGTACTTCTCCTCAAAATCACTATGTCTTCCTAAATATGAATCAATATGATCAACATATTTTTCAAGATTAGATACCTTATCCATAGCGTAGTCCATGTTATCCATCATAGTCTGCAGCATTTTAAATTATGAATCAGGACTGGATGTACCACGAGTTGTAGAAGCTCTAGATGTAGAAACATGTGACGTAGAAGCACCAGAACTTCTAGAAAATCCTCCTCTCTAACCAAAAATTGGATGTTTAGAATAAGTTCACACAATGACACTTGTAATGGGCTTCAAAGGTTGAAGAATCTCCTCCCAACTATCATATTTAACACCAGCTTGTTCTCATAAAGAAAAGCTTAAGGAAGGGAATCCCAAACCTGCAGTAGTAGGGCCTCTGGTAGAATTGGTAATAATCTGATATAATGAGTGATCCAATATTGATTGGCTTGTACTGCTGAATGTAGTAGTTCAGTATAGACCTTTCTCTTGTTAATAAGATGATTAGTGGGGAGTAAATGAGCAGGAATAAAATAATGTCATTCATTCGCTGTGGTTTCCATATTCGATGTAAAAAAGTTTACTCTTCTACCACTGGTGATTTTCCAAAGACCTCTTCCAACAGTTAACAAAGATATAATCTCATCTAGCTCCTCCTAAGTAGGATTGTAATTAGAATAAAAATACAAAATATCCGTAGGTAGTTCGTAAGATGAATTGATTACCTCAGGTGTGAGTGCTACTGTCTTTCTTCTCACCATCACTCGATCATCTTCAGATTCAAGGAGATTTTATTAAAACTCCGTAACAATAAAGATCACCGCAACAGCAGAGAAACAACATAATCGATCCTACTGTTGGAGAACAATAAGATCTTCTACTTCCCCACCCGGATTTTAAAAAAATCGTTCAGGGATGAACTTCCTTGATTGAAGTGCATTAGCATAACGATCCTGAGCCTTAGAACTTACAAATTTGTTTGAATCAAATGCACCTTTCCCCTTGCTTCTTTTCATTCTTAGTGCCACTCTAAAATTTGCAAAGAAATTCACAATAAATTCCAAAATCAACTCAAACTTACAAGATCTAACTTCTAAAAGCTTAAACTTACTTTTCCATGTAAAACCCACAAATTTTCATTAAAGTTTTACCACGAAAAGTAAAATTTTTAAAATTTCCATAATGAACTGAAAATCTATGGTGAAAATAAAAAATTTTTACATAAAATAGAAGCTCTAACCTTAAGAAGATGAAATACAACAAATTTGGCTTGAATGCGCCATGAAATCTTCACTTATAGGGATGCCCTACGGGTAAAAATGTGAGATCTTTAGGAAGAAGATGATAAAATGGGGAAGAAATGGTGGTTTGACACTTAAAACTATCATAAACCGGTTTTAGTGAACCAGTGCTTATGCATGACTGTTGTGGCGCTTAGGCACTGGGCTCTAGGATTTTCTCGCAGATCCACCTAAAAAAGTACTACTTTTTATGCTAAATTTTATAATGATATACACCTTAAAGGTATATTTTCTTGTGTTATTGGTTGTAGGTACATCAAATTGAGGAATTTGGAGTGAATGGAGCAGAAGGAACAAAAATGAAGTAAAAATAGTGCAATTTAGAACCAAAACGAGCAAGGAAGAAAATTTTGACCTGACACATTTTGATATGTCTTTCTATGCTTAATATCTTTTACATTTATCACATATATTTGAATGAAATTACACTTATATGGCTGGTTTGGAGGGAGGTGCTCTGCTAGGGTTTCCATGCAGGTAACAGGTAAGGTGAGCGGCTGTGCTGGTGCAGGGTGGAGGAAGGTGGTTGGTAAGAAGCTGGAAGCCTTCTCAGCTCTTTTCTTCCTTTGGTTGTGGGTGAGGGGGATTTTCTCTCCCTTCTCGGGCTCATTATTTTTTGAATTTTTGCTGTGTTACTGTTACATTAACAATGGCTCAAGATCTCACTCGGGCAGATCCCCACTTTGTTGGGAGGGGTACTTTTGCTGAAGTTATAGTGAGGAAAGAAGGTGGAACCACTCTAGGAGATAAGCTGGTGTTCCCTCAATTATTTCATGATGCAATGGATGGGAAAGATGAGTGTGAGTTCATTAGAAAATGCACTAGGAAGGCTGGGAAACTGGCTCTGATTTTCACTGAGGAGGAGATACTGAAACTGTCGGAGCCCTATAAATTTACCTTGGTAGGGAAATTCTAGTTTGGACATCCTAAACTGGATATTTTGAGAAAAGCTGTTGATGATTTCAAGCTGGTGGGCAGTTGGAAATTAGGGGTTTATGATAGTAGACACATTATGTTACAGCTTGCTAAGGAGGAGAATTATGCACAGGTATTTTCTAAAAAAGTTATCATGATAGATGGGAAACCTATGAAGCTCCTCAAGTGGACAATGGACTTTGATACAACTAAAGAACCACCTATAGTTCCAGTGTGGTTCAGCCTTCCTAACTTAAAACTTCCCTTTAATAATCATAGAATCATCTATGACATAGCCGATGCTATGGGGAGGCCACTTAAACTTGATATCCCCTCTGCTAATGTTACCAGGATTTCCAATGCAAGATTTCTAGTAGAAAGAGACATTACTCAACCTTATTTGGATGGGGGTTGGCTAGGTACTGCTAATAATGGTTATTGGCAACCCATTGTTATGGAATATCAACCATTGTATTGCAAGCACTGTCACCTATTTGGCCACACCATGGAACAATGTTTTAAACTCCACCCTGAATTAAGACCTTATAATGTCAATAATAAGGTTACTAAGAAGACTGACAATCCACCTATATCTCCAGTGATTCCAGTTGGCAATGTTCCAGCTACTTCCCAGGACTTGAATAATGAACAACTTGCAATTCTAAATACAGGTCTTAATGGGCCAGTTGATAAGGAGGGGGAGTTTAAAAATTATGCAGATCAAATTGGGCAGGCAGCTATTGGGAAATATGCAGATCTACCAATAGAGATTAGAGATAATGTTATGAATAATGTTGTATTTGTTACTGCAGCTGATGATGTGAGTCCAGATAATTCTGATGCAGAAGGGGCCTGGTCTCAGCAAGGAAGCAGGAGGAGGAGGACAAAGAATTTACAACAAAATGATTTATCCAACACTTTTGTTAAGGAGCCTACAGCTGCCACCACACCTAGGATCACAAGTGCTGTACAGAGAGTGGATGCTACTAAGGAAGTGATCCCAGATTACTCTGATGCAGGTGCCACTTTTATAACCCCCTCAAGTCCCATAACTGGGGAATCTGCCCAAATCATTCTTGAGAATTTAGCAACTACTGCTGATGGTGCTTGGTCTCAACGGAAAAGTAGAAGGAGGAGAAAAGATATTATGGAGCTGCAAAATCTATCTAAGTCTAATATTATTGGTATGGATCAGTCCGATGCAACACCCCCTAGAATTACTAGGGCTGGTAAAGCATTACACCATGATTAATCTGATTTGTTGGAATGTTAGGGGTGTGGCAAGTCCTGGCACCCTTAATAGATTATTACATCTTAACGGGACTTTTAAACCTTTGATTATAGCATTACTTGAACCTATGGTACATACCAACATCTCTAAATTTACTAAAAGATTTCCTGGATTTCATTTTCACTCCAACTGTAACAATAAGATCTGGGTTTTTACAAGAAAGGAGCTAAACTGCAATGTTCATCTTGATAATTATCAATTTCTACATTTACGAGCTTGGATTGGATTCTTTCCAGAGCAGTGCTACTATCATTTATGCTCGGGTGTACTCCTATGGATAGAGATTCTTTTGGAAAGAGTCGTGGCAGATCAAGTATTAATAACCCTTCCAATTGGATTGTCGATGGGGACTTTAACCGCATAAGAGATCCTAGTGAGAAAAAGGGGGGAAGAACTCCTGACCTTAATACCATGTTACAATTCTCTCAGAATATCACTAATGCAGGATTATTTGATCTAGGCTACATTGGAACCCCTTTCACATGGAAGAGAGGTAATCTGTTTGAGAGAATTGATAGAGTTTTAGCTAATGATCAATGGCTCAACACCTTTCCCATAACTCAAGTGCAGCATTTACACAGAGCAACATCTGATCATTCCCCACTACTGATACAGATTTCTTTCAGTTCTTACAAAGGGTACTCTCAGTTTAGATTTCTCAATGTCTGGTGCACTCATAATAGTTTTTTAGCTGAAGTGCACAGAGCCTGGAATGTTTTGGATCACACTAGCTGCAACCCTCTTGTGAGACTGTGGAGATCGCAAAAGAATGTAGCTTTTAAACTAAGATTGTGGAATAAGAATCAGTTTGGTAATGTTTTTCAGCAAGTTAAAGATGCAGAAGCCAAAGTTCATTTGTTGGAAGCTGCTAATGATTTGGGAGGGGTTCAGGCACATGAGCTTGAAAATGCCCAAGTATCTTTTTTCCAAGCCCTGGAAAGGGAAGAGGCATTTCTACAACAAAAAGCTGCTGTGAATAAATACCTTTATGGGGACAAGAACTCTAAGTATTTTCATGCAGTCATTAAACACAGAAGAAAAATAAATACTATACTTAAAAATAAAGATGAGGCTGGCAATTGGGTTACTGATCAATCTTCTATTTCACAAAGTGCTGTATTACATTTTCAGAATTTGTTTGCTGAACAACCTATATCCTCTACTTCATTTGTTGATGAGATGTTTTCCGATCATCAAGATTATGTGAATCAGCTTAATTTAACTTTCCTACCCGATAAACAGGAGATAATGCAGGCATTGAACAGCATTGATGGTAATAAAACAACTGGTCCAGATGGGTTCACTTCAACATTTTATATTAAAGCCTGGGATATTGTGGGTGCTGATCTTATTCAGGTAGTTCACTCTTTCTTTCTTGGGTCTGATCTTCCTAAATACTTTGCAGCAGCCAGCATTGCTCTTATTCCCAAAGGCACTCAAAAAACTCAGTGGACTGATTTCAGACCTATCAGTCTTACTACTACTTTTTCTAAAATAATTAGCAAAATTCTTGTGGGGAGATTACAACCCTATCTTAACCAATTGATCAGCTCTAACCAATCTGCTTTTGTGCAGGGCGTAACTATTATCGATAATTGTCTTTTGGCTCGGGAATTGTTACTTGATATTGATAAGAAATGTAGGGGACATAATTTACTTCTCAAATTGGATCTTAAAAAGGCATATGATACTAGAAGTTGGAAATTTATTGATCTAGTACATAAAGCTAGAGGTTTCCATCCTGCTTTTTGTACTTTAATTCAAAGATGGTTGTCCAATGCCTATTACAGTGTACTGGTTAATGGCTGCATATTGTGGTTTCTTCAAAGCTGGTAGGAGTCGAAACAAGGAGACCCACTTTCTCCAACCATCTTCATCTTGGCTTTTGATTACTTCTCCGTAACTCGAGTGCTCGCTCAAACACTTTATCCTTATCTTCATTTTAAGCATGGTTCTTCACGTACTATAAGTCATTTGGCATATGCTGATGATGTCATCATTTTCACCAATGGAAGTAAGCTTGCTGTAAAGAAAACTTTGCAATCGATCGATCACCTAGCCTTGGTAGCAGTGTCCGGAATTATACCAAAGGAAGTGTCAATTTTGGTCGGGAAAGGGTTCAAATATCAACGAGTGGTTGAAAGAGCACACAGGGTTTTCACTGTCGATCTCCCTCGAAATATCTAGGAGTGCAGTTAAATAAAGGAAGGAGGAAGCAATCCCAGTATGATGAAGTTGTTAGGAAGATTACATCAACATTAAACTGCTAGACTAATACATTTCTGTCTAATGGTGGAAGATTAACTTTACTTAAGAGTATACTCTCAACCATTCCCCTTTATCAGTTACAAATAGTTAGAAAGAAAAAGAGCACTCAGAAAATGATAGAAACAATGTTTAATAAATTTCTCTGGGAAGGCCAAACCAAACAATATCATTGGGCTATATGGAACAAGGTTTGTAAACCAAACAAGGTCGGAGCCTGAGGCCGAGAAATTTCCAACGTATGAGCCATTTGTTCTATCGTAAGAAGTGGATTAAATTCAGAAGGAAAGATACCATGTGGGCAAAATTCTTATTTGACAAATATTGTTGGAAAGCTCACCCAAATTCTGTAGTGCCAAGACAAGGGGATTCTAAGCACTGGAGAAGTTTGCTGAAAGTTAGGGATATGACCAATCAGTATTTCTGCTGGGAAGTGGGCAACGGGGAGGTGAATTTCTATTATGACAACTGGATAGAAGATGGCACTTTAAATTTTACTGCTGATTTCAATCACCAACTAACTGTTGCAGATTTCTGGGTGGAGGATCAATGGAATGTCAACAAGCTGAATGAGATTTTGGATGAGGAGAGCATACAACAGATCATTCAAATCCCTATTAATCCAACTAAACCTCGATAAAATCCTACCGAAGCGCTCTAATAAAATTTCTTTCAATCAAATGATTCATAGCTCACTTCAACTTTGGCTCTGATATTACTTGGGGGAGAAAATCTGGACCAGGCTTTTATCCCCCTCTATGTCTTACTTCGCCGGCGAATGTTCCATCATTACCTTCCATTAGATGATATTTTAAAACTCAAAGGCCTAAGACTTGCTTCTAGATGTTGGTCGTGTCAAGCTCAGGAAGAATCATTTTCCCACCTCTTTCTCCATCTGCACCGTCACTAAACAGGTGTGGATTACTCGTTTTACAACAATTCCATCTTAATCACCTCAATTACAATTGGCTCAATTGGGAGGCTTGTCGGAGGATCTGGAAAAATGAAAAATGGTTCCATTTACCTTTAGTTATCTGCTCGGTTTGTTTGGATGCATAGGAATCAAGTGAAGTTTGACAACAAAACTTGTAATATTAATCATATGGTGGCCAACTCGCTGCAGTTTTCCGAGTAAGAAGCCACCGTTGGAGCCCACAAATAAAAGAAAACCTACATTGCTGAAGTGGTCCCTTCCACCTCCACCATGGATAAAAATAAATATAGATGGGAGTTTCACTAACTCGCTCTGGAATCGGGGCGTTTGTAGAAATTCCGGAGGTAAGTTACCGTGGTATTTTCAAGTACCTATCATCTCACCGTCGCCTCTCCACTCCGAACTCCAAGCCGCTTATTGGGCCCCGATTATCGCTAAAGCTTTGAACTACCAATTTGTTTGGATTGAATCCGACTCTCGCCGACTCGGTTAATATAATACAAGGATTATCCGCTCCTCCATGGAATTTGGTATACCCTTACAGAACATTGCTCTCTACATTTGGCTCTCTCACCCTCAAGTGGTCTCATATCTTTAGGGAAGGTAACCAACCTGCTAACTGGTTGGCCAAACATGCCACTGCAGCTCAAAGGATTATTTTTGCTGTTAAACCTGATGATCCTTTAAAGCTTTTACTTTTTGGGGATTTGACTGATATTCCCTATATTAGATGTATGTAAACTTTGTTGACTTTTGCTGAATGAATTTTTCTTTTTCTTTTTCTTAAATATATATATATATATATATATATATATATATATATATATATATATAAGAAAAAGAAAAAGGTAGGGGAACAACTAACCAAGGAAGTCAAGGAAAAATTGCCCACTTCCTTTTTTGAATTTACTCCTTCTTTTTGTGTGACTACTCTTCTTATATTGGCTACTTGATTTGGGTTTTCTCAAGTAGTTTTCCGTTCTCTGGATATCTTCTGTTTGATTTTCCTGGGTTCTTGAAATTCAGTTCTCTGAATTTCCTGCTCTTCCTTGTCATGGCTGATTCCTCTTCTTTTGCTATTCCTGGCAAGACTTCTTTTGTGGATGTGGTTAATGCTGCTGTAGATTTGACAGATAAGTTGGTTTTTCCTCATTGCTATCATGAGACTGCTGCGAGTAGGGGTAATTGCCCTTTTATCAAACAAGTAAGCAAGAAGGGAGGTAAACCTGCCTTGATTTTCACTGACTCTGAACTTGCTTCTTTGGTGGAAGTTCATCAATTTACTCTTGTGGGGAAGTTTCAATATGGGCACCCTAAGATGGAGAGAATAAGGAAATGTTTTGAAGATTTGAAGTTAGCCGGCTCATGGAAAGTTGGGTTGTTTGATGGAAGACACATAATGATAAAGCTTTCTAAAGAAGATGACTATGCCAATTTGTTCTCTAAAAAATTCTTGATGTTGGATGGTAAATATATGAAAATCTTGAAATGGTCTCCTGATTTTGATTCTAATCAAGAAGCTCCTTTTATTCCTGTTTGGTATAGAATTCCTAATCTGAAATTACAATTTTTCAATCATCAAGTGATATATGCTATTGGTACTGCATTGGGGAAACCTCTCAAAATGGATATCTCTACTTTTAATTTGTCTAGACCTTCTTTAGCAAGGATCCTTGTTGAAAGGGACATTACTCTTCCTGATGTTGAGGAAATTTGGCTTGGATCCCCTCATAATGGTTATTGGCAGCCATTAGTTATAGAACAAAGGCCTGCATATTGTGGTAATTGCAAGATGTTTGGTCATAATAAGGATAACTGTTATAGGATTCATCCTAATCTTAGGCCTGTTGCCAAAATGAATAATTCTACTGCAGGCAAAATTATATCTGATGTAGTTCCTGCTGTACCTGCTGAATTACATATTGATGCTCCTACTGTTGAAATGGGGTCTAAGGCTTCTGCAGATATGAATACTGGACTAATTGCTATCAATCTTCCCGCTTGTTGCAATGGGGGCTATGGATTCTGCTTCGTTGATGTTCCCGCTCGTTACTAGCGATCTTCCCTCAATTCCTAATGTGGTTTCTGATATCAACTTATCTATATCTGATTCTGTAATTATTTCTGATGTTTCCAATACATCCTTGTCAAGGATTCCTGAAGAAGATGTTCTCACTGATAATGAACCTGTTACAAACATTCTCGTTTTGGAAGTGTTAGATCCCGTTGATAATTCGAGGTTTACTTATGCGAGAAAGTTATTCAAAAAGTTGCTTGATGCTCCTTCTCTTATCCAATCCGTGAATTCTTCGACTTGAATATTCTTGATAATGGAAGTGCTGTTATGGATCCTGTTGGAAGTAATGTGAAACATTCAAATAATATACAATATAATTCAGTTTTAACTACCCCCATGCCTGTTGATTATCCTATATTTCAAAATGCCTCTCAAAATGAGTTAACAGCCTCCTTTGATAATCTTGATTCAGCTGCTAATGAACTCAAGGATGATTGGTTGATCCAAAAGTCTAAAAAGAAAAAGAAAACTGCTGATTTATTGGCCTTATCTGAATCCAACATTATCCCTTCTTCTTCTAGGCTTACTAGAAGTGGAAGAATTGCTTCATGATTAAGTTCATATGCTGGAATATTAGGGGAGTGGCCAATCCTGGCTCCCTTAATAGAATTCTGAGTTTAAACAGGATTCACGAGTTACGGGTGATTGTGATTTTGGAACCCTTGGTGAAATCTAATTTTGGTAGATTCTTCAGAAAGTTTCCTGGTTTTTCTTTCTTATCTAATTGTTCTAATAAGATCTGGATATTATATAGAAAAGAATTATTAGTGAATTTTCTTCTAGATCATCCTCAGATTTTACATTTCCATTTTCAGATTGATCATTTTCAAGGTTTTACATCATTTGTATATGCTGCTTCTCTTCCAAATGACAGATTGGACCTTTGGGATAAAATTCAAAAGATTAGTTTTACAATGTCTGAAGGTTGGATGGTGGGTGGAGACTTCGATTGCATTGCTCACCCTAGTGAGAAAAAAGGTGGCAGGAATCCCAATCTAAATGACATGTTAAAATTTACTCGGGATATTTATACTTGCCAAGCTTATTGACATTGGATTTGAAGGTTCTCCTTTCACTTGGAAGAGAGGTTCCTTATATGAAAGACTTGATAGAATACTTGTTAATCAATCTTGGATTAACATGTTCCCTATCTCTAAAGTTAAACATACGGCTAGAATGGGTTCGATCATTCTCCATTGCTCATTTCTTTGCGCTCCTTTTACGTGGTAAAAGCTAACTCTTTCGGATATCTCGATGTATGGTACGAACATCCCGATTTCGAGTAAACTAATTGAGAGAAATTGGTGTGCTCCTCTAAATGGGTTTCCAAATCCTATTGTTAAATTGTGGCTTTTACAGAAAAGACTAGCTAAGGAACTTAAATCTTGGAACTGGACTGTTTTTGGTAATATCCAACAAAAAGTCATTTCTGCTGAGGCTATGGTTTCTGCTGTGGAGAAAGAGGTTGAGAATGGGAGGGCTTCTGAACAACAATTAACTGTTGCAATGGCCAACCTTAAATCTGCTATTCATCAAGAGGAAGTTTTTCTGCATCAGAAATCTGCTGCAAAATGGTTCCATCATGGGGACGAAACTCCAAATTTTTCCATGCTATTATTAAACACAAAAGAGCTGTTAATACCATTCTTCAAATTAAGACATTGGATAATAGATGTACGTTAAGTACTAAGGATATTGCTTTGAGAATGCTTGTTTTCTATTTCAAAGAATTATTCTTTGCCAGAGCCACCAAATCTAATCTTTTTTCTACAGCTATTTTTCGATTACAGGAACATCTCTCAATCTCTGGATTTAGTTGCTTCTCCTAATGACCATGAGATTTTTATTGCCATTAACTCTATGGAAAGTGATAAGATTCTTTGGACCGGATGGGTTCACACCGATTTTTATAAAAAATTCGGTATCTTATTAAATCGGATATTACTACTTCTTTGTGAAAAGTTTCTTCCATGGTATTCGATTGACTAAATATTTTGCTTCTTCCACTATAATTCGATACCTAAGAATACTATGAAAGCTTCTTGGTCTGATTTTAGGCCAATTAGTTTAACTTCCACTTTTTCTAAGATTATAAGTAAGGTTATTGTGGCCAGATTACAACCATTGCTCGATGATTTAATTTCGGAAAATCAAGTTTGCTTTCTTAAAAGGGAGAAGTATCAGTGAGAATGTACTTTTGGCTCAAGAGCTTTTAAATGACACAGACGAGAAATTGTAGAGGCTCTAACATTATTTTTAAATTAGATTTGGCCAAGGCTTTTGATACAATTAGTTGGAAATTCATTATTGAGGTATTGGAGGCAAGGGGTTTCAAAGCTGATTTCTGCAATTTGATTGTTAAATGGCTTACCAACAATTACTATAGTCTTATGATCAATGGGGAATGCCATGGTTTTTCTCTTCGGTAGAGGTATTAAACAAGGTGATCCTTTGTCACCTTACATTTTCATCCTTGCTTTTGATTATCTATCGAGGATGTTAAATCAAATTCAGCTATCTCATACATATACTCAATTTCAGCATAGATCTTCACAACTAATCTCTCATCTTGCCTATGCTTGATGATGTTATTGTGTTCTCTAATGGAAGTAAGCAATCAATCAAATGTTTAATGAAAACCTTGGCTATGTTTGAAAGTGTTTCTGGTATGCTCTTCAACAAACCAAAATGTCAATTTTTGGCGGGTTCTAAAATCGGTATACCTATTAAAAGCTGGATTGTTGACTTTCTTGGTTTTAAGGAAGCTCATTTTCCTTTGCTATATTTGGGGTTTCCATTGATTAAAGGAAGAAGGAAGTTAAGCCATTATGATGATATTGTTACTAAGATCTCTTCTCAAATTAATTGTTGGTCTAACATTTTTTTATCCAATGGAGTCAGAATAACTCTTCTTAAGAGTATACTATCATCTTTTCCTCTTTACATTCTCCAAATGGTAAGAATGAAGAAGAGTACTGAGAAGTTAATTTCAGTCATGTTCAATAAATTTTTATGGGAAGGTAATCACAAACAACTACATTGGACAAATTGGGACAAATTGTGTAAGCCTCATTGACTGTGGTGGTCTTGGGTTTAAAAGCTTTCAACATCTTAGCTTTTCTTTCTATTGCAACAAGTGGCTTAGATTTAGAGCTAAAGATTCTCTTTGGTCTAAATTCATGCATAGCAAATATCTGTTATAATACTCATCCTACTCAAGTGAAATACAAAGTGGGTGACTCTAGAACTTGGAAGGAATTGCTTGAAAGTGAGAATGAAGGTCGAAGATCTCTTTACTTGGGAGATTGGTAATGGCCAAATTAATTTTTGGTTTGATAAGTGGTTGTATGATGATTCCTTAGCTCATCTTTTTACTTCTTCTTCAAATATTAAAGCCATTGTCGATTGCTTGGAAAGAGCATAAATGGAATATTGATACGCTTCAAACTCATCTATGACTCGAAATTATTAACAAAATTTTATCCATTCCTATTCGGCCTTATAGCAAGGATAAATTAATTCCCAAAAATCCTGCTAATCGAGTTTATCTAAATTTGTTTATCAATCTTGTTTCGAGTTGCGAGAAGAACGATTGGGGAAATAAATTATGGAATAAATATATCACTCCATCCATGTCCTTCTTTTGTTGGAAGTTATTCAAGAAACTACTCCCTACTGATAATATTTTGAAGCTTAAAGGTCTTAGAGGACCTTCTATTTGTCCTTTTTGTCTTATTGAGGAGGAATCTTTATTCCATATCTTTCTTAATTGCAATCAGATTCAACAAATCGGCGGAGATTCTGTCCTTATTAGGACAAAATGGAAATTTTTTTAAGTGGTCGTCTATTGATGCTTGTTGGCGGGATTGGAAGGATTTGTCTTATTACTACATTCCTTTGGCTATTTTCCGGTTCATTTGGTTAGCTCGAAATGAAATCGGACATCTTAATGTCATGTTTTCTTCTAAATCTATTATTTTAAATTGCTGGACCTATCTCAGTAAAGTGCAGAATTTAATTGCTCCTTCTCAGACTCAGAAGAAAAGGCAATTTGTTTTAGTACAATGGAAGACTCCTATGCATCCTTAGTTGAAGATTAATACAGATGGTAGCTTCAAATCTTCCTCTGCTGGAATTGGAGGTCTTTGCAGGGATCTTAAAGGAAAATGTCTATGGTTCTTAGCTGCCCCTGTCATGGCTTGTTCTGCACTTGAAGCTGAAACTATTCTTGTCTTTTGGGGTTTAAAGATTGCTTGAAAAGCTGAAGTTAAAATTTCTTCATTTTGAATTTGATTCCATGCTTTTGTTACAGATTTTGACACAGAAATCAACAATACCTTGGTTCCTTCATATATGGATAAAAAAGATCAAGGCTATCACTAATTCAATGCACATTATTTGGTCTCACATTTACAGAGAAGGAAATCAGCCTGCAAATTGGCTTGCATCTACTGCCTCTACTTCCTTTAATGTAATTTGTAGTTACGATATTTCTTTTTTTCCTTTATTTAGTTCTCTTGTACATGGGGACTTAATGAAGATTCCTCATGTTAGATGTACCAACTCTTCATTTTAATATAATATTATTATTGGTGCAAAATATATATATATATATATATATATATATATATATATATATATATATATATATATTGTAGTTATATATGTTAGCAGTAAAACATAACTGAAACGGGGAAAAATGGAGGTGAAACAGATAAAAACGGAGCGAAACGGTGGAGATGCGTGCAGGGTGGCCTCTAGGCTCCGTAAAAATAGTTGGTGACAGTTTTCAACATAACTTCTATAAGAAACGTTAGATTTGAACAATTTTTGAAGCATTTCGAAGTGTCTCTTTTGCAGAATTTGTTTTGAATAATAAAATAGACTTTCTAGAAGACTTAGAGTGGTTAGATGGAGTTATTATTGAAGTGATGTGTCTCTTGGAGTGAAAAGGAACTTAAGGCACCCTTTGGAAGATTAATTGAATGTGGACTCTTTTCGAAGAGACACTTAAGCATCTCTTAGGAAATTATATTTAGGACCTAGAAACTCTTGAAGAAAAAGATTTAGAGAAGGGAGAGGAACTATTAGAAAAGGAAAAGAAGGCTTGCAGAAGAAAAAGATCACTTCGGCGTGAGCCCCAAGTGGGGCGACAAAGAGAAAGAGAAAGAGAGAGAGTAAGAAATTTCTTCTCTTATTTTCACTTTGTTCTTGGAGAGGATTGTAAGGAGATTGCTTTTGCTATACAAGGAGAGTTTGATTTCCATCAAAGATAACTATTTTGTTTGTATTTTGATTTGAATTTAGTACTTTGTTTTTGTGGTTTCAAAGCCTTGTTCAATGAAAAGTTCTTGTTGTTTCTCCATGTGTAGTGAGTAGTTTTCTTTACTCTTCCCTAATAAAATTAATTAGTATGCATGTGTAGGATATAGAATTTAGTAGAGAAGTCTTTGAAAGATTTAAGGAACTCCTATGAAAGTTTCCACACCATGCTGTGTCAGACTGGTTAATCATTCAAACTTTTTTACAATGGGTTAGTAGATTCCCTTAGGTCTATAATTGATGTTGTCGCTGGTGGATCATTAATTTCAAAACCATTTGATGAAGTGTATGCTTTAATTGAACTAATGGCTACAAATGAATTTCAATGACACTCTACAAGGGTAAATCCTACAAAAGGTAGCCAGTGTTCATGATACAGATGCGATTGCAATTCTTGCATCTCAGGTTGCTGCAACATCAAAGAAGTTGGACCAATTTGGAATGAACCAACCTCAATTTACTCCAGTAAGTGAGGAAAGTTCATTAGTTCATATTGATTCTAACTTATCATATGAGACTTTAAATACCATAAACAACCCATATTCTAACTTTTACAACCCAGATTGGAAGAACCATCCTAATTTTAACTGGAATCATACTATTAGGGGTGGAAACCAACAATGGAAAATAATCACGCAAATCCTAATGGAAGTTGGAATAATCAGAAGAACACAAACTGTAGACCTTTATAACTACTGTACACTAACATTGATCAACAATTTGATGATAAGAAGATGTCTATAGAAGAAGTGGTATTGCAAATGGGAAACACTTGCAAAGTCAAAATGCTGCGATTATAAACATAGAGAATCAACTGGGACAAATTGCTAACTTACTTAGCAATAGACCCCAAGGAACACTTCCTAACAACATTGAGATCAATCCCAAAGAGAACACTAATGAACTAGTAGAAGCTGTCCAATTAAAAAGTGGAAGGGAAATGAAGGATGTGATTAGAAAAGAGAATGAATTTGTGAGAGAAATAAAGAAAACTAAAAGACCTAAAGAACATGATTATAAGGATCTGAAAAAATTAATACCTCCAACTAAAATCAATTTAGAATAATCACCACCTCTATTTCCTCAAAAACTTAGATAACATGAGTTGGATAAAAAATTTTCAAAATTCCTGAAATTACTTAAGAAGTTAATGATAAATATTCCTTTTACTGAAGCTTTGGAACAGATGTCTGATCCACTTAAAAAGTACTTATTTTTATGCCTTATTTATGATTCAATTTTTAAGGATATTATGCTTTAATAACAGGTATTTTTATGTTTTTAGATATATCTGATGAAAAAAAAGAGTTCAAGAAGGAAAAAGGAGCAAAAAAGAGAAAAAATAGAGCTAAAAAGCAAAGTTGCCAAAATTATAGGTCTGGCGCATAGGCGCCAATTTAATACTAAAGCAGTTAAGATTTTTGACAACTTTAGGCAGTTATTTTGACGGTGTTAAGCGGTTATCAGACCTTCTAGAAGATTGAAAGTTACTTTTAATACATAGGACATGTGATACAATGCATCTGGACACAGGAAAATGTTTTTAATCGTGAAGAGGTGCGATCCAAAGTGAAGGGGTGCGAAGATCTAGTCACAGAGTCTGGTGCCTAGGCGCGAGATCCCTGGGGCTAGGCGCCACAGTTACTTTCTAGAAGATTCATTAAATTTAGATAAATTTTGAAGAGGTGCCTTAAGCAACCCCTGGTCATTTTTGAAGCTCTATAAATAGGAGAATTTCTACAGAAAGGAGAGCTCTCCCGCACCCAGAAATATTTCTAGAGAGCCCCCAAATATTCTTCTTAAGTGTTTAGTGAGTTTATTTTAGTTTATTTTAGTTACTTTGAGTGTTACTACTCAATTCCTTGAGTAGTAAGTGAGAGTTTGTAAGAGTTGGTGTTATTGAAGTCTTGGTTGGAGTTAGTAGGAGTTAAGGGATCACTTCAAGGAACATTTCAGATATGTATTTGTAACTTGGTTCAAAGTTTTATAAGTATGTTTTGTTGTGTGAATTCAATGTGTTCTGAGTAGTTACTTTTCTTTCTCCTTCCAACTATTAAAAGATAGTAAAGATATTTTGATTTCGTTGGAGAACTTAAACTTAGTATTAAAAATTATTGTGATGACATTCATACCTGATCTTAATTTACTTTTTAAACTGGCCATTTGAATTGTTAAAATTGTTGAAGAACTCTGAGATCTATCTGAAGATGAGTTCTTAAGAAGTAGATATCACATGAATCCTTAGGTAATCGAAAGCCATGTGTGGGTTATTTAAGGTGAAGTGCAAATAAAAAGGAAAATATTACTTATTGGGTGTAGAACTAAATAGTTTTTAGAGCAATAGACTAAATTCTAATAATTTGGTTTATATAAAGGTAACATGTAACTAGTAGGGCCGACCATAGCCACTCTTGGACATCTAGAAGTGTGAGTCTAAATTAACCAATTCTACTAATAATACATCCTGAACCAATCTATATGTTAGCCAATGTTCTTTATACTATCGAGCAAAGGTAAACAATAGGAATGCTTCTATTTAGCACAACACCATAATTTCAAGTTCTCCACAAATGATAGTTCTTCTGAAAAATTTTGGATTAGTTGAAAAAGGAGAAAGTTTTTTATTTATACTTGCATCAATCATTACTTTATTGCTACTTTCCTTACATCTACTAGAAATTTCAAAAAACTTAAAATCTGATTTTTGAAAATAAATAAAAGTTATAATTACTTTAAATTTGAAAATCTATTAATTTCTAAAATTAATCTTCCCTGTGGGATCAATAACCAGGACTCCACTAGAGCCCTCTATTACTTGAGCGATACGTATACTTCCGTTTGAAATTGTGACTTTACAAAATCATTATAAATATATAAATCTAGGTTCATAAATTCTCACATATAAAAAAAGTCTCACCAAGTTTTTGGCGTCGTTGCTGGGGAAGTCAATGACAATTTTTAGATTTTTCAAATTAAAAATATTTTATATACACTTTTATTTATTTAAAAAAACAAAATATTTATAAAAACAAAAAAACAAAAATACCAAAAAAATTTTATTTTATTTTATTTTCAAATCTTTTTATTTATTTTTATGCGTAGTTTTGGATCTAAAGGATTATTACCTTTTGTTTCTGAACTAGAAAGAACTATTAAAAGAATTAGAAAAGGGAAACAATTTCAAAAATATTAAGAAATGGATAACTTACATAACAATAATGAAAATTCAATAGAAATTAATGAACAAAATGTTTATAAACGATTAAGTTATTATGCAAACCCTAAAGTTGATGAATTTAATATTAGTATTGAAATACTTGCTGTAGATGCTAATTCTTTTGAGCTTAAAACTTCTATTATTCAAATGTTTCAAAATAATCAATTTGGAGGAACACCAAATGAGGATCTAAACTTACATCTTGCTAGTTTCTTAGAACTTTGTGCTACCTTTAAATATATTAATGTTTCTGATGATGCTGTTAGGCTTAGACTCTTGCCTTTTTCCTTAAAAGATTAAGCAAAGATGTGGCTGAACTCATTAGCAAATGGTTCTATTAAAACTTGGGCAGATATGATACAAAAATTCCTTGCTAAACATTTTCGTCCTTCTAAAACTGCCAAATTAAGAAATGATATTACTTCATTTATTCAATTTGATGGAGATACAATTTATGAAACATGGGAAAGATTTAATGAACTATTAAGAAAATGTCCTCATCATGCTTTACCAGATTGGTTATTTATTCAAACATGTTATAACGGACTTATTGGATCACTTAGATCTATTATAGATGCTGCTGTTGGAGGTTCTTTAATGGCTAAGACATTTGATGAAGCTTATACCTTAATTGAAGAAATGACTAACAATAATTTTCAATGGCCTTCCGAAAGGGTTAATCCTAAAAGAGTGGCAAGTATTCAAGATAATGAAGCCTTTTCTATTTTAGCTTCACAAGTGGCTGCAATATCTATGAAATTAAATCAATTTGCTATTAACATTTCGCATGTAAGTAATGACAATTCTGCAAATATTGATGTTTCTCAAACAATGGAGATATAGTAAAACTAATAACCCTTGTTTAAATTATTATAATCCAGGTTGAAAAATCACCCTAATTTTAATTGGAATAATGGACATCAACAATGGGGTAATGATCCAGTTTTCGATATTTTTACTTACAACTATAATATGAAAATTAGCAACGACACTAAAAACTTGATCCCGCACTGATAATATATTCTGATGATTCTGTTATGGATTTAATGATTTATATTGTGGATACTACGCAAGTATACGTATCGTTATCAAGTAATATAGGGCTCTAGTGGAGTCCTAGATATCAATCCCACAAGGAAGTTAGAGAATTTCAAAGACAAATTAAAGTAGAATTACTTACTAAATTAGTATACGAAAATTAAGAACACTTAGACTAAAATAAACTAATGCTTAAATGTTGAAAATAAGATTCTAATTGAGAAAAGCATCTTTTTCCTTGTTGAGAGAATTACATGAATGATGAATTTAAGTAGTTTAGAGTCTGTATTGTGCCAAATAGGAGCATTCCTATTTTTTACCCTTTGGTCTAGGTGCAAAAAACATTGACTAGTCCTATGTTTGATTACTGAATCCTAGACTAGGCTGGGAGGATACTGACTGCCACTTCAGCGCTCCCACGTTTCCCTCGCCTGAGGGCTAACCTCTACACTTCAGCTCTCAAACAATAGGACCAAATTCAATATTTTAGTTTGTCACACTAAATGTCCAATTCTACGCCCGATAGTTAATATTTCCCTATTTATTTGCACCCTCCTTCCAAGGCTTTTGACTTCCCTGAATCTTGGATGTAATCTTTTCTATAGTTGATAATTCAACATATGTTAACAAATCAATTGGCCAGATTGAAAGTAAATTAAGATTTAAGTAAAAGACTATCGCAATATTTATTAATTTTAGGCACAGTTACTTTCGATTCATCATTTCACATAATCTCAATAACATGGAAAAAGACTAAGGAAACTACTCAGAAAGCATGGGAAAAATAACACAAAGCATGGATTTCATTAAAGTTAACAAATAATAACAAATATACTTATCTCACTTCTTCTCCCCAAGCAGACTTCTTGAAGTTCCTTTGTCTCTTCCATCCAGTACAGCACACCAAAATGCTGAACACTTTATTTACTCACTAAAAAGACTCTAGAATGAAACTTATCTCACACAAAACTTACACACAAATGACAAAAAATTGATTAAAATTCATCTCTATTTATAGAAGGAGTCAAATATCTAAAGTTTGCTTAAGCACCTCTTCAAAAAAGCGTCCAGGTTCAATGTATTTTGGCTCTTTTTAACTGTCTCGCCGTCGTCAGAATGATCTCGCCGTCGGCGGGCTTCTAGAAGATGGGCTAACCGCGCCGATCTCACTGTCGGCGGGCTCGATCTCGCCATCAGCGAGCTCTTTATAAAATATTCAAAATCTTTCGGGAAATTCTCGCTGTCGGCGGCTTAAATCTCGCCGTCGACGGGACAGTTCAATTTTCATCAAATTGAGTCCTTTTTGCTCCAAATCCGCTTCTTTTGTGCTTTTTTTCTTTCAGTACTTATAAATCTTCATTCCTGCAATAAAATAAAGAAAATACATTTCTTTAAAGTGCAATTTCATATAAAATTGGTATAAATTTCTCAATACATTTTTCTGTGGTCATGTAATAATCAAGTTAATCCAACTAGGAATTGGAACAATCAAGGAAGTTCAAACTTTAGACCTACTTGTCCTCCTGGTTTTAACAATCAACAGAAAAAGTTATCTTTAGAAGAATTAATCTTGCAACTAGGTAATCAGTTACAAAGTCAAAACAGTGTTATTCAAAATTTTGAGAATCAGATGGGACAAATTGCTAATTTAATTAATTACAGACCTCAAGGAACACTTCTTAGCAACGTCAAAATTAATCCAAAAAGAAATTGGAAAAGACTATGAATAAGTAAAAGTTATAGAACTTAGAAGTGGAAAGGAATTAAAAGAGAAAATTCAGAATGAAATTGAAAAAGAGAGAGAGGTTAAAGAGATTGAAAAACCTAAAGAAACTCTTTCTCTATGTAAAGATCAAACTGTAATTCCTATTGAAGTGGAAGTTGAAAGACTACCACGAACTTTTCCTCAATGACTAAAACATCAGAAGTTTGACCATCAATTTTCTAAGTTCTTTGAGATTTTTAAGAAACTTACGATCAACATTCCTTTTGCTAAAGCTTTGGAACAAATCTGAGTTATGCAAAATTTATGAAGGATATTTTAAGCAAGAAACAAAAATTTGAAGCTTATAAAACTGTTGCATTAAGTGAAGAATGTAGTGCAATAATTCAAAAGAAACTACCTCAGCAGCTTAAAGATCCTGGAAGTTTCACTATACCATGTGCTATTAGAGAAAAATTTTGTGGAAAGGCCTTATGTGATTTAGGAACAATTATTAATCTCATGTCATTTTCTATCTTTTAAAGGTTAGATTTAGGAAAGATTTCTCCTACCACTGTAACCCTTCAGTTAGCTGATCGATCTATTACTTATCCTAAAGGAGTTATAGAGGATGTTCTTGTTAAAGTGGATAAATTTATCTTCCCTGTGGATTTCATTGTACTGGATATGGAAGAAGATAAAGAAATACCTATTTTTTTAGGGAGACCTTTTCTAGATACTAGACGTGCTATGATTGATGCACAAAAAGGAGAATTAATAATGAGAGTTAATGATCAAGAGATAACATTTAATGTTCTGAAATCAATGAGGTATCCTGACAAAGAATAATGCTATCAGATGGATATTATTGATTTTATAATTGAAAAGCATTATCAAGAAAAATGTAGTTATTTTTGAAAAAAAATGATGAATCTATGTTATATAACGAGTCATTAACTGAAGAAATTGAAGAAGTGAATGATGAAAATTAATTTGAAGAAACTCATTATATTCTTGATAATTGAGAAATTTTAGACACGACTAAAAATGATATACTTTTACCCTCAGTTGAAAAAGCCCTAAATTGGAATTAAACATGTTACCTGCATATTTAATGCACGCATTTCTTCAAAATTCATTAATTTTACCTATGATTATATCTTCAGAATTAAGCAAAGATAAAGAAGAAAAATTTATAGTAGTTCTGAAGAACTATAATAAAGCTTTCGGTTGGACTATTGCAGATATAAGAGGAATAAGCCCTTCAATCTGTATGCATAGGATTTTTATGGAATAAAATTGTAAACCTACTATTGAACCTCAAAGAAGATTGAATCCAATTATGAAAGAGGTTGTTAAAAAAGAGATTTAAAATGGTTAGATGCTGAAATTATTTATACTATTTCGGATAGTCAATAGGTAAGTCCTATTCATTGTTTTTAAAATAAAGGAGGAGTAACTGTCATTGGTAATGATAAAAATGAATTAATTCCTACAAGACAAGTAATTGGATGGTAAATTTGCATCTGTTATCGAAAATTAAACAATGCCACTAGAAAGAATCATTTTCCTTTACCTTTCTTGGATCAAATGCTTTATAAATTAGCTGTACATTCATATTTTTGTTTTTTGATGTATATTTTGGTTATCATCAATTACCCGTTGCTCCTGAGGACCAAGAGAAAACAACATTTATAAGTCCTTATGGAACATTTGCCTTTAGAAGAATGCCTTTCGGTTTATTTAATGCACCTGTAACTTTTAAGAGATGTATGATGTCAATATTTTGTGATCTAATTGAAAAAGGAATTGAAGTATTTATGGATGATTTTTCAGTATTTGGAACTTCTTTCGAGTCTTGCTTGGAAAATATAATAAAAGTTTTGAAAAGAGGTGAAGAAACAAATTTGGTCTTAAACTGGGAAAAATGTCAGTTTATGTTCACAGAAGGATTTGTACTTGGACATAAAATTTCACATAAAGGGATGGAAGTTGATCAGGCAAAAGTGAAAATTATTGCTAAACTTCAACCACCTACTACTGTTACTAATGTGAGAGGTATTCTGGGTCATGCTGGATTTTATAGAAGATATATAAAAGATTTTTCTAAGATCGCTAAACCTCTTTGTAATTTATTAGAAAAAGAAGCTAAGTTTGAATTTAATGAAAAATTTCTGATTGCTTTTAATATCCTAAAAGAGAAATTAATCATTGCACCTGTCATTGTTACACCTGATTGGAATAAACCTTTTGAATTAATGTGTGATGCAAGTGATTATGCAATTGGAGCTGTATTGGGACAAAAATATGAGAAAATTTTCAAAGTTATATATTATGCTAGCAAAACTATTAATGAAACTCAAATAAATTACACTACTACTGAGAAAGAGCTCTTAGCAATAGTATATGCCTTTGATAAATTTAGACCTTATCTTCTTCTGACCAAATGTATCGTACATACTGATCATTCCGCTATTAAGTATTTAATGTCTAAAAAGGATGCTAAAATTAGATTGATAAGATGGGTTCTACTTTTACAAGAATTTGATTTTCAAATTGTGGACAGAAAAGGAGCTGACAACCAAATTTATGATCATTTATCAAGAATTAAAAATGATAGTAAGAAGATTACTGAAGAAAACATAAATGAGAAATTCCCTGATGAACAGTTATATGTTATTCAAGGATTACAAACGCCTTGGTATGCAGATATAGTTAACTATTTGGTTAGTAATATTTTACTGTATGGATTGAATAGAAAATATTTTAAGAAATTCAAGAATAATTGTAAATCATATATTTGGGAAGATCCTCATTTATTTAAACTAGGCAGAGATGCTGTGATTTCAAGATGTGTACTTTATGAAGAAACTTTTGCAATTATTCAAAAATGTCACGATTCTGAATTTGGAGGACACTTTGGAGTGGATAAAATTACGTTTAAAATTTTATATTCTTGATTTTATTGGGCACATTATTCAAAGATGTTGGACATTATGTGAAAACTTGTGATTGATGTCAAAGAATGGGGAATATATCCAGAAAAGATGAAATGCCTCTAAGCTACATATTAGAAATTGAGATTTTTGATGTTTGGGGTTTAGAATTTATGAGACCTTTTATACCATCATCTGGAAATAATTATATTTTTTTAGTAGTTGATTATGCTTCAAAGTTATTGAAGCTATAGCTTTACCTAACTGTGATTCCAAAAGTATTTCGAAATTTTTAAAGAAAATGATTTTTACAAGATTTGGAATACCGAGTGTAATTATCATAGATAGGGGAAGTCATTTCAGAAATGTAAGAATTCAATCATTACTGGAAAAATTCAGAATTAAACATAGAATTGCAACTGCTTATCACCCACAAACAAGTGAAATGGCTGAAGTATCAAACAGAGAAATTAAAAGAATATTAGAGAAGAATGTTAATCCTAAAAGAAATAACTGGGTTGATAGACTTGATTCTGCATTATGGGCTTATAGAACAGCTTACAAAACACCTATCGGAATGTCACTTTATCGGTTAGTTTATGGTAAACATTGTCACTTACCTGTTGAACTGGAACATAAAGCTTATTGGACGATAAAGGAGTTCAATTATGATTTGAATGCTCCATGAGAGAAACGACTGTTACAACTGAATGAAATGGAAGAGATAAGAAACGAGTCCTATGAAAATGCAAAGATTTATAAGAAAAAAAATGAAGAAATTGCATGATAAAAAGATTTCAAGTAAAATTATTGAGCCTGAACAAAAAGTATTATTATTTAATTCTCGTTTAAGACTTTTTCCTTGAAAATAAAGATCTAAATGGATGGGACAATTTATAATTGAGAAAATATTCCCTTATGGAGTTGTGGATATTAAAGATCCCAAGACGAGAAAAAAATTTAAAGTCAATGGATTTAGACTGAAGCCTTATCTGGGAGAAATGAAACTAATTTACAAGGAGGCTTACGAGCTGAGTCTACCCGATTAAAATAAATGATTAGGTTAGGCTGACGACATTAAACCAAGTGCTTTGTGGGAAGCAACCCATATATTATCGTTGTGATTGTTTGTGAATTGAATTTATCTAAATCAATATGTGTGTGTTGATCACACCATTTTAAAAATACTATTTTAAGATTGAAACTTTGTAAATTTGACGATAGGCGAAACAGAGTCGAACATGGTTCCGGGGCCTAGGGGCCCAAACTTTGCGCCTAAGCGACAGCATAACCTGTGTATCAATGATCCGGCACCTAGGCGCCAGATTTCGGCGCCTAAGCGCCTTAGTTATAGGTTTGTGCAAAAATAGAAAATCTTCAGTTTTTCATACGAACTCTTATAAACTACCCTATCTTCATCCCCAATCCCTAAGCAACCCTAATTCAATCCAACAAAACTCATTTTGGAGGAGAGAAGAGAGGTTTAGAAGCAATGGAGAGAAGAAATCATGGCAATGAGTTAAGAGATAAGACTTCTAAAGATCCTCATCCTTATTTCAATGTTTATATTGTAGTAAGTTTGGAGAAATTATTCAGTCGTCTTGTTAAGATTAAGGCGGAATTGCTAAGTATTGGAAATTGTCTACATGAGATGTATCACCAAATTGAGCAATTGGAATGGCAGACGAAGCTTCAATTCGATCATATGACGGCCTTTCAAGATTCTCAAGTGACGATGTATATGAAGAACAAATGGATTGACGAGAAGATGGCTTTGGAATTTCCAAGGGCATTAGTTATCTATCCATGCGGACCTAGCAATCGTCATTGCAAGAGGGATGGAAATTCAAAGTTTAGAGATGAATAGATTGTTAATGTGTTATAGGTGTGATCAGTCATGTTTTAGTGAGTCGAATATTTAGTTTGTGTGTTTGCTTTCATTGTTCAAAGTGTGTTGTTTGATTGCGAATTTGCTTTAAAATAGCGATGTTTGTGTTGTTTATTAAGTGTTGAACCTTGTTATAGTACTTTTCTGTAGAATGAAAAAATTTGAAATGGAATTGGAAGAGTTTGATTATATCTTGTGTTTGAATGTTGGATCTATTTTATCATTTAAATTGTTTGTGGAAAGGTTTGGAAGTAAGAAATTGGAGTAATACTCCCATGTGGGTAATTAGAAGTCAAATTTGTTAAGTTTTGGTGGAAAATACCATTTTTAAATCAAATTTTTGGGAAGGTGAGTCTGGCACCTAGAATTCGGCGCTTAGGCGCCAGTTCAGCCTGAACCTGAAATTCGGGCTTTTAAACCCACTGACGCCATTAACGATGCCTAATCTCCTTGCTCCTTCATTTTTCATGAAAAACATACCTAGGGATCCATATTTAGGTCTATTTTTCGAGTTTTTGAGATTGGAATCACTCGATTTCTTCATCTCTAGGTCAGATATACCTTCTACTCCATTTATTTTTTATTTTCACTATGGATTTTTCAACATTTGAGCAAAATTGAACATTTAGAAAAAATTTTGATTTTTGGAGTTTAATTCATGGATTTGAAGCTTTATAGAAGCCTTTTAAGCTTAAATAAGTTTATTTTTTTGATTCTTCAATTTTTTTTGCGTTTTCTTTCTCTTACGTTTAGATGGCTCCGAAATCTAAGCGAGGGAAAGAATTAGAAAACTTTGATCACAGCAAATTCACTACTGCTGCTGCGCATTTTCATTACAATGAATCTGCTACGATGAGAAAATTTATTTCGGAGAGGAGTTTCTACAATCCTGGTGGAATGATTGAAGATACGATCATTGCACTGAACTAGCAACGATTCTGCTACTTCATTGTTGTTGTTGTGATCCCTGTCATCAGGAAATTTTATGCTAATTTTATGGATGCTGAAGATTACGAGATCTTCATGAGAGGAGTTGGAGTAGGATTCACTCCTGAAAGAATCAACATTTTATAGGCCTACTATCGAACATTGAGTGCTACTATTCTTGATTATCTCCATCTGAGGGAGATTTGGAGATGATTTTGGCATATTTGACTGATGGTACTGGAGCTTGGAAGATCCGGAACGAGAAACGGGTAAATTTTTCATCTTCTAGGTTAAATGGTGTTTCTAAGGCCTGACGTTACTTTATTTTGATCGCCTCCTTCCATCTAACTATTTGAGTGAGGTCACAAAGGATAGAGCTATCCTCAACTACTGCATACAGGTGAGGAAGCCAATTGATGTCGGGTGTATTATTTATGATTCTGTAGAGGCCACTGCTCGTTCCAGTACTTCTATGGGATTGGGATTCCCATCTTTGATTTATTCGCTGTGCAAAAATGTTGGAGTTATTGCTGAGCTTTCAGAGGAGAAGCTCAAGTCTACCAAGCCCATTGGATGGGACAATGTTAGTATTTATGATCGACTCCGAGGTAAGAGTTTTACCGCACCCTCTAGTTCATTACCTACTTCAGGTAGACCTTCTACTTCTCGACTCTCTACTTCTGCTGCTGAGTCACCACCTAGTTTTTGGGAAAATATGCATGAGAAATTTATAGAGCAGCATAATATGTTACTTTTAACCCCGTGTAGAGTGGATACAATAGATTTGAAAGTGGATCATCTTTCTAAGTACACCAAGAGGAAGAGTGATTTTGATTCAGAGTATTCTGATACTTCCTTAAGGGTGATCATTCAGTTCAGTTCCAGACCTGCCCTTGATTCTCACCACATGACTATCGCTAGAATAATAATGAAGATTTTTCTTTCGATGATGATGAGGATGAGGAGACAGCTAGTGATGAGTTGATTTCTAGGATTGTGTAGTTGTGTTGTTTATGTTATGTTTTGTTAGTGTGTTAGTTTTGGATGTATGTGATAATTTTTTTTTATGTTTGATGCACTGTTGATGTTAGTGTACTTTTGATGTTTAGAGTTTATTGATTCTGGGACACTTATTGTTGTACCGATGATTGTTGGATTGCTAGAGTTTATTTTTGTAATGAGATGTTTTGTTTCTGTTTTAGTACAATGATCACTACACATGTTTAATTTATTTATTTTTGTTTAAAATTATAAAAAAAAACTTTTGTAGAAATTAATCCTGCTTACTAAAATTTTTCTATACATGCTTAAACATTTCTTTTATATTCATAAAAAGCATGTGTAGAAATAAAATTTTCCTTTCTAGATTATTTTTCATTTACTTAGAAAAATTCCTGGTGGAAATATGCTATTCTTTCTCTCATGCTAAATTACAATTATTCTTGAAATAAATGAAAATTTTAAAGTCTCATGATTGGTAGGTAAGTATTCTTTAAATTTTTAAAATTAACCTTAATTAGTGAAATTTGGATTATGATTTATTAGACCATTTATAAAACTAAAAATTATAAGGAATCCTAAATATTTAAACTTCATTCTAGATGTTATACATTTTATGTAATAAAAAGGGTAACTTAAGGACAAAGTAACAATTAAGTTTGGGGGAATTTGGTCCACTTAAAAAGTACCTATTTTTATAACTTATTTATGATTCAATTTTAAGGATATTATGCTTTAATGAAAGGTATTTTATGTTTTTGGATACAGTTGATGAAAAAAAGAGTTAAAGAAGGAAAAAGGAGCAAAAATAGAGCTAAAAAACAAAGTAGCCAAAATTATAGGTCTGGCGCCTAGGCGGCAGTATCCGGCGCCTAGGCACAAGTTTGATAGTAAAGAAGTTAAGATTTTTGACAACTTTGGGCAGTTATTTTGATGGTGTTAAGCGGTTATCAGACCTTCAAGAAGACTGGAAGTTACTCCTGATACATAGGACATGTGATACAATGCATCTGGACACAGGAAAATGGTTTTAATCTCGAAGAGGTGCGATCCAAATTGAAGAGGTGTGAAGATCTGGTCACAGAGTCGAGCGCCATGCGAGTCGGGCGCCTAGGTGCCAGATCCAGGCGCCTAGGCGCCTTAAGCAACCCCTGGTCATTTCTGAAGCTTTATAAATAGGAGATATTTCTATAGAAATGAGAGCTCTCCCACACCCGAAAATATTTCTAGAGAGCCCCCAAATATTCTTCTTAAGTATTTAGTGAGTTTATTTTTGTTTATTTTAGTTACTTTGAGTGTTACTACTCAATTAATTGATTAGTAAGTTAGAGTTTGTAAGAGTTGGTGCTGTTGAAGTCTTGCACTTTGCATTGGAGTCAGTAGGACTCAAAAGATCACTTGAAGGAACATTTCAGACAAGTATTTGTAACTTGGTTCAAAGTTTTATAAATATGTTTTGTTGTGTGAACTCAATGTGTTATGAGTAGTTACTTTTCTTTCTCTTTTCAACTATTAAAATATAATAAAGATAATTTGATTTCATTGGAGAACTTTAACTTAATATTAAAAATTACTGTGATGATATTCATACCAGATCTTAAATTTATTTTTAAATTGGCCTTTTGAATTGTTAAAATCTGTTGAAGAATTCTAAGACCTATCCGGAGATGAGTTTTTAACTAGTAGATATCACATGAATCCTTGGGTAATCGAAGGCCATGAGTGGGGTATTCAAGGTGAAGTGCAAATAAATAGGAAATTATTATTTATTGGGCATAGAATTAATTAGTTTTAGAGTGACAGACTAAATCTAATAATTTGGTTTATAGAAAGGGAACGGGCCACTAGTAAGGCCAACCATAACCACCCTTGAACATCCAGAAGTGTGAGTCTAGATTAACTCATTCTACTAATAATACATCTTGAACCAATCTATAAATTAGCCAATATTTTTTATACTATCGAGCAAAGGTAAAGAATAGGAATGCTTCTATTTGGCACAATACCATAATTTCAAGTTCTCCACGAATGATAGTTTTTTTGAAAAATCTTGGATTAGTTGAAATATGACAAAGTTGTTTTATTTATACTTGCATCAATCTTTACTTTATTGCTACTTTACTTACATCTTGTAGAAATTTCATAAAACTTAAAATCTGATTTTTGAAAAGAATTAAAAGTTATAATTACTTTAAATTTGAAAATCTATTAATTTTTAAAATTAATCTTCCATGTGGGATCAATAACCAGGACGTCACTAGAGCCCTGTATTACTTGAGCAATACGTATACTTGCGTTTGAAATTTTGACTTTACGAAATCATTATAAATATATAAATCTAGGTTCATAAATTCTCGCATATAAAAAAAGTCGCACCAATGTACCATTTCCAAGAGTGTTTTGAGATTAAGTTAATAGATGCGATCAAAATGTACTTTAATGATGAGTTGAAAACGTTATTTAAAGAAGACTATATGTATGTCTAGGAGAGGTGTGAAATGATGAATATTACCAAAAATAGTAAACCATCTGTTGAAAATTCTCATCTACTTAAGATGAATGTACCCCATACAATTTTAATGCCTACCTATTTTGGGAATTCATCTACACCACCAGTCTTTATATATTCAGATTCGACTTAATCACAAAAAGAACCTGAATTGAATGATGAAATCAGTAAAAAATCTCCTAAGAAAGAGTTATTCAAAATCACTGAATGGCATATTATGTGCTATACAAACAAAATGAATAAGATGTTGATGCTGGGGCAATCAGACTAAACATTGGATACATCTTGTCATCAATGTTAGACCAAGCTCTTCGTGAGAGTCAACCCATGGTTATCTTTGTACTCTGTTTAGTGTTATTGTGGTTATGTTGGATTGGATAATTGTGAGATGTTGGACTTTGATCCTTGTTTGATGTGTCAGAGTGGTTTTGGTTAATGTTGTGAGGTTATGCTTTGGTCTTGACTAAATTTGTATATGACTTCAGGTAGTAGCAAGCTGACGAGTCTGTTACGACTTAATTCTCAAGCGGAGTTGAGCAATACCTTGAAGCATATAGAGTTTGGACTTGGACCACTCCATGTCAACTCTATTACTTCCTTTATCTGACTTTGTCTTTACTAATTAAGGTCATGAATTTAATTAATGAACAACATCTGGATGAATTACACTACTTTTATTTACCAGATTGTGTATACCTTAGACTTAGAGTAAACCTGAAATTGGAAACACATGAGTTTTTGTAATTGGGTAATTCTGATTCAAGTGTGATAACCATATAAAAAATTTTATAATACACCCACATTATTAGTGTAGTTTCTTCCATTAGAAATTTATAGTAAGGAGGGGAAATGTGAGTAGAAGGGATACTAAATTAACCTTAATTGTTGTTTTTTTATGAAATATGTGAGTCTATGTATTCGAGTTTGTGTGTCTATGTTTGTGAGTCATGTTGAATGAGTCATTGTAGACAACAAAACTTATCTTAATATTTTAAACTTGTTATCATCCAACAATTCCTTTATAAAGTTTAAAATGTGTTCATGTATAATCTTCATTTTATGCCTATTTTACAATTTAAAATTCCTTTATAGTGTTATGTCAAGCATGTTTAGGCTAGATTTACTTTCTACTGCAATATTCTACGAAGTGTAATTTGTTAATATTTTTGTAGGATGTGTAGTAAATTGTTAAAGTGATCTTTCGCTACAACATATTTTTGTACTTCATTGTTACACATGTTTGAGCTTAAGTTTCGCAGGGGAGGAGAAAAATATTTTAAATTTAAACCTTACTTGTTTTCAAAACTACTACAAATAAATTTGTATTTTATTTCTAACAATTTTTTGTTATTTGGAGTCATCTTAAGAATGTTAGATATTTAAGTAAATAACTTGAGTAGAGAAACTTAGTTGATATTGTTAGTGAAAAGGGCTAACTAGAGTTAAGGATATTTAGTGGAGAACATGGGAAAATTAATAACTATCTTTAGTAGGAAGAAATGTATTTTGGGAAAATTAATGATTCTTAGAATTTTTATTTTCAAACAATGAAGGCTTTTTGAAAAGTATTTAAAAAAGTTGTACATCTCTTTAATTAAAGGAAAGTAATAAGTTTTAACTTTAGAGAAGGATAGTGGAATTCAAAAATTATTTAAGGACTTCTCCAGATATATTAATCCTCACATATAAAAAAAAGAGCAAAAAATTTAAAAAAATGGATAAAAAAGATTCTAAAAAAAAGTGAGGAGAATCTTGAGGAGAGGTCCTAATAAAAAATCGGTTTCACTTGAGGCTTTCTAGAGTAAGGAACATAGAACAATCCTATGCTTGTTTTTTATACTTATATTAGTTAAATTATTATTAAGAGAGTTCTTAAGTCTACAAAGTAAAGTTCAAAGGATCCGAAGTTTGAAAAATCTACATATTTTTCTGAATTAGATTGGAAAACAAATTCTCAAATTTGATGATAAATATTTTAGACCTTGGGCTAGTCCAATTCACTAGAAGTTCTTCTAAGTTGAACTATCACATTTTTAGAACAAAATTTTTACAATTCTAAAGGACAAACCATTAAATCTAATATACATATATTATTTTAAAAGTATAGCATCACTTGAGGACAAGTAATGTTTAAATTTGGGGATTTTGATCCACCTAAAAATGTAATACTTTTTAGGCTAAATTTTATAATGATATTGCACTTTAAAGGTATGTTTTCTTTTGTTTTTGGTTTTAGGTACATCAAATTGAAGAATTTGGAGTGATTGGAGCAAAAGGAACAAAATTAAAGTAAAAATAGTGTAATTTAGAACTAAAACGAGCAAGGAAGAAAATTCTGACCTAGCACATTTTGTAAGTCTTTCTATACTTATTCTCTTTAACATTTATCACATATTTTTAAATTAATTTAAAATTATTCTATATCCATATTTTAGGTATATCTGTTAGGAGCAAAATGCAACTAAAACGGGGCAAAACAGAGGTAACAAGGAGCCAAACGGAGCGAAACGACGGAGCTGCGCGCAGGGTGACACCTAAGCGCCATGAAATAGTTGGTGACAGTTTTGAACTTCTAGAAGAAACATCAAATTTGGACGACTTTTGAAGCGTTTCAAAGTGTATCTCTTGGGGAACTCATTGGGAATAGACTTTTTAGAAGAGTTTGGGGCAGTTAAAAGGAGTTATTATTGAAGAGATGTGTCTCTTGAAGTGGAAAGGCACTTAAGGCACCCTTTGGAAGATCCATTGAATGTGGACTCTTTTAAAAGAGAAACATAAGCATCTCTTGGGAAATTATAATTAGGAAAAGGAAAATCTCGAAGAAAATGATTTAGAGAAGGGAGAGGAACTATTAGAAGAGGAATATAAGGCTTGCAGAAGAAGATCACTTGGGTGTGAGCCCCAAGTGGGGCGACAAGGCGAGAGAGAAAGAGAGAGTGTGAGAGATTTCCTCTCTTCTTTTCACTTTGTTCATGGAGAGGATTTTAAGGAGATTTATTTTGTCTATACAAGGAGAGTTTGATTTCCATCAAAAATAAGTAATTTCATTGTTTTTTGATTTGAATCTAGTACTTTGTTTGTTTGGTTTCAAAGTCATGTTCAATGAAAAGCTCTTGTTGTTTCTCCATGTGTAGTGAGTAGTTTTCTTTATTCTTCACTCTTACAATGAATTAGTATGCATGTGTAGGATATAGAATTGAGAAGAGTGAGAATTTATTGTTATGATTTTATTTTGTTCTTCATTTACATGTAAACTTGATCAACTTGCATGTTAAAATATGTTGTGAGAACATGTAAGAACCAATTCGGTATTGTCTAAGTAAAATATTGGTAGGAATCACATGAGATTTTATGGGTGATAGTGTAGTCCATATAATTGAGTGCAAATTAATAGAGAGATATATTTTAATGGGTGTAAAATTAGAGGACTTTATTAGAGTGACTAGCTAAAGCCCCAATTTGGTTTGATGTTTTAAGTTTTGATATGAGATGATAGCCCCCATGTAGAGGGAGAAGAGGGAACTCTAGACTAAGAGCTAGTATCTTCTCTGCCTAACCCATCTTCAAGATTTCAAAGCATCAAATTAACCTATGTTCTTTATAAAACCAAGTAAGGGTAAAGAATATAATTGCTCCTTTTTATCACAATCTATCTCGCTACTTGTTTTACTTTTACACATGTCACTAATTTCAATGCATGTGGAAGAGTACTTTTAGTATATATAAACCCCACCTTCTGATTTTCATCTAGTTTAGGAGTAGAAGTAGTATTGTAGTGATAATTTCAGGATTAAATTAAAACCAAACCTTTATCGACCATCCAAGCTAGGGCGTGTTATTGTGGACTAGAACTTCTCTTGTAAGCCACTGTGATTTACTGCGATCTCCGTGGGATCGATATTCGAGGCTTAATCAGAAAGCTCTATTTACTTGATAACGATACGTATACTTGCGTAAAATCCCGACTATTTTAAGACATAATTGAAATCTTACTTTATTTTGATTTAAGTTTTTGGCACCGTTGTAAAGTTAGAAATTTAAACAAGAAAATTAAAGGATTAAACTCTTGTATATTGTAATCGGGGATCACTCGTGCTTAAGCACGCGTTATGGCACTTAGGCGCTAGTGCACTAATTTTGATTTTTCCAAATTGTATTCAAATGTACAACTTCCCAAGTTAACCACACTCACATGGCCTTATATAAAGCATTATAACAATTTCTTCCCTTCTCCTCTCTTCATTTTCAAAAATTTTCCAAATATAACCACTTCGATTTGATCACAATAACACGAAAATTTTCACACAAACACAACACTTTCATTAACATACATTCAACAAGTACAAATACACATCACATGTCTACTCTCATTTCAAAAAGAGTTTGATGAGATACCCTCTAAATCATCATAACACAAGACAAACTTACACTAAATACTTAAAACAAACAAACAGAAACAAACAAGCAAATAAACTAAACAAAGAATTTAATTCCATTCTCTGTTAGGTGGAATATATCCTTGACCTTCAGCTGTTCCTTCTGAACCATTTGGCACAAAGATTTGATAAAATGGACGACAATGAAGAACTCTAATAGAGTCCTCTTCAATCCATTAGTTTTTCAGATACATTGCCTTTTCCGCTTCTTCAATATAACTTGAATTACTAAATTTAATTTTCAATTGCAAACCAATATGCATTAAATGTGTATTAGTTTCATTTATATTTGCTTCAGTTGAAGGCACATCAGCCTCAATCGTCGCAATTTTCTCCTCTATTCCTTCAATTCTAACAGCTAGAAATCCATTACATAACTCTTGTGCACTTTGACGTACAACGACTTCCTCCTTTTTCTTTAATTCATTCTCCCAAGAAGACATTTTATCTATCTTATCACTCCTTAAACAACTTAAATCTTTCTCTCTTAGAGTTAAGAACATAAATTTTGAAAGGGGTAACTTTTCTCTTCATTTCTATGCTATTTATAGACTTAAGTAGAGTACCCACTTCCCACGTTTAGAAACCACCAAATAATGTTCAAGGCCACTTTCTCACGTTTAATTCCTCTAGAACATCATTTAGGCAAGTTTGAATAACTCTGGTGCTTAAGCACCGGTTTTGGGCTCTCAGGTGCCAGTGTTTAATTAAGCACAGGTCAGCTTAACTTCCAAAAACTCATTCTTACACGTCTAAGACATCATTCAAAGCCTTAAAATTATCACCAAAAGTTCAAATTACCACCACAATTCTCTAGAAATAAACACAACAACAACAAAACAAAACCACACCGATAAATATGGGTTGCGCCCCATAGAGCGCTTGGTTTTACGTCGACAGCCCGACATATCCAGTACTTATTCTAGGTGACCCAACATCAAAACATCATACACTTTAATTTAATCCCCTATGAAATATGGTTTCACTCTATGACCATTCACTTTAAAAATTTTTAGGGTTTTGGGATCCTTAATATCCACAACTCCATAGGGATAAGCTTTTACCACAATAAATGAGCCCATCCACCTGGACATAAGTTTGCCTGAAAATAATCTCAATCTTGCATTATAAAGTAAAACTTAAGACTCAAAATTTTTAGTAAGAACCTTCAAATCATGCTACTTTTTCATATTATCTTTATAAATTTTAGCATTCTCATAAGACTCATTCCTTATCTCTTTCAGCTCATTTAATTACAATAATCTCTTCTTACCAGCATCCTTGAAATTATAATTAAACTCCATAATAGCTTAATAACGTTTATGCTTAAGTTCCACTAATAAATGATAAGCTTTCCCATAAATTAGTCTGAATGGTGACACTCCTATTGAATTTCTATATGCATTCCTATAAGCTAACAAAGCAAAACTACCAATCCATTTTCGCGGGATTAATACATTTTCCATAATTCTTTTGATTTCGTGATTAGAAACTTCAGCCAAATTGCTTGTCTGAGGATGATAAGTAGTAGAAATTCGATGATAGATTCAATATTTCTTCAATAATTTTTCTATTAACACATTTTGTAAATGACTTCCCCCATCAGTCATGATAACTCTTGGGATTCCAAATCTACAAAATATATTCATTTTTAAGAACTTTGCAACACTTCAAGCATCACTTCGAGGTAAAGCAACAACTTATATCCATTTTGACACATTGTCTACTGCTAACAGTATATATAAATTTCTGACAGATTGTTTAAATGGTCCAATGAAATATAATCCCCAAATGTCAAATATTTTAACTTCCAAAATATAATTGAGAGGCCTCTCATTTCTTCTAGAAATATTGGCTACATGTTGACACCGATCACAAATTTTAATAAAAGCATTTGCATTTCTAAAGATAGTACGACAATAAAATCCAGATTGCAAGATTTTATATGTTGTTTTATAGACACCAAAATGTCTCCCAAAATCAGAATTATGATATTTTTGGATAATTTCAAAAATTTCTTCTAAAGGCACGCATCTTCTAATAATTAAATCCTTCCCCTATTTATACAAAATTGGGTCATCCCAAAAATAAGTCTTAGCTTTAGATAAAAATTTCCTCTTTTGTTGGTGTGTCAAACCATAAGGTAAAATGTTACTAACAATAAAGTTCACAATGTCTACATACCACAGAACATGCCATTCATTAATATTTAACAATTTTTCATCTGGAAAAAATTCATTAATTTCTTCTTTGAAACACATTGATTTCTCAGAGTCAAGTCTGTATACATGATCAGTAATTTAATTATCAGCTCCCTTTTTATCTACTATTTCAAAATCAAATTCTTGCAAAAGAAGAACCAATCTTATCAGTTTAGGATTTGCATCTTTCTTTTTCATTAAATACTTTATAGCAGAAAGATCAGTATGCACCACACATTTAGTTCCAATTAAATATGATCCGAAATTTTCAAAGGCAAATACTATTGCTAATAACTCTTTCTTAGTTGTGGTATAATTAATTTGAGCTTCATTAAGTGTTTTATTAGCATAGTAAATAACTGTTAAAATTTTATCATATCTTTGTCCCAAAAAATCTCCAATAGTATAATCCCTTGCATCACACATTTATTTAAATGGTTTTTTCCAATCTAGTGATACAATAACTTGTGCAGTGATTATGTTTTCTTTTAAAAGTTTAAAAGCTTTTTGGAAATCCTTATCTCAAGCAAACCGATAGAGGTTTAGAAATTTTTGAATAATATTTAATATAACACCTGTAGAATACAACTTGTCCCAAAAAACTTCTAATTTCTCTTACATTTATTGGATGAGAAAAATTAGTTATCACTTGAATTTTTGTAGAATCTACTTCCATACCATTCTCAAAAATGTGATGTCCTAAAATAATTCCTCCTACCATAAACTGGTATTTTCCCAATTAAGAACTAATTTTATTTCTTCACAATGTTTAATTACTCATAATAAATGTTCTAAACAAGATTCAAATGAAGTTCCAAACACCAAAAAACTGTCCATAAAAACTTCAATTACTTTTTTTTATTAAATCACAGAAAATAGCCATCATATATCTTTGAAATGTAGCAGGGGCAATACATAAACCATAGGGCATAATTCTAAATACAAAAGTACCATAAGGACTGGTAAACATTTTTTTCTATTGATCCTTTGGAGTAATTTGTATTTGGTGGTAACCAGTATACCCATCCAGAAAACAAAAATATTTATGCCCAGTAGGTCTATCCAACATTTGATCTTGAACGTGTAATGGAAAATGATCTTTCCTTGTGGAAAGGTTTAATTTTCTATGATCAATGCATATTCGCCATCCTATAACTTGTCTTATTGGTATTAATACGTTCTTTTCATTAATAGTTACAGTAACTCCTCCTTTCTATGTAACATAGTGAATATGACTAACCCATGCACTATCTGAAATGAGATAGATAATCTCAGCTTCTAACCACTTTAAAAGCTCTTTCTTGACAACTTCTTTCATAATAGGATTTAATCTCCTTTAAGGATCAATTCTGGGTTTGTAGTTCTCTTCCATCAGGATTCTATGCATAGAAATTGAAGGACAGATTCTTTTAATATCAGCAATTTTCCATCCAAAGTCTTTCTTATATCTCTTCAAAATTTTTAGCAAACACTCTTCTTCTTCTGAAGTTAAATTCGAGGAAATTATAACTGTTAAAGTTTTGGAATCACCTAAAAAGGCATATTTTAAATGCTTAGGAAGTAAATTCAATTCAAGTTCGGGAGGTTTCTTAATTGAAGGATGAAAAGATTTATCTTTTTCTGTCATGTCTAAACTTCAAAACATTCTTGAACAAAATTTGAATTCTCTTCAATAAAATCATTAAGATGTTCTAATTCCTTTTATTGCTCATGTTCCAATTCTTTCATTTCTGAATTCTCTTCATAAGTTGCTTTGAAATGGCATTCACTAAGATGTCTCATTGCATCCATCCTAAGAATTCATCATCTTTACCTTTTACAAGGTAATTCATTGATTTGGAAATATTAAAAGTGATCGTTTAATCATTAACACACGTAGTTAATTCCATTTTTGCACACCTATCACTGCTCTTCCTGTTGCTAGGAAATGTCTCCCTAAAATGATAGGTATCTCTTTATCTTCCTCCATATCTAACATAATGAAATCAATAGGAAAGATAAATCAATCCACTTTTACCAAAACATCTTCTACAACTCCCTTAGGATATGTTATAGAACGATCTGCTAATTGCAAGGTTACAGTTGTAGGAGGTATTTCTCCTAATCCCATTCTTTTAAATATCGATAATGGCATTAGGTTAATACTTGCACCCAAATCACATAAAGCTTTTCCAAAAATCTGTCTCCTATCGCACATGGAATTGTGAAGCTTCTGGGATCTTTAAGCTTTTCAGGAAGTTTATTATGATTTATAACATTGCACTCCTAACTAAGTTGCAACAGTCTCATTATCTTCAAACTTCTTTTTTTTGTTAAGAATATCCTTCATAAACTTCACATAGCTTAGTAATTTTTCTAAAGCTTCAGCAAAAGGAATGTTAATTGTAAGTTTCTTAATAATTTCCAGAAATTTTGAAATTTGCTTATCTAACTTTTCTTGATGAAGTCTTTGAAAAAATGAAGGTGGTGGCGGTTTTTATAAATCAATCTTAAGCGGATAAATAGGTCTCTCAAAATATTTTGGAGCGTCATCTTTAGATTTCAATTTTTTCTTTCTCTACTTCAATCACTTTTTGAACTCTGATTTCCAACTATCTTCCACTTCTAAGTTGATCAGCCTTTACATGCTCTTTAATATGGTCTTTATGAATAACTTTTGTATTACTAGGAAGTGTTCCTTGGGTTCTATTACTTAATGAATTTGCAATTTGTCCAATTGATTCTCAATATTTCTTATAGCAGCTCCTTGACTTTGTAACTGATTTTCCATTTGTAACCCCACTTCTTCTATAGACAACTTCTTATCCTTAAATTGTTGATTACTATTGAAACCTGGAGGATAGATAGGTCTATAATTACTATTACCTTGATTGTTTCCGTTCCCCAATGGGTTTACTCGGTTGCATCCCCATTGCTGATTAGTACCACCCAAATTGTTATTCCAGTTAAAATTAGGATAGTTTTTTCAACCAAGATTATTGTTATTCGAATATGGGTTACTTGACTTGTTACTAATAGCATTCAAATTCTTAATTGATGCTTGAGAATCTACCATTTGGCCTAATGATTTCTCTTTAATCATTGGATTTTGTTGAGAAAAATCCATTCAAAATTGGTCTATCTTCCTTGAAATTGTAGCAACTTGATTTGATAACATGGCAAAAGCTTCAGAATCATGAATCTTTGCTACCTTTCTAGGATGTTACCCTTTTAGAAGTCCTTTGAAAATTATTTGTAGCCATTTCTTTAATTAAAGCATAAACTTCATGAAATGGTATAGACATCAATGATCCACCAACAACAACGACGATAATATATCTAAGAGATCTAACTAATTCGTTATAAAAAGTTTGAATAATTAACCAATCTCGCACAACATGGTGTGGACGCTTTCTTAGAATTTCTTTAAATCATTCCCAAGCTAAATAAATGGATTCCCCTTCAAACTAACAAAAAGATATAATATCATTTCTAAGCTTTGCAATTTTATATGGTGGAAAATATTTAGCAAGGAAGTTCTGTGCTAAATTACCCCAAGTTCTAATAGATCCATGTGCTAAAGAATTCAACAATATCTTATCCTTATCCCTAAGTGAGAATGGAAAAAACTTAAGCCAAATAGCATCATTAGAAACACCGTCATATTTAAATGTAGTACACAATTCTAGAAAATTGATAAAATGTAAATTTGGACCTTCCGTTGGTGATCCCCCAAAATGATTATTAGATGTCATTTGGATAATAGCAGGTTTAAGTTCAAATAAATTAGTAGCTACAGCAGGATTTTGAATACTACCATGAAGTTCATCCGCTATAGGGTTTGCATAATCTTTTAAAGGTCTTAATTCATAATGAATTTCAACATTTTGATTAATTTGATTTGCCATTTTTTGAAATTTTAAATTTTTTCTGTATTTTAAATTTTTAAAATATTTCTAATAGTTCATTCTAATTCAAAATTGTAAAACATAAGTCCATCAAAACCTGAACTTCGCATAAACTATTACAACACAACAATAAAAAAATGAAAAGAAAATAAAACACACAATAACAAATATGGTTTAAATAAGACTTTATAAAAATAGAAATTTTGTTTTTCCAAAACTTCATTTTAATTTATCTTTTAAATTCAAATCTAAAGAAATTTTGATTTTTCTTTTATTTGATTCCCAGGCAACGACGCCAAAAACTTTATCCCAATTCTCTTTACTACTTTTGACTTCACTTAGAGTCGATGTCTAATCTCTCTTTAGAATAGCTAAGAGTCTAGCCATAATACTCTCCATGTGACTTTCTTATAGTCTTGGAACCCTTCCCCATAGAAATTCAAACCTTTTTCATTTCACCGAGATTTTTCATTTGCTTAAGGCCTAACCTCCAGCTTTTGGGAGGAAGAGACCAAGCATAAGGACGCTCGGAGGAAGTCTTCAATAGATGGTCAGACCTTAGGATTTACCCTGAGAGGTCCGGAGCTTCCACGACACACACAACTTACTCGTACAAACCTAAACAAAGCACAACCCACTTTGGTCCCTTACTTTTTGGAAGCTCATGTGCGTGGTTTTTCTGAGGTCTTAGTCCCGAGCTAAGGGTTTGGCTAGTACTACCACATGGAGGACCAAATGTGGATTTTCCTTTGGTCCATGGCTCAACCTAAACAATCCCATACTACTCACCTCTCATCAACCTCAATTTTTCCAGAATTTCAGTTTTTTACCACTTGTCCCGAAATCTACTCAAAATACCCCTAAACCTCAATTTTACTCAAAATTACCCAAATTACCCATTTTCTCCAAAATTTATTTCAAAGTATTACCCACCACTCAAATTGACAAAATTTACCCAAATTTACCAAAATTTCCAAAATACCCCCAAAATTTGCAAAATTACCAAAAAACTCCTCCTAGCCAAAAAATCCAAAAAATTCAAAAATTCCTAAAAATTCCCAAAACCTCCTAAATATTCCCAATTTTATTTCTCTCAACTACCATATGACTTAATTTGACCAACTTAGGCCAATTTAACGAAAAGCCCTAATTTGACTCATTTAACCTAAAAATGCTAAAATCAAACCCAATGTCCACCCAATTGACACCAATCTTGCCCAATTGCTACCTCAAACTTTAATTAAACATTTATAGCCTCAATCTAAACCAAATCCAAACCCAATTTGACCCACATTTGAGCTCAATTTCACTTAAATTCCAAAATCCTCAATTTTGACCAAATGACAATTTCCTTTCAATTTGGATTCTAAAATTCTCGTGACACTGCCATAAACCAAATTAAACATTCAATTGCCCCCCCAATTTGAGCTCAAGTCTCATCCGAACCGAATTTAAACCAAAACCCCCAATTTTGACCCAAATTGAGCATGTGTCTAAATTTTACCAAATTGAATACCCTAACCCTAAAATTTCCATCCAATTAATATTAAGAACTCTTCCTAACATCCCCATGGACCATTTGGAACCTTCAATTGGCCTTGGGCCCAACACTAGCCTAACCTAAACTCAAACTAGCCTAACTTACCCCAAATTGTCCAAATACCAAAATTACACCAAATAGAACCCCCAAACAATTTCAAAACCACTCCAATCCCTTTTTCAAACCCTTTGTGACAATCATTTTCATCAAATTGCTCAATCAAATGGGTTTAACCAAATCTCAAACCAAACCTAGCCCAACCTAAATCCAGAATGACCTAAATTGAACCCATGACCCTATGGTACCTAAATTGAAACAAATTGACCAAATTGGCTCCACCACAGCCCACCTTTAGACCCCAGGGACCAGCCAAAACCCACTAGACCCAAGATAATTGAGCCATGGACCAAAGGTCCTTCACTTCGGTCAACTCTCCCTCAACTTTTTGGCTAAAGAATTACTCTAAGTAAACTACCCATCATGGCAGCCCATTAAGCATCATTTAAACCCCTCTTACCTCTCATCAGCCTACCAGCCACTTTTCTTGTCCTTGTCGGCTTCCCTAGCTGCCAAAACGGCTGAGCATGAGCACCCCCATACCCCTTTAAATTCAAAATTGAGCCTTGTCAGTGAGGCATCACCTCATTGATTAATGGCTCTACACTGCTCTCCACATAAGCAACATAAAGCACCCAAACTGAAGCCCTAAGCTCCACCCATTAGTTGTGGCTATAAAAGCCATCCTTCACGACCAAGAGGGGTTGCTTAAATTTTCTTAAGAAAACTCTACCAAAACCTCACCAGAGCTTCCCTGTGACCTCCTGAGTGCAAACCCACCATCCTCAGCCATTTAACCCCATTGTCCAGAGTTAATTTCCCCATTTAAATTCTACCCAAAACCAGGACACATTTCACCACAGCTCCACAGTGCACCAAACTCAAAATAATTACACCCAAACCTTCACAGTACTGAAAAAAGAGGATCTCCCATTAAAGCCCGATCACAGAGAGCCTTTGTACCAGACATTGATTAACACCTGAAATCAGCCTTCGTCGAATTCAGGTCTAGACATTTCACCACAGCAAAAAGCTTCTGGAGGTTTGTTGGGACCAACCGAAGCTGCCGCAACTATTTAATTGAGGCCTCCCCTCTCACACAAAGGTATTGAACCTCACATTCCACCTGAGCTTATTTCAATTATCCATACATGTTGAGCCATTTTCAGGCTAGGTTAGCTGTATAGATAGGTTTTTCTAGGTCAGATAAAGCTCTAAGAACAAACCCCATGTGATTTTGTTGAGACTAGCTCAAGTTCTTAAGTCTAGAAGATGGAGGGCTCAAGGAAAGAACTAGGTGAAGACAATGACCTAGCCGTTCGATTGCGTGTGTATCAAATGGAGGGCTGATATTGCCCTGGACGGGAGATCTTAACATAAAGCGCGACCGAGTGGTAGCTGAGTCAGAAGGCGGCGTCAAATGGCGGAGCGATGTGTAGCGCTTCAGATCTGTTGAGGATGAGGGGGCCCCGTGTGGTTTAAGTAGGAAATTAGGGATATTTTGATTTATTTAAATTTAGTTAACTTTAAAATCCATAATTTAGCATAGGAAAATAATAAAAATAAAAGAAAAATACCTTAATGCTTAGTTAACAGAGGAGAACAATGTGGAAATAATTTGATGTTTATTTGATGCATGTTTTATTTTTAACTAAAATACACTCTAAAGTGTTTTAATTCTCCATTGGCTTAGACATGTCACTATGCCATGAAACATAGATTTTTGATCTCTCTATCTTAGGGAATCTTCCCTGATTTTTCCAAAGTCAGAGGTGATCTCTAGATAAAGATCTATATTTTCAAATTACTATGTCTATTTTGGTATAATAATTGTAATAATTATAATAATGATCAGAAAAATACAAAGTAAATTTTAGTAGGTTACTTATGACTAGAGGACCTTACGAAAAATGTAAACTTGGTCTAACTCATCAAGTATAACCGTAATAGTAATTAAGACCTAAAACTCAAATAAAGATAAATTAGATTAAATATAAATGTAAATAAACGAAGAATAACTATCCACTACCATTTTAGGTCAGGGAAACTCCCCATAAAAATTTCAAGTCAAATGGAGTTAATTTAAATGCTTAAATGAATCTTTCAAATTAAATCACATTTCTCGAAATTATATATTTATAATAATTAAAATATACTTCAAAAAATTACCAAATTAAGTTTGGGAGTCCTCCACGATCAGAGGAGTCTTTGAAAATAAAATTACAATTAAAATATGATTTTCATTTTAAGAATTATTTTAATTTAAAATTTAATAAAATTCATAAAATTCATAAAATTCATAAAATTATTGGAAACATTCTAAATTATCTTTTAATCATTTTGGAACAATTGGGGTAATTTTCCTAACTTGATAAATGAAGATATTAAATATTAAAGGGTTAAAATAATTTTTAAAGGCTAAAAATGGAATTTCCCTAATTTTTCACTAAATTAATTCTAAAAATTTTAAAATAAATCAAAAAATATGAAATTTATTTCTCTGGGTTCCCTAACCTCAGAGAGATTAATGAAAAATTTAAAAGTTAATTTTCAAAGTGCAAACATTTAATAATTAATTAATATCCCACAAAGTAAAATAGTTCTAATAAGTAAATTAAAGCTTAATAAATCATGAAATTTCGTATACGTTGTCCGCTATTCTAGGTCTACCTCCAATAAAAATTTCAAAGCCAAAGGTTTTGTTTTGGTCAAGTTATTGAATATTCATTTAAAATCCCTATTTTTGCATTAAAATAAATATATAAATTAAATTAAAATTTGAAAAATCAAATTTTCTTCTTTGATGTTTTAATTGACCCATAAGTGGAGTCACATAAAAATTTTAAAGTCATTTGAGTTAAGTTTAAGGATTTATGAAGTGATAGAGGCCATTAGGGGCAAAAGTGTACTTTTGAAGAATCTAGTCTTAATCAATATTTAGGCTTAATTGAAGTGGGAAATGAAAAATAAATGAACTTAATTATTTTACTTTAATGATTGAAACATAAATGGATAATGTTAGAAACCCATCTCATTTTTCTCATATTAAAAAAGATAAAGTTTATGATTTAATTAATCAATATAACTTGGAGGAAAATTAAATTAAATGATCCTTAAGGTTAGGGGCTGGTTTTGGAAGATGAAAACCCACTAATCCAACAACTCCTTATTTGATGCTTAATAATAGCTCTTTGATTTGATAAGAATTATGTTCATACAGCTAAACCTTTCTAAACATCACAACATATACCCACTGAAATCTTAAGGGCTTGGTAGCGAGACTAGGCTTAATTGAAGAATTGACTAATAAGGATTAGAGAAGGAAATAGTTAATAACAAAAAAATTTTGAAACACTACAAGCCCCTTAAAAATTTGATTAAATTTTTTCTTAACTTATGTTTGCCTCTAAAGGACCCATTTACATAATTCTTAAGTAAAATATTAAATGTAAACTACCCCACCTTTGGGGATGATCAAAACATTAATTCACTATGTAAGGGTATAAAAACGATGAGTCATTTAACAATTATGATAAGTCCAAAATGACCTCAGGGAAGCCCAAATGAATTGTGAAATGTCTAGGTACCTCCTAGGCCCTTTTCACAAATCCTCTGGACACCTTGTAGGACAACTAGGCCTATCACATTAATTAAATGAAGAGATTCCTTAAATGGATGAATAGGACCCACCAAGTTACGACATAGAGTTTGGTAAGCCTGTGACGAACCTATCTATAGGCTTTTACTTTCAAGAAAATTATAAATATTTATTACAAAAGATACTAACGTTTCATGTGGCGGAACGAGAAAACTCTTCAGGTACGCTTTTATAGTTTACAGAGCTTTATTCTCCGGCACTTTCCTTATTTTTTCTTGCTTATGAGCTTTCATGTTAAACAATGAATCACCCTGCATGAAAACTAAAACTTCCAAAATAGTCACAAAACCAAAACCAAAATCAAAATAAGATAAAATTTTCCTCCACAACAGTCAAAATATAAAACAACTCAAAATTTAGTCACAAACAAAACAATATCATTATTACAATTAAATTAAAAAATCTATGTCAGATGATCGGGAATATCTCGGAGGATACAACCTATGGTTGTTAATGGGATTTCTCATGGTCTGAATGAAAGTATGGAACTCATTAAGTTGAGTTTAGTAAATTCATCTGGACTAAGTGAATCCAAAGAAAATAGTGGTGTCGGGATGATGAAACCGTGGGATCTTAACCGGTTCCAGTAATCAACTTAAATATTGTTCCATAATAAAAGGTTAAGACACCTCGATTTAAATATTTCAAAAACATGACACTTCTCTTCTCTGTTTAATTGAAACTTCTTTAAACTAAAACTGTTATGACAACGAGCTTGGAGCATACGCATTGGGCAGTATGGCCATCTTCAACAGCAAAACTCCTTAGAAATTAAAACAACAAGCCATAGGACTTCGAGGTAGTTTTCCTAATGCAGCATAAACCCTCACTTTTTCCCTTAAGGCTTTTGCACTTCGTGCAATATAAGCCCTAACTCGTCATATGTTCTGAGGTTGTGATCAGTTATGACATAAATTCTCTTATCTTCCAGGCTATTCACATGATCAGCATTAAGTGAATGTGATCCCTAAATAATAAAATCTGTAGGATGAAACACCAAATAGTTATCTCAAATTAAAGCCAAACCTTAATATAGTTCGACAAAAACACCACGAACTCCCTTGGATCTATGTCTTTCCCCAAGTCTCTCTTTCCTTTGGATTCCTACAAAAATTGTTCTGAAATTTGAGCCATTGACCTATTGGATTTCCGATTATCACATTTTCTTAAAGAAACCTACCCTTTGGAAGTCATGAGTATAATATTTCCTGATCTATATTGAGAGTTTTTTTAGGTGACTTCAATTATTGAAGATGTAATTAACTATAGAGGCTTGCCCTTATAGGAATCCTAAAGACCCCATATTAATATAAACCATATCTGATTCCATCATATTAGATAGAGGAAATTTTCGGTCAACAATGGTTCGCATACCAAATGGATTTCATGAAATCTTTTGTTTATTTGATCGAGCCTCACCACCAAGCAATGTATTTGTTCTTAGGGATACATACATGTCTTGTAATAAAGTGCTCGATTATTTAAACTATTATTTATATGTGATCGATTTAATTTCATATTTTTTTTCATGTTTAAAATATTATTTTAAAAAATCCATATATACCAAATAAAGTCAAAACCTTATTGTATAAATCAACATTGTATACTTTCCAAAAGTTTCAAATGTATCTGCGAAATGAAATTTTTAATGGCCGACAGTTTTTTGGCTACTTCGCTGGGGATTTATTTCTCTCTTCATTAAGATCAGGAAATGTTATATTTCTGTTGTTATACTTTACCCATTTCATTCTTAAGAAAGTACAATCATCTCTTCTCGATTTCAGGACCATCTGTTTAACCATCCTTAAACAGAAGGGTTCAGGAATCTTTTTAGGATTCTTCCTGATTTTGTGGAGTCGGACCCCCGAGAAGTGTGTTGGTGAATAAGTTTCACCAAGGCAATGTGCGTCATGAAGGGGATCCCGGACAGGGTCTCGTACTTCACCTCCTCTTTTTACCTCCCAGGTCTAATCCTATCATCGGCAGATTGACCCATCCCTCCTTAAAATCTTAAGAGTCCTTATAATAAAAAAATTTACAAGCAAGATAATAATAATAATAAATATCAAGATATAATGAAATTGTGCCCAGTTCATAGAATAACTTTCCTTTTCATAGTGTTTGCACTATGATTAAAGGGTTTAAGCCTTCGCTAATTTATGGAATTATTTCCCTTTGACAGTCAAAAGATGTCAACCCCTACACTAACTTTCTCCTGCAACTTGCCCACCTCCCGTGAGGCCTGCCTTGCAGCACCAATGATTCAATTCGGGACCAGCTTCAATGAGTTTGAAGTTGTACTTGGAAAAGCCCCGTTCGTGGTCGTGAAAGTTGCCACCCCCGAAGTCCAAGAACCATCTACTGAGTTTGACTTAAACTCCTATGTAATGTACCTTCTGCTAAGAAGGTGAAGATTACTACAACCCCGGTCAGGTCAATCCTCTCCGTGCCTAGGAGAGTTGTCACCCCTACCGCTACCGGTTTCGCCATCACCGCTCTTGCTTTCTCGTTTGCCAAAGGGAAAGAAATTCTGCATGAAGAAAATTCTGACAACGCTTTTCTTTCCCCGCTGTCAGTTTTTTAGAAAGTTTCTAGCTCTAGAGTTCCCCCTCTAACTAGATCTCAAAAGAGGAACCACAACCGAAGGGCCCTCAAAGCTGCCAGGGCACAAGTTATAAGTCTGTCATTGATTGATGAGATTCCTCAACAGGAGGAACTCTTTTCTTGGATATCTCTTCTCTCCTTCAAGAGAGTAGGTTCCATCTGTTTGTTGACACTACCAGAGACGAAAGCCTCCATAAGATTACTGTTACACTGCCATCACCACATGGCCATAATGAGGTGAGGGAGAGGCCCACACTCATCACCCGAGTTAACACCCTTCTCTGAAGATCAGCTGAAACGGAAAGATGCTTTGTGGTTAAACTCCTCAAAAGAATGGGATGTGTGATATCCCCTGAAATGAAGATAGAAACACATATGAGTGTTTGATATCACTACTAAAGATGAGGTTACTGTTGTTCCGACACCCGCAGTGTGCAAATAAGTCAAGTCCCGGCCGGGTCCGAGTAAACCAGCCACCGATGAGTATAAGGAACATCGTAAGAGAAAGAATGGGATAAGTTTATTCTCCTCTGTGCATGGTTTGAACCCTAGGGATCACACTTCCCCCTACTCTGAGGTCCCCACCGGGACACCTCCTCTTAAGGCCCCGACTTTTAAAAGTAAAGAGTGGTTTCCAAAAGTTGTTGCATAGGACATTTTGAAAAGTCTGTACCACCAGATGGATCATGAGTCTGATTTTCTCATTGCCACTACTACCGTTGCTTCTAAGTCAGTTACAGAAAAAATCGACAGTCGAGAAAAGCCCAGATATTTGAAGTTGACAAAAGATAGAACAATCAATGATAAAGTTTGAATGCTTCGAGCAGAAATTTCAGAATTAGCAAGACAACAAAGGTTGGATATCGATGATGAGGATTACTTCCTGTCAGATTACATGGACGAAGAATTCATGAAAATAAATATGGTTGAAACTAGGTCCACGTCATCTACGCATGATTCTCCTTGTGAGGAGAACACTATAGATGAGCTTCAAATGACCATTATGACAAGAGATGAACAGATTAACCATCTAGAGAAGAAAATGGATAAGATGACCGCCGCCATGACCGCCATGGCTACACTCCACGGACAGTCACAGCTACGATCACCAGCATCTCCGGAGGTTAACCAACCCGAGATTATACACATTGCAGACGAAAGAAGGGAAGTCCCTTCTAAGAATGAAGACAAAACTCCAAGTAAAGTTCCAACTCGTAGCCTACCGGAAAAGGATATCTAGAAAATAGTCGAACAACAAGTTCGGGATGTCTTGGCTCAGTCCAAAGGTGGAGCATCTGTTTCATGTCGTGCCTTACGCTAAGGTCTTCATTCCCCCAACTTTCAAGACATTCGACGATACATGAAATCCTCATCAGCATGTGGCATACTTCAGAGCTATTTGTTGCAACATAGGAGGGAGTGAAGCATTGTTATTCCGGTAGTTTGTCAGCATCATTTCAGGAATAGCATTTGATTAGTATGCCGAGCTTCCCAATATATCATTAAAGACATTCACAGAGATGGAAAACATGTTCGCGAAGAGATTCGCCAGTGTCGAGCACTATGTTACCATAAGAGATCTCATAGTGGAACGACAGAAGCCTGAAGAGACTATGGCTGACTACATCTTGAGATGGAGAAACTTAAGCATGAAGTGTGAGCCTCAGCTACAGGAAAAAACACGATCGAGATACTACTCAAAAGTATTCACAGTCTCGTGGCTTTCATACTTATGGGTCTCACCATCAAGTCCTTCGAGAAGCTACTCAATAAGGCCAGCAGTTTACAAGAGAAAGTCAAGCATATGGAGCCTACAGAGAAAGTAGAGAAGTCAAGACCGGTCAAAGCGTACGAAAAGAGATCTGCTTAGTGGCAATAGTCAATAAAGGAAAGAAGCCAATGAGAATTCAGGTCGAGCAGTCATCGCAGCATCACAGTCTGTCCCTTCAGTACAGTCAGTCTCAGCAGTATGCTCAGCCTCATGAACTGCAGAGCAGTCAGTCTGGTTAGCAGCATAGGTCAAACAGAACAGGTGAATGAAGGGGTCCGACAATGTCAGAACGGCTATGTAGAAATTACCCTTTCAAAGAAGATGTTGTAGCAAAGATGTTCAAAACTTTGATGAAGAAGCCCGAGTTCAGATTGCCCGAGCTGAAGAAGCTGGAAGAGATAAACAAGAAGGGTCAACCCAACTTTTTCCCCCACCACAGTATGCTCGGCCACACCATAGAAAACTGCTTCAGCTTTAAAGATTGGCTCAAAAGAAAGTACAAAGAAGGGAATATAAAAATACCGAAAGAATAATTGAAAGACCCTGAAAGGGGTTCTATAAATGTGATTTCAGCTGAGCCAATCTCTCAGATTAATCCATATGTCGGCAAGAGTATATGGAGTACGATTTGGAACGAGCTCAAAAGAGTCCTAGATTAGATCCAATCTAGTTCAAAGAAAGCCACTGCCCGGAATCCACAACCAGCTCAGCCTATGACAAGGACTACACAAAAAAAAACTATCGCAGCGAGAAAGAAAGAAAAAGGTGATCACAAATGAAATTAAGGATGATGTCGTGAAGGGTAGGATGGGGGTTGCCTCTGCTAGATTGGTTGTCTCAAAATCGAGAATGAACCCCTTCAACCCATGACTTTGTATGATTATCTTTATGCCCCTTGAGGGTCTCATAATGATAATAGAAATGGTTTTAACTATGTTCTTACTATCTCTAGTGACGACGTAACTAATCACAACCTATCTAACCCCAATTTTGATTCCCAAAATAGTCCTCAACCTATCTCTAGATTTAGCATCATTTTTAAATTTCTTAATATATTTGTTATTCAATCCATTGGGTAGAATATTGCTAACTATGTAGTTAACTATATCTGCATACCAAGGTGTTTGGCATCCTTGAATAACATATAACTGTTCATCAGGAAATTTCTCATTTATATTTTCTTCAATAAAAATATCATTCTTCATTCTAGAGAAATGATCAGCAATTTGGTTGTCAGTTCTTTTTCTATCCACTATTTGAAAATCAAATTCTTGTAGAAGTAAAACCCATCTTATCAGTCTAGGTTTAGCATCTTTTTTTGACATTAAATATTTAATAGCAGAATGATCAGTATGAACTATGCATTTGGTACCAAGAAGATAAGGTCTAAATTTATCAAAGGCATAGACTATAGCTAAAAGCTATTTTCAGTAGTAGCGTAATTTCATTGAGTTTCAGTAAGAGTTTTACTAGCATAATATATAACTTTGAAAATTTTTTCATATTTTTGTCCCAATACAGCTCCAATTGCAAAATCACTTACATCGCACATTAATTCAAAAGGTTTATTCCAATTAGGTGCAATAATTATATGTGCAGTTATTAATTTTTCTTTTAAAATATTGAAAGCATTAAGACAATCTTCATTAAATTCAAATTTAGCTTCTTTTTCCAATAAATAACTAAGAGGTTTAGCAATTTTAGAAAAATCCTTTATATATCTTCTATAAAATCCAGCATGTCCCATAAAACTTCTCACATCAGTAACAGTAGTAGGTGGTTGCAGTTCAGCAATAATTTTCACTTTTGCTTGATCAACTTCCATCCATTTTTGTGAACTTTTGTGACCAAGTACAATGCCTTCTGTGACCAAAAATTGACATTTTTCCCAGTTAAGAACTAAGTTTGTTTATTAACATCTTTTCAAAACTTTGGATATATTTTCCAAACAAGATTCAAAAGAAGTTAAAAAAAACTAAAAAATCATCCATAAATATTTTAATTCCTTTGTCAATCAAATCACAAAATATTAACATCATACATGTTTGAAAAGTTGCAGGTGCATTACATAAACTGAAAGGCATTCTTCTAAACATAAATGTTCCATAAGGACTTGTAAATGTTGTTTTCTCTTGGTCCTCAAGAGCGATATGTAATTGATGATAACCAGAATATCCATCCAAAAATAGGAATATGATTGTCCATCTAATTTATCAAGCATTTGATCCAAGAAAGGTAAAGGAAAATGATCCTTTCTAGTGGCATTATTTAATTTCCGATAATCAATGCAAATTCACCATCCAGTAACTTGTCTTGTAGGAATTAGTTCATTTTTATCATTGACAATGACAGTTATTCCTCCTTTCTTCAGAACACAATGAATAGGACTCACCCATTGACTATTCAAAATAGGATAAATAATTCCAGCATCTAACCATTTTAAAATTTCTTTTTTAAAAATCTCTTTCATAATAGGATTTAATCTTCTTTGAGGTTCAACAGTTGGTTTAAAATCTTCTTCCATTAAAATCCTATGCATACAGATGGAAAGGCTTATTCCTCTTATATCAGCAATAGTCCAACCAAAAGCTTTCTTATAATTCTTTAACACTCCTATTAATTTTTCTTCTTGATCTAAGATTAGTTTAGAAGAAATAATAACAGGTAAAGTTAATGTATTTCCAAGAAAAAACATACTTTAAATGTGCAGGTAACATTTTTAATTCTAGTTCAGGGGCTTATTTAATCGAGGGTAAAAGTATATCATTTTGAGTTATGTCTAAAATTTCTTAGTTATCTTTTATATAATGAGTTTCTTTAAATAATTCTTCTTCTTTTAGTTCTTCATTTTTGTCAGTTAATAATTCAATTTTTTCTTCAGAAATGACTTTATATTTTTCTTGATAATATTTTTTAATTATATAATCAATAATATCCATTCGATAGCATTGTTCTTTATCAAGGTACTTCATTGATTTAAGGACATGAATTTAATCTCTTTATCATTAACCCTCATAGTTAATTCTCTTTTTTGCACATCAATCATAGCTCGTCCAGTAGCTAGAAAAGTTTTCCCAAAAATAATAGGTATTTCTTTATCTTCTTCCATATCAAGCACAATGAAATCCACAGTGTAAATAAATTTATCCACTTTAACAAGAACATCTTCTATAACTCCTTTATGGTAAGTGATAGAACTATCAGGTAACTGAAGGGTTACAGTGGTGGGAGTAATCTCACCTAAAATCAACCTTCAAAAAATAGAAAACGACATGAGATTAATACTTGGTCCAAAATCACATAAAGATTTTCCACAAAATTTTTCTCCAATAGCACAAGGTATAGTGAAACTTCCAGGATCTTTAAGTTTCTGAGGTAATTTCTTTTGAATTATTGCACTACATTCTTCACTTAATGCAACAGTTTCAAAAGCTTCAAATTTTTGTTTCTTACTTAAAATATCCTTCATAAATTTTGCATAAGTTTGCATCTGTTCCAAAGTTTCAGCAAAAGGTATGTTAATGGTAAGTTTTATAAAAATTTCAAAGAACGTAGAAAATTGATGATCACGCTTCTGCTGTTTTAATCTTTGAGGAAAAGGTGGTGGTGGTTTTTCAACTTCCAGATTAATAGGAATAACAGTCTGATCTTTACTAGGAGAAGGAGTTTCCTTAGGTTTTTCAATCTCTTCAACCTCAATCTAATTTTCTATTTCATTCTGAATTCTTTCTTTTAATTCCTTTCCACTTCTAAGTTGTACAGCTTTAACATGTTCATGTTCTTTTCCAGTTTCTTTTGGATTGATTTCAACATTACTAGGAAGTGCTCCTGGAGGTATGTAATTTATTAAATTAGAGATTTGTCCCATTTGATTCTCAATATTATGAATAACAGTGTTTTGATTTTGTAATTGATTACTCAGTTGTAAAATTAATTCTTCTATAGATAACTTCTTTTGTTGATTATTAAATCCAGGAGGTTTATAGTTTGAATTTACTTGATTGTTCTAGTTTCCAGTTGGATGAGATTGATTATTACCCCATTGTTGTTATGAATTATTCCAGTTAAAATTAGGGTGATTTTTCCATCCAGGATTATAATAATTTGAATAAGGATTATTTTTACTAGCAATAGCTTGTAAAGTTTCAATAGTTTGAAAATCTTCCATATTAGCAGAATTATTATGTGATACATTGATAGCAAAATTATCTAATTTCTTAGATATTGCAGCTACTTGTGAAGCTAAGATAGAAAAGGCTTTGTTATCATGAATACTTGCCATTCTTTTAGGAATAATCCTTTCAGAAGGCCATTGAAAATTATTGTTAGTCATTTCTTCAATTAAAGTATAAGATTCTTCAAATGATTTAGCCATTAAAGAACCTCCAGCAGCAGCATCAATAATTGATTTCAATGATCCAATAAGTCTGTTATAAAATGTTTGAATAATTAACCAATCAAGTAAAGCATGATTAGGACATTTTCTTAAAAGTTCTTTAAATCTTTCCCAAGTTTCATAAATTTTCTCCCCGTCAAATTGACTAAATAAAGTAATGTCATTTCTTAATTTAGCAATTTTAGAAGGAGGAAAATATTTAGCAAAGAACTTTTGTGTCATTTCAGCCCATGTTTTAATAGAACCTGTTGCTAATAAGTTTAACCACATCTTTGCTTTATCTCTTAAAGAGAAAGGAAAGAGTCTAAGTCTAATAGCATCATCAGAAACATTGTTATTTTTAAAGGTAGCACAAAGTTCTAAAAAACTAGCAAGGTGTAAATTTGGATCCTCATTTGGTGTTCCCCAAATTGATTATTTTTAATCATTTGAATAATAGAAGATTTAAGCTCGAAAGAATTAGCATCTACGGTAGGTATTTGAATACCATTATGAAGTTCATCAACTGTAGGGTTAGCATAATACCTTAATGGTTTGTAAACATTTTGTTCATTAATTTCAATTGGATTTTGTAAATTGTATTGTAAATTAGTCATCTCTTGATATTTTTGAATTTTTTTTCCTTTTTTAATTCTTCTAATAGTTCTTTCTAATTCAGAATCTAAAGGTAATAATCCTTCAGAACCATAATTAAGCATAAAAAGTAAAAAATAAAAAGTAAAATAAAATAACAAGAAAAAAATCTCTACATACTTTTTTTTATTTTTGTTTTTATAAATGTTTTTGTATTTTATATTTTTGTATTTTGAAAATAAAATAAATAAATAAAATAAAAATAAAATACATATTTAAAATTTAAAAATTTGCCCTCCCTAACAACGGCGCCAAAAACTTGGTCCGCTGTCCGCGAACAACGTAGTATTCTATGCTCTCAAAAATATGTTATAGTCAATACTTTGACCCAAATAATAATAGCGGCTAGTGTATATAAATATAATTTTATGGAAAATATTTTACACACTAGAGGTACTACGCAAGCATACGTATCGTTTCGAAGTAATATAGGGCTTTATATAAAGCACCAGTATCGATCCCACGAGGAGGTTTATTGATTTTTAAATATTTAAATTTTATTTTTATGTATTTCTTTTAAAGTTTTAACTTTAATATTTAATTTACTAAAAGCAGAATTAAAGCAGTACTAAAATAATGAGAGATGTAAATAATAAAAAGAAAACAACTTTCTTCCTTTCAATTAATCCAAGACTTTTTAGATAATATAATATTCGTGGAGAATATAAATTTATGGTATTGTGCTAAATAGAAGCAGTCCTATTCTTTACCTTCGCTCGATTGTATAAAGAACATTGGCTAATCTTTAGATCAGGTCTGGATGTATTGTTAGTAGAATGGGTTAATCTAGGCTCACACTACTAGATGTCCAAGGGTGGCTATGGTCGGCCCTACTAGTGACCCGTTCCCTCTATATATAAACCGAATTACAAGAATTTAGTCTGTCGCTCTAAAAACTTATCAGTTCTACGCCCATTGAATAATATTTTCCTATTTATTTGCACTTCACCTTGAATACCCCGCACAAGGCCTTCGACTACCCAAGGATTCATGTGATATCTACTAGTTAAGAGTTCATCTCCTTCTAGGTCTCAAAACTCTTCAACAGATTATAACAATTTAAATGGCCAATTTAAATTGTAAATTAAGATCCGGTATTAATATCATCACAATATTTAAAACATATTTTAGTTTCTAATTCTCCAATGAATTTTTGATTATCTTATTTATCTTTTCATAATTGAAAGGAGAAAGTAAAGTAACTACTGAGAACACATTGAATATAATAACAAAACATATAAATAAAACTTTGAATAAAATTACAAATACTTATCTCAAGTGTTTCTCCAACTGAACCTCTGATTCCTACTGACTCCAAAGCGAAATAGATTTCAAAAGCACCAACTCTTCCAAACTCTCAATACAAACTCTAAATAAAATAAACTCACTAATTTATGAAGGATAGTAAACTAAAAGTATGGCCCTTAAAATTATCTCTCTAATTTTTGGATTTCTTTTTGGGCTACATGGGGTGGGCCTTTTTCTCTGTAGGAATAGCCTCCTATTTATAAGCTTCAAGGGTTGCCTAAGGCACCTCTTTAAAATGTGTCCATGTTCATTGAATCTTCTAGAAAGTGTGCCTGGCGCCTAGGCACCGACATCGCAGTGCTCAGGCGCCGGACTCCGCATCTAGTTCTTCGCACCTCTTCACTTTGGATCGCACCTCTTCGTGATCCAAAACCGTTTCCAAGCGTCTAAATACAATTTATCACATGTCCTATAATCCAAGAATAACTGCCAATCTTCTATATGGTCCAATAACCACTCTAACCATCAAAATAACTGTCCAATGTAGTTACAAAAACCGTCACAGATTTGGTTTTGAGCTGGCGCTTAGGCGCCGAATTCTGGTGCCTAGGCGCCAGGCTCATTATTTTGGCAATTTTGCATTTTGGCTCCATTTTTGCTCCATTTTTCTCCTTTTTTCATTCTTTTTCATCTTTTTTTCCTTTTCGAACATTTTTGCATCACCTACATCCAAAAAGATAAAATACCTTTCATTAAAGCATAATATCCTTAAAAATTTGACAAAAATCAAGGTATAAAAACAGGTATGTTTTTCATGGATCAGTATGCACGTAAAAAAGGAAACTAAAAAAAGGGAGAGGAGAGAACCTGAAGCTTAGAAGTTTACGACAAGCAAGGAAGGAGAACTTGGAGCTTACAAGTAAGGATAATTTGAGGTGTTGTAAGCTTGGAATGCTTCAAGGTTGGTGAGAGTGAGGGAGAGCTTAGGTTGGAGATGAATGAGGGAGAACCTGCAAGCTTTCCTCTTCTTTCTTTTTTTTTATAGCTAAGTGGGGGTTATGGAGGTGGTGAGAAAAGTGATGAATTATGAAGAAGTGAGAAAAATTAAAAAAAATGTCATAGTTTGTGAGGGAGAATAAAATAATGGAAAAGGGAGGTGAAAATCCAATGTGGATTTGGAACTTTGGGTAAGTTGGCTAGCTTGGGTTTAACCCCTTGGTCTAATGGGTAAGCTTGGTCCCAATATGGTTAGATCAACTCCTAAGATCCTCAAGTGAGTTTAGGTGAGGTCTAGTGGTTTAATGTTTTATGAATGAGGATAATTCCAAGTGAAGGAAAAGAGGGAGTGGTCACCTCCCCTTGCCATTCTTGGTAAAATTTACCTTTGGATGGTCATGAGAGGGTTCGCATGCCATGTTATGATGTGTATGAGCTTATGGAAATGTTTCGTGTAAAAAGAAACTAAGATTTTTATGAATTTTGAAAAATCATGTCATGGAGCCCTATTTTTGGAAAGTGTCATGTATGCATGTAAAAAGTTGGTATGATGTCATGATGAGATGATTAAAATGGTATGGAATGATAAGAAGATGGAATGATGACATGTGGGCTCAATTTTGGGCTTTTAAAATTAATGAAGTGGGCCTTTAAACATGCATATGGGTATGGGCTTCTAATATGCATGAAAAGATTTTGAATTTTTGCAATTAATCATGGGATGATCAGATTGAATTCGGTTTGGTTGAAATTAGGTTTATACATGTTGAATTTTGATTAGGAAGTGAAATTTGGGGAAATGATTGACCATAAGGTTTAATTTGGAGAAATTGGGTCTTTTTAGGTCAAAATTGGGGATTTTGATTTTAAAAGAATTTAGGTGAGATTTTGATCAAACTTTGGGTCAAATAAATGTTAAATTTGGTTTATAAATGTGTTATGAAGAATTTTGAACAAATTTGGGGTGATTTGGAGTTGAAATGAGTTAAAATTGTGTACTTTGAGCATAACGTTAATTTTGGGCAAATTGGTAAAATTGAGGTATGTGATATTTGAAGAAAATGAAAATGGGAATATTTTAGAAATTATGGAATTTTTTGGGAATTTTTGGAATTTTTGAAATTTTGGGCTAAGTGGGGTATTTAGGATATATGGGGGTTATTTGGAGTGTATTGGGTTATTTTGGTAGATTTAAGAGATGGGAATTGTTTTGAAATGATTTTGAGGAATTTTGGGTAATTTTTTGGGAATGTTGGATGATTTTGTAGTTATAGGGGCAATATAGGTAATTTTGGGTAAGTTTGGGGAACCAGGGTCAATTTTTAAAATTTTGGAGAAATGAAGGGGGCTTCAAATAGGGAAGAATGGAACCATTTTATTGGGCTCAAGATTGAATAGAAGTGATTTGGAATGGAGTTAGGGTCTAGGAGCATGAGCCATGGACCTTAGCCAAGTCCAATCATTTTGGGACTAAGTCTAGCCAAAAAAAGGTAACCACTTTATGATCCTTCACATATTAACCCTAGCCATCTTAATCAAAAGACTAGTGGCTTTGGTTCCATCATTTGAGTTTCATAAAGGGTAGAAAGAGAAGAGTTTAATGTTTGGGTTAAATGGCTTAGGGGGGTGTGTGTGTGCAAGAGAAGCTTAAGTCATTCAAGGTTACCATAAGTCCAAATACTCCTATGGGAACTCACAATTGGTTGCCCATGTGGTGGTTTTAACCATCCAAGATGATTTACAGGTTTGTAACCATCTATGTGGGTCCCAAGAGGAGTTAAGAAGTGGCTGAAAATTTCTAAATGGTGGGTTCCAACTCTAGTCGTCTAGGATATTCTAGGAGATGTCCTATTGCTAGATCCTAGGCAGTAAGAGGAAGACCAGACCTTACCAAAAATGAGGTCAACAAATGGACACCCAAGAGGTGTGGTGTGCTGACCAAGCACACCTCACGTATTGGCATTGACCGAGGAGATCAGCAGACCAACATAAGCTTTCCAAGCTTACACACTCAAAACAAAACAAAGAGGGTTCCTGCTGGAGAGTATCAGGTAAATCTCTGAAACTGAAGATTCCAGAATTCTCGCTAGGGATTAAGAGGGTGAGTTTCAGATTTAAGAGTTACAAATTTGATTTTTAAATTTCAAATTTCAAATTTGGGTTTGATTTACTTTGATTTTCTTTCGACTTCAAGTTTAATTTGATTTTAATTTCAATTTTAATTTCAATTTCAATCTTGGTTTTATGCAGAGAAAAGAGTTGGGAGAAGGCCTACCTGAAAACATTTGTATGCTAGGAAGAAAGTAGGACTGAGCTTAGTCCAAATGTGTATGCTGAGAAAGAATAGGACGAAGCCTATCCCAAATGTGCTGAGGAAGAATGGAACAAAGCCTATCCAAAATGCAAAGTGTTTTAATTTCAATTTAGTGCTGAGAGGATTAAATATTGAGAATGTTGAGAAAGGAGTAGGACTGTACCTATCCCGAGTGCTGAGAATTGCTGAGAAGGGAGTAGGGAGGAAGCCTATCCCGAGTACTGAGAATTACTGAGAAGGGAGTAGGATGGAAGCCTATCTCGAGTGCTGAGAATTGCTGAGATTGCTGAGAGTGCTGAGATTGCTGAGATTGCTGAGAGTGCTGAGAATGCTGAGATTGCTGAGATTGCTGAGTTTGCTGAGAATGTTGAGTGCTGAGATTGCTGAGAAAGGAGTAGGACTGTGCCCATCCCGAATACTGAGAACCGCTGAGAAGGGAGTCGGGCGGAAACTTATCCCAGGTGTTGAGGATTGCTGAGAATATGTTGAGAATTGCTGAGATTGCTGAGAGTGCTGAGATTGCTGAGTTTGCTAAGAGTGCTGGAATGCTGAGTGCTGAGATTGCTGAGTTTGCTGAGAATGTTGTGTGCTGAGATTGTTGAGATTGTTGAGATTGCTGAGAAAGGAGTAGGACTGTGCCCATCCCCAATACTGAGAACCTCTGAGAAGGGAGTCAGACAGAAGCTTATCCCGGGTGCTGAGGATTGCTGAGAATATGGTAAAATTGCTGAGATTCTGTGAATACAGAGATTATGAAGAATTTTTTTAAGATTTGTCTTATGCTGAGATTGAGAAAGATCTTGCTGATATTTGGGAATGTAGAGATTTGCAGAGATTTATGAAGGCAGAGTCTGAAGAATTTTTGCTAAGATTTATGGATGTAGAGATTACAAAAATATTTTGTAAAGTGCAGAGAAGGTTCGTAGAAGAAAATCGATTGAGAGAAAATATGAAGGTGTTTCATATCTCGTTCAAAAAGAGTTGATCGAAAAAGTATTTTCTTGGGAGGGGATACGACCCCACGTCATCAGAACCAAATCGAAAACCTCATGGCTCCGTGTCAATAAAGTCGGTTGATCCTCTCTTAAACGAGGGAAAGAATTGAAGGGATATTGAACACAGCCTTAGACTGGGGAATTCAGATTAGAGAATCGGAATTTGGGTACCAATCTCGAAAAGAAAACTGAAATTTGGATACCAGTCTCAAAGAAGTGGCAATTGGAATTTAAGTACCAACCCTGAAAGTTGAAGATTTATTCATGAAGATTTGGATAAAATTTCATGAAAATTTAGCATACAAAAGTTTAGTAGAAGATTGGAATGGGACATGAAGACGTTTCATATAACGCAAAAAGTTGACCAAAGAGATCGATTTTTTGGGAAAGGGTATGAGTCCGTGCCATCAGAACCAAATTGAAAACTTCATGGTTCCGTGTCAACAAACTTAACTGACCTTCTCATAAGAGGGAAGGAATTGTAGAGAGTTGAAAGGATTTGAGCACAGCCTGAGGCTGGGGATTTTAGATTTTGAATTTGTTTTCTTTGTTTTCTTTTCTTTATTTGATTTTTTTTTTTGGAATTTTGTTTTGATTTAAATTTTGTTTTGATTTGAATTTTGTTTCATTTTGGTTTGAGGTTTATTTTGATTTGCATACACAATTTTTTTTTGTTTAATTTTGATGGATTCATTATTTTTTCAATTTTATTTGTTATTTTTTCATTCGTTTTTTATTCATTGGGGAATTTATTGTTGTTTATTCATTGTGAAATTTTATTGTATTTATTTTTTTGTTTTATAACTTTTCTTTTTGTTGTATTTTTTTATAAGGATTTGGACCCAGCTACAAGCAAGTGCGGTATTTGTATTTCGTAGAAGAAGGCTGTCTTTAAAACATCACAATGCGCAGTACTTCTTGAGGTATCGTTCACTAACTGAAGGCCCGTGTTTCGAAAATAACCCACTCTTCAAGGTACTATCAAAATTATTTTTTTTCAAGTACCTACAAAGAGGTGTTATTTCTACAGACACTACAGCTGAAAATGTTGTAACTTTCTAGCTCTATCGCAACGATCGTCGTTTCTTTGACACTAATATGTAAGGATTGTCCAAGTTTTCATTGAGAAGTTGCCCTGACACTCTTCAAATTGATGTTTGAGTTGTATTTGCTGGGTACTGAATGATATGACTTCAGGGATGAATTTCCATCAATTGCTAATAACAATACCCCTCTACTTCAATTCTTTCTTTCTGAGCCTAAGCAGATTTCAAAATCTATGCTCATGTGATTAGAATATTTTTCACTGTCCAAAGATATTTCTGAGCCAATTAATGACCGACCAAAAGGCATAAAATTACTTGACTCTCTTCAAAGCATAATATCAAACAAAACTTCTTAAGGTAGCTTTTTAAGTTTTATTAATCGAGAGATGATTAAGACACCAATTTTTTATTATATGTTTGCCTTAAGCTTCTTCTCAGGGAGCCTTCATGTTTTCTTTCTTTTTTAATTGAGCTTTTTGCTTTTTTTTTGCTCTCTATTTTGTCCTTTTCCATTGAGGATTACTATATCTGGTGGAGCACATGTTGAAGATTTTGAATGCCTGAATTGGGACACAAATTTTCATTTATGCTCATCTCAAGCTTCTCCTCATTTTAATCTTCACGAAAAAAAATTTTCCTTCTTTTTTTTCTTATTTTGTTTTTTGAGAATTACTGTATCTGGTAAGATATATTTATGTTAAAGATTTTGAATGTCAAAACTCCCCTAATTAATAAATCTGAAATGTTTTTTAACATGAATCCTGAGATATTATAACTCATCCAAAAGTCTAGACCCAATCACATGGCAGAAAATTAAAAGTCCCTTGATATCCCAGATCCATTACTCGTATTTCAACCACACTACTTCATTTCAAAATCTACTTAGGACCCAGTCTGAATTCCTTAAAGTAATTATGGCACTAATTTAATTATCCCCTGAAGTCAAATTCTTATTAAAATGCTGAAGTTTCATCATGTCTCACCCCTTCTTGATTGTCTTTTTGCTAAACTTTGAACGTCCTTCAGCGTCTTAGTATTTTTTTTATTTTTCTACGGCAGGAGGGTTGGGACCCATGACCCATCGTCGAGTTGTTGTATTTTTTATTGTTTTGAGGTGGGAGGGTTGGGACCCACTACCCATTATCCTTCTCACATCCTTTTTATTTGTCAATCCATGGCATTTGAACTTGTTGGCAGCTTCGTTGCGGGATAGACCTTCCGTGGAGGTGTAGATCGTCTTTTGAAGAACATTCAGAAGTCAGTGACGTCCTTTGCCTTTTAATTTCAGTGGTAATACTAAAGTTAACGTACTTGTCCTGTAAACTAGGTATCCTTTAAAATTTATTCGTGTGAATTTTTTTTTATTTCAAAATTTTGCATTTTGTTTTATTATTGTGTATTCGATGGGATTTGAGAATTTTATTTTGATTTGAAATTTTGTCGAAACTTTATTTTGTTTAGAGTTTATTGGAATGTTGTTAGAGTGAAATATCAGTTTGACATGTTTACAACAAGTCAAATCCAAAGAGAAATGAAGTATCAGATCCAGTATGAGATTTAGAGGAAGTTGAATTCGCTTTGAAGTCACATCAATAGATCGCTCCTATTCTAACACACATATTGGGGGTCTACCTCGCCTCTTTGGAGTGGTGGGGAGGATTCTGGAACCTCTCTGTTTAGGGGTGTCTAAACAGTGGCTCCAGAATCCAAAAGAAGTTGACTATACCCGTTCAAGACAGAAATGAACGTGGTATGCCAATGGAAAGAATGGTAGTTTGGTTCACAAGGGGCATGGACTCACTACCAATTTATGAAAGCAAAACCATCTGATCAAAATGGAGAGAGGAACTTTTGCCCAGCGAAGTCGCATAAATTATCAGCTATTAAAACTTTAATTGAAGTATATATAGTTTTAAATAGTTTTAAAAACAATGATATTAAGTAGTGAATTGATAAATCCACGAGAGTCTTGTAGCATGCACGGGAATAAATGTAAATTCCATTTTTTTTTTGAAAAAAATTTAGGTGTTAGAAATGTAAATATATAGAAATGGGTGGTATGCATGTAAAAAAGGAAAATAAAAAAAAAAGAGAGAGGAGAGAACCTGAAGCTTGGAAGTTCACGACAAGCAAGGAAGGAGAACTTGGAGCTTATGGGTAAGGATAAGTTGAGCTGTTATGAGCTTGGGATGCTTCAAGGTTGGTGAGAGTGAGGGAGAGCTTAGGTTGGAGAGGAGTGAGGGAGAACTTGCAAGCTTTCCTCTTCTTTTTTTTTTAGCTAAATGGGGGTCATGGAGGTGGAGAGAAAAGTGTTGAAATGAGAAGTAGTGAGAAAAATTTTAAAAAATGTCATAGTTGTGAGGGAGAATAAAATAATGGAAGAGAGAGGTGAAAATCTAATGTGGATTTGAAACTTTAGGTAAGTTGGCTAGATTGGGTTTAACCCCTTAGTCCAATGGCTATGCTTGGTCCCAATATGGTTAGAGCAACTCCCAAGATCCTCAAGTGAGTTTAGGTGAGGTATAGTGGTTTAATGTTTCATGAATGAGAATAATTCCAAGTGAAGGAAAAGAGGGAGTGGTCATCTCCCCTTGCCATTCTTGGTAAAATTGACCTTTGGATGGTCATGAGAGGGTTCACATGCCATGCTATGATGTGTATGAGCTTATGGAAATGTTTCATGTAAAAGGAAATTGAGATTTTCATGAATTTTTAAAAATCATGTCATGTTGCCTTATTTTGGGAAAGTGTCATGTATGCAAGTAAAAAGTTGGTATGATGTCATGATGAGATGATTAAAATGCCATGGAATGATAAGAAGATGGAATTATGACATGTGAGATCAATTTTGGGCTTTTAAAATTAATGAAGTGGGCTTTTAAACATGCATATGTGACCCAAGAGAAAAGGCCAAGATTTTCATGCTTATTTTACACTGATTTTGATGATATTGCACTTTAATGAATGGTATTTTTTGGTGTTTTTTTGTAGGTATGAAGAATTAAAGACAAGGGAATGAAAATATGCAAAAATGAGCAGATTTGGACCAAAAAGGACTAAATTATGCAAATTTGACCTAGGCCGCCGACGGCGAGGTCGAGGCTGTCGACGACGTGATTTTCCCGTGAGTTCAGAAATAATTATAAGGGAGGCCGTCGACGGCGAGGATCGAGGCCACCGACGGCAAGGATCGAGGCCACTGACGGCGGGGACTGTTTAAATGCATTGTTTCTAGAAGGCCTCCAATGGCGCCTCGAGGCAACCTGACGGCGTGGTCGACACATCTTTCCAGAAATACGTCGACTGTCGACGATTTTCGAAGGAGTGCCTTCACAACCCTTAGAGGCTCTTCTACAACTTTAAAAGGAATGAATTTAGGCCGAAAAAGGGCTCTTCTTCTGGTCTCTAAAGTGATTATTAATGAGTCCATAGTGTAAAAGAGAGTCTATTAGTGAGTTTAATTTAGTGAGTAGTGAGTTCAAAGAGAGAATTTGTAAGGAATTCTTCTAGGGATTGCAAGAGTGGAAGGGAAGTGAGAGAACTCTTCCACATTGACTTTTCAAAGGAGAATTCCGAGGAAAAGATCTAGAGAAACTTCAAGGAGTTTGCTTGGGGAGTAATTTGAGATAAGTAATGTTTTTTTTTTGTTTTTAGTGTGTATTACTTTACTTTATTATATGAAATCTAAGTTTTATTGCATCCTCTTCATGAATTCTGAGTAGTTGTTCTATATTTCTCCTGGTTTTAATGTTTTTGTGAAATGATTATATAATTAGTCTATTAAATAAATTATAAAAGAGGTTGTGATGGTACTATACCTAAACTTACTTTACTATACAAATTGGCCATTTGTATTGTTAAAATTCATGAAGAATTCTTAAGACCTGACCGTGTGCTAAGGATTCTTAACTTGTATGTATCTCATTTCTCTTTGCAAGGTAGACGGGTAAATCCTTGAAGGAAGAAGTGCAAATAAATAGGGAAATAATATTAATCGGGCGTAGAATTGGAGATTTTAGAGTGACAGGCTAAAATCCTCAATTCGGTTCTATCGTTTGGGTGCTGATGTGTAGATTGTTAGCCCTCAGGTGAGGGGAATGTGGGAGCTCCGAAGTGAGAGCCGGTATCCTCCCAGCCTAGCTACAGAATCAGTAACCATGCATAGGATTAGTCAATGTTCTTTATGCCTGGACCAAAGGGTAAAGAATAGGTATGCTCCTATTTGGCACAACTCATTAAAACTAATTATAATTATAATTTCACTTAAATATCTTAACTAAGGAGAAAAATTCTTTCTATTATCTATATTTGAACTTAACTCTAGTAGTATTAGTAAATTGTTAGTAAAACTAGTTTTTAATATAAGTTTCATATTATTAAAGATTACATATTAGTGATAGATAAGCATTTCGATTTAGTTATAATTTGGATTTGATTTTTATAATCCTAGTCCGTAGGCTTTAGTATATCTCTCTGTAGGATCGATATCCAGGACTCTATTAGAACCCTGTATTTCTTGAACGATATGTATACTTGCGTTTGAACGTAAATATACGATTTAAAGATTAAAATATTTAATTGTTACAAAAGTTAAAATTACGCTCCAAGTAAATTCTTTTGCACTGTTGCTAAGAATTTATATCTTTTAGTAGTAGTGTCGAATTCCTATATTTTAAAATAAATTTCAATTGGATAAAATCGCAGGGTGGTTCGAGATTTTGGCACCGTTACCGAGAAGAGATTTTATATGTTAAAAGAATATAACATAATTAGAGTAACGAACAACAATTTAGGACTGTTAGAAAACCATTTTAGAATTGCAACTTATTTAGTTAACTGTTTTTGTTGTGTACTGATTTCGAGTGTATGCACAAATTTGGTTCATAAAATCTTATACCTTACGATTCGGAATTAGAACGCACTGTTATGAGAATTAGAAAATTGAGAAAAGAGCCTATAAATTTTGAAATAATGGAAATCAACGTAAACAACCAAAGAATAGAAAATGAACAACAATCTAGACTATTAAAAGATTATGCTAACCCTACATTAGTTGAAATCCACTTAACTATTCAAAATCCTGGTGTAGCTGCTAATTCATTTGAGCTTAAACCTGTTATTATCCAAATGGTACAAAACAATCAATTTGGTGGAATTTCAAATGAAGATCCTAATTTACATCTTGCAAGTTTCTTAGAACTTTGTGGTACTTTTAAGTACGACAAAGTGTCTGATGATGCTGTCAGACTTAGACTTTTTCCTTTTTCATTAAGGGATAAGGCTAAAGCTTGGTTAAATTCGTTAGCACTTGAATCTATAAGAACTTGGGGAGAACTTTCACCAAAAATTCTTATCAAAATATTTTCCGCCATCTAAGACTGCTAAGCTTAGAAATGATATCACATCTTTCAGTTAATATGAGGGAGAATCGATATATGAATCTTAGGAAAGATTTAAAGAACTTCTTAAAAAATGTCCACATCATGCTTTACCAGATTGCTTAATTATTCAAACATTTTATAATGGATTAGTAGGATCTCTTAGATCTATAAGAGACGCTGCTGCTGGTGGATCACAAATGTCTAAACCTTTTGAAGATGCCTATGCATTAATAGAAGAAATGGTTACCAATAATTTTTAATGGTCTGCTGAAAGGGTAAATCCTAAGAAAGTAGCCAGCATTCATGATTCTGATGCTTTAACCAAGATATTTTCTCAATTTACTGCTCTTTCGAAGAAAATAAATCAATATGGAATGGCTCGTTCTAAAACACCTCAAGTGTTAGAAAAAAATTCATTAGGACAAATCATAGATGCTCAATCTTCATATGAAACAATAAATGCAATAACTAATAGACAAAATAATCCTTATTCAAACTACTATAATCCAGGTTGGAAGAATCATCCAAGTTTTAATTGGAATAACCAAAATAATAAAAATAATCCTCAATGGGGGAACAATTCTGTAAACCCATTAGGAAATATAAATAATCCAAGTAATTCTAATTATAGACCTTCTAATCCGACAGGTTTTTATAATAATTCACAATTCAAGGAAAAGAAGTTGTCCATGGAAGAAATAGTTTTGAATATGGGTAATAAATTACAAAATCAAGGAAATGCTATTAAAAACATAGAAAACCAATTAATACAAATTGCTTCTGTATTAAACAATAGACCTGTTGGAACTTTACCTAGCAATGTTGAAGTAAATCCTAAAGATCAAGGAAAAGAATAAATCAAAGCTATTCAATTAAGTAGTGGAAAATAGTTGGAAACAAGAATTCAAAAAGAAATTGTATTTGAAAAGGAAAAATAAGAAACTGAAGGAGAAAATGAAAGTTTATATCCTGATTTTCCTCTGAAAACTATGAAAATTATTGTTGAAAAACCACGTCCACCATTTCCTCAAAGACTTAAGCAACAAGATAAAGGAAAAAGATTTGCTAAATTTTTAGACATTTTAAAAAAATTGTCAATAAATATTCCTTTAGTTAAAGCTTTAGAACAAATGCCTGATTATGTTAAATTTATAAAGGATATACTCAAGAAAAAGAGAAAGTTATTCGATCATGAGGCTGTTGCACCCAGTGAAGAGTGTAGTGCTATAATTCAAAGAAAACTTCTTGGAAAACTTAAAGATATTGGTAGTTTCACTATTCTGTGTGCTATTGGTGAAAAATTTTATGGGTGAGCATTATGTGATTTGGGAGCTAGCATAATTTTGATGCCTCTATCAACTTTTAAAAGGTTAGAAATGGGAGATATTGCACCAACTTCTATAACTTTACAGTTAGCTGATTGATCTATTACACATCCTAATGGAATTGTAGAGGATATTTTGGTCAAGGTTTATAAGTTTATTTTTCTTGTGGACTTTATCATTCTAGATATGGAAGAAGATAAATAAATTCTAATCATTTAGGAAGACCATTCCTAGCTACCGGAAGAGCTATGATAGACATTCAAAAAGAAGAATTGACTATGGGAGTAAATGACCAAGAAATAACCTTTAACATCTCAAAGTCAATGAAATATCCATCAATAGAAAAAGATGATGAATGTTTCAGAATGGATATATATGATTATTTGAAAAGAGAATATTTCCAAGAAAATTATGAAGAAAAAGAAGATATAGAAAAAGAAAATTATGAAGAAATAGAAATTGAAGAAGCTGATTATATTCAAGAAAAATATGAAAAGCTTAATTCAGCATCACCAGAAAATCAAATATTAATTCCATCTGTTCTAAAACCCACTGAACATGAATTAAAGAATCTTCCAAATCATTTGAATTATAAATTTTTAGGATAGTTTTCAACTTTACCAGTAATTGTATCCTCAGACTTAAATGAAATTCAAGAACAAAAATTAATGGATACATTAAAAAATACAAAAGAGCTTTTGGTTGGGCTTTAGCTGATATTAAAGGAATTAGTCTTTCAATTTGTATGCACAAAATTTTATCAAATGAAGAACATAAAACAAGAATTGACCCTTAAAGGAGATTAAACCCTATAATGAAAGAAGTAGTTAAAAAAGAAATTTTAAAATGGTTAGATGCTGGAATTATTTATCTTATTTCGGATAGTACCTATGTAAGTCCATTTCATTGTGTTCCCAAGAAAGGAGGAATAACTGTTGAAGAAAATGAAAATAAGGAATTAATTCCTTTTAGACAAATTTTAGGGTGGCGTATCTGTATAGATTATCGAAAATTAAATGCAGCCACCCGAAAAGACATTTTCCTCTTCCTTTCTTAGACCAAATGTTGGATAGACTTGCTGGACATAAATATTATTTCTTTCTGGATGGATATACTGGTTACTATCAGATACCTATTGCTCCCGAGGATTAAGAGAAAACAACTTTTACTAGTCCTTACAAAACTTTTTCTTTCAGAAGGATGCCTTTTGGATTATATAATGCACCTGCAACATTCTAGAGATGTATGATGTTGATTTTTAGTAAATTAATAGACAATGGAATTGAAGTATTCAAGGATGATTTCTCTGTGTTTGGAACATCATTTGATGCATGCTTAAATCATATTAAAAAAGTTTTGGAGCTAAGTGAAAGAACTAACTTAGTTCTAAATTGGGAGAAATGTCAATTTATGGTTGCAGGAGGAATTATATTAGGGCATAGAATTTCAGAAAATGGTAAGGAAATAGACCCTGCAAAAATTCAAGTAATAGCTAAATTACCACCTCCTACTACAGTAAAAGGGGTAAGAAGTTTTCTTAGACATGCTGGTTTCTACAGGCGTTATATTAAAGATTTTTCAAAAATTATAAAGCCTCTATGCCAACTTTTAGAAAAAGACTAGAGATTTGAATTTATAGAAGACTGCTTGAATGCCTTTGAATTATTAAAGGAAAAACTAATCACATCACTTGTAATAGTTTCACCTGACTGGGAGAAGCCGTTCGAACTAATGTGTGATGCTAGTGATGATGCTATTGGAGTTGTTCTTGGTCAAAGATATGACAAAATTTTTAAGGTTATATACTACACTAGTAGAACTCTTCATGATGCTCAAACTAAATATACGGTTACTGAAAAAGAGTTACTGGCTATTGATCCATGAAAAACATAGCTGTTTTTATGCCTTGATTTTTATCTAATTTTTAAGGATATTATGCTTAAATGAAAGGTATTTTATGTTTTTGGAAGTAGGTGATGCAAAAATGTTGAAAAAGGAAAAAAAGATGAAAAAGAATGAAAAAGGAGCAAAAAGGAGCAAAAATGGAGCCAAAATGAAAAATTGCCAAAATAATGAGCTTGGCGCCTAGGCGCCAGAATCCGGCGCCTAAGCGCCAAATTGATACTAAAACTGTGACGGTTTTTGTAACTACTTTGGACGGTTATTTTGACGGTTAGAGCGGTTATTGGACCATCTAGAAGATTAGGAATTATTCTTGGATTATAGGACATGTGATACATTGTATTTAGACGCTTGGAAACGGTTTGGATCGCGAAGAGGTGCGATCCAAAGTGAAGAGGTGCGAAGAACTGAACGCGGAGTCCGGTGCCTAGGCGCCAGAAGCCGGCTCCTAGGAGCCAAACACACTTTCTAGAAGATTCATTAAACTTGGACACATTTAGAGGAGGTACCTTAGGCAACCCTTGAATCCTATAAATAGGAGGCTATTCCTATAGAGAATAACGCCCACCCTAAGTAGCCCAGGAAGAAATCCAAAAATTAGAGAGATAATTTTAAGGGCCATACTTTTAGTTTACTTTCCTTCATAAATTAGTGAGTTTATTTTATTTAGAGTTTGTATTGAGAGTTTGGAAGAGTTGGTGCTTTTGAAGTCAATTTTGCTTTGAAGTCATTAGGAATCAGAGGTTCAGCTGGAGAAACACTTGAGATAAGTATTTGTAATTTTATTCAAAGTTTTATTTATATGTTTTGTTATTTAGATTCAATGTGTTCTGAGTAGTTACTTTACTTTCTCCTTTCAATTATGAAAAGATAAATAAGATAATCTAAAATTCGTTGGAGAATTAGAAACTAAAATATGTTCTAAATATTGTGATGATATTAATACCGGATCTTAATTTACTATTTAAATTGCCCATTTAATTTGTTAAAATCTGTTGAAGAGTTTTGGGACCTAGAAGAAGATGAACTCTTAACTAGTAGATATCACATGAATCCTTGGGTAGTCGAAGGCCTTGTGCGGGGTATTCATGGTGAAGTGCAAATAAATAGGAAAATATTATTCAATGGGCGTAGAATTGATAAGTTTTTAGAGTGACAAACTAAATTCTTGTATTTTGGTTTACAGAGAGGGAACGGGTCACTAGTAGGGCCGACCATAGCCACCCTTGGACATCTAGTAGTGTGAGCCTAGATTAACATATTCTACTAACAATACGTCCAGACCTGATCTATAGATTAGCCAATGTTCTTTATACTTATCAAGCGAAGGTAAAGAATAAGACTGCTTCATTTGGCACAATACCATAAATTTATATTCTCCACGAATATTATATTATCTAAAAAGTCTTAGATTAATTGAAAGGAAGAAAATTGTTTGCTTATTATTATTTACATCACTCATTATTTTAGTACTGCTTTAATTCTACTTTTAGTAATTTAAAAATTAAATTTAAAACTTTAAAATAAATACATAAAAATAAAATTTAAATATTTAAAAATCTATAAACCTCATCGTGGGATTGATACTGGGGTCTTTATTTAAAGTCCTATATTACTTGAAACGATACGTATAATTGCGTAGTACCTCTAGTGTGTAAAATATTTTCCATAAAATTATATTTATATACACTAGCCGCTATTATTATTTGGGTCAAAGTATTAACTATAACATATTTTTGAGAGCATAAATTACTACATTGTTCGTGGATTGAGGCCAAGTTTTTGGTGCCAATGCCGGGGAGGGCAAATTTTTAGATTTTAAATATTTATTTTATTTTATTTATTTCTTTTATTGTCAAAATACAAAAATATAAAATACAAAAACATTTATAAAAACAAAAAAAGGAAGTAAGTAGAGATTTTATTTCTTGTTATTTTATTTTACTTTTTATGTGTAGTTCTAGTTCTGAAGGATTATTACCTTTAGATTCTGAATTAAAAAGAACTGTTAGAAGAATTAAAAAAAAGGAAAACAAACTCAAAAATATCACGAGATGGCTAATTTACATAATAATTTACAAAATCCAATTGAAATTAATGAACAAAATGTTTACAAACCATTAAGGGATTATGCTAACCCTACAGTTGATGAACTTCATAATAGTATTCAAATACCTATTATAGATGCTAATTCTTTTGAGCTTAAACTGTCCATAATTCAAATGGTTCAAAATAATCAATTTGGGAGAACACCAAATGAGGATCCAAATTTACACCTTGGACATCTAGTAGGGCCGACCATAGCCACCCTTGGACATCTAGTAGTGTGAGCCTAGATTAACATATTCTACTAACAATACGTCCAGACCTAATCTATAGATTAGCCAATGTTCTTTATACTATCAAGCGAAGGTAAAGAATAAGACTGCTTCTATTTGGCACAATACCATAAATTTATATTCTCCACGAATACTATATTATCTAAAAAGTCTTAGATTAATTGAAAAGAAGAAAATTGTTTGCTTATTATTATTTACATCACTCATTATTTTAGTACTGCTTTAATTCTACTTTTAGTAATTTAAATATTAAATTTAAAACTTTAAAAGAAATACATAAAAATAAATTTTAAATATTTAAAAATCAATAAACCTCCTCGTGGGATCGATACTGGTGCTTTATTTAAAGCCCTATATTACTTGAAACGATACGTATGCTTGCGTAGTACCTCTAGTGTGTAAAATATTTTCCATAAAATTATATTTATATACACTAGCCGCTATTATTATTTGGGTCAAAGTATTGACTATAACATATTTTTGAGTGCATAGAATACTACATTGTTCGCGGACAGCGGACCAAGTTTTTGGCGCCGTTGTTAGGGAGGGCAAATTTTTAAATTTTAAATATGTATTTTATTTTTATTTTATTTATTTATTTTATTTTCAAAATACAAAAATATAAAATACAAAAACATTTATAAAAACAAAAATAAAAAAAAGTAAGTATGTAGAGATTTTTTTTCTTGTTATTTTATTTTACTTTTTATTTTTTACTTTTTATGCGTAATTCTGGTTCTGAAGGATTATTACCTTTAGATTCTGAATTAGAAAGAACTGTTAGAAGAATTAAAAAAGGAAAACAAATTCAAAAACATCAAGAGATGACTAATTTACAAAACAATTTACAAAATCCAATTGAAATTAATGAACAAAATGTTTACAAACCATTAAGGGATTATGCTAACCCTACAGTTGATGAACTTCATAATGGTATTCAAATACCTACTGTAGATGCTAATTCTTTTGAGCTTAAATCTTCTATTATTCAAATGATTAAAAATAATCAATTTGGGGGAACACCAAATGAGGATCCAAATTTACACCTTGCTAGTTTTTTAGAACTTTGTGCTACCTTTAAAAATAACAATGTTTCTGATGATGCTATTAGACTTAGACTCTTTCCTTTCTCTTTAAGAGATAAAGCAAAGATGTCGTTAAACTTATTAGCAACAGGTTCTATTAAAACATGGGCTGAAATGACACAAAAGTTCTTTGCTAAATATTTTCCTCCTTCTAAAACTGCTAAATTAAGAAATGACATTACTTCATTTAATCAATTTGCGGGGAGACAATTTATGAAACTTGGAAAGATTTAAAGAACTATTAAGAAAATATCCTCATCATGTTTTACCTGATTGGTTAATTATTCAAACATTTTATAATGGACTTATTGGATCACTGAAATCAATTATTGATGCTCTGGAGGTTCTTTAATAGCTAAATCATTTGAAGAAGCTTATACTTTAATTGAAGAAACGGCTAACAATAATTTTCAATGTCCTTCTGAAAGGATTAATCCTAAAAGAATGGCAAGTATTCATGATAAAGAAGCCTTTTCTATCTTAGTTTCACAAGTAGCTGCAATATCTAAGAAATTAGATAATTTTACTATCAATGTATCACTTAACAATTCTGCTAATATGGAAGATTCTCAAACTATTGAAACTTTACAAGCTATTGCTAGTAAAAATAATCCTTATTCAAATTATTATAATCCTGGATGGAAAAATCACCCTAATTTTAACTGGAATAATTCACAAATACAATGAGGTAATAATCAATCTCATCCAATTGAAAATTGGAACAATCAAGTAAATTCAAACTATAAACCTCATGGATTTAATAATCAACAAAAGAAGTTATCTATAGAAGAATTAATTTTACAACTGAGTAATCAATTACAAAATCAAAACACTACTATTCGTAATATCGAGAATCAAATGGGACAAATCGCTAATTTAATTAATTACAGACCTCCAGGAACACTTCCTAGTAGTGTTGAAATCAATCCAAAAGATACTGGAAAAGAACATGAACATGTTAAAGTTGTACAACTTAGAAGTGGAAAGGAATTAAAAGAAAGAATTCAGAATGAAATTGAAAATGAGATTGAGGTTGAAGAGATTGAGAAACCTAAATAAACTCCTTCTCCTAGTGAAGATCAGACTGTTATTCCAATTAATGTGGAAGTTGAAAAACCACCACCACCTTTTCCTCAAAGGTTAAAATAGCAGAAGCTTGATCATCAATTTTCTAATTTCGTTGAAATTTTTAAGAAACTTACCATTAACATACCTTTTGCTGAAGCTTTGGAACAAATGACAACTTATGCAAAATTTATGAAGGATATTCTAAGTAAGAAATGAAAATAGGAAGCTTTTGAAACTGTTGCATTAAGTGAAGAATGTAGTACAATAATTCAAAAGAAATTACCTCAAAAACATAAAGATCCTGGAAGTTTCACTATACCCTGTGCTATTGGAAAACAATTTTATGAAAAAGTTTTATATGATTTAGGAGCAAGTATTAATCTCATGTCATTTTCTATTTTTCAAAGGTTAAATTTAGCAGAGATTACTCCCACCACTATAACCCTTCAGTTATCAGATAGATCTATCACTTACCCTAAAGGAGTTATAGAGGATGATCTTGTTAAAGTGGATAAATTTATTTTCCCTGTGGATTTCATTGTGCTTGATATAAAAGAAGATAAAGAAATACCTATTATTTTAGGGAGACCTTTTCAAGCTACCGGATGGGCTATGATTGATGTGCAAATAGGAGAATTAACTATGAGAGTTAATGATAAAGAGATTAAATTCAATGTCCTTAAATCAATGAAGTACCCTGATAAAGAAAAATGCTATCGAATGGATATTATTGATTATATAATTGAAAAACATTATCAAGAAAAATGTAAAGTCATTTCTGATGAAACAATTTGATTTTTTAACTGACGAAAATGAAGAACTAAAAGAAGAATAATTATTTAAAGAAACTTATTATATTAAAGATAACTAGGAAATTTTTGACATAACTCAAAATGATATACTTTTACCCTCAATTAAAAAAGCCCCTGAACTAGAATTAAAAATGTTACCTGCACATTTAAAGTATGTTTTTCTTGGAAATTCATTAACTTTACTTGTTATTATTTCCTCTAAACTAAGCTTAGATCAAGAAGAAAAATTAATAGGAGTGTTAAAGAATTATAAGAAAGCTTTTGGTTGGACTATTGCTGATATAAGAGGAATAAGCCCTTCCATTTGTATGCATAGGATTTTAATGGAAGAAAAATTTAAACCTATTATTGAACCTCAAAGAAGATTAAATCCTATTATGAAAGAGGTTGTTAAAAAAGAAATTTTAAAATAGTTAGATGCTGGAATTATTTAAGTCTTATTCATTGTGTTCCGAAGAAAGGAGGAGTAACTATCATTGTCAATGATTAAAATGAACTAATTCTTACAAGACAAGTTACTGGATGGTGAATTTTTATTGATTATTGGAAATTAAATAACGACACTAGAAAGGATCATTTTCCTTTACCTTTCTTGGATCAAATGCTTGATAAATTAGCTGGACACTCATATTTCTGTTTTCTGGATGGATATTCTGGTTTTCATCAATTACTTGTCGCTCCTGAGGACCAAGAGAAAACAACATTTACAAGTCCTTATGGAACATTTGTGTTTAGAAGAATGCCTTTCGGTTTGTGTAATGCACTTGCAACTTTTCAAAGATGTATGATGTTAATATTTTGTGATTTGACTCACGAAGGAATTAAAATATTTATGGATGATTTTTCAGTTTTTGGAACTTCTTTTGTATCTTGTTTGAAAAATATATCCAAAGTTCTGAAAAGATGTGAAGAAACAAACTTAGTTCTTAACTTGGAAAAATGTCAATTTATGGTCACAGAAGGCATTGTACTTGGTCACAAAATTTCACAAAAGGGATGGAAGTTAATCAAGCAAAACTGAAAATTATTGTTGAACTGCAACCACCTACTACTCATTATCGATGTGAGAAGTATTCTGGGACATGCTGGATTTTATAGAAGATATATAAAGGATGTTTCTAAAATTGTTAAACCTTTTAGTCATTTATTGGAAAAAGAAGCTAAATTTGAATTTAAGGAAGATTGTGTTAATGCTTTCAATATTTTAAAAGAAAAATTAATAACTGCACCTATAATTATTGCACCTAATTAGAATAAACCTTTTGAATTAATGTGGGAGGGAAGTGATTTTGCAATTGGAGCTGTGTTGGGACAAAAATATGAGAAAATTTTCAAAGTTATATATTATGCTAGTAAAACTCTTACTGAAACTCAAAGAAATTACACTACTACTGAAAAAGAGCTTTTAGTTATAGTCTATGCCTTTGATAAATTTAGACCTTATCTTCTTGGTACCAAATGCATAGTTTATACTGATCATTCCACTATTAAATATTTAATGTCAAAAAAAGATGCTAAACCTAGACTGATAAGATGGGTTTTACTTCTACAAGAATTTGATTTTCAAATAGTGGATAGAAAATGAACTGACAACCAAATTGTTGATCATTTATCTAGAATTAAGAATGATATTTTTATTGAAGAAAATATAAATGAGAAATTTCTGATGAACGATTATATGTTATTCAAGGATGCCAAACACCTTGGTATGCGGATATAGTTAACTAATTAGTTAGCAATATTCTACCTTATGGATTGAATAACAAATATATTAAGAAATTTAAAATTGATGCTAAATCTTATATTTTGGAAGATCGTCATTTATTTAAATTGGGAAGAGATTCTGTAATTCGAAGATGTGTACCTTATGAAGAAACTTTTGTTATAATTTAAAAATGTCATGATTCCGAATTTGGAGGACATTTTGGAGTAGATAAAACTGCATTTAAAATTTTAAATTCAGGATTTTATTGGCCTACCTTGTTCAAATATGTGAGACATTATGTTAAAACATGTGATCGATGTCAAAGGATGGGAAATATATCTCGGAAAGATGAAATGCCTTTAAACTATATATTGGAAGTTGAAATTTTTGATATATGGGGTTTAGACTTTATGGGACCATTTGTACCATCATCTGGAAAGATTTATATTTTATTAGCAGTTGATTATGTTTCAAAGTGGATTGAAGCTGTAGTTTTACCTAACTGTGATTCAAAAATTGTTTTGATATTTTTAAAGAAAATGATTGTTTCTAGATTTGGAATGCCTAAAGTAATTATCACAGATTGTGGAAGTCATTTCAGAAACATAAGAATTCAATCATTACTGGAAAAATTTGGAATCAAACATAGAATTGGAACTGCTTATCACCCACAAATAAGTGGAATGGCTGAAGTATCTAACAAAGAAATTAAAATAATTTTAGAGAAGACTGTTAATCCTAAAAGAACTGATTGGGTTGATAGAGTTGATTCTGCATTATGGGCTTATAGAACAGCTTATAAGACACCAATCAGAATGTCACCTTACCAATTAGTTTATAGTAAAAATTGTCACTTACCTGTTGAACTTGAACATAAAGCTTATTGGGCGATAAAGGAGTTTAATTTTGATTTGAATAATGCTGGAGAAAAACGATTATTACAATTAAATGAGATGGATGAAATAAGAAATGAGTCATATGAAAATGCAAAGATTTATAAAGAGAAAATGAAGATATTACATGATAAAAAGATTTCAGGAAAAATATTCGATCCTGGACAAGAAGTATTATTATTTAATACTCGTTTAAGACTTTTTCTTGGAAAATTAAGATCTAAATAGATGGGACCATATATAATTGAGAAAGTATACCATTATGGAGCTGTGGATATTAAAGACCCCAAAATGGGAAAAATATTTAAAGTTAACAGATTAAGACTGAAGCCTAATTTGGGTGAAATAAAAATGATTTATAAAGAGGCTTATGAGTTGAGTCTACCTGATTAAAGACTTAATTTGGTCGGGCTGACGACGTTAAACCAAGCGCTTTGTGGGAGGCAACCCACAGTTATTTTTGTGTGTTTTTCCATTTTTAATGTAAGGTTATGCCTCGGTCTTGACTAATTTTATATAACTTTAGAAAATTGGATGCTAACAAGTCTTTATTTATTTAAGCTAAAGATTATCTTGAAGTATATAAAGTTAGGACTTTGGATCACTCCATTTTGTATGTGAGTAAAAAGGAGATCAAGTTAACCTTCATTGTTTTAATTACTGAGTTTATATTGATCTTAACATTCTAATTTACCTATTTTTGAGATCAAAACTTTGAAATTTGACGTTAAGAGAAACGGAGTCGAACATGGTTCTGGTGCCTAAGCGCCAGAGTAAACTATGTGTCGATGGGTTCGACGCCTAGGCGCCAGATTTTGCGCCTAAGCGCTACAGTTACTGGGTCGTGTAAAAACTAAAAATTTTCAGTTTTTTACACAATTTTCTCCTTTAAACTACCCCATCTTCGTCCCCAATCCCTAAGTAACCATAGTTACGACCTTTACACTCATACTTGAGGAGATAGGAAAAGATTTTGAAGAAATGGAGAGAGGAAATCATGGAGAAGAGGCTAGAGATAAGTATTCTAATGATCCTCAACCTTACTTCAATGGTTTCATTGCTGTTAGTTTGGAGAAGTTTTCGAGTCGTCTAGATAAGTTTGAAGCAAATTCAAACGCATTGGAGATCGCCTCCATGAGATGTATCATCAAATCGAGCATCTGGAATGGCAGGAACAGCTTCAATTCGATCATCTAGCGGCCTATCAAGATGCTCAAGTGAAGATGTATGCGAAGAACAAATGGTTCAACGAGAAAATGACTACGGTTTTTCCAAGGGCGTTAGTGTTCTTCCCAAGTAGGAGAAGTAATCTTCATTACAATGAAAATGGAAATTTCTAATTTGAAGATTAGATAGTAAATGTGGTTAGATCGAGACTTTATCTAGTGTGTCGTTGTATCGATTTGGTAAATCAATTTTGTTATTTGTGTGTTTGTTTTATTGTTCAATGTGTGTTGTATTTTCTTTGAAATTATTTTTTTTGATGATTAGTAAGACTTGAATCTTATTATTGTACTTATTTGTAATGTATTGAGCCCGAAATGGAAGATTATGAATGGAATTAGAAGAGTTTGACTTAAACATGTATTTAATTGATGGATTTAATTTTTAATTTTTAAAAATTTTTTGGAAAATATTTTGGAAGTTAGAAACTGAAGCAATACTCTTATGTGAGTAATCAGAAGTTGAATTTGTGAGTTTTGGTGGAAAATTAATTTTTTAAAAAATGTTTTTTGTGTAAGACGAGTCTGGCGCCTAGGCGCCAGAATTCGGCATCTAAGCGTCGGTTCGGCCTGCTACCCAAAAATCAAGATTTAAACCCCCAAAAGCCATGGACGATGCCTAAGCTTCATCCCCTTCCTCATTTTCACGAAAATACACCCCTCAGATCCATCTTGAGGTCAAAACGTCAAGTATTAGAGCCCGAAATCAATCGATTTCTTCATCTTAAGATCAGATCTACCTTCTAATCCATTTATTTTTATTTCTACCATGGATTTTTCTATTTTTGCTAAAAACTAAAATTTTAGAGAAATTTTTTTATTTTTAGAAATTCTCCATGGATTTTCTTAACTCATTTTAAGTTTCTCAAGCTTAAAAGAGTTTAGATCTTTGATTCCTTTATTTACTTGTGTTTTCTTTCACGTTTAGATGGCACCTAAATCTAAGCCCGGAAAGCACGAGAAAATTTATACAACAGCAAGTTCGCTACTGCGGCAGCGCACTTTCGTTATCACGAATTTGCGTCATTAAGGAAATTTATCTTGGAGTGCAGTTTTTATAATCCTGGAGAGATGGTCGTGAACACGATTTTTCCACACAACTAGCAGCGAGTTTGTTATTTCACTACCATTGTTGTTAATCCTGTTGTACGAGAGTTTTATGCAACCTTTATGGATGCGGAAGACTACGAAGTCTTCGTTAGAGGTGTCGGAGTGGGATTCACTCTGGAATGGATCAATATTTTCTACGGTCTACCACCTACCGTCGAGTGCTATTATTCTGGTCTATCTCCATCTGAAGGAGATTTGGAGATGATAATTGCATATCTGACTGATGGCACTGGAGCTTGGAAGATCCGGAATGAAAAACGGGTAAACTTTAAATCTTCTAAGCTGAATGGTATTTCAAAAGCCTGCACTATTTTATTTCTGCTAGACTACTTCCTTCCAACCACCTGAGTGAAGTTACTAGAGATAGAGCTATTATGAACTACTGCATTCAGGAGAGGAAGCCGATAGATGTTGGCAGCATTATCTATGATTCTGTGGAGTCTATTGCAAGATCCATCACTTCTGTGGGATTAGGATTCCCATCCTTGATATATTCTTTATGTGTGAGCAATGGAGTTATTGCTGATATTTCAGAGGAGAAGCTGAAGACTGCAAAGCCTATTGGGCAGGTGAGTGTTAGTATTTATGATCGTCTTCGCGAAAAGAGATCTATTGCTCCTTCTACTTCTATACCTACTTCAGGTAGAGCTTCTACCTCTAGACCTTCTACTTCTACTGCTGAGCCACCATCTAGTTTTTGGGAATCAATGCATGATTAATTTCTGGAGCAGCAGAATGAATTATTTCTAACTCACTGCAGAGTAGATACTATAGACAAAAAGATTGATCATCTATCTGAATATACCCAAAGGAAAAGTGATTATGATGCTGAGTATTCAGAGTCTTTAGTTAGATTCTTGAAGGGTGAGCATGATGTTCAGTTCCTTACTTGTCCTAGATTTTCACCGTATGTTGATCCAAAGGATGCGGAATTTTATTTTGGTGATGACGATGATGAGGCTACAGATAGTGATTAGTAGCTTGATTTACCTCTGGAGATGAGTTGATTATATTTTAGTTTATTTCTTGTTTCTTAATACTGATTAATTTGTTGTTAGTTAGTGTTGATTTGTTTAAGTAACTTTGTGTGGATTTTTTTTTTTTATTTTGAGACTGTTTTTAGAGTGTCTAGTTTGATATGTGTTTAAGACTCAAATATGGATGAATTGTTTTCATTTTCTATGATAAATGTTTATTTCTGCTTTCAGCCTACTGTTTAGTATTCTTATATCGTTATTGATGTTGTTTTGTTTCTGTTATTGTGATTAGTATAGTCATTTAATTTTGCTAATGATATAAAAATTGAGCCTGCTTACTTTTATATATGCTTCATTATTTCAGTAATATTCATAAAAAGCATGTGTAGAAGTAAATTTTTCTTTGTAGACTGTTTTTACATACTTATAAAAAAAATTTCTTTTTAAAATTATGCCTTTCTTTCTCTCATACTTTAAAATTTTTCAGGATATATCAAAACTTAAGTTTGGGGGAAAGGATAATACATGCCAATTTAAATTTTATTTGTCCTTAAAGTGCTAATATTTTCTAAAATTTTTTTAAAATTAACATAAGGAATGAAAAATCTATTTATGATCACTTAAATTTTTTAAATTATAAATAATTTAGTAAACTTAACCAAAAATTTTAATAACTTTGATTGATTTTAAGAATAGAATTATTCAACTTAAAGAAGAGTAAGATCAAGAATTTTTTATATTTATGATAGAGATAATTGAATTTTAGAAGTATTAAGAAATTAAAAATTATAACTTGAAAAAGAAAAAGATTGAAAGTCTTTTTGAAAACTATTCATGTTATAGTAATTAAGTGAAAATGTATAAGTTTGAAAATATAAGTTAAGGATAGTGAAGTTCAAAACCATTAATAGGCTATTCAGATACAGTAATCCTCACTGTCAAAAAGAAAAAAGAAGAGAAGAAGTGAGGAGAAGCTTGAGGAGATGCCTAATTAAAAATTGGCTTCACTTGAATTATCTTATAAAAAGAAAACTAATTACATATTTTACTTAATTTTTATTCATGTATCTTTATTAGAAACGATTTTCATGAAGATCCTTTTTCTTGTAAATAATTTATGTGATTTTAATAGAATAAACTACAATTATTTTCGAAATGAATGAAAAATTTTTGAAGTCTTACAATTTGATAGTTAAATATTCTTTAAATTCTTAAAATTAAACTTAGTGAAATTTGGTTAATGATTTATTAAAGCCTTTATAAAATCAAAATTTACAAGGAATCTTAAATTTTTACTTTTATTCCAAATGTTATACATTATATATAGTAAAAAGGGTTACTTAAGGACAAGTAAAGTTTAAGTTTGGGGGATTTTGATCCATGAAAAAAATACCTGTTTTTATGTCTTGATATTTATCAAATTTTTAAGGATATTATGCTTTAATGAACGATATTTTAGGTTTTTGGATGTAGGTGATGCAAAAATGTTCAAAAAGGAAAAAAAGATGAAAAAGAATGCAAAAGGAGCAAAAATGGAGCCAAAATTCAAAATTACCAAAATAATGAGCCGGTGCCTAGGCGCTAGAATCCGGCGCCTAAGCGCCAGATCGATAACAAATCTGTGACGGTTTTTGTAACTACTTTGGACGGTTATTTTGACGGTTAGAACGTTATTGGACCATCTAGATGATTGACAGTTATTCTTGGATTATAGGACATGTGATACATTGTATTTAGACGCTTGGAAACGGTTTGGATCGCGAAGAGGTGCTATCCAAAGTGAAGAGGTGCGAAGAACTGGACGTGGAGTCTGGCGCCTAGGCGCCAGACACACTTTCTAGAAGATTCATTGAACTTGGACACATTTTGTAGAGGTGTCTTAGGCAACCCTTGAAGCTTATAAATAGGAGGCTAATCCTACAGAGAAAAACGCCCACCCCAAGAAGCCCAATAAGAAACCCAAAAATTAGAGAGATAATTTTAAAAGCCATACTTTTAGTTTACTTTCCTTCATAAATTAGTGAGTTTATTTTATTTAGAGTTTGTATTGAGAGTTTGGAAGAGTTGGTGCTTTTGAAGTCTATTTCGCTTTGGAGTCAGAAGGAATCAGAGATTCAATTGGAGAAACACTTGAGATAAGTATTTGTAATTTTATTCAAAGTTTTATTTATATGTTTTGTTATTTAGAATCAATGTGTTCTGAGTAGTTACTTTACTTTCTCCTTTCAATTATGAAAAGATAAATAAGATAATCTAAAATTTGTTGGAGAATTAGAAACTAAAATATGTTTTAAATATTGTGATGATATTAATACCGGATCTTAATTTACTATTTAAATTGGCCATTTAAATTGTTAAAATCTGTTGAAGAGTTTTGAGACCTAGAAGGAGATGAACTCTTAACTAGTAGATATTACATGAATCCTTGGGTAGTCGAAGGCCTTGTGCGGGATATTCAAGGTGAAGTTCAAATAAATAGGAAAATATTATTCAATGGGCGTAGAATTGAAAATTTTTTAGAGTGACAAACTAAATTCTTGTAATTTGGTTTATAGAGAGGGAACAAGTCACTAGTAAGGCTGACCATAGCCACCCTTGGACATCTAGTAGTGTGAGCCTAGATTAACCCATTCTACTAACAATACATCCAGACCTGATCTATAGATTACCCAATATTCTTTATACTATCGAGCGAAGGTAAAGAATAGGACTGCTTCTATTTGGCACAATACCATAAATTTATATTTTCCACGAATACTATATTATCTAAAAAGTCTTGTATTAATTAAAAGGAAGAAAGTTGTTTTCTTATTATTATTTACATCACTCATTATTTTAGTACTGCTTTAATTCTGATGTTAGTAAATTAAATCTTAAATTTAAAACTTTAAAAGAAATACATAAAAATAAAATTTAAATATTTAAAAACCTGTAAACCTCCTCGTGGGATCGATACTGGGGTCTTTATTTAAATTTCTATATTACTTGAAACAATACATATACTTGCGTAGTACCTCTAGTGTGTAAAATATTTTCCATAAAATTATATTTATATACACTAGCCGCTATCATTATTTGGGTCAAAGTATTAACTATAACATATTTTTGATAGCATAAAATAATACGTTGTTCGCGGATTCAGGTCAGCTATTGTATATGCTTATGATAAATTTAGATAATATTTAATTGGAACAAAATGTATTGTGCATTATGATCATTCAGCTATTAAATATCTGATGCAAAAGAAGGGTACTAAACCAAGATTAATTAGATGAGTACTTTTAATGCAAGAATTTGATTTTGTATTGATTGATAGAAAAGGAACTAAAAATAAAATTGCTGATCATTTGTCGAGACTAGAATATAATGTATTATCTTCGACCAAAAAAGAAATAATAGACAGTTTCCCTGATGAAAAACTTTATAATATTAATGAGTAGAAAATGCCTTGGTATGTAGATATAGTAAATTATTTAGTAAGCGATATTATGCCACCTATGCTAACATTGTAGCAATAGAAAAAATTTGTTCATGATTCAAAATCATATTTTTGGGATGAACCAAATTTATACAAGAAATGTAATGATCTTATTATTAGGAGATGTGTGCCTTATGAAGATACTGAACAGATCATTAAGAAATGTCATGATTCTGATTTTGGAGGACATTTTGGAATTGATAAAATTGCATATAAAATCTTACAAGATGGATTTTATTTGCCTACTCTTTTTAGAGATGTTTTTTAGATACATCAAAACCTGTGATAGATGCCAACGAGTAGGTAATATATCTAGAAGAAACGAAATGCTTCTAAATTTCATAGTAGAAGTTGAGATTTTTGATGTATGGGGATTAGATTTCATGGGACCGTTTATTCCTTCATTTGAGAACTTATAATTTTAATTGCTATTGATTATGTATCAAAGTGGATAGAAGCATAAGCTTTACCCCGTTGTGATGCTAAAAGTGTTTCAAGATTCTTAATGAAAAACATTTTCACAAGATACGGTATGCCGAGAGTGATTATCACTGACGGAGGATCCCATTTTAGGAATAAATGCATTCAAAGATTGGCAGAAAAGTTTAGTATTGTTCTTAAACTCTCTACTGCCTATCATCCTCAAACTTGCGGTTTAGCTGAAGTTTCTAATAGAGAGATCAAACAAATTTTAGAAAAGACTGTAAACCCTAATGGAGTAGATTGGTCTGCAAGATTAGATACTGCATTATGGGCATACATGACTGCTTATAAAACTCTTATTGGTATGACTCCTTACAGGCTTATATATGGAAAAACTTGTCACTTACCTGTAGAATTGGAGCATAAAGCATATTGGGCTATTAAAGAATTCAATTATAATTTGAAAAATGCTGGTGAGAAGGGAAAGCTGCAATTGAATGAATTAGAAGAATTAAGAAATAAATCTTACAATAACAATAGAATTTATAAGGACAAACTAAATTTAAGACATGATTGAAAGATTAACCAAAATAACTTTGAACCAGGACAAGAAGTTTTGCCTTACAATACAAGGCTAAAATTATTTCCTAGGAAATTGAAGTCTCGTTGGTTAGGACCCTTTACTGTAACTCAGGTTTATACTTAAGGAGCTATTGAAATTGAAGATCTGATAACTAGGAATAGATTTAAAGTAAATGAACATAGATTAAAACCATATTTTGAGGGTAAAAGACAAAATTTTATAGAGGTTTTAATGCTCAGTCAACCTGAATAACACCTGAATAGGTAGGGCTGACGACGTTAAATCAAGTGCTTTATGGGAGGCAACCCATAGTTATCTTTAATAGTTGTGTGTTTGTTTGAAATTATTGTTATTTTGTAGTAATAATAAGTCCTAGTACTTATATTTACCTTTTGATTATCATAGAATCTGAATCCATAGAGAAAATTTGGAACATATTGGACCACGGCGGTTTTATGCAAATTGTTGCCTAGGGCGCCGATGGCGCGCTCGACGCCACCTACGACGGGTTTTTCCTCAGAGCTCTGGTATTTAATTGCATAAGGCTCGACGACGACACCTTCGAGGCCGCCGACAGCGGGATCGGCAAGCGGATAGTTTTTCTTATTCAAAACGACTGTTTTTGGCGGTTTGTAGCGAATTTGTCCTTTATAAACTCCTATGGACGTTTGCTAAACATTCCAAACTCCAAAAAATGAATGGATTCTCTCTTCAATTCTTCTGAAATGGCTTCAAATTCGATTGATAACCCAAGATTTAGAGTTTACAATAGGAGAAAGTTCGTCAGTGCGGAGGCGTAGCGACTCTTCAACAAGGTAATCTCGAAGAAAAAATTGATTAAAGAGAGAGAATTTGTCAATAGGGGACAAAGTAATTCTTTTTCACCAATAAAAGAAATGATTGTGTGAAGAAGATGGGAAGTGTTCTGCTAAACTACTGCAACAGTAGTCATTCCAGTGGTTAATGAATTCTATGCAAATTTACATGGAACCAACCAAGGAAGCGTTTATGTGTGAGGTAGGTGGTTACATGTAATTCTGGGAGAATTAATGACTTATATATTCATGAGAATGTTCCAGTCAGTTACTTTTCAAATTTCATGGCGACGAAAGAAAAGATGAACGAGATATATCAATTTTTGACGGACGAAACCGATGAATGGGAAGTTAGAGAGAATGGGTATGTTAGTTTCTCTGTTACTCTCTTAAATCCTGTTTCGAAACACTGACACTTTTTCATCTCTGCAAAATTGTTGCCGATGATGAAAATTGGCAAGGTTACGAAAGAAAGTGCAATCTTAAACTACTGCATTCAGAGGGGATGGCCCATTGATATTGGATAGATTATTGTGAAATTTGTTTATGGACTGATCGTTCAAGGATCATCCCTAGGGGTGGACATCCTTCCACAATTTTCTCGATTTGTAGTTTGTTTCAAGTTTCGTACGAGGTTTGGGAGAAGATATTGCTACCTTGGAAACCCTTAGATCCAACTTAGATGTTGCCAACCATTGATGGAGAGAGTGATGTAGGCTTGATCCTGGATCATACTTCACATAATTTTGTTCCAGTTTAACCTTTAATAGCAGACAAGACACCAAAACTCATGCAAAAAATCAAAAGTCTGGAGAATTAGATACAAAACTTAACAAGCACAGTTAACAATATTTTTGATTTCTTCTATCACATTGATTGGAGAATGAAAGAGCATTTTGACCATATTGGACAATTTGATACAAGTTTGGTGTGATTTATGATAAAGATGGGATGGATCGATGAAGATTCCACTGAAGAATTCCCATTCCGACCTTTTTACAACTTGTTTGTCCATGTTCAAACGATGGGAGATATCAAAGGAGAGACCAGTACTAGTTCAGAAGAGTAGTGGACTTAATTAGTTTATTTCAGTATATTGTGTTTGATTTAAACAATGTTTGTTTGTGTGTTTGATTAGTTTGCTTTTAATCTCAATATAGATGAGATTAAGTTTGAAATGTTTGTTTTCAACATTTTGAGTTTTGTGGCTTGGATTACGATGTTGATTGATGGATTTAGGTTGAAAGAATACCTACTTATATGTGTTATGTATTGTGTATTGCAAAAACTTGGATTTAATATAAATAAAGGTGAAGTTTGTTGTGTGTACGTTTATTTGTGTTAATACATCACTAAATTAATTAGAATATATAATAAAAAGAATCTAACGGATGACGACGAGGCTTAAAATTGAGAAAAATTGCAAAATATTAAATTTTAGAGAATCTCGCCGACGGCGCCCTCGAGGCCGCCAACGTCGCGATTTTCCCAAAAATAACAGGAAATTAACTCCATAGAGACCGCCGACGGCGTGAATGAGAACTTGGAGCTTATGGGTAAGGATAAGTTGAGGTGTTATGAGCTTGGGATGCTTCAATGTTGGTGAGAGTGAGGGAGAGCTTAGGTTGGAGAGGAGTGAGGGAGAACTTGCAAGCTTTCCTCTTCTTTCTTTTTTTTTTAGCTAAATGGTGGTTATGGAGGTGGAGAGAAAAGTGCTGAAATGAGAAGAAGTGAGAAAAATTTTTCAAAATGTCATAGTTGTGAGGGAGAATAAAATAATGGAAGAGAGAGGTGAAAATCTAATGTGGATTTGGAACTTTGGGTAAGTTGGCTAGCTTAGGTTTAACCCCTTAGTCCAATGGCTAAGGTTGGTCCCAATATGGTTAGAGCAACTCCTAAGATCTTCAAGTGAGTTTAGGTGAGGTCTAGTGGTTTAATGTTTCATGAATGAGAATAATTCCAAGTGAAGGAAAAGAGGGAGTGGTCACCTCCCCTTGCCATTCTTGGTAAAATTGACCTTTGGATGGTCATGAGAAAGTTCACATGCCATGCTATGATGTGTATGAGCTTATGAAAATGTTTCATGTAAATGGAAATTGAGATTTTCATGATTTTTGAAAAATCATGTCATGTTGCCTTATTTTTGGAAAGTGCCATGTAGGCAAGTAAAAAGTTGGTATGATGTCAAGTTGAGATGATTAAAATGCCATGGAATGATAAGAAGATGGAATTATGACATGTGGGCTCAATTTTGGGCTTTTAAAATTAATGAAGTGAGCTTTTAAACATGCATATGTGACCCAAGAGAAAAATGTCAAGGATTTCATGCTTATTTTACGCTGATTTTGATGATATTGCACTTTAAAGAAAGGTATTTTTAGTGTTTTTCTGCAGGTATGAAGAATTAAGGACAATGGAACGAAAAAATGCAAAAATGAGCGGATTTGGAGCTAAAAGGACTAAATTATGCAAATTTAACCTAGGTCGCCGACGGTAAGGTCCAGGCCGCCAACAGCGTGATTTTCCCGAGAGTTCAGAATTAATTATAAGGGAGGCCGCCGATGGTGAGGATCGAGGCCGCCGACGGTGGGGACTGTTTAAATGCATTGTTTCTAGAAGTCCACCGACGACGCCTCGAGGCCGCTGACAGCGCCTCGAGGCCGCTGGCAGCGGGGTCGATGGATCTTTCCAAAAATACGTCAAATGTGGACGATTTTGGAAGGGGTGTCTTCACAACCCTTAGAGGCTCTTCTATAACATTAAAAGGAATGAATTTAGGCCGAAAAAGGGCTCTTCTTCTGGTCTCTAAAGTGATTATTAGTGAGTCCACAGTGTAAAAGAGAGTCTATTAGTGAGTTTAATTTAGTGAGTAGTGAGTTCAAATATAGAATTTGTAAGGAATTCTTCGATGGATTGGTAGAGTGGAAGGGAGGTGAGAGAACTCTTCCACATTGACGTTTCAAAGGAGAATTCTAAGGAAATGATCCAGAGGAACTTCAAGGAGTTTGCTTGGGGGGAATTTGAGATATGTAGTGTTTATTTGTTTTTAGCGTGTAGAACTTTACTTTATTATATGAAATCTAAGTTTTATTACATCCACTTCATGAATTCTGAGTATTTGTTCTATCTTTCTCCTAGTTTTGATGTTTTTGTGAAATGATTATATAATTAGTCTATTAAATAAATTATAAAAGAAGTTGTGATGATACTATACCTAAACTTACTTTACTATACAAATTGGTCATTTGTATTGTTAACATTCGTGAAGAATTCTTGAGACCTAACCTTGGGCTAAGTATTCTTAACTTCTATGTACCACATTTCTCTTTGCAAAGTAGACAGGTAAATCCTTGAAGAGAGAAGTGCAAATATATAGTGATATAATTTTAATCGGGAGTAGAATTGGAGATTTTAGAGTGACAGACTAAAATCCTCAAATCGATCCTATCGTTTGGGTGCTGATGTGTAGATTGTTAGTCCTCAGGTGAGGGGAACGTGGGAGCTCCGAAGTGAGAACCGGTATCCTCCCAGCCTAGCCACAGAATCTGTAACCAAGCATAGGATTAGTCAATGTTCTTTATGCCTGGACCAAAGGGTAAAGAATGGGTATGCTCCTATTTGGCACAACACATTAAAACTAATTATAATTATCATTTCACTTAAATATCTTAACTAAGGAGAAAGATTCTTGCTATTATCTATATTTGAACTTAACTCTAGTAGTATTAGTAAATTGTTAGTAAAACTAGTTTTTAATATAAGTTTCATATTATTATCGATTGCATATTAGTGACAGATAGGCATTTCGATTTAGTTGCAATTCTGAATTGATTTTTATAATCCTAGTCCATAGGCTTTAATATATCTCTTTGTGGGATCGATATCCAGGACACCATTAGAGCCCTGTATTACTTGAACGATACATATAGTTGCGTTTGAAAGTAACTCTGCGATTAAAAGATTAAAAAATTTAGTTGTTACTAAAATTAAAATTACGCTCTAAGTAAAGTCTTTAGTTCTGTTGCTAAGGATTTATATCTTTTAGTAGTAGTGTTGAATTCTTATATTTTAAAGTAAATTCGAATTGGGTAAAAGAGCAGGGTGGTTCAATATGGGTATGGGTTTTTAATATGCATGAAATGATTTTAAATTTTTGTAATTAATCATGTAATGATCAAATTGAATTCGGTTTGGTTGAAATTCGGTTTAGACATGTTGAATTTTGATTAGGAAGTGAAATTTGGGGAAATGATTGACCATAAGGTTTAATTTGGAGAAATTGGGCCTTTTTTGGTCAAAATCGGGGATTTTGATTTTAAAGGAATTTGGGTGAGATTTTGATCAAACTTTGGGTCAAATAAATGTTAAATTTGGTTTATAATTGTTTATGAAGAATTTTAAACAAATTAGGGTGATTTGGACTTGAAATGAGTTGGAATTGTGAACTTTGAGCATCAGGTTGATTTTGGGGAAATTGGTAAAATTGGGGTATGTGATAGTTGAAGAAAATGAAAATGGGAATATTTGGAAATTCTGGAATTTTTTGGGAATTTTTTGAAATTTTTGAAATTTTGGGCTAAGAGGGGTATTTAGGGTATATGAAGGTTATTTGGAGTGTATTGGGGGTATTTTGGTGGATTTAAGAGGTGGGAACTATTTTGAAATGATTTTGAGGAATTTTGGGAAATTTTTGGGGAATTTTGAATGATTTTGTGGTTATATGAGCAATTTAGGTAATTTTGGGTAAGTTTGGGGACCCAGGGTCAAATTTTGAAATTTTGGAGAAATGAAGTGGGCTTCAAATAGGGAAGAGTAGAACCATTTTAGTGGGTTCAAGATTGAATAGAAGTGATTTGGGATGGAATTAGGGTTCAGGAGCATGAGCCATGGACCTTAGCCAAGTCCAACCACTTTGGGACCAAGTCTAGCCAAAAAAGGTAACCACTTTATGATCCTTCACATATTAACCCTAGCCATCTTAATCAAAAGACTAGTGGCTTTAGTTCCATCATGTGATTTTCATAAAGGGTAGAAAGTGAAGGGTTTAAAGTTTAGGTTAAATGGCCTAGGGGTGTATGTGTGTGCAAGAGATGCTCAAGTCACTCAAGGTTACCCTAAGTCCAAACACTTTTATGGGAACTCATTATTGGTTATGGTGGTTTTAACCTTCCAAGGTGATTTAGAGGTTTATAACCATCCAAGTGGGGTCCCAAGAGGAGTTAAGAAGTGGCTGAGAATTTATAAATGGTGGGTTCCAACTCTAGTCCTCTGGGATAGTCCAAGAGAAGTCCTATGGCTAGATCCTAGGCACTAAGAGGAAGACCAGAACTTACCAAAAATGAGGTCAACAAATGGACCCCCAATAAGTGTGGTGTACTAACCAAGCACACCGCACATATTGGCATTAATCAAAGAGATCAACAGACCAATACAAGTGTTTCAAGCTCACACACTCAGAACAAAACAGGGAAGGTTCCCGCTGGGGAGTATCAGGTAAATCTTTGAAACTGAAGATTCCATAATTCTTGATGGGGATTAAGTGGGTGAGTTTCAGATTTAAGAGTTGCAAATTTGATTTTCAAATTTCAAATTTCAAATTTGGATTTGATTTACTTTGCTTTTCTTTCGACTATTGCTTCAGTGTGCAACAGGGAAGGTTCCGGCTACGGGACGTTACAACACAGCAGGTTTTACAATTCTTCAAGAATTAGATCATCTACTGCTTCAGTGTGCTAAGAAAAATTATTTGAAATAATGGGCTTGCTTTTAAAAACACCAAAATCAACAAATTCTTTAGACATCATAGAATAGACAGGCAATATTCAACCATCTACTACCCAAAAGTGAATGGCCTGATAAAAGCATTCAACAAGACGCTTGTTCAAATCTTAAAGAAGATGCTTAATGACAATAAGAGAGGATGGCATGAGAAGTTATAAGAAGCGTTGTGGGCTTACAGGATGACAGTCAGAAAGCTGATGCAATATACAACTTATGCACTTGTGTACGAACCTGAGGCAGTTCTTCCACTAGAAGTTCAGCTACCGTCGCTCAGAATCATCGTCTCCAACTAAGTTACAATGGAAGAGAATGCTAAACTTTGATTTACAGAATTAGAAAGTCTTGAAGGGACGAGATTGCTCGCACAAAAGAATTTGGATCTATATCAAGTGAAGATGATTCAAGCCTATGATAAATTGGTCCACCTGAGGTCGTTAAAAGTTGGTGACCTCGTGCTCGTTCTTAGAAGACCTATTCTTGCACATCGCAAGATATGTGAAAATTTTGAACCAACCTGGGAAGGGCCATTCATGAAAAATTTTACTCAGGAGGGTCATATCAGTTGGTAGATTCTCATGGAGATAGACCCATGTTTCCTATAAGTGGACGATAACTAAAGGAATACTACGCGACATGACAAAACCAGAAGAAGGATATTCATTTCTATGTAGCCATATAGCCAGTGTCTGTGGCTGGGTCCAAATTTTGTAATAAATAAAATTAAATGAAATAAAAATAAATTTCATAAAATACACTTGCAAGATTAAGTTCTAACTCTAAAACTTATAAAATTTAATTAAATAAAATAATGGCATTAAAATAATTATAAAATTTATTAAATAAATAATAATAAGTTTGTTATTGTTCTTGTTCGTGCAAAGTTTCAGTCACTGATATTTTTCCTATCTTCTTATGCAGGAAGTCTCAGGATGCGTGGCATTTACTTTCAAAAACAGCTTGGACCTTGCGTTCTAAGGAAAAGAGAAGATGTACATACAAGGCTGGAAGTATGAAATCGATGAAGAGAAGCAGTCGTAGAGAGACCGGACAGACGTCAGGATACGGATGCACTGGTGGTTTTGTTGACTCATACCTCCTCGCCAGTAGGCCCAATCAGATTCTGTCCAAGATCACTACTCTGGAGAATGATCGTGTTACCGCTACAGCTGAGAGACCTTTAGATGCGTCATTAGCACATAAAATAAGAAGAAATGCAAATCGCCGCAAACGTCAACTCTTAGACAAGATGGAGAGGAGCTAGGCACGGGAGTTAGTCGCCAAATTACCACCCATTCCAGAAGAATTTTATGGCCATGAAATGAAAGAAATTGATGACAGCACGCCACGCACAGATACTGAGTCAGAGACCACAAAGGACCCCGCATCAAAATGGGATCCAATGGAAAAAACTTTTACCGGGTGCTCGACTTGCAACTCGAGCCTTCCTCGACAGCCTTCAGTGACAAAAAAAATTTCAGAATGCCCATAGTGCCACAATCCACAGTTAGAAGAGTATGACACATTCGAGGCATATGCAGCCACCTTAATGCTACTCAGTAGCAGGGAGCATCCTGATGTAGAGCCATACGTACCACTGTTCATTTTGTCACCTCCACCGCAAATAGTTATATATTACGTCTTGGCAAAGATCAGAAGGGTTATAAAGAAAGAATTTCAGCACTATGAAGAAATCCAAGGGAAATTTGTCAACACCTTGGAAGGCCTCAAGTTATACACAGATGTATTTTGGAAGAATGATCAAGATAAGATTCTGGATTGCGTCTTCGCTCTCCAAGACATGGGAAGAGCAGGCCGATTGAAGCAGAGGACATAAGCAGAGCCAACGAAATGGAAAAGATGAGAGTGCAGAGTCACGATTCAGTGTGGTTGCTATTACAATTTTGCAAAGGACAGACAAGGTAATCCCCCGGAGATTCAGCAACACAATGAAGTAGATGACATGTCGCCGCAAATCAAGAAGATGATAAAAAGGATGGTCGAGTGGCATGTCCTGCCTGCAGACTGTATTCCCAACAGCTGCATTATAAATATCTATGAGGACTGGGATTGTATCCCGCCTCATATGTACCACCATGAACTTGTGAGGCCCTTCTGTCCAGTCTCCTTTATAAGTGAATGCAATATATTGTTTGGATGCTAAATTCAGATTGTCAGACCGAGAGAATTCTGAGGTTTGTTGAAATTCCTCTATCGGTCGGTTCAGTGCAGGTGCTAAAAGAAAACAGAGCAGATCTTGTGAAACATTGCATCCCATGAGTTACAGGACAGAGGGTATCCGTTGCCTTCAGAGGAATGGATGAAGATAAGGCATCATTTTACTACGAGCCAGATCCAGAATTGGAGAACCTTCACCCCTTACCACCGTGACAGCAATACCTCTGGGAGTTCGCAAGGTACTTCTGTTCTGGAGCATAACCTTAGGAGGTTGGCATGTTCACGGAGCAGTCTCAAACAACAAAAATATACTATCTCTACAGCGGGTTACAACAGTCGTCACTACATTTTTGTCAGTAGGATATGATATGATAGTTTTGTTTAACTTTGTACGCTTGATTGACTTTTGGATGCTTGTCACCATATGATCAGTTGTACTACTGCCATCAGCAAAAAATAATGAAGATTTTTGTTCTAGCTCACCGAGTTTATCAGAAGTGTTTCATTTCAACGAGACGGACGAGAGCCGCGGGACCATATGTTGGTTCCAAGTTAAAACGAACAAAGAACTATACAAAAGAAAAAGATAAAAATATAAATAAAAATAATAACAAATCAAAAAAGTTCAAAACAAAATCAAATGTAATGAAACAAAATCAAAAGAAATTTTAATTTGAAACAAAATCAAATGGAATGAAACAAAATCAAAATAAAATTTAATCTGAAACAAAAGCAAACAAAGTGAAACCAAACAAAATAAAATCAAACAAAATGAAAACAAATGAAATCTAATGAAACAAATTGAAATAAAATGACTAATTAAAAACAAACAATAAGATAATTTCCTCTCTCGAGACTCCAAATCTTTGTACTCATCCTCAAATCCTTCATTCCTGAAACACCCTGTGAAATTTGGAGCTTTACACAATGGCACTTCTTACAAATTGCAAACATCACAAAAATTTTACAAACCTTACAATGAATGACAGTCTAAGCCGAACTACAAAATTCTACTTTCTCTGAAAAGTCAACGTCAAATTTTCTCCAAGTGTTTGAAATTCTAGAATCAGTAATTAAATTTGGTTTCCTCTCTGTCACCTCTAGGGTTGGATGTGAGTCCCCGAGCTTTCCTCCCTAATATGGTATTCTGCTACTACCTGAGTTGGATGTGAGTCTCTGAGCATTCCTCCTCAATGTGGTGAAAGATTACTCAAATTCCCTATACTGCCACATCCTATCCGAGAAATTTTCCGCCTTCCATGAAATTCCAGGACCGGAGCTTAGTTGTCTGATTCCTTAAAGTCCCTATATTTCCACATCCTATCCGAGAAATTTTCCTTCTTCCATGAAATTCCAGGATAAGAGCTTAATCTTGCGATTCCTCAAAATTCCTTATATTTCCATCTCCCTTCCGAGAAATTTTCTGACTTCCATTAAATTTCAAGAGCGGAGCTTAGTCCTCTAATTCCTTAAATTCCCTATATTTCCACATCTTATCTGAGAAAATTTTCGCCTTCCATGAAATTCCAGGATCAGATCTTAGTCGTCCGATTCCTCAAAATTCCCTATTTTTCCTTCTCCTATCAGAGAAATTTTCCACCTTCCATGAAATTCTAGGAGCGGAGCTTAGTCGTCTGATTCATTAAATTCCATATATTTCCATTTCTCTCTTGAGAAATTTTTCACCTTCCATGAAATTCTAGGATCGAAGCTTAGTTGTCTGATTCCTTATATTCCTTATATTTCCATTTCCCTTCTGTGAAATTTTCCACACCCACGAAATCCCGAGGTCGGTACCGAAACTCCGATTCTCATTTCTGAGACCAGTACCTAAATTTTTGTTCTCATCCCTCGAAATTAGTACCTAAATTCTAACTCCGATCTTTCGAGATCGGTACCAAAATTCTGATTCTCATTTACGAGACTGATACCTAAATTCAGTTCTCATCCTTCGGGATCTGTACTTAAATTCTAACTCCCACCTTCCGAAATCAGTACAAAAATTTTGATTCCCCCTCTACACTCACTTAAAACTCAAAATTTCTTGCGTTGAAATTTTCAATTCAAAATTCCACAAATCCTTACTTTCCATGAACTCCATAAGACTTGAAATCAATTCAAAACTCAAAACCAACTCAAAACTAAAATTAAAATTCCATAAGATTCAAATTAAAAACTTAAACCAAATTCTTAATCCTAATTCCAAATTCAAATCGATTCGGATCAGAATCCTTCAAATTTTGGAGGCTTGAAATTCATAGCTTCTCTAATGAAGGTATTCCATTTTCCTTCCCCAGCAAGAGATCCTGGTTCTCCCAAATAATCCCCAACAGGAACTTCCTCACTAAATTCCATATTTTGTCTTGAGTTTTTACTCAGACAATTGTGTTGGTTTTGTTGATCTCATGAAACTCCCTTAAACTAAATGAAACATTCAATTGTCCCCCAATTTGAACTCAAGTCTCATCCAAACCCAATTTAAACCAAAACCCCCAACTTTGACCCAAATTGAGCATGTGTCCAAATTCCACCAAATTGAATGCCCTAACCCTAAAATTTCCATCTAATTAATATCAAGAACTCTTCCTAACATCCCCATGGAGCATTTGGAACCTTCAATTGGCCAAACCTTGCCTAACCTAAACTCAAACTAGCACAACTTGCCCCAAATTGGCAAAATACCCAAGTTAAAGGAAATTGAACCCTCAAACTGATTCAAAACCACTCCAATCCCTTCTCAAACCCTTTGTGACAATCATTTTCACCAAATTGCTTAATCATATGGGTTTAACCCAAGGTCAAACCAAACTTAGCCCACCCTAAATCCAAAATGACCTAAATTGAACCCATGACCCAATGTTACCTATATTGAACCAAATTGACCAAATTGGCTCCACCATAGCCCACCTTGGGACCCCAGGGAAAACTAAAACCCACTAGACCCAAGTCAATTGAGCCTTGGACTAAAGTTCCTTCACTTAGGTCAACTCTCCCTCACCTTTTATCTAAACAACTAATCCAAGTAAACTACTAATCATGGCAGCCTATTAAGCATCATTTAAACCCTTCTTACCTCCCATCAGCATGCCAGCCACCTTCCATGCATTGTCAGCTGCCCTAACAGCCAAAATAACTGAGCCCGAGAGCCCCCATACCCAATTAAACTCAAAATTGAGCCGTGTCAGTGAGGCATCACCTCATTGATCAATGGCTCTGCTCAGCTCTCCCCATAAGAAAGCTAGAGTACCCAAATTGAAGCCCTGAGCTCCACCCATTTGTCGTTGCTATAAAAGCCATCCTTCACGGCCAAGAGGGGGTGATGCACCTAAAATATTTAGTGTTTTATGCACATTTTTATACCTATTTTTTATGATATTGCATTTTAATGTAAGGTATTTTGTGTTTTTCTTGAAGATATGATGAAAATGATTAATTATGATGAAAGGATCAAAAAAGGATCAAATTTAGAGCAAAATTATGAAGTTTGAGAAAATTAGCCTCTGGCGCCAAAGTGCCAACGCTTAAGCGCCACAGTTAAAAATCAAATTTTAATCAATTTTGGCGTCATTTTCAATGGGTGTTTGAAGAAACTTTTCATGGTGACTTCCTTAACTTCCTTTGGGTGGCAAATATGATTAAAGGGATGCATCTTTTGGTGGATACATTGAATATGGACATGATTTGAAGAGACACCAATGAACCTTTTGGAAAATTATAAAAATAAAGCCTCATAATTTGTGGTTGTGTTATTATTGGAGTGGTTATTAGTGTATGAAGTGTGTGTTGAAGAGAGTAGTAGTGTTAGTGTGTTAAGATTTATAGTTCTTCTTTGTTATAGTAGAGAGTAGAGAGTAAGAAAGGAAAAAGGGTTGTTGTGAAGCCTTCTTCTCACCAATTTTATTTTATCCTTATATCTAATTTTTATTAAAGTTTAAAGTCTTAATTAGAGTCATCAGAGTTGGGCGCTAACCTCTGTAGAATTGTACTGTGGAAAGCAATATTCCAAAGGAACTTCAAGAGTCGTGTGGAGAGCATTTTCAGATAAGTATTTATCTTTGTTTTTACACTTTGTTTTTAAGTAAGATTCTTATATTTTCATTATGGTTTATGCTTTCATATCAAGTTTTGTTTGTGTTTACTTAATGAAATCTGAGTAGTTTACTTTATTTTTTTCTTTCTTAGATGATGAAGTAATAAAATTATGGAAATATTATTGTGGAAAGTATAAGTGTTTAATGCTGGAATAAATTGTGATGATTCAATTCACTGAACTTAATTTACTTCTTGAGTTGGCCAATTAAGATGTTAAAATTTTTTGTGAGATTATGTAAGATCCAATGTGGTATTATCTCAAAAAACAATTGGAAAGAATCACATGCAATTATATGGGTGAGAATTGTAGTCCATATTATTGAATGCAAATATATAAGGAGATATACTTTATTGGGGAGTAAAATTATAGGACTTTAGAGTGATAGGCTAAAGCCCCCCTAATTTGGTTTGTTATTTTAAATTTAGTTATGAGATGTTAGCCCCCAGGTGGAGGGAATAGAGGGATCTCTAGAGTGAGAGCCGGTATCTTCCCTGCCTAACCTATCTACAAAATTTCAAAATTTCAAATTAACAAATTTTCTTTATTGAACCAAGTAAGGGTAAAGATTATAATTGCTCCTATTTGACACAATACATTTAAATACTTCCACAACATAAATTTCCATAATTATTTTTGATTCATTGAAGAAGGTAAAAGATATTTAATTTATATAACTTTTATATCGTATTTTAGAGTATTGATAATTTTATTTCCTGCTTAACTTTCTATTAAAAATATCAAAAACAACTATTCAAAATTAAAACCTTTAAACATACTTACAAAAATCAATTCAAAAAGTAAAAAGTTCTTTTACTTCTTTCTTTAAAGTTTTGCACATTTCCCTGTGGGTTCTATATCTCGGGGCTTAATCAGAAAGTCCTATATTAATTGATAAACGATATGTATAATTGCGTAGTATCCCATATTATAAATCATAAATTTCATATCTAAATTGTAAGCATAAATATTTTGGGCATCAAGTTTTTGGCGCCTTCACCGGGGAAATTGATTAAATTTTTATTTAAAGAAAATTAAGAAAAATTATTTTTTTTTACTTTTTTTTGTTTTTGTTGTTGTGTTTTATTTTATTTTGTTTTATGTTGTATGCATAGTTCAGGGTCTAGGGGACTTGTGCCTTATGATTATGAATTAGAAAGAACAATCAGAAAAATCAAAAAAATTAGAAATTTTGAAAAAGATAAAAATATTCATGTTGACCTAATTTAAGATGAGGTCTTCTCTTCTCCTTTTAGTACTTAGGATCTAGCCTTAGGCTTTTCCTTTGACTATCCTAGAGGACTAGAAATGGAATCCACCACTTAGAAATTCAAACTACTTCTTAATTCCCTACAAACCCCACAAGCTTGATTGTAAACCCCTAATCACCTAGAGGGTTGAGATTAAATGTGGAAGTTTAAAGGATGAGTTCCCTATAGGACACTTTGGCCTTAGGATCACCCTGGGTGGCCTGGTCTGATGAGAGCTGACTTACACATACACTACACCCTCACACACACATCCTAAATATCACACCTATACCCAACTTGATCTCCTGACTCATGTAGGTAATTCACATGGATGGACATTAACCCCTAAGCCCCTGGCTAAGAGGGTTAGGAACAACATAGTGAATACCTCAAATGAGCCCTTTCATGACTCATATCAGCTTATCATGGCTTCATGGCTTCATGGCTTCATGGCTCAACCAAAATAATTTCGTTTCACTTACATTTAATCAATTAATTTTTTCAAAATTTCAATTTTTGACCCCCGGGGCCCCGGACCCACCTAGCCTACAAAAAAAAACCTTGAAATTACCCAAAACCTCCAAAATTTCCAAACCACCCAAAACTCCCCAAAATTAACCTTGAACATTCCCAACCATTCAAATTGATCATACATAACCAAAAATACCAAAATTTCCAAAAATACCCCAAATACCCTCCAAATTACCAAAATGCCCCTCTTGACCCAAAAATTCAAAAATTCCAAAAATTACCAGAAAATTCTAGAAAATCCCACATATTCCCAATTTCATATTGTTTAACTACACCATGGGCTAATTTTGTCAATTTACTCCACGTTTGCCAAAACCCCCAATTTGCCCAAAAATCAAACCCAAATGAACCCAATGTCAAACCAAACCTTTCCAATTGACCTCAATTTTGGTCCAATTCAATTCTAAACTTCAATTCAATATCCCCAATATCAATCTAGACCAAATCCAAGCCCAATTAGATTAACATTTGAATCCAATTTCATTTTTAAGCTTAAAGCCCAATTTTGACCCATAACCCAAACATATCCCAAACCAACCCAATTCAACTCCAATTAACCCCAAACCTTTTCTAAATCTTCCCTAACATCCACACAAACAAAACACTTACATATTTTGCCCAAAATTTGGACCCAAACCTTACTCAAATTCCACCCAAACCCAAAATTCCCTAAAAAGGCTTAAATCCACCATGAACCCAAATAGGCCCAAATCCCAACATTAAAGCCCAACCAAGGTTGAAAACTCTTTGTTACACTCCCATAAACATTTCTCAACATTGACTTTACATCAATTTCAACATTAGCCCAACCTTAGCCCAAGTTAGTCCATTTTGATCTATTTTGACCCTATCACCAAGCGGACCCAAATTAGACTCAATTCAATTCCAAATCACCTCAAATTTGTCTCAAATCACTCTTGACACATCCCTAAACCAAACCCAACATTTATTTAGCATGTCCCTTTGCAAAACTTTTTATTTAAAAGCCCATTTTGAAATATAAAAGCCCTTTCCCTTAAGCCATTTTAAAAGCCCACCTTTACCAAATTTTAAAAGCCCAAACCCATCCTAAGACCCACACTACAATCTCATCTCATCCTTACTCAATTAAAATCATCCCTAAGTTCTAAATCAACAATCAAACTTTTCTAAACTAAGCCATATGACAAACCATCCAAATTTCACACCAAAATACCAAAATTCCTAAAACCTACTTCCATGAAACCAAGCCAACTTTTCCCAAGCCATATAAGAGCCATGAAGCCATCCTTAAGCCCCATGAGGAGCCATGAAAGGTTTTACATGAGACCATACCCCATTGGGCAAATGGAGGAAGCTCTTTATAGATTCCCTTAAGGTCATTAGCCTTAACCATGATTACCCTTAACCCAAAATTAATCCAAATATGTTTGGATGGGGACTTCTCCACTCAAAACCAGCTGCCTTACCTGATTCCCCACAGAACCCAAAGTCCCTTGGAGGGTGCACCAAGCCCTAAACAATGGGTTGACCAAATGAAACCCAAAATGATCCCTCCCCCTTCTACTTTGATTCAACTCCTTTACACTTGGCACTTGCTAATTGAACTCACAAACCTCAAGCACTGACCTCCCTGATGACAACAGTGACCTGACCCTACCGACCAGCCGCCTGAGTCGCTGCAAAATGCCATGGCCGAAACCTTGGGATGAGCCAAAGTTTGGAATTCCCACCTGCTGGGCTACCCCATGCCCAATGGCCATTGCGTACTGTTCTTCCGTAGCCCTGAGCAGTTGATCCAAGCCCCTAACTCCCCGTGGAAGCCATGGCCATGGCTATTTAAGCCAGCCAACCCCTCTCGGCCAAAAGGTTGGCTGAACCAAACCTTCACAGAATCCCTCCAAACTCCTCACAAAGCTTCCCCTAGCCAAGAGCAATCCATCCCCTCTGTTCTCCTGCCCTAACTCCAACTGATTGAGCTCAATTTTGGAGCTCAATTCTCAAGTCAGAACAGGACACACTCAAATCCTCCACCAAAATCAAATTAAATTCACCCACACCTACACAAGACCAAGAGAAGGAGTTCCCCAGTGAAAGCCCCCTCTCCAGGCCACCCATTTGTTCTAGCCTCCAAAGGTTAAAATCTGGTCTGGTGGAAATCAGGTCTATGCAATTCCCCAGGGCCAGAAACTTCATCTGGAGCTTGCTTAGGCTCAATCGAAGGTGACACAACTCTTAGATTGAAGCCACACTTCTCTGAGCAAAGGTATGAGCTCTCTCTTCTTCCCGAGCTTCTGAACATTCTCTATTTTGATTGGGTTAATTTCATGCCACATAAAACATATGGATGTGTTCATCTCTTCAAGATGAATCCATAGAGTATAAGAACGTAGAAATCGGTTAAGAATCGAGAGAGATATCAAGCCTAGAAGACGGACGGCTCTTGGGTGAAGTCGATCGGGGACGATGAACGGATGCCGTCCATTCGAGCGTGAATTGGACGGACGGCTCATATGGCATCGAACCGGGAGATTATACATGAATGGCGGGCCCCCGCAGCGCTGACTCAGATGGCGGCACCGAATCAGAGCGGGTCGCGTGGCCTTTCGGAGCTGCCGAGGATGGCGTGGCGCCATGTGGATAAGTAGGAAATTAGGACTATTTTCTATTTATTTAATTACCAGAACTTCAAAAATCCATATCTTTGCATAGAAATATCACAAAAATAAAATAAAAATACCCTCTTGCTCAGTGAACAGAGGAGAATAATGTCGAAAAGAAATCAAGACATTTCATCAAGTGTTTTATTTTTAATGATTTATTTACTCTCTGCATTGTTTTAATTCTTCATTTGCATAGGCAATTCACCATGGTATGAGACCATCGGGCTTTTGAAGCCTCTGAACTTGGGAACATTCCCTGAATTTTCCAAAGTCAGAGGTCATCCCTATGAGAAGTTATTGATTTTCCAAGTTCATGTTACTGTTTTGAGTATTTTAATTCCAATAATTAGCATGTTGAGAAATAAATTCTAGGAAAATTTGGTGATCTTTCTTATGACCAGAGGAGCCTAGGAAAAATAGGTTTTGAGTTAATTCACATGGAACAACCCTAATTGGCCTAAACACCCAAAATTGAACTTTAATTAATTAGGGTTAACTACACATCAAATTAACTAGAAAACAATTCTCCATTGATCTTTAAGATCAGAGGAACATCACATAAAAATTTGAAATCAATTGGAAATGTTTAACCTCACTAAATGGATTAATTAAGTCACATAACCAAAATTAAACTTTAAAAATTCATAACTCACAAAATACTTTTCAAAAATTCACAAAAATGGTTTTGGGGCTTCTCTAATATCAGAGGAATTTAGGAAAATTAAAATTGTAATTTTCTAAAAAAGTTGTTTTTTATCATTATTTTAATATTTTTAATAATTAAAAAATAATAAAAATCATAAAATTATTAAAAATCACCAAAATGTTACATTTTGAATTCTAATCACCTAGAAACAAACCAAATATTTTCCTAAGTCTCTAGGGTAAGATATTAAATTTTAAAGGCTTAAAACAATTTTTGAATTAAAAAAAAGATTTTCTTTAATATTTCCACTAAAATACTTCTAATAAATCAAAGAAAAATCAGAAAAATATAAAACTTAGATCTCTGATTCCCCTGAGGTTAGAGAGATTTTTGAAAAATATAAAATCCTTTTTTCAACTGTTATTTCTTTTTTACATTAATTAATACTCCAAAATTTAAAATAATTCTAATAAATAAAATATAATTAAAAAAATCACGAAAATTGGCCCAAATGGTCCTCTGGTCATTAGGAGCATCCCATAATTTTCTTAAGTACTGAAACATTTCCTTGGTCATGTTATTGAATTTTCCTTGAAAATCCCTATTTTCCATTAAAAAATAATTACATAAATAAATTAAATACAGAAAAATCACATTTTCTACTCTAATGTCTTAATTGACATGTGAGTGAGGTTATATAAAAATTTCAAGTTCATTTGAGCTTAGTTTATTGAGTTATAGAATTATTAAGCTTGAAGGGCAAAAGGGTAATTAAAAATTTCAACCCTTAATTAAAATTTTAGGATTAATAAAAAAGGTGAGGGTAAAATATTTGATTTTAAACTGATTTTGGATGATTGAAACTTAAATGATTGAGGGTAGAAACCTACTAACCATTCAAATATAATTAAAATAAAACTTTAATTAATTAATTAATTGAAAATTTGGAAGAATAATAGAAATTGGAATTATTAAAGTAGGGATATTATTAAGAGGATATTTATTCTTTAATTTATTAATCCCTAAATTTATCACTTCAATAATATTTAATTTTTAACTAAAAGGATAATCCTAACATAAAATTTAAAATGCTAAACAATTTAACAATTAAATTAAATTAAATTTAAGATGTTGAGATTAAATTAAATAAAAATCTAAATCAAGTTAATACCTTAACAATTAAATTAAATCATATTTAATATATTAAGATAAAAATTAAAATTAAATCAAAATAAATTAAATCAAATTAAGTTGAATTAAAATTAAATTAAATTAAAATTTAAAATTAAATTAATTTAAAATTAAAATTAAATTAAATTAAACCAAATTAAATAAAAATTAAATTAAATCAAATTAAATTAAATTAAATTAAACTAAATTAAATTAAATTAAATCAAATCAAATCAAATTAAATTAAATTAAATTAAACTTAAATTAAATTAAAATTAAATTGAATTAAAATCTTTTAACAACACACCTAAATGAAATCATTAAGAGTTAAACCAAACACTTAAATTAAACTTAAAACATAAAGGTTAAATCTAAGATATAACATCACTTAAAACGTAAATATTTAAATTAAATCTAAAAAAAATGACTTGAACACTATTCCAAACGTAAACTAATTTTTTTATAATTAAGTCAAAATTAAAATTAAATCATTAAGTTTAAATCATTAAAGTACTTAATAAGTTGATTTGCCCTTTTAAAGCTCTTATTATTATAACTCTTAAATGAAGTATCAAGTGAAGTGTTATTTCACTTATAGGATATTCAAATGTCCTAGTTCACTCAGTAAGAGAACAAAACTTAAACCCCTGGATGATTAATTCACCTGTGCAACTAAATTTACTTGGACTCAAAACAATCCCAGAAATATTGAAAAGATGTTTAGGACTCGTCCTAAGCACTTCCTCAATATGTCGGGATGTTTTAGAAGAACAATTGAATCTAGTTGTTCTTTGATGAAGAAAATCATCCTTAAACCAAACCAAGAACCTAGACGTCATAGGAGATAACTAGTTATAGGATTAGGAACTTGGTAGACAACCAAAACCCTTTGCCTTAGCTTTACCTAGGTATTTCTTGCAAAATATTTAAATGCCTTAACATGTGTTTCAAGTGCAGCTTGGGATGACGGGAAGACCCTCCAAGTACGCTTTTATTTTATTGCAATTTACTTACATGCACTGTACTTTACTTTTTCTTGCATGATAAACAAGACTGTTGCATGAAAACCAAAACCTTTAGGATAGTCCCTGAACTGAAACCAAAACTAAAATAAAAGTCATTGCAAAATAAAATTCACCGCCACAACATTCTAAAATATAAAATAACTCAAGATTTAATCACAAACAGAACAACAAAACTACAATCACAACTAAATTAAAACGTCTCATTGAATGATCGGGAATACCTCGGATGATGTAACCCACGCGTTGCTAACGGGATTTCCCAAGGTCTAAATTAAAGTGTGGAACTCATTCATTTGAGTTTAGCAAATTCATATGGACTAAGTGAATTCGATGAAAATAATGGTGCCGGGATGACGGAACCGTGGGATCTTAATCGGTTCTGTTTAATCAACATTAAGATTTGTTTAATTAAAATATCAAAAAACACTTAGATTTTAAGATTCTCTCTAAACCAAAACACTTCTCTCATCTCTTGATTTATGACTTCTAAAACTAAACCTCTGCAACAACAAGGAGCTTGGAGCACGGTGGGCAGCACGGCCATCTTCGTCAGCAAAACAACTCTACATCAGCTAAACATTCCTAGAATTAAACAACCAAACCGTATGATTTCGAGATAGTTTTCCTAGTGCAACATAAAACCTCAACCCTTTTGTTAGGCATTTGCATAATCATGTTATGCAAATTAAGCCCTAACTGGTCTTAGGACTCCGAGGTAGTCGTTCGATACGACATAAACCCTCACATCTTCAAGGCTATTTGTATGATTATGTCATACGAATATAAGTCCTAATTAATTAAAATAGGCAAGATTGAAACATTAAGTAAATTCCCAAATCTAAGCCGAACAATAGGATAGTTTGGGAAGTTGCCAAGATTCTTCTTGGATCCTCAGCTTCCCCTACTTCTCTTCCTTTGGACTCTAAAAACAAACTGTTCCAAATTTCAGCTAATCCCTATTGAAAATTCCAAAATCCAATCCTTTGAAAACCTTAAACCTTAAAATTCTTGAAAGCAAAACCACTGATCATTATCGAGAGTTTTCTTAAATGATTCTCGTCATTTAAGATGTGATTAACTATAGGGGCTTGCCCTTATAGGGAACTTTAAGAACCCAGGTAATATAAACCCTGTTTAAATCATTTATATTAAGCAGGGGAACATGTCGGCTTATAAAGTTAGTTCGCAGAACAAATGGATGTCACAAATCTTTTAGTTTATTTTATCGAGCCCCATCATCAAGCAGTGTGTCTATTCCTCGGGATAAATACACGGTTTGTGGTGCGGTGCTCTTTTATATAAACTATTCGGGATGTGAGATCGGTTTGATTTTGTATCTTAAAAGTTTCAAACTTAAAATTATTTTCAAAATCAAATGCTACTTTCTAAATTATATATATTTAAATTAAATTTAAAACCTAAAATTTGCCGACAACTTCTGTAGGCGACCCCTTTTCAAAATACAACACACAAACCTAAAAAATATGCCGACAGCTTTACGGCGACTCCGCTGGGGACTAGTTCCTCTCTCCATTTTTGATTAGATGGTTTTTTTTTCATAAGTCGATAGTGAGTCCATGTCCCTAGTGGACCAAAACTACCATTCTTCCGTTGGGATACCTTGTTCATTTCTGTCTTGAACGAGTATAGCCAACTCCTCTCGGATTTAGGAGCCACTGTTTAGACACCCCTAAACAGAGAGGTTCCGAGATTCTTTTACCTCTTTTATGAGGTGGGATGGACCCCCAATAGGTGTTAGTTTAGGAGCGGTCCTTCGAGTCGAGAAGTCTTGCATAAGACTTTCTCTTCCTTTCTGATTCTGAATCGGATCCTTTACCTTTTCTATACCTTTAAACATTTTGTTCCTAATAAACAAATCCTCTAATGAATGACTCTTTTAATAAATAAATCCTTTTTTATAAATACATAAATGAAAATGTGTTCGGACTCTTTCTTTTTCGTCCTAAACTTTACGATGAAAAGAAGCATAATTCGGGACTGACATTCGGAATCTGCCCTACAGAAAATGACTGCCCCAAAGTTAACTTCTCCTTCACTAATGGAATGAACTTCGTTGTTTACAAGGATGAGCTGCCCGACAATGGGATCATCCGTTTCGGACAAGGATTTGGCAACACAAATGTCAAGTTCGCTGACGTCACTCTCTTCACACTAATGGACAAAGTGTCAGAAACTGAAGAGCCTATGATTGAGTTCAACCTAAAGTCAGCTCAAGAAATCCATCCCCTGCAAAGGGTTCCAGCTGAGAGGAGTACTACTGTTCGTTTGTCTCTACCCCCACCGGCCTAGTCATCTCTGCACCTACCCCAACTTCTGCCAAACTGAAGGGGAAGGAAATCCAAGTCTGTGATGAGCCTGTCACCGTGGAGGGTACAGATTTCGCTACAATACCATCTATTTTTGAGATTGGGTCCAGTTCAAGAGTTGCACCCCTAACTCGGACTCAAAGAAGAAATAGAAGCAGGAAGATCGCCAAGAAAGCTAGAGCTGCTGAAGTTGCTTTTCTAGAAGAAGTTCCTGAAGAAAGAGAAGAACTGCCTGAGTATATACCTCTATTGGAAGGGAGCAGGTTTTAGCCCCTCTCTGCCGCATCAGATGAAGAGGATGTTCGTAGGATCGCCACCGCATTACCTCGACCTGCATACTATAACAATTACAAGAGGAAAAGGGATAAGACTACGCCAATTGCCTGACTGCAAGCTGTGATAGAAAGATTGGCAAATAAAGAAAGATGCCATGTGTCAGAAATCTTAAGAAGGATAGGACGGGTACCAGCTAAATCCCACCTCAGACCGCAAATAGAGCCTGTTGCTGCCACAGAGAAATCAAAGAAGAAGGTAAAAGCCAGTCTACCCGTTGTTGTATCGAGTCTACAAATTAGGGAGGATACAACCTTCCAGCATATAGTCGATAGACCATCCGGTCCTAGGCTTCCGGCTGCAAGAAGGATGGTATGGTGACCTACTACTGGCGAACTAAGACCAAAACAATGTCCTGAGAAGAAAAGTCTCGTCAGGAGACTTGAATCAGAAGAAAGTGCTACCGCATCTAAGGGGACTCTCGGGAAGGAAGTTCAACAACCGTCACGAGACAACTGCGAGACTGAGCGAAAAGGGCCACTAGAGGATGCCATGGACAAGTTAAGGACCGACATCCGACGGTTAGCAAAAGAAAGAGAAGAAGAACTAGGAGATGAAGTTGACTCATCAGAGTTCATGGATGAGGAGTATGCCGAGATCAACATGGTTGAGACACAAGCATCGTCAGCTTCGCAAGGTGCTCCGGCAGCTGCGGAAAGAGATGAACCGGAAGTGTTGAGAGCACAGCTTCGGGAAAGAGATGATACAATTTACCAGATGGCAAAGAGGATGGAAGAGATGGCTGCTGCCTTAGCCACTCTCCAGAGTCAGGCCCAGCCTCAGAAAGAGACACCCCCAGAATTTATCCATATTGCAGATGGAGGAAAAGTGATCACATCCGTCAACGGAGACGAACCACCAAAGAAGGATTTTACACAAAGCATGATTCCAGCAAAGGAGATTAAAAATATGGTAGAAGAGCAGGTGCGAGAAGCTTTAGCACAATCTAAGAGTGGAACATCTATTCAGATGGGTAGACCTTACCCTGAAGTGTTCGATGCAGTCCAATATCAGAAAGACTTCGTGCCACCTTTGTTTAAGACTTTTGATGGAACAGGAAACCCTCGGCAGCATGTCGCACATTTTCGTGCTAGTTGCTACAATGCCGGTGGAAGTGACGCTCTACTCTTCCGCTAGTTCGTCAGCAGTTTGTCAGGGATTGCCTTCGACTGGTACGCAGAATTGCCGAACGGTTCAGTAAAGCCCTTTTCAGAACTGTAGAATCTCTTCGTTAAACGGTTTGCTGGGGCTCAGCACCACATCACTATCGGTGATCTAGTGGTGAAGCAACAAAAGCCGAACGAGACTTTAGTGGATTACATACTTTGATGGATAAACTTAAGCATGAAGTGTGAACCACAGCTTCAAGAACAACATGCAGTTGGTATCCTACTTAAAAGTATCCATGGCCCGATAGCACTCCTCCTTAAAGGATTTACAATCAAGACTTTCGAGAAGTTGCTTAGCAAGGTCGGGAGCTTGCAAGAAGAGGCAAAACAGTTAAGTTTCATAGACAAGAATGATAAGCAGAAGCCTGTGAAAACATTCGAAAAGAAATCTGGAATCGTCGCGGCATTAGAGAAGGGCTAGCAGCCAATACAAATATAGTCCGAGCGACCACAGTCTAGCTATCAACCACCGCAACGGACATACCAACAACCACCACAAAGCTATCAGCAACCTCAGTAGGGCTATCAACAGCCTCGTCCGAGCTATCAGTAGCCTCAACATTATGAACAACAGCCTCGTTCGTTACGTACTTTAAGAGAACTTCTAAATAGAGAATACCCATTCAAAACTAAAGCAGTGGCGAAGATGTTCCGCAGCTTAATGAAGAAACCAGATTTTCAGCTGCCAGTGCCCAAGAAGCCGGATGAAGTCAATAAGAAAGATCATCTGAACTATTGCCCTTACCACCAGATGCTTGGACAGAAGATGGAGGATTGCATCACTTTCAAGAGTTGGCTTGATGACAATCTCCGGAGAGGGAACATAACGATCCCAAAGGAATACATGAAGGAACCCCAGAAGGGAGGTTCCGTCAACGTTATTTCAACAAATCCCATTGTTCCGATAGACCCTTACATGACTGATGATGGATGGAGTACTGTCTAGACAAAATCATCGAAGAAAATTTTGGATCACATCCAGGCTGCTTCGGTACGTGCTTCAACTCAGAGTTTGAGACCTGTCGAGCCGACACTATCACTTGCGATTGAAGAACCGCCCCAAAAGGTGGAGAAGATCGTGGAAGAAAAGAAGACCGAGGCTTCGAAGGGTAGACGAGGGGCTGCTTATCCTAGGATGGTTATTTCCAATTCGCGGGAGAAATCCCTCAAACTCCTGACTCTGTATGATTATTTGCTCGCCCCGGCGGGATCTTATAATGATAAGGGTTATGGCATTGGCTACTTTTTGACTGTTTCTAACGATTTCGTAACTAACGACAACCGGCTTAATCGGAATCTCGATTCCAACATAAATAACGATTCTCAAATCATACACAAGCTCGACGACCACGATGAAGAAGATGTTCACAAAGGAGGCTACGAAAGCTCGACAAGCAACGAGTCTATTTGTGAATTCTGAGGAGCTCTGATCACGATAGAATTAGAACCCTAAGACACCGAAGCAACTTCAGAAGAGCCAGTGGTTCCAATTTAAAAGGATACACTGGTAGATTCAACACCAAATTCAGAAGAAATAACTGAAGTAAATTTAAGAAGTGGAAAAACTGAAGTAAATTTAAGAAGTGGAAAAAATTTACCTCTGAGAATGGGTCCAAAGGATAAAGGAAAGCAGGTGGTTGCTCAGGAAGAGTCAACCTCGGCAGAGAAATGGCCCATTCGGGAAGAAACTGAGGAACACGGTAATAAAGTGGACTACAACGTGCTAGCCCATCTTGGGAAGCTACCAGCCAAACTAAGCATATACGACGCTCTGATCCTGTCAAAGGAGATGAGAGAGGCTCTGATCAAGGCTTTACTTGATCAAGAAATTTGTTTAGCTCAAATGGCTGGTAATTCCTTCGACGAGGTTTGCTCGTTAAAAGAACAATGAGGTGTTACCTTCACAGACAATGATCTATTACTGAGAAAAGCTGATCACAACCGATCGTTGTACATTTTAGTCACTATTGGAAAGTTTACGCTCTCCAGAGTGTTGGTTGATCCGGGAGCAATCAACATAATGAATCTTCGGACGCTAGCATATTTGGAAATTGATGCTCGTGAGCTTGAAGCAGACAAGATGTTATTAAGATGCTTCAATCAAAAATAATAAAGAGCTCTTAGATCGATAACACTACTAATGAAGAACGGTGATTTAGCAAAGACAACCGTAAAATTCCACATAATTGATTCTGAGACATCGTTCAACGCTCTACTGGGTCGGCCGTGGATCCATTAAAACTGGATGGTACCGTCATCTCTGCACCAATGCATAAAGTATTACGAAGGAGGGGAACAGTGCATCAAAGGTGATTTGCAACCGCTCTCCGTGCATGAAATTGGAATTCATGAAGATGCGGCCTACTACACGCCCCCGAAGATAACAATCTTTTCTAGAAATACCATACCAAATGAAACAAAAGAAATTCGAGACGATGTAGAACCTGAAGTTCTAGTCCAACAGTTACTCACCACTCCCTTACGGCGAGATGGTGAAGATTTCTCCAGAACTCACACCCGAGGTCGAGGCCGGGGACGAGGACGTAGAAGAAATGTTGGAACAGTTGGACAGAAGAAACCGGTCATCGATGTTGATTGGGAGAACACTTCCGAAGAAGAAGAAGAAATCAAGAAAGAAGTTGCGACAATAAGTCAAAAGGAACCCCAGTTCAAGATCTCTCTCGAAGATGAAAAGAATGAAGAATATAAATCAATGTACGAGAAGATTAACCATCATGTTCATACTATGACCCTGACCCCGATCCATTCTAATAAGATCGAGGGTATGGTGGTCAAGGAAGTGCATGGTGGTGGTACCAAGCCAATCAAGTTTTACCATGGTGCTTCTTCCTCCAATACTGAAAAAGATGTACAATTTGAAGATGTTACTTCTTCCGAATTAATGGAACTACCTTTTGAGTGGTACTCTCTCTGTGTTCCAAATTTAATTCAACGTGGTGTCTTACCTCGACAATGGACAAAAGGCCGATCACAACACTTTGAAAAATTATGAAATAATGCCGGTTGGCCTCCCAATTCAAAACATGGTCTCGGATTCGGCACAGTAGGATCAGTTGATGATACGAGATTTTGCTTGGTTGTCACTTGCGAACCTAATAAAGATTGCTTCGAAGTTTCAGAAGATCTCGAAGATCCACCAATCGGAGATGCTCCACCAGAATTCGAAGAAGAAATCAAATCTACAATAGAAGAGTTAATGGAAGCTAACTTAGGTACTAGCGAAGAGTCTAGGCCAACCTTTGTTAGCTCCTTACTCAATAAAAAAGATTCTGAAAAGATAATCAAGCTACTAATGGAATTCAAGGACTGTTTTACTTGGAGTTACGACGAAATGCCAGGATTAGCTCCAGAAGTCGCAGTTCACAAGTTAGGAGTAGATCCTACTTCTGTTCCAGACAGACAAGCTCCCAGAAGAATGCATCTAGAAATTGAGCAACAAGTTATAGCCGAAGTTAAGAAGCTAATAAACGCTAAATTTGTCCGTGAAGAACAATACCCTACTTGGTTAGCCAATGTGGTACCAGTCAGAAAGAAGAATGGTCAGATCAGAATCTGCGTAGACTTTAGAGATTTAAATAAAGCATGTCCAAAGGACGAATTTCCACTACCAGTCCCAGAACTGGTGATCGACATTGCTTCAACACATGAAATATTTTCATTCATGGATGGATCATCAGGATACAACCAGATAAAGATGGCACCAGAAGAAGAAAAGGTCACGGCATTCAGAACCCCGATCAGAGTGTATTGCTACACAGTATTGCCATTCGGACTAAAGAACGTAGGAGCAACATACTAAAGAGCGATGATGAAGATTTTTGATGATCTCATTCACAACCAAGTTGAGTGCTACGTGGATGATGTGGTCATCAAAAGCAAACTGAAAGAAGATCACCTGTATGATTTGAGAATTGTTTTCGAGCGACTAAGACAATACAACCTTAAGATGAATCCCTTAAAATGCACCTTCGGCGTCACCTCCGGGAAATTCTTAGGATTTGTCGTCCGACATCGCGGGATTGAAATTGATCCGAAAAAGATTAAAGCTATCTATGAAATGCCATCTCCTAAAACCTTGAAACAGCTACAATCCTTTCAAGGAAAGTTGGCATATCTTCGACGCTTTATATCGAATTTGTCAGGAAGGTGTCAGCCTTTTTCTGCTTTGATTAAGAAGGATGCCAAGTTTACTTGGGACTCCAAATGTCAACATGCCTTCGATGACATTAAACAATACTTAATGACACCTCCTGGCTTAGCAGCCCCAGTCTCAGGTAGACCGTTGATACTTTATACCGATGCTTTAGACGACTCCCTTGGAGCCCTGCTAGCCCAGGTCAATGATGAGGGAAAAGAAAATGCTCTCTACTACTTAAGTCATCGTCTAATCTAAGCGAAAGTAAAGTATCCTCCTATTGAGAAGCACTGCTTGGCCCTGATCTTCGCCGCACAGAAGCTCAGGCATTACATGCTTTCTCATAAGGTCAACCTTATTTTGAGAGTTAATCCGTTCCAATACTTGATGACACGACTGACGCTCTCTGGTAGACTTTCCAGGTGGTCGATGATACTATTGCAATTTGACATAACTTTCGTTCCTCTTTGCGCCGTAAAGGGACAAGTCCTAGCTGACTTCCTTGCAGCACACCCTTTACCGGCAGATTCGCCTCTCGACGACGATTTGCCTGACGAGCAGATAATGAGCCTAGAAGACACTGATGATCGACGTTGGGAACTATACTTCGACGATGCGTCCTCAGCACAGAAGAACAATGAATTGCAAACGATAGTGCCTGGTAAGGGAGGAATCAGACTAATCTTTATAACACCGGAGCGGGGGATGTTAAGATACTCCTACCACTTAACAGAACCATGCACAAATAACGAGGTAGAATATGAAGCCCTCATAACAGGACTGGAACTAACCATTCAAATGGGAATAACGGACATCAACATCTACGGAGATTCTTAGTTGATCATTCAACAGATCGCCGGACAGTACAAGATTTTGAAACCAAGACTCGAGCAGTATTTTTAGTATGCCATGAAACTGTTGGAACATATTCCGAATGTAACGATCTACAAGATTCCCAGAAAAGAAAATGCTCTTGCAGATGCGTTAGCTCACCTTGCAAAGGAATTTGCCTGCTTACAAGATGAGTCAGTTGAAGTGTCAGTTCAAGGACGACAGGTCCTATCACAGCTCGACATGGATACAATACACAAATCAGAAAAAGCAGAAGAAACAATTGCGACGAGTGACGAAAAATGCGGAAGATTGGCGAAAGCCATTAATGAACTACCCGCAAACGAGAAGCCCGCCCGACGATAAGTCGATAGCTCATCAAATCAAGAAAAGAACTACGTCTTACACATTAATAAACAATACATTATACAGAAGGTCTTTTGATCAGATGTGGCTAAGATGCCTGAGCGGGTCCGAGGCTCGTGAAATCGTTAAAGAAGTGCATTCAGGACTTTGTGGCGCTCATCAGTCGGGTCCGAAAATGAAAATGAAGATTAAAATACTTGTGTACTACTAGCCCTCAATGATGACCGACTGTATGAAAGTTACCAAAAGTTGTCACCAGTGCCAAGTGCACGGAGTGGTTCTACATCAACCTCCAAATGTGCTACATCCGACAATCGCATCGTGGCCATTTGAGTGTTGGGGCACAGATATAGTGGGTCCTATTGAACCGCCTTCTTCAAGAGGACATCGCTTCATCCTTGCAGCTATAGACTACTTTTCTAAATGGGCAGAAGCTATACCACTCAGGGAAGTAAAGGCACACCACGTGCTACAGTTTTTCAAGAACCAAGTCGTCTACCGTTTCGGGGTACCGCGCAGGATCATTTTAGATAATGGGTCTGCATTCAAAATTACAAAGATCAACAATTTTGTCAGAAGACACGGGATCGATTGGCGATACTAAACGATCTACTACCCAAGAGCAAATGGCTTGAACGAGGCTTTTAATAAAAATCTCATTCAGATTTTAAAGAAAACTTTGGACGACAATAAGAGAAATTGGCACGAGAAGTTGTTAGAAGCCTTATGGGCCTACAGGACGACTTTTAGGACTCCTACTCAGTCTACGCCTTACGCTTTAGTGTACGGATCCGAGGCAGTGTTACCATTAGAAGTCCAGCTTCCATCACTCAGAATCGCAGTTGCAAATAAGATTTCTATAGAAGAAAATGCCAGACTACGACTGAAAGAATTGGAAAGCTTAGAAGTGAAAAGACTTTCCACACGACGGAATTTGAACCGTATCGAAGCCAAGATGATCCGGGCCCATGATAAACTGGTCCGCCCAAGAACATTCAAAATCGGTGACTTAGTTCTTGTTCTCAGAAGATCTATTCTTGCACATCGCAAGGTAGGTGGTAAATTTGAACCATCATGGGAAGGGTCGTTCGTGGTCGAGACAGTCTACTCAAGAGGTTCCTACCAACCGGTGAATTGTCGTGGAGAACGACCCATGCTTCCAATCAATGGGCGGTATTTAAAGAAGTATTACGCAACCTGATGTTTCGAAGGGTGGCCTCTAAAGTGAAATCTTACCCTAGTAACACAAGTGAAGTAATCACTTTGCGACTGGGTCCGAACCCAAAACAAAATAAAATGGATGATATAAAAAAAAAATCTCGTCAACAAAAATGTTAAAAAGAAAACATGGGAAACCATAATAATAAAATGTCAAATCCTTCCTTTCAAATCAAATCTTGTTCCTGATTTTTTCTCACTCCTTTTCCTACTCCTGTTTAAATTTTAAAAGAAAATACGAATAAAAAAAACTTTTCATTAATAAATATTTTCTTCATGTTCTTCTTCTTAGTACAGCCTCTGATCCTTTCCTTGTTTTTTTTCGCAGGGAAATGTCGAACGGGCGGTTGGTCCTAAACTTTAGAAATGGCGTGAGTCTCACACTCGATGAAAAGAGGGTGAAGGATGGAGCAGTGATAGAAATTGATTCTGACTTCACACCAGCCGGCCTACAGTACGAAGAAAATGATTGGATCCCAGTCAATCAAGAAGAGCTTAACAACCAGACTGTGATGAAGATGGGTGGCCCAAGCCACCAATCCAACAATAAAAAGAGAAAAACAAACACCGAGGAGAACAAAAAAATTAAGCCAGTAGTTGCCACGACAGAGGGCAGGCTTGTCAGTGCCGCGCCCACATAAATTCAAGGGGTAAGGAGAGCTACTCTCACTGCTACCCAGAGAAGGAATAAGAATCGCCGCATCCGCAAGATGTTGACTAAACTAGCAGCAGATCAACACGAAGAGACAGCCGCTACCGCCGACACACACATTTCAAAGATACTGGTTCATCAGGAACCTGAAAAGAGGAAACCAGCTCCAAGAACAACAGAAAATATAAGGGAAACTCCAAGAAGTTCAGAGGCAGAGAGGCTACCACGACGCCGAATAGAGCCACCAGTGGTAAAAAACCTTGTTGTGGAAGCAACCCCGGAGGATGTCCCGACAGAGACAATCCCCGAGGAGCGAAGGTATGCAGGAGAACGTGACGGGATTGAGCCATACATCCCGCAATACGTTACCCGACCTTTTCACTTGCAGATCATCCCAGAATATGAACTAGAAAGAATGCAAAATGTTGAGAAAAAGACTTTCGAATACTTTGAAAGGATTAGAGGCAAGAGAATCAACATTTTGGAAGGCCTCGAGTTACACACAGATGTATTCTCAGAGTACGAGCAGCAACAGATTGTGGACTGCATCTTAGAGCTTCAGAAGATGGACCGAGCAGGCCGTCTGAGGGAAAAGACTTATTCAGAACCCCGGAGATGGATGCCAGGGAAAGGAAGAGTCACAATACAATGCAGATGTTGATATAACTTCGCAGATGACAGAAAAGGAAATCCACCAGGGATACTCCATCGCAGTGAGGTGGATCCAATGCCGAGGATAATTAAAAGAATGGTGAAAAGAATGATAACGTGGAGGGTACTGCCAGTAGACTGCATACCCAACAGTTGCATCTTCAACATTTACCAGGAGGGAGATTGCATACCTCCATACATAGACCACCACGACTTTGTCAGACCTTTCTGCACAGTTTCGTTCATCAACCAATGCAATATCATGTTCGGATCTGACCTCCGGATAGCAAGCCAGGGTAAGTTCCGAGGGCCGGTGGAGATACCACTTCCGGTAGGTTCCGTCATGATATTAAAAGGAAATGGAGCAGACGTTGCAAAACATTGTATACCGGGAGTGCCAGTGGAGCGGATCTCCGTTACTTTTAGAAGGATGGACGACAGAAAGGCGCCTTACCACTTCCAGCCAGATCCAGAATTGGAGAGTCTCCGGACGTACGAGCTGTGAGTTACATGGGAAATATCACACCTCCAATGCACATCCATGCGGCATTCCTGCCAAGAGTGGCTTGGAAGGTGATGTTATTACCCATGTTTCTTACTATTCAGACATGGATTTTTGATAGACACTTTTGAATGGATCAGCAAGAAATTTATACAATCCATTTTGGAGTTACATGGATTGTATGAGACATTAAATTTCTGAGAATTATGTCATCATGACTAGATGAAGTTGTATGATGTACTTTCAGCAAGTTGGAATGAAAACGACTACGTCATATTCAGCCTTCACCTCTTTTTGTGCAAATCGACTTGGAAACACCATTAGAGTTAAATGAACTTTGAACGAAGAACAGAAGAGAAAAGAAAATAAATGAGAACTTTTCCTAAAAATCTAAATAGTAAAATGAACTTCAAATTCACATGAATATTAAATAAACAACAAATAAAAAAAATGGGATCGTTAAAGGACAAACAAAATGAATCTAAATCTCAAATTGGATTCCAATCTAAATCCACTGTTTCAAACCTTGCAATTCGTCTTCAAATCAAAATCCATTTAAAATTCCTTTGAAACTCTCCTTTCGGGATCAATACCTAAATTCTGATTCCCATTACTTTCGAGACTGGTACCTAAATTCCAGTTCTCTCCTTCCGAGGCTGGTACCTAAATTCCAGTCCTCATTTCGAGATCGATACCTCAATTTCGATTCTCATCCGAATTGATATCGACATTTCAATTCTACACTTCCGAGACTGGTACCTAAATTCCAGTCCTCATTTCGAGATCGATACCTAAAATTCGATTCTCTTTTCGAATTGATACCTAAATTTCAATTCTAAATTTTGAGACTGGTACCTAAATTCCAGTTCTCTCCTTTCAAGGTCGGTACCTAAATTTCGACTCACTTTTCGAGATCGATACCAAAATTTTGATTCTCATCTGAATTGATACCTACATATTATTTCTACACTTTCCAGGCTGGTACCTAAATTCCAGTCCTCATTTCGAGATCGATACCTAAATTTCGATTCTCTTTTCGAATTGATACCTAAATTTCAATTCTAAATTCCGAGACTGGTACCTAAATTCCAGTTCTCTCCTTTCGAGGTCGGTACCTAAATTCTAATTCTTTTTTTGAGATCGATACCTAAATTTCGATTCTCATCTGAATTGATACCTGCATTTCAATTCTACACTTCCCAGGCTGGTACCTAAATTCCAGTCCTCATTTCGAGATCGATACCTAAATTTTGATTCTCTTTTCGAATTGATACCTAAATTTCAATTTAAATTCCGAGACTGGTACCTAAATTCCAGTTCTCTCCTTTCAAGGTCGGTACCTAAATTCCGACTCTCTTTTTGAGATCAATACCTAAATTTCGATTCTCATCCGAATTGATACCTAAATTTCAATTCAAAATTCCGAGACTGGTATCTACATTGCAGTTCTCATTCCGAGATCAATACTTAAATTTCGATTCTCATCTGAATTGATACCTAAATTTCAATTCAAAATTTTCGAGACTGGTACCTACATTCCAGTTCTCATTCCGAGATCGATACTTAAATTTTGATTCTCATCCGAATTGATACCTAAATTTCAACTCAAAATTTCCGAGACTGATACCTACATTCCAGTTCTCATTCCGAGATCGATACTTAAATTTTGATTCTCATTCAAATTGATACCTAAATTTCAATTCTAAACATTCGAGACTGGTACCTAAATTCCAGTTCTCTTCCGAGGGCAGTACCTAAATTCTACTTCCCATCTTTCGAGATCGATACTTAAATTTTGATTCTCTGCCAGGATTGATACTTAAATTTCAATTCTCACCCTTTTCGAGATCAGTACCTAAATTCTGATTCTCATCCTCTTTCGGGATCAGTACTTAAATTCTGATTCTCATCCTGTTCAATCGACACTTAAACTCCGATTCTCACTCCGAGGCTGGTACCTAAATTCCAGTTTTCTTTGCAATCCCGAGGTTGGAACCTAGGTTTCAATTCTCATTTCAAATCTAAATTTCAAATTCAAGATTTCGTCGAATTAATCTTAAATTAAACCTCAATCTAAATTAAAACTCCAAATCTAAACTCACACATCAAAACTTGAACCTAAAATGAAACGAAATCTAAATCAAAATTCTCCAGATCTTGTCATTTGGAATTCACCTCTTTTTCCTTTCCCCAGCGAGACTTTAGGAACCTCCAGTCTTGGAAAAATACCAGATACTCCCCATGCGGAAATTCTTCTACTCTGTCCTAAGTGTGTCACTTGGACATCTGTGATGGTTTTGTCGATCTCTTTGGTCAACACCAATACACACTGTGTGCTTCGTTAGCACACCACACCTATTGGGGGTCCATTTGTTGACCTCATTTAAGATGAGGTCTTCTCTTCTCCTTTTAGTACTTAGGATCTAGCCTTAGGATTTTCCTTTGACTATCCTAGAGGACTAGAAATGGAATCCACCACTTAGAAATTCAAACTATTTCTTAACTCCTTGCAAACCCCGCAAGCTTGATTGTAAACCCCTAATCACTTATAGGGTTGAGATCAAATGTAAAAGTTTAAAGGATGAGTTTTCTATAGGACTCTTTGGACTTAGGATCACCCTGGGTGGCCTGGTCTGATGAGAGTTGACTTACACATACACTACACCCTCACACACACATCCTCAAAACCACACCTATACCCAACTTGATCTCCTGACTCATGTAGGTAATTCACATGGATGGACCTTAACCCCTAAGCCCCTAGCTAAAAGGGATAAGAACAACATAGTGAATACCTCATATGACTCATATGAGCTTATCATGGCTTCATGGCTTCATGGCTCAACCAAAATAATTTCATTTCATTTACATTTGATCAACCTTCATTTTTTCAAAATTTCAATTTTTGACCCCCGGGGCCCCGGAACCACCTAGCCTACCAAAAAAAAACCCTTGAAATTACCCAAAACCTCTAAAATTTCCAAACCACCCAAAACTCCCCAAAATTAACCTTGAACATTCCCAACCATTCAAAATGATCATCCATAACCAAAAATACCAAAATTTTCAAAAATACCCCAAATACCCTCCAAATTACCAAAATGCCCCTCTGGACCCAAAAATTCAAAAATTCCATAAATTCCCAGAAAATTCCAAAAAATCCCAAATATTATCAATTTCATTTTGTTCAACTACACCATGCGTAAATTTTGTCAATTTACCCCACTTTTGCCAAAACCCCCAATTTGCCCAAAAGTCAAACCCAAATGAACCCAATGTCAAACCAAACCTTTCCAATTCACCTCAATTTTGGTCCAATTCAATTCTAAACTTCAATTCAATATCCACAATATCAATCTAGATCAAATCCAAGCCCAATTTGATTGACCTTTGAATCCAATTTCATTTTTAAGCTTAAAGCCCAATTTTGACCCATAACCCAAACTTAGCCCAAACCAACCCAATTCAACTCCAATTAACCCCAAACCTTTTCTAAATCTTCTGTAACATCTCCACAAACAAAACACTAACATAGTTTTCCCAAAATTTGGACCCAAACCTTACTCAAATTCAACCCAAACCCAAAATTCCCTAAATAGGCCTAAATCCACCATGAACCCAAATAGGCCCAAATCCCAAAATTAAAGCCCAACCAAGGTTCAAAACTCTTTTTAACACTCCAATAAACATTTCTCAACATTGAATTTACATCAATTTCAACATTAGCCCAACGTTAGCCCAAGTTAGTCCATTTTGATCTATTTTGACCCTATCACCAAGGAGACCCAAATTAGACTCAATTCAATTCCAAATCACCTCAAATTTGTCTCAAATCACTCATGGCACATCCCTAAACAAAACACAACATTTATTTAGCATGGCCCTTTGCAAAATTTTTATCTAAAATCCCATTTTGAAACATAAAAGCCCATTCCCTTAAGCCATTTTAAGAGCCCACCTTTACCAAATTTTAAAAGCCCAAACCCTCATAAGGCCCACACTACAATCTCATCTCATCCTGACTCAATTAAAATCATCCCTAAGTTCTAAATCAACAATCAAACTTTTCTAAACTAAGCCATATGACAAACCATCCAAATTTCACACCTAAATACCAAAATTCCTAAAACCTACTTCCATGAAACCAAGCCAACTTTTCCCAAGCCATATAAGAGCCATGAAGCCATCCTTATGCCCCATGTGGAGCCATGAAAGGTTTGACATGTGACCATACCCCATTGGGCAAATAGAGGAAGCTCTTTCTAGATTCCCTTAAGGTCATTAGCCTTAACCATGATTACCCTTAACACAAAATTAATCCAAATATGTTTGGACGGGGACTTCTCCACTCAAAACCAGCTGACTTACCTGATTCCCCACAGCACCCAAAGTCCCATGGAGGGTGCACCAAGCCCTAAACAATGGGTTGACCAAATGAAACCCAAAATGATCCCTCCTCCCTTCTACTTTGATTCAACTCCTTTACACTCGGCACTTGCTAATCGAACTCACAAACCTCAAGCACCGACCTCCCCGATGACAACGGTGACTCGACCACCGCCGACCGCGCCGCTCGAGTCACCGGAAAATTCCATGGCCGAAACCTTGGGATGAGTGAAAGTTTGGAATTCCCTTCTGCTGAGCTGCCCCATGCCCAAAGGCCATTGCAGCTGTTCTTCCCTTGCCCTGAGCAGTTGATCCAAGCCCCTAACTCCCCTAGGGAAGCCATGGCCATGGCTATTTAAGCCTGCCAACCCCTCTTGGCCAAAAGTTTGGCTGAACCAAACCTTCACAAAATCCCTCCAAACTCCTCACAAAGCTTCCCCTAGCCAAGAGCAATCCATCCTCACTGTTCTCCTGCCCTAACTCCCACTGATTGAGCTCAATTTTGGAGCTCAATTCTTAGGCCAGAACAGGACACTCTCAAATCCTCCACTAAAATCAAATTAAACTCACCCACACCTGCATAAGACCAAGAGAATGAGTTCCCCAGTGAAAGCCCCCTCTCCAGGCCACCCATTTGTTCTTGGCTAGGCATGGTGGAAATCAGGTCTAGGCAATTCCCCAGGGCCAGAGACTTCATCTGGAGCTTTCTTAGGTTCAATCGAAGGTGACACAACTCTCAGATCGAAGCCACACTTCTCTGAGCAAAGGTATGAGCTCTCTCTTCTTCCCAAGCTTCTGAACATTCTCTATTTTGATTGGGTTAATTTCATGCCACATAAACCGTATGGATGTGTTCGTCTCTTCAAGACGAATCCATAAAGTATAAGAACATAGAAATCAGTTAAGAATCGAGAGAGATATCAAGCCTGGATGATGGACGGTTCTTGGGTGAAGTCGATCGGGGACGATGAACGGATGTCGTCCATTCGCGCGTGTATTGGATGGACGGCTCAGATGGCGTCGAACCGGGAGATGATACATGAATGGCGGGCCCCCGCAGCGCTGACTCAGATGGCGGCACCGAATCAGAGCGCGCCGCGTGGCCTTTCGGAGCTGTCGAGGATGGCGTGGCGCCGCGTGGATAAGTAGGAAATTAAGGCTATTTTCTATTTATTTAATTACCAGAACTTCAAAAATCCATATCTTTGTATAGAAAAATCATAAAAATAAAATAAAAATACCCTCTTGCTCAGTGAGCAGAGGAGAATAATGTGGAAAAGAAATCAAGTCATTTCATCAAGTATTTTATTTTTAATGATTTATTTACTCTATGTATTGTTTTAATTCTTCATTTGCATAGGCAATTCACCATAGCATGAGACCATAGGGCTTTTGAAGCCTCTGAACTTGGGAACATTCCTTGAATTTTCCAAGGTCAGAGGCCATCCCTATGAGACGTTATTGATTTTCCAAGTTCATGTTACTGTTTTGAGTATTTTAATTTCAATAATTAGCATGTTGAGAAATAAATTCTAGGAAAATTTGGTGATGTTTCTTATGACCAGAGGAGCCTAGGAAAAATAGGTTTTGAGTTAATTCACATGGAACAACCCTAATTGGCCTAAACACCCAAAATTGAACTTTAACTAATTAGGGTTAACTACACATCAAATTAACTGGAAAACAATTATCCGTTGATCTTTAGGATTAGAGGAACATCACATAAAAAATTTGAAATCAATTGGAAATGTTTAACCCCACTAAATGGATTAATTAAGTCACATAACCAAAATTAAACTTTAAAAATTCATAACTCACAAAATACTTTTCAAAAATTCACAAAAAAGGTTTTGGGGCTTCTCTGATATCAAAGGAATTTAGGAAAATTAAAATTATAATTTTCTAAAAAAGTTGATTTTTATCATTATTTTAATATTTTTAATAACTAAAAAATAATAAAAATCATAAAAATATTAAAAATCACCAAAATGTCACATTTTGAATTAAATCACCTAGGAACAAACCAAATATTTTTCCTAAGTCTCTAGGGTAAGATATTGAATTTTAAAGGCTTAAAACAATTTTTGAATTAAAGAAATGATTTTCTTTAACATTTCCACTAAAATAATTCTAACAAATCAAAGAAAAATTATAAAAATATAAAATTTGGTTCTCTGATTTTCCTGAGGTCAGAGAAGTTTTTAAAAAATATAAAATCCTTTTTTCAACATTTATTTCTTTTTTAAATTAATTAATACTCCAAAACTCAAAATAATTCTAGTAAATAAAATATAATTCAAAAAATCACCAAAATTGGACCAAATGGTACTCTAGTCATTAGGAACATCCCATAATTTTCTTAAGGACAGAAACATTTCCTTGGTCATGTTATTGAATTTTCCTTGAAAATCCCTATTTTCCATTAAAAAATAATTACATAAATAAATTAAATACAAAAAAATCATATTTTCTCCTCTAATGTCTTAATTGACATGTGAGTGAGGTACATAAAAATTTCAAGTTTATTTGAGCTTAGTTTTGTGAGTTATAGAATTATTAAGCTTGAAGGGCAAAAGGGTAATTAAAAATTTCAACCCTTAATTAAAATTTTAGGATTAATCAAAAAGGGGAGGGTAAAATATTTGATTTTAAACTGATTTTGGATGATTGAAACTTAAATGATTGAGGGTAGAAACCTACTAACCAATTCAAATATAATTAAAATAAAACTTTAATTAATTAATAAATTGAAATTTTGGAAGAATAATAGAAATTGGAATTATTAAAGTAGGGATATTATTAAGAGGATATTTATTCTTTAATTTATGAATCCCTAAATTAATCACATCAATAATATTTAATTCTTAACTAAAAGGATCATCCTAACTTAAAATTCAAAATGCTAAACAATTTAACAATTAAATTAAATTAAATTTAAGATGTTAAGATTAAATTAAATCAAAATCTAAATCAAGTTAACACCTTAACAATTAAATTAAATCATATTTAATATATTAAGATAAAAATTAAAATTAAATCAAAATAAATTAAATCAAATTAAGTTGAATTAAAATTAAATTAAATTAAATTTTAAAATTAAATTAAATTAAAATTTAAATTAAATTAAATTAAACCAAATTAAATTAAAATTAAATTAAATTAAATTAGATTAAATTAAATTAAATTAAATTAAATTAAATCAAATCAAATTAAATTAAATTAAATTAAATTAAACTTAAATTAAATTAAAATTAAATTGAATTAAAATCATTTAACAACACACCTAAATGAAATCATTAAGAGTTAAACCAAACACTTAAAGTAAACTTAAAACATAAAGGTTAAATCTAAGATATAACATCACTTAAAACGTAAAGATTTAAGTTAAATCTAAAAAAATGACTTGAACACTATTCCAAACTTAAACTAATTTTTTTATAATTAAGTCAAAATTAAAATTAAATCATTAAGTTTAAATCATTAAAGTACTTAATAAGTTGATTTGCCCTTTTAAAGCTCTTATTATTATAACTCTTAAATGAAGTATCAAGTGAGGTGTTGTTTCACTTATAAGATATTCAAATGTCCTAGTTCACTGAGTAAGAGAACAAAACTTAAACCCCTGAATGATTAATTCACCTGTGCAACTAAATTTACTTGGACTCAAAACAATCTCAAAAATATTGAAAAGATGTTTAGGACTCGTCCTAAGCACTTCCTCAAAATGACGGGATGTTTTAGAAGAACAATTGAATCTAGTTGTTCTTTGATGAAGAAAATCATCCTTAAACCAAACCAAGAACCTAGATGCCATAGGAGATAACTAGTTATAGGATTAGGAACTTGGTAGACAACCAAAACCCTTTCCCTTAGCTTTACCTAGGTATTTCTTGCAAAATATTTAAATGCCTTAACATGTGTTTCATGTGCAGCTTGGGATGACGGGACGACCCTCAAGGTACGCTTTTATTTTATTGCAATTTACTTACATGCACTGTACTTTACTTTTTCTTGCATGATAAATAAGGCTGTTGCATGAAAACCAAAACCTTTAGGATAGTCCCTGAACTGAAGCCAAAACTAAAATAAAAGTCATTGCAAGATAAAATTCACCGCCACAACATTCCAAAATATAAAATAACTCAAGATTTAATCACAAACAGAACAACAAAACTACAATCACAACTAAATTAAAACGTCTCATTGAAAGATCGGGAATACCTCGGATGATGTAACCAACGTGTTGCTAATGGGATATCCGAACGTATAAATGAAAGAGTGGAACTCATTCATTTGAGTTTAGCAAATTCATCTGGACTAAGTGAATTCGATGAAAATAACAGTGTCGGGATGACGGAACCGTGGGATCTTAAGCAGTTCTATTTAATCAACTTTAAGATTTGTTTAATTAAAATATTAAAAAACACTTGGATTTTAAGATTCTCTCTAAACCGAAACACTTCTCTCATCTCTTGATTTATGACTTCTAAAACTAAACCTTTGCAACAACATGGAGCTTGAAGCACGGTGGGCAGCACAACCATCTTCGTCAGCAAAACAACTTTATATCAGCTAGACATTCCTAGAATTAAACAACCAGACCGTAGGATTTCGAGGTAGTTTGCCTAGTGCAACATAAATCCTCAACCCTTTTGTTAGGCATTTGCATAATCATGTTATGAAAATTATGCCCGAACCTGTCTTAGAACTCTGAGGTACATAAACCCTCACATCTTCGAGGTTATTTTTATGATTATGTCATACGAATATAAGTCCTAATTAATTAAAATTGGCAAAATTGAAACATTAAGTAAATTCCCAAATCTACGCCGAACAATAGGATAGTTTGGGAAGTTGCCAAGATTCTTCTTGGATCCTCAGCTTCTCCTACTTCTCTTCCTTTGGACGCTTAAAACAAACTGTTCCAAATTTCAGCTAATCCCTATTGAAAATTCCAAAATCCAATCCTTCAAAAACCTTAAACCTTGAAATTCTTGAATGATTCCTGTCGTTTAAGACTTGATTAACTATAGGGGCTTGCCCTTATAGGGAACTTTAAGAACCCAGGTAATATAAACCCTGCTTAATTCATTTATATTAAGCAGGGGAACTTGTCGGCTTATAAAGTTGGTTCGCAAACCAAACGAATGTCACAAATCTTTAAGTTTATTTAATTGAGCCCCATCATCAAGCAGTGTGTCTATTCCTCGGGATAAATACACGGTTTGTGGTGCGGTGCTCGTTTATATAAACTATTCGGGATGTGAGATCGGTTTGATTTCTTATCTTAAAAGTTTCAAACTTAAAATTATTTTAAAAATCAAATGCTACTTTCTAAATTATATATATTTAAATTAAATTTAAAACCTAAAATTCGCTGACAACTTCTGTAGGCGACCCCTTTTCAAAATACAACACACAAACCTAAAAAATATGCCGACAATTCAAGAAATGGGAAATCATCATAATGAAAATGTTGACATCCTTCAAGAATTTAGACCTTTAGGAGAATATGCTAACCATATAGTGTATGAACTTCATGGTAGTATTCAACACCCTGCTGTAGCTGTTAATTCCTTTGAGCTTAAACCTACTATTATTTAATTAGTGTCTAATAATCAGTTTGGAGGAGCACGAATTGAAGATCCTAATTTACATCTTGCCAACTTTCTAGAGTTGTGTGCTACTTTTAACTATGATGGTGTTTTGGATGATGCTATTAGACTTATCCTTTTCCCTTTCTTACTAAAGGATAAAGCTAAGATATGGTTAAATTCATTAGCACCTGGATCTATCAGAACTTATGGTGATTTAGCATAAAAATTTCTTGCTAAATATTTTTCACCATCAAAGACTGCGAAGCTTAGAAATGATATCACATCTTTTAGTCAGTTTTAAGGTGAATCCATATATGAGGCATGACAACGATTTAAAGATCTCTTCAGAAAATGTCCACATCTTTTGATACCAGATTGGTTAATAATTTAAACTTTTTATAATGGATTAGTTGGATCTCTTAGATCTATTATCAATGCTTCTCATGAGGATCACTGATGTCTAAATAGTTTACTAATGCTTATGCTTTGATAGAAGAGATGGCTACTAAAAATTATCAATGGCCTTCTGAAAGGTCAAATCCTAAAAAAGTAGCCAATATTCATGAAAAAGATGCTTTTGCAATGTTAGCAAATCAAGTTGCTGCAATTTCAAGGAAGATAGACCAATTTGGGATAAATTTTTCTCAGTCAATTGCCATGATTGAAGAAAATTCATTAAGTGAAATGGTTGATTCTCATACTTCACCAGAAACTTTGAATGTTATAAGTAAGCCTAATAACCCTTTTTCTAATTATTATAATCCAGGTTGGAAGAATAATCCAAACTTTAACTGGAATACCAATAATCAGGGTGGTATTAATCAACAATAGGGAAACAACCAAGTAAATCCATTGGGGAACTGGAACAACTAAGGGAATAATAATTATAGACCAACCTATCCTCCAGATTTTAACAATGCTTCACAATTTAAGGAGAAGAAGTTGTCTACTGAAGAAGTGGTGTTACAAATGGGAAATCAATTACAAAGTCAAGGAGCTACAATTAGAAATATTAAAAATCAATTGGGACAAATTGCCAATACATTAAGTAATAGTTCCCAAGGTATGCTTCCTAGTAATACTGAAGTAAATCTAAGAGATAAGAATAAAGAGCATATAAAAGCAATTCAACTGAGAAGTGGAAGAGAGTTGGAAGGTAGAGTGCAAAAAAAAATTGAAGTAGAGAAAGAAGAGATTGAAGAACCAAAAAAGGACGCTCTGAAAGGTTTGGAAAGACCTATTTCTCCACTTAAGGAAGATTTGGAAAAACAATCACCTCCATTTTCTCAGAGACTTCGTTAGCGAATATTGGAAAAGCAATTTTCAAAATTCTTGGATATATTTAAGAAGCTTATAATCAATATTTCATTTGCTGAAGCCTTAGAACAGATGCCAAAATATGTGAAATTTATCAAGGATATTCTCAACAAAAAAAGGAAGCTTGAAGATAATGAGACAATTGCACTTAGTGCAGGGTGCAGTGCAATAATTCAGAAGAAGCTTCTTGAAAAGCTTAAAGATCTTGGTAGTTTCACAATTCCATGTGCAATCAGAGACAGATTTTATGGAAAAGCTTTATGTGATTTGGGTGCAAGCATTAAACTTATGCCTTTATCAATATTTAAAAAGACTGGGATTTGGAGAAATAACTCCAACTGCGGTAACTCTACAACTAGCAGATAATTCAATCACATATCCTAAAGGAGTTATAGAAGATGTTTTGGTAAAAGTAGATCAATTTATCTTTCCTATTGATTTCATTGTGCTGGATATGGAGGAAGATAAAGAGATACCCATGATTTTAGGAAGACCTTACCTAGCCACAGGCAGAGCAATAATAGATATGCAAAAAAGGGAATTAACAATGAGAGTTAATGATTAGATTGTTATATTCAACATTTCAAAATCAATGAAATATCCTACAAGAGGTAAAGATGATGAATGTTATGCTATGGATGTTGTCAAATATTTGAATGAATGTCATGTTAAATCAGCTTATGAAGAGAAATCTGAAAGAGAAGAATTAGAACATGAGTAAGAAGAGGAGTTACATCATTCTGAAGTTTTTCATGAGGAAGATCTAAATTATGTTCATGAAAATTTTAAACTGTTGGACATGACTGAGAAAGATGAATCATTTATCATCAATTGAAAAACCTCCTAAACTTGAGTTAAAGATGCTTCCTGATCATTTGAAGTATATTTTTTTAGATGAGTCCTCAACTTTGACAGTGACAATTTCCTCTCATATAACTAAAATAGAAGAATAGAGTTTGTTTAAAGTTTTAAAGAATTACAGGAAAGCCTTCGGATGGATGATAGGTGATATTAAAGGAATCAGTCGTTCAATTTGTATGCATAGAACCGTTATGGAAGATAACTGAAACCTAAGGCTAAACCACAAAGGAGATTAAATCCTATTATCAAAGATGTTGTTAAGAAAGAAATTTTAAAGTAGTTGGATGCTGGGATTATCTACCTTATTTCAGAAAGTGCATGGGTTAGTCCTATTCACTGTGTTCCTAAGAAAGGAGGAGCAACTGTGACTATTAATGAGAAAAGTTAGATTATACCAATAAGACAAGTAAGAGGGTGGCAAATATGCATTGATTATAGAAAATTAAATCTTGCTACAAGGAAAGATCATTTTCCACTCCCATTTCTAGATCAGATGTTGAATAGACTGGCTGGGCATAAATACTTTTGTTTTCTGGATGGATATACTGGGTACCACCAAATTCAAATTGCTCTTGAGGATCAAGAGAAAACAATGTTTACCAGTCCTTATGGTACGTTTGCTTTTAGAAAAATGCCTTTTGGTTTATGTGCCCCTGCTACATTTCAGAGATGTACGATGGCTATTTTATGTGATTTAATTGAAAAAGGGATTGAATTTCTTATTAATGACTTTTCAGTGTTTGGAAGTTCATTTGAATCATGTTTAGAACATTTATCTACAGTTTTAAAATGTTGTGAAGAAACTAATTTGGTCCTTAATTGGGAAAAATGTCAATTTATGGTAGCACGATGAATTATATTAGGACATAGAATATAAGAAAAAGGTTTGGAGGTAGATCCTGCAAAAATTCAAGTTATCTCTAATTTACCTTGTCCAACGACTCTAAAGGAAGTTAGATGTTTTCTGGAACATGCTGGATTCTATAGGCGTTACATTAAAGACTTTTCAAAAATTTCAAAACCCTTGTGCCGTTTATTGGAAAAGGATGTAATTTTTTATTTTGATGATAAATGCCTAAAAGCTTTTGAAACATTAAAAGAAAAATTAATCATTGCACCTATTATAATTTAACCAAATTTGGAAAACCTTTTGAATTAATGTGTGATGCTAATGATTATGCTATTGGTGTTGTTTTTGGTCAAAAATATGATAAAATTTTTAAAGTAATTTACTATGCTAGAAACTCTTAATGAAGTTCAAATTAACTATACCACTATTAAGAAAGAGTTATTAGCTATAGTTTTTGCTTTTGATAAATTTCAATCATATTTAATTGGAACTAAATGTGTAGTGCATAATAATCATTCTGTTATCCAATATATAATGGAGAAGAAAGATGCAATACAAAGATTAATTAGATGGGTTCTTCTTTTGCAAGAATTTGATTTTGAGATAGTAGTTAAGAAGGGTGCCGATAATCAAATTGTTGATCATATATTCAGGCTTGAAACTAAAAATCTCTTAGTGATACTGAAGAAATTAATGAACATTTTCCTGATGAAAAATTGTTCAGTATTAATGAGTGGTGAATTCCGTGGTATGCCGACATGGTAAACTTTATTGTGAGTGATATTATACCATATGGTTTGAAATATCAAGGAAGGAAGAAATTTTTATCTGATTCTAAAACTTAATTTTGGGATGACCCATTTTTATATAAACAAGGAAAGGATCTGATCATTTGAAGATGTGTGCCTTTAGAAGAAACTTATGAAATTATTCAAAAATGTCATAATTCTAATTATGGGGGAAATTTTGGAGTTGATAGAACTGCTTATAGAATTTTACAATATGGATTTTATTGGCCTAACATTTTTAAAGATGTTAATGCATATATTAAAAATAGTGATTGATGTCAGCGTGTAGGCAATATTTCTAGAAGAAACCAGATGCCTCTCAATTATATGTTTGAAGTTGAAATATTTAATGTTTGGGGATTTGATTTCATGAGATCGTTTGCACCATCTTTCGGAAAGATTTATATTTTAATAGCAGTAGACTATGTTTCCAAATGGATTGAAGCTGTTGCTTTACCTCAATGTGATGCTCAAAGTGTTGCAAAGTTTTTAAGAAAGAATATATTTTTCAGATTTGGAATACCAATAGTAATCATAACAGATGGGGGAAGTCATTTTAGAAATGCTATTATGGAGATGTTAGTCAAGAAATATCTTATTAACCATCACATTGCTACTGCATATCATCTACAGATAAGCGGTTTGGTTTAATTATCCAATCGTGAAATCAAAAAAATATTTGGAAAAGACTGTTAATCCAAATAGAAAGGATTGGTCAATCAAACTGGATTATGCTTTGTGGGCCTATAGTACTGCTTACAGAACTCTTATAGGGATGTCTCGATATAAGCTAATTCTTAGAAAAGCTTGTCATTTACCTGTTGAACTTGAGCATAAAGTATATTAGGCTATTAAAGAGTTTAATTATAATTTAAAGGATGTTGATGAGAAGAGATTATTGCAATTAAATGAGCTTGAAGAGATAAGGAATGAATCTTATGAAATGCTAAGATTTATAAAGAGAAGATGAAGTTATGGCATGATCGAAAGATTCTTACAAAAAAATCTTGAACCAGGACAAAATGTTTTTCTTATAATGTCAAATTGAGAATTTTTGCTGGAAAACTTAAGTCAAAATGGATGGGTCAATTTATCGTAATAAAAGTTTATTCTATTGGAGTTGTGGATATCCAAGATCCTAAGACTAGAAAAATATTCAAAGTTAATGGTCATAGACTTAAACCTGATGAGAATTTGATGTTAGGTCACTCAGAATAAGCTCTGGATATGTTAGGCTGAAGACATTAAACCGAGCGCTTTATGGGAGGCAACCCAAATTTATCGGTGTGCTTTGTTTTATGATTTTTTTTGTGCTTTATTTGGTTTTTTTTATGATTATGTGGTAGTATTTTGAAGAGATTAGTGGTGTTTATTTGACATTATTTGATGACTTAAAAGAGTCAGAATGAAAAATTTAGACATTTGGCAGACATATGCAAAAATATGCACTAGCGGCTAAGCACTACCAGGTTGTCTCTTAACCGCTGCAGTTAAGAAAAATGTGATAAATGAATTTATAGAATCCAAAATTGTGGAGAAGTGGTTTTAGAAGTTATTTTATAGTTTTAAAATGTCCAGGGTCGGTTTTAGCACTTCCCATGTTTATAAAAAAGACTCTGATTTAAGAGAAACACTTGCCCCAGTCCCTATTTCCATTCCTGAGTCTTAAATAGAGTGTTTTGAGTGCAAAAATGTCTTCTTGGGAGAGTGAAATTAAGAAGAAGGAGGAAGCCAACAAGAATAAATTTATTAGTGAAAGTGCGCTAGAGTTATACAACAGATTCCTAGCAGTTAGTATTCAAGGTATTGCAAAAAGGATTGCAAAGTTTGAAGCCAACGTGGAGTTAATTGAAGCAAAGGTAAATGAAACTAACTCTCATTTAGCGCATATAGGATGACCACTTAAAATGCAATTTAGTCATACAAGTCATGTGGAAGAAGCAGAGAAAGCGATGTTTCTGAAAGATAAATAGTTAGAAGAAGACGTGAGACTTTTCAACCATCACCCGTCTCATCAGATTTATATTCCAGATGGTTCAAATGGAACTAATGGTGGTTCTAGATATATTCAACCTAATGGAAATTGGAATTATATTGAGTATAGTCTAGTGTTGTGGTTTTATGTGTTAAGTTTTTTGTGTCTAGTGTTATATGTTTGTGTTTTATTGAACTTTAATGTGTGTTGTTACATCTTAATGATGTAAAATTATCTTTGTTTCTATGCATTTAAATATTTGTGTATTGGAAAATTTCATCTAAAATGTTTGTATAAAAATTTTTTGTTTGTATTAAGTGTGATTGTTTTAATGAAAGTTTATTTCTGTGTGAAATTTGTTTAGAATTGATGGAAATTTAACTTTCTTTGGAGAATTAGAAAATTTTAGAGAGGAGAAAAGATTATTTGAAGTGATTTTGGGTGATTAACCAAGGGGTTTAATACATTTTTAAATAATTGTGACAATCAGGGTACTGGCGGCTAAGCGCCAGAACTTAGGTGGTTAAGTGCCAGATTTTGCGGCTATGCGTTGATGCCTCAAGCTTAAGTGTCCGTTCATGAAAACTGATTTTTTGCAGTTAAAAACCCAAAAATTGACATTTTTTAACACCTCCCATCACCCAAAAATTCGCGAAAACTGATTTTCTAATTTGAATTCCTTGAGGTATAAGCACTACTCCTAAGTGAAAATTTTTTATTTTCACCATATATTTTGAGTACATTATTGAAAAATCTTAAAATCATTATTTGTGGTGAAATTTGAGGAAAAGCATGAAAAATTGCTTGGATTTACTGGAAATTAACTTTGGAAGTTAAATTAGCAAGTTTAGTTTAATTTTGGAATTTATGGTGAATTTTTGCAATTTTTTTAGAGATGGCTCCAATTTCAAAGCGTTCAAAAGATAAAGTAAAATTTGATTCCAACAAATTTGTTTGTGTGATAGCAGAGGATCGATATGTCGACGCACTGTCGTCACGTAAATTAACTCTTGAACGAGTATTTAGTAAAACAGGTGAAGTTATTGAAGAAATGATTACTAGAAGGAATTGGAAAAATTACTGTTACTTCTCTGATGTCACTGTTGTTTCTATGGTCAGAGAGCTTTATTCAAACTTTCCTGCAGCAGAAGAGAATTTGGTGATGGTTAGAGGTGAACAAGTGCATTTTTCACCTGCGGTAATCAATGTCCTCTACCACTTTCCATCTACATTGTTTAGTTTTTATGCTAATTATCATCCTACTGATGGAGAATTAGATGAGATCATATCATTTCTGACTGATGGAAGAGGTTTGTGGAAGATAACAAATGAAAGAAGTGTAAATTTTTAGGTATCTAAGTTGAATGCCATTTTAAAGGCATGGCATTATTTTAACTCATCTAAACTGTTTCCTTCAAGTCAAAGTAGTGAAGTTATGAGGAAGAGAGCAGTTTTGAACCATTGTATTCAGTTAGGAAAGCCTATTGACTTCAGGGCTATTATTTTTTATTATGTGATGAACTGTGTCAGATCTGCTACTACTTCAGGTATGGGATTTCCATCCTAAATTCATTCGATTTGTGAGTGATCTGGTTTGAAGTTTGAAACATAGGAGGAAGTCCTTCAGCCATTGAGATCTATTACCAGTGTAAATGTTGGTGCTTACACTGTACATTCAGAGTTTAGCTGGATAGGAGGATTTAGAACTTCCACTGCTTCTGCTTTTGCTGCTTCTACTTCACGTGCCACTACTTTGTTAAGCATGATGAATATAAAGAGAATTATCAGCAGTACATGGATAGAGTGATTAGAGGTGATCACAGTGTTGAGATGCCCCCTCATCCATTTTATATACCTTATATGCCATCCAGAGACTGGCTAAAGAAGATGATGATGTGGATGATGATTAGGGTTGTTGTGTTAAGTGTGTTTTGTTTTGTGATTTCTTATGTGTAGTTATGTTTTTATTTTGATGTTTTTATATGTGATGTTATGTTTAATTGTTGTGTGATGTATTTATGATATGAACTTTGATATTGTATAGAGCAAAGTTGATAAATTAATGTTTTATGTTGTAATTTGTGATATGTGTGTAGTAGTAAAAGTTTTAATGTTTATTTTGTGTTTGAATTTTTAACAGAGTGTAAATTAATTCCAAATTTGTTAGGAAATGTAAAACACTATTAAAACCCACTATTTGATAATTGCATGTTTAAAACTTTTTCATAATTTACTACCAATTATTATCTAGTATTGTTGTGATTTTAGTTATGTTAAGTTGGTGTGTATTTGCTTTGAAAACCTTCACTACTGTAGAAGTTTTTTGAAATTTTTCTTTTATGAAAAACTGAATTTAGTTTCTTTTTACTCCTGTTTTCTTTAAAACTATTATACTTGTATATTAAGGATATTGAACTTTCTACAAGCATGTTATTTTAGTTTTTAATTCTCACTCTTGTATCCTATCTTATGCTTAAATGTTTTTATCCTGACTTAAAATTAAAGTTTGGGGCGGAATTTAAAAAGACTAAAATTTTCAAAAACCTAAAATTTAGTTTGTTCTCAAGAATACTTAAAATAAATTTGGATTTAATTGAAAATAATTATGTATATGAAGTTATATTAGGGAAACAAAATTTTGAATATATAAATGAATAAAAGAATTTAGTTAAAATTTATAGTAATAATGAAAAATTTAAAGTTAAAATTTTCTTAATAAAGAAATGTTAAACATAGTTAAACTATCTTTAGTAATAAATGTTGTATTTTTAGATGAATAGAAGATTTGACTTTTATTTTTTAAAAGATAAAATTTCTTTTTTGAGAAATAATTTTCAACATTATTTTTAGGATTTTTAAGTGAAAGATACATATCATACCTTTATTTTAAATGGAATGGTGGGATTTAAAATCATTAAAGGTCTATCCAAATATAGTAATCCCTGCCTTATAAAAGAAGAAAAAAATAAAGAAAAGAAAAAGAAAAGAAAAAAAAGAAAAAAAAAAGTGAAAAAAATTATGTGAAAAGGAAGGAGAAGCTTGAGGATTTAAGGGCCTAATCAAAAATTGGTTTTATACCTAAAGTTTAAAATATAAGTTTTGAGAAAATCTAAAACTTATGGTTATAATATAATACGTAAATTTATTCTCAATTAAAATTTTTAAGTGAGAAAAACAAAATGTTTGAATCCTATATTTTGAAAAATCTACAAGTATTTCTAAATTAGATAGAAACTTATATTTTCATTATCCTTTACTTCAGAACTTTCTAAACTTTAAGTTGGTCTTATTTACTAAAATTTTTTATAAATTGGATTATTTCATTTCTAGAACAAAATTTTGAAACCTTCTTGAAGAAACTCATTTACATAATTTGCATGTTAAGTTTTTATGGTTAGGAGTCACTTGAGGACAAGTAACATTTTAAGTTTGGGGGATTTTGATGCACCTAAAATATATAGTTTTTTATGCACATTTTTATACCTATTTTTGATGATATTGCACATTAATGGAATATATTTTGTATTTTTCTTACAGGTATGATGAAAGTGATCAATTATAATGGAAGGAGCAAAAAAGAATCAAATTTGGAGCAAAACTATGAAGTTTGAGAAATTTCGCCTCTGGCGCCTAAGCGACGAAGTGCCGAAGTGCCGGCGTTTAAGCGCCACAGTTAAAAATCAAATTTAAATCAAATTTGGCGCCTTTTTCAAGGGGTGTTTGAAGCAACTTTTGGTGGTGACTTCCTTAACTTTCTTTGGGGGGCAAATATGATTGAAGGGATGCATCTTTTGGTGGATACATTGAATCTGGAAATGATTTGAAGAGACACCAAGGCACCTTTTGGAAAATTATAAAAATGAAGCTTCATAATTTGTGGTGTGTGTTATTATTGGAGTGGTTATTAGTGTGTGAAGTGTGTGTTGAAGAGAGTAGTAGTAGTTAGTGTGTTAAGATTTAGAGTTCTTCTTTTTTATAGTAGAGAGTAGAGAGTAAGAAAGGAAAAAAGGTTTGGTGTGAAGCCTTCTTCTCACCAATTTTCTTTTATCCTTATATCTAATTTTTATTGAAGTTTAAAGTCTTTATTAGAGTCATCAGATTTAGACACCAACCCCTGTAGAATTGTACTGTGGAAATCAAAATTCCAAATGAACTTCCAGAGTCTTGTGGAGAGAATTTATCAGATAAGTATTTATCTCTGTTTTTACACTTTGTTTTTAAGTAAGATTGTTGTGTTTTCCTTATGGTGTATGCTTTCATATCAAGTTCTATTAGTGTTTTCTTAATGAAATCTGAGTAGTTTACTTTATCTTTTTCTTTCTTAGATGATGAATTAATTAAATTATGGAAATATTGTTGTAGAAAGTATAAGTGTTTAATGTTGGAATAAATTGCGATGATTTTATTCCTTGAACTTAATTTACTTCTTGATTTGACCAATTAAGATGTTAAAATTTGTTGTGAGATTATGTAAGATCTAATGAGGTATTGTCTCAAATAATATTTGGAAAGAATCACATGCAATTATATGGGTGAGAATTATAGTCCATATGATTGAATGCAAATATATAGGGAGATATGCTTTATTAGGGAGTAAAGTTAGAGGACTTTAGAGTGGCAGGGTAAAGCCCACTAATTTGGTTTGTTATTTTAAATTTTGTTATGAGATGTTAGCCCCCAGGTGGAGGGAATAGAGGGAACTCTAGAGTGAGAGCTGGTATCTTCCCTGCCTAGCCCATCCACAAAATTTCAAAATTTCAAATTAAACAATTTTCTTTATAGAACCAAGTAAGTGTAAAGAATATAATTGCTCCTATTTGGCACAATACATTTAATTAATTCCACAACATAAAATTCCATAATTATTACTGATTCATTGAAGAAAGAAAAAGATATTTGATTCTTATAACGTGTTTTAGAGTATTGATAATTTTATTTCCTGCTTAACTTTCAATTAAAAATATTAAAAACAACTTTTCAAAATTAAAACCATTAAACATACTTACAAAAATCAATTCAAAAAGTAAAAAGTTATTTTTCTCCTTTCTTTAAAGATTCACACATTTCTTTGTGGGTTCAATATCTTGAGGTTTAATCAGAAAGTCTTATATTACTTGATAAACGATATGTATACTTGCGTAGTATCCCATATTATAAATCATAAATTTCATATCTAAATCATAAGCATACATATTTCGGGCATCAGGGGGTGCTAAAATTTTCTCAAGGAAACTCTGCCAAAACCACACCAGAGCTTCCACGTGACCTCCTGATTATAAGCCCACCATCCTCAGCCATTGAACCCCACTGTCCAGAGCCAATTTCCCATTAAAATTCTAGCTGAAACCAGGATACATTTCACCACAACTCCACAGTGCACCAAACTCAAATTAATTGCACCCACGCCTTCACAGCACTGAAAGAAGAGGATCCCTCATCAAAGCCCCATCACAAAGAGCTTCTGCACCAGACTTTGATCAATACCTGAAATCATCCTTGATCGAATTCAGGTCTAGACATTTCACCATAGCAAAATGCTTCATCTGGAGGTTCTTTGGGACCAATCGAAGCTGCCACAACCATCTGATTGAGGCTTCCCCTCTCAGACAAAGGTATTGAACCTCACCTTCCTCCCAAGCTTATTACAATTCTCCATACATGTTGGGTCAATTTCAAGCTAGGTTTGCCATATAGATAGATTCATCTAGGTCAGATGAAGCTCTAGGAACAAACCCCATGCAATTTGGTTGAGTCTAGCTCGAGTTCTTAAGTCTAGAAGATGGAGGGCTCACGGGAAGTACCAGATGAAGACGATCACCAGCAGCCATTCGATTGCGCGTGTATCAAATGGAGGACTGAGATTGCACCGGACAGAAGATCTTGATATAAAGCGTGGCTGAATGGAAACTAAGTTAGAAGGTGGCACTAAATGGCAGGGTGATGTGTAGCACTTTAGAGCTGTCGAGGATGAGGTGGCGCCGCGTGGTTTAAGTAGGAAATTAGGGATATTTTGATTTATCTAAATTCAGTCAACTTTAAAAATTCATAACGGTGTAGAAAAATCATGCAAATAACCGAAAAATAATCTAATAATCAGTGAATAGAGGATAATGATGTGGAAAATATTTGAAGTTTATTTGATGCATGTTTTATTTTAAATTAATTAAATTTAGTCTGAAGTATTTTAATTCTCCATCAGCTTAGACATTTCACCATGCCATGAAACTTAGGGGTTTTGATCTCTCTGCCTTAAGGAAACTTTCTTGATTTTTCCAAAGTCGGACCTGATCTCTAGATAGAGATCTCTATTTATCAAATTATTATGTCTAATTTCATATAATAATTGTAATAATTAAAATAATAATCATAAAAATATAAAGTAAATTTTGGTAGGCTACTTATGACCAAAAGACCCTAGGAAAAATGTAAACTTGGTATAACTCATTAAGCATAACCCTAATTTTAAGTAAGACCTAAAACTCAAATAAAAATAAATTGGATTAAATATAAATGTAAATAATCCAAGAATAATTCTCCACTACCATTTAAGGTCGGGAAACTCCCCATAAAAATTTCTAGTCAAATGGAGTTAATTTAAATGCTTAAATGAATTTTTAAAGTTAAATCACATTTGTGGGAATTATATGATTATAATAATTAAAATACACTTCAAAAAATTACCAAAATAATTTTGGTAGTCTTTTGTGATCAGAGGAGTCTCTGAACAATAAAATTATAATAAAAATAGGATATTTCATTTTTAAGTATTATTTTAATATTTATATAATTAAAAATTAATAAAAATTATAAAATTAATAAAATTGTTGGAAATGTTCCAAATTGTCTCCTAATCATTTGGGAACAATTGAGGTAATTTTTCTAACTCGATAAATGAAGATATTAAATTTTAAAGGGTTAAAATTATTTTTAATGGCCAAAAATGGAATTTCCCTAATTTTTCACTAAAATAATTCTATAAATTGTAATATAAATCAGAAAAATATGAAATTTGGTTCTCTGACTTCCCTGACCTTGAAGAGATTTAGGAAAAATATAAAACTTAATTTTCAACCTCCAAAACATTTTATAATTAATTAATACTCCTAAACTTAAGGTAATTCTAATAGTTAAATTAAAGCTCAAAATCATGAAATTTGGTCCAAGTGGTCCGCTGGTCTAGGTCAACCTCAAATATAAATTTCAAAGCCAAAGATTTTCTCAAGTTATTGAATTTTCATTGAAAATACCTATTTTTGCATTAAAATAAATATATAAATTAAATAAAAATTTGAAAAATCACATGTTCTCCTATGATATTTTAATTGACCCATAAGTGGAGTCACATAAAAATTTCAAAGTCATTTGTGTTAAATTTATAGAATTATGAAGTGATAGAGCCTTTTAGGAGAAAAGTGTAATTTTGAAGAATTTAGTCTTAATCAATATTTAGGCTTAATTGAATTGGGAAATTGGCAATGAATGATCTTAATTATTATGCTTGAATGATTGAAACATAAAGGGATGATGAAAGGAACCCATCTAATTTTTGTCATACTAAAAAAGATAAAGTTTATGATTTAATTAATCATTTTAACTTAGAGGAAAATTAAATTAAATAATCTTTAAGGTTAGGGGTTGGTTTTGGAAGATGATAACCCACTAATCAAATACCCCCTTATTTTATGTTTAATAATAGCTCTTTGATATGATAAGAATCATGTTCATACAACTAAACCTTTCTAAACATCACAAAATATACCCACTGAAATCTTAAGAGCTTGGTAGCGAGACTAAGCTTAATAGAAGAATTGACTAATAAGGATTAGAGAAGGAAACATAGTTAATCTTAAACTACTTTTGAAATACTACAAGCCCCTCTAAAAATTGATTAAATTCTTCCATAAATTAAGTTTGCCTCTAAAGGCCCCATTTACATAATTCTTAACTAAAATATCAAATGATAACTACCCCACCTTTCAGGATGATCAAAACATTAATTCACTAAGTATAAGGCTATAAAATAGATGAGTCATTTAAGAATAATGAAAAGTCCAAAATGACCTCAAGGAAGCTCGAAAGAATTGTGAAATGTCTAGGTACCTCTTAGGTCCGTTTCACAAATCTTCTGGACACCTTGTAGGACAAGTGGGTCTATCATATTTATTAAATTAAGAGATTCCTTAAATGGATGAATAGGACCCAACAATTTAAGACATAGAGTTTTGTAGGCTTGTGACGAACCTATCTATAGGCTTTTACTTTCCCGTAAATTATAAATATTTATTACAAAAGATACTAAAGTTTTAGGTGGAGGAACGAGAAGACTCGCCAGGTATTCTTTTATAGTTTACAGTGCTTTATTTTTCTGCACTTTCCGTACTTTTTCTTGCTTATGAGCTTGCATTTTAAACAGCGATGTCACCCTACATGAAAATAAAAACTTCTAGGATAGCCACATAACCAAAAACAAAATCAAAATTAAAAATCAAAATAAGATAAAATTCACCACCACAACAGTCAAAATATAAAATAACGCAAAATTTAATCACAAACAAAAAAAAGATCATAATTGCAATTAAATTAAAACGTCTCTGTCGGATGATCAGAAATTCCTCAGAGGATACATTCTATGGTTGCTAACAAGATTTCCTATGGTCTAAATGAAAGTATAGAACTCATTAAGTTGATTTTAGTAAATTCATCTTGACTAAGTGAATCCAAAGAAAATATTGGTGTCGGGATGATGAAACTTTGGGATCTTAACCGGTTCCGCTTAATCAACTTAAACCATGTCCCCTAATGAAACATTAAGACACCTTGATTTAAATATTTTCATAACATGATACTTCTCTTCTCTTTTTAATTGAAACTTCTTTAATCTAAACCTGTTACGAAGAGGAGCTTGGAGCATATGCAGTGAGCAGTACGGGCATCTTCAACAGCAAAACTCCTTATAAATTAAAGCAAGAAGCCATAGGGCTTCGAGGTAGTATTCCTAGTGCAGCATAAACCCTCACTTTTTCCCTTTAATCTTTTGCACTTCAAACAATATAAGCCCTAACTCGTCATAGTTTCCGTGGTTGTCATTAAGTATGACACAAATCCTCTTATCTTCTAGGCTATTCACACGATTGGTATCAAGTGAATGTAAGCCCTAGATAATAAAATTAGTAGGATGAAACACCAAATAACTATCTTAAATTAAAGCCAAATCATAAAATTGTTTGGAAGAAACACCAAGAACTCTCTCAGATATATGTCTTTTTCTTAGTCTCTTTTTCCTTTGGATTCCTACAAAAATTATTCTGAAATTTGAGCCATTCACCTATCGGATTTCCTATTACCACATTTTCTTGAAGAAACCTACGCTTTGAAAGTCATGAGTGCAATATTTCCTGATATATATAAAGAGTTTTCTTAGGTGACTTTGATTATTGATCCACTGAAAATTTGATAGATTTTTAAAGTCCATTTCATACCTATTTTTGATGATATTGCATTTTAAAGAATGGTATTTTTCATGATTTCAGGTAAGTACAATGATTTTGAATTGCAAAATGAGGCAAAATGCATTTGTTTGAACTGACGTAGGGCGGTGCTGTCACCAGCGCTGGACTGGGCTAATTTACAGAGAGTTTGGGCTGTTTTCCAGAAAATAGCATCGGACCGTGCCCTATCCTGTGTCGGACTGTGCCCTATCACGATTTAATTCCAGATTTGATGTATTTAAATGGATTTTGGAGGGGTGCTTGAGGAAAATCTTAGGCAATCAATTTTAGCTTAATTTAAACTATTTTAGAGTGTCTTTTCATTGTTCTAAAGTGAGGGGAGAGTGTCATTTCATTGTTCTAAAGTGTTATGATTCCATTAGAGAGAATCTAGGTTTTGTGTTTTTCTCTTCTAAGGAGTGTAGGAGGAGAGGAAAAGTGAGAGATTTCTTCTTTCTTACTTATCTAAAGAGAGAATTGTGTGTTGTTGTAAAGAAGAAGAGGAGTTAAATTAATTCCTTGAGATTCTCTTGGGGAAGAGTTTGAGATAAGTTGTATTTTCTTTACTCTGTCCACCTTTTGTAGTCTTTTTCTCATGAGTCTTGAGTATATTTCTTTGTCTTTCTCCTCTTCATGTGATGTGTTGATGTTGTGATATGGAAATGATGTGCTAATTTATCATGGAGAATTTGTGATGAACTTTTCTCTTCGTACTTCATTTACTTTTTAATCTGGCCAATTGAATTGTTAAAACTTGTTGGGAAACATATGTTCGGAAAGGATTATAAGTTCCATAATAAAATTGAAGGTCACATTCAATGTCCATGAATGAGTGACGTAGTTCATGGGGATTGGGTGCAAATAAATAGGGAAATATATTTTGATGGACGTAGAATTGGAGATTTTAGAGTGATAGACTGAAATCCCCAATTTGGTCCTAGTGTTTGGAAACTAAAGCAAGAGTTCAGGCGAAGGGAAGTGGGAGCTCTGGAGTGAGAACCAATATCCTCCCAGTCTAACCACAGATTTGGGGACTAAACTTATGATTAAACAATGTTCTTTTATCGCTCGAAAAAGGGTAAAGAATTGGAATGCTCCTATTTGGCACAATACTATTGCATCACTTACCTATGTCACTAAATCATCATATTATTATTCGAGAGGAGGAAGATTCTTTCTTACATTTGAACTTTTGCTATAAATATAGTCTTGTTTTAGTTACTATGTCAGGAAGTTAGAGTGTACTTTGGTAGAATTAGTAACTGCAACTGTTTATTCATCTTTTTGTTATTAGTAACTACTGCAATTGTGTTGTGATTCATGAAGTGATTTTTGTGCTTCATTATAGAATTAAATACCTCCTCGTGGGATCGATAACCAGGACTGCATTAGAGCCCTGTATTACTTGAGCTATACGTATACTTGCATTTAATTGTGTGACTTAATAGAAAAATAAATCAATATATATATAAATATGAGTTCATAAATTTTGGCAATTTAAAAAAGTCACACCAATTTTTTTGGCACCGTTGCTGGGGATGGTAACGCTAAAAATTAATTCGTTAGTGTTAGAATGCTTATATTTGAATTACTAGTCATAATTATTTGTGTTTGTTTATTGTTAGTGTGCTCTTTGTGATTTTATGCATAGTATCAGATCTATAGGTTTAGTGCCTTACGAATATGAATTAGAGTGTTCTATTAGAAAATTTTGAAAACAAAAAAAAACAATCTGACAATCCTCAAAAAATTGTGAACAGCTTGAACAATCAGAATAATCAAAATGAAAATATAGCAAGACCTTTAAGAGATTATGTTAATCCAACAGCAGATGAAATTCACTTAACTATCCAGAACCCTTATGTTGCTGCTAATTCATTTGAGCTTAAACCTGTTATTATCCAAATGGTACAGAATAATCAATTTCGAGGAACATCTAATGAAGATCCTAGTTTACATCTCATTAGTTTTCTAGAACTGTGTGCTACCTTTAAATACGATGGAGTGTCGAACGATGTTATTCGGCTTACACATTTTCCTTTGTCATTAAGGGATAAGGCTAAGGCATGGTTAGATTTGTAAGCACGTGGATCTATCAGAACTTGGGGAGAACGTTCACAAAAGTTTTTGTCAAAATATTTATCTCCTTCAAAAACTGCTAAGTTGAGGAAAGATATCATATATTTTAGTCAGTTTGACGGAGAATCTATATATGAAGCTTGGGAAAGATTTAAAGACCTTCTGAGAAAGTGTCTACATCATGGTTTACCAGACTCTTTAATCGATCAAACATTTTATAATGGATTAGTGGGATCTTTGAGATCAATTATAGATGCTGTTGCTGGTGGATCATTAATGTCAAAACCTTTTGATGAAGCATATTCGTTAATAGAAGAGATGTCTACTACTAAATTTTAGTGGCCCTTTAAGTGGGTAAATCCTAAGAGAGTAGCTAGTATTCATGATTCTGATGTGATAACTATGACAATCTCTCAAATTGCTGCCCTTTCAAAGAAAATAAATCAATACAGATTGAATTATTCTCAAACACCTCTAGTGTTAAAGGAAAACCCATCAGGACAGATGATAGAATCTCAAACACCTTATAAAACTTAAATATTATAAAGAATATACTCAATAATCCTTATTCAAATTATTATAATTCTGGATGGAAGAATCACCCAAATTTCAACTGGAATAATAACAATGTTGTTGTTAACCCGCAATGGGGAAACAATTCTATGAATCTAGTTGGAAATATGAACAACCAAGGAAATACCAATTATAGACCTTCTTATCCTCCTGGTTTTAATAGTAACCCACAATTTAAAGAAAAGAAGTTTTGTACTGAAGAAATAATTATGAATATGAATAACCAAATACAAGCTCAAAATGTTGCGATGAAGAACATTGAGAGTCAGTCGAGACATATTTTTAATGCGCTTAATAATAGTCCTTCTGGAAATCTTCCTAAAAATATTGAGATCAACCTAAAATATCAAAACAAGGAGCAAATTAAGGCTATTCAATTAAGGAGTGGAATAGAATTTGAAGTAAGAGTACAAAAAAAAGTTGAAGTTGAGAGAGAGGAAGTGGATATTGAAAAAGGTTCTAATAAGATATATCCAGACTTAGAATATCCGATTGAACCAATGAAGATTACTGTTTAAAAACTACCTCATCTATTTCCTCAAAGACTAAAAAACAGAACATGGATAACATGTTTACAAAATTTTTGGAAATCCTTAAGAAATTAACGATTAATATTCCCTTTGTTGAAGCATTAGAGTAGATGTCTGATTATGTAAAGTTTATGAAGGATATTCTTAAAAAGAAAAGAAAGTTCAAAGACCATGAGACTGTTGCACTTAGCGGTGAGTGTAGTGCAATTATTTAGAAGAAGCTTCCTGAAAAAAATTAAAGACCCTGGTAGTTTCACTATCCCGTGTGCTATAAGTAAGAAAGTTTTTGAAAGAGCTTTATGTGATCATGGGAGCTAGTATTAATCTTATGCCTTTATCAACTTTCAAAAGATTAGGAATAGGTAAAATTTCACCTACATCTGTGACTCTTCAATTAGCTGATCGTTATATTACTTTTCCTGAAGGAGTTTTGGAAGATGTATTAGTGAAGCTGGTTAAATTTATATTTCCTATGGATTTAGTTTTATTAGATATGGAGGAAGATAAAGAAATTCCAATTATTCTTGGAAGACCATTCCTTGCTACTGGGAGAGCAATGATTGATGTTCAAAAATGAGAATTAACAATGAGAGTTAATGATCAAGAGATGATTTTCAATATTCTAAACTCTATGAAATACCCTTCAGCTGAAAAGGATGATGAGTGCTTTCGAATGGAAATCTATGATTATTTGAGAGAAGATCATTTTAAAAAAGTGTTTGAAGAGAATTTGGAATGTTAGGAAGAAAGTGAAAGTGAAGATGATTTGGATGATATAAGGAATGAAAAATTAGAATTTGTTCAGGAAAGATATGAAAGAATGGATACTATGGAAAGTGGAGATAAAAGTTTAGTTCCATCTATCATAAAACCTCCAGAACTTGAGATGAAAATTCTCCCTAATCATTTGAAGTATATGTTTTTAGGAGAATCATCTACCTTACTATTCATTTTATCTTAAGATTTATATGAATATCAAAAACAAAAATTACTGGACACCTTAAAAAGATACAAAAAGGCATTTGGTTGGTCCTGAACAGATATTAAAGGAATTAGCACTTTGATCTGTATGGACAGAATTCTGTTGGATGAACAACACAAACCTAGAGTTGATCCGCAAAGGAGACTGAACCCAATGATGAAACAAGTAATTAAAAAAGAGATTTTAAAGTGGTTAGATGCTGGAATTATATATCTCATTTCTGATAGTGTTTGGGTAAGTCCAATTCATTGTGTTCCTAATAAAGGAGGAGTGACTGTTGATGTAAATGAACGAAATGAAATCATACCGGCAATACAAGTCACTAGTTGGCGAATATATATTGATTATAGAAAATTAAATGCTGCCACCAGAAAAGATCATTTCATTTTACCTTTCTTAGACCAAATGTTAGAAAGACTTGTTGGACACAAGTAATATTGTTTTTTGGATGGTATACCGGTTATCACCAAATACCTATTGTTCCTGAGGATCAAGAGAAGACTACATTTCCTAGCCCTTATGAAACTTTTGCTTTTAGAAGGATGTCGTTTGGATTATGTAATGCACCTGTAACATTTCAAAGATTTATAATGTGCATATTTAGCATATTAATAAATGATGGAATAGAAATGTTTTTGGATGATTTCTCAGTATTTGGAGATTCATTTGATGCATGCCTATGCAACTTAGAACAAGTTTTAGAGGTATGTAAAAGAACAAATTTAGTCCATGTCGGCATATTTTTTAGATTGAGTGTTGTATTTTTGAAAAGGGGTCGTCTAGAGAAATTGTCGGCAAATTTTTAGATTTTAATTTTAATTTAAATATATATAATTTAGAGGGTAGCATTTTATTTTGAAAATAATTTTAAGTTTGAAAATTTTAAGATATGAAATTAAACCGATCTCACATCCCAAATAGTTTATATAAACGAGCACCGCATCACAAACCGTATATCTATCCCGAAGAATAGACACACTGCTTGACGATGGGGCTCGATTAAATAAACTAGAAGATTTGTGACATCCGTTTGGTCTGCGAACCAATTTTATAAGCCGACAAGTTCCCCTGCTTAATATAAAGAAATTAAGCGGGGTTTATATTATCTGGGTTCTTAAAGTTCCCTATAAGGGCAAGCCCCTATAGTTAATTACATCTTAAATGACAGGAATCATTTAAGAAAACTCTCGATAATGATCAGTGGTTTTGCTCTCAAGAATTTCAAAGTTTAAGGTTTTCAAATAATTGGATTTTAGGAAATTTCAATAGGGATTAGATCAAATTTAGAACAGTTTATTTTAAGAGTCCAAAGGAAGAAAAGTAGGAGAAGCTGAGGATCCAAGAAGAATCTTGGCAACTTCCCAAACTATCCTATTGTTTGGCTTCAATGATGGAAAATTATTTTGATGATTCAATCTTGTCAATTTTAATTAATTAGGACTTATATTTACATTATATAGTTACACAAATAGCCTCGAAGATGTGAGGGTTTATGTTTTACCAAACAATTCGGAATCCTAAGACCGGTTAGGGTTTAATTTACATGACATGATCATGCAAATGCCTAACAAAAAGTTGAGGATTTATGTTGCACTAGGCAAACTACCTCGAAGTCCTATGGCTTGGTTATTTAATTCTAAGAATGTTTTGCTGATGACGATGGTCGTGCTGCCCACTGTGCTCCAATCTCCTTATTGTTGCAGAGGTTTTAGTTTTAGAAAATGATAATTAGGAGATGAGAAAAGTGTTTTGGTTTAGAAATCTTAAAGTCTAAATATTTTTAATATTTTAATTAAAACACATCTTAAAGTTGTTTAAAGAGAACCGATTAAGATCCCACGGCTCCGTCATCCCGGCACCATTATTTTCATCGAATTCACTTAGTCCAGATGAATTTGCTAAACTCAACTGAATGAGTTCCAAACTTTCATTTAGACGGTGGGAAATCTCGTTAGCAACACGTGGGTTACATCATCCGAGGTATTCTCGATCATTCAACGAGACGTTTTAATTTAGTTACAATTGTAGTTTTGTTGTTCTATTTGTGATTAAATTTTGAGTTGTTTTATATTTTGGAATGTTGTGGCTGTGAATTTTATCTTGCAATGACTTTTAATTTAGTTTTGGTTTCAGTTTTGTGGCTATCCTAGAAGGTTTCAATTTTCATGCAACAATCTTATTTAACATGCAAGAAAAAGTAAAGTACAGTGCATGTATGTAAATTGTAATAAAGTAAAATGCAATAAAATAAAAGAGCACCTGGAGAGTCTTCCCATCATCCCAAGCTGCACTTTAAAACACATGTTAGAGCATTTAAACATATTTTTGCAAGAAATACCAAGGTAAAGCTAAGGGAAGGGGTTTTGGTTATCTACCAGAATCCTAATCCTATTGCTAGTCATTTCCTATGACGTCTAGGTTGTTGGTTTGGTTTAAGGATGATTTTCTTCATCAAAGAATAATTAAATTCAATTGTTCTTCTAAAACATCCTGTCATATTGAGGAAGTGCTTAGGACGAGTCTTAAACATCTTTTCAATACTTCTGGGATTATTTTGAGTCCAAGTAAATTTAGTTGCACATGTGAATTAATCATCCAGGAGTTTAGTTAAACTTTGTCTCTTGCTCAGTGAACTTGGGCATTTGCTTAGCTGATGAATGAAGTGACATCTCACTTAATACTCTATTTAAAAGTTATAATAATTAAAGCCTTTAAGGGCAAGTTGGGTTGTTGAGAATTTTAATCATTCTTAATTTAAAGTTTGAGTTAATGATTCAAAGAGATTTAATTTAATTATGAGGTTTTAATTAATAATTTTAAGCTTGGAATAGTGTTCAAATTATTTTAGATTTAATTTAAATCTTTACACACAATTATCTTAGTATTTCAGATTGATGTTTATGTTTTAAATTTACTTAGATAGAAAGAGTTGTTGAAATTATCGATATGTTTTGATTTAACCCTTAATGATTTCATTTAGGTTTGTTGTTAAGTGATTTTAATTTAATTTGATTTAATTTAGTTTAATTTAATTTAATTTTAAATTAATTTTAATTTAATTTTAATTTAATTTTAATTTAATTTAATTTAATTTTTATTTAATTTAATTTAATTTTTATTTAATTTAATTTAATTTTAGTTTCAATTTAATTTAATTTTAGTTTCAATATTTTAAATTTAATTCTATTTAATTGTTAAGGTGTTAATTTAATTTAATTTAAACTTTGACTTGACTTAATTTAATTTAATTTAATTTAACTCCAAGATTTTAAATTTGATTTTAATTATTGGACCATTTAACATTTTAAGCTTTAATTCATTTAAGGGTTATCTTCTTTTAATTTTTAATTTATTTAATTTGGATTATTATTTTAATTTTTAATTAAGAACTAAATATTATTAAAGTGACTTATTTAGGGATTTTTAAATTAAAGAATAAATATCCTCTTAATAATATCCCTATTTTAAATATATTCTTTCCAAAATTTAAATTATTTAATTAATTAGAGTTTCATTTTGATATTCTCAAAGTGTTTAATGGGTTTCTACCCTTTTAATTTCCCTAAGTTTCAATCATCCAAGAGAAAGTTAAAATCAAATATTTTAACCTCCGTTTTGATTAAACCTAAAGTTTTAATTAAGGGTTAAAATTCTTAATTACCTTTATGCCCTTTTAGGCTTATCTATTTCATAACTCACTAAATTGAGCTCAAATAAATTTAAATTTTTTTGTCACCTCACTCACATTTCAATTAAGACATCAGAGGAGAAAATTTGATTTTTCTGACTTTAGTTTATTTATATAATTATTTTTAGTAGAAAATAGGGGTTTTCAAAGAAAATTCAACAACATAACCAAGGTAAAGTTTATATCCTTAAGAAAATTATGAGATGTTTATAATGACTAGAGAACCATTTGGACCAATTTTTGTGATTTTTTGAATTATATTTTATTTATTATAATTATTTTGAATTTTAGAGTATTAATTAATTTTAAAATAAAATAAAAATTGAAGAACAGATTTTATATTTTTCATAAATTTCTCTGACCTCAATGAGTCCAGAGAAATAATGTTTATAATTTTTTGATTTTTCTTTGATTTATTAGAATTATTTTAGTAAAAAATGTTGAAAATTCATTTTTTAATATTAAAAAATTACATTAAGCCTTAAAATTCAATATCTTATTCTAGGGACTTTGGCAAAATATTTGGTTTGTTCTAAGTGATTAGGAGTGAAAATGTGTCATTTTTATCATTTTTAATATTTTTGTGATTTTTATTATTTTTTAATTATTAAAATATTAAAATATTGTGAAAAATTAACTTTTTTAGAAAATTTTAATTTTAATTTTCTTGAACTCCCCTGATATCAGAGAAGCTCCAAAACCATTTATGCGAATTTTTGAAAAGTATTTTTGGAGTTCTGAATATTTAAAGTTTCATTTTGCTTATGAGGCTTAATCAATCCATTTGGTGGGGTTAATCAAGTCCAATTGATTTCAAAATTTTGTTTAAGGTTCCTCTAACCTTAAAGAACAATGGAGAATTGTTTTCAAGTCAATTTGGTGCGTGGTTAACCCTAATTAATTCAAATTCAATTTTGGGAGTTTAGGCCAATTAAGGTTATTATGAATGAGTTAACTCAAAATATATTTTTCATAGGGTCCCCTAGTCCTAAGAAACATCACCAAATTTTCCTAGAAATTATTTTACAGCATGCTAATTATTGGAATTAAAATACCAAAAAGAGTGACATGAACTTGAAAAATCAATAACTTTTCACAAAGATGGCCTCTGACCTTGAAAAATTCAGGGAATGTCCCTAAGATCAGAGGCTTCAAAAGCCCTATAGTCTCATGCCATGGTGAATTGTCTATGCAAATGGAGAATCAATACATTGGAAACAGTAAAAAAATTATTAAAAATAAAATACTCATCCAATTAACTTGATTTCTTTTCCATATTATTCTCCTCTATTAACTGAGCATGAGGGTATTTTTATTTTATTTTTGTGATTTTTCTATGCAAAGATATGAATATATGAAGTTCTGGTATTTAAATAAATCCAAAAAAAGCCTAATTTTCTACTTATCAGACTCAGCGCAGCGTCATCCTTGTGCGGATCGACCCACGCGTCGCCCCATGATTTGCCGCCGCCATCTGACTCAGCACTCCAGGGGCCCGCGGTTCACGTAACATTCCCTGGTCCGGCGCAATCTGAACCATTCACTCAATACAGGCTCGATCAGACGGTGCCAGGTCATCGTCTATGATTGGTGTGCACCCGTGATTGTCCACACTAAAACCCTAAGATCTCACTCGATTCTCCATGGATTTTTGTGTTCTTATACTCTATGGATTCATCTTAAAGAGATGAACACATCCATACGGTTTATAAGCTATAAAATTAACCCAAACAAAATGGAGAATTGCTGGAAGCTCGGGAGGGAGTAGAGGTCAATACCTTTGCTCTGAGAAGTGAAGCTTCTATCATAGAGTTGTGGCACCTTTGATTGAACCCAAGGAAGCTCCAGATCATGTCTCTGGCTCTGGGGAATTGTCTAAGTATGAAAGTGACCAGACCCGATTTTAAAGCTTGGAGGCTGGAGCAACTGGGTGGCCTGGAGAGGGGGCTTTCACTGGGGAACTCCTTCTCTTGGTCCTGTGCAGGTGTGGGTGAGTTTAATTTGGATTTGGTGGAATTTCCAGAGATGTCCTGGTTTTTGGGTGAATTTTCAACTCAGAAATTGAGCTCTGTTAATGGGGTTTAGGGCAAAGGAACACTGGGGATCAACTGCTCTGGGTTAGGAGAAGGTCCTGGAGCAATTTTGGCAGAGTTTCCTTAAGGTCTAGTTCATCACCTTGTTTGGCCGAGAGGTGAGTGGGTTTAAATAGAGGTGGCTGGAGGGCCTCCCAGGGGGTTTAATGGCTTGGATCAACTGTCTTTGCCAAGGGAAGAACAACCACAGTGGCCATTGGGCATGGGACAGCTCAGCAAGTGAAATTTGAAATTTTAGCTCACATGGCGCTCTCGGCCATGGTGTTTTCCGGTGGCCTGGTGGCTGGTCGGCCAGGGTCAGCTCTTAGTTGTCATCAGGGAGGTCAGTGCTTGAGGATTGTGAGTTCAATTGGCAAATAACATGTGTAAAGGAGTTGAATCAAAGTGGAAGGGGGAAGGGCTCATTTTGTGCTTGGTTTGGTCAAATGCATGGATTTGGGTTTGGTGTACCCACCAAGGTCCGATTTTGGGCTGAAAGGAATCATTTGGGTCGACCCAAGAGAAGTTGGTGTGGTCTCTATCCATGGTGAGGTGGCTAAGCTTGGTTTAGAGTGTGACATGAATAAGGTTAAAAAGGTTTAATGAAGGATAAAGAAAGATCCCCCTCTTCTTACCATTAATGGTTTGGTGAGGTGGAAAGTGGCTTCCAAGGCTTGCATGTGGCTCATGCATGGCTCCATGGCTCCATTTGGCTTAGGGGTGGCTTAGCTTAGTTTCATGAAAATGGATTTTAAGGATTTTTGGTATTTAGGGGTAATTTGGCACATGGCATAGTTTAGAAAAATTCAATGATGAATTTGAAACATAGGGAGTGATTTAAATAAATGGATGATGAGATGAAAGTGTCATGTAGGCTTTGGATTGATTTTGGGCTTTTTGAAATCATTTTGGATGGGCTTTTAAAGTGGTTTAAGGAAGTGGGCTTTTGGATTTAAAGTAAATTTAGGATGAAAATTTTGTAAAGGATTGTGCCAAATAAATGTTGGATTTAGTTTAGGATTGTGTCATGAAGATTTTGAAAGAGATTTGGTGTGATTCGGAGTAGAATTTGTTTGAATTTGGGCTTTTTTGGTAAAGGGGCCAAGGTGGGCCAAAACGGCCTAACTTGGGCTAAGGTTGGGCTAAGGTTGAATTCGGTGAAAAATTAATGTTTAAAAATGTTTATGGGAGTGTTACAAAGAGTTTTCAACTTTGGTTGGGCTCTAATTTTGGGATTTGGGCCCATTTGGGTTAGGTTTGGGCTTAGGTCAATTTAAGGGATTTAGGTTTTGGGTTAGGTTTAGGTAGAGTTTAGGTTCAAATTTTGGGCAAATCAAGTTAGTTTTTTATTTATGGGGATGTTAGTAAGGTTTTAGAAAAGATTTGGGGCCAATTGGGGTTGAGTTGGGTTGGTTTGGGCTAGGTTTAGGTCATGGGCAAAAATTGGGCATTTAGGCTTCAAATTGGAATTGGGCCCAAATGTCAATCAAATTGGAGTTGGATTTGGTCTAAATTGATACTGGGGATATTGAATTGAAGTTTAGAATTGAATTGGGCCAATATTGAGGTCAATTGGGGTGGTTTGGTTTGACATTGGGTTCACTTGGGTTAAAAAAATAGGTCAAATTGGGGGTTTTAGTAAAAGTTGGGTAAATTGGCAATATTGGCCCAAGGTGTAGTTGAACAAAATGAAATTGGGAATACTTGGGATTTTCTAGAATTTTCTAGTAATTTTTAGAATTTTTGGATTTTTGCGGTAAAAGGGTATTTTGGTAATTTTGGGGGGTTTAGGGGTATTTTTTGGAAATTTTGGTATTTTTGGCTAAAGATGGCCAATTTGAGTGGTGGGAAGTGTTTAGGATTGATTTTGAGGGATCTTGGGTAATTTAGGTAATTTTGCAAATTTTGGGTCATTTCAAGGATATTTGGTAGGTTTGGTGGGTCTGGGGCCCCGGGGGTCAAAAACTGAAATTTTGAAAAAAAAAAGATTGATCAAATGTGAGTGAAATAGAATCTCTTTGGTTGAGTCATAAAGCCATATTAAGCCCATATGAGCCATGAGAGGACTCCTTTGAGGCCTTCACTATGTTGTTCCTAACCCTCTTAGCTAGGGGCTTAGGGGTTAAGCACCACCCATATGAATTACTTACATGAGTCAGGAAGTCAAGTTGGGTGAGAGTGTGGTTTTAGGACTTGGAATGTGTGTGAGAGTGTAGTGTATGTGCAAGTCAACCCTCACCAGACCAGACCATCCATGGTATTCCTAAGGCCAAAAAGTCCTTTAGGGAACTCATCCTTTAAACCTCCACATTTGATTTCGACCCTCTAGGTGATTAGGGGTCTACAATCAAGCTTGTGGGGTTTGCAGGGAGTTAAGAAGTAGTTTGAATTTCTAAATGGTGGGTTCTATTTCTAGTCCTCTAAGATTAGTCAAAGAAAAAGCCTAAGGCTAGATCCGAAGTACTAAAGAGAGAAGCAAAAGACCTCACTAAAATTGAGGTCAAAAAATGGAACCCCAATACGTGTGGTGTGATAACTAAGCACACCGTGCATATTGGCGTTGACCGAAGAGATCAACAAAACCAACACAGATGTCTAAGTGACAAACTTAGGACGAAGTAGAAGAATTTCCGTTGGGGAGTATCAGGTATATTTCCAAGACTGGAGATTCCTAAACTCTAGCTGGGGAATGGAAAAGGAGGTGAACTCCAAATCACAAGATATGGGGAATTCGATTTAGATTTCATTTTACTTTAAAATTTCAAGTTTCAAAGTGTGAGTTTAGATTTCGATTTGTTCTGAGTTTCAATTTCGATTAAAGTTTAATTTAAAATCAATTTAAGGAAATTTTGAATTTGAATTTTGGATTTGAAATGAGAATTGAAACCTGGGTTTCAACCTCGGGATTGCGAAGAGAACTGAAATTTAGGTACCAGCCTAGGAGTGAGAATCAGAGTTTAAGTATCGACGGAAAAAGGACGAGAAGCAGAATTTAGGTACTGATCTCGAGTGAGTGAGATTTGAAATTTAAGTATTAATCCTGAAAGAGAATCGAAATTTAGGTATCGATCTCAGAAAGAGAGTTGGAATTTGGTACTGACCTCTAAAGAAGAGAACTGGAATTTAGGCACAACTCTCGAAAGTTGTGAATTGAAATTTAGGAATCAATTCGAATGAGAGTCGGAATTTGGTACCGACCTCGAAGGAAGAGAACTGGAATTTGGTACCAGTCTCGGAAATTAGAATTGAAATTTACGTATCAATTCGAATGAGAGTCGAAACTTGGTACCGACCTCGAAGGAAGAGAACTGGAATTTAGTACCAGTCTCAAAAATTTAGAATTGAAATTTAGGTATCAATTCGAATGAGAGTCGGAATTTGGTACTGACCTAGAAGGAAGAGAACTGGATTTTGGTACCAGTCTCAAAAATTTATAATTGAAATTTGGTATCAATTCGAAGGAGAGTCAGAATTTGGTACCGACCTCGAAAGGAAGAGGACTGGAATTTGGTACCAGTCTCGGAAATTTAGAATTGAAATTTGGTATCAATTCGAAAAAGAGTCGGAATTTGGTACTGACCTTGAAGGAAGAGAACTGGAAGTTGGTACCAGTCTCGGAAATTTAGAATTGTAATTTGGTATCAATTCGAAAGAGAGTCGGAATTTGGTACCGACCTCGAAAGGAAGAGAACTGGAATTTGGTACCAGTCTCGAAAGAGAAGATTGAAATTTGGTATCAACCTCGAAAGAGAATCGAAATTTAGGTATCGATCTCGGAAAGAGAGTCGTAATTTGGTACCGACCTCGAAGGAAGAGAACTGGAATTTGGTACCAGTCTCGAAGATTTAGAATTGAAATTTAGGTATCAATTCGAATGAGAGTAGGAATTTAGGTACCGACCTCGAAGGAAGAGAACTGGAATTTGCTACCAGTCTCAAAAGAGAGGATTGAAATTTAGGTATCAATTCAGAGGAGAGTCGGAATTTGGTACCGACCTCGAAGGAAGAGAACTGGAATTTGGTACCAGTCTCGAAAGAGAGGATTGAAATTTGGTATCAACCTCGAAAGAGAATCGAAATTTATGTATCGATCTCAAAGGAAGAAAACTGGAATTTGGTACCAGTCTCGAAGATTTATCTGTATTAAGAGGGACCCAGTCTCATGCCATCAGAACCAAATCGAACAAAATTTGTGGCTCCGTGCCAACAGAACTAGTCGATCCTCTAAAACACAGAGGAAAGAGAATTGAACGGAACTGGTAAGCGTACCAAGCTGAAAAGACTTGACTTAACGATAAGTCAAAGAGAATATTCAAATTTCAAAAGAGTTTCCAACAGATTTCGATGGAGGAAAGAACTGAAAGGTTCGAATCAGAGGATTCAGATCGGAATTCAATTTGAGATTTAGATTTGTTTTTTTTGTCCTTTAACGATCCCATTTTATTTTATTTTATTTTATTTTTGTTTTTTAAGTTTTCATGTGAATTTGAAGTTCATTTTAATATTCTAATTTTTAGGAAAAATTCTCATTTTTTTTCTTTTATTTTCTGTTCTTCGTTCAAAGTTCATTTAACTCTAATGACGATTCCCAGTCAATTTGTACAAAAAGAGGTGAAGAGAAAATATGACGTAGTCATTTTCATTCCAACTTGTTGAAAATACATCATACAACTTGATCTAATCGTAATGACATTTTCCTCGGAAATTTTATGTCTCAAACAATCCATGTAAATCCAAAACGGATTGTGTAAGATTCTTGTTGATCCATCCACAAGCGTCTGTCAAAAATCCATGTCTGAATAGAAAGAAACATGGGCAATAACATCACCTTCCAAGCCACCCTTGGCAGGAATGCCGCATGGATGTGTATTGGAGGTGTACTATTTCCCATGTAACTTACAGCTCGTAGGGCCGGAGACTCTCCAATTCTGGATCTGGCTGAAAGTGGTAAGGCATTTTTCTGTCGTCCATTCTTCTAAAAGTAACTGAGATCCGCTCCACAGGCACTCCTGGAATGCAACGCTTCGCAATGTCTGCTCCATTTCCTTTTAACACCAGGACAGAACCTACCGGTAGTTGTATCTCCACCGGCCCTCGGAACTCACAGGGGCCTGCAATCCGGAGGTTAGATCCAAACATGATGTTGCACTGGTTGATGAATGACACTGTGCAGAAGGGTCTAACAAAGTCATGATGGTCTATATGTGTAGGTATGCAGCCACCTTCCTTGTAGATGTTAATAATGCAGCTATTGGGTATGCAATCTGCAGGCAATACCCTCCATGTTATCATCCTTTTCACCATTCTCTTAATGATTCTTGGCATCGGATCCACCTCACTGCGACGGATTATCCCTGGTGGATTTCCTTTTCTGTCTATGGCAAAATTACAGCAACATCTGCATTGGATTGTAACTCTTCCTTTTCCTGGCATCCACCTTCGGGGTTCTGAATATGTCTTTTCTCTCAGGCGGCCGGCTCGGCCCATTTTCTGTAATTCGAGGATGCAGCCTACAATTTGTTGTGGCTCATAATCTGAGAATACATCTGTATGTAGCTCGAGGCTTTCTAAAATGTTGACCCTCTTGTCTCGAATTCTTTCAAAGTATTCAAAGGTTTTCTTCTCAACTAGTTGCATTTTCTCCAGCTCGTATTCCGGGATTATCTGAAGTCCTCGTGTCTAGTAACATACTGCGAGATGTATGGCTCAACCCCAGCACATTCTTCTGCATGTCTCGGCTCCTCGGGGATAGTCTCTGTAGGGACATCCTCCGGGGTTGCTTTTGCAACAAGACTCTTCGGATCCGATACATCCGCTCGGCGTCGAGGTACTAACTCTATTTTGGCTTTTCTTGGTATTTCTTTTATCTGTTCCGACTTTCTTGGAGTTGACTTTCTTCTTTCTGGTTCATGACGAACCGGTCTCCTTGGAGCATTTGCACTAATGGTATCCACTGTCTGTTTATATTGATCTTCTGCTAACTTGGTTAACATTTTGCGAATGCGACGATTCTTATTTCTTGCTGGGTAGCAGTGAGAGTAGCTCTCCTTACCCCTTGAATTTCTGCAGGCGCGGCGCTGACAAGGCTACCCTCTTCTGTGGTAACCACGGACTTAATTTTCTTATCTTCTCCGGTTGCGTGTGTGGCGTTTTCTTTTCTTTTCTTGTTGCTGGATTGGTGGCTCGGGCCACCCATTTTCATCACTGTCTGTCTGTGAAGTTCTTCTCGATCAACTGGGATCCAATCATTTTCTTCGTATTGTAAGCCGGCTGGTGTGAAGTCTGAGTCAATCTCTATCACTGCTGCATCCCTTACCCTCTTTTCATCAAGTGCTAGACTCACGCCATTTCTAAAGTTTAGAACCAACCACCCATTCGACATTTCCCTGCGAAAAAACAAGGAAAGGATCAGGGTCTGTACTAAGAACAAGAGCAATAAGAAAAAACACTTAAAAATTTTATTCACTTCTTTTAAATTTAAATGAAGTAGGAAGAGATGAGAACTCAAAATCACAAGTATAAGGATTTTATGTAAGTAGAAGAATTTCCGCTGGGGAGTATCAGGTATATTTCCAAGACTGGAGATTCCTGAACTCTCGTTGGGGAATGGAAAAGGAGGTGAACTCTAAATCACAAGATCTGGGGAATTCGATTTAGATTTAGTTTACTTTTAAATTTCAAGTTTCAATGTGTGATTTTAGATTTTGATTTGTTCTGAGTTTCAATTTCGATTGAAGTTTAATTTAAATTCGATTTAAGGAAATTTTGAATTTGAAATTTGGATTTGAAATGAGGATTGAAACCTGGGTTTCAACCTCGGGATTGCGAAGAGAACCGGAAATTAGGTACCAGCCTCGGAGTGAGAATCAGAGTTTAAGTATCGACGGAAAAAGGGTGAGAATCGAATTTAAGTATCGATCTCGAGATAGTGAGATTTGAAATTTAAGTATCAAACACTGAAAGAGAATCGAAATTTAGGTATCGATCTCGAATGAGAGTCGGAATTTAGGTACCGACCTCGAAGGAAGAGAAGCTGGAATTTAGGTACCGATCTCGGAAATTTAGAATTGAAATTTAGGTATCAATTCAAAAGAGAATCAAAATTTTGGTATCGATCTCGAAATGAGAACTGGAATTTAGGTACCAGTCTCGGAATTTAGAATTGAAATTTAGGTATCAATTCAAAAGAGAATAGAAATTTAGGTATCGATCTCGAATGAGAGTCGGAATTTAGGTACCGACCTCGAAGGAAGAGAACTGGAATTTAGGTACCAGTCTCGGAATTTAGAATTGAAATTTAGATATCAATTCGAAAGAGAATCGAAATTTTGGTATCGATCTCGAATGAGATTCGGAATTTAGGTACCGACCTCGAAGGAAGAGAACTGGAATTTAGGTACCAGTCTCAGAAATTTAGAATTGAAATTTAGGTATCAATTCGAAAGAGAATTGAAATTTAGGTATCGATCTCGAATGAGAGTTGGAATTTAGGTACCGACCTCGAAGGAAGAGAACTGGAATTTATATACCAGTCTCGGAATTCAATGAGAAATGGAAACTGGTTCCAACCTCAAAAATTCATTTGTATGAAGAGGGACCCAGTCTCATGCCATCAAAACCAAACCGAACAAAGTTCGTGGCTCCGTGTCAATAGAACTAGTCGATCCTCTAAGACATAGAAGAAAGAGAATTGAAAGGAGCTAGCAAGGGTACCAAGCTAAAAAGACTTGACTTAACGACAAGTCGAAGAGAATATTCAAACTTCAAAAGAGTTTCGAACAGATTTCAATTGAGGAAAGAACTGAAATGTTCGAATCAGAGGATTCAGATCGGAATTCAATTTGAGCTTTAGATTCGTTTTTTTTTTTGTCCTTTAACGATCCCATTTTTTTATTTTTGTTGTTTATTTAGTGTTCATGTGAATTTTGAAGTTCATTTTAATATTCAGATTTTTAGGAAAAATTCTCATTTATTTTCTTTTCTTTTATGTTCTTCGTTCAAAGTTCATTTAACTCTAATGGCGTTTCCCAGTCAATTTGCACAAAAAGAGGTGAAGGCAAATTATGATGTAGTCGTTTTCATTCCAACTTGCTGAAAGTACATCATACAACTTGATCTAGTCATGATGACAATTTCCTCAGAAATTTAATGTCTCATACAATCCATGTAAATCCAAAACGGACTTTGTAAACGTCTTGCTGATCCATTCAAAAGATTTTGTAAAAAAATCCATGTCTGAATAGTAAGAAACATGGGCAATAACATCACCTTCCAAGCCATCCTTGGCAGGAATGCCGCATGGATGTGCATTGGAGGTGTGCTATTTCCCATGTAACTCTAAGCTTGTAGGGCCAGAGACTCTCCAATTCTGGATCTGGCTGAAAGTGGTAAGGCATTTTTATGTCGTCCATTCTTCTAAAAGTAACTGAGATCCGCTCCACAGGCACTCCTGGAATGCAATGCTTCACAACGTCTGCTCCGTTTCCTTTTAACACCACGACGGAACCTACCGGTAGTGGTATCTCTACCGGCCCTCGGAACTCACTGGGGCCTGCAATCTGGAGGTTAGATCCGACCATGATGTTGCACTGGTTGACGAGTGACACTGTGCAGAAGGGTCTAACAAAGTCATGATGGTCTATATGTGGAGGTATGCAGTCGTCTTCCTTGTAGATGTTAATAATGCAGCAGTTGGGTATGCAATCTGCAGGCAATACCCTCCATGTTATCATCCTTTTCACCATTCTCTTGATGATTCTTGGCATCGGATCCACCTCACTGTGACGTAGTATCCCTGGTGGATTTCCTTTTCTGTTTGTGGAAAAATTGTAGCAACATCCGCATTGGATTGTAACTCTTCCCTTTCCTGGAATCCATCTTCGGGGTTCTGAGTATGTCCTTTTTCTCAGGCGGCCAGCTCGACCCATTTTCTGCAATTCAAGGATGCAATCCACAATTTGTTGTTGCTCAAAATCTGAGAAAACATCTGTATGCAGCTCGAGGCCTTCCAAGATGTTGACCCTCTTGTTTCCAATTCTTTCAAAGTATTCAAAGGTTTTCTTCTCAACTAGTTGCATTTTCTCCAGCTCGTATTCCGGGATTATTTGAAGTCCTCGGTGTCTAGTAACATACTGCGGGATGTATGGCTCAACCCCAGCATGTTCTTCTGCATGTCTCGGCTCCTCGGGGAGAGTCTCTGTAGGAACATCCTCCGGGGTTGCTTTCGCAACAAAACTCTTCGGATCCGGTACATATGCTCGGCGTCGAGGTAGCGACTCTATTTCTGCTTTTCTTGTTATTTCTTTTATCTGTTCCGACCTTCTTGGAATTGACTTTCTTCTTACTGGTTCCTGACGAACCGGTCTCCTTGGAGCATTTGCACTAACAGTATCCACTGTCTGTTCTAATTGATCTTCTGCTAACTTGGTCAACATTTTGCGAATGCGACGATTCTTATTTCTTCGATGGGTTGCAGTGAGAGTAGCTCTCCTTACCCGTTGAATTTCTGCGGGCGTGGCACTGACAAGTCTACCTTCTGCTATGGTGACCATGGACTTAACTTTCCTATCTTCTCCGGTTGCATGCACGGCGTTTGCTTTTCTTTTCTTGTTACTGGATTGGCGGCTTGGGCCACCCATTTTAATCACTGTATGGCTGTGAAGTTCTTCTCAATCAACTGGGATCCAATCATTTTCTTTGTATTGTAAGCCGGCTGGTGTGAAGTCTGAGTCAATCTCTATCACTGCTCCATCCCTCACCCTCTTTTAATCAAGTGCTAGACTCACTCCATTTCTAAAGTTTAGAACCTACCGCCCGTTCGACATTTCCCTGCAAAAAAAATAAGGAAAGGATCAGAGGCTGTACTAAGAACAAGAACAATAAGAAAAACACTTAAAAAATTCTTATTCACTTCTTTTAAATTTAAAGGAAGTAGGAAGAGATGAGAACATATCAGGAATGAATGGATTTAAGAGGAAAGATTGACATTTTATTATTATGATTTCCCATGTTTTCTTTTTAATATTTTTGTTGATGAGATTTTTTTTATCATCCATTTTATTTTGTTTTGGGTTCGGACCCAGTCACAAAGTGATTATTTCACCCGTGTTTCTAAGGATAAGATTCTACTTTAGAGGCCACCCTTCGAAACATCAGGTAGTGTAATACTTCTTTAAATACCGTATTGATTGAAAGGATGGGTCGTTCTCCACAGCAATTCACAAGCTGGTAGGAACCTCCTGAGTACACTGTCTCGACCATGAACAGCCCTTCCCATGTTGGTTCAAATTTACCACCTATCTTGCGATGTGCAAGAATGGGTCTTATGAGAACCAAAACCAAGTCACCGACTTTGAATGTCCTGGGACAGACAAATTTATCATGGGCCTAGATCATCTTGACTTGATACAGTTCCAAATTCTACTGCGCGGAAAGTCTTTTCCCTTCCAAGCTTTCCAATTCTTCCAGTCGTAGTCTGGTATTTTCTCCTGTAGTGATCTTTTCTGCAACTGCAATTCGGAGTGACGGAAGCTGAACTTCCAGGGGCATGACGGCCTCGGACTTGTACACTAAAGCGTAAGGCGTAGACTTAGTAGGAGTCCTAAAAGTCGTCCTGTAGGCCCATAAGGCTTCTAACAACTTCTCGTGCAAATTTCTCTTGTTGTCGTCCAAAGTTTTCTTTAAAATTTGAATGAGAGTTTTATTAAAAGCCTCGGCCAAGCCGTTTTCTCTTGGGTAGTAGATCGTTGAGTAAAACCAATCGATCCCGTGTCTTCTGACAAAATTGTTGATCTTTTTACTTTTGAATGGAGACCCATTATCTGAAATGATCCTGCGCGGTACCCCAAAATGGTAGATGACTTGGTTCTTGAAAAACTGTAGCACATGGTGTGCCTTCACTTCTCTGAGTGGTATAGCTTATGCACATTTAGAAAAGTAGTCTGTAGCTGCAAGAATGAAGCTATGTCCTCTTCAAGAAGGTGGTTCTATCGGACCCACTATATCTGTGCCCCAACACTCAAATGGCCACGACGTGATTGTCGGGTGTAGCACATTTGGAGGTTGGTGTAGAACCACTCCGTGCACTTGGCACTGGTGACAGCTTTTGAAAACTTTCATACAGTCGGTCATCATTGAGGGCCAGTAGTACCCTAGTCTTTTAATCTTCATTTTCATTTTTGGACCCGACTGATGAGTGCCACAAAGTCCTAAATGTACTTCTTTAACGATTTCACGAGCCTCGGACCCGTTCAGGCATCTTAGCTACATCTGATCAAAAGACCTTCTGTATAATGTATTGTTTATTAATGCGTAAGACAGAGTTCTTTTCTTTATTTGATGGGCTATCGACTTATCGTCTGGTAGGTTTCCTGTCTGCAAGTAGTCTTTTAATGGCTGCCGCCAATCTTCTGTATTTTCTGTCACTGCTGCAATTGGCTCTTCTACTTTTCTTTCTGATTTGTGTATTGTATCCATGTCGAGCTGTGATAGGACCTGGCGTCCCTGAACTAACACTTCAACTGACTCATCCTGGAAGCAGGAAAATTCTTTTGCAAGGCAGGCTAACGCATCTGCGAGAGCATTTTCTCTTCTGGGAATCATTTAGATTGTTACGATTGGAATTTGTTCCAACAATTTCATGGCATACTGAAAGTACTGCTCGAGTCTTGGCTTTAGAATTCTGTACTATCCGGCAACCTGTTGAATGATCAACTGAGAATCTCCGTAGAGGTTGATGTCTGTTATTCCCATCTGAATGGTTAGTTCTAATCTGGTTATTAGGGCTTCGTATTCTGTCTCGTTGTTTGTATACGGTTCTGTTAAGTGGTAGGAGTATCTTAACATTCCCGCTCCGGTGTTATAAAGATCAGTCTGATTCCTACCTTACCGGGCACTATCTTTTGCAATTCTTTGTTCTTCTGTGCTGAGGACGCACCGTCAAAGTATAGTTTTTAACGTCGATCATCAGGGTTTTCTAGGCTCATTATCTGCTCGTCAGGCAAATCATCATCAAGAGGCGAATCCGCCGGTAAAGGGTGTGCTGCGAGGAAGTCTGCTATGACTTGTCCCTTTACGGCGTGAAGAGAAACGAAAGTTATGTCAAATTGCAATAGTATCATCGACCACCTGGCAAGTCTGCCAGAAAGTGTCGGTCAAGTCATCAAGTATTGTAACGGATTAACCCGCGAAATAAGGTTGACCTTATGAGAAAGCATGTAATGCCTGAGCTTCTGTGTGGCAAAGATTAGGGCCAAGCAGTGCTTCTCAATAGGAGGATACTTTACTTCCGTCGGAATTAGACGACGGCTTAAGTTGTAGAGAGCATTTTCTTTTCCCTCATCATTGACACAGGCTAGCGGGGCTCCAAGGGAGTCGTCTAAAGCCGCGAGTATAAAGTATCAACGGTCTACTCGAGGCCGGGGCTGCTAAGACGAGGAGGTGTCATTAAATATTGCTTAACGTCCTTGAAAGCCCGCCGGCATTTCTCATCCCAAACGAATTGGCCGTCCTTTTTAACTAATGCCGAGAAGGACTGACACCTACCTGACAAGTTCGAGATAAAGCGTCGAAGATATGCCAACTTCCCTTGAAAGGATCGTAGTTGTTTCAATGTTTTGGGAGGAGGCATTTATAAAATAGCTTTAATCTTTTCCGGATCGATTTCAATCCCGCGAAGTCGGACAACAAATCCTAAGAATTTCCTAGAGGTGACGCCGAAGGCGCACTTTAAGGGATTCATCTTAAGGTTGTATTGTCTTAGTCGCTCGAAAACAATTCTCAAATCATACAGGTGATCTTCCTTCAGTTTGCTTTTGATGACCACATCATCCACGTAGCACTCGACTTGGTTGTGAATGAGATCATCAAAAATCTTCGTCATCGCTCTTTGGTATGTTGCTTCTGCGTTCTTTAGTCCGAATGGCATTACTGTGTAGCAATACACTCCGATCGGCATTCTGAAAGCTGTAAGCTTTTCGTCTTCTGGAGCCATCTTTATCTCGTTGTATCCTGATGATCCATCCATGAATGAGAAGATTTCATGCGTCGAAGCGATGTCGATCATCAGTTCTGGGATTTGTAGTGGAAATTCATCCTTTGGACATGCTTTATTCAAATCTCTGAAATCTACGCAGATTCTGATCTGATCATTCTTCCTTCTGACTGGTACCACGTTGGCTAACCAAGTTGGGTATTGTTCTTCACGGACAAATTTAGCGTCTATTAGCTTCTTAACTTCAGCTGTTACTTGTTGCTCGATTTCTAGACGCTTTCTTCATGGAGTTTGTCTAACTGGAATAGCAGTAGGATCCATCTTAATTTATGAACTGCGACCTCCGGAGCTATTCCTGGCATTTTGTCATAACTCCAAGCAAAACAGTCCTTGAATTCCATTAGTAGCTTGATTATTTCCTCGGAGTCTTCTTTATTGAGTAAGGAGCTAACAAAGGTAGGCCTAGGTTCTTTGCTAGTACCTAAGTTAACTTCCGTTAACTCGTCTATTATAGATTTGATTTCTTCTTCGAATTCTGGTGGAGCGTCGCCGATTGGTAGATCCTCAAGATCTTCTGAAGCTTCCAAGCACTCTTTATTAGGTTCGCAAGTGACAACCAAGCAAAATCCCGTATCTTCAACAGATCCGACTGTGCCGAATCCGAGACCATGTTTTGAATTGGGAGGCCGACCGGCATTATTTCATAATTTTTCAAAGTGTTGTGATTGAACTTTTTTCCATCGTCGAGGTAAGACACAACGTTGAATTAAATTTTGAACACAGGGAGAGTACCACTCAAAAGGTAATTCCATTAATTCAGATGAAGTAACATCTTCAAATCGTACATCTTTTTCAGTATTGGAAGAAGAAGCACCATGGTAAAACTTGATTAGTTTAATACCACCACCATGCACTTCCTTAACCACTATACCCTCGATCTTATTAGAATGGATCGGTGTTAGGGTCATAGTATGTACATAATGATTAATCTTCTCGTACATTGATTTGTATTTTTCATTCCTTTCATCTTCGAGAGAGATCTTGAACTGGGGTTTCTTTTGACTTATTGTAGCTTCTTCTTTCTCAATTTCTTCTTCTTCTTCGGAGCTGTTCTCCCAATCAACATTGATGACCGGTTTCTTCTGTCCATCTGCTCCAACATTTCTTCCACGTCCTCGTCCCCGGCCTCGACCTCGGGTGCAAGTTATGGAGAAATCTTCACCATCTCGCCGTAAGGGAGTGGTGAGTAACTGTTGGACTAGAACTTCAAGTTCTTCATCGTCTCGAATTTCTTTTGCTTCATTTGGTTTGGTATTTCTGGAAAAGATTGTTTTCTTTGGGGGTGCGTAGTAGGCCGCATCTTCATGAATTCCAATTTCGTGTACGGAGAATGGTTGCAAGTCACCTTTGATACATTATTCTCCTCCTTCGTAATACTTTATGTACTGGTGCAGAGACGACGGTACCATCAGGTTTTCATAGATCCATGGCCGACCCAGTAGAGCGTTGAACGATGTCTCATAATCAATTATGTGGAATTTTGCGGTTGTCTTTCCTAAATCACCGGTCTTCATTAGTAGTGTTATCGATCCAAGAGCTCTTTCTCCTTTTTGATTGAAGCCTCTTAATAGCATCTTGTCTGCTTCAAGCTCGGGTGCATCAATTTCCAAATACACTAGCATCTGAAGATTCATTATGTTGATCGATGCTCCCGGATCAACCAACACTCTGGAGAGCGTAAACTTTCCAATAGTGACTGAAATGTATAACGGTCGGTTGTGATCAGCTGTTCCCAGTAATAAATCATTGTCCGTGAAGGTAACACCTCGTTGTTCTCTTAACGAGCAAACCTCGTCGAAGGAATTAACGGCCATTTGGGCTAAGCAAATCTCTGGATCAAGTAAAGCCTTGATCAGAGCCTCCCTCATCTCCTTTAACAGGATCAGAGCGTCGTATATGCTTAGTTTGGCTGGTAGCTTCTTAAGATGGGCTAGCACATTGTAGTCCACTTTATTACCATGTTCCTCGGTTTCTTCCCGAATGGGCAGTTTCTCTGCTGGGGTTGGCTCTTCCTGAGCAACCACATGCTTTCCTTTATCCTTTGGACCCATTCTCGGGGGTAGAATTTTTCCGCTTCTTAGATTAACTTCAGTAATCTCTTCTGAATCTGGTGCTGGATCTGCCGGTGTCTCCTTTTGAATCGGAACAACTGGCTCTTCTGAAGTTGCTTCGGTGTCTGATGGTTCTAATTCTATCATGATCGGAGCTCCTCGGAATTCACAAATGGACTCGTTGCTTGTCGAGCTTTCGTAGCCTCCTTTGTGAACATCTTCTTCGTCGTGGTCGTCGAGGTTGTGTATGATTTGAGAATCGTTATTTGTGTGGGAATCGAGATCCGGATTAAGCCGGTTGTCTCTAGTTACATAATCGTTAGAAACAGTCAAAACGTAGCCAATGCCATAACCCTTATCATTATAAGATCCCGCCGAAGCGAGCAGATAATCATACAGAGTAAGGAGTTCGAGGGATTTCTCCCCTGAATCGTAAACAACCATCCTAGTATAAGCAGTCCCTAGTCTACCCTTCGGAGCCTCGGTCTTCTTTTCTTCCACGATCTTCTCCTCCTTCTAGGGCGGTTCTTCAATCGCAAGTTATAGTGCCAGCTCGACAGGTTTCAAACTCTGAGTTGGAGTGCGTACCGAATCGGTCTGGATGTGATCCAAAATTTTCTTTGATGATCTTGTCTAGACAATACTCCATCCATCATCAATCGTGTACGGGTTTAGCGGAACAATGGGATCCGTTGAAATAACATTGACGGAACCTCCTTTCTAGGGTTCCCTCATGTATTCCTTTAGGATCGTTATGTTCCCTCTCTGGAGATTGTCATCAAGCCAACTCTTAAAAGTGATGCAATCCTCTATCTTGTGTCCGAGCATCTGGTAGTAAGGGCAATAGTTCGGATGATCTTTCTTATTAACTTCTTCCGGCTTCTTGGGCTCTGGCAGCTGAAAATCCGGTGTCCATTAAGCTGCGAAAAATCTTCGCTACTGCTTCAGTTTTAAATGGATATTCTTTATTTAGAAGTTCTCTTAAGGTACGTGATGAACAAGGTGGTTGTTCATAATGTTGAGGACACTTATAGCTCGGACGAGGTTGTTGGTAGCCCTGCTGAGGTTGCTGATAGGTCCGTTGTGGTGGTTGATAACTAGACTGTGGCCGCTCTGACTTTATCTGAACTGGCTGCTTACCCTTATCTACTGTCGCGACGATTCCATATTTCTTTTCGAATGTTTTCACGGGCTTCTGCTTATCATTCTTGTCCATGAAACTTAACTGCTTTGCCTCCTCTTGCAAGCTCCCGGCCTTGCTAAGCAACTTCTCGAAAGTCTTAATTGTAAATCCTTTAAGGAGAAGTGCTATCGGGCCATGGATACTTTTAAGTAGGATGCCGATTGCATGTTGTTCTTGAAGCTGTGGTTCACACTTCATGCTTAAGTTTCTCCATCGGAGTATGTAATCCACTAAAGTCTCATTCGGCTTATGTTGCTCCACAACTAGATCACCAATAGTGATGTGGTGCTGAGACCCGGCAAATTGTTTAATGAAGAGATTCTCTAGTTCTGAAAAGGTATTTACTGAACCGTTTGGCAATTCTGCGTACCAGTCGAAGGCAATCCCTGATAAACTGCTGACGAACTGGCGGAAGAGTAGAGCGTCACTTCCACCGGCATTGCATCAACTAGCACAAAAATGTGCGACATGCTGTCGAGGGTTTCCCGTTCCATCAAAAGTCTTGAACAGAGGTGGTACGAAGCCTTTCGGGTATTGGACTGCATCGAACTTTTCGGGGTAAGGTCTACCTGTCTGAATAGATGCTCCACTCTTGGATTGTGCTAGGGCTTCTCGCACTCGCCTGTTCTACCATGCTCTTAATGTCCTTTTCCGGAATCATGCTTTGTGCAGGATCTTTCTTTGGTTGTTCATCTCCATTGACGGATGTGATCTCTTTTCCTCCATTTGCAATATGGATAATTTCTGGGGGTGTCTCTTTCTGAGGTTGTACCTGACTCTGGAGAGTGGCTAAGGCAGCAGCCATCTCTTCCATCCTCTTTGCCATCTGGGAAATTGTGTCGTCTCTTTCCCGAAGCTGTGCCCTCATTACTTCCAGTTCATCTCTTTCTGCAGCTGCTGGAGCACCTTGTAAAGCGGATGATGCTCGCGTTTCAACCATGTTGATCTCGACGTACTCCTCATCCATGAACTCTGATGAGTCTACTTCATCCTCTAGTTTTTCTTCTCTTTCTTTTGCTAACTGTCGGATGTCGGTCCTTAACATGTCCATGGCATCCTCTAGTGGCATTTTCCGCACGGCCTCGCAGTTGTCTCGTGACAGTTGTTGAACTTCCTTTCTGGGAGTCCCCTTTATTGCAGTAACACTTTCTTCTGATTCAAGTCTCCTTACAAGAATTTTCTTCTCAGGACATTGTTTTGGTCTTAGCTCGCCAGTAGTAGGTCGCCATACCATCCTTCTTGCAGCCGGAAGCCTAGGACCGGATGATCTGTCGGCTATATGCTGGAAGGTGGTATCCTCCCTAATTTGTAGACCCGACACAACAATGAGTGAACTGGTTTTTATCTTCTTCTTTGGTTTCTCTGTGGCAGCAACAGAGTCTATTCGCGGTCCTAGGCGGGATTTAGCTGGCACCCGTCCTATCCTTCTTAAGATTTATGACACAGGACATCTTTCTTTCTTTGCCAATCTTTCTATCACAGCTTGCAGTTGAGCCAATGGCGTAGTCTTATCCCTTTGCCTCTTGTAATTGCTATAGTACTCAGGTCGGGGTAATGCAACGGTGATCCTACAGACATTCTCTTCATTGATGCGGCAGAGAGAGGGTGAAACCTGCTCCCTTCCAACAGAGGTATATACTCAGGCAGTTCTTCTTTTTCCTCAGGAATTTCTTCTAGAAAAGCAACTTCAGCAGCTCTGGCTCTCTCGATCTTGGCGATCTTTCTGTTTTTATTTCTTCTTTGAGTCCGAGTTAGGGGTGCAACTCTTGAACTGGACCCAATCTCGAAAACAGATGGTATTGTAGCAAAATCTGTACCCTCCACGGTGATAGGCTCATCACAGACTTGGGTTTCCTTTTCCTTTAGTTTGGCAGAAGTCGGGGTAGGTGCAGAGATGACTAGACCGGTGGGGGTAGAGACAACAGTCCTCCTACGAACAGTAGTATTCCTTTCAGCTGGAATCCTTTGCAGGGGAGGGAATTCTTGAGTTGATTTCAGGTTGAACTCAATCACGGGCTCTTTAGTTTCTGCACTTTGTCCATTAGTGTGAAGAGAGTGACATCAGAGAACTTGACATCTGTGTTACCGAATCCTTCTCCGAAATAGATGATTCCATTGTCGGGCAGCTCATCCTTGTAAACGGCGAAGTCCATTCCATTGGTAAAGGAGAAGATTAACCTTGGGGCAGTCATTTTCTGCAGGGCAGATTCTGAATGTCAGTTCCGAATTATGCTTCTTTTCGTCGTAAAGTTTAGGACGAAAAAGAAAGAGTCCTAATACATTTTCTTTTATCTTAGTGTATTTGTGATTTTTAAAAGAGATTGTTTATTAGGAGGTTGTTTATTAGCAGGTTCGTTTGTTAGTAACAAAATGATTAAAGGAAAAAAGGTTATAGAAAAGGTAAAGGGCCCGATTTAGAATTAGAAAGGAAGAGAAAGTCTTATGTGAGACTTCTCGACTCGAAGGACTGCTCCTAAACTAACACTTATTGGGGGTCCACCCCTCCTCAGAAAAGAGGTAAAAGGATCTCAGAACCTCTCCGTTTAGGGGTGTCTAAACAGTGGCTCCTAAATCCGAGAGGAGTTGGTTATACTCGTTCAAGACAGAAATGAACGGGGTATTCCAACGTAAGAATGGTAGTTTGTTCCACTAGGGACATGGATACACTACCGATTTATGAAAGTAAAACCATCTAATCAAAATGGAGAGAGGAACTAGTCCCCAGCGGAGTCGCCAGAAATTGTCGGCATATTTTTAGGTTGTGTGTTGTATTTTGAAAAGGGGTCGCCTACAGAAATTGTCGGTGAATTTTCATATTTTAAATTTAGTTTAAATATATATATATATATATATATATATATATATATATATATATATATATATATATATATAATTTGGAAAGTAGCATTTAATTTTGAAAATAATTTTTAAATTTGAAGATTTTAGGATATGAAATCAAACCTATCTCACATCCCAAATAGTTTATATGAACGAGCACCGCATCACAAACCGTGTATCTATCCCGAAGAATAGACACACTGCTTGATGATGGGGCTCGATTAAATAAACTAGAAGATTTGTGACATCCGTTTGGTCTGCGAACCAATTTTATAAGCCGACAAGTTCCCCTGCTTAATATAAATGAATTAAGCAGGGTTTATATTACCTAGGTTCTTAAAGTTCCCTATAAGGGCAAGCCCCTATAGTTAATTGCATCTTAAATGACGGGAATCATTTAAGAAAACTCTCGATAATGATTAGTGGTTTTACTCTCAAGAATTTCAAATTTTAAGGTTTTCAAAGGATTGAATTTTTGAATTTCAATAGGGAATGGATCAAGTTTGGAGCAGTTCATTTCAGGAGATCAAAGGAAGAAAAGTAGGAGAAGCTGAGGATCCAAGAAGAATCTTGGCAACTTCCCAAACTATCCTATTGTTTAGCTTCAATTTGGGAATTTATTTAATATTGCAATCCTGCCAATTTTAATTAATTAGGACTTATATTTATATGACGCAGTCATGCAAATAGCCTCGAAGATGTGAGGGTTTATGTAGCACCAAATGACTACCTCAGAGTCCTAAGACCGGTTAGGACTTAATTTGCATAACATGATTATGCAAATGCCTAACGAAGAGTTAAGGATTTATGCTGCACTAGGCAAACTACCTCGAAATCCTATAGCTTGGTTATTTAAGTCTAAGAAAGGTTTTGCTGAAGTAGACCCGAGTTTTGCTGATGACGATGGCAGAGCTGCCCACCATGCTCCGAGCTCCTTGTTGTTGTAGAGGTTTAGTTTTAGAAGTCATAAATCGGGAGATGAGAGAAGTGTGTTGGTTTAGAGAAAATCTTAAAATCCAAATGTTTTTAATATTTTAATTAAAACAAATCTTAAAGTTGTTTAAACAGAACCGATTAAGATCCCACGGTTCCGTCATCCCGACACCGTTATTTTCATCAAATTCACTTAGTCCAGATGAATTTGCTAAACTCAACTGAATGAGTTCCACACTTTCATTTAGACCGTGGGAAATCCCGTTAGCAACACGTGGGTTACATCATCCAAGCTATTCCCGATCATTCAACGAGACGTTTTAATTTAGTTGCAATTGTAGTTTTGTTTTTATGTTTGTGATTAAATTTTGAGTTGTTTTATAATTTGGAATGTTGTGGTGGTGAATTTTATCTTGCAATGACTTTTAATTTAGTTTTGTTTTTAGTTTTGGGACTATCCTAAAGGCTTTGGTTTTCAAGCAACAGTCTTGTTTATCATGCAAGAACGCAAGAAAAAGTAAAGTGCAATGCATGTAAGTAAATTTCAATAAAGTGAATTGCAATAAAATAAAAGCGTACCTGGAGGGCCTTCCCGTCATCCCGAGCTGCACTTAAAACACATGTTAGAGCATTTAAACATATTTTTGCAAGATATACTTAAGTAAAGCTAAGGGAAAGGGTTTTGGTTATCTACCAGAATCCTAATCCTATAACTAGTCATCTCCTATGACGTCTAGGTTGTTGGTTTGGTTTAAAGATGATTTTCTTCATCAAAGAAAAATTAAATTCAGTTGTTCTTCTAAAACATCTCGTCATATTGAGGAAGTGTTTAGGACGAGTCCTAAACATCTTTTCAATACTTCTGGGATTATTTTGAGTCCAAGTAAATTTAGTTGCACATATGAATTAATCATCTTGCTTAGTGAACTTGGGTATTTGATTACCTGATGAATGAAGTGACATTTCACTTAATGCTCTATTTAAGAGTTATAATAATTAAAGCCTTTAAGGGTAAGTTAGTTTATCGATAATTTTAATCATTCTTAATTTAAGGTTTGAGTTAATGATTTAAAGTGATTTAATTTAATTATGAGGTTTTAATTAATAATTTTTAAGTTTGGAATAGTGTTCAAATTATTTTACATTTAATTTAAATCTTTACACTTTAAATTATCTTAGTATTTCAGATTGATGTTCATGTTTTAGTTTTACTTAGATAGAAAGAGGTGTTGAAAATATTGATATGTTTTGATTTAACTCTTAATGATTTCATTTAGGTTTGTTATTAAGTGATTTTAATTCAATTTAATTTAATTTAATTTAATTTAATTTTAATTTAATTTAATTTAATTTAATTTATATTTTAGTTTAATTTAATTTAATTTTAATTTTAGTTTTCGTTTCAATATTTTAATTTTAATTTTAATTTAATTTTAGTTTTAAATGTTAATTTGGATTATTATTTTAATTTTTAATTAAAAACTAAATATTGTTAAAGTGGCTTATTTAGGGATTTTAAAATTAAAGAATAAATATCCTTTTAATAATATCCCTATTTTAATAATCCAAATTTTAAATATATTCTTTGCAAAATTTAAATTATTTAATTAATTAAAGTTTCATTTTGATATTTTCAAAGTATTTAATGGGTTTCTACCCTTTTAATTTCCCTAAGTTTCAATCATTCAAGAGAAAGTTAAAATCAAATATTTTACCCCCCATTTTGATTAAACCTAAAGTTTTAATTAAGGGTTAAAATTTTTAATTACCTTTATGCCCTTTTAAGCTTATTTATTTCATAACTCACTAAATTGAGCTCAAATGAATTTGAAATTTTTATGTCACCTCACTCACATCTCAATTGAGACATTAGAGGAGAAAAATGTGATTTGTCTGAATTAAATTTATTTATATAATTATTTTTAGTAGAAAATAAGGGTTTTCAAAGAAAATTCAACAACATAACCAACGAAAGGTTTCTGTCCTTAACAAAATTATGGGATGTTCCTAATGACCAGAGGACCACTTGGATCGAATTTTGTGATTTTTTTGAATTATATTTTATTTATTATAATTATTTTGTGTTTTAGAGTATTAATTAATTTTAAAATAAAATAAATGTTGAAAAATAGATTTTATATTTTTCTTAATATTCTCTGACCTCAAGGAGTCCAGAGAAACAAAATTTATAATTTTTTTTATTTCTCTTTGATTTATTAGAATTATTTTAGTGAAAAAGGTTAAAAATTCATTTTTTAATATTAAAAATTACATTAAGCCTTTAAAATTCAATATCTTATTCTAGGGACTTAAGAAAAATATTTGGTTTATTTTTGAATGATTAGGAGTCAAAATGTGACATTTTGTGATTTTTAATATTTTTATGATTTTTATTATTTTTTAATTATTAAAATATTAAAATATTGTGAAAAATCAACTTTTTTAGGAAATTCCAATTTTAGTTTTCCTGAACTCCCCTGATATCGGAGAAGCTCCAAAACCATTTTTGTGAATTTTTTAAAAGTATTTTTGGAGTTATGAATTTTTAAAGTTCCATTTTGCTTATGAAGCTTAATCAACCCATTTGGTGGGGTTAATCAAGTCCAATTGATTTAAAAATTTTATGTAAAGTTCCTCTAACCCTAAAGAACAATGGAGAATTGTTTTCATGTCAATTTGATGTGTGGTTAACCCTAATTAATTCAAATTAAATTTTAGGGGTTTAGGCTAATTAAGGTTATTATGACTGAATTAACTCAAAATATATTTTTCATAGGGTCCCCTAGTTCTAAGAAACATCAGCAAATTTTCCTAGAATTTATTTTACAACATGCTAATTATTGGAATTAAAATACCTAAAACAGTGACATGAACTTGAAAAATCAATAACTTTTCACAGAGGTGGCCTCTGACCTTGAAAAATTCAGGGAATGTTCCCAAGATTGGAGGCTTCAAAAGCCTTATAGTCTCATGCCATGGTGAATTATCTATGCAAAGGGAGAATCAAAATATTGGAAACAGTAAATAAAATATTAAAAATAAAATACTCATTCAATTAACTTGATTTCTTTTCCACATTATTCTCCTTTATTCACTGAGCAAGAGGGTATTTTTATTTTATTTTTGTGATTTTTCTATGCAAAGATAGGAATTTTTGAAGTTCAAGGCATTTAAATAATTCAAAAATACCCTAATTTTCCACTTATCCATGCAACGCCGCGTCAACCTCGACAGCTCTGAAAGCCCACGCGTCGCGCTGTGATTCGGTGCCGCCATCTGACTCAGCTCTCCAGGGGCCCGCGGTTTACATACCGTTGCACTGTCCGGCTTGATCTCGACCGTCCGCTCGATACACGCGCGATCCAATGGCTCCTGGTCATCGTCTACGACTGGTGTGCACCCGTGACCGTCCACACTCAAACCCTAATATCTCTCTTGATTCTCAATGGATTTTCGAGTTCTTATACTCTATCGATTCGTCTTGAAGAGACAAACAAATCCATATGGTTTATAAGCTATGAAATTAACCCAAACAAAATGGAAAATTGCTGGAAGCTCGAGAGGAAGAATGAGTTCATACCTTTGCTCAGAGAAGTGAAGTTTCGATCTGAGGGTTGTGTCACCTTCGATTGAGTCCAGGCAAGCTCCAGATGAAGTCTCTGGCTCTGGGCATTGTCTAAGTATGAAAGTGACCAAGGCCGATCACAAAGCTTGGAGGCTGGAAGCAATGGTTGGCCTGGTGAGGTGGCTTTTGCTGGGGAACTTCTCCTCTTGGTCTGGTGAAGGTGTAGGGTCAATCAATTTGAAGATTGGCTCACTGTGGTGAAGTGTCATGTTTTTTTGGGTGGATTTCAACTCAGAAATTGAGCTCACAGAGAGGCTTTTAGGGCTGGATTTCATTGGGGATCAAGTTCTCTATGTCTGGAGATGAATCTGGAGTGATTTTGGACGAGTTTTGGTAAGTTTTTTGTTCAACACCTCTTTTGGCCGAGAGGTGGTGGTGTTTAAATAGAGGTGGCTGGAGGGCTTCACAGGGGCAATTGGAGGCTGGGATGAGCTGCTCAAGGGAGGAGAAGAATAGCCATGGTGTCCATTTGGGTTGAGACAGCTCAGCTAGTGGGTTTGAATTTTTTGAAGCCAAAGGCTCTCGGCCTGGTGTTTTCCGGCGGCTGTGGTGGCTGACCGGCCAGGCATGGGTCACCATCTGACTCAGTGGGGTCAGGGTTGGAAGGTTGTGCAATCAATTGGGGTTTTAAATGTGTAAAGGGTTTGATTTAAATGGTATAGGGGGAAGTTCATTTTGGTCTTGGTTTGGTCAACACATGGTTTGGGCTAGGTGCACCTCCCCAAGGCTAGTTTGGGCTGAGGAGAATGTCACTTGGGTCAGCTTGATTAGTGGGGTCAAGTCACAATCTAAGTACAATTAGGCTTAAGCAAGATTAGGGGATACATGGGAGTGTTTAATCACTCCTAAGGGAATCATAAAAGGGTTTCCTCCTTTTTCCATTTAGGGAGTGGTGATAAGTCAAAGCTCTCATGGCTTTCAAGTGGCTTGTGCATGGCTCCAAGGACTCCATTTGGCTTAGGGATGGCTTGGCTCATTTACATGGAAATGGATTTTGGGATTTTTAATGAATTTAGGGGAAATTGGCATGAGGCTTAATTTAGGATAATTTGATGATGAGTTTGAAACTTAGGGAATGATTTAAATCAAAGGGATGATGAGAGGAAATCTCATGTGGCTTTGGAATGGATTTTGGGCTTTTTGAATTTTAGTGAAAATGGACTTTTAAAGGCTTTATGGAAGTGGGCTTTTAGATTTTAAAATGGACTTTTGGATGAAAGTTTTGTGAAGGACCATGCCAACTAAATGTTGGGTTTAGTTTAGGGATGTTTCATGAGTGAGTTGGAACAAATTTGAAGTGATTTTGAATTGGATTGGGTTTAATGTGGGTCTTTTAGTAAAGGGGCCAAAGTGGGTCAAATTGGGCTAACTTGGTTTAAGGTTGGTCTAAAGTTGGATTTGATGTAAAATTAATGTTGAAAAATATTTATGGGAGTGTCACAAAGAGTTTTCAACTTTGGTTAGGCTTTGATTTTGGGATTTGGGCCAATTTAGGTTAGGTTTGGGCTTAGGTCAATTTAAGGGATTTTGGATTTGGGTTAGGTTTAGGTGGAGTTTAGGTTCAAATTTTGGGTAAATCAAGTTAGTTTTTTTGTTTATGGGGGTGTTAGGAAGGCTTTAGAAAAGATATCGGGGCCAATTGGAGTTGAATTGGGTTGGTTTGGGCTAGGTTTAGGTCTTGGGCCAAAATTGGGCCTTATGCTTCAAATTGAAATTGGGCTCAAATGTCAATCAAATTGGACTTGGATTTGGTCTAAATTGATGTTGAGGATATTAAATTGAAGTTTAGAATTGAATTAGACCAGAATTGAGGTCAATTGGGGTGGTTTGGTTTGACATTGGGTTCGCATGGGTTAAAAAATGGGTCAAATTGGGGTTTTTTGTAAAAGTAGGGTAAATTGGCAAAATTGGCCCATGGTGTAGTTTAACAAAATGAAATTGGGGATATTTGGGATTTTCTGGAATTTTTTTGGGAATTTTCTGAATTTTTGGATTTTTGGGATAAAAGGGTATTTTGGTAATTTTTGGGGGGTTTAGGGGTATTTTTGAAAAATTTGGTATTTTTTGCCAAAGATGGTCAATATGAATGGTGGGAAGTTTTTAGGATTGATTTTTAGGGACCTTGGGTAATTTAGGCAATTTTGCAAATTTTGGGTTATTTCAAGGGTATTTGGTAGGTTTGGTGGGTCCGGGGCCCCGGGGGTCAAAAATTGAAATTTTGAAAAAAAGGAAGATTGATCGAATGTGAGTGAAATGGGATCACTTTGGTTGAGTCATGAAGCCATATTAAGCCCATATAAGCCATGAGAGGACTCATTTGAGGCATTCACTATGTTGTTCCTAACTCTCTTAGCCATGGGCTTAGGGGTTAAGGACCATCCATATGAATTACCTACATGAGTCAGGAAGTCAAGTTGGGTGAGAGTGTGGTTTTAGGACTTGGAATGTGTGTGAGAGTGTAGTGTATGTGCAAGTGAACCCTCACCAGACCAGGCCACCCAGGGTATTTTTAAGGCCAAAAAGTCCTATAGGGAACTCATCCTGTAAACCTCCACATTTGATTTCAACCATATAGGTGATTAGGGGTCTACAATCAAGCTTGTGGGGTTTGCAGGGAGTTAATTGGTGTTTGAATTTCTAAGTGGTGAGTTCCAGTTCTAGTCCTCTAAGATTAGTCAAAGGAAAAGCCTAAGGCTAGATCCTAAGTATTAAAGAGAGAAGCAAAGGACCTCATCAAAAACGAGGTCAACAAATGGACCCCTAATAGGTGTGGTGTGCTAACCAAGCACACCGCGCGTATTGGCGTTGAACGAAGAAATCAACAAAACCAACATAAATATCCAAGTGACAAACTTAGGACAAAGTAGACGAATTTTCGCTGGGGAGTATCAGGTATATTTCCAAGACGGGAGATTCCTGAACTCTCGCTGGGGAATGGAAAAGGAGGTGAACTCCAAATCACAAGATCCGGGGAATTCGATTTAGATTTCGGTTACTTTTAAATTTCAAGTTTCGAGTGTGTGAGTTTAGATTTCGATTTGTTACGAGTTTCAATTTCGATTTAAGTTTAATTTAAATTCGATTTAAGGAAATTTTGAATTTGAAATTTGGATTTGAAATGAGGATTGAAACCTGGGTTTCAACCTCGGGATTGCGAAGAGAACTGGAATTTAGGTACCAGCCTCGGAGTGAGAATCAGAGTTTAAGTATCGATGGAAAAAGGGTGAGAATCAGAATTTAGGTACTGATCTCGAGAGAGTGAGATTTGAAATTTAAGTATCAAACCTGAAAGAGAATCGAAATTTAGGTATCGATCTCGAATGAGGGTCGGAATTTAGGTACCGACCTCGAAGGAACAGAACTGGAATTTAGGTACCAGTCTCGGAAATTTAGAATTGAAATTTAGGTAACAATTCGAAAAAGAATCAAAATTTAGGTATTGATCTCGAAATGAGAACTGGAATTTAGGTACCAGTCTCGGAATTTAGAATTGAAATTTAGGTATCAATTAGAAAGAGAATCGAAATTTAGGTATCGATCTCGAATGAGAGTCAGAAATTTGGTACCGACCTCGAAGGAAGAGAACTGGAATTTAGGTACCAGTCTCAAAATTTAGAATTGAAATTTAGGTATCAATTCGAAAGAGAATCGAAATTTAGGTATCGATCTCGAATGAGGTATCAATTCGAAAGAGAATCGAAATTTAGGTATCAATCTCGAATGAGAGTCAGAATTTAGGTACCGACCTTGAAGGAAGAGAACTGAAATTTAGGTACCAGTCTCGGAAATTTAGAATTGAAATTTAGGTATCAATTCAAAAGAGAATCAAAATTTAGGTATCGATCTCGAATGAGAGTCGGAATTTAGGTACCGACCTCGAAGGAAGAGAACTGGAATTTAGATACCAGTCTCGGAATTTAATGAGAAATAGAAACTGATTCCAACTTTAAAGATTCATCTGTATGAAGAGGGACCCAGTCTCATGCCATCAGAACCAAATCGAACAAAGTTCGTGGCTCCGTGTCAATAGAACTAGTCGATCCTCTAAGACATAGAAGAAAGAGAATTGAAAGGAGCTGACAAGGGTACCAAGCTAAAAAGACTTGACTTAACGACAAGTCGAAGAGAATATTCAAAATTCAAAAGTGTTTCCAACAGATTTCAATTGAGGAAAGAACTGAAAGGTTCGAATCAGAGGAATCAAATCGGAATTCAATTTGAGATTTAGATTTGTTTTGTTTGTCCTTTAACGATCCCATTTTTTTTATTTTTTTTGTTTATTTAGTGTTCATGTGAATTTTGAAGTTCATTTTAATATTCGGAGTTTTAGGAAAAATTCTCATTTATTTTCTTTTCTTTTCTGTTCTTCGTTTAAAGTTCATTTAACTCTAATGGCGTTTCCCAGTCAATTTGCACAAAAAGAGGTGAAGGCAAAATATGACGTAGTCGTTTTCATTCCAACTTGCTGAAAGTATATCATACAACTTGATCTAGTCATGATGACATTTTCCTCAGAAATTTAATGTCTCATACAATCCATGTAAATCCAAAGCGGATTGTGTAAACTTCTTGCTGATCCATTCAAAAGCGTCTGTCAAAAAATCCATGTCTGAATAGTAAGAAACATGGGCAATAACATCACCTTCCATGCCATCCTTGGCACTAATGCCACATGGATGTGCATTGGAGGTGTGCTATTTCCCATGTTACACATAGCTCGTAGGGCCGGAGACTCTCCAATTTTGGATCTGGCTGAAAGTGGTAAGGCATTTTTCTGTCGTCCATTCTTCTAAAAGTAACTGAGATCCGCTCCACAGGCACTCCTGGAATCCAGAGGTTAGATCGTCCATTTTTCTGTCGTCCATTCACAACGTCTGCTCCGTTTCCTTTTAACACCAGGACGGAACCTATCGGTAGTGGTATCTCTACCGGCCCTCGGAACTCACCAGGGCCTGCAATCCAGAGGTTAGATCCGAACATTATGTTGCACTGGTTGACAAATGACACTATGCAGAAGGGTCTAACAAAGTCATGATGGTCTATATGTGGAGGTATGTAGTCGCTGTCCTTGTAGATGTTAATAATGCAGCTGTTGGGTATGCAATCTGCAGGAAATACCCTCCATGTTATCATCCTTTTCACCATTCTCCTGATGATTCTTGGCATCGGATCCACCTCACTGCGACGGAGTATCCCTGGTAGATTTCTTTTTCTGTATGTGGAAAAATTGTAGCAACATCCACATTGGATTGTAAATTTTCCCTTTCCTGACATCCATCTTCGGGGTTCTGAGTATGTCTTTTCTCTCAGGCGGCCAGCTCGACTCTTTTTCTGCAATTCAAGGATGCAATCCACAATTTGTTGTTGCTCAAAATCTGAAATAACATATGTATGCAGCTCGAGGCCTTCCAAGATGTTGACCCTCTTGTTTCCAATTCTTTCAAAGTATTCAAAGGTTTTCTTCTCAACTAGTTGCACTTTCTCCAGCTCGTATTCCGGGATTATCTGAAGTCCTAGGTGTCTAGTAGCATACTGCAGGATGTATGGCTCAACCCCAGCATGTTCTTCTGCATGTCTCGGCTCCTCTGGGATAGTCTCCGTAGGGACATCCTTCGGGGTTGCTTTCGCAACAAGACTCTTCGGATCCGGTACATATGCTCGGCGTCGAGGTACCGACTCTATTTCTGCTTTTCTTGGTATTTCTTTTATCTGTTCCGACCTTCTTGGAATTGACTTTCTTCTTTCGGTTCCTGATGAACCGGTCTCCTCGGAGCATTTGCACTAACGGTATCCATCGTCCGTTCTTATTGATCTTCTGCTAACTTGGTCAACATTTTGCGAATGCGACGATTCTTATTTCTTCGTTGGGTAGCAGTGAGAGTAGCTCTCCTTACCCCTTGAATTTCTGAGGGTGCGGCACTGACAAGTCTACCTTCTGCTGTGGCGACCACGGACTTAACTTTCTTATCTTCTCCGGTTGCATGCGCAGCGTTTGCTTTTATTTTCTTGTTGCTGGATTGGCGACTTGGGCCACCCATTTTCATCACTGTCGGGCTGATTCTCGATCAACTGGGATCCAATCATTTTCTTTGTATTGTAAGCCAGCTGGTGTGATGTCTGAGTCAATCTCTATCACTGCTCCATCCCTCACCCTCTTTTCATCAAGTGCTAGACTCAAGCCATTTCTAAAGTTTAGAACCAACCGCCCGTTCGACATTTCCCTGCGAAAAAACAAGGAAAGGATCAGGGGCTGTACTAAGAACAAGAACAATAAGAAAAACACTTAAAAAATTTATATTCACTTCTTTTAAATTTAAAGGAAGTAGGAAGAGATGAGAAAATTTCAGGATTGAATGGATTTAAGAGGAAAGATTGACATTTTATTATTATGATTTCCCATGTTTTCTTTTTAACATTTTCGTTGATGAGATTTATTTTTTTTTTCATCCATTTTATTTTGTTTTAGGTTCGGACCCAGTCGGATGTAGCACATTTGGAGGTTGGTGTAGAACTACTCCGTGCACTTGGCACTGGTGAAAGCTTTTGGAAACTTTCATACAGTCGGTCATCATTGAGGGCCAGTAGTACCCTAGTCTTTTAATCTTCATTTTCATTTTCGGACCCGACTGATGAGCGCCACAAAGTCCTGATTGTACTTCTTTAATAATTTCACGACCCTCGGACCCGCTCAGGCATCTTAGCCACATCTGATCAAAAGACCTTCTGTATAATGTATTGTTTATTAATGCGTAAGACAGAGTTCTTTTCTTGATTTGATGGGCTAACGACTTATGGTCAAGTAGGTTTCATGTTTGCAAGTAGTCTATTAATTGCTGCAACCAATCTTCTGTATTTCTGTCACTATTGCAATTGTTTCTTCTGCTTTTATTTTTTGATTTATGTATTGTATCCATGTCGAGTGGTGATAGGACTTGTCGTCCCTGAACTGATATTTCAACTGACTCATCCTACATGCAGGGAAATTTCTTTCCAAGGCGGGCTAACGCATCAGCAAGAGCATTTTCTTTTCTGGGAATCTTGTAAATTGTTACGTTTGGAATTTGTTCCAACAATTTTATGGCGTAATGAAAGTACTGCTCGAGTCTTGGCTTTAGACTTCTGTATTGTCCGGCAACCTGTTGAATGATCAACTGAGAATCTCCGTAGATGTTGATGTCTGTTATTCCCATCTGAATGGTTAATTCCAGTCTGGTTATGAGGGCTTCGTATTCCGCTTTGTTGTTTGTACACAGTTCTGTTAAGTGGTAGGAGTACCTTAACATTCCCCGCTCCGGTGTTATAAAGATTAGTTTGATTCCTGCCTTACCGGACACTATCGTTTGCAATTCTTTGTTCTTCTGTGCTGAGGACGCACCGTCAAAGTATAGTTCCCAACGTCAATTATCAGGGTCTTCTAGGCTCATTATCTGCTCGTTAGGTAAATCGTCGTCGAGAGGTGAATCCGTCGGCAAAGGATGTGCTGCGAGGAAGTCTGCTAGGACTTGCCCTTTACGGCGCGAAGAGGAACGAAAGTTATGTCGAATTGCAATAGTATCATCGACCACCTGGCAAGTCTGCCAGAAAGCGTCGGTCGGGTCATCAAGTATTGCAACGGATTAACTCTCTAAATAAGGTTGACCTTATGAGAAAGCATGTAATGCCTGAGCTTTTGAGCGACGAAGATCAGGGCCAAACAATGCTTCTCTATCAGAGGATACTTTACCTCCGTCGGGATTAGACGACGGCTTAGGTAGTAGAAAGCATTTTCTTTTCCCTCGTCATTGACCTGGGCTAGCAGGGCTCCGAGAGAATCATCTAAGGCCGCGGTATAAAGTATCAACGGTCTACCTGAGACTGGGGCTGCTAAGACAGGAGGTGTCATTAAATATTGCTTAACGTCCTTGAAAGCCCGCTGGCATTTCTCATCCCAAACAAATTTGGCGTCCTTTTTAACTAATGTCGAGAAGGGCTAACACCTACCTGACAAGTTCGAGATAAAGCGTCGAATATATGCCAGCTTCCCTTGAATGGATCGTAGTTGTTTCAAATTTCTGGGAGGAGGCATTTCTAAAATAGCTTTAATCTTCTCCGGATCGATTTCAATCCCGCGATGTCGGACAAAAAATCCTAAGAATTTCCCAGAAGTGACGCCGAAGGCGCATTTTAAGGGATTCATCTTAAGGTTGTATTTTTTTAGTCGCTCGAAAATAATTCTCAAATCATACAGGTGATCTTCCTTCAGTTTACTTTTGATGACCACATCATCCACGTAGCACTCAACTTGGTTGTGAATGAGATCATCAAAAATCTTTGTCATCGCTCTTTGGTATGTTGCTCCTGCGTTCTTTAGTCCGAATGGCATTACTGTGTAGCAATACACTCCGATCGGCATTCTGAATGTCGTGAGCTTTTCGTCTTCTGGTGCCATCTTTATCTGGTTGTATCCCGACGATCCATCCATAAATGAGAAGATTTCATTTGTTGAAGCGATGTCGATCATCCATTTTGGGATTGGTAGTAGAAATTCATCCTTTAGACATGCTTTATTTAAATCTCTGAAGTCTATGCAGATTCTGATTTGACCATTCTTCTTTCTGACTGGTACCACGTTGGCTAACCAAGTTGGGTATTGTTCTTCACGGATTAATTTAGCGTTTATTAGCTTCTTAACTTCAGCTATTACTTGTTGATCAATTTCTAAACGCATTCTTCTAGGAGCTTGTCTAACTGCAACGGCAGTGGGATCCACTCCTAACTTGTGAACTGCGACTTCTGGAGCTAATCCTGGCATTTCGTCGTAACTCCAAGAAAAACAGTCCTTGAATTCCATTAATAGCTTGATTATGTTTTCGGAGTCTTCTTTATTGAGTAAGGACCTAACAAAGGTCGGCCTAGGCTCTTCGCTAGTACCTAAGTTAACTTCCATTAACTCGTCTATAGTAGATTTGATTTCTTCTTCGAATTCTGGTGGAGCGTCTCCGATTGGTAGATCTTCGAGGTCTTCTGAATCTTCCAAGCAGTCTTTATTAGGTTCACGAGTGACAACCAAGCAAAATCCCGTATCTTCAACTGATCCTACTGTGCCGAATCTGAGACCATGTTTTGAATTGGGAGGCCGACTGGCATTATTCCATAATTTTTTAAAATGTTGTGATTGACCTTTTGTCCATCGTCGAGGTAAGACTCTACGTTGAATTAAATTTTGAACACAGGGAGAGTACCACTCAAAAGATAGTTCCATTAATTCGGAAGAAGTAACATCTTCAAATTGTACATCACTTTCAGTTTTAGAAGAAGAAGCACCGTGGTAGAACTCGATCGGCTTAGCACCACCACCATGCACTTCCTTAACCACCATACCCTCGATTTTATTAGAATATATCGGGGTCAGGGTCATAGTATGTACATAATGGTTAATCTTCTCGTACATTGATTTATATTCTTCATTCTTTTCATCTTCGAGAAAAATCTTGAATTGTGGTTCCTTCTGACTTATTGTCTCTGCTTCTTTCTTAATTTCTTCTTCTTCTTCAGAACTGTTCTCCCAATCAACATCGATGACCGGTTTCTTCTGTCCAACTGTTCCAACATTTCTTCCACGTCCTCGTCCCCGGCCTCGACCTCGGGTGCGAGTTCTGGAGAAATCTTCACCATCTTGCCGTAAGGGAGTGGTGAGTAAATGTTGGACTAGAACTTCAGATTCTTCATCGTCTCAAATTTCTCTTGCTTCATTTGGTATGGTATTTCTGGAAAAGATTTTTTTCTTCGGAGGCGCGTAGTAGGCCGCATCTTCATGAATTCCAATTTCATGCACGGAGAACGGTTGCAAATCACCTTTGATGCACTGTTCCCCTCCTTCGTAATACTTTAGGCACTGGTGCAGAAACAACGGTACCATCTGGTTTTCATGGATCCATGGCCGACCCAGTAGAGCGTTGAATGATGTCTCAGAATCAATTATGTGGAATTTTGCGGTTGTGTTTGCTAAATCACCGGTCTTCATTAGTAGTGTTATCGATCCAAGAGCTCTTTCTCCTTTTTGATTGAAGCCTCTTAATAACATCTTTTCTGCTTCAAGCTCGTAAGCATCAATTTCCAAATATGCTAGCGTCCGAAGCTTCATTATGTTGATTGATGCTCCCGGATCAACCAACATTCTGGAGAGCGTAAACATTCCAATAGTGACTGAATTGTATAACGGTCGGTTGTGATCAGCTGTTCCCAATTATAGATCATTATTCGTTAAGGTAACACCTCGCTGTTCTCTTAACGAGTAAACCTCGTCAAAGGAATTACCGACCATTTGAGCAAAACAAATCTCTGGATTAAGTAAAGCCTTGATCAGAGCCTCCCTCATCTCCTTTGATAGGATCAGAGCGTCGTATATGCTTAGTTTGGCTGGTAGCTTCCTAAGATGGGCTAGCACGTTATAGTCCACTTTTTACCATGTTCCTCGGTTTATTCCCGAATGGGCAGTTCCTCTGCTGTGGTTGACTCTTCCTAAGCAACCACCTGTTTTCCTTTATCCTTTGGACCCATTCTCGAGGGTAGAACTTTTCTGCTTCTTAGATTGACCTCTGTTATCTCTTCTAAATTTACCGGTGTCTCCTCTTGAATCGGAACAACTAGCTCTTCTGAAGTTGCTTCGGTGTCTGATGGTTCTAATTCTATTGTGATCGGAGCTCCTCGGAATTCACAAATGGACTCGTTGCTTGTCGAGCTTTCGTAGCCTCCTTTGTGAACATCTTCTTCTTCGTGGTCATCGAGGTTGTGTATGATTTGAGAATCGTTATTTCTATTGGAATCGAGATTCGGATTAAGCCGGTTGTCGCTAGTTACGTAATCATTAGAAACAGTCAAAACGTAGCCAACGCCATAACCCTTATCATTATAAGATCCCGTTGGGGTGAGCAGATAATCATACAGAGTCAGGAGTTCGAGGGATTTCTCCCCCGAATCGGAAACAACCATCCTAGGATAAGCAGCCCCTAGTCTACCCTTCGGAGCCTCGGTCTTCTTTTCTTCCACGATCTTCTCTTCCTTCTGGGGCGGTTCTTCAATCGCAAGTGATAGTGCCGACTCGACAGGTTTCAAACTCTGAGTTGAAGCGCGTACCGAAGGGGTCTGGATGTGATCCAAAATTTTCTTTGAAGACTTTGTCCAGACGGTACTCCATCAATCATCGGTCGTGTACGGGTCTATCAGAATAATGGGATCCGTTGAAATAACATTGACAAAACCTCCTTTCTGGGGTTCCTTCATGTATTCCTTTGGGATTGTTATGTTCCCTTTCTGGAGATTGTCATCAAGCCAACTCTTGAAAGTGATGCAATTCTCTATCTTGTGTCCGAGCATACGGTGGTAAGGGCAATAGTTTGGATGATCTTTCTTATTGACTTCCTCCGGCCTCTTGGGCTCTGGCAGTTGAAAATCTGGTGTCTTCATTAAGCTACGGAACATCTTCGCTATTGCTTCAGTTTTCAATGGATATTCCCTATTTAGAAGTTCTCTTAAGGTACGCGATGAACGAGGCGATTGTTCATAATGCTGAGGCGACTGATAGCGCGGTCAAGGCTTCTGATAGCCTTGCTGAGGTTGCTGATAGATATGTTGAGGTTGCTGATAGATCTGTGGTGGTTATTGGTTTGTCTGTTGCGGTGGTTGGTAACTAGGCTGTGGCCGCTCTGGCTGTATCTGAACCGGCTGCTTGCCCTTATCTACTACCGCAATGATTCCAGATTTCTTTTCAAATGCTTTCACAGTTTTCTGCTTATCGGTCTTGTCTACGAAACTTAACTGCTTTGCCTCTTCTTGCAAGCTCCCATCCTTGCTAAGCAACTTCTCGAAAGTCTTGATTGTAAATCCTTTAAGGAGAAGTGCTATCGGGCCATAGATGCTCTTGAGCAAGATGCCGACTGCATGTTGTTCTTGAAGTTGTGGTTCACACTTCATGCTTAAATTCCTTCATCGAAGTATGTAGTCCACTAAAGTCTCATTCGGCTTCTGTTTCTCCACCACTAGATCACTGATAGTGATGTGGTGCTGAGCCCCGGCAAACCGCTTAACGAAGAGATTCTCTAGTTCTGAAAAGGTCTTTACTGAACCGTTCGGCAATTCTGCTTACCAGTCGAAAGCAATCCCTGACAAACTGCTGACGAGCTTATGGAAGTGTAGAGCGTCACTCCCACCGGCATTACAACAACTAGCACAAAAATGTGCGACATGCTGCCAGGGGTTTCCTGTTCCATCAAAATTCTTAAACAGAGGTGGTACGAAGCCTTTCAGGTATTGGATTGCATCGAACTCTTCGGGGTAAGGTTTACCCGTCTGAATAGATGCTCCACTCTTAGATTGTGCTAGGGCTTCTCGCACCTGCTGTTCTACCATGTTCTTAATGTCCTTTTCGGGAATCATGCTCTGTGCAGAATCCTTCTTTGGTGGCTAGTCTTCGTTGACGGATGTGATCTCTTTTCCTCCATCTGCGATATGGATGATCTCTGGGGGTGTTTCTTACTGAGGTTGTACCTGACTCTGGAGAGTGGCTAAGGCAGCAACCATCTCTTCCATCCTCTTTGCCATCTGGGAAATTGTGTCATCTCTTTCCCGAATCTATGCCCTCATTACTTCCAGTTCATCTCTTTCAGCAGCTGTCGGAGCACCTTGCGAAGCTGATGATGCTCGCGTCTCAACCATGTTGATTTCAGCATACTCATCATTCATAAATTCTGATGAATCAACTTCATCTTCTAGTTTTTCTTCTCTTTCTTTTGCTAACCATCGGATGTCGATCCTTAACTTATCCATGGCATCCTCTAGTGGCCTTTTACGCACAGTCTCACAGTTGTCACATGACGGTTGTTGAACTTCCTTTCCAGGAGTCTCCTTTATTGCAGTAGCACTTTCTTCTGATTCAAGTCTCCTGATGAGACTTTTCTTCTCAGGACATTATTTTGGTCTTAGCTCGCCAGTATTAGGTCGCCATACCATCCTTCTTGCTGCCGGAAGCCTAGGACCGGATGGTCTATTGGCTATATGCTGGAAGGTGGTATCCTCCCTAATTTGTAGACCCGATACAACAACGGGTGAACTGGCTTTTATCTTCTTCTTTGGTTTCTCTCTGGCAGCAACAGGCTCTATTCGCGGTCCGAGGCGGGATTTAGCTGGCACCTGTCCCATCCTTCTTAAGATTAATGAGACAGGGCATCTTTCTTTCTTTGCCAATCTTTCTATCATAGCTTGCAGTCGAGCAAATGGTGTAGTCTTATCCCTTTCCTTTTGAAATTGCTATAGTACGCAGGTCGAGGCAATGCAACGGCGATCCTACGGACATCCTCTTCATCTGAGGCGGTAGAGAGAGGGTGAAACCTGCTCCCTTCCAACAGAGGTATATACTCAGGCAGCTCTTTTCTTTCCTCAGGAATATCTTCTAGAAAAGCAACTTCAGCAGCTTTGGCTTTCTCGATCTTGGCAATCTTTCTGCTTCTATTTCTTTTTTGAGTCCGAGTTAGGGGTGCAACTCTTGAACCGGACCCAATCTCAAAAACGAGATGGTATTGTAGCAAAATCCGTACCCTCCACGGTGACGAGCTCATCACGGACTTGGATTTCCTTCCCCTTTAGTTTGGCAGAAGTCAGGGTAGGTGCAGAGATGACTAGACCGGTGGGGGTAGAGACAACAATCCTCCTACAAACAGTAGTACTTCTTTCAGCTGAAACCCTTTGCAGGGGAGGGAATTCCTAACACTTTGTCCATTAGTGTGAAGAGAGTGACATCGGAGAACTTGATATCTGCGTTGCCGAATCCTTGTCCGAAACGGATGATTCCATTGTTGGGCAGCTCATCCTTGTAAACGGCGAAGTCCATTCCATTGGTGAAGGAGATGATTAACTTTGGGGCAGTCATTTCTGCAGGGCAGATTCCGAATGTCTGTCCCGAATTATGCTTCCTTTCGTCATAAAGTTTAGGACGAGAAAGAAAGAGTCCGAACACATTTTCGTTTATCTTAGTGTATTTATAATTTTTAAAAGAGGTTGTTTATTAGAAGGTTGTTTATTAGCGGGTTCGTTTGTTAGAAACAAAATGATTAAAGGAAAAAGGTTATAGAAAAGGTAAAGGGCCCAATTTAGAATTGGAAAGGAAGAGAAAGTCTTATGCAAGACTTCTCGACTCAAAGGACCGCTCCTAAACTAACACCTATTGGGGGTCCACCTCACCTCAGAAAAGAGGTAAAAGGATCTCGGAACCTCTCCGTTTAGGGGTGTCAAAACAGTGGCTCCTAAATCCGAGAAGAGTTGGCTATACTCATTCAAGACAAAAATGAACGGGGTATTCCAATAGAAGAATGGTAGTTTCCTCCACTAGGGACATGTATACACTACCGATTTATGAAAGCAAAACCATCTAATCAAAATGGAGAGAGGAACTAGTCCCTAGCGGAGTCGCCAGATGTTGTCGGCATATTTTTTAGATTGAGTGTTGTATTTTTTAAAAGGGTTCGCCTGAAGAAATTGTCAGCGAATTTTTAGATTTAAATATATATAATTTAGAAAGTAGCATTTTATTTTGAAAATAATTTTAAGTTTGAAAATTTTAAGATATGAAATTAAACCGATCTCACATCCCAAATAGTTTATATAAACGAGCACCGCATCACAAACCGTATATCTATCCCGAAGAATAGACACACTGCTTGACGATGGGGCTCGATTAAATAAACTAGAAGATTTGTGACATCCGTTTGTTCTGCGAACAAATTTTTTAAGCCGACAAGTTCCCCTGCTTAATATTAAGAAATTAAGCAGGGTTTATATTACCTGGGTTCTTAAAGTTCCCTATAAGGGCAAGCCCCTATAGTTAATTACATCTTAAATGAAGGGAATCATTTAAGAAAACTCTCGATAATGATCAGTGATTTTGCTCTCAAGAATTTGAAAGTTTAAGGTTTTCAAACAATTGGATTTTAGGAAATTTCAATAGGGATTGGATCAATTTGGAATAGTTTATTTTAAGAGTCCAAAGGAAAAAAGTAGGAGAAGCTGAGGATCCAAGAAGAATCTTGGCAAATTCCCAAACTATCCTATTATTTGGCTTCAATTATGGAAAATTATTTAATGTTTCAATCTTTCCAATTTTAATTAATTAGGACTTATATTTACATGATATAATCACACAAATAGCCTCGAAGATGTGAGGGTTTATGTTGTACCAAACGACTACCTCGGAATCCTAAAACCGGTTAGGGCTTAATTTACATGACATGATCATGCAAATGCCTAACAAAAAGTTGAGGATTTATGTTGCACTAGGCAAACTACCTCGAAGTCCTATGGCTTGGTTATTTAATTCTAAGAAAGTTTTGCTGATGACGATGGCCGTGCTGCCCACTGTGCTCCAAGCTCCTTGTTGTTGCAGAGGTTTTAGTTTTAGAAAATGATAATCAGGAGATGAGAAAAGTGTTTTGGTTTAGAAATCTTAAAGTCTAAATATTTTTAATATTTTAATTAAAACAAATCTTAAAGTTGTTTAAACAGAACCGATTAAGATCTCACGGTTCAGTCATCCCGGCACCGTTATTTTCAACGAATTCACTTAGTCCAGATGAAATTACTAAACTCAACTGAATGAGTTCCACACTTTCATTTAGACTGTGGGAAATCCCGTTAGCAACACGTGGGTTACATCATTCGAGGTATTCTCAATCATTCAACGAGACGTTTAGTTACACTTGTAGTTTTGTTGTTTTGTTTGTGATTAAATTTTGAGTTGTTTTATATTTTGGAATGTTGTGGCGGTGAATTTTATCTTGCAATAACTTTTAATTTAGTTTTGGTTTCAGTTTTGTAGCTATCCTATGAAGGTTTCAATTTTTATGCAACAATCTTGTTTATCATGCAAGAAAAAGTAAAGTACAGTGCATGTAAGTAAATTGCAATAAAGTAAATTGCAATAAAATAAAAGCGTACCTGGTAGGTCTTCCCGTCATCCCAAGCTGCACTTTAAAACACATGTTAGAGCATTTAAACATATTTTTGCTAGAAATGCCTAGGTAAAGCTAAGGGAAAGGGTTTTGGTTGTCTACAGAATCCTAATCCTATTGCTAGTCATTTCCTATGACGTCTAGGTTGTTGGTTTGGTTTAAGGATGATTTTCTTCATCAAAGAATAATTAAATTCAATTGTTCTTCTAAAACATCCCGTCATATTGAGGAGGTACTTAGGACAAGTCCTAAACATCTTTTCAATACTTCTGGGATTATTTTGAGTTCAAGTAAATTTAGTTGCACATGTGAATTAATCATCCAAGAGTTTAGTTAAACTTTGTCTATTTCTCAGTGAACTTGGGTATTTGATTACCTGATGAATGAAGTGACATCTCACTTAATACTTTATTTAAGAGTTATAATAATTAAAGCCTTTAAGGGAAAGTTGGGTTGCTGCGAATTTTAATCATTCTTAATTTAAAGTTTGAGTTAATGATTCAAAGTGATTTAATTTAATTATGAGGTTTTAATTAATAATTTTATGTTTGGAATAGTGTTCAAATTATTTTAGATTTAATTTAAATTGTTACACTCTCAATTATCTTAGTATTTCAGATTGATGTATATATTTTAAATTTACTTAGATAGAAAGAGGTGTTGAAATTATCGATATATTTTGATTTAACCCTTAATGATTTCATTTAGGTTTGTTGTTAAGTGATTTTAATTTAATTTAATTTAATTTAATTTGATTTAATTTAATTTTAATTTAATTTTAATTTAATTTTAATTTAATTTTAATTTAATTTTAATTTAATTATAGTTTTAATTTAATTTTAATTTAATTTAATTTTAGTTTCAATATTTTAAATTTAATTTAATTTAATTATTAAGGTGTTAATTTAATTTAATTTAAACTTTGACTTGTCTTAATTTAATTTAATTTAATTTAACTCCAAGATTTTAAATTTGACTTTAATTATTGGACCATTTAACAATTTAAGTTTTAATTCATTTAAGGGTTATCTTCTTTTAATTTTTAATTTATTTAATTTGGATTATTATTTTAATTTTTAATTAAGAACTAAATATTATTGAAGTGACTTATTTAGGGATTTTTAAATTAAAGAATAAATATCCTCTTAATAATATCCTTATTTTAATAATCCAAATTTTAAATATATTCTTTCCAAAATTTAAATTATTTAATTAATTAGAGTTTCATTTTGATATTTTCAAAGTGTTTAATGGGTTTCTACCCTTTTAATTTTCCTAAGTTTCAATCATCCAAGAGAAAGTTAAAATCAAATATTTTACCCTCCATTTTGATTAAACCTAAAGTTTTAATTAAGGGTTAAAATTCTTAATTACCTTTATGCCCTTTTAGGCTTATCTATTTCATAACTCACTAAATTGAGCTCAAATGAATTTGAAATTTTTATGTCACCTCACTCACATGTCAATTAAGACATCAGAGGAGAAAATGTGATTTTTCTAACTTTAATTTATTTATATAATTATTTTTAGTAGAAAATAAGGGTTTTCAAAGAAAATTCAACAACATGACCAAGGTAAAGTTTCTGTCCTTAAGAAAATTATAAGATGTTTCTAATGACCAAAGAACCATTTGGAACAATTTTTTGGATTTTTTGAATTAACATTTATTTATTATAATTATTTTGAGTTTTAGAGTATTAATTAATTTTAAAATAAAATAAAAATTAAAAAATAGATTTTATATTTTTCTTAAATTTCTCTGTCCTCAAGGAGTCCAGAGAAACAAATTTTATAATTTTTTTTATTTTTCTTTGATTTATTATAATTATTTTAGTGAAAAAGGGTGAAAATTCATTTTTTAATATTAAAAAATTACATTAAGCCTTTAAAATTCAATATCTTATCCTAGGGACTTAGGAAAAATATTTGGTTTGTTCCTAAGTGATTAGGAGTCAAAATTTGACATTTTTATGATTGTTAATATTTTTGTGATTTTTATTTTTTTTTAATTATTAAAATATTAAAATATTGTGAAAAATCAACTTTTTTATAAAATTCCAATTTTAACTTTCCCGAACTCCCCTGATATCAGAGAAGCTCCAAAACAATTTTTGTGAATTTTTTAAAAGTATTTTTGGTGTTATGAATTTTCAAAGTTCAATTTTGCTTATGATGCTTAATCAATCCATTTGGTGGGGTTAATCAAGTCCAATTGATTTTAAAATTTTATGTAAGTTTCCCCTAACCCTAAAGAACAATGGAGAATTGTTTTCAAGTCAATTTGCGTGTGGTTAACCTTAATTAATTCAAATTTAATTTTGGGAGTTTAGGCCAATTAAGGTTATTATAAATGAATTAACTCAAAATATATTTTTCATAGGGTCCTCTGGTCCTAAGAAACATCACCAAATTTTCCTAGAATTTATTTTACAACATGCTAATTATTGGAATAATAATACCTAAAACAGTGATATGAACTTGAAAAATCAATAACTTTTCACAGAGGTGGCTTCTGACCTTGAAAAATTCAGGGAATGTCCCCAAGATCAGAGGCTTCAAAAGCCCTATGGTCTCATGCCATGGTGAATTGTCTATGCAAATGGAGAATCAAAACATTGGAAACAGTAAATAAATTATTAAAAATAAAATACTCATCTAATTAACTTGATTTCTTTTACACATTGTTCTCCTCTATTCACTAAGTAAGAGAGTATTTTTATTTTATTTTTGTGATTTTTCTATGCAAAGATATGAATGTTTGAAGTTCTGGTATTTAAATAAATAAAAAAAGCCTAATTTTCTACTTATCCGACTCGGCGCAGCGTCATCCTTGTCCGGATCGAAAGCCCACGCGTCGCCCCATGATTTACCGCCACCATCTAACTCAGTACTCCAGGGGCCCGCGGTTCACGTAACATTCCCTGGTCCGGCGCAATCTGAACCGTTCACTCAATACACGCTCGATCAGACGACGCCTGGTCATCGTCTATGACTGGTGTGCACCCGTGATCGTCTCTCACTCGATTCTCCATGGATTTTTGTGTTCTTATACTCTATGGATTCGTCTTGAAGAGACGAACACATCCATATTGTTTATAAGCTATGAAATTATCCTAAAAAAATGGAGAATTGCTGGAAGCTCGGAAGGGAGAAGAGGTCAATACCTTTGCTATGAGAAGTGAAGCTTCAATCAGAGAGTTGTGGCACCTTTGATTGAACCCAAGGAAGCTCCAGATGAAGTCTCTGGCTCTAGGGAATTGTCTAAGTATGAAAGTGACCAGACTCGATTTCAAAGCTTGGAGGTCGGAGCAAGCTCGGGTGGCTCTGGAGAGGGGGCTTTCACCTGGGGAACTCCTTCTCTTGGTCCTGTGCAGGTGTGGGTGAGTTTAATTTGGATTTGGTGGAGTTTCCAGAGATGTCCTGGTTTTTGGGTGGATTTTCAACTCAGAAATTGAGCTCTGTTAATGGGGTTTAGGGCAAAGTAACACTGGGGATCAACTGCTTTGGGTTAGGAGAAGGTCCTGGAGCAATTTTGGCAGAGTTTCCTTAAGGTATGGTTCATCACCTTGTTTGGCTGAGAGGTGAGTGGGTTTAAATAGTGGATCAACTGCCTTGGCCAAGGGAAGAATAGCCACAGTGGCCATTAGGCATGGGACAGCTCAGCAAGTGAAATTTGAAATTTTAGCTCACATGGAGCTCTCAACCATGGTGTTTCCGGCGGCACAGTGGTGGCCGAGCCAAGGTCAGTCACTTGTTGTCATCGGGGAGGTCGGTGCTTGAGGTTTGTGAGTTCAATTGGCAAATGCCAAGTGTAAAGGAGTTGAATCAAAGTGGAAGGGGAAGGGCTCATTTTGGGCTTGGTTTGGTCAAATGCATGGATTTGGGTTTGGTGCACCCACCAAGGTCTGATTTTAGGCTGAAAGGAATCATTTGGGTCAGCCAAGAGCAGTTGGTGTGGTCTCTATCCATGGTGAGGTGGCTAAGCTTGGTTTTGAGTGTGACATGAATAAGGTTAAAAAGGTTTAATGGAGTATTAAGAAAGATATCCCTCTTCTTACCATTAATGGTTTGGTGAGGTGGAAAGTGGCTTCCAAGGCTTGCATGTGGCTCATGCATGGCTCCATTTGGCTTAGGGGTGGCTTGGCTTAGTTTCACGAAAATGGATTTTAAGGATTTTTGGTATTTAGGGGTAAGTTGGCACATGTCTTAGTTTAGAAAAATTCAATGATGAATTTGAAACATAGGGAGTGATTTAATTAAATGGATGATGAGATGAAAGTGTCATGTAGGCTTTGGATTGATTTTGGGCTTTTTGAAATCATTTTGGATGGGCTTTTAAAGTGGTTTAAGGAAGTGGGCTTTTGGATTAAAAGTAAATTTAGGATGAAAATTTTGTAAAGGATTGTGCCAAATAAATGTTGCACTTAGTTTAGGGATGTGTCATGAAGATTTTAAAAGAGATTTGGTGTGATTTGGAGTAGAATTAGGTTGAATGTGGGCTTTTTTGGTAAAGGGGCCAAGGTGGGCCAAGTTGGGCTAACTTGGGCTAAGGTTTGGCTAAGGTTGAATTTGGTGTAAAATTAATGTTGAAAAATGTTTATGGGAGTGTTACAAAGAGTTTTCAACTTTGGTTGGGCTCTAATTTTGGGATTCGGGCCCATTTGGGTTAGGTTTAGGCTTAGGTCAATTTAAGGGATTTTGGTTTTGGGTTAGGTTTGGGTAGAGTTTAGGTTCAAATTTTGGGCAAATCAAGTTAGTTTTTTGTTGATGGGGATGTTAAGAAGGTTTTAGAAAAGATTTGGGGCCAATTGGGGTTGAGTTGGGTTGGTTTGGGCTAGGTTTAGGTCATGAGCCAAAATTGGGCCTTTAAGCTTCAAATTGGAGTTAGATTTGGTCTAAATTGATATTGGGGATATTGCATTGAAGTTTAGAAATGAATTGGACCAAAATTGAGGTCAATTGGGGTGGTTTGGTTTGACATTACTTTCACGGGTTAAAAAAATGGGTCAAATTGGGGGTTTTTGGTAAAAGTGGGGTAAATTGGCAAAATTGGACCATGATGTAGTTGAACAAAATGAAATTGGTAATACTTTGGATTTTCTGGAATTTTCTGGGAATTTTTAGAATTTTTGGATTTTTGGGGTAAAAGGGTATTTTGGTAATTTTTGGGGGTTTAGGGGTATTTTTGGAAATTTTGGTATTTTTGGCCAAAGATGGTCAATTTTAGTGGTGGGAACTGTTTAGGATTGATTTTGAGGGATCTTGGGTAATTTAGGTAAATTTGCAAATTTTGGGTCATTTCAAGGGTATTTGGTATGTTTGGTGGGTCCAGGGCCCCGAGGGTCAAAAACTGAAATTTTGAAAAAGGAAGATTGATCAAATTTGAGTGAAATGGAATCACTTTGGTTGAGCCATGAAGCCATATTAATCCCATATGAGCTATGAGAGGACTCATTTGAGGCCTTCACTATGTTGTTCCTAACCCTCTTAGCTAGGGGCTTAGGGGTTAAGGACAACCCATATGAATTACCTACATGAGTCAGGAAGTCAAGTTGGGTGAGAGTGTGGTTTTAGGACTTGGAATGTGTGTGAGAGTGTAGTGTATGTGCGAGTCGGCCCTCACTGGACCGGGCCATCCAGGGGTATTCCTAAGGCCGAAAAGTCCTACGGGGAACTCATCATTTAAACCTCCACATTTGATTTCAACCCTCTAAGTGATTAGGGGTCTACATTCAAGCTTGTGGGGTTTGTAGGGAGTTAAGAAGTAGTTTGAATTTCTAAATGGTGGGTTCCATTTCTAGTCCTCTAAGATTAGTCAAAGGAAAAGCCTAAGGCTAGATCCTAAGTACTAAAGAGAGAAGCAAAAGACATCACCAAAATTGAGGTCAACAGTCCAATACCGAGAAAAGTCAATTTATGGTTGCAGGAGGAATTTTGCGTGGGCGTAAAATATCTAAATATGGCATGGAAGTAGATCATATGAAGATTCAAATTATAGAAAAATTACCACCTCCAACTATTATGAGAGGAGTAAGAAGCTTTTTGGGATATGTTGGATTCTACATATGATATATTAAAGGTTTTTCAAAAATAACTAAGCCTCTATGCCAACTTTTGGAAAAAAATAAGAAGTTTGATTTTAATGATGAATGCTTAAAAGCTTTCTATTTATTAAAGAAAAAATTAATCGTTGCTCCTATAGTAGTTTCACCTGAGTGAGAGAAACCATTTGAATGGAGAAAGGTACGAGAAAATATTTAAAAGTTATACACTAGGCTAGTAAAACTCTTTCTGATGCTCAAATTAATTACACTGCTACAGAAAGAGAGTTATTAGCTATAGTTTATGCCTTTGAAAAATTTAGATCTTACTTAATTGGAGCCAAATGTATAGTGCATGCTGATCATTCTTCTATTAAATATTTAATGCAAAAGAATGATGCTAAACCAAGATTAATTCGATGGATACTTTTAATGCAAGTTTGAGATCGTCAATAGAAAATAGGTCGATAGTTAAATAGCTGATCATTTAATCTAGACTTGGATAACCTAAACTGGCTGATTTTGAAAAGGAAATAATCGAAACTTTCCCTGATGAGCAGTTGTATAATGTTACAGAAGGAAATATATCGTGGTATGCTGATATTGTAAACTATATAGTAACATTTTATCAACGGAAATAACATTGCAACAATGGAAGAAATTCAAACATGATGCTAAGTTTTATTTTTAGGACGATCCTTATCTGTTTAAGCAATGTAAAGATCTTATTATTAGAAGATGTGTTCCTTATGAAGAAACTGAACAAATTATTTGAGGATGTCATGATTCTGAATTCGGAGGACATTTCAAAATTGAAAGAACAACGCATAAGATTTTACAATATGGGTTTTATTGGTCTGCTATTTTTAATGATTTTTATAGATTTATCAAAACCTATGATCGATGTCAGAGAATATGAAATATATCTAGAAGAATGAAATGCCTCTTAATTTTACTTTGGAAGTTGAGATTTTTTATGCTTAGGGATTAGATTTTAAGGGACAATTTATACCTTCATCTAGCAATTTATATATATTAATTGTTGTTGATTATGTGTCAAAAGGTATTGAGGCAATAGCTTTACCAAAGTGTGATGCTAGAAGTGTTTTGAGGTTTTTAATGAGAAATATTTTCACATATTATGGAATGCCTAGAGTAATCATCACTAATGGAGGATCCCATTTTAAGAATTATTTGATTCAGAGATTGGTAGAAAAATATAATATTATGCATAGAATCTCTACAGCTTATCATTCCTAAATTATTGGCTTAGCTGAGGTATTGATGCACCAATAATATATATTATTTTTGCAATATAATTTTACCCATTTTTTGTGATATTGCACTTTAAAGAAAGGTATTTTTCATGATTTGTTGCAGGTATGATGATTTTAGGTGATTGGAGCGAAAAGAAGAAAAAAGGAACGAATTCGAAGCAAAAAAGAGAAAAAAGGAGGAAAACAGCTTCTGGCATCACCAGCGCCATTTTCCAGAGAGCTTGATAATATTTTGACAATAGAGACTTTTTGAATGGATGCCTATGGAAACTCTTGGTATTTCATTTCTAACTTATAAGTAACTGTTTTTGGACGAAAATGGTGTGTGTGTTCTGGAGTTTTAGTGTGGTTCTAGAGAGGGAGAGTGTGTGTTGAGTGTTAGGGCTTAGGAGAAAAGAGTGTAGAAGTTAGAAATTGAGAGGAATTCTTCTCTAAGGAGTGAAGGAGAAGAAGTAAAGTGAGAGATTGCTTCTTCCTTTCCATTCTAAAGAGGGAATTAAGTATTGTAAAGAAGAGAGAAAAGGATTCAAAGGAACTCTAAGGGAATTGCATTGGGGAAGAGAAAGAGATAAGTTGTATTTTTTATGGTTTGTATGACTGTTCTTTTATATATAAAATCCATATTTTATTATATCTTCTTCATGCATTCTGAGTAGTCTCCTTTGTCTTTCTTCTTGCATAGAGATGTGATGATGGATTTATGTGGATTTGAAGTGCCTTTAATGTATTGAATAAATTGTGATGGTTTTTCATTTCGAACATAATTTACTTTTCGATCTGTCCAATATTTTTAAAATGTGTTGTTGAACATTAACTCTGAAATGTTTTAGTGTCCTACAACAATAATGAAGAATCCATTCTATTTCCATGGATGAATTGTGTAGTTCATAGAAATTGAGTGCAAATAAATAGGGAAATGTGTTTTGATGGACTTCAAATTGGAGGTTTTATGGTGACAGGCTGAGATCCCCAATTTGGTCCTAAGATTAGTAAATAAACTTGAAGGTTAGCCTTCAAGAGAAGGGTAAGTGGGAGCTCCTTAGTGAGAGTCGGTTTCCTCTTAGCCTAACCATAGATTTAGTGACTAAAATTAGGATATATCAATGTTCTTTTCATGCTTGGAAGAGGGGGTACTCTTTTAATGGCACAGAATCATTTATGCTTCTATATGTCGCAATACCATAGATAATCATTCAATATCATCCTTACATCATATTCTCATTTCAAGAGAAAAGATACTTTTCTTATATATCAAAAACCTTTCAAATATAAAGCTTAGTGTGTGTTTGTTAGTTAATTCTATTTTAAAAGTTATTAGAAGTAGTTGTAGTTTGATTAATTGTTACTTTTTTCTACATATTGGTAGTAGAAGTAAACATTAAACTTTAATTGCAATTTGAGTATCGAAATTCAGTACTACATTATTGACCCACAATTTTATATTATGATATTTTTAATTTAATTGCAACGACGCCAAAAACTTGATCCCGCTATATTATATGTATAGAATTGTAATTGTTTATGTTGTGGATGCTACGCAAGTATACGTATCGTATCAAGTAATACAGGGATCTAGTGGAGTCCTGGTTATCGATCCCACAGGGAAATAGAAAATTAAATAACAACTAATTTTAAAATAATAATAATAATAATAATTTTAAAATAGTATACGAAAATTTGGAATTCTAAATTTAAGCACAATAAAGTAAACTAAGTATTTTAATTAGGTAACTTAAATAAGTAGAAAATTAATACGTATTGAAAGTGCAGGAAATTAAACTAATTGCTAAATAAGTCTTAACTATTCGAAAAAGTATCTTTCCCCTTGTTTCAAAATTTAAGTGATTGATGAATTTAAATAGATAATTTTAAGGTATTGTGACAAATAGGAGCATTCCTATTCTTTACCCTTTAGTCAGGTGTAAAGAATATTGACTAATCCTATGTTTGATTACGAATCTGCGGCTAGTGCGGGAGGATACCGACTGCCACTTCGAGCTCCCACGTTCCCCTCGCCTCGAGGGCTAACATCTACACTTCGGCTCTCAAAACAATAGGACCGAATTGAATATTTTAGTCCGTCACACTAAAATGCTCAATTCTACGCCCAGTGATATTATTTCCCTATTTTTTTGCACCTTCCTTCCAAGGCTTTTGAATTCCCCGAATATCCGATGTAATTTTTACTATAGTTGATATTCAACATATTTTAACAAATCAAATGGCAAGTTTGAAAGTAAATTAAGTTTTAAGTAAAAATTATCACAATTTATTAATATATATAAAAGTACTTCGTTTAAAGTTCATCAAGTCACTTAATTTCATAACGAGGAGAAAGACTAATAAACTACTCGGAATGCATGGGAACTAAACTAAGCATGGATTTCATTTAAAGTTAAAAACAATAAATACAAATACTTATCTTGATTTATCCCCGACGGACTCCTCGTAGTTCCTTTGACTCTTCCTTCCGAGTACGACACGACTCACTAATTACTCACTAAACTCACTCGAGACACAATTTGACACACAAAGCGCACTTAAAGACTAAAATAACACACTTAGAACATACAGAGACACTTAAAAGACTGATTTTCGGCCTCTATATATAGAGGTAGGCAAAGGTCCAAGAGGTGTGTAAGCATCTCTTCAAAAGGTGTCCAGGTTCAATGTATCTGCGCCATTTGAACTATCTCGCCGTCGGCGACGAACTACCTCACTGTCGGCGAGGCTTCTAGAAGGTCTTCGAACCACGCTATCTCACTGTCGGTGGGCTCGGGCTCGCTGTCAGCGAGACAGTTATAAATCCTTCAGAATTTTCTTCCTCGTACCCTCGCCGTCGGCGGGCTCGATCTCGCCGTTGGTGACTCAGCACAAATTGCATTATTTTCTTCCTTTTTGCTCCAAATCCGTTCATTTTTATGATTTTTGCTTTTATCACCTAAATTCTCCTTTCCTGCAACAAAATAAAGAAAATACCTTTCTTTAAAGTGCAATTTCATCAAAAATAGGTATGAATTTCTTAATAAATTTTTCGGTGATCAAAATCCCCAAACTTACTTATTACTTGTCCTCAAGTAATTTTAGTACTACATAAAAATAATGATTTCTATAATAAGATTTTTCAATTTAAATAAATTATGAATTAGATTAATTAATATCATAATAAAGTTAAAAAAAATAATTCATGTAATTTAATTAATCTTATAGAAATAAATTATTTAGTTATCAGGTTTAAGATTTCTAGCTTACTATTCATTTCAGGAATGACTATATTTAAAAGAATAACTACTTAAAATATTCATATGATAAGAAATTCAAGAAAACACTATTAGGTAAAATTCTAATCCATAAACATAAGTTTGGAAATATCTAAGTTTTTCCCTTTAGGTTAATTCAAATGAAGCCAATTTTTGATAAGGCATCTCCTCAAGCTTCTCCTCATTTTTCTTTTTTCTTTTTCTTTTTTTTCTTTTTTTTTTTTAATGAGGATTACTGTATCTGGAGAGCCTGTTAATAATTTTGAACTTCATTTTCATCTTCCTAAATTTGAAACTTAGAAATATTTCTTAGCTTATATATACTTCATAGTTTTTACTTCATTGATTTTCAATCTTTTCTTTTTCACTTGAATACTTAAGAATTTTAATTTTAGAATATAGTTTTCCTTACTAAAAATAGTTTACTATATTCTTATTCCCTTTAACCAAATATTTTATTCTATTTAATTAATTAAAGCACTAGAAATATTTCATTTAACCTTTTATAATAATTAAATAAAATAATTCATATTAATTAAATTGAAAAATTTGCTTATAAAAATCATTTTATAATAATTTGAAAATAGAAATTAAGAACAAGTTAATAACTAAATTTGTATTTTACTCCCCCCCCCAAACTTAAATTTTTATATCTACTCTAAATAATGAAAAATGGAAAGTAAATAAATCATACCTTTGAAGTTTAGGTATTTCTTTTTCTTTGAAATTTTTGCGAGGCTTTTTCATTTTTCATTGAACTTCGTACTGTTAGTATTCTCCATATATATATAACAATTTAAAGAAAATGCAGGGATAAAATCTGAGATAAGTATTAAATACAACAATTAAAATTAACTCTACACTACACATATGAATTACTAACATATTAAAACAATTTTACAACTTAAAACAATACAAAATAAAATAAAAACATACTAAAGAAAACTAACATCCTATTTAACATAAAAACAAATGCAATTAACTAACACAAAAACAAAAACTAAACTACTATAACAATTCAAGCAAATAATCTAACAAACATCCAATGTCTCACAACATAAAGTACTGAATATTACAAACATATAAAAGTTTCCAAAATAACTTAACATCAAACAAACAAAACAAATAAAGTCCTAATCTTCTATATTGAAGTCCCAAACTATATTATCATCCCCTCCTTGATCTGCAGGCTGAGAAGACTGAGCAGGATGATACTGAGTATACCTGAGGCATTCTGGAAAGATGACATCTAAATCTCCACTCCTGTAGCGACGTTCAGCTTCATGATATGCAATCTCGTATTCCGAATGTCGCTGGAGATATTCGCTATCATAATCGTATCTTCTCTCCAAGCCTCCAATTCTTTGATCTATATGTTCAAATCTTCTTTCCATATTTTCTCTAAATGATTCAAAGCTCTTTCTACTCAGGGTTAATTCTTTCATCAGATCTTGAAGGGTAGGAGTAGTGTACTGAGGGGGTGGTTCATAACTAGTAGAGGGTATATCTCTACTTGAAGAAGGTACATAATCCCTTGTCCCAGATCTCCATCCTTTGTGGGATTCATATTTCTTTATGTTAGCTTGAGTTAGGGGTTTCATAGGCTCTATCCATTCATCATCATCTCTTGCCTCTACCTCAGATAATTGTCAAAGTGCATAGATAAGACCAGGATGTCCTAATCCTCCTCCACTTTCATTTCTAGCAGTGGCTAATATGTTTTTATATATAACATTTCCCACATTAATAATCTTACGGTTCCGAATACGAGAATTCGAAGCTGCTCTATCTCTTGTTACCTCACTATGGTGGTAGGTAGGTAACAAAGTAGAGCAAATAAAATAATGCCAGGCTTTTGATGTTGCATTTAGCATAAAAAGAGGGAAGTTTACCCGTTCTCGCTGCTTTATCTTCCAGACTCCTTTCCCATCAGTGAGAAAGTCAATCACTTCTTCTAATGGTCCTTCCATAGTTCCAAAAGTTTCATATTCGCTTCAGGTGTCTTGAACTTCATAATATGCGTTAATCCTAGCAGCATTGAAATCGACAAAAAATCCTCTAACCTTTACTGGTGCATCTTCAGCCTGTGTTAAATTTGCATAAAATTTTTTTACTACTTCCATAGCTGTTCTGTTAGTAACAAAACAGAAGTTTTCCCATCCTCGCTCCTTTATAACTCGCTCTACTTCTCCTCCTGGATTCTTGAAAACTCGATCTTGTATGCACTTTCTTGCTTAAATATTTTGAAAATATCGTGTTTGTGCTCTCGCATTATTGAATTGAGTTTCGTCAAAATCTAATCGTCGCTTTTGTCGTGGAGCCATTTCTTGATCTGTGAAATTTACAAAAAAATTTTTAACTAAACTCCAAAATATTACTAAAAAGGCTTCCCACAACAACTAAAATCCATTTAAATCAATTTCTATGAAATTCTTCCAAGTATTTTCTTCACATTTCAAAATTTTTCAAAATATCCCAATGTAGAAGTAATCAATGGTGAAAATAAAAAATTTTTGCATAGGAGTGAAGCACTTACCAAGAGAAGATGAAATCCGGTGTTTTTGAGTGATGAAATCACCTCTAAATCCGAAATTTTGTGAGCCCTAGGGTAGTTTTTGCGAAAATGAGAGGTTGGGGATGATGAATAGTGTTTTTGACCGGTCAAAATATATGTTTTTCGCGACCTCGTTGTCAGTAAGATTTTTCTCGCCGTCGGCGAGCTAATATTTTTCAGAACAAAAAACTCTCGGGAAAAATCCGCTGTCGGCGAGAAATTTTGCTCTAACCTTCGTTGTCAGCGAGATCGATCTCACTGTCGGCGGGATTTTTCTCGCCATTGGCGAGATTCCAAAAAATTTAATTTTCGAAATTCGTCACTCATTTTCGTCCTTGATTTGCCTTATATTATATTTCCAATCACATCATTTATTAATTTAATATAAAGATTAGCTACTTATACACAAATAAATTCACACCACACAACAAATTAACTTTAATATTGAAATCCATGAGATGTACAAACTAACATAATTTTAAACTCTATAATCAAACTTCAAATCTCCAATCCTTACTACTAATCAGTATTGCAAACCAATCCACGACGCACTAAATGCTGATACAAAACTATGACGCATATCTCAATTAAGTTTGAGATATTCAAATCATCACTCCACACATAATAAAATCTAAATCAAATCAAATAACATAAATACAAACATACTATGGAAATCTTTACTACTACTCTTCAATGTCGAATCTTCATCTTCTCCGATATTTCGATATGACGATGATGCACAAATAAGTTATAGAAATGCTCGAAGGGAAACTCCGAAGCAAATTCCTCGATGATCCAACCCTTCGTCTCGGTAAATGAAGAAAGCTAGCTTCCAGGTGTCCGGAATGATCAAAGTGTTCCTTCATCCTCCGATCAATGTGATCAAATAAATCGGATATATTGTCGATTGAATCTCTCACTTTCTGCATGTTCTTTCTCCATTCCTTTAATTTTCTTCATAAGTAACTCCGTTTTATCCGAAATAGGCCTTGCTATAGGATTATTACGTGAAGCTCTATCGGAGATAAATGTAATTTCATCATTATTGTCCAAAGTAGGAAACATATTTGTAGGATCAAGCGGCTTCCAAGGTAACAGAACCTTTTCCCGAGCTTCATAAGAAACACAGTGCCGATCGCATAATGCAAAAATAGTAGATGGGTGTCCTAGTCCGTGAACTGACCCATGCACAATTAAACCCAATGCAGACTTAACAATTATTGATCCAACATTAATAGGCGATCCATTTTGAATACAATAATTCAATATAGCGCATTCCTTCGAAACCTTGTTTACCCTCATAGTAGGTAACAATTTAGATGAGATGAAAAAGTGCCGGTGCTTTGAGACGGGATTCAAAAGTGATGCAAAGAAACTAACATACCCGTCTTCACGCATTTCCCGATCTTCGGTTCATCGATCAGATATCGAAATATCTCATTCATATTATATCGAGAAGGCACAAAATTTGAATAGTGACATACCGGGGTGTTTTCTATAGAGAATAATTCATTTACTCTTGATGGTGTAAACGTCACCCATCTTCCTCGGACGTAGACATTCCCATTGTTGATCGCATGTAAGTTAGAGTAGAACTCTTTCACAACTGGAAAAACAACAGCAGACGTAGTGTAACAAAATACCTCCCAGTGCTGCTGTGCGATCGTTTCTTCTATCTTCGTAGTGGAATTCTCTAATCCTCGATTGACAAATCCCCGTTCCTTGATAACTCTTTTCTTTACCAAAACCTTGTTGAAGATCCGCTGCGCTTCCGCACTCACAAATTTCCTCCGGTTAAACACTCCATAATTAGAGGAATCTAAGAATTTGGAGGCCATTATGGTGAATGGAATGAATTCTAGTGAAGAAGGCAGATCTAGAATGATTTAAGAATGGGTTTTCACAAAGGAATTGGTTTTGAAACCGTCCAAATCGGCATTCAAATTATAAATAGCTCATCTTTATAACTTCATCGCTGTCGGCGAGAAGTTTCTCGCCGTCGACGACTCAGTTATAAAAACTGCCTCCCATGTTCTTACCCCTTTTACCGTAGTTGGAGGTGGTAATTTAGCTATACCTTGAATTTTTGCAGGGTCCACTTCCATGCCTTTTTCCGAAATTTTATGCCCTAATACAAAGCCGCCCGCAACCATAAATTGACATTTCTTCCAATTTAGAACAAAATTTGTTTTCTCACTTACTTCTAATACTTTTTCAAGATGAGTTAAGCATGTGTCAAATGATGTTCCAAATACAGAGAAATCATCCATAAATACTTCTATTCCATTGTCAATTAACTTACTAAATATAGACATCATACATCTCTGGAATGTTGCTAGTGCATTACATAATCCAAAAGGCATTCTTCGAAAAGCGAAAGTTCCATAAGGACTAGTAAATGTAGTTTTCTCTTGATCCTCAGGAGCAATTTGTATTTGATGATAACCGGTATATCCATCTAGAAAACAAAAATACTTATGTCCAGCTAATCTATCTAACATCTGGTCTAGAAATGGTAAAGGGAAGTGATCTTTCCTGGTGGCGGTATTTAATTTCCTATAATCAATACATATACGCCAACCAGTAACTTGTCTTATAGGAATAAGATCGTTATTTTCATTGGCAAGTGACGGTCACTCCTCCCTTCTTAGGAACACGGTGAATTGGGCTTACCCAAGCACTCGTCGAAATAGGATATATAATACCATTATCTAACCATTTTAAAATTTCTTTCTTAACTACTTCTTTCATTATCGGGTTTAATCTCCTTTGGGGATCTGCTTTAGGTTTATGTTCATCATCTAGAATAATTCTATGCATACAGATTGAATGACTAATTCCTTTAATATCTGCTAAAGTCCAACCAAAAGTTTTCTTATACTTTTTAAAAGTTTCTAAAAGTTTTTGTTCTTGAGATTCGTTTAATGCAGATGAAATAATAACTGGTAAAGTTGAAGAATTACCTAAATAAGAATATTTCAAATGATCAGGTAATATTTTTAGCTCAAGTTCAGGAGGTTTAATAATTGATGGAACTATATTCTTGTCGGTGTTTTTAGTATTATCCAAAAATTCAAATCTTTCCTGAATATAATCTAGTTCTTCATTATTATCTTCAATTAATTCAGTGTTTTCTTTTTCTAATTTATCTTTGTAATATTCCTTAAAATGTTCTTGTTGTAAATATTCAAGTATTTCCATCCGAAAACATTCATCATCTTTTTCTAGCGCAGGATATTTCATTGATTTTGCAATATTAAATGTAACTTTTTGGTCATTTACTCTCATAGTTAATTCTCCTTTACGAACATCAATCATAGCTTTTCCGAGTAGCTAAAAATGGTCTTCCTAAAATGATAGGAATTTCTTTATCTTCCTCCATATCTAAAACAATAAAATCTACTGGGAAGATAAATTTATCCACTTTTACTAACACATCTTCAATAACTCTCTTAGGATAAGTAACCGAACGATCGGCTAATTGAAGGGTTACTCGAAGTAGTCGTAATTTTTCCTAATCCTAATCTCTTAAAAATCGATAGAGGCATTAGATTGATGCTTGCTCCTAAGTCACACAAAGCTTTTCCATAAAATTTTTCTCCTATAGCGCGAGGTATAGTGAAACTACCAGGATCTTTCAATTTTTCGGAAGCTTCTTCGAATAATAAGCACTACACTCTTCACTAAGTACGATCGTTTCATTATCAGTGAATTTTCTTTTCTTATTTAGAATATCATTCATAAATTTTACATAATTTGGCATTTGATCTAAAGCTTCGACAAAAGGTATATTGATTGTTAATTTCTTTAATATTTCAAGGAATTTAGCAAATTGTTTATCTTTTTTATGTTGAGCTAATCGTTGAGGAAATGGTGGTGGAGGTTTTTCAACAGAAATTTTCATAGGTATTAAAGGATGTTCTAAGTTTGAATCTTGTTGAATTGTTTCCTTTTCAATTTCCACTTCCTCTTTTTGGCTTTCAAGTTCTTTTTGAATTTGAGGTTCTAATTCTTTTCCACTCTTTAGTTGTATTGCTTTAATTTGTTCTTTTCCTTGATCTTTAGGATTTATTTCCACATTACTAGGAAAAGTTCCGGGTATTCTATTATTTAGCGCGATAGCAATATGTCCAAGTTGAGTTTCGATATTTTTAATAGATGTTCCTTGAATTTGTAATTGATTTCCTTGAATTTGTAGTTGATGACCTTGATTTTGTAGTTGATGACCCATATTCAAAATTAATTCATCCATAGATAATTTCTTATCTTTGAATTGAGTGTTATTGTTATTAAATCCATGTGGGTAATTAGGTTTATAGTTTGGATTTGCTTTATTAGGTTGATTCATCCATTGTTGATTAGATGTGTTATTCCAATTAAAATTTGGATGAGTTTTCCAACCAGGATTATAATAGTTTGAATAAGGGTTATTAGTTCTATTATTAATAGCATTTAAAGTTTCATAATTAGATTGAGATTCTATGATTTGTCCAGATGAGTTTTCTTCTAAAGTAGGAGAGTAGTTCATTCCAAAATGATCTAATTTCTTAGATATAGCAGCAATTTGAGAAGCTAACATAGATATTGCATCGTTTTCATGAATGATGGCTATCTTTTTCGGATTTACTCTATCAGCAGGCCATTGGAAATTATTTGTTGCCATTTCTTCGATTAGTGCATAGGCTTCATCAAATGGTTTAGACATTAATGAAACTCCAAGAAGACAGCATCGATGATTGATCTTAAGGATCCTACTAATCCATTATAAAAGGTTTGAATAATCGACCTGATACGGTAGCGCATGATGTGGGCATTTCCTAAGAAGTTCCTTAAATCTCTCCTAAGCTTCATATATTGATTCTCCATCTAATTGACAAAAAGAAGTTATATCATTTCTAAACTTAGCAGTTTTAGATGGTGGAAAATATTTGGATAGAAATTTTTGTGATAATTCTTCCCAAGTTTTAATAGATCCAGGTGCTAACGAATTCAACCACATTTTAGCCTTATCCCTTAATGAAAAAGGAAAAAGTCTAAGTCTTATAGCATCGTTAGATACTCCTTGATATTTAAAAGTAGCACAAAGTTCTAGAAAACTAGCAAGATGTAAGTTAGGATCTTCGGTAGGTGAACCACTAAATTGATTGTTTTGAACCATTTGGATAATTGCGAGTTTAAGTTCAAATGAATTAGCGACTACATCAGAGTTTTGAATAGTTAAATGAATTTCATCTGATGTAGGGTTGGCATAATCTCTTAATAGTCTTTGTTGGTTCATATTTTGAATTTCAGGAATATTTTCCATTTGTGTTAAATTTATAATTTGTTTCTTTTGTTTTCTAATTCTTTTAATTGTACGCTCTAATTCAGAATCGTAAGGTATTAAATTTTCATTTCCAAATTTGCGCATACAAATTTAGAATAGATATTAATTTATTTATTATGATTATTTTAAAATAGTCTGTTACTCTAGTAAATTTTTCTTACTTTCCCCCAACGGCGCCAAAAACTAGACCCACAATTTTATATTATGATATTTTTAATTTAATTGCAACGACGCCAAAACTTGACCCCGCTATATTATATGTATAGAATTGTAATTGTTTATGTTGTGGATGCTACGCAAGTATACGTATCGTATCAAGTAATACAGGGCTCTAGTGGAGTCCTGGTTATCGATCCCACAGGGAAATAGAAAATTAAATAACAACTAATTTTAAAATAATAATAATAATAATTTTAAAATAGTATACGAAAATTTGGAATTCTAAATTTAAGCACAATAAAGTAAACTAAGTATTTTAATTAGGTAACTTAACTAAGTAGAAAATTAATACGTATTGAAAGTGCAGGAAATTAAACTAATTGCTAAATAAGTCTTAACTATTCAGAAAAAGTATTTTTCCCCTTATTTAGAAATTTAATTGATTGATGAATTTAAATAGATAATTTTAAGGTATTGTGACAAATAGGAGCATTCCTATTCTTTACCCTTTGGTCCAGGTGTAAAGAATATTGACTAATCCTATGTTTGATTACTGAATCTGCGGCTAGGCTGGGAGGATACCGACTGCCACTTCAGAGCTCCCACGTTCCCCTCGCCTGAGGGCTAACATCTACACTTCGACTCTCAAAACAATAGGACCGAATTGAATATTTTAGTCTGTCACACTAAAATGCTCAATTCTACGCCCAGTGATATTATTTCCCTATTTATTTGCACCTTCCTTCAAAGGCTTTTGAATTCCCCGAATATCCGATGTAATTTTTACTATAGTTGATATTCAACATATTTTTACAAATCAAATGGCCAGTTTGAAAGTAAATTAACTTTTAAGTAAAAATTATCACAATTTATTAATATATATAAAAGTACTTCGTTTAAAGTTCATCAAGTCACTTAATTTCATAACGAGGAGAAAGACTAATAAACTACTTAGAATGCATGGGAAGTAAACTAAGCATGGATTTCATTTAAAATTAAAAACAATAAATACAAATACTTATCTTGATTTATCCCAATGCGTACTCCTCGTAGTTCCTTTGACTCTTCCTTCCAAGTACAGTACGACTCACTAATTACTCACTAAACTCACTCAAGACACAATTTGACACACAAAACTGCACTTAAAGACCCTTTTTGACACACAAAACTACACTTAAAGACTCTTAAAAGACTGATTTTCGACCTCAATATATAGAGGTAGGCAAAGGTCCAAGAGGTGTGTAAGCATCTCTTCAAAAGGTGTCCAGGTTCAATGTATCTGCGCCATTTGAACTATCTCGCCATCGGCGACGAACTACCTCGCTGTCGGCGAGGCTTCTAGAAGGTCTTCGAACATCGCTATCTCGCTGTCGGCGGGCTCGGGCTCGCTGTCAGCGAGACAGTTAAAAATCCTTCAGAATTTTCTTCCTTGTACCCTCGCCGTCGGCGGGCTCGATCTCGCCGTCGGCGACTCAGCACAAATTGTATTATTTTCTTCCTTTTTGCTCCAAATCTGTTCCTTTATATGATTTTTGCTTTTATCACCTAAATTCTCCATTCTTGCAACAAAATAAAGAAAATACCTTTCTTTAAAGTGCAATTTCATCAAAAATAGGTATGAATTTCTTAATAAATTTTTCAGTGATCAATTATCTCTGTGAAACACTTTCTTTTACTTCGTAACTTCCCTGTGGGATCGATAACCAGGACTCCATTAGAGCCATGTATTACTTGATACGATACGTATACTTGTGTTGAATGCGTGGAATTTACAAAATCATTATAAATATATATATAAATTTGAGTTCATAAATTGCTGCAATATAAAAGTTCGTACCCGCAGTTAAGTTTTTGGTGCCATTGCCAGGGAAGGTAACGAAGTAACTAAGTAAGTAAGGAAGAAAGTATGAATGGTATTTATTGATAATATAGTAACTGAAAACTTTTACTTTGTAACGTGTAGTTGGGTGTTTTGTTTACTTTTTAAAGTATTTGTGTGATTGTATATGCGTCGCAGTGGATCTATAGGTTAACTGCCTTATGATTCGGAGTTAGAGCGTACTGTTAGAAAGATTAGAGAACAACAAAAAAAAAACTGAAAATCCTTATGAAATGGCGAATAATCAAGATAATCAGAGAAATGATGTTGGAAATTTTCCAAGACCTTTAAGAGATTATGCTAACCCAATAGCAGATGAAATTCACATAACTATTCAAAATCTTGATGTTGCTACTAATTCATTTGAAATTAAACCTGCTATTATCCAAAAGGTACAAATTAATCAATTTGGAGGAACACCTAATGAGGATCCAAATTTACATCTCGCTAGTTTTCTATAATTGTGTGCTACTTTTAAATATGACAGAGTGTGTCTAGTGACGTTTTCAGACTTAGACTTTTCCTTTCTCATTAAGGGATAAAGCTAAGGCATGATTAAATTTGTTAGCACCTAGATCTATTAGAACCTAGGGAGAATTATCTCAAAAGTTTTTATCAAAATATTTCCCTCCATCAAAGACTGCTATGTTAAGAAATGATATTACATCTTTTGGTCATTTTAAAGGAGAATCAATATATTAAGCTTTGGAGAGATTTAAAGATCTTCTAAGGAAGTGCCCATATCATGTTTTACCAGATTTGTTAATAATTCAACATTTTATAATGGATTAGTGGGATCAATGAGATCAATTATAGATGCTGCTGCTGGTGGATCATTAATGTCAAAACCTTTTGATGAAGAATACGCATTAATTTAAGAAATGGCTACTCCCTCATAATGGATAAATCCTAATAGAGTAGCTAGTGTTCATGATTCATACATAAACGAGCGCCGCATCACAAACCATGTATTTATTCCGAGGAATAGACACACTGCTTGATGATGGAGCTTGATTAAATAAACAAGAAGATTTGTGACATCCGTTTGGTCTGCAAACAAATTTTATAAGTCGACAAGTTCCCTGCTTAATATAAAGGAATTAAGCAGGGTTTATATTACCTGGGTTCTTAAAGTTCCCTATAAGGGCAAGCACCTATAGTTAATTACATCTTAAATGACGGGAATCATTTAAGAAAACTCTTGATATTGATCAGTGGTTTTGCTCTAAAAAATTCCAAAGTTTAAGGTTTCAAAGAATTGAATTTTGGAATTTTAAAAAGGATTAGCTCAAATTTGGAACAGTTTATTTCAGGAATCCAAAGGAAAAGAAGTAGGGGATGTCACAGACCCGAAAATAACTTCGGTGACTTCCCAACTATCCTATGGTTTGGCTTCAATTTGAGAGTTTATTCAATGTTTCAATCTTGCCAATTTTAGTTAATTATGACTTGTATTTATATGACATAATAATATAAATAGCCTCGAAGATGTAAGGGTTTTTGTCGTACCAAACGACTACCTCAGAGTCCTAAGACCGGTTAAGGCTTAATTTGCATAATATGATTGTGCAGATGCCTAACAAAAAGTTGAGGAATTATGTTGCACTAGGAAGACTACCTCGAAATCCTACACGTATGTTATTTAGACTAAAGAATTGTTTTGCTGAAGTAGACACAAGTTTTGTTGACGACGATGGCCGTGCTGCCCACCGTGCTCCAAGCTCCTTGTTGTTGCAGAGGTTTGGTTTTAGAAAGTGACAATCAAGAGATGAGAGAAGTGTTTTGGTTTAGAAGATTTGAAAATTGAGATGGCTTATTATTTTAATTAAAATAAATCTTAAAGTTGATTAAGCAGAACAGATTAAGATCCTACGGTTCCGTCATCCCGGCACCGCTATTTCTATCGGATTCACTTAGTCCAAATGAATTTTCTAAACTCAACTGAATGAGTTCCACACTTTCATTTAGACAGTAGGAAATCTCATTAGCAACACGTGAGTTACATCATCCGAGGGATTCCCGATCATCCAACGAGACGTTTTAATTTTAGCTGTAATTGCAGTTTTATTTTGTTGGTGATTAAATTTTGATTTGTTTAAACATGCTGGGGTTCGATCATTTTCATGCATTTGTAAATGCGAGAAAGTAAGACATTTAATAAATTGCAGAATGTAAATTGCAATAAACTTAAAAGCGTACCTGGTGAGCATTCCTATCATTTTCACCTGCACTTGAAACACATGTCAGAGCAAATACCTAGGTAAGACTAAGGGAAGATTCTGGTTGTCTACCAAAATCCTAATCCTATTTCTAGTCATTTCCTATGACGTCTAGGTTCTTATGTTTTGTTAATGATGATTTTCTTCACCAAAGAATAATTAAGTTTAATTGTTCCTTTAAAACATCCCATCATGTTGAGAAAGTGCTTAGGACGGGTCTTAAAAATCTTTTCAACGCTTCTGGGGTTGTTTAAAGTCCAAATGAACTTCATCTTACAGGAGAATTAATCATCCAAGAATTTAGTTGAGTTTTGTTTCTTGCTCAGTGAACTTGGACATTTGATTGTCCGATGATTGAAGTGACATTTCACTTGATGCTTTGTTTATGAGTTATAATAATAAAAGCCTCTAGGGCTATATTAGTTTATTAAGGAATTTAACCATCTTTAATTAAAGTTGAATTGCTGATTTAAGATAATTCAATTTCAAAATTCAACATGGTTTTCTTTTATGTGTTTTAAGTTACTTAAATTGAAAGAAGTGCTTAAATTATTTAATTTCATTAAATTTTGATGATTTAAATTTGATTTGAATTAATCATATTATTTTAGGTTAGCTTTAATTGGTTTAATTTTCACGTTTTTAATTATGAATTGTTTTGATATTACTTAATATTTCAAATTTGTTTTAAGTCTGTTCTCAAGTGATTTCAAGTTAATTTTAATGATTTAAATTTATTTTTAATTTGATTATTAAATCATTTAATCTCTTAAACTTTGATTTATTTAACAAGTTATTTCCCTTTTAATTATTAATTTTAATCATCATGTCTTTAAAATTAATTAAGATTTGAATATTACTGGAGTGATTCATTTAGGGGTTTTAGATTAAATGATTGCAATTTTCCTAAATTATATCCCCATTTTAACAATCCAAACTCTTAATTATCTTTCCAAAATTTCAATTATTTAATTAATTAAGATTCACTTTGAATATTTTAAAGATAATTAATGGTTTTCTACCTTTTAATTTCCCAGGTTTCAATCATCTAAATGAGAATTAAGATCAGATATTTTACCCTCCCTTTGATTAAGCCTAAGGTATTAATTAGGGTTAAAAATCCTTAATTACCTTATGCCCTTTTAAGCATACTCATTTCATAACTCACTAAATTGAGCTCAAATGAATATGAAATTTTTATGTCACCTTACTCACATGTCAATTAAGACATTAGAGGGGAAAAAGTGATTTTTCCATTTCTAATTTAATTTATATAATTATTTTTGTGGAAAATAAGGGTTTTTAATGAAAACTCAACAACATGACCAAGCTAAGGTTTCTGTCCTTAGGAAAATTATGGGATGTTCCTACTGACTAAAGAACCACTTGGACCAATTTTGGTGATTTTTTGGATTATATTTAATTTATTATAATTGTTTTAAATTTTTGGGTATTAATTAATTACAAAATAAAATTAAAGTTGAAAAATAAATTTTATATCTTTCTTAAAAACCTCTAACCTCAAGGAAGTCTAAGAACTAAATTTTATAATTTTCTGATTTTTCTTTGATTTATTAGAATTATTTTAGTGGAAGGGTTTGAAAATTCATTTTTCTAACATTAAAAATTACGTTAAGCTTTTAAAATTCAATATCTTAACCTAGAGAATTAGGAAAAATATTTGGTTGGTTCCTAAGTGATTAAGGAATAAAATATGACATTTTTGTGATTTTTAATATTTTTATGATTTTTCAAAATTTTTTAATCATTAAAATATTAAAAATAGAGTTAAAATGAATATTTTTAGAAAATTCCAATTTTAATTTTCTTGGACTTCTCTGATATCAGAAAAGCCTCAAAACCAATTTGGTAAAATTTTGGAATGTATTTTGGGTTTTATGAATTTTTTAATTATTAAAATAGCTATGTCACTTAATTAATTCATTTAATGGGTTAAATTAACTTCAATTGATTTGAAATTTTTATGTGAGGTTCTCTGCATCCTAAGTGATAATTGAGAATTGTTTTCAAGTAATTTTGATGTGTGGTTACTCCTAATTAATTAAAGTTCAGTTTTGAGTATTTAGGCTAATTAGAGTTATTTTTAAGGAATTAAATCAATCATAGTTTTCCTAGGGTCCTCTGGTTATAAGATACCTCCCCTAATTTTTCTAGAATTTTCTAAGCAATATGCTAATTATTGGAATTAAAATACCAAAATAGATACATAAACTTGAAAATTAGATAACTCTCCATAGAGATGGCCTCTAGTCTTGGAAAATTCAGGGAATGTTCCCAAGAACAGAGGCTACAAAAGCCCTATGGTCTCATGCCATGATGAATTATGTATGCAAGTGGAGAATTAAAACATCACAGAGAGTATTTAAATCATTAAAAATCATAGACTCAACAAATTAATTTAATTCTTTTTCCACATTATTCTCCTCTATTCACTGAGCAAGAGGTTATTTTTATTTTATTTTTATGTTTTTTCTATGCGAAGTTATGAATTTTCAAAGATCAGTGCATTTAAATAATTCAAAAATACCCTATTTATCTATTTAAACAAGTCGGCGCCGCGTCATCCTCATCCGGATGGAAGCTCTATGCGGCGCGCTCCTGTTCGACGCCGCCATCTGACTAGAAAGCCAAGCAGCCTGCTGTCCCGTTTCATCTCCTCGTCCGGCTTGATCTCCACCATTCATTCATTACACGCGCCATCCGACGGTGGCTGGTCATCGTCTACGACTGGTGCGTCCCGAGAGCCGTCCATGTTCTAACCCTAAGATCTCCCTCATCTCTCAACCAAATTGTGTGATCTTAGGCTCTATGAACTTGTCTCGATAAGACAAACACATCTATATGGCTATGATGCTTTGAAATTAACTTAAACAAAATGGAGAATCAAAATCAGCTCTCGGGAAGGAGGAGTTCAATACCTTGGTATTGAGAACTGAAGCTTCAATCAGAGGGGCTTGGTACGTTCGTTGGAGTCTGAGGAAGCTAAGGATGAAGCCTGGGGGTGTGGTGAAATGCCTAGACCTGACTTCCACCAAGACCGATTTGAAGCTCTGGCCGATAGAAGGAATGGCTAGCCTGGTGAGGGGGCTTCCACTGGGGAACTTCTTCTCTTGGTCTGGTGATGGTGTAGAGTCAATTAACTTGAAGATTGGCTCACTATGGAGAAGTGTCCTGTTTTTGGGCTTAAAATTGAACTCAGAAATTGAGCTCATAAAGAGGACTTTAGGGCTGGATTTGAGCGGGGATCAACTGCTATAGGTTAGGAGAGGGGTTTGGAACCAATTTGATAGAGTTTTGTTAAGGTCCAGTGCATCCAACCTTTTGGTCATGGAGGTGAGGAGTTTAAATAACCATGGCTATAGGGCTTCCAAGAGGCAATTGAAGGCTGGGATCAGCTGCTCAGGGGAGGAGAAGAAGAGCCCTGGTGTTCACTGGGGTTGGGACAACTCATCAAGCTCAAATTTGAAATTTTGGCTCCCATAGAGCTCTCAGGTTTGGTGTTTTCTGGGGACCCAGGTGGTTGGCCGACAGGCATGGGTCACCATCTGGCTTTGTGAGGTCAACACTGGAGTTTGGTGAGTTCAATTGGCTTTGGACATGTGTAAAGGAGTTTGATTTAAATGGTATGGGGGAGAGCTCATTTTGGGCTTGAAATGGTCAAGCCATGGAAATGGGTTGGGTGCACCTCCCCAAGATCTAATTTGGGCTGAGGGAAAGTCATTTGGTTCAGCTTGATTAGTGTGGTCAAGTCACAATCCAAGTACAATTAGGCTTAAACATGGGTTAGGGGAAACATGGGAAAGGATAATGACTTTTCAGGGGTGTTTAAAGTCCTTCCTCCTTCTTTCCATTTATGGAGTAATGAAAAGTCTAAGGTTCTCATGGATCTCATGTGGCTTGTGCATGGCTCCAAGGCTTGCTCATGGCTTAGGAATGGCTTGGCTCACTTACTGAGAAAGGGATTTTGAGATTTTGGGATTTTTGAAATTTAGGGGTATTTTGGCATGAGGCTTGATTTAGATTTATTTGATGATGAAATTGGAATTTAGGTAATGATTTTAATTAAAGAGATGACAAATGAAAATGTCATGTGGACTTTAGGATAGATTTTGGGCTTTTAAAATAGTTTTGCATGGGCTTTTGAAATGTTCTAAAGAGGTGGGCTTTTAGGTTTTAAAATAAACTTTTGGATAAAAATTTAGTAAAAGGTTATGCAAAATAAGTGTTGCATTGAATTTAGGAATGTGCTATGAAGGTTTTAGAAAAGATTTGGGGTCGTTTGGAGTTGAATTGGATTTAATTTGGGTCTTTTAATAATATGGTCAAAGTGGGTCAAATTGGGCTAATTTGGGCTAAAGTTGGGTTAATTTGGGATTTTTGATCAAATTGGGTTAAATTGACAAAATTGGGGTATGTGGCAGTTGAACAAAATGAAATTGGGAATATTTGGGATTTTCTAGAATTTTTTAGAATTTTTGGAATTTTTTGATTTTTGGGCCAAAAAGGGTATTTTGGGTATTTGGAGGATATTTGGAGGGTATCGGGGGGTATTTTTAGAATTTTTGGTATATTTGGCCATGGATGATCAATTTGAGTGGTGGGGAGTGTTTAGGATTGATTTTGAGGAATTTTGGTAATTTGGGCAATTTTTGAGAATTTTTGGCAATTTCAATGGTATTTGGTAGGTTGGGTGGATTTAGGGCCCCGGGGGTCAAAAATTTAAATTTGGAAAAATGAAGATTGATTAAGTGTGAGTAAAATGAAACCATTTTGGTTGAGCCATGAAGCCATATTAAGCTCACAAGAGTCATGAGAGGACTCATTTTAGGCACTCAATATGTTGTTCGTAACCCTCTTAGTCAGGGGCTTAGGGGTTGAGGTCCATCCATTTGAGTTTCCTACATGAGTCAGAAAGTCAAGTTGGGTAAGAGTGGATTTAGGATTTGGAATGAGTGTTAGAGTGTGGTGTGTGTAAGTTGAACCTCACCAAGACCAGGCCACCCAGGGTTGTCCTAAGGCTTGACCATCCTATAGGAACTCATCCTTGAACCTCCACATTTGACTTTTAAACTTTTCAAGTGGCTTGGAGGTTTATGGTCATCTGTGTTGTTTAAGAAGAGTTAAGAAGTGTTTGAATATCTAAGTGGTGGGTTCTATTTCTAATCCTCTACGATAGTCAAAGGGAAAACCTATGGCTAGATCGTAAGCACTAAGAAGAGAAAAGACCTAACCAAAAATGAGGTCAACAAATGGACCCCTAATAGGTGTGGTGTGCTAACCGAGCACACCGCGCGTATTGGCGTTAACCGAAGAGATCAACAAAACCAAAACAGATGTCTAAGTGACACACTTAGAACAAAGCATAGAAAATTTCCACTGGGGAGTATCAGGTAAATCTCCAAGACTGAAGATTCCATAACTCTCGCTGGGGAAAATGAGGTGAATTTCAAATCACAAGATTTCAAGAGATTGGATTTTAGATTTGTTTCATTTCTATTTCAAGTTTTAATTTTGAGTTTTGAATTTTGATTCAGGTTTCCATTTTGGTTGAATTTTGATATGAGATTGATTTCAAGATGTATTTCACAGAAATTTTGAATTTAAAATGAGAATTGGAATCTTGGTTCCAACCTCGGGATTACAAAGAGAACTGGAATTTAGGTACCAGCCTCGAAGAGAGAATCTGAATTTAGGTACCGATCGAGAAGAATGAGGATCAGAATTTAAGTACTGATCTCGAAATGAGAACTGGAAGTTAGGTACCAGCCTCGGAAGAGAGTTTGAAGTTAGGTACTAACTTCAAAAAGGGTGAGAACAGGAAGTTAGGTACCAATCTTGGAAGAGAGTCGGAAGTTAAGTACCGACCTCAAAAAGGGTGAGAACTGGAAGTTAGGTACTAGTATCGGAAGAGAGTCAGAAGTTAGGTACCGACCTCAAAAAAAAAGGTGAGAACTGGAAGTTAGGTACCAGTCTTGGAAGAGTGTGAATTGAGTGGACACCGAGATCAGGACACCTTGTCGGTCTTATACCCAAGTTGGAGGATTAGAATGTGAAAAAGTTTCTCGAAAATATGCGAGATTAGTGGACACTGAGATCAGGATGCCTTGTCGGTCTTATACCCAAGTCGAAAGATTAGAATGCAAAAAAGTTTCTCAGAAAGAATGCGAGATTAGTGGACACCGAGATCAGTATGCCTTGTCGGTCTTATACCCAATTCGAAGGATTAGAATGCGAAAAAGTTTCTCGGAAAGAATGTGAGAATAGTGGACACCGAGATCAGGATGCCTTGTCGGTCTTATACCCAAGTCGGAGGATTAGAATGCGAAAAAGTTTCTCTGAAAGACTGTGAGATTAGTGGACACTGAGATCAGGATGCCTTGTCAGTCTTATACCCAAGTCAGAGGATTAGAATGTGAAAAATTTTCTCAAAAGGATGCGAGATTAGCGGGAATTCAGAAGAGAGAATCGAAATTTAAGTATCGATCTCGAAATGAGAACTAGAAGTTAGGTACTAGCCTCAAAAGGATGGGAATTGGAAGTTAGGTACCCATCCTAAAATTTGGTATTTGATTTGGGTTTTCAAGTTCCTGCGGAAAATTTAGTGCATAAGAGATTGGAATGAGACATTAAAGTGTTTCACATCCCGAGAGAGTTGATCGAAGTTTGATTGTTTGGCAAAGGATATGAATCCATGCCATCAAAACCAAATCGAAAAATTTCATGGTTTTGTGTCATTAGACTCAGTCGACCTTCTCAAAAGAGGAAAGAGATCGCGTAGAGTTGAAAGGATTTCAAGACGACGAAGAAGTTTAGAAGTTTGAAACTAAAGTTGAAGTCTTCTGTGGGGAAGAATCAACTCAAAAGAGGATTCATAGGAGCTTCAAATGGATTTTAGTCGAAAGATTCAAATCGACAGACTTGGATCGGAATTCAATTCGAGATTTAGATTCGTTTCCTTTGTTTTGGTGATTCAATTTCATTTTTGTTTATTTAGAGTTCGTGTTAATTTGGAGTTCGTTTTAACATTCAGATTCTTAAAAAGAGTTCTTTATTCATTTTCTTTTCTTTTCGTTCTTTGTTCGAAGTTCATTTAACTTAATGGTGTTTCCCTGTCAATTTGCACAAAAGAGGTGAAGGCGAAACACGACATGGTCGTTTCCATTCCAATTTGTTGAAAATACATCATATAGCTCGATCCAAAACATGATGATATTTTCCTTGAAAATTTAGTATCTCATACAATCCACATAAATCCAAAAATGGATTGCGTAAGATTCTTGCAAGTTTCTTCCAAAAGCATTTGTCAAAATCCATGTCTGAATAGTGAGATACATGGACAATAACATCACCTTCCAAGCCATCCTTGGCAGGAAATGCCTTCTGGATGTGCATTGGAGGTGTGCTATCTTTCATGTAGCTCACAGCTCGTAGGGCCGAAGGCTCTCTAATTCTGGAGCTGGCTGAAAGTGGAAAGGCATTTTTCTATCATTCATCCTCTTGAAAGTGACGGAGATCCGCTCAACAGGCACACCTAGAATGCAGTGTTTTGCTATGTCTGCTCCATTTCCTTTTAGCACCAAGACAGAACCTACCGATAGAGGTATCTCCAGCAGCCCTCGAAATTCTCCGGAGCCTGCTATCCGGAGGTCAGATCCGAACATGATGTTACACTGGTTGACAAAAGACACTGTGCAGAAAGATCTGACGAAGTCATGATGATCTATGTGTGGCGGTATGCGGTCGCCCTCCTTGTATATGTTAATGATGCAGCTGTTGGGTATGCAATCTGCAGGCAATACCCTCCATTTCACCATCCTTTTTACCATCCTCTTGATAATTCTTGTCATCGAATCCACCTCACTAGGACGGAGTATCCCTGGTGGATTTCCCTTTCTATCCTCGGCGAAGTTATAGCAGTACCCGCATTGGATTGTAACTCTTCCTTTTCCTTTCATCCATCTTTGAGGTTCTGAGTAGGTCTTTTCTCTCAAATGACCAGTTCAGCCCATTTTTTGAAGCTCAATGACGCAGTCCACAATTTGCTGCTGCTCGTAGTCTAAGAACACATCCGTATGCAGCTCAAGGCCTTCAAAGATGTTCATCCTCTTAGCTCGAATTCTTTCAAAATATTCAAAAGTTTTCTTTTCAACCTTATGCATTCTCTCCAGCTTGTATTCTAGGATTATCTGCAATCAGCGAGGTCTGGTAACGTACTGTGGGATGTATTGCTCAACCCCAACGCCTTCTCCTGCATATCTCGGCTCTTTGGGGATGGTCTCTGTCAGGACATCCTCCGGGGTTGCTTTCGAAACAAGACTCTTCAAAACTGGTGCATCTGTCTGGCGTCGTGGCATTGATTCTGTTTCTGCCCTCCTTGGGATTTCTCTCATCTTTTTTGTCGTTCCTTGTGTTGATCTCCTCTTTTCTAGTTCCTAACGAACCGATTTATTTGAAGTATTTGTACTGGCGGTAGCAACTATCTCTTCATGTTGATCTGCTGCTAGCTTGCTCAGCATCTTGTGAGTGTAGTGGTTCTTGTTTCTTTGTTGGGTCGAAGTGAGAGTAGCTCTCCTTACCTCTTGAACTTCTGTGGGCATGGAGCTGACAAGCCTGCCCTCTGTTGTAGTAATGATAGACTTAACTTTCTTATCTTCTCCCGTTGCATGAGTGGCATTTGCTTTTCTTTTCTTGTTGGTGGACTGCGGACTTGGGCCACCCAATTTCATCACTGTCTGGCTGTGGAACTCTTCCCAGTCGATCGGGGTCCAATCAATTTCCTTGTACTGTAGCCCGGCTGGTGTGAAATCAGAGTCGATCTCAATCACGGCCTCATCTTTCATCCTCTTTTTGTCGAGTGCTAGACTCACGCCATTCTTAAAGTTCAGAACCAACCGCCCATTCGACATTTCCCTGTGAACAACAAGGAAAGGATCAGGGTTGTACTAAGAACAAGAACAATAAGAAAAATCAATTATCAATGGAAAATTCTTATTCATTTCTTTCAAATTTTGATAAGAGTAGGAAAAGATGTGGAAAGATCAGGAATGAGCTTGACTCGGAAAGAAGGATCAAAATTTTACTATTATGATTCAACATATTTTCTTTTTAACACATTTTTTTTAATGATTTTTATCATCCATTTTCATGTTTTGGGTTCGGACCCAGTTACAAGAGATTACTCTACCCATGCTTCTAGGAATAAGACTTCATTTTTGAAGTTCATCCTTCAAAACATCAGGTTACGTAATACTTCTTCAAATGTCGTCCATTGATTGGAAGCATAGATCGTTCTCCGCGGCAATTCACAAGTTGGTCGGAACCTCCTGAGTAGACTGTCTCAACCACGAACGGCCCCTCCCAAGTCGGTTCAAATTTACCTCCTATCTTGCGGTGTGCAAAAATAGGTCTCTTGAGAACTAGAACCAAGTCACCAACTTTGAATGTTCTTTAGCGGACCAGTTTATCGTGGGCCTGGATCATCTTGGTTTAATACAATTCCTGATTCTGCTGTGCTGAAAGTCTTTTCCCTTCCAAGCTTTCCAGTTCTTCTAGTCATAGTTTGGCGTTCTCTTTTGTAGTAATCTTATTCACAACTGCAATTCTGAGAGATGGAAGCTAAACTTCCAAGGGCAAGACGGCCTCAAACCCGTACACTAGCGCGTAAGGCGTAGACTAAGTAGGAGTTCTGAAAGTTGTTCTGTGGGCCCATAAGGCTTCTAACAACTTCTCGTGCCAATTTCTCTTGTTTTCGTCCAAAGTTTTATTTAGAATTTGGATGAGAGTTTTATTAAAAGCCTCGGCCAAGCCGTTTTCTCTTGGGTAGTAGATCGTCGAATAGCGTCAATCAATTTCATGCCTTCTGACAAAACTGTTGATCTTCATGCTTCTGAATGCAGACACATTATCTGAGATAATTCTACGCGGTACCCTAAAACTGTAGATGATTTGATTCTTGAATAACTGTAACATGTGATGTGCTTTCACTTCTTTAAGTGGTACTGCTTCTGCCCATTTTGAAAAGTAATCTGTAGCTGCAAGGATAAAGCGATGTCCTCTTGAAGAAGGCGGTTCTATCGGACCCACAATATCTGTGCCCCAACACTCAAACGGCCACGATGTGATTGTCGGATGTAGCACATTTGGAGGTTGATGTAGAACCACTCCATGCACTTGGCACTGGTGACAACTCTTGGCAACTTTCATGCAATCGGTTGATCCATAAAAAAAATACCTATTTTTATGCCTTGATTTTTATCAAATTTTTAATGATATTATGCTTTAATGAAAGGTATTTTATGTTTTTGGATGTAGGTGATGCAAAAATGTTCAAAAAGGAAAAAAAGATGAAAAAGATAAAAAAGGAGCAAAAATGGAGCCAAAATGCAAAATTGCCAAAATAATGAGCCTGGCGCCTAGGCGCCAGAATTCGTCGCCTAAGCGCCAACTCGATACCAAATCTGTGACGGTTTTTGTAACTACTTTGGACGGTTATTTGATGGCTAGAGCGGTTATTGGACCATCTAGAAAATTGGCATTTATTCCTGGATTATAGGACATGTGATGCATTGTATTTAGACGCTTGGAAACGGTTTGGATCGCGAAGAGGTGTGATCCAAAGTGAAGAGGTGAGAAGAACTGGACGCAGAGTCCGGCGCCTAAGCACCAGATTCCTGCGCTAGACACACTTTCTAGAAGATTCATTGAACTTGGACACATTTTGAAGAGATGCCTTAGGCGACCCTTGAAACCTATAAATAGGAGGCTATTCCTACAGAGAAAAATGCCCACCCCAATTAGCCCAATAAGAAATCCAAAAATTAGAGAGATAATTTTAAGGGCCATACTTTTAGTTTACTTTCCTTCATAAATTAGTGACTTTATTTTTTTTAGAGTGTGTATTGAGAGTTTGGAAGAGTTGGTGCTTTTGAAGTCTATTTTGCTTTGGAGTCAGTAGGAATCAGAGGTTCAGTTGGAGAAACACTTGAGATAATTATTTGTAATTTTATTCAAAGTTTTATGTTTTGTTATTTAGATTCAATGTGTTCTGAGTAGTTACTTTACTTTCTCCTTTCAATTATGAAAAGATAAATAAGATAATCTAAAATTCATCGGGGAATTAGAAACTAAAATATGTCTTAAATAATGTGATGATATTAATACTGGATCTTAATTTACTATTTAAATTGGCCATTTAAATTGTTAAAATCTGTTGAAGAGTTTTGAGACCTAGAAGGAGATGAACTCTTAACTTGTAGATATCACATGAATCCTTGGGTAGTTGAAGGCCATGTACGGGGTATTCAAGGTGAAGAGAAAATAAATAGGAAAATATTATTCAACGGGCGTAGAATTGATAAGTTTTTAGAGTGACAGACTAAATTCTTGTAATTTGGTTTATACGAATGGGTCACTAGTAGGGCCGACCATAGCCACCCTTGGACATCTAGTAGTGTGAGCCCAGATTAACCCATTCTACTAACAATACATCCATACCTGATCTATAGATTAGCCAATGTTCTTTATACTATCAAGCGAATGTAAAGAATAGGACTGCTTCTATTTGGCACAATACCATAAATTTATATTCTCCACGAATATTATATTATCTAAAAAGTCTTGGATTAATCGAAAGGAAGAAAGTTGTTTGCTTATTATTATTTACATCACAGATTATTTTTGTACTGTTTTAATTCTACTTTTAGTAAATTAAATATTAAATTTAAAACTTTAAAAGAAATACATAAAAATAAAATTTAAATATTTAAAATCTACAAACCTCCTCGTGGGATCGATACTGGGGTCTTTATTTAAAGCCCTATATTACTTGAAACAATACGTATACTTGCGTAGTACCTCTAGTGTGTAAAATATTTTCCATAAAATTATATTTATAAACACTAGCCGCTATTATTATTTGGGTCAAAGTATTGACTATAACATATTTTTGAGAACATAAATTACTACGTTGTTCGCAGACAACGGACCAAGTTTTTGGCGCCGTTGCCGGGGAGGGCAAATTTCTAGATTTTAAATATTTATTTTATTTATTTTATTTATTTCTTTTATAGTCAAAATACAAAAATATAAAATACAAAAACATTTATAAAAACAAAAATAAAAAAATAAAAAAAGTAAGTAGAGATTTTATTTCTTGTTATTTTATTTTACTTTAAATTTACTTTTTATGCGTAGTTCTGGTTCTGAAGGATTATTACCTTTAGATTCTGAATTAGAAAGAACTGTTAGAAGAATTAAAAAAGAAAAACAATTTCAGAAATATCAAGAGATGGCTAATTTACATAACAATTTACAAAATCCAATTGAAATTAATGAACAAAATGTTTACAAACCATTAAGGGATTATGCTAACCCTACAGTTGATGAACTTCATAATAGTATCAAATACCTACTGTAGATGCTAATTCTTTTGATCTTAAACCATATATTATTCAAATGGTTCAAAATAATCAATTTGGGGAAAACCAAATGAGGATCCAAATTTACACATTGCTAGTTTTTTACAACTTTGTGCTACCTTTAAATATAACAATGTTTCTGATGATGCAATTAGACTTAGACTCTTTCCTTTCTCTTTAAGAGATAAAGCAAAGATGTGGTTGAACTCATTAGCAACGGAGTTCTATTAAAACATGGGCTGAAATGGCACAAAAATTCCTTGCTAAATATTTTCCTCCTAAAACTGCTAAATTATGAAATGACATTACTTCATTTCGTCAATTTGACAGGGAGACAATTTATGAAACTTAGGAAAGATTTAAAGAACTATTAAGAAAATGTCTTCATCATGCTTTACCTAATTGGTCAATTATTCAAACATTTTATAACAGACTTATTAGATCACTGAAATCAATTATAGATGCTGCTGCTGGAGGTTCTTTAATGGCTAAATCATTTGAAGAAGCTTATACTTTAATTGAAGAAATGGCTAACAATAATTTTTAATAGCCTTCTGAAAGGATTAATCCTAAAAGAATGGCAAGTATTCATGATAACGAAACCTTTTCTATCTTAGCTTCAAAAGTAGCTGCAATATCTAAGAAATTAGATAATTTTGCTATCAATGTATCACATAACAACTCTGCTAATATGGAAGATTCTCAAACTATTGAAACTTTACAAGCTTTTGCTAGTAAAAATAATCCTTATTCAAATTATTATAATCCTGGATGGAAAAATCACCCTAATTTTAACTGAAATAATTCACAGCAACAATGGGGTAATAATCAAGCTCATCCAACTGGAAATTGGAACAATCAAGTAAACTTAAACTATAAATCTCCTAGATTTAATAATCAACAAAAGAAGTTATCTGTAGAATAATTAATTTCACAACTCAGTAATCAATTACAAAATCAAAACACTGCTATTCTTAATATTGAGAATCAAATGGGACAAATCGCTAATTTAATTAATTAGAGACCTCCAGGAACACATCCTAGTAATGTTGAAATCAATCTAAAAGAAATTGGGAAAGAACATGAACATGTTCAGGCTGTACAACTTAGAAGTGGAAAGGAATTAAAAGAAAGAATTCATAATGAAATTGAAAATGAGATTGAGGTTGAAGAGATTGAAAAACTAAAAGAAACCCCTTCTCCTAGTAAACATCATACTGTTATTCCTATTAATGTGGAAGTTGAAAAACCACCACCACCTTTTCCTCAAAGATTAAAACATCATAAGCTTGATCATCAATTTTCTAAGTTCATTGATATTTTTAAGAAACTTACCATTAACATACCTTTTGCTGAAGCTTTGGAACAGATGCCAACTTATGCAAAATTTATGAAGGATATTTTAAGTAAGAAATGAAAATTAGAAGCTTTTGAAACTCTTGCATTAAGTGAAGAATGTAGTGCAATAATTCAAAAGAAATTACCTCAGAAACTTAAAGATCCTGGAAGTTTAACTATACCTTGTGCTATTGGAGAAAAATTTTATGGAAAAGCATTATGTGATTTAGGAGCAAGTATTAATCTCATGCCATTTTCTATTTTTTGATGGATGAATTTAGGAGAGATTACTCCCACCACTGTAACCCTTTAGATAGTTGATAGATATATCACTTACTCTAAAAGAGTTATAGAGGATGTTCTTGTTAAAGTTGATTAATTTATTTTCCCTGTGGATCTCATTGTTCTTGAAATGGAAAAAGATAAAGAAATACCTATTATTTTAGGGAGACTTTTTCTAGCTACCAGACGGGCTATGATTGATGTGCGAAAAGGAGAATTAACTATGAGAGTTAATGATCAAGAGATTAAATTCAATGTCCTTAAATCGATGAAGTACCACGATAAAGAAAAATGTTATCGAATGGATATTATTGATTATATAATTGAAAAACATTATGAAGAAAAATGTAAAGTCATTTCTGAAGAAAGAATTGAATTATTAACTGACGAAAATAAAGAACTAAAAGAAGAAGAATTATTTAAATAAACTCATTATATTAAAGATAACTAGGAAATTTTAGACATAACTCATAATGATATACTTTTACCCTCGATTAAAAAAACCCCTAAACTGGAATTAAAAATGTTACCTGCACATTGAAAGTATGTTTTTTCTTGGAAATTCATTAACTTTACATGTTATTATTTCTTCTAAACTAAGCTTAGATCAAGAAGAAAAATTAATAGGAGTGTTAAAGAATTATAAGAAAGCTTTTGGTTGGACTATTGCTGATATAAGAGGAATAAGCCCTTCCATCTATATGCATAGGATTTTAATGGAAGAAGATTTTAAACTTACTTTTGAACCTCAAAGAAGATTAAATCCTATTATGAAAGAGGTTGTTAAAAAATAAATTTTAAAATGGTTAGATCCTGGAATTATTTATCCTATTTCTGATAGTCAATGGGTGAGTCCTATTCATTGTGTTCCGAAAAAAGGAGTAACTGTCATTGTCAATGATAAAAATGAACTAATTCCTACAAGACAAGTTATTGGATGGCGAATTTTCATTGATTATCAGAAATTAAATAACGCCACTAGAAAGGATCATTTCTCTTCACCTTTCTTGGATCAAATGCTTGATAAATTAGCTAGACACTCATATTTCTGTTTTTTGGATGGATATTCTGGTTATCATCAATTACCTGTCGCTCCTGAGGACCAAGAGAAAACAACATTTATAAGTCCTTATGGAACATTTGCGTTTCGAAGAATGCCTTTCAGTTTATGAAATGCACCTGCAACTTTTCAAAGATGTATGATGTCAAATTTTTTTGATTTGACTGACAAAGGAATTGAAATATTTATGGATGATTTTTCAGTTTTTGGAACTTCTTTTTAATCTTGTTTGGAAAATATATCCAAAGTTCTGAAAAGATGTGAAGAAACAAACTTCTTAAGTGGGAAAAATGTCAATTTATGGTCACAGAAGGCATTGTACTTGGTCACAATATTCACAAAAAGGGATGGAAGTTGATCAAGCAAAAGTGAAAATTATTGTCGAACTACAACCACCTACTACTGTTACTCATGTGAGAGGTTTTCTGGGACATGCTGGATTTTATAGAAGATCTATAGAGGATTTTTCTAAAATTGCTAAACCTCTTAGTCATTTATTGAAAAAAGAAGCTAAATTTAAATTTAATGAAGATTGTGTTAATGCTTTCAAAATTTTAAAAGAAAAATTAATAACTGCACCTATAATTATTACACCTAATTGGAATAAACCTTTTGAATTAATGTGTGATGCAAGTGATTTTGCAATTGGAGCTGTATTGGGACAAAAATATGAGAAAATTTTCAAAGTTATATATTATGCTAGTAAAACTCTTACTGAAACTCAAAGAAATTACACTACTACTGAAAAAGAGCTTTTAGCTATAATTTATGCGTTTGATAAATTTAGACCTTATCTTCTTGTTACCAAATGCATAGTTCATACTGATCATTCAGCTATTAAATATTTAATGTCAAAAAAAGATGCTAAACCTAGACTGATAAGATGGGTTTTACTTCTACAAGAATTTGATTTTCAAATAGTGGATAGAAAAGGAACTGATAACCAAATTACCGATCATTTATCTAGAATTAAGAATGATATTTTTATTGAAGAAAATATAAATGAGAAATTTCTTGATGAACAGTTATATGTTATTCAAGGATGCCAAACACCTTGGTATGCGGATATAGTTAACTATTTATTTAGCAATATTCTACCTTATGGATTGAATAACAAAAATATTAAGAAATTTAAAAATGATGCTAAATCTTATATTTGGGAAGATCCTCATTTATTTAAATTGGGAAGAGATTCTGTAATTCGAAGATGTGTACCTTATGAAGAAACTTTTGCTATTATTCAAAAATGTCATGATTCCAAATTTGGAGGACACTTTGGAGTAGATAAAACTGCATTTAAAATTTTAAATTCAGGATTTTATTGGCCTACCTTGTTCAAAGATGTGAGACATTATGTTAAAACATGTGATCGATGTCAAAGGATGGGAAATATATCTAGGAAAGATGAAATGCCTTTAAACTATATATTGGAAGTTGAAATTTTTGATATATGGGGTTTAGACTTTATGGGACCATTTGTACCATCATCTGGAAAAATTTATATTTTGTTAGCAGTTGATTATGTTTCAAAGTGGATTGAAGCTGTAGCTTTACCTAACTGTGATTCCAAAAGTGTTTCGAAATTTTTAAAGAAAATGATTTTGTCTAGATTTGGAATGCCTAAAGTGATTATCACAGATGGTGGAAGTCATTTCAGAAATATAAGAATTCAATCATTACTGGAAAAAATTGGAATCAAACATAGAATTGCAACTGCTTATCACCCACAAACAAGTGGAATGGCTGAAGTATCAAACAGAGAAATTAAAAGAATTTTAGAGAAGACTGTTAATCTTAAAAAAACTGATTGGGTTGATAGACTTGATTCTACATTATGGGCTTATTGAACAGCTTATAAGACACCAATCGGAATGTCACCTTACCGATTAGTTTATGGTAAACATTATCACTTACCTGTTGAACTTGAACATAAAGCTTATTGGGCGATAAAGTAGTTTAATTTTGATTTGGATACTGCAGGAGAAAAATGATTATTACAATTAAATGAGATGGATGAAATAAGAAATGAGTCATACGAAAATGCAAAGATTTATAAAGAGAAAATGAAGATATTACATGATAAAAAGATTTCAGGAAAAATATTGGAGCCTGGACAAGAAGTATTATTATTTAATACTCGTTTAAGACATTTTCCGGGAAAATTAAGATCTAAATGGATGGGATCATATATAATTGAGAAAGTATACCATTATGGAGCTGTGGATATTAAAAACCCCAAAAAGAGAAAAATATTTAAAGTTAACTAATTAAGACTGAAGCCTTATTTGGGAGAAATAAAAATGATTTATAAAGAGGCTTACGAGTTGAGTCTACCTGATTAAAAACTTAATTAGGTCGGGCTGACGACTTTAAACCAAGCGCTTTGTGGTAGGCAACCCATTATTATTTTTGTGTGTTTTTACATTTTGAATGTAAGCTTATGCCTCGGTCTTGACTAATTTTATATAACTTCAAAAAATTGGATGCTAACAAGTCTTTATTGAGTTAAGCTAAAGTTTATCTTGAAGTATAAAAAGGAGATCAAGTTAACCTTCATTGTTTTAATTACTGAGTTTATATTGATCTTACCATTCTAATTTACCTATTTTTGAGATCGAAACTTTGAAATTTGACGTTAGGCGAAACGGAGTCGAACATGGTTCCGGCCCATAGGCGCCAAAATCCGGTGCCTAAGCGCCAGAGTAAACTATGTGTCAATGGGTCCATCGCCTAGGCGCCAGATTTGGCGCCTAAGTGCCACAGTTACTGGGTCGTGTAAAAACTGAAAATTTTCAGTTTTTCACACAATTTTCTCCTATAAACTACCCCATATTCATCCCCAATCCCTAAACAACCATAGTTACGACCTTTACACTTCATACTTGAGGAGATAAGAGAAGATTTTGAAGAAATGGAGAGAAGAAATCATGGAGAAGAGGCTAGAGATAAATATTCTAAGGATCCTCAACTTTACTTCAATGGTTTCATTGCTGTTAGTTTGGAGAAGTTTTTGAGTCGTCTAGATAAGTTTGAAGCTAAATTCAAAAGCATTGGAGATCGCCTCCATGAGATGTATCATCAAATTGAGCATCTGGAATGGCAGGCAAAGCTTCAATTCGATCATCTAGCGGCCTATCAAGATGCTCAAGTGGAGATGTATGCAAAGAATAAATGGATCGACGAGAAAATGGCTACGGATTTTCCAAGGGCATTAGTGTTGTTCCCAAGTAGGACAAGTAATCTTCATTGCGACGAAAATGGAAATTTCTAATTTGAAGATTAGATAGTAAATGTGGTTAGATCGAGACTTTATCTAGTGTGTCGTTGTATCGATTTGGTAAATCGATTGTATTGTTTGTGTGTTTGTTTTATTGTTCAATGTGTGTTATATTTGCTTTGAAATTATTTTATTTGATAATCAGTAAGACTTGAATCTTATTATTGTACTTATCTGTATTGTATTGAGCCCGAAATTGAAGATTAAGAATGGAATTAGAAGAGTTTGACTTAAACTTGTATTTAATTGATGGATTTCATTTTTTTTTTTTTAAATTTTTGGAAAATATTTTGGAAGTTAGAAACTTAAGCAATACTCTTATGTGAGTAATTAGAAGTTGAATTTGTGAGTTTTGGTGGAAAATTAATTTTTAAAAATGATTTTTGTGAAAGGCGAGTCTGGGGCCTAGGCGCCAGAATTCGGCGCCTAAGCACCGGTTTGGCCTGCTTCCTGAAAATCAGGATTTAAACCCCGAAAAGCCATGGATGACGCCTAAGCTTCATCCCCTTCCTCATTTTCATGAAAATACACCCCTTAAATCCAACTTGAGGTCAAAACGTCACGTATTTGAGCCCGAAATCACTCGATTTCTTCATCTTAAGGTCAGATCTACCTTCTAATCCATTTATTTTTTATTTCTACCATGGATTTTCCTATTTTTGCCAAAAACCAAAATTTTGGAGAAAATTTTTGATTTTTAGAAATTCACCATGGATTTTCTTAACTCATTTTAAGTTTCTCAAGCTTAAAAGAGATTAGATCTTTGATTCCTTTATTTATTTGTGTTTTCTTTCACGTTTAGATGACACCTAAATCTAAGCGCAGAAAAGCACGAGAAAATTTCAACAGCAGCAAGTTCACCACTGCGGCAGCGCACTTTCGTTATCATGAATTTGCGTCGTCAAGGAAATTTATCTCGGAGCGCAGTTTTTACAATCCTGGAAAGATGATCATGAACACGATCGTTGCACACAACTGGCAGCGATTATGTTATTTCACTGTCGTTGCTGTTATTCCTGTTGTACGAGAGTTTCATGCCAACTTTATGGATGCGGAAGACTACGAAGTCTTCGTTAGAGGTGTCGGAGTTGGATTCACTCCGGAACAGATCAATATTTTCTACGGCCTACCACCTACCGTCGAGTGCTACTATTTTGGTCTATCTCTATCTGAAGGAGATCTGGAGATGATTATTACATATCTGACTGATGGCACTGAGCTTGGAAGATCCAGAATTAAAAACGGGTAAACTTTAAATCTTCTAAGCTGAATGGTATTTCAAAGGCCTAGCACTATTTTATTTCTGCTAGACTACTTCCTTCTAACCACCTTAGTGAAGTTACCAGAGATAGAGCTATTTTGAACTACTGTATTCAGGAGAGGAAACCGATAGATGTTGGCAGCATTATCTATGATTCTGTGGAGTCTATTGCAAGATCTAGCACTTCTGTGGGATTAGGATTCCCATCCTTGATATATTGTTTATGTGTGAGAAATGGAGTTATTGCTGATATTTCAGAGGAGAAGCCGAAGACAACAAAGCCTATTGGGCAGGAGAGTGTTAGTATTTATGATCGTCTTCACGGGAAGAGATCTACTGCTCCTTCTACTTCTGTACCTACTCCAGGTAGAGCTTCTACTTCTAGACCTTCTACTTCTACTGCTGAGCCACCATCTAGTTTATGAGAATCAATGGATGATCAATTTATGGAGCAGCAGAATGAGTTATTTCTAACTCATTGCAGAGTAGATACTATAGACAAGGAGATTGATCATCTATCTGAATATACCCAAAGGAAGAGTGATTATGATGCTGAGTATTCGGAGTCTTTAGTTAGATTCTTGAAGGGTAAGCATGATGTTCAGTTCCCTACTTGTCCTAGATTTTCACCGTATGTTGATCCAAAGGATGTGGAATTTTCTTTTAATGATGACGATGAAGAGGCTACTGATAATGATTAGTAGCTTGATTTACCTCTGGAGATGAGTTGATTCTATTTTTAGTTTATTTCTTGTTTGTTAGTACTGATTAGTTTGTTATTAGTTAGTGTCGATTTGTTTAAAGTAACTTTGTGTGGATTTTTTTAATGTTGAGACTATTTTTAGAGTATCTAGTTTGATATGTATTTAAGACTGAAATATGGATGAATTTTTTTTCATTTTCTATGATAAATGTTTATTTCGTTTTCGACCTACTTGTTTAGTATTCTTATATAGTTATTGATGTTGTTTTGTTTCTGTTATTGTGATTAGTATAGTCGTTTAATTTTGTTAATGATATAAAATTTGAGCCTGCTTACTTTTATATATGCTTCATTATATCAGTAATATTCATAAAAAACATGTGTAGAAGTAAATTTTTCTTTGTAGACTGTTTTTACATACTTATAAAAAAAATTCTTTTTTAAAATTATGCCTTTCTTTCTCTCATACTTTAAAATTTTTCATGATATATCATAACTTAAGTTCGGGGGAAGAGAAAATACATGCAAATTTAAATTTTATTTGTCCTTAAAGTGCTAATATTTTCTCAATAAAATATTAACATAACATAAGAAATGAAAAATCTATTTAAGATCACTTAAGTTTTTAAAATTATAAATAATTTAGTAGACTTATCCAATATTTTAATAACTTTGATTGATATTAAGAATAGAATTATTCAACTTAAAGAAGAGTAAGAATAAGATTTTTTTTTCTATTCATGATAGAGATAATTGAATTTTAGAATTATTAAGAAATCAAGAAGAAATAGGAAAGATGGGAAATGAAGAGCGACTCAGGGAGCTGATCTAGGGTTTTGGGGAAAACGATCTCATCTTGATAGATCGTCTTCTTCTTTAAGGATTTACTCTTCTTTCTTCCTTGTTTTTAGTATCTATGGCTGATTTACTTAATCGACCATCTTTTCTTGATGTTCTTAAGGGTAATATGGAACCCTCTTCGACTTCTACTAATGTTTGTTTGTTTCCTGTTTCATTTCGAGATAACTTCAGTGAAGAAGGATCAGATGGGCTTTTAAAGAAAGTTAGCAAGAGAAATGGTAAACCTGCGTTGTTCTTCAATGAGGAAGAAACTTTGCTTCTTGCAGAACCTTTGAAGTACACCTTGATAGGTAAATTTTCTTTTGCACATCCGAGAATGGAGATTGTCAGAAGATTTTTCACAGATCTAAAGCTTATTGGTAAGTGGAATGTAGGTTTGATAGATGGTAGGCATTTAATGATAAAATAAGAAAATGAAGCTGATTATACTTTGCTTTTTTCAAAAAAAGTGGTTCAGATTGAAAAAGTCTTCATGAAAATTCTTAAATGGACTGTCGATTTTAATCCTAAAGAGGAACCGCCTATAGTTCCTGTCTGGTTTAAATTTCCAGAGTTAAAGCTTCAGTTCTATAATAAAAAAGTTTTGTATTCCATTGGAAACATTTTTGGGTCACCCTTGAAAATAGATATGGCATCAGTTAACTATAATAGACCATCTAATGCACGTATTCTAATTGAAAGAGATGTCACTGCTCCTTTCTTTGATTCAATTTGGTTAGAAGATTCTAGTTCTGGTTACTGGCAGACGGTCGAGATGGAATATGTCCCTCCTTATTGTAATAAGTGTCGTATGTTTGGACATAATTTTATCAATTGTTTTATAGCTCATCCTCATCTTAAGATCAAGAAATTTAATGTTCCTTCTTTACTGAATAATGAGGTTGTTAATCAAAAGGATACTCATGAAAATGTCGTTACAGCTAGATCTTTAAATCAAGAAGATTCTAATAATATTATTATCCCTGATCATAGCTGTTGATCATACACCTCAAAAAAATCTTCCATTGGTTATTACTAATGTGCCTTCTCAGGTGATGCAGGATAAAGTGCAGGATAATCTTGTTTTAAATGAGCTAACTGATATTAATAGGGTGGAAAATGTGCAGAACGTTGATAAGGTCATTGAACAAGTGGAAGAAAGCGTAGTTCCTCCAATCATTTTTAATGATAAGACATTGCAAGATAATGTTGATGAAGAACATGATAATCTTTCATTACGTAGTACTGAACAAGAAGAGGAATGGATGGTTCAGAAATCATCTCGACGGAGAAAGTTTAAAGGTAATCGTGAATTAAATGCTATCATTTCGAGGTCGGCATAGATCCTATTCCAGTAAGAATCTTGATCTTAATATTGGTTGTACTACTTCTAGAATAACTAGGAGTAGGAAAGAACTCGAAGATGAACTTTAATACATTGATTTGGAATGTTAGAGGCATTGCTAAAAGTGATGCTTCTATTAGACTTAGGAATTTAATTCGTAAATTTCATCTTTCTTTTTTTGGCATCTTGGAACCTTTAGTGAATCCTATTAATAATAATAAATATGTGCAAAATATAGGATTTTTTAATTATGTTGCTAATATTAATAATAAAATTTGGTTTCTTTGGAAGGAGTTTATTAAGGTTGATGTGATTATTAATCATAATCAACTTTTACATGTGCTTATTAGTTATCAGGATGTTTCTTTTCGGATGTCTATAGTTTATGCTTGTCTGTACTAAATATGATAGAATTGAATTATGGAATCTTCTTAATACTATAGGACCTTTAGATATTCCTTGGTTGGTTGGAGGGGATTTCAATGTCATAACGGTCTGTTGATGAAAAAAAGGAGGCTTACCTCCTAATCTTAATATTATGTCTGGATTTAATCAAGCAATTTCAAACGCTGAGCTTTTTGATTTGGGTTTTTCTGGTTCTAAATTTACCTGGAATCGGGGTAGTTTTTTTGAAAGACTGGACAGGTTTTTTGCTAATGCGTCTTGGTGTCATATTTTTACTAATTATGGTATTCAACATCTGGCTTTTAATGCATCTGATCATACTCCTATTTTGTTAAAGATTGTTAATAAACTTTTTAAAAGAAATTATCGGTTTAGGTTTCTTAATATGTGGATGCAGCATTCTAATTTTATTCAATGTGTTAAAGATAATTGGATCATTGCTAATCATAGTTTAAATATCAGTCATTCGGTATTAAATTATGGTTATTGCATAAAAATCTTGCTAAGAGTCTCAGAATTTGGAACTGGAAGGTTTTTGGTCATCTTGAAAGAATTGTTGCTTCTGCTGAAGGTAAGGTTAAGGATATGGAAGAATTGTATATTCAAAATTTAATTAGTTATGAGTCGCTTTATCAAGCACAGGAAGATCTTACCAAAGCTATTAATATGGAGGAATCTTTCTATGCTAATAAAGTCGCTAAAATTAATTTCTTGGATGGTGATAGAATACTCGCCTTTTATCATGCTTGTATCAAGAATAGAAGAAAGATTAATTTAATTACTAATATTAAAGGTATGGATGGGAATTGGTTAACTCGATGAAAACAGTATTATAAATGATGGTATTAATTTCTTTTCTGATTTATTTAAAGATGATGGTTCTGTTTTAGAACCTATTGATTATTCTGTTTTTAATTTGCTGGATAATCAGCTGAGTCTTACTAATCTTACTTTTATTCCTTCTAAGGAAGAGATTAAATCTGCTTTAGATGGTATGGAGGATGGTAAGATGGCTGGTCCTGATGGTTTTAATGCTGAATTTTATAAGCACTGTTGGCATATTGTTAATATTGATGTTATTAATGTTATTCAGGATTTTTTTCACGGTGTTGATTTACCAAAGTATTTTAAATGCTCTAATATAATCTTAATTCCTAAAGATAATGGTAGTAAGACTTGGGACTCTTTTAGACCTATTAGTATTACAACTGTTATTTCTAAGATTATATCTAAGATTATTGTTAATAGGATTCAACCTATTGTTGACAAAATTATTTCTTTAAATCAAGTGGCTTCCATGAAAGGTAGATGTATTGGTGATCATGCTTTAGCTAGTTCGGGAGCTTCTTTTTGATATTGATAAGAGTAAAAGGGATGGAAATTTAGTTTTTAAACTTGATATTAAGAAGGCTTTTGATACCTTGAGATGGGATTTTTTGTTAAATATTTTAAAGGCTTATGGTTTTCAAGTTGAATTACGTGAGCTTATCTTTAGAATTCGAAGAATAATTATTATTCTTTAATGATTAATGGCAAATCTCAAGGTCATTTTAAGGCTACTAAAGGTATAAAACATGGAGATCCTCTTTCTCCTTATCTTTTTATTCTTGCTTTTGAGTATTTATCCAGGAAGATTAATAAGCTTTATGAGGAGAATATCTCTATCAATTATAAACATAAGGGTAACATCAGCATCTCGTATTTATGTTATGCAGATGATCTTATTCTATTTTTGAATTCTAATAAAAGATCTGTTAAAAATGTTTGGAGCATTATTTGTCATTTTCAGAAAGTTTCTAGTTTAGTATTTAATAAAAGAAAATGTTATTTTTATGGTTCTAAACATATGTCCAATGAGAAAGCTCAATGGATTTCTGAATATACGGATTGTAATAAAGCTAATTTGCCTATCAAATATTTGGGTTTCATTCTTGATAAGAAACCTAAAAGAGTCATTTTATTTGAAGAATTATTGGATAAAAATAGGAGTAAGCTGCATTCTTGGGAAAATAAATTCCTCTCTTTTAGTGGTCGTATTACTCTTCTGAAGAGTGTTCTTACCTCTTTACCTCTTTATTCTATGCAAGTCATGAATATGTTGAATTCAATTGTTAAAAAACTTGAGACTATTTTTAATAGCTTTTTGTGGGATGGTTGTGGTAAAAAGAAAATTCATTGGAAAAGTTGGAAGAAACTTTGTAAACCAACCTCTTGTGGAGGTTTGGGTTTTCGTAGTTTAGATGATTCGATTCATTTTACTTTTATGAAGCTTTGGTATCATTTCAGGCAAAATAATTCTATTTGGGCTGATCTTCTTAAAGCTAAATATTGTGGTCATAATCATCCTATGGCAGTGACTGCTAATAGAAATGATTCATTCATTTGGAAGGAGATGATTAAAGCTTCTCATAGTGCTGAAAATATGATGTGTTGGGACATTGGGTATGGGGACATTTCTTTTTGGTATGATGATTGGACTACTTTTGGTCCTCTTGCAAATATTTATGGTGGTCCTCAGGATATAAATCTTAAGGTAAATGATATGTGGGATAATTTGGATTGGAATGTTTTTAAATTACGGGAGATGGTTAAGTATGATGTTGCTTTTATATCCCATGTGCTTATTTTAGCTACTCAGAAAGATTTTCCAAAAATTAAAACTAATATTGGTGAGTCTATTACCAAAACTTTTGCTTGCTAAGCAAACTTATTCTGTTGGGTTAGATTTGTCTTGGTCCTGAAATTCTTGGCTTAAACCTTCAATCTCGTTTTTTACATGGAGGTTATTGCATAATTGTATCCCTGTTGATGATATTCTCAAACTCAAGGGTTTGAAAATTGTTTCTATTTGTTGTTTATGTAAGAGTAATGAGGAATCCATGATGCATACTTTTTGGAATTGTAGTTTGGTTTCGAAAGTTTGGAAGAATATTTATATCTTATGTGGTAGGAATGACTTTAATGGAAGTTTTACTTCTGTTTTTGATATTTATAGAGATTGGAATAATAAAGGTCACCCTTTTTTAAGTATTATTCCATCTATAACTTTGTGGTATATCTGGTTAGCTAGAAATGATGCTAAATTTAATGATAGGATATTTTAACAGTATGAAGATGACTTATCAAATTTATCATTATATTGTTAGAAACTTAACTTTTAATTATTTTAAGCCCAGTTTTAATTATTTTATCTTCTCGATTGTTTTGAGTTTAAATATCAGATTGCAGGTAAAATATAGTGAAAGGATTAAATGGATTAAGCCATCCATTTCTTTTATTAAATTTAATACGGATGGGGCTTACTTAGTATCGAGAGTCTGGTATAGGTGGTTTATGTAGAGATTGGAATGCGGTTGTTTTAATTTGGTTTACGGCACTCGCTCGTTGTTAGATCCCTATAGAAGTCGAGATTCGAGGCAATTATTTTTGCTCGCTTATAGCTAAAAGAAAGGGATGGAATAATATCATTATGGAAATGGATTCTTTATGTTTATATAATATATGTTGCAATAATCTTGTTTGCCATTGGAGTACTTTAATACAGAGTTAAAAGATTAAGCAACTTATAGTTGATCTCAATGTTACATGGACTTTTACTAGAAGAGAAGCTATATGAGCTGCTGATTGGATGGCAAAGCCGGGAATGCGATTGACAAAACCGGTGATCTCGAATCTTTTACCTGGAGCTCTTATACCGTTTGTTTGTCAGGATTCAATTTCTTAACTCTTGGTCTTTTATTTTTGTTTTGTCGTTGATTTTTTTTCTTGTTTCTGTGTCTTGTCTGTGTTTTGGTTTTGTTGGGTGTGTGAGTTGTATTTGTTTTCTTTTATTTGGAGAGAGATCCTTATATTCCTTTTTTCTTGTGTGAGTTGTAGTGTGGGTTTAGATAGGAAAACTCTCCCGGTTTTGTACTTTTTATTTTTTATTAATGAATTGGGAGCTATAGACTCCTTTTAATAAAAAAAAAAGAAATCAAGAATTATAACTTGAAAAAGAAAAAGATTGAAAGTCTTTTTTTAAAACTATTCATGTTTTTAAGTGAAAATGTATAAGTTTGAAAATATAAGTTAAGGATAGTGAAGTTCAAAACCATTAACAGGCTATCCAGATATAGTAATCCTCACTGTGAAAAAAAAAGAGAGAAGAAGTGAGGAGAAGCTTGAGGAGATGCCTAATAAAAAATTGGCTTCACTTAAATTACCTTATAAAAAGAAAACTAATTACATATTTTACTTAATTTTTATGCATGTATCTTTATTAGAAAAGATTTTCATGAAGATCTTTTTATTGTAAATAATTTATGTAATCTTAATATAATAAACTACAATTATTTTTGAAATGAATGAAAAATTTTTTGAAGTCTTACAATTTGGTAGTTAAATATTCTTTAAATTCTTAAAATTAAACTTAGTTAGTGAAATTTGGTTAATGATTTACTAAAGCCTTTATAAAATCAAAAATTACGAGGAATCTTAAATATTTACCTTTATTCCAAATGTTATACATTTTATATAGTAAAAAGCGTTACTTGAGAACAAGTAATGTTTATGTTTGGGGGATTTTGATCCATGAAAAAAATACCGGTTTTTATGCCTTGATTTTTATCAAATTTTTAAGGATATTATGCTTTAATGAAAGGTATTTAATGTTTTTGGATGTAGGTGATGCAAAAATGTTCAAAAAGGAAAAAAAGATGAAAAAGAATGAAAAAGGAGCTAAAATGAGCAAAAATGGAGCTAAAACGCAAAATTACCAAAATAATGAGCCTGACGCCTAGGCGTGAGAATCCGGTGCCTAAGCGCCAACTCGATACCAAATTTGTGACGATTTTTGTAACTACTTTGGACGGTTATTTTGACGGTTAGAGCGGTTATTGGACCATCTAAAAGATTGACAATTATTCCTGGATTATAGGACATGTGATACATTGTATTTAGATGCTTGGAAACGGTTTGGATCGCGAAGAGGTGCGATCCAAAGTGAAGAGGTGCGAAGAACTGGACGCGGAGTTCGGTGCCTAGGCTCCAGACACACTTTCTAGAAGATTCATTGAACTTGGACACATTTTTAAGAGGTGCCTTAGGCAACCCTTGAAACCTATAAATAGGAGGCTATTCCTACAAAGAAAAACGCCCACCCCAAGTAGCCCAATAAGAAATCCAAAAATTAGAGAAATAATTTTAAGGGCCATACTTTTAGTTTACTTTCCTTCATAAATTAGTGAGTTTATTTTGTTTAGATTTTGTATTGAGAGTTTGGAAGAGTTGGTGCTTTTGAAGTCTATTTTGCTTTGGAGTCAGTAGGAATCAGAGGTTCAGTTGGAGAAACACTTGAGATAAGTATTTGTAATTTTATTCAAAGTTTTATGTTTTGTTATTTAGATTCAATGTGTTCTGAGTAGTTACTTTACTTTCTCCTTTCAATTATGAAAAGATAAATAAAATAATCTAAAATTCGTTGGAGAATTAGAAACTAAAATATGTTTTAAATATTGTGATGATATTAATACCGGATCTTAATTTACTATTTAAATTGGCCATTTAAATTGTTAAAATCTGTTGAAGAGTTTTGAGACCTAGAAGGAGATGAACTATTAACTAGTAGATATCACATGAATCCTTCGGTAATCAAAGGCCTTGTGCGGGGTATCAAGGTGAAGAGCAACTAAATAGGAAAATATTATTCAACGGGCGAAGAATTGATAAGTTTTTATAGTGACAGACTAAATTCTTGTAATTTGGTTTATAGAGAGGGAACAGGTCACTAGTAGGACCGACCATAGCCACCCTTGGCATCTAGTATTGTGAGCCTAGATTAACCCATTCTACTAACAATACATCCAGACCTGATCTATAGAATAGCCAATGTTCTTTATACTATCGAGCGAAGGTAAGGAATATGACTGCTTCTATTTGGCACAATACCATAAATTTATATTCTCCACGAATATTATATTTTCTAAAAGTCTTGGATTAATTGAAAGGAAGAAAGTTGTTTGCTTATTATTTTTTACATCACTCATTATTTAAGTACTGCTTTAATTCTGCTTTTAGTAAATTAAATATTAAATTTAAAACTTTAAAAGAAATACATAAAAATAAAATTTAAATATTTAAAAATTTATAAACCTTCTCGTGGGATCGATACTGGGGTCTTTATTTAAAGCCCTATATTACTTGAAACGATACGTATACTTGCGTAGTACCTCTAGTGTGTAAAATATTTTCCATAAAATTATATTTATATACACTAGCCACTATTATTATTTGGGTCAAAGTATTGACTATAACATATTTTTGAGAGCATAAATTACTACGTTGTTCGCGGATTGAGGTCATCGGTCATCATCGAGGGCCAGTAGTACCTAGTCTTTTAATCTTCATTTTCATTTTCGGACCCGACTGATGAGCACCACAAAGTCGTGAATGTACCTTTTTAACAATTTCATGAGTCTCAGACCCGTTCAGGCACCTTAGCCACATTTCATCGAAAGACCTTCTGTATAACGTATTGTTTACTAATGCGTATCACAATGCTCTTTTCTTGATTTGATGGGCTACTGACTTATCGTCCAGTAGGTTTCCTGTATGTAGGTAGTCTATTAATGGTCACCGCCAATCTTCTATAGTTTCTGTCACTGCGGCAACTGATTCTTCTTCTTTTTCTGATTGGTGCATTGCATCCATGTCGAGCTGTGAGAGGATCTATCGTCCCTGAACTGACATTTCAACTGACTCATCCTGTAAGCAGGCAAACTCTTTTGTGAGGTGGGCTAATGCATCTCCAAGAGCATTTTCTCTTCTGGGAATTTTGTAGATCGTTACATTCGCAATCTACTTTAACAGTTTCATCGCATACTGAAAGTATTGCTCGAGTCTTGGTTTTAGAATTCTGTACTGTCCTACGACCTGTTAAATGATCAACTAAGAATCTCTGTAGATGTTGATGTCCGTTATCCTCATCTGAATGGTTATCTCCAGTCCGGTTATAAGGGCTTCATATTCTGCTTCATTTTTTGTACACGGTTCTGTCAAATGGTAGGAATACCTTAACATCTACGCTCTGGTGTTATAAAGATTAGTCTGATTCCTGCCTTACCGGGCACTATCATTTGCAATTCTTTGTTATTCTGTGTTGATGATGCTCCGTCAAAGTACAATTCCCAACGTTGATCATCGGGGTCTTCTAAGCTCATTATCTACTCGTCGAGCAAGTTGTCATTGAGAGGCGATTCTGCCGATAAAGGGTGTGCTCCGAGAAAGTCTGCTAGGACTTGTCCCTTTACGGCACGAAGAGGAACGAAAGCTATATCGAATTGCAATAGTATCATCGACCACCTGGCAAGTCTGTCGAAAAGCATCGGTCGGGTCATCAAGTATTGCAATGGATTAACTTTCGAGATAAGGTTGACCTTATGACAGAGCATGTAATGTCTGAGCTTTTGTGCAGCGAAGATCAGGGCCAAACAATGCTTCTCAATAGGTGGATACTTTACCTCCGTCAGAATTAGACGGAGAAATAAGTAGTAGAGGGAATTTTCTTTCCCCTCTTCATTGACTTAGGCTAGCAAGGCTCCAAGGGAGTCGTCTAAAGCCACGGTATAAAGTATCGAAGGTCTACCCGAGACTGGGGCTGCTAAGACAGGAGGTGTCATTATATACTGCTTAATGTCCTTGAAGGCCCGCTGGCATTTTTCTTCCTAAACGAATTTGGCATCCTTTTTAACCAATGTCGAGATGGGATGACACCTTCCTGACAAATTTGAGATAATGCGTCGAAGATATGCCAATTTTCCTTAAAAGGATCGTAATTTTTTGAAAGTTTTGGGAGGTGGCATTTCTAAGATAGCTTTAATATTTTCCAGATCGATTTCAATTCCGCGATGTCGGATAACAAATCCTAAGAATTTCCCGGAGGTAACGCCGAAGTCGCATTTCAAGGGATTCATTTTAAGGTTAAATTACCTTAACCGCTCGAAAACAATTCTCAAATCATACAGGTGATCTTCCTTCAGTTTGCTCTTGATGACCACATCATCCACGTAGCACTCGACTTGGTTGTGAATGAGATCATCAAAAATACTCTTCATTGCTCTTTGGTAAGTTGCTCCTGCATTCCTCAATCCGAAGGGCATTACTGTGTAGCAGTATATTCCAATTGGCATTCTGAAGGCCGTGAGCTTTTCATCTTCCGGTGCCATCTTTATCTGATTGTATCCTGATGATCCATCAATGAAAGAGAAGACTTCATGTGTCAAAGCGATGTCGATCATCAATTCTGGAATTGGTAACGGGAACTCATCTTTTGGACATGCTTTGTTCAAATCCCTAAAATCCAAGCAAATTTTGATCTGTCTGTTCTTGTTTCTGACTGGTACCACATTGGCTAACCAAGTTGGGTATTGTTCTTCACGGACGCATTTAGCGTATATTAGCTTCTTAACTTCAGCTATTACTTGTTGTTCAATCTCTACACGCATTCTTCTGGGAGATTGTCTGACTGGAACGGCAGTGTGATCTACTCCTAGCTTGTGAACTGCAACTTCTGGAGCTAATCCTGGCATTTCATCATAACTCCAAGTAAAACAATCCTTGAATTCCGTTAATAGCTTGATCGTTTCTTTGGAGTCTTCTTTATTGAGTAAGGAGCTAACAAAGGTTGGCCTAGGCTCTTCTCTAGTACCTAAGTTAACTTCCATTAACTCATCTATTATAGATTTAATTTCTTCTTCAAATTCTAGTGGGGCGTCTCCGACCGATAGATCCTCAAGATCATCTAAATCTTCCAAGCAGTCTTCATTAGGCTCGCAAGTGACAACCAAGTAAAATCCCGTATCATCAACTGATCCTACCATGCCGAATCCAAGACCATACATTGAATTGGGAGGTCGACTGGCATTATTCCATAATTTTTCAAAGTGTTGTGATTGACCTTTTGACTACTATTTAGGTAAGACGCCACGTTGGATTAAATTCTGAACACAGGGAGAGTACCACTCAAAAGGCAATTCCATTAATTCAGATGAAGCAACATCTTCAAATTGTACATCATTTTCAATTTTGGAAGAAGAAGCACCACGGTAAAACTTGATCAGCTTAGCACCGCCACCATGCACTTCTTTGACCACCATACCCTCGACCTTATTAGAATAGATCGGGGTTAGGGTCATAGTATGCACATAGTGGTTAATTTTCTCGTACATTGATTTGTATTCTTCGTTCTTTTCGTTTTCGAGAGAGATCTTAAAGTGGGGTTTCTTTTTATTTATCTTCATTACTTCTTTCTTGGTTTCTTCTTCTTCAGAACTGTTCTCCTAATCAACATCGATGACCGATTTCTTTTGTTCAACTGTTCCACCGTTTCATCCTCGACCTCGTCCCCGGCCTCGACCTCGAGTGCGAGTTCTGGAGAAACCTTCACCATCCCACCGTAAGGGAGTGGTGAGTAACTGTTGAACTAGATTTTTAGGTTCTTCATCGTCTCGAACTTCTTTTGCTTCATTTGGTATGGTATTTTTGGAGAAGATTGTCATTTTTGGAGGCGCGTAGTAAGCTGTATCTTTGTGAATTCCAATTTCATGCACGGAGAACGGTTGCAAATCACCTTTGATACACTGTTCTCTTCCTTCATAATATTTTATGCACTGGTGCAGAGACGTCGGTACCATCCAGTTCTCATGGATCCACAGCCGACCCAGTAGAGCCTTGAATGATGTCTTAGAATCAATTATGTGGAGTTTTACAGTTGTCTTTGCCAAATCGCCAGTTTTTATTAATAGTATTATCGATCCAAGAGCTCTTTCTCCTTTCTGATTGAAGCCCCTTAAAAACATTTTGTCTACTTCGAGGTCGCGAGCATCTATTTCCAACTATGCTAACGTCTGAAGGTTCATTATGTTGATTGATGCTCCCGGATCAACTAGCACCCTGGAGAGCGTAAATTTTTTTATGGTGATTTAAATGTACAACGATCTATTGTGATCAGCTGTTCCAAGTAGCAGATCATTGTTCGTGAAGGTAACACCGCGCTGCTCTCTTAACGAGCAAACCTGGTCTAAGGAATTACCGGCCATTTGAGCTAAACAAATTTTTTGATCAATTAAAGCCTTGATAAGAGTTTCCCTCATCTCCTTTGGCAGGATCAGAGTGTCGTAGAAGCTTAGTTTGGCTGGTAGCTTCCTAAGATGGGCTAGCACGTTATAATCCACTTTATTACAAAGCTCTTCAGTCTCTTCCCAAATGGGCAATTCCTCTGCTGTGGTTGGCTCTTCCTGAGCTACCACCTGCTTTCCTTTATCCTTTAGACCCATTCTTGGGGGTAGAAATTTTTCGCTTCTTAAATTGACTTCTGTTATCTCTTCTTCATCTAGTGCTGGATTAGTCGGTGTCTCCTCTTGAATCGGAATGACTGGCTCTTCTGGAGTTGCTTCGGAATCTGATAACTCCAAACCTATCGCAATTGGAGCTCCTCAGAATTCACAAATGGACTCATCACTCATTGAGCTTTCATAGACATCCTTGTGAACGTCATCTCCTTTGTCACGGTCTTCGAGGTTTTGTATGATTTGAGAATTGTTATTTGTATTGAAATCGATATTTGGATTAGGTTGGTTGTCGTTAGTTACGTAATGGTTAGAAACAGTCAAAACGTAGCCAACACCAAAACTCGCATCATTATAAGGTCCCGCCAGAGCGAGCAAATAATCATACAGAGTCAGAGGTCCGAGGGATTTCTCCTCCGAATCAGAAACAACCATCCTAGGATAAGCAGCCCCTAGTCTACCCTTTGGAGCCTCGGTCTTCTCTTCTTCCACGATCTTCTCCTCATTCGAGGGCGGTTATTAAATAGCAAGCGATAGTGCCAGCTTGGCAGGTTTCAAACTCTGAGTTGAAGCGCACACCGAAGTGGTCTGGATGTGATCCAAAGTTTTCTTCGAAGACTTTATCCAGACAGTACTCCATCCATCGTTGGTCGCGTAAGGGTCTATCGGAATAATAGGATTCGTTGAAATAACATTAACGGAACCTCCTTTTTGGGGCTCCTTCATGTATTCTTTCGGGATAATTGTGTTTCCTTTCCGGAGGTTATCCTCGAGCCAATTCTTGAAGGTGAAGCAGTCTTCTATCTTGTGTCCGAACATCCAATGGTAGGGACAGTAGTTCGGATGATCTTTCTTGTCAACTTCCTCTGGCTTTCTGGGCTCTGGTAGTTTAAAGTCAGGCGTCTTCATCAAACTGCGAAACATCTTAGCTACTTCCTCAGTCTTGAAGGTTTATTTCTTATTCAGAAGTTCCTTCAGGGAACGTGGCGGACGAGGCGGCGGTTGTTCATGCTGCCATGATTGATAGCTCGGTCGAGGCTGTTGATAGTTCTGTTGAGGTTGTTGGTAAGCCCGATGTCGTGGTTGATAACTTAACTGCGGCTGCTCTGGCTGTATCTGCACTGGCTGCTTACCTTTATCTACTGCCGTGACGATCCCGGATTTATTTTCAAAAGCCTTTACGGGCTTCTGCTTATCAGTCTTGTCAACAAAACTTAGCTGTTTTGCCTCCTCTTGCAAGCTCCCAGCCTTGCTAAGAAACTTCTCTAAAGTCTTAATTGTGAATCCTTTGAGGAGAAGTGTTGTCGGGCCATGGATACTTTTCAATAGGATACCGAATGCATGCTGTTCCTAAAGATGTGGTTCACACTTCATGCTTAAACTCCTCCATAGAAGTATGTAATCCACTAAAGTTTTGTTCGGTTTCTGTTGCTCCACCTCTAGATCACTGATAGTGATGTGGTGCTGAGCCCCGGCAAACCGCTTAATGAAGAGGTTTTCCAATTCTGCAAAGGTCTTGACTGAACTATTTGGCAATTCAGCATACCAATCGAAGGCAATCCCTGATAAACTGCTGACGAACTGATGAAAGAGCAAGGCGTCGCTCCCACCGGCATTGCAGCACTAGCACGAAAATGTGTGACATGTTGTCGGTGTTTTCCCGTACCATCGAAAGTCTTTAACAAAAGTGGTACAAAGCCCTTCGGGTATTGGACTGCATCAAACTCCTCAAGGTAAGGTCTACCTATCTGAATAGATGCTCCAATCTTAGACTGGGCTAAGGCTTCTCGCACCTGCTGTTCCACAGTGTTCTTCATATCCTTTTCGAGAATCATTCTTTGCACAGAATCCTTCTTTGGCTGTTCATCTTCGTTGACGGATGCAATTTCTTTTCCTCCATCGGCAATGTGAGTGATCTCTGGGGGTGTTTCCTTTTGAGGTTGAAGCTGACTCTGGAGAGTGGCTAAGGTAGCCGCCATCTCCTCCATCCTCTCTGCCATCTGAGAAATCGTGTCATCCTTTTCTTAAAGACGCGCTCTCATTGCTTCTGGTTCATCTCTTTCTAAAGTTGATGGAGCTCCCTGCAGAGCTGATGACGCTCGGGTCTCGACCATGTTGATCTCAGCACATTCTTCATACATGAATTCTGACGAATCCACTTCATTTCACAGTTCTTCTCCTCTTTCCTTGCCAACCGTCGGATGTTCGTCCTTAGCTTTCCTATAGCATCCTCAAGTGGTCTTTTCCAAACGGTCTCACGATTATCAGGATATGACTGTTGAACTTTTTTTCCAGGAGTTTCCTTTAATGCAGTAGCGCTTTCTTCAGATTCGGGCTCTCCGACGAGAATCCTCTTCCCAGAGCATTCTGTCAGAATCTGTTCAGCAATAATAGGTTGCCACACCATCCTTCTTACAGTAGAAGGCCTAGGACTAGATAGTTTGTCGGCTTTACGTCGGTAGGTGGTGTCCTCCCTAATATGGTGACCTGATACAACAACAGGTGAACTTCTCTCGCTAGCTCGCACTTTCTTCCTTGGCCTCTCTGGAGTAGTGACAGGGTCTACTCATGGTCCGAGGTGGGATCTAGCTGGTACTCGTCCCATTCTTCTTAGAATTTCTGACACGGGAAACCTTCCTTCTTAGCTAATTTCTCTACTACTGCTCGCAAACGGGTAAGCGGTGTAGTCTTAATCTCTTTCTTCTTATAATCGCTGTAGTATGCAGGTCGGGGTAACGCAGCGGCGATCCTTCGAGCATCTTCTTCATCGGATGCAGCAGAGAGAGGGTGAAACCTACTCCCTCCTAACAGCGGTGAGATCTCAGGCAGTTCTTCTTCTTCCTCAGGAATCTCTTCCAGAAAAGCAACTTCAGCAGCCTTGGACTTTTTTATCTCGGCGATCTTTCTGCTCCTATTTCTTCTTTGAGTCTGGGTTAAGGGTGTAACTTTAGAGCTGGACCCTATCTCAAAGACAGACGGTATTGCAGCAAAATCTGAACCCACCACGGTAACAGGCTCATCAGTGACTTGGACTTCTTTTCCTTTCAGTTTGGCGGGAGCCGGGGTAGGTGCAGTAATGACCAGACCGGTGGAGTTGAGATGATAGTTCTGAGGGTAGTAACTAACCTCTTATGAACAGCAGTGTTTCGTTCAGTTGGGACCCTTTGCAGGGGAGGAAACTCTTGAGTCGACTTCAGGTTGAACTCAATTATGGCTCTTCCATTTCTGGTACTTTGTTCATTAGCGCGAAAAGAGTAACATCGGCGAACTTAATGTCCGTATTGTCGAACCCTTGTCCAAAATGAATGACCGCATCGTTAGGTAGCTCCTCCTTGTATACAGCTAAGTCTATTCCATTGGTGAAGGAGAAAATCAGCTTCGGTACAGATATTTTCTGCAGGGTAGATTCCAAGCGTCAGTTCCAAATTATGCTTTCTTTGGTCGGGATGAAAAGGAGAGGAGTTTCTCTAAACGAGTCCGAACACATTTCCATTTATCTTTTCATTTTCTTTATAAAGTATTTCAGACTCTTATTTTTTATTTATGTATTTGTGGTTTAACAGAAAGTTCATTTATTAAAGGGTTTATTTATTAGAAGGTTTGTTCATTAAGAATGAAATATATTAAAAGGGTAAAGGTTAAAGGAAAGATATGGGACCCAATCCAGAAACCGAAAAGGAAGATAGAATCTCACAAGACTTCTCGACCCAAGGAACCGCTCCTAAGCTAACACCTATTGGGGGTCGACCGCACCACTTTGAGGAGGTAACAAAAGGAGGATTTCTGAACCTCTCTGTTTAGAGGAGTCTAAACAGTGGCTCCAAAATCCAAGAGAGTTGACTATACCCGTTCAAGACAGAAATGAACATGGTATTTTAACGGAAAGAATGATAGTTTGATCCACTAGGGACACGGACTCACTACCGATTTATGAAAGCAAAACCATCTGATCACGATGGAGAGAGGAACTAGTTCCAACGGAGTCGCCAGAAATTGTCGACATATTTTTAGGTTGAGTTTTTGAAAAAAGGGTCGCCTACAGAAGTTGTCGGCAAATTTTAGATTTTAAATTTAATTTAAATATATATAATTTGAAAATTAGCATTTGATTTTGAAAATAATTTTACGTTTGAAAATTTTAAGATATGAAATCAAATCGATCTCACATCCCAAATAGTTTATATAAACGAGCGCTGCATCACAAACCGTGTATTTATTCTGAGGAATAAACACACTGCTTGATGATGGGGCTCGATTAAATAAACTAAAAGATTTGTGACATCTGTTTGGTCTGCGAACCAATTTTATAAGCTGACAAGTTCCCCGCTTAATATAAAGGAATTAAGCGAGGGTTTATTTTACTCGGGTTCTTAAAGTTCCCTATAAGGGCAATCCCCTATAGTTAATTACATCTTAAATGACGGGAATCATTTAAGAAAACTATCGATAATGATCAGTGGTTTTGCTCTCAAGAATTTCAAAGTTTGAGGTTTCAAAAGACTGAATTTTGGAATTTCAAAAGGGATTAGCTCAAATTCAGAACAGTTTATTTCAGGAAAACAAAGGAAAAGAAGTAGAGGATGTCATAGACCCGAAATGAACTTCAGTGACTTCCCAACTATCCTATGGTTTAGCTTCAATTTGAGAGTTTATTTAATGTTTCAATCTTGCCAATTTTAGTTAATTAGGACTTATATTTATTTGACATAATCATATAAATAGCCTCGAAGATGTGAGGGTTTATGTCGTACCAAACGACTACCTCGGATTCCTAAGACCGGTTAGGGCTGAATTTGCATAATATGATTTTGCAAATGCCTAACAAAAAGTTGAGGATTTATGTTGCACTAGGCAGACTACCTCGAAATCCTACGGGTATGTTTTTTAGACAAAAGAATGGTTTTGCTGAAGTAGACACAAGTTTTCCTGACGACGATGGTCGTGCTGCCCACCGTGCTCCAAGCTCCTTGTTGTTGCAGAGGTTTGGTTTTAGAAAGTGACAATCAAGAGATGAGAGAAGTGTTTTGGTTTAGAAGAGTTGAAAATTGAGATGGCTTAGTATTTTAATTAAAGCAAATCTTAAAGTTGATTAAGCAAAATCGATTAAGATCCCACGGTTCCGTCATCCCGGCACTGCTATTTTCTTCGGATTCACTTAGTCCAAATGAATTTGCTAAACTCAACAAAATGAGTTCCACACTTTCTTTTAGACTGTGGGAAATCTCGTTAGTAAAATGTGGGTTACATCATCTGAGGGATTCCCGATCATCCAACGAGACGTTTTAATTTTAGTTGTAAAGGCAGTTTTATTTCGTTGGTGATTAAATTTTGAGTTGTTTAATGACCCACAATTTTATATTATGATATTTTTAATTTAATTGCAACGACGCCAAAAACTTGACCCCGCTATATTATATGTATAGAATTGTAATTGTTAATGTTGTGGATGCTACGCAAGTATACGTATCGTATCGAAGTAATACGGGGCTCTAGTGGAGTCCTGGTTATCGATCCCACGGGGAAATAGAAAATTAAATAACAACTAATTTTAAAATAATAATAATAATAATTTTAAAATAGTATACGAAAATTTGGAATTCTAAATTTAAGCGCAATAAAGTAAACTAAGTATTTTAATTAGGTAACTCTAACTAAGTAGAAAATTAATACGTATTGAAAGTGCGGAAATTAAACTAATTGCTAAATAAGTCTTAACTATTCGGAAAAAGTATCTTTCCCTTTGTTTAGAAATTTAAGTGATTGATGAATTTAAATAGATAATTTTAAGGTATTGTGACAAATAGGAGCATTCCTATTCTTTACCCTTTGGTCCGAGTGTAAAGAATATTGACTAATCCTATGTTTGATTACTGAATCTGCGGCTAGTCTGGGAGGATACCGACTGCCACTTCAGAGCTCCCACGTTCCCCTCGCCTGAGGGCTAACATCTACACTTCAGCTCTCAAACAATAGGACCGAATTGAATATTTTAGTCTGTCACACTAAAATGCTCGATTCTACGCCCAGTGATATTATTTCCCTATTTATTTGCACCTTCCTTCCAAGGCTTTTGAATTCCCGAATATCGGATGTAATTTTTACTATAGTTGATATTCAACATATTTTAACTAATCAAATGGCCAGTTTGAAAGTAAATTAAGTTTTAAGTAAAAATTATCACAATTTATTAATATATATAAAAGTACTTCTATTTTTAGTTCATCAAGTCACTTAATTTCATAAACAGGGAGAAAGATTAATAAACTACTCAGAATGCATGGGAACTAAACTAAGCATGGATTTCATTTAAAGTTAAAAACAATAAATACAAATACTTGATTTATCCCTGACGGACTCTTCGTAGTTCCTTTGACTCTTCCTTCCAGTACAGCACGACTCACTAATTACTCACTAAACTCACTCAAGACACAATTTGACACACAAAACTGCACTTAAAGACTAAAATAACACACTTAGAACACACAAAGACACTTAAAAGACTGATTTTCGGCCTCTATATATAGAGGTAGGCAAAGGTCCAAGAGGTGTGTAAGCATCTCTTCAAAAGGTGTCTAGGTTCAATGTATTTGCGCCATTTGAACTATCTCGCCGTCGGCGACGAACTACCTCGCTGTCGGCGAGGCTTCTAGATGGTCTTTGAATTGCGCTATCTCGCTGTCGGCGAGCTCGGGCTCGCTGTCAGCGAGACAGTTATAAATCCTTCAGAATTTTCTTCCTCGTACCCTCGCCGTCGGCGGGCTCGATCTCGTCGTCGGCGACTCAGAACAAATTGCATTATTTTCTTCCTTTTTGCTCCAAATCCGTTCCTTTTTATGATTTTTGCTTTTATCACCTAAATTCTCCATTCCTGTAACAAAATAAAGAAAATACCTTTCTTTAAAGTGCAATTTCATCAAAATTAGGTATGAATTTCTTAATAAATTTTTCAGTGATCAAAATCCCCCAAACTTACTTATTACTTGTCCTCAAGTAATTTTAGTACTACATAAAAATAATGAGTTCTATAATAAGATTTTTCAATTTAAATAATTTTTGAATTAGATTAATTAATATCATAATAAAGTTAAATAAAAAATAATTCTTGTAATTTAATTAATCTTATAGAAATAAATTATTTAGTTATCGAGTCTAAGATTTCTAGCTTACTATTCATTTCGAGAATGACTATATTTAAAAGAATAATTACTTAAGATATTCATATGATAAGAAACTCAAGAAAACACTATTAGGTAAAATTCTAATCCATAAACATAAGTTTGAAAATATCTAAGTTTTTCCCTTTAGGTTAATTCAAATGAAGCCAATTTTTGATAAGGCATCTCCCAAGCTTCTCCTCATTTTTCTTTTTCTTTTTTTTTTCCTTTTCTTTTTCTTTTTCTTTTTTCTAATGAGGATTACTGTATCTGGAGAGCCTGTTAATAATTTTGAACTTCATTTTCATCTTCCTACATTTGAAACTTAGAAATATTTCTTAGCTTATATATGCTTCATAGTTTTTACTTCATTGATTTTCAATCTTTTCTTTTTCACTTGAATACTTAAGAATTTTAATTTTAGAATATAGTTTTCCTTACTAAAAATAGTTTACTATATTCTTATTCCCTTTAACCAAATATTTTATTCTATTTAATTAATTAAAGCACTAGAAATATTTCATTTAACCTTTTATAATAATTAAATAAAATAATTCATATTAATTAAATTGAAAAATTTGCTATAAAAATCATTTTATAATAATTTGAAAATAGAAATTAAGAACAAGTTAATAACTAAATTTGTATTTTACTCCCCCCCCCAAACTTAAATTTTTATATCTACTCTAAATAATGAAAAAGAAGGAAAGTAAATAAATCATACCTTTGAAGTTTAGGTATTTCTTTTTTCTTTGAAATTTTTGCAGGCTTTTCATTTTTCATTGAACCTGTACTATTAGTATTCTCCATATATATATAAAAATTTAAAGAAAATGCAGGGATAAAATCTGAGATAAGTATTAAATACAATTATTAAAATTAACTTTACGCTACACATATGAATTACTAACATATTAAAACAATTTAACTAACACATTAACAATTTTACAAACTTAAAACAATACAGAATAAAATAAAAACATACTAAAGAAAACTAACATCCTATTTAACATAAAAACAAATGCAATTAACTAACACAAAAACAAAAACTAAACTACTATAACAATTCAAGCAAATAATCTAACAAACATCTAATGTCTCACAACATAAAGTACTGAATATTACAAACATATAAAGTTTCCAAAATAACTTAACATCAAACAAACAAAACAAATAAAGTCCTAATCTTCAGCATCAAAGTCCCAAACTATATTATCATCCCCTCCTTGATCTGTAGGCTGAGAAGACTGAGCAGGATGATACTGAGTATACCTGGGGCATTCAGGAAAGATGACATCTAAATTTCCACTCCTGTAGCGACGTTCAGCTTCATGATATGCTATCTCGTACTCTGAATGTCTCTGCAGGTACTCACTATCATAATCATGTCTCCTCTCCAGATTATCAATCCTTTGATTAAAATTATCAAATCTTCTCCCCATTGTCTCTCCAAACTGCTCAAAACTCCTCCTATGCAGTGTCAGCTCATTCATCAGATCTTGTAGGGTAGGGGTGGTAGGCTCAGGAGGTTCATAGCTAGTAGAGGGTATATCTCTACTTGACTGAGTGAAATAACTTCTCACTCCTAATCTCCACCCTTCATGAGACTCATATTTCTTAATATTGGCCGCTGTGAGTGGGTTCATGGGTTCTATCCACTCCTCATCATTTGCTGCCTCAACTCCAGAGAGTTGGCAGATTGCATAAATCAACCCAGGATGTCGCAATCCCCCTCCACTTTCATTTCCAAGAGTGGCTAAGATATTTCTATAGATGACACTTCCAATGTTTATACTTCTATTGTTCTGAATACAGAAATTCAGAACTGCTCTATCCCTTGTTACCTCACTGTGGTGGTAGATCGAGTTTTCAAAAATCCTGGAGGAGAAGTTGAGCGAATCATTAAGGAACGAGGATGGGAAAACTTCTGTTTCGTTACCAACAGAGCTGCTGTGGAAAAAGTAAAGGAATTTTATTCTAACCTGACTGCTATAGAGGATGCACCAGTAAAGGTACGTGGATTTATGGTTGACTTCAGCGCTGCTAGAATTAACGCCTTCTATGAAGTTCGGGACGGTCCAAATGAGTACGAAACATTTGGAACTATGCCGGAACCTCTAGAAGAGGTGATAAATTTTCTTACTCGACGGGATCGAAGTTTGGAAGATAAAGCAGCGGGAAAGAGTGAATTTTCCTCTTTCTAAGTTAAATGCAAATTCTAAAGCATGACACTATTTTATTTGTTCTACTTTGAGGGAAAGAGTGAATTTACGCTGCGCTTCCGCACTCACAAATTTCCTCCGGTTAAACACTCCAGAATTAGAGGAATCTAAGAATTTGGAGGCCATTATGGTGAATGGAATGAATTCTAGTGAAGAAGGCAGATCTAGAATGATTTAAGAATTGGTTTTCACAAAGGAATTGGTGTTGAAACCCTCCAAATCGGCATTCAAATTATAAATAACTCATCTTTATAACTTCCTCGCTGTCGGCGAGAAGTTTCTCGCCGTCGGCGACTCAGTTATAAAAACTGCCTCCCATGTTCTCGCTGTCGGCGGGACGTTTCTCGCTGTCAGCGAGCTCGATAAATAAACTGAATTTAAATTAGGCGCGAACCTTGCTGTCGGCGAGTATCGACCTCGCCGTCGGCGAGATTCCAAACTAATGTCCAATTTCGCTCTAAATCGAATAATTTCTTTTCTCATCATAATGGTTCGAATATGTGATGATTCTTAATAATAATTGAGTAGTAAAGTCCAATAATATAGATTAACTATTAAGATACAATAAAAATAGATAACTAATATGGGTTGCCTCCCATAAAGTGCTTGGTTTAACGTCGTCAGCCCGACCGAATTTCAATTATGAATCAGGTCGACTAAGCATTAAAACCTCTTTATAGTTAGGTCTTATACCTTCGAAATATGGTTTTAATCTATGTCCATTAACTTTAAATTTATGTCCAGTTTTTGGATCTTTGATTTCTATAGTTCCGTATGAAAATATTTGAGTTATGGTGAAAGGTCCTAACCATCGAGACTTCAATTTTCCAGGAAATAATTTCAATCTAGTATTATATAGCAAAACTTCATGTCCTGGTTCAAAATTTCTCTGATTAATCTTCCGATCATGCCATAATTTCATCTTTTCTTTATATATCCGATCATTATCATATGATTCATTTCTTAATTCTTCCAATTCATTTAATTGCAGCAATCTTTTCTCACCAGGCTTCCTTCATATTATAATTAAATTCTTTAATCGCCCGATATGCTTTATGTTCTAATTCAATTGGTAAGTGGCATGTTTTTCCATATATAAGCTCGTAAGGAGTCATTCCAATCGGAGTTTTATAAGCGATCCTATAAGCCCATAATGCGATTGTCTAATCTAATAGACCAATCTAACCTATTTGGGTTTACTGATTTTTCTAAAATACGTTTAATCTCACGATTAGATACTTCAGCTAATCCGCTAGTCCGTGGATGATAAGCGAGTGGATATCTTATGAGTAATATTGTATTTTTCTACTAGTTTGTGAATGTATTTATTTCTAAAATGAGTTCCTCCGTCGGTGATAATCACTCTCGGCATTCCAAATCTAGTAAAAATATTTTTCATCAGAAATTTTGAAACACTCTTAGCATCACACCTAGGTAAAGCTTGTGCCTCAATCCATTTGGAAACATAATCAACAGCTACTAATATATATGAGTTTCCAAACGAAGGAATAAAATGTCCCATAAAATCTAATACCCAAACATCAAAAATTTCAACTTCTAATATAAAATTCAGAGGCATTTCATTTTTTCTAGATATATTTCCTACTCTTTGACATTTATCGCAAGTTTTAATATATCTGTATACATCTCTAAATAGAGTAGGCCAGTAAAATCCAGATTGTAGAATCTTATAAGCAGTTTTATCAGTCCCGAAATGTCCTCCAAAATCAGAATCATGACATTTTTGAATAATTGGTTCAGTTTCTTCATAAGGTACACATCTTCTAATAATTAAATCCTTACATTGCTTATATAAATATGGTTCATCCCAAAAATAGGTTTTCATATCATGGATGAATTCTTTTTGTTGTTGCAAAGTTAGCATAGGTGGTAAAATATTACTAACTATATAGTTTACTATATCGGCATACCATGGTATTTTCCACTCATTGATATTATATAGTTGTTCATCGGAAAACTGTCTATAATTTCATTTTTAATATCGGATAATTCATGATTTTCTAATCTTGATAAATGATCCGCAATTTGATTATCGAGTTCCTTTCTTATTAACGATCTCAAAATCGAATTCTTGCATTAATAGCATCCATCTAATTAATCTTGGTTTGGAATCTTTCTTTTGCATTAAATATTTGATAGCAGAATGATCGGTATGCACGATACATTTTGTTCCAATCAGATAAGGTCTAAATTTATTAAAACCATATACTACCGCTAATAATTCTCTTTCACGTAATTGTATAATTTATTTCGAGCATCATTTAGAGTTTTACTAGCATAGTATATAACTTTAAAAATCTTTTCATATTTTTGCCCAAGAACTGGTCCTACGACGATAATCACTAGCATCACACATAAGCTCAAATGGTTTCTCCCAGGTTAGGTGAAACTATTATAGGTCTTGTAATTATTTTTTCTTTTAAGAGTTCAAAAGCATTCGAGCATTCGATTGTAAATTCAAATTTCTTGTCCTTTTCGAGAAGTTGGCATAGAGGTTTAGTAATTTTTGAAAAATTATTTATATAGCGTCCGTAGAATCCGAGCATGTCCAAGAAAACTTCTTACCCCTTTTACCGTAGTTGGAGGTGGTAATTTAGCTATAACTTGAATTTTTGCAAGGTCCACTTCCATGCCTTTTTCCGAAATTTTATGCCCTAATACAATGCCGCCCGCAACCATAAATTGACATTTCTCCCAATTTAGAACTAAATTTGTTTTCTCACATACTTCTAATACTTTTTCAAGATGAGTTAAGCATGTGTCAAATGATGTTCCAAATACGAGAGAAATCATCCATAAATACTTCTATTCCATTGTCGATTAACTTACTAAATATAGACATCATACATCTCTCGGAATGTTGCCTGGTGCATTACATAATCCAAAAGGCATTCTTCGAAAAGCGAAAGTTCCATAAGGACTAGTAAATGTAGTTTTCTCTTGATCCTCAGGAGCAATCTGTATTTGATGATAACCGGTGTATCCATCTAGAAAACAAAAATACTTATGTCCGGCTAATCTATCTAACATCTGGTCTAGAAATGGTAAAGGGAAGTGATCATTCCTGGTGGCGGTATTTAATTTCCAATAATCAATACATATACGCCAACCAGTAACTTGTCTTATAGGAATAAGGTCGTTATTTTCATTGACAGTGACGGTCAATCCTCCCTTCTTAGGAACACAGTGAATTGGGCTTATCCAAGCACTGTCAGAAATAGGATATATAATACCATTATCTAACCATTTTAAAATTTCTTTCTTAACTACTTCTTTCATTATCGGGTTAATCTCCTTTGGGGATCTGCTTTAGGTTTATGTTCATCATCTAAAATAATTCTATGCATACAGATTGAATGACTAATTCCTTTAATATCTGCTAAAGTCCAACCAAAAGTTTTCTTATATTTTTTTAAAATTTCTAAAAGTTTTTGTTCTTAAGATTCGTTTAAGGCAGATGAAATAATAACTGGTAAAGTTGAAGAATTACCTAAATAAGCATATTTCAAATGATCAGGTAATATTTTTAGCTCAAGTTCAGGAGGTTTAATAATTGATGGAACTATATTCTTGTTAGTGTTTTCGGTATTATCAAAAAATTCAAATCTTTCCCGAATATAATCTAGTTCTTCATTATTATCTTCAATTAATTCGAGTGTTTTCTTTTTCTAATTTATCTTCGTAATATTCCTTAAAATGTTCTTGTTGTAAATTTTCAAGTATTTCCATCCGAAAACATTCATCATCTTTTTCTAGCGCAGGATATTTCATTGATTTTGCAATATTAAATGTAACTTTTTGGTCATTTACTCTCATAGTTAATTCTCCTTTATGAACATCAATCATAGCTTTTCCAGTAGCTAAAAATGGTCTTCCTAAAATGATAGGAATTTCTTTATCTTCCTCCATATCTAAAACAATAAAATCTACTGGGAAGATAAATTTATCCACTTTTACTAACACATCTTCAATAACTCCCTTAGGATAGGTAACCGAACGATCGGCTAATTGAAGGGTTACTGAAGTAGGTGTAATTTTTCCTAATCCTAATCTCTTAAAAATCGATAGAGGCATTAGATTGATGCTTGCTCCTAAGTCACACAAAGCTTTTCCATAAAATTTTTCTCTTATAGCGCAGGGTATAGTGAAACTACCAGGATCTTTCAATTTTTCAGGAAGCTTCTTCTGAATAATAGCGCTACACTCATCACTAAGTACGACTGTTTCATTATCAGTGAATTTTCTTTTCTTACTTAGAATATCTTTCATAAATTTTACATAATTTGGCATCTGATCTAAAGCTTCGACAAAAGGTATATTGATTGTTAATTTCTTTAATATTTCAAGGAATTTAGCAAATTGTTTATCTTTTTTATGTTGAGCTAGTCGTTGAGGAATTGGTGGTGGAGGTTTTTCAACTGAAATTTTCATAGGTATTAAAGGATGTTCTAAGTTTGAATCTTGTTGAAGTGTTTCCTTTTCAATTTCCACTTCCTCTTTTTGGCTTTCAAGTTCTTTTTGAATTTGAGGTTCTAATTCTTTTCCACTCCTTAGTTGTATTGCTTAAATTTGTTCTTTTCCTTGATCTTTAGGATTTATTTCCACATTACTAGGAAAAGTTCCAGGTATTCTATTATTTAGCGCAGTAGCAATATGTCCAAGTTGAGTTTCGATATTTTTAATAGATGTTCCTTGAATTTGTAATTGATTTTCTTGAATTTGTAGTTGATTTCCTTGATTTTGTAGTTGATGACCCATATTCAAAATTAATTCATCCATAGATAATTTCTTATCTTTGAATTGAGGATTATTGTTATTAAATCCGGAGTGGGTAATTAGGTTTATAGTTTGGATTTGCTTGATTAGGTTGATTCATCCATTGTTGATTAGATGTGTTATTCCAATTAAAATTTGGATGAGTTTTCCAACCAGGATTATGATAGTTTGAATAAGAGTTATTAGTTCTAATAGCATTTAAAGTTTCATAATTAGATTGAGATTCTATGATTTGTCCAGATGAGTTTTCTTCTAAAGTAGGAGAGTAGTTCATTCCAAAATGATCTAATATCTTAGATATAGCAGCAATTTGAGAAGCTAACATAGATATTGCATCATTTTCATGAATGCTGGCTATCTTTTTCGGATTTACTCTATCAGCAGGCCTTTGGAAATTATTTGTTGCCATTTCTTCGATTAGTGCATAGGCTTCATCAAATGGTTTAGACATTAATGAAACTCCAGCAGCAGCATCGATGATTGATCTTAAGGATCCTACTAATCCATTATAAAAGGTTTGAATAATCAGCCAATCTGGTAGCGCATGATGTGGGCATTTCCTAAGAAGTTCCTTAAATCTCTCCCAAGCTTCATATATTGATTCTCCATCTAATCGACAAAAAGAAGTTATATCATTTCTAAACTTAGCAGTTTTAGATGGTGGAAAATATTTGGATAGAAATTTTTGTGATAATTCTCCCCAAGTTTTGATAGATCCGAGTGCTAACGAATTCAACCACATTTTAGCCTTATCCCTTAATGAAAAAGGAAAAAGTCTAAGTCTTATAGCATCGTCGGATACTCCTTGATATTTAAAAGTAGCACAAAGTTCTAGAAAACTAGCAAGATGTAAGTTAGGATCTTCGAGTAGGTGAACCACTAAATTGATTGTTTTGTACCATTTGGATAATTGCGGGTTTAAGTTCAAATGAATTAGCAGCTACATCAGGGTTTTGAATAGTTAAATGAACTTCATCTGATGTAGGGTTGGAATAATCTCTTAATGGTCTTTGTTGGTTCATATTTTGAATTTCAGGAATATTCACCATTTGTGTTAAATTTATAATTTGTTTCTTTTGTTTTCTAATTCTTTTAATTGTACGCTCTAATTCGAATCATAAGGTATTAAATTTTCGTTTCCAAATTTGCGCATACAATTTTAGAATAGATATTAATTTATATATTATGATTATTTTAAAATAGTCCGTTACTCTAGTAAATTTTTCTTACTTTCCCCGACAACGGCGCCAAAAACTTGACCCACAATTTTATATTATGATATTTTTAATTTAATTGCAACGACGCCAAAAACTTGACCCCGCTATATTATATGTATAGAATTGTAATTGTTTATGTTGTGGATGCTACGCAAGTATACGTATCGTATCAAGTAATACAGGGCTCTAGTGGAGTCCTGATTATCGATCCCACAGGGAAATAAAAAATTAAATAACAACTAATTTTAAAATAATAATAATAATAATTTTAAAATAGTATACGAAAATTTGGAATTCTAAATTTAAGCGCAATAAAGTAAACTAAGTATTTTAATTAGGTAACTTAACTAAGTAGAAAATTAATATGTATTGAAAGTGCGGGAAATTAAACTAATTGCTAAATAAGTCTTAACTATTCGAAAAAGTATCTTTCCCCTTGTTTAGAAATTTAAGTGATTGATGAATTTAAATAGATAATTTTAAGGTATTGTGACAAATAGGAGCATTCTTATTCTTTACCCTTTGGTCCAGGTGTAAAGAATATTGACTAATCCTATGTTTGATTACTGAATCTGCGGCTAGGCTGGGAGGATACCGACTACCACTTTAGAGCTCCCACGTTCCCCTCGCCTGAGGGCTAACATCTACACTTCGGCTCTCGAATAATAGGACCGAATTGAATATTTTAGTACGTCACACTAAAATGCTCAATTCTACGCCCAGTGATATTATTTCCCTATTTATTTGCACCTTCCTTCCAAGGCTTTTGAATTCCCGAATATCAGATGTAATTTTTACTATAGTTGATATTCAACATATTTTAACTAATCAAATGGCCAGTTTGAAAGTAAATTAAGTTTTAAGTAAAAATTATCACCATTTATTAATATATATAAAAGTACTTCTATTTTTAGTTCATCAAGTCACTTAATTTCATAAACAGGGAGAAAGACTAATAAACTACTCAGAATGCATGGGAACTAAACTAAGCATGGATTTCATTTAAAGTTAAAAACAATAAATACAAATACTTATCTTGATTTATCCCCAAGCAGACTCCTCGTAGTTCCTTTGACTCTTCCTTCCAGTACAGCACGACTCACAAATTACTCACTAAACTCACTCAAGACACAATTTGACACACAAAACTGCACTTAAGGACTAAAATAACACACTTAGAACACACAAAGACACTTAAAAGACTGATTTTCGTCCTCTATATATAGAGGTAGGCAAAGGTCCAAGAGGTGTGTAAGCATCTCTTCAAAAGGTGTCCAGGTTCAATGTATCTGCGCCATTTGAACTATCTCGCCGTCGGCGACGAACTACCTCGCTGTCGACGAGGCTTCTAGAAGGTCTTTGAATCGCTCTATCTCACTATCGGTGGGATCGGGCTCGCTGTCAGCGAGACAGTTATAAATCCTTCAGAATTTTCTTCCTCGTACCCTCGCCGTCGGCGGGCTCAATCTCGCCGTCGGCGACTCAGCACAAATTGCATTATTTTCTTCCTTTTTGCTCTAAATCCGTTCCTTTTTATGATTTTTGCTTTTATCACCTAAATTCTCCATTCCTGTAACAAAATAAAGAAAATACCTTTCTTTAAAGTGCAATTTCATCAAAAATAGGTATGAATTTCTTAATAAATTTTTCATTAATCATTTAAACATGCTGGGGTTCGATCATTTTCATGCATTTGTAAATGCGAGAAAGTAAAACATTTAATAAATTGCAGAATGTAAATTGCAATAAAATTAAAAGCGTACCTGGTGAGCATTCCTGCCATTTTCACCTGCACTTGAAACACATGTCAGAGCAAATACAAAGGTAAGACTAAGGGAAGGTTCTGGTTGTCTACTAAAATCCTAATCCTATTTCTAATCATTTCCTATGACGTTAAGGTTCTTGTGTTTTAATAAGGATGGTTTTCTTCACCAAAGAACAATTAAGTTCAACTGTTCTTTTAGAACATCTCATCATGTTGAGAAAGTGCTTAGGACGGGTCCTAAACAACTTTTCAATGCTTCTGGGATTGTTTCGAGTCCAAATGAACTTCATTGTACAGTTGAATTAATCATCCAAGAATTTAGTTGAGTTTTGTTTCTTGCTCAGTGAACTTAGACATTTGATTGTCCGATGAGTGAAATGACATTTCACTTGATGCTTCGTTTATGAGTTATAATAATGAAAGTCTCTAGGGCTATATTAGTTTATTAAGGAATTTAACCATCCTTAATTAAAGTTGAATTGTTGATTTAAGATAATTCAATTTCAAAATTCATCTTGGTTTTCTTTTAAGTGTTTTAAGTTACTTAAATTGAAAAAAGTGTTTAAATTATTTAATTTCATTATATTTTGATGATTTAAATTTGATTTGAATTAATCATATTATTTTAGGTTTGCTTTAATTGGTTTAATTTTCACGTTTTTAAGTATGAATTTTTTTGGTATTACTTAATATTTCAAATTTGTTTTAAGTCTGTTCTCAAGTGATTTCGAATTAATTTTAATGTTTTAAATTTATTTTTAATTTGATTATTAAATCATTTAAAGTCTTAAGCTTTGATTTATTTAACAAGTTATTTCCCTTTTAATTATTGATTTTAATCATCATATCTTTAAAATTAATTAAGAGTTGAATATTACTAGAGTGATTCATTTAGGGATTTTAGATTAAATGATTGCAATTTTCCTAAATTATATCCCCATTTTAACAATCCAAACTCTTAATTATCTTTCCAAAATTTCAATTATTTAATTAATTAAGATTCACTTTTAATATTTTAAAGATAATTAATGGGTTTCTACCTTTTAATTCCCCAGGTTTCAATCATCTAAAAGAGAATTAAGATCAGATATTTTACCCTCCCTTTGATTAAGCCTAAGGTATTAATTAGGGTTAAAAATCCATAATTACCTTTATGCCCTTTTAAGCATATTCATTTCATAACTCACTAAATTTAGCTCAAATAAATTTGAAATTTTTATGTCACCTAACTCACATGTCAATTAAGACATTAGAGGAGAAAAAGTGATTTTTTCCATTTTTAATTTAATTTATATAATTATTTTTGTGGAAAATAGTGGTTTTCAATGAAAATTCAACAACATGACCAAGGTAAGGTTTCTGTCCTTAGGAAAATTTTGAGATGTTCCTACTAACCAGAGGACCACTTGGACCAATTTTGGTGATTTTTTGGATTATATTTAATTTATTATAATTTTTTTAATTTTTGGGATATTAATTAATTATAAAATAAAATTAAAGTTGAATAATAGATTTTTATTTTTCTTAAATCCCTCTAACCTCAAGGAAGTCAAAGAATCAAATTTTATAATTTTATGATTTTTCTTTGACTTATTAGAATTATTTTAGTGGAAGGGTTTGAAAATTCATTTTTTTAACATTAAAAATTATATTAAGCTTTTAAATTTCAATATCTTAACCTAGAGACTTAGGAAAAATATTTATTTGGTTTCTAAGTGATTATGGAATAAAATATGACATTTTTGTTATTTTTAATATTTTTATCATTTTTTGAAATTTTTTAATTATTAAAATATTAAAAATAGAGTTAAAAATGAAAATTTTTAGAAATTTCCAATTTTAATTTTCTTGGATTCCTCTAATATCAGAGAAACCCCAAAACCAATTTGGTAAAATTTTGAAATGTATTTTGGGATTTATGAATTTTTTAATTTTTAAAATAGTGATGTCACTTAATTAATTCATTTACTGGATTAAATTAACTCCAATCGACTTGAAATTTTTATGAGAGGTTCTCTGCATCTTAAGTGATAATGGACAATTATATTTAAGTAATTTTGATGTGTGGTTACTCCTAATTAATTAAAGTTCAGTTTTGAGTATTTAGGCTAATTAGAGTTATTTTTAAGGAATTAAATTAAACCATAATTTTCCTAGGGTTCTCTAGTTATAAGATACCTCCTCTAATTTTTCTAGAATTTTCTAAGTAATATGCTAATTATTATAATTAAAATACCCAAACAGACACATAAACTTGGAAATTAGATAACTCTCCATAGAAGATGGCCTCTGGTCTTAGAAATTCAGGGAATGTTTCGAAGAATAGAGGCTACAAAAGCCCTATGGTCTCATGACATGATGAATTATGTATGCAAGTGGAGAATTAAAACATCACAGAGAGTATTTAAATTATTAAAAATCATAGACTCAACAAATTAATTTATTTCTTTTTTACACATTATTCTCCTCTGTTCACTGAGCAAGAGGGTCTTTTTATTTTATTTTTATGATTTTTCTATGCGAAGTTATGCATTTTCAAAGATCAGGGCATTTAAATAATTCAAAAATACCCTATTTATCTATTTAAACACGTCGGCGCTGCATCATCCTCATTCGGGTCGAAGCTCCACGTGGCGCGCTTCTATTCGACGCCTCCATTTCACTCGATGGCCACACAACCCGCTGTCCCATTTCATCTCCTCATCCGACTTGATCTCCACTATTCGTTCATTACACGCGCCATCCGACGGTGGCTGGTCATCGTCTACGACTGGTGCGTTCTGAGAGCCGTCCACATTCTAACCCTAAGATCTCCCTCATCTCTCAACCAAATTGCATGATCTTGGGCTCTATGAACTCGTCTCGATAAGACAAACACATTTATACGGCTATGTTGCTTTAAAATTAACTCAAACAAAATGGAGAATCAAAATAAGCTCTCGGGAAGGAGGAGTTCAATACCTTGGCTCTGAGAAGTGAAGCTTCAATCAGAGGGGCTTGGCATGTTCGTTAGAGTCTGAGAAAGCTAGGGATGAAGCCTGGGGCTGTGGTGAAATGCCTAGGCCTGACTTCCACCAAGAGTGAAATTTGAGCTCTGGCCGATAGAAAGAATGGCTGGCCTGGTGAGGGGGATTACACTGGGGAACTTCTTCTCTTGGTCTGGTGATGGTGTAGAGTTAATCAATTTGAAGATTGGCTCACTGTGGTGAAGGTTCTGTTTTTGGGCTTAAAATTAAGCTCAGAAATTGAGCTCACAGAGAGGACTTTAGGGCTGGATTTCAGTAGAGATCAACTGCTCCAGGTTAGGAGAGGAGTTTGGAACCAATTTGACAGAGTTTTGTTAAGGTCTAGTGCATCCAAAATTTTGGCCGTGGAGGTGAGGAGTTTAAATATCCAAGGCTATGGGGCTTCCCAGAGGCAATTGAAGGCTGGGATCAGCTACTCAGGGGAGGAGAAGAAGAGCTCTGGTGTCCACTGGGGTTGGGACAACTCAGCAAGCTCAAATTTGAAATTTTGGCTCTCATGGAGCTCTCGGGTGTGGTGTTTTCTAGCGACCCAGGCGGCTGGCCCGGTAGGCATGGGTCACCATCTGACTCAATGAGGTCAGTGCTGGAGTTTGGTGAGTTTAATTGGCTTTAGACATTTGTAAAGGAGTTTGATTTAATTGGTATGGGGGAGAGCTCATTTTGGGCTTGAAATGGTCAAGCCATGGAAATGGGTTGAGTGCACCTCCCCAGGACTTGATTTAGGCTGAGGGAAATTCATTTGGTTCAGCTTGATTAGTGGGGTCAAGTCACAATCTAAGTACAATTAGGCTTAAACATGGGTTAGGGGAAACATGGGAAAGGCTAATGACTTTTAAGGTGTATTTAAAGTCCTTCCTCCTTTTTCCATTCATGGGGTAATGACAATTCTAAGGTTCTCACGGCTCTCATGTGGCTTGTGCATGGCTCCAAGGCTTGGGAATGGCTTGGGAATGGCTTGGCTCACTTGCATGAGAAAGGGATTTTGGGATTTTTGAAATTTAGGGGTATTTTGGCATGAGGCTTGATTTAGATTTATTTGATGATGAAATTGGAATTTAGGGAATGATTTTAATTAATGGGATGACAAATTAAAATTTCATGTGGGCTTTAGGATAGATTTTGTGCTTTTAAATTTTTTTTGGATGGACTTTTGAAATGTCTTAAAGAGGTGGGGTTTTAGGTTTTAAAATAAACTTTTGGATAAAAATTTGCTAAAAGGTTATGCAAAACAAGTGTTACATTTAATTTAGTAATGTGTTATGAAGGTTTTAAAAAAGATTTGGGGTCGTTTGGAGTTGAATTAGATTTAATTTGGGTCTTTTAATAATATGGTCAAAGTGGGTCAAATTGGGCTAATTTGGGCTAATGTTGGGCTAATTTGGGATTTTTTATTAAATTAGGTTAAATTAACAAAATTGGGGTATGTGGTAGTTGAACAAAATGAAATTGGGAATATTTGGAATTTTTTGAGAATATTTGGAATTTATGGATTTTTTAGGCCAAAAAGGGTATTTTGAGTATTTTGAGGGCATTTGGAGGGTACTGGGGGGTATTTTTGGAATTTTTGGTATATTTGGCCATGGATGATCAATTTGAGTGGTGGGGAGTTTTTAGGATTGATTTTAAGGAATTTTCGTAATTTAGGCAATTTTTGATAATTTTGGGCAATTTCAAGGGTATTTAGTAGGTTTGGTGGATTTAGGGTCCCGGGGGTCAAAAATTGAAATTTGGGAAAAATGAAGATTGATTAAGTGTGAGTAAAATGAAACCATTTGTGTTGAGCCTTGAAGCCATATTAAGCTAACAAGAGCCATGAGAGGACTCATTTTAGGCACTCAATATGTTGTTTCTTACCCTCTTAGTCAGGGGTTTAGGGGTTGAGGTCCATCTATATGAGTTTCCTGCATGAGTTAGAAAGTCAAGTTGGGTAAGAGTGATTTTAGGATTTGGAATGAGTGTGAGAGTGTGGTGTGTGTAAGTTGAACCACACCAAGACCAGGCCACCCAGGGTTGTCCTAAGGCTTGACCATCCAATAGGAACTCATCCCTGAACCTCCACATTTGAGATTTAAACTTTCCAAGTGGCTTGGATATTTATGGTCATTTGTGTGGTTCAAGAAGAGTTAAGAAGTGTTTGAATTTCTAATTGGTGGGTTCCATTTCTAGTCCTCTAGGATAGTCAAAGGGAAAACCTATGGCTAGATCCTAAGCACTAAGAAGAGAAAAGACCTCACAATAAATGAGGTCAACAAAGACAAATTAATGGATGGCGAATTTGTATTGACTATAGAAAATTAAATGTCGCCGCCCGAAAAGATCACTTTCCTCTTCCATTTCTCGATCAAATGTTAGATAGACTTGCTGGACATACGTACTACTGCTTTTTGGATGGATATACTGGTTACCATCAAATACCGTATTGCTCCTGAGGATCAAGAAAAGACAACATTTACTAGCCCTTATGGAACATTTGCTTTTCAAATAATATCTTTTAGACTGTGTAATGCACTTGCAACATTTTAGAGATGTATGATGTCTATCTTCAGTAGTATGATATATAATGGAATAGAAGTTTTCTTTGATGATTTCATTGTATTCAGGACTTCATTTGAAAATTTCCTGGAAAACTTAGCAAAAGTTTTGGAGCATTGTGAGAAAACAAATTTAGTTCTGAATTGGGAGAAATGTCAATTTATGGTTGTAGGAGAAATTGTGCTTGGGCATGAAATTTTTAAATATGTTAAGGAGGTCGATCCGCTAAAATTAGAGTGATTGAGAGATTGCCGCCACCCACTACCATGACAGAAGTGAGGAGTTTCTTAGGACACGCTGGATTTTACAGGCAATATATTTAAGATTTTTTTAAAATTTCCAAACCTTTGTGCCGACTTCTAGAAAATGACAGAAAATTTGATTTTAATGATGAATGCTTGAGTGCCTTCGAATTATTGAAAGAGAAATTAATCACTGCACTTATAATTGTTTCACCAGATTGGGAGAAACTATTTGAACTCATGTGTGATGCTAGTGATTAGGCGATCGGAGTAGCATTGGGGTAAAGGCATGATAACTTTTTCAAAATCATTTACTATGCTAGTAAAACTCTTAATGAGGCTCAATTTAATTACACCACTACAGAAAGAGAGTTATTAGCTATAGTATTTTCTTTTGAAAAGTTTAGACCTTATTTAATTGGAGCTAAAAGTATTGTGCATACAGATCATTCGACTATCAAATATTTAATGCAAAAAAAGGATGCGAAACCTAAACTGATTAGATGGATACTTCTTCTGCAAAAAATTGATTATATGATAGTTGATAGGAATGGATCTGATAACCAAATAGCTGATCATCTATCAAGATTAGAGTATGATAAATTATCTGAATTTATAAAGGAAGTTACTGAAACATTCCCTGATGAACAACTTTATTCTATTATGGGAAGAAATTTTCCTTGGTTTGCTGATATTGTGAATTACATTGTGAGTGATATTGTACCACCTGATTTAACAAGGCAACAATAAAAGAAGTTTAAATATGATGCAAGATTTTATTTTTGGGATGAGCCCTATTGATTCATAAAAAAATACCTATTTTTATGCCTTAATTTTTATCAATTTCTAAGGATATTATGCTTTAATGAAAGGTATATTTCTGTTTTCTGATGTAGGTGATGTAAAAAGGTCGAAAAAAAGAAAGAGGGTGAAAAAGGAGCAAAATGGAGCAAAAATGGAGCAAAATACAACAATTATCAAAAATTATGGCCTGGCGCCTAGGCACCAGAAGTTGGCGCCTACGCGCCATACTCGATACAGAAACTGTCAACTTTTTGACGACTTTTGGACGGTTATTTTGACGGAGTGAGCGGTTATTGGACATTCTAGAAGACTAGCAGTTGTTCCATGATAATAGAACATGTGATAGATTGCATTTGGACGCTCCAAAACGGGCTTAATTACGAAGAGGTGCGAGCCAAAGTGAAGAGGTGCGAAGAACTGGAAGCGGTGTCCGACGCCTAGGCGCCAGACAGACCTTCTAGAAGATTCATTGAATGTGGACTTGTTTTGAAGAGGTGCCTCTAGACAGACCTTCTAGAAGATTCATTTATTTTCAAGTTGTTGCATCTGGAGTTCATTATACTGTGGAGTCAGTAGGAATTAGAAGATCTGTAGAAGGAATAGTTGAGATAAGAATTTTATTTTTGATTCAAAATTTATTTATTATGTTTTGTTGTTTATATTCAATGTGTTCTGAGTAGTTAGTTTACTTTCTTCCTTCAATTATGAAAAGATAAATAAGATAATATAAAATTCGATGAAGAATTGAAAATCAAACTATTTTCAAAACATTGTGATGATATTAATACCTGATCTTACTTTAGTTTTTAAATTGGCTATTTAAATTGTTAAAACCTGTTAAAGAGTTTTGAGACCTAGAAGGAGAAGAACTCTTAACTTGTAGATGTCACATGAATCCTTGGGTAGTCGAAGGCCATGCGCGGGCTATTCAAGGTGAAGTGCAAATAAATAGAAAGATAAGATTTAAAGGGCGTAGAATTGATAAGTTTTTAGAGTGACAGACTAAATTCTTATAATTTAATTTATAGATAAGGAAAGGGTCACTAGCAGGGCCGACCATAGCCACCCTTGGACATCTAGTAGTGTGAGCCTAGATTAACCCTTTCTACTAACAATACATCCAGACCTGATCTGTAGATTAGCCAATGTTCTTTGCGCCTGGATCAAAGGGTAAAGAATAGGAATGCTTCTATTTGGCACAATATCATAATATAGATTCTCCAATGAATATTAAATTATCTTAAAATCTTGGATTAATTGAAAGGAAGAAAGTTGGTTGTTTTATATTGTTTTCACAAAATCATTTTCTTATTATTGTTTTCTTTACCTGCATCTAGTAAACTAAAATTAATTTATAGTTAGATTAAAATACAAAAAGATTTTAAAATACAATATTTAAAAATTTATTACCATTTTTCCCCGTGGGATCGATACTGGGGTCTTTGTTTCAAAGCCCTTTATTACTTGAAACGATACGTATACTTGCGTAGTACCCAAAAAGTATATAAAATATTTTCCTTTAAAATTATATTTTGCTATATAAACATATATTTAAAAAGTATTCATCACTAACGGTCTAGCATTCAGTAGCAATCACGTTTTATTTAATGTTATTGTCGTAAATTAAAATTTGGTACACATCTATATAGCAAGTTATTCCGGGTCAAGTGTTTCGTGTCTTTGCCAGAAATTAAATTTTCTAGCAGTGGTAACAAATTCTTGTATTTGGAAATACAAAAATCAGGTCAAGTTTTTGGCGCCGTTGCCGGGGAATCGAAGGTACAATTTATAGATTTTTAAATATTATATTTCCAAAAACATTAATATATTTATATATATATATATATATATATAATATAAAAATTAAAAAATATAAAAATAAAATTAAAAAAAATTTTATTCCTTGCTTTATTTGTTTTATGCGTAGTTTTGGTTCTGAAGGATTAATACCTTTAGATTCTGAACTAGAAAGAACAATTAGAAAAATTAAAAAGGGAAAACAAATTCAAAAATTTCAAGAAATAGCTACTTTACAAAATCCAATTGAACTTAATGATCAAAATATTTATAAACCATTAAGGGATTATGCTAACCCTACAGTTGATGAACTTCATAGTAGTATTCAAATACCCACTGTAGATGCTAATTCTTTTGAACTTAAACCGTATATTATTTAAATGGTGCAATACAATTAATTTGGTAGAAAACCAAATGAGGATCAAAATTTACACCTTGTTAGTTTTTTAGAACTTTGTGTTACCTTTAAATATAACAATGTTTCTGATAATGCTATTAGACTTAGACTTTTTCCTTTTTCCTTAAGAGATAAAGAAAAGATGTGGTTAAACTCATTAGCAACTGGTTCTATTAAAACATGGGCTGAAATGGCACAAAAATTCCTTGCTAAATATTTTCCTCCTTCTAAAACTGCTAAATTAAGAAATAATATTACTTCGTTTAGTCAATTTGGCGGGAGACAATATATGAAACTTGGGAAAGATTTAAAGAACTATTAAGAAAATGTCCTCATCATGCTTTACCTGATTGGTTAATTATTCAAACATTTTACAATGGATTAATTGGATCTTTAAAATCAATTATTGATGTTGTTGGAGGTTCATTAATGTCTAAATCATTTGAAGAAGCTTACACTTTAATTGAAAAAATGGCTAATAACAATTTTCAATGGCCTTCCAAAAGGCTTAATCCTAAAAAGATGGCAAGTATTCAAGATAATGAAGCCTTTTCTATCCTAGCTTCACAACTAGCAGCAATGTCTAAAAAATTAGATAATTTTGCAATTAATATTTCACATAATAACAATGCTAATATTGAAGATTCTCAAACTATTAAAACTTTACAAGCTATTGTAAGTAAAAATAATCCTTATTCAAATTATTATAATCCTGGGTGGAAAAATCATCCTAATTTTAACTGGAATAATTCACAACAACAATGGGGTAATAATCAATCTCATCCCACTGGAAATTGGAATAAGCAAGTTAATCCAAATTATAAACCTCCTGGATTTAATAATCAACGAAAAACGTTATCAATAAAACAATTAATTTTACAAATGAATAATCAATTACAAAATCAAAATACTGTTATTCGTAATATCGAAAATCAAATAGGGCAAATTGCTACTTTAATTAATAACAGACCAGTAGGAACACTTCCTAGTAATGTTGAAATTAATCCAAAGGAAACTGGAAAAGAACATGAACATGTTAAGGCTGTGCAACTTAGAAGTGGAAAGGAATTAAAAGAAAGAATGCAGAATGAAATTGAAAAAGAGATTGAGGTTGAAGAGATTGAAAAACCTAAAGAAACTCTCTCTCTAGTCAAGATCGATCGTTATACCTATTAATGTGGAAGTAGAAAAATCACCACCACCTTTTCCTCAAAGACTTAAACAGCGAAACTTGATCATCATTTTTCTAAGTTCTTTGAATTTTTAAGAAACTTACTTATTAACATACCTTTTGTTGAAGCTTTGGAACAAATGCCAACTTATCCAAAATTTATGAAGGATATTTTAAGCAAGAAACGAAAATTTGAAGCTTTTGAAACTATTGCATTGAGTGAAGAATGCAGTGCAATAATTCAAAAAAAATTACCTGAAAAGCTTAAGGATCCTGGAAGTTTCACTATACCCTGTGTTATTGGAGAAAAATTTTGTGGAAAAGCTTTATGTGATGTAGAAGCAAGTATTAATCTCATGTCATTTTCTATCTTTCGAAGATTGAATTTAGGAGAAATTACTACCACCACTGTAACCATTCAGTTAGCTGATAGATCTATCACTTATCCTAAAGGAGTTATAGAGGATGTCCTTGTTAAAGTGGATAAATTTATCTTCCCTGTAGATTTCATCGTACTTGATATGGAAGAAGATAAAGAGATACCTATTATTTTAGGGAGACTTTTTCTAGCTATCGGACGAGCTATGATTGATGTGCAAAAGAGAGAATTAACCATGAGAGTTAATGATCAAGAAATTAAATTCAATGTTCTTAAATCAATGAAGTACCCTGATAAAGAGAAATGTTATCAAATGGATATAATTGATTATTTAATTGAGAAACATTATCAAGAAAAATGTAAAGTCATTTCTGAAGAAAATTTGAATTTTTAAATGATGAAAATGAAGAAGTAAAAGAAGAAGAGACTCATTTTATTAAAGATAACTGGGAAACTTTAGACATATCTCAAAATGATATACTTTTACCATCAATTAAAAAAGCTCCTGAACTAGAATTAAAAATGTTACCTTCACATTTAAAATATGTGTTTCTTGGAAATTCGTTAACTTTACCTGTTATTATTTCTTCTGAACTGAGTAAAGATCAAGAAGAAAAATTACTAGGTGTGTTAAAGAATTATAAGAAAGCTTTTGGTTGGACTATTGTTGATATAAGAGGAATAAGACCTTTCATTTGTATGTATAGAATTTTAATGGAAGAAAATTTTAAACCTACAATTGAACCGCAAAGAAGATTAAATCCTATCATGAAAGAGGTTGTTAAAAAAAGAAATTTTTAAGTGGTTAGATGCCGGTATTATTTATCCTATTTCGGATAGTCAATGGGTAAGTCCTATTCATTGTGTTCCGAAGAAAGGAGGTGTAACTATCATTGTTAATGATAAAAATGAACTAATTCCTACAAGAGAAGTTACTGGATGGTGAATTTGTATTGATTATAGGAAATTAAATAACTTCACTAGAAAGGATCATTTTCGTTTACCTTTCTTGGATCAAATGCTCGATAAACTAGCTGGACACCCATATTTCTGTTTTCTGGATGGATATTTTGGTTATCATCAATTACTTATTGCTCTTGAGGACCAAGAGAAAACAACATTTACAAGTCCTTATGGAACCTTTGCTTCTAGAAGAATGCCTTTTGGTTTATGTAATGCACTTAAAACTTTTCAAAGATGTATGATATCAATATTTTGTGATTTGATTGACAAAGGAATTGAAATATTCATGGACGATTTTTCAGTTTTTGGAACTTCTTTTGAATCTTATTTGGAAAACATTTCCAAAGTTCTGAAAAGATGTGTAGAAACAAACTTAGTTCTTAACTGGGAAAAATGTCAATTCATGGTCACAGAAGGCATTGTACTTGGTCACAAAGTTTCACAAAAAGGGATGGAAGTAGATCAAGCGAAAGTGAAAATTATTGTTGAATTGCAACCACCTACTACTGTTACTAATGTGAGAAGTTTTCTAGGTCATGCTGGATTTTATAGAAGATACATAAATGATTTTTCTAAAATTGTTAAACCTCTTTGTCATGTATTGGAAAAAGATGTGAAATTTGAATTTAACAAAGAATGTATTAATGCCTTTAATATTCTAAAAGAAAAACTAATAACTGCACCTATCATTGTTGCACCTAATTGGAATAAATCTTTTGAATTAATGTGTGATGCAAGTGATTTTGCAATTGGAGTTGTATTAGGACAAAAATATGAGAAGGTTTTCAAAGTTGTATATTATGCTAGTAAAACTCTCACTGAAACACAAAGAAATTACACTACCACTGAGAAGGAGCTTCTAGCTATAGTATATGCCTTTTATAAATGTAGACTTTATCTTCTTGGTACTAAATGCATAGTTCATACAGATCATTATGCTATTAAATATCTATTATCTAAGAAGGATTCTAAACCTAGACTGATAAGATGGGTTTTACTTCTACAAGAATTTGATTTTCAAATAGTAGATAGAAAAGGAACTGAAAAGCAAATTACTAATCATTTGTCTAGAATTAAAAATGATATTATTTCAGAAGAAAATATAAATGATAAATTTCCTGATGAATCTTTATATGTTATTCAACGATGCAAAACACCTTGGTATGCTGATTTTGTTAACTATTTAGTTAGCAATATTTTACCTTATGAATTGGATAACAAATTTATTAAGAAATTTAAATATGATGCTAAATCTTATATTTGGGAAGATCCTCATTTATTTAAAATTGGAAGAGATTCTATAATTCGAAGTTGTGTACCTTATGAGGAAACTTTTGCTATTAGTCAAAAATGTCATGATTCTGATTTTGGAGGACACTTTGGCATAGATAAAACTGCATTTAAAATTTTAAATTCTGGATTTTATTGGTCGACCTTATTTAAAGATGTGATAGATTATGTGGAAACATGTGATCGATGTTAAAGGATGGGAAATATATCTAGGAAGGATGAAATGCCTTCAAACTGTATATTGGAAGTTGAAATTTTTGATATATGGGGTTTAGACTTTATGGGACCATTTGTTCTATCATCTGGAAAAATTTATATTTTATTAGCAGTTGATTATGTTTCAAAGTGGATTGAAGCTGTTGCTTTACCAAACTGTGATTCCAAAAGTGTTTCTAAATTCTTAAAGAAAATGATATTTTCAAGATTTGGAATGCCTAAGGTAATTATCACCGATGGTGGAAGTCATTTCGGGAATGTAAGAATTCAATCATTAATACAAAAATTTGGAATCAAACATAGAATTGCAATCGCTTATCACCCACAAACAAGTGGTATGGTCGAAGTATCAAACGAGAGAAATTAAAAGAATTTTAGAGAAGACTGTTAATCCTAAAAGAACTGATTGGGTTGATAGACTTGATTTTGCATTCTGGGCTTATAGAACAGCTTATAAGACACCAATCGGAATGTCACCTTATCGGTTAATTTGTGGTAAAAATATTCACTTACCTGTTGAACTTGAACATAAAGCTTATTGGGCGATAAAGGAGTTTAATTTTAATTTGAATGAAGCAGGAGAAAGGCGATTATTACAATTGAATGAGATGGAAGAGATAAGAAATGAATCATATGAAAATGCAAGGATTTATAAAGAGAAGATGATGTATTACATGATAAGAAAATTTCAGGAAAAATTTTTGAGCCTGGACAAGAAGTATTACTGTTTAATTTTCGTTTAAAACTTTTTCCTAAAAAATTAAGATCTAAATGGATTGGACCGTATATAATTGAGAAAGTATACCATTATGGAGCTGTGGATATTAAAGACCACAAAACAGGAAAAATTTTTAAAGTAAATGGATTAAGATTGAAGCCTTATTTGGGAGATATTAAAATGATTTATAAAGAGGCCTATGAATTGAGTCAACCTGATTAAAGATTTACTTAAGTTGGGCTGACGACGTTAAACCAAGCGCTTTATGGGAGGCAACCCATAATTATCTTTTGTTTTGAGTGTTTTTATGTTTTTAATGTAAGGTTATGCCTCGATCTTGACTAATTTTATATTACTTTAGAAAAATTTGATGCTTATAAGTCTTTGTTGACTTAAGCTGAAGATTATTTTGAAGTATGTAAGATTTAGAAATTGGATCACTCTATTCTAAATATGAGTAAAAAGGAGATCAAGTTAACCTTCATTATGATTGTTTATAATTTGTGTTATTGAGTATAGATTACTCTTACCAGTATAATTTACCTATCTTGGAGAACAAAACTTTGAAATTTGACGATTAGGAGAAATGGAGTTGAACATAGTTCCGGCACCTAGGCGCCAAGATTTGGCGCCTAAGCGCCTGAGTTAAACTAAGTATCAATAGGTCCGGCGCTTAGGCGCCAGATTTGGCGCCTAAGCGCCACAGTTACTGGGTCGTGCAAAAATAAAAAATTTTCAGTTTTTCACACGATTTTCACCTTTAAATCAACCCATCTTCATCCTTAACCATCAAGCAATCAAAGTTACGTCCATTACACTTCATTCATGAGAGATTTGAGAAATTTTTGAAGAAATGGAAGGAAGAAATCGTGGAGAAGATGCTAAGGACAAGGTCTCAAAGGATCCTCAACCCTACTTCAATGGTTTCATTGCGGTAAGTTTAGAGAAAATTTCTAGTCGTTTGGAGAAGTTTGAAGCGGAGTTTAAAAGCATTGGAGATCGCCTTCATGAGATGTTTCATCAGATTGACCATCTAGAATGGTAGATGAAACTTGAGTATTAGATGTTCTAGTAATAAAAACTATCTATTAAGTTTAGTCTAGTATTTATTGACACTGAATATTATATGTCATGAGTTTTCTTTGAATCGATGAATTTTATTTATTTAATTATATAGTATAATATTATCTTTATTGATGTTTATTTTGAAATAATTTTGATATTCGAGTAAATTTATAACTAACTGCCATGAATAATAGTATGACACCCGTGAATAGTTTTAAGATATAAATAGTCTTTGATCTTTGATTAATTTTTTTAATTCATTTTATAGTTGTTTCATAAGTTTTTTTTTTTTGCCATCTTATAGTAAATTTGGCCTCTAGTTATGTGTATCTCTTTGAACTTTAATAATTTTTAGTTGATCAGCTTTTATTTTTAAAAAAATTTCCATATGTTTGTTCAATATTGTGAACCATTATTACTATTGACATGTGAATTTCAATCTCTATGCTAGATGAAAAGCATAAGAGTCATCAAAATGAATGGTATTATTGAATTTTGAAATGTTCGTGATGGTAGAGTACGCAGAGCCGCATGAAATGTACTAAATATGCATGTACGGTTGTTTAATTCTATTTTTTTACTGTTATTCTGATTTAATCAATACAATCGTGAGATCTATTACTTTAGCTTTGCCAAAAAATCTTACATTTTCATTTTGCGGCTTATCAAGATGCTCAAGTTGAAATGTATGCAAAGAACAAGTGGATTGACGAAAAGATGGCTACTGATTTCCCGAGAGCGTTAGTGTTCTTTCCAAGCGGAATACACAATTTCCCTTGTGAAGATTAGAGTATTCTGGTAATGAGATCGTTATTATCTGGTTTGTTGAGTCGTTGTATCGATTTAGTGAATCGATTGTGTTTGTTTGTGTATTTGTTTTCATGTTCAATGTGTGTTGTTTTTGCTTAGAAATTGTTGTGTTTGATTGTTTATTAGGAACTTGAATCAAGTATGATACTTATCTGGAATAAATTGAGCCAATATTGAAGATTATAAATGGAATTTAGTGAAGTTTGATTTAAACTTTATGTTTGATTGGTGGATTTAATATTTAATTTTTAAAATTTTTGGAAAATGTTTTGGAAGTTAGAAACTGAAGCCCTACTCTAATGTGAGTAATTAGAAGTTGAATTTATGAATTTTGGTGGAAAATTAAATTTAAAAATAATTTTTTGTGAAAGGCGAGTCTGGCGCCTAGGCGGCAGAATTCGTCGCCTAAGCGCCAGTTCGGGCTGTACCCGAAAAATTTCTTAAATACCCCCAAAAGCCATTCTCGACGCTTAAGCCTTCTTTTACCTTCATTTTTTTCACGAAAATCAGCTTTTAGAATCCATTTTGAGATCAAAACATCAAGGATTTGGGCGTGAAACCACTCGATTTCTTTGTCTCGAGGTTAGATCTACACTTTAAACCATTTATTTTCGATTATCACCATAGATTTCCCTAGGGTTTGCTAAGAACCGAAATTTTGAAACAAAATTTTGATTTTTAGTGATTTCTTTGGATTTTTAAACTTATTGTAAGTTTTCTAAACTTAAGAAGAGTTTAAATTTTTTATTCTTAAATTTGTTCTTGTTTTCTTTGACGTTTAGATGGCTCCGAAATCTAAACGCAGGAAGGCACGAGATAACTTCAATAGCAGCAAATTTTCTACCACGGTACGCGCATTTTCAATTCCACGAATTTGCGACGTCGAGGAAGTTCATTTCAGAGCGAAGTTTCTATCATCCGGGGGGGATGATTGATAACACTATCGTTGCGCACAACTGGAAACGATTATGTTATTTCACTGTTGTTGCTGTTATCCCTATAGTTCGAGAGTTTTATGTGAATTTTTTGGATGCCAAAGATTATGAAGTTTTTGTTAGAGGTGTCGGAGTAGGATTTACTCCTGAAAGAATCAATGTATTTTATGACCTGCCACCGACTATAGAGTGCCACTATTCTGGATTATCTCCATCTGAGGGAGATTTGGATATGATCATTGCTTATTTGACTGACGGAACTGGATCTTGGAAGATCAGGAACAGAAAAAGGGTAAACTTCAAATCCTCCAAGTTAAACTGTATTTCTTAAGCATGGAACTATTTTATTTCTGCAAGATTGTTACCTTCCAACCACCTGAGTGAAGTGACTAGAGATCGAGCGATCTTAAACTACTGCATTCAGGAAAGGAAGCCTATTGATGTCGGCAGTATTATTTATGATTTTGTAGATTCTACTGCGAGATCCAGCACTTCTGTTGGACTGGGATTCCCATCTCTAATTTATTCATTATGTATTAGCAATGGAGTCACAGCAGATATTTCAGAGGAAAGGTTGAAGACTACTAAGCCAATTGGTCAGGAGAGCATTAGCATATATGATCGTCTTCGAGGGAAGAAATCGACTGCTCCTTCTTCTTCTGCACCCACTCCAGGTAGACCTTCTATTTCTGCTGAGCCACCATCGAGTTTCTGGGAGTCAATGCATGATTAGTTTATAGAGCAGCAGCAAGAGTTATTTCAAACTCACTGCAGGGTTGATACTATTGATAGGAAACTTGATCATTTATCTGATTATACCCAGAGGAAGAGTAGCTATGATGCTGAGTATAATGAAGCCCTTGTCAGATTTCTGAAGAGTGAGCATGATGTTAGTATCCCTACTTTTCCTAGTTTTACACCATTTGTTGATCCTAAGGATGTTGAGTTTTCCTTTGGTGATGATGATGATGATGAGGCTACAGGCAGTGACTAGTAGTTGATAGATCTCTATGTTGTGCTACTTTGTTGTTAGTTTGTTTTGTTTGGTTTGTTGGTTTGTTTGATGTTTGATGTATGTCGATTTGTTATGTACCTATGTGGATTGATTAGTGTTAAGATTCTGTTGTTAGAATATTCTTAGTATATTGTGTTTAAGACTGAGATTAAAGTTAAATTATGATATGTTTGTTTCAGTCTACTGTTTAGTAATTAGTAATTTTGCTCTGCTTTTATTTTGTTTTAAATTTAGTATAATCATAAAAATTAGCCTGCTTACTTTTTATACCTGCTTCAATTTTATCTTTATTATTCATAAAAGCATGAGTAGAAGTAAATTTTTCTTTTTAAGATCATTTTTACATACTTATAAAAATTTCCTTTTTAAAATTATGATTTTCTTTCTCTCATACTTTCAAATTTTCATAGTATACCAAAACTTAAGTTTGAGGGAAGGGAAAATACATTCAAATTTAAATTTTATCTATCCTTAAAGAGCTAATATTTTCTTAAAATAAAAACTTTTTAACATAACTTAAGGAATGAAGAATCTATTTAAGTTCACTTTTATTTTTGAAATTATAAACAATTTAGTGAACTTAACCAAAATTTTAATAACTTTGATTGATTTTAAGAATAGAATTATTTAACTTAAAGAAGAATAAGATTAAGGAATTTTTCTATTCATGGTAGAAATAATGGAATTTTAGAAGTATTAAGTAATAAAAAATTATCACTTGAAAAAGAAAAGATTGAAAATCTTTTTGAATTTTTATTCATGTTATAATAATTAAGTGGAAATGTATAAGTTTGGAAAATATAATTTAAGGATAGTGAAGTTCAAAATCATTAACAGTCTATCCAAATATAGTAATCCTCTCCATATAAAAAAAAAAGAGAAGAGAGGAGAAGCTTGAGGAAATGCCTAATCAAAAATTGGCTTCACTTGAATTATCTTATAGAAGAAAAATTAGTTACATATTTTACTTCATTCTTATGCATGAATCTTTATTTAGGAAAGGTTTTCCAAGAAGATCTTTTTCTTGTAAATAATCTATGAGATCTTAATATAATAAACTTATATTATTTTCAAAATGGATGAAAAATTTGAAATCTTATGATTTGGTAGTTGAATATTCTTTAAATTCTTAAAATTAAACCTAGTTAGTGAAATTGGGTTAATAATTTACTAAAGACTTTATAAAATCAAAAATTATAAGGAATCTTAAATATTTATCTTTTATTCCAAAGGTTAGACATTTTATATAGTAAAAAGGGTTACTTGAGGACAAGTAACATTTAAGTTTGGGGGATTTTGATCCATAAAAAAAATACCTATTTTTATGCCTTGATTTTTATCAATTTCTAAGGATATTATGCTTTAATGAAAGGTATTTTTGTGTTTTTGGATGTAGGTGATGTAAAAAGGTCCAAAAAAGGAAAAAGGGTGAAAAAGGAGCAAAAAGGAGCAAAAATGGAGCAAAATACAAGAATTATAAAAAATTATGGCCTGGCGCCTAGGCACCAGAAGTTGGCGCCTACGCGCCAGACTCGATGCAGAAACTGTCAAGTTTTTTACGACTTTTGGACGGTTATTTTGACGGAGTGAGTGGTTATTGGACATTCTAGAAGACTGGCAGGTGTTCCTTGATAATAGGACATGTGATACATTGCATTTGGATGCTCCAAAACAGTTTTAATTGCGAAGAGGTGCGAGCCAAAGTGAAGAGGTGCGAAGAACTGGATGAGGTGTTCGGCGCCTAGGCGCCAGACAGACCTTCTGGAAGATTCATTGAATGTGAACATGTTTTGAAGAGGTGCCTCAAGGCAACCCTTGAAGCCTATAAATAGGAGTTCACTCCTTCAGAAAAATGTGCCCCCCATTGTAACCCCTTTCTCTTAGCCACTTTAGGATCTCTCATCCTTAGAGAGAGAAATAGAGAGATAAATTTAGGGACACTTTTATTTAGTTTAGTGAGATTATTTTCAAATTGTTGCATCTGGAGTTCATTACACTGTGGAGTCAGTAGGAATCAGAATATCTGTAGAAGGAATATTTGAGATAAGTATTTTATTTTTGATTCAAATTTTATTTATTATGTTTTGTTGTTTATATTCAATGTGTTCTGAGTAGTGAGTTTACTTTCTTCCTTCAATTATGAAAAGATAAATAAGATAATATAGAATTCGATGGAGAATTGAAAATCAAAATTTTTTCAAAACATTGTGATGATATTAATACCTGATCTTACTTTACTTTTTAAATTGGCCATTTAATTTGTTAAAACCAGTTGAAGAGTTTTGAGACCTAGAAGGAGAAGAACTCTTAACTTGTAGATGTCACATGAATCCTTGGGTAGTCGAAGGCCATGCGCGGGCTGTTCAAGGTGAAGTGCAAATAAATAGGAAGATAAGTTTTAAAGGGCGTAGAATTGATAATTTTTTAGAGTGACAGAATAAATTCTTATAATTTGATTTATAGATAAGGAAAGGGTCACTAGTAGGGCTGACCAAAGCCACCCTTGGACATCTAGTAGTGTGAGCCTACATTAACCCATTCTACTAACAATACATCCAGACCTGATCTGTAGATTAGCCAATGTTCTTTGCGCCTGGATCAAAGGGTAAAGAATAGGAATGCTTCTATTTGGCACAATACAATAATATAGATTCTCCAATGAATATTAAATTATCTTAAAAATCTTGGATTAATTGAAAGGAAGAAAGTTGTTTGTTTTATATTATTTTCACAAAATCAATTTCTTATTATTGTTTTCTTTGCCTGCATCTAGTAAATTAAAATTAATTTATAGTTAGATTAAAATACAAAAAGATTTTGAAATACAATATTTAAAAATTTATTACCATTTTTTCCCCGTGGGATCGATACTGGGGTCTTTGTTTCAAAGCCTTTTATTACTTGAAATGATATGTATACTTGCGTAGTACCCAAAAAGTATATAAAATATTTTCCTTTAAAATTATATTTTGCTATATAAACATATATTTAAAAATTATTCATCACTAACAGCCTAGCATTCAGTAGCAAACAAGTTTTATTTAATGTTATTGCCGTAAATTAAAATTTGGTACACATCTAAATAGCAAGTTATTCCGGGTCAAGTGTTTCGCGCCTTTGCGAGAAATTAAATTTTCTAGCAGTTATAACAAATTCTTGTATTTGGAAATACAAAAATCGGGTCACCTATCTATATAAACAGTGTAAGAATCTAATTATTAGAAGATGTGTGCCACATATAGAAATGAATTTGATTATTCAACAATGTCATGATTCTGAATTTGGAGGTCATTTTGGTGTTGATAAAACTACTTTTAAGATTTTAGAATTTGGATTTTATTGGCCTACTCTTTTTAAGGATGTTTATAAATATTTTAAATCATATGATCGATGTCACAGAGTAGGTAATATCTCTAGAAGAAATGAAATGCCTCTAAATTATCATTTGGAAGTTGAATTTTTTTATGTATGGGGATTAGATTTTATGAGACCATTTACTCCTTCATTTGGGAATTTATATATATCGGTTGTCGTTGATTATGTCTTGAAATGGATTGAAGCTATTGCTTTACCCAGATGTGATGCTCGGAGTGTTTCAAAATTTTTAAAGAAAAATATATTTACAAGATATAGAATGTCGAGAGTGATTATAACTGATGGTGGAACCCATTTCAGGAATAATCAAATTAAGAGATTGATTGAGAAATATAATATTATTCATAAAATCTCTACTGCTTATCATCCCCTGACTAGCGGTTTAGCAGAAGTGTCTAATTGTGAAATTAAAAGAATTTTGGAGAAAACTGTGGATAATCATAAATTAGATTGGTCTGCTCGATTAGATACTGCTTTATGGGCTTATAGGACTTCTTTTAAAACCCATATTGGAATGTCTCTTTATAGACTAGTGTTTAGTAAGACTTGACATTTACCATTTGAATTGGAGCTTAAAGCATATTGGGCGATAAAAGAGTTGAATTTTAATTTGAAAAATGCTGGAGAAAAGAGAATTATGCAATTGAATGAATTGGAAGAGATTAGAAATGCAACTTATCACAATGACAGGATCTATAAAAAGAAAATGAAATTGTGGCATGATCGGAAGATATTGAAAAAGAAATTGGAATTTGGACAAAAAGTTTTGTTATACATCACAAGATTGAAGTTATTTCCTGGAAAGCTCAAGTCTAGATGGTTAGGACCTTTTACAGTTGTAAAAGTTCATTCTTTTGAGTCATTGATATTAAAGATCCTAATACTGGAAAGATTTTCAAAGTTAATGGGCATCGATTAAAGCCTTACTTTAACGGGTTTCAACCTGACTTCAAAGAGGTTTTAATGCTGAGTCATCTCGATTAACTGAATGGTTTGTCGGGCTGACGACATTAAACCTAGCGCTTTATGGGAGGCAACCCATATGTATCTTTATGGTGTGTTTGCTTGTTTGTTGTAATTGTTCTTTTTAGATTTTTTTTTGAATTCTAATCGCTCCTAAATATTTTTAAAATTGATAAATATTGGATCAAATTGAGATATTGGAATATTTTAGGCTAAACGAAGTTTGGTGAAAATTTTTTACCACTGGCGCCCCCGGCGCCCAATCACAGAGAAGTTACTGAACATACAGGTTTGAGCGCAATCGGCACCTTATCGAGCGTCGTCAGTGCCCAAAACCTGTTGATGGTTTTTGGAGTTTCAAAATGCGAGTTTTGGCGGTTTTGAACGGGATCATCGTCCTTATAACTCCCTAAACTCCATCTTAGACTTCCAAACTCCAAAAAATAAAAACTACCATTCCCAATTTTCATCCCATGGATTCCTACTCTATAAAAACCCCTCGATCTCACATTTTTAACTACAGGAAGTTTATAAGTTTCGAGGCGCAGTGATTGTTCAACAAAGTGATGATGAAGATGAGGATTATCAAGGAAAGAGGCTTCATAAATCGAGGTATGGATAATCCTAGTACTAGAATTAAAGACATAATTAAGGAGAGATGTTGGGAAGTGCTTTGCTACACTACCGCTGTCGTAGTTGTTCCATTCATGAAAAAATTCTATGCAAATCTTCACGGGATCAACCAAGGATTCGTATTTGGGTGAGGTAGGTTTGTGCAATTCACTCCTGCAATAATTAACGATCTCTTTATGATTGAGAATGTACCTATTTGCAATTATTCTAATTTCAATGCTACAAGTGGTAATATGAATGATGTTTTGGTACTGAACGTTATGAATGCAATCAATAATATTTCTAATTTATTCAATAATATAGATTAGAGGATGAAGGAACAATTTGATCACACTGGTCAAATAATGAAGAAGAGCGCAGTGATTGTTGAGGATTCATCTGATGAATTCCCATTTCGTCCATTCTACAATTTGTTCGTGCTTCAGTAATCAATTGGAGACATCAGAGGAGAAGATAGTTTTGAAATTGATATGGAGTCATTATTAGATTCAACTTATATTTGTTGTGTGTTTAGTTTACTTTGCTTAATTTTGTTTGGTGTGTGTAGTATTTACTTTGCTTTGCTTTGTAATTTGAATTTGGATTTGATATGCTTACTTTCATTGTGTGCTTAGATTTTAGTGTTTGCTTATCATAGTGTACTTGCAACCGAAAACATCTAAGAGTTATTGGTTTGGTTTGAATGAACATAATTGGTGTTTATATGTAATATGGATTTTATATATAAAAGTATGTTGTGTATTGTTTGCTTAAAGAATTGTGTTAATAATTTCTTGTGAGATGAGGTAGAAGCTTAATGAAGTGTTAAATATCATAGTGGAGGTTGAAACGATCGAAACTACGAAAAAATTTTCGGACCCAGAAAAAATTTTGGACTTGCGCTGCCAGCACCCAAATCCAGAGAGTTTGACATTTTTTAATAAATAGAGCGTCGTCGGCGCCCTATCGAGTGCTGTCATCGCCCAAGTACAGAAAAATGCCAAAAACCCTTTATTTCGTTATTTTGACCCTGGGAACCGTGGTTTTTTCCATTGCTTTCGTCTTCCTCCTCTATTTTCGCAATTTTGAAGACCTAGGGCTTGCTAGATCTCGAATTTGAAGTGATTTCAAAGCTTTTTGAGACCATATCTACACTTCTCTTGGTATGAGCTTCACTTTAATTTAAAAAATTTTTATTTTCACCATGGAAATCTCTCACATTGCTTAGGTTGGAATTTTTGGATTTTTAAAGAAATTTTGAGATTTCCTATGATGAAATCTGTTCTTACTTATTTAGAATAGTATTTGGAGATTGTTATATTGTGAATTTGGAATTTATTGGAATTTTTCTGCAAATTTTAAAAATTCACATGGCTCCAAGGTTGAGTAAAGAAAAGATAAAATTGGATTTTGATGATGAAAATTTTGTTAATGTTAAAGCGCAATTTTGCTTTAACTCTTACCTTTACAATAATAAGTGTATCCAGGATCGAGCTTTTGATAATCCTGGTGGATCCGTAGAACAGTTAATTGTAGAGCGGAACTGGGAACGATTTTGTTATTTTACTGCTAATGCTGTTATGGGAGTTGTTAGAGAGTTTTATTCAAATGTACCCTGGACTGAGACTGAGTATGCGTTAGTTAGAGGAAAAATGGTTGAGTTTACTCCTCAGCGTATTAATACATTCTATCAGACTTGGGAACCATTTGTTTGTGAATATGAAAACTTTGATACTCGAGATGCAAATATGACAAAAAGTGATTGCTTTTCTGACGAATGGAAGAGAGGAATGGAAAGTAAGTCAGAAACAGATGATTAACTTCCCCGCTTCCAAATTAAATGTTGCATCAAAAGTTTGGCATTATTTCATCTCTATAAGACTATTACCTTCTTATCACCACAGCGAAGTTACAATGGATAGAGTAATTCTAAACTATTGTATTCAGAAGATGAAAAAGATTGATATTGGAACTATTATCTTCAAGAACACTCAGACTATTGCTAGAGGCGAGACCACTGGTGGATTAGGACATTTTGCCTTAATTCATGCCCTGTGTGTTTAGTCTGGAGTGGAGTTCAGCAGTTCTGAAGAGGTGGCTATACCAGTGAGACCGATTATAAAGACTATTATTCGTACTTAGGAGTCTCATGTGGGACCCGATATTCATACTACGAGTTGTGATGTTCCATCTACATCTGAGCCACCAACATTAGCTGATATTATGGAGCAACTGAGATTACATTTGCTTTTCATGTGATGTGTAACCCTGTTGGTGTATTGTTATGTTGTATTGAAAAAAAAAGAAAAAATTGAAATTGTTAAATGAACTGTGTAGTAATGTGATAGTTTGTTTAGTATTATGATGTTTTGTTGGATGTTTAGATGTTTAAAGTTAATTTCTCTTCACCTTGCAAAAATTTAAAATATTTATATATCACTGTTACTAACTTTTCATATCTGCTAGTTGTAAATTTTGACTAATACTAGATAGCTGTTGAAGATTTCAATATCCGAACACGAAAAGGTTTGTTTTCTTTTCCTCTCTACTATTTCAAATTTTTTGAAAAATTTAAGTTTGGGGGAGAGTAGAGAAATATTAACTTTTATTTATTCTCAATTATTATATTTTCAAAAAAAAATTATTATTAGCATAACTTCTGGAAGTTGAACCTTACAGTAGGTAACTAAAACTTTTATTTCAGTTAAATATTATGGAAGGATTAGATGAAAGTTTTTAGTAATAAAGGTTAATTTTATAGAAATAATATATTTGGTATAAAAGGATTTGATTATAGTTAACTATTTAAAGTAAACAAAACTGTATTTTTGAAATGTTAAGAGACTTAAAGTATTGTGAGTTAAGAAAAGATTGTGACTTTATGATGAATAATAAAGCTTGTACCTATTTATAAAGTAAGGAGGTATCTCAAGTTTGAACTTTAGAAAGAGGAGAGTGAAGATCAAAATCATTAAATGCTATCTAGATATAGTAATCCTCATTTTAAAAAAAGGGGGGGAAAGAAAAGAAAAGAAGGATTGAAAAACAATCCGAAAAAGAAAAGAAAAAGAAAAAGAAATAAAAAAGTAATTATTAGGAGAAGCTTGAGGAGATGCCTAATCAAAAATTGGCTTCACTTGAGTCACCCTAAAGGGAGAACTTGATTTCATTCCTGAATTTATATTTAGAGTATTGGCCTACATTCTAATAAAGCTTACATGAACTCCTTTATCACATAATCTTTCAAGGCACTCTTAATGTGACAAATTATGGTTTATCTTGAAATAAATAGAAGACTAGAACTCTTAAACTTGATTGCTAAGTATTCTTATACTTGTAGTATTGACCTGAGTTACTAAATTTCTTTCTTAAGATCTAACCAATATATTCTTTTGAATGAAAAATTTTAGTATCTTACATGAGAAAAGTGCATCGCCTAGAGTTATATTTTTATGTAGTAAAAGGATTACTTGAGAACAAGTAATAGTTAAGTTTGGGCAATTTTGATGCACCAAAAATATATATTATTTTGGCTATATAATTTTACCCTTTTTTGGTGATATTGCACTTTAAAGAAAGGTATTTTTCATGATTTGTTGCAGGTATGATGATTTTAGGTGATTGCAGCGAAAAGAAGCGAAAAGGAATGAATTCGGAGCAAAAAGGAGCCAAAAGGAGGAAAACAACTTCTGGCGCCGCTAGCACCATTTTCTAGAGAGCTCGACAACATTTTAACAAAAGAGCGCTAGCGGCAGCGCCTAATGTCGGTGGACTTCAAATTCGAAGAGTTTTGGCAACTTTTTGAAGGGATTCCTATGGAAACTCTTGGGATTTCGTTTCTAACTTATAAGTAACTATTTTTGGATGAAAATGGTGTGTGTGTTCTGGAGTTTTAGTGTGGTTCTAGAGAGGGAGAGTTAGGGCTTAGGAGAAAAGTGTGTAGAAGTTAGAATTTAAGAGGATTTCTTCTCTAAGGAGTGAAGGAGAAGAAGCAAAGTGAGATATTGCTTCTTCCTTTCCATTCTAAAGAGGGAATTAAGTGTTGAAAAGAACAGAGAAAAGGATTCAAAAGAACTTCAAGGGAATTTCATTGGGGAAGAGAAAGAGATAAGTTGTATTTTCTTTTGTGGTTTGTATGACTTTTCTTTTATATATAAAATCTATGTTTTATTGTATTTTCTTCATGCATTATGAGTAGTCTCCTTTGTCTTTCTTCTTGCATAGAGATGTGATGATGGATTGATGTCGATTTAAAGTGCCTTTAATGTATTGAAGAAATTGTGATGGTTTTTCATTTTGAACTTAATTTACTTTTTGATCTGGCCAATTGAATTGTTAAAATGTGTTGTTAAACATTAACTTTCAAAGGATTTATTATCCTACAACAATAATGAAGAATCCATTCTATTTCCATGGAGGAATTGTGTAGTTCATGGGAATTGAGTGCAAATGAATAAGGAAATGTGTTTTGATGGACTTTAAATTGCAGGTTTCAGGGTGACAGGCTGAGATCTCCAATTTGGTCCTAAGATTAGTAACTAGACTCAAAGGTTAGCCTTCAGGTGAAGGGTGAGTGGGAGCTCCTTAGTGAGAGTTGGTATCCTCCCAGCCTTGCCCAAGATTTAGTGACTAAACTTAGGATATGTCAATGTTCTTTTCATGTTTGGAAGAGGGGGTACTCTTTTAAGGGTAAAGAAACATTTATGCTCCTCTTTGGCACAATAACATAGATAATCATTCCATATCATCCACACATCATATTCTCGTTGCAAGAGGAAAGATACTTTTCTTATATATCAAAAATCTTTCAAATATATAGCTTAGTGTGTGTCTGTTAGTTAATTCTATTATAAAAGTTATTAGAAGTAGTTATAGTTTGATTAATTGTTACTATTTTTGGCATATTGGTAGTAGAAGTAAACATTAAACTTTAATTGCAATTTGAGTATCGGAATTCAGTACTACATTATCTCTGTGAAACACTTTCTTTTACTTCGTAACTTCCTTGTGGGATCGATAACCAGGACTCCATTAGAGCCCTGTATTCCTTGATACGATACGTATACTTGCGTTGAATGCGTGGACTTTACAAATCATGATACACACACACACACACACACACACACACACACACACACACACACACATATATATATATATATATATATATATATATATATATATATATATATATATATATATATATATATATATATATATATATATATATATATATATATCATATAGTGAGCAAGATGATGGCGGCTACCTTTGCTCGCTAGGCTTTTGGCGGTAATGGCCCTGTCAAGGCGGCGGTTGGCTTCTACTGAGGGTCTTCCCTGGAGTTGGTGGTTCTCTGGTGGCCAGGTAAGCTGTGGATTTTCAAGTGGTGAGGGCTTTTGTGAAGTGAACTTTGAAGGGGCGCTTTCCGGGCTCCACTTTTTGAAGTGCTGTTACTGTTCCATTGGGTTGTGATTTGGTGGGCTCATTTGGTGCATTGATTGCTGTTTATCTTTTCCCTCCCTGATTTTCTGGAAGCTGTGCTCTATTCTTTATGGCTAGTTTGAGTGCCATTATTGCTCTCCATACTTATGCCTCTGCTGTCAGCAAAGGTATTCAGCCCAAGTCAGTGGAACATCTTGCTTTCCCCTAAATCCTGCATGATGCTGCTGCAGGAAAAGTTGAATGCCCTTTTGTTAGACCACTGAGCTCAAAAGAAGGAAGACCAGCTATTTTATTTACTTCCTAGGAAATGATCACTCTTGCAGAAGCTATCAAGTTCACTACTGTGGGACAATTCCAGTTTGGACATCCCATAATGGAATTAGTTAGGAAACAGTTTGAGAATATTCAGTTTGTGGGCTAATGGAAGTTGGGGGTTATGGATGGTAGGCACCTTCTAATTAGGCTTTCAAGGGAGGAAGATTATGCTAGAATTCTGGGTATGCAAGTCATGCACATTGCAAACTCACCAATGAAGCTAATTAAATGGTATCCAGGTTTTGATCCAGCCAAAGAACCTCCAGTAAAACCTTTATGGTTTACATTCCCAAACCACCAATTCAATTATACCATACCCATGCCATATTTCAAATCAGGAGGGCATTGGGAACACCCCTTAGAGTTGATCCCCCCACTCATGATATGGGCAGCCCAGCAGCTGCCAAAGTTACGTTGAAGAGATGTTTCACTCCCAGATTTAGATAAAATTTGGATTACCACTTCTGATGATGGAGAGGGCTTTTGGCAAGAGGTGGTATTAGAAAATAAGCCTGTCTACTGCCAACATTACAGGATGTTTGGTTATCCAAAGGAGAAATGATATAGGCTGAAAACACCTACAAAAAAACCAGCTAAAGGAAAAGCAGTGGCACAACAGGTATCAGGGAACATTCAAGCTGAAACAGCAGCACCCCAGGTGAACACTACTGAGATTGAGTTCTTGGTAGAGGCTCCTTCTATGGTTGGGCACCCCCAATGTGCATCCACTGACTTGGAACCTCAAGAACCTTTATTGCCTGGAGAGGTCCAGCCATCTATTGAAAGCCCACCTCTACTGCAGCTAGAAGAAGAGCAAGATAAAATGGAATCAGCCTGGCAACATTAGAAGTCAAGGAAAAAGAAGAAGAATTCCACTGAGGTGCAGAAATTAGCCTCTCAAGCCCAGGAGCTACCTGAGAAAAACAATACACTTGGTTCCCCTCATGGCTCCTCCAGGGGAAGAATCAGGTCCAGATCCAGATACATTTCAACCCACTACTCACCCCATACCAAACCTTTTGATTATCAGCTGTCTTTGTTCGAACATTAGAGGGGTGGCACACCCCCTTTCTTATAAAAGACTCTTACATCTCTACAAGAAGCAAAAATCAAGCTAAAATCCTTACCAAATTCCCTGGTTGCACCTTTTTTGCTAATTCCACTAATAAAATTTGGTTAATATGCAGGAAAGAATTACATTGGACTGTTCTAGTTGATCACCCCTAACTGGTTGATTTCCACTTTAACTTAGATGGAAACAAATTTTCTGCTTCTTTTGTTTATGCTGGCTGCACCAATTCTGATAGGAGAGAACTTTTGAATGAGATAATTGAGATCAGCAAGAAGAAGACCCTCAGCTGGATAGTGGGAGGTGATTTCAATAGTGTTGCAGCTGAAAATGAAAAGCTTGGAGGAAGATTACCAAACCAGACCAAGATTACTGAATTTAATGACAATATTAAAAGTGCGGGCCTTTTTGACCTGGTATTTCTGGGAAACCAATTCACCTGGAGGAGAGGAGCCATTTGGGAGATACTTGATAGATTTTTGGCCAATGACAACTGGCACCAATACTTTCTGTACACATCCAGCACCCATCTAAATTTTGCTAGATCAGATCATAAACCTCTTCTTCTCACTATCTCCACCCCCTCTACCCACACTACCCCTCCTTTTAGATACTTGAATTTTTGTTCCTCTCACCCAAATTTCAACTCTATTATTACTGAAAACTGGTTTGGGTTCTCCAATTCTAATCCTTTTATCAAACTCCAGAATCTCCAATTAAAACTGGCCAGGGCTTTGAGAAAGTGGAGTTGGGATTCTATTGGTGATGTTTTCTAGAGGGGTCATCAAGGCAGAACTGGAAGTTACCAATCTGGAAGCTGCATCTCAAGCTGATGAGAATATGTATAATAATTTTGTGACTGCCCAAGAGAAGTTACTTACTCTACTTGACTGGCAGGACTAGATCCTTAGACAGAAAGCTTCCATCTCTAAGTTTAAAGATGGAGATAGGAACACTAAGTACTACCATACATGTATAAATTACAGAAGGAAGTGTAATGCCATTCTATCCATTATGACTGACCAAGGGATTATACTCATGGAAGGAACTGATATTGCTAACAATGCAGTCTCTTTTTTTCAAAAACTTCTTACCTTCACACAATGCTCCAGCCCTCCTATCGACAGTAGTTTGTTTAATGATGATTACCACTACACCATCTCTCTTAATCTGACTGCTTTCCCCTCACAGGAAGAAATTTAGGTGGCTTTACAGTCCATTAACAGTTCCAAAGCTGCTGGTCCTGATGGTTTTAATGCTCATTTTTATAAGAAAACCTGGGCCATCTGTAAGAATGAGGTTACTGCTGCAATCCAAGGTTTTTTTCAAGGCATTGATCTCCCACAATACTTCCATTCCTCTACCATTGTGCTTGTTCCAAAAATCACTGCACCTAAAAACTGGAACCACTACAGACCTATCAGCCTCACCACTGCCATCAGCAAAATCATTAGCAAAGTAATTGTAGGGAGATTGCAACCTCATCTTAACAAGATCACGAGTCCTCACCAGTTAGCATTTATTAAAGGAAGATCCATATCTGATAATGTACTCCTTGCTCAAGAATTACTCCTTGATTTGGATAGACCTTGCAGGGGTGGCAATCTGATCTACAAACTTGATATTAAAAAAGCCTATGACACTATGGATTGGAATTTCATCCTCCAGGTGTTACATGCTAGACGCTTTTCTACTATGTTTTGCCAGCAGATTAAGAGATGGCTGGAGCATAACCACCACTCTATCCTTGTAAATGGCCAGAATTTGGGTGGTTTCCAAGACACTAGAGGGCTGAAATAGGGAGATCCTCTCTCCCCTTCTATTTTCATTATTGTGATGGACTATCTTTCCAGGCTCCTGGAAGCTCAGGTCACCCCCTTCCACTATGCCCTATACCATCATAGGTCCATTGTGGTTATTTCTCACCTTTTATATGCATATTATATTATGCTATTTTCAAGGGCCTCTAAGATTGCTGTTTAAAAGAGTTCTCAACTGTCTTAAACACTTCCGACTGGTTTATGGCCTTCAATTCAACCATGCTAGATGTGAATTGATCCTTCCGAAGAAAATAACAACTAATATCTCTCATTGGATTACTCAATATACAGGTTTTACTAAAGCCAGTATTCCTTTGAAATATTTGGGGGTGATGCTAATTAAAGGTAGATCCAAATAGCTTCACTTTGAGGACATAATTGGTAAACTTAATGCCCAGTTATTCAGCTGGTCCAACTCCTTCTTATCAACCGGGGGAAGAATCACCCTCCTCCATAGCATCCTTACCACCTTCCCTAATTATGTTCTTCAAATGAGCTGCCTGAAGAGGAGCTCTAGGATCCAAATTGAAAGAATCTTCAACAGATTTTTGTGGTATGGGCAAAGAAAGCAGATCCATTAGGCCAGCTGGTAGAAACTTGCCATACACTTTGGGGTTAAAACATCTTCAGATAGTTAATTTTTGTAAATTATGGATACAATTCAGACATCAGAATTCCCTTTGGGCTCTCTTTATGAAAGGCAAATATTGTAAGGACAACGACCCAACTTTGGCACAAATCAAACCTGGAATCTCTAGGATTTGGAAACAAATGCTTCTTAATAGAGATTTAGCTGACTCTTTATAGTGCTGAGAGCTGGGAAATGGGAAGGTGTTGTTTTGGCATGACAACTGGTGCCCCACTGAGATGAAGAATGCCCTCCCTAACATAAATAAATAGCATTTCCCTGTGGCCAACTGTTGGGACAACATGCACTGGTCTACTACTAAACTCTAGGAACTTCTAATTGATTCTTCTGCTTACCAGGTCTCCACTATCCCTTTTGACAGAACCCAACCTGACAAACTTATTTGGTGCAATGGGAAGTTACAAAGCCTTACCAAGCATATCTACCTACAAATTTACTTCTGGCCTTCCTTCTGTTGGGGTGAGAAAATTTGGAACAAGTACCTCACACCCTCCATGTCTTTCTTCATTTGGAGGATTTTTCACAAATTCCTTCCCACTGATGACATTCTCAAACTAAAGGGGATCAAAGGGCCATCTAAGTGCTACCTTTGTGGAACTCATGCTGAAACTTTACAACACTTATTTTTTACCTGTAATTTCTCCCAGGAGGTTTGGAAGGGGGTTATAAACCTACTCAACATCAACACACTTCTCCTTGATTGACATGATTTACAAATTTGCTGGCTGCCCTGGCAAAAAGCTAAGGTTGGTGAAATTCCATTTATTATAGCATGGTTTATTTGGATGCACAGAAATAGTGTAAATTTTGAAGAAAAAACTAGTAAAGTTCTCACTGTGGTGGGACACTGCCAATCTTTCATAACTAAGCTCATCAAAATGAAGAAGTTCCCTAACATTCTTAATATTCCTCAACATGACCACCCCAAGCAGTCCAGAATTGTTCTTATTTATTGGAAAGCTCCTATCCACCCTTTTATCAAAGTTAACACTGATGGGGCCTTCTCGGATTTTGGTGCTAGCAGTGGTGGTGTTTTCAGGGACCATAGTGATAAGTATGTTTGCTTCTTTCAGACTCCTACTGTTGCTGCTGATGCTCTAGAAACTGAATTAGCAGCTGTCACTGGGCTCTCCATCTGGCCATCTCCTTCCAATGGTCTAATTTATCTGTGGAATGTGACTCAGCCTTCCTCTTACAGTATATGCAGAATACCCTCCCCCCTCCTTGGCATCACTCCATCTGGATTAAGAGAACTAAGATAATCTCCCAGTCAGATAAACACTCAGTTTAATTTCATTTTCAGAGAAGGCACAGCCTGCTAATTGGCTTGCCATAAGTGCCCTATCCACTCTGAAAGTGCAGGTCTCCTCCTACCCCCCTCCCCCCCTCAGCTATCATTTCTCATTGAAGCAGATTGGGTGAAAGCTCTTCATTTCAGATTAGTGGACAACTAATGCTTATTTTCCTACCTTCCATATGGAACATTTTCATTTCTGATGCTGCCATCTCCATCATCTTTGGCATGGTAGAATTGTGGTAGTTGTATGCTACTGATGTAACTAAATATCTGACTACACCTCACAACTACTATGGGATTGGCTCATTTAAGTCCTGGATTAATTTGCTGGTCATTTTTTGTTTAGAGTTCTTATTTTATTTTATTTTTTTTTTAAGGTATAAAATTTTGGTTTGTAATAAGTTTATATTTTCCCTTTTGGTGTGGATTTGTAATTTGAGGGTTTTGTATTTTTGGGTAGCCTTATAACTTCACAACATTATTGAACATATAGGGAGCCTTTTGTAGCTCCTTCCCTCAATACATATATATATATATATATATATATATATATATATATATATATATATATACTGTACCCGCAATCAGTGTATCTAACCGTGAAATTAAAAAAATTTAGAAAATGTCATAAATCCCGAGAAATTAGATTGGTCTGCTAGATTAGACACCGCTTTATGGGCATACAGAACTGCTTATAAAACTCATATAGGAATGTCCACTTATCGATTAATTTTTGGAAAGACTTATCACTTGATAGTTGAATTAGAAAATAAAGCATATTAGGAGATAAAGAAATTGAATTTTAATTTGAAAAATGCTAGTGAGAAAAGACTGTTACAATTATATGATAATGATAGAATATACAAGGAGAGAATAAAAGTATGGCATGATGAGAAAATTATTATAAAGGAATTTGAACTAGGACAAAAAAAGTTTTATTATACAATACAAGATTGAAATTATTTCTTGGGAAATTGAAATCTAGATGGATAGATCCTTTCAGTGCCATAAAAATCTATCAATTTACAGCTGTAATTATTGAAGATCCTAATCCTGGAAGAATATTCAATGTTAATGGGCAAAGATTAAAACCATATTTTGAAGGCAATAGGTTTACGACATTAAACCAAGGTTATGTCGGGCTGACGACGTTAAACCAAGCACTTTATGGGAGGCAACCCACAGTTTTTGAATGTTTTCTTGTTTGATGTGTTATTTTTTTAATTATCTCTTATTTAAGTGCTACCCTTCATTAAATATCATAAACAACATTAAAAAAATGAATCAAATCGATGTTTGGAAAGAATTTAGACAAAATAAAAGTTTGGCAAAAATTGAACCAACGTTGGATGGCATTGTTATTAGCACCGGACCGCGCTGCCATTTAAAAAATAGTTTTTCATTCTTAAATTCAAATTTTGGCAGTTCTAGGCAGCATTTTTTCCATTTAAACTCCTAAAAACTACCCCTAAACTTCAAAACCACCAGAGAAACGAAAAGGAAGTTCCCAAATCTCATCCAAATGGATTCTGACTCGATCAAAACTTCAAGATTTCAAGTTTTCAACCGTAGAAAGTTTGTCAGTTTTGAAGCACGTCTATTCAACAAATATATCTCAATGAAGAGGCTGATTTAAGAGAGAGGCTTCATGAATCAAGGTTTAAATTCTCCTACTTCTCGGATTGAAGAAATTATTGTTCAAAGACATTGGGAAGTGTTATGTTACACTACTACCACCGTAGTCGTCCCTGTTGTGAAAGAATTTTATGCAAACCTTCATGGAATCAACCAAGGATCAGTCTATGTGAGAGGTAGGTTTGTACATTTACTCCAGCAAAGATTAGTGACTTATATATGATTGAGAATGCGTTGATTTGGCACTATTCAAATTTTTCCCCAATGAAAGACAACATGCATGATACATATAGATATTTGACAGATGAAAGTGATGATTGAGAGATAAGAGATAATATGTATGCGAGTTTTTCGACCAGACTGCTAAATCCTACGTCGAAGCACTTGCATTATTTTAAATGTGCAAAATTGCTCCCAACGATGAAAATCAGTAAAGTAACCAAGGAATGTGATATATGAACTACTGTATTCAAATGGAAATACCTATTGATATTAGTTCTATAATTGTGAAATCTATTTTGGGATTGATCGTACACGGATCAAAATATGGGCTTGGACATCCTTCCACCATATTTCTCCTCTACAGTCAATCACATGTGTCATATGAAAATTAGGAAAGAGTACTTCTACCTTAGAAGCCTATAGACCCAACGGATGAACATAGTAACCAGGCATTTAGAGATATAAATGACATGAGTATCATTGAAGATCAACCATCTTAGAGTTCAACACCTATTCCTCCTTACTTTCCTGAAAGTTCACAAATTATTTTGAAGAATATTAAGAAATTGAAGAAAGAAATGCAACACCTGATGAATGCAATCAACAATATATCTAACTTCTTTGATCACCTAGATTGGAGAATGAAGGAACACTTTGTTCATTCTGGCTAACTTGAAGGAAGTCTGGTACGTTTGATGAGAAGAAAGTGTTGGATTGAGGTGGATTCAACAGAAGAATTCCTGTTTTGTCCATTATACAATCAGTTTGTTCACATGCAATCAATTGGAGATATAAGAGTTAATGATAGTTCTAAGGAAGAATAGAGACTTGATTATTGTGTTTATGAGTTTATGTGTTTGAAATTTTTATTTAATTCGCTTTGCTTGAATGTTTTGTTTGAACTTGTTTTTATGTTTAGTTTTCAGCGTTAGTGTGTCGTGGTTGTGAGCGATGCTGAAATTTAATGTTTTGTGGCTTGACGGTGTGTAGAGTTTAGTCTCACTTATGTATGTTTGTAATTTGGACTTTATATATATCAAAGTGATGTTTTGTGTTGTTTGTATAAAAAATATTATTTGTCATGGCTTTAGTACGTTATTCAAAGCTTAAATGGATTAATTAGATGTTGGTGTGGACTTAAAATGATCGAAATTGTAAAGGAAAGTTGGAAGCCCAAATTTTTACCTGGAACTGAACGGCATAGCGTAGGACCTCGCCAAAAGATAGAGAGTTTAGCCTATTGAAACGAAAATAGCACCGAACGGCTCTGTCACCAGTGTCAGACTGCGCCCGACAGAAAAAAGACCTTAAACCCTCAAATTTCGTGATTTAACACTGGGATCCACCTTTTTTACCTAAACCATCGTCTTCTACCTCCAGCCAAGCTGAGTTTCGCACCTAAGGCACACTTGCATTTGGGTTTGAAGCAATTTCATGGCCAAAAAAGTTTTGATTTCATCTTCTTTCGGTAAGAGCTTCATTTTAAACTAAATTTTTTTGATTTTGACTGTGGAAATCTCCTACATAAGGAAGATTCGATGCTTTGAGGTTTTTAGAGAAAATTTGGAGTTTTTCCATGACATTGAAGTTCTTATTGACTTAAATTTACTTTGGAGCCTATTACATTGTAATTTTGTAATTGATTTGGATTAATTTGATATTTTTAGAAAAATAGCTCCAAGAATGGCAAAAGAGAAGAGAAAATTTGAATATCATGAGAGTAAATTTCTAAATTTTAAGGACTATTCTCGCTTTAGTACTTTTCTTAGTAATAAGAAGTGTATTCAAATGAAAGCCTTTGAAAATCCTGGAGGTGTGATCGAAGAATTAATAGTGAATCGTTAGTGAAATATTTTTTGCTATTTTACTACTAAAGCGATGCTGGGGATTGTAAGAGAATTTTATGCTAATTTATACTATCTGAGAGTGAATATATCCTTGTTAGAGGACAAATTGTTGAGTTTACCCCCGCACGTATTAATGCATTTTACCAATTAAGTGAACATTTCCTCTGTGAATATGATAATTTTCCTCTTATAATGAAGCACTTGATATGGTTATGAATTATTTGACTGATGGAAAAGGGGAATGGAAGATTAAACAGAGGCAAAAAATTAACTTCCCCCTTTCTACTTTGAGGTTTGTATCGAAGGCCTGGCATTATTTCATTTCTGCAAGACTTATGCCTACCAGCCATCATAGTGAAGTAACTGTAGAGAGAGCTGTTCTGAATTACTATATTCAGAACATGAAGAATATCAATATCGGGGCTATCATTCATAAAAGTATTTTGACTAATTCAAAAGGAGAATCTACAGTGGATTAGAAAACCCCAGCCTGATTCATGCATTATGTATTCAATCAGGTGTAGCAACTAAAGATAATGATGAGGTAGTCCACCCTCTGAACCCCATAAGTAAATTAAAACTGAAGACTTATGAAGCCCATGTAGCGTGGAAATTGAGTAAGAATGTTGATGTACCTTCATCTAGCCAGGAGAGACCATCTACATCTAGGGAACCTACTTTGTATGATGTTATGAATTAGTTAGAAAAGTTAAATACCAAAGTAGAGGGACTAGAAGCAAGAAATAAGATAAATGATGATTATCAAGTATGGTGGAGAGAATATGATTTAGCTTTTCATGATGCCCAGATGAGATTTCTCATGGGAGACACCTGTGTTGTATTCCCTATATACCCTGAGTACACTCCATAACAGCCTGATGAACCCGATGATGGTGGAGCCCCTGCAGATGATGATTGGTAGTGTAGTATTTTTATTTTCATTGCATTTAGTATTTGTTGTTATATTTGTGATGTACTTGAGACTATGATTTGTATTTGTGATATAATTTGTATTTGGTTGTATTTGTGGTGAACTTTAAGTTGTAATATGTGGAATTATGATGTGATGTGATAGTGGAGTTTGAATGTATTTAGTTTATTAGTTTAATTTGTGATTGTAACAGTTAGATGTTAATGTATATGTGTTCAGTTTATGTTTTATGTTTTAAGATTTCAAACTTCTTCACCTTGCAAATTTCTAACATATATTTGTGTGTATAATGATCTTAATTTTTTTAGGCCTACTATTTAAATTGATGAAGAAGACCTGCTTAAACACAAAGGTATGAAAAGCCCAACATATTGAGTTATGAGTTAAATATATTTTTAGATCTTTTCTTTCTTCCTAAGCTAATCTTATTGATATTCAAAAATTTAACTTTGGGGTAGGGAGAAAATTTACTGTTAGTTGTTCTTATTTAAAAGTATTTTCAAAATTATTAGCATGATTTCCTGTGATAAAGCTCAATTTTGGATAGCTGTATTTTGATTTTATTTGAGTACTTTAGTGGACTTGAATGAAAGATTTTGGTAATGAAAAGTAATTTTTTAGGCTAAGAAATTTGGTATAAGAGAATAGGACTATAGTCAACTACTCAAAGTAAGAAAAACTGTATGTTTGAAATATTAAGAATCTTAAAATATTATGTGAAAGGAAATGATTGGGACTCTATGATGAATCAATAATAAGCTAAAGAAATGCCTATATTATAAAGGAATTGTGGTAAGTTCCAAATTTAGAATGAGAAGGGTAATGTTAAAAATTATTAAAGGCTATCCAGATATAGTAATCCTCACTTAAAAAAGAAAAACAAAAAGCAAAAGAAACAAAAAGAAAAAAAAGAGAGAAAAAGAAGAAAAGAAGAAAAGAAAAGAAAAAGTGAGGAGAAGCTTGAGGAGATGCCTAATCAAAAATTGACTTCACTTGGATCTACCAAAAGGGGAGAACTTAATTACTTTCCTAAACTTGTATGTATGGATTAGCACCTTTACTAAAGGTGTTTTCATAAACTCATTTTCATGTAATCCTTTTAAGTGCCTTAATAAGACAATCTACAGTCATTTTTGAAATGAATAGAAGGCTAGAACTCTTAGACTTAATGACTAGAAAGTCTTACCCCTGCAGAATTTACTTGAATTATTCAAAGATCATTTTGAAAATTTTAATATTGTATTTATCTAAGTCAAAATTATGGTATTCTAGAAAGAAAGTTCATTGCAGTGGATCATTATTTTATGTATTAACTAAATTACTTGAGGACAAGTAATAGTTAAGTTTGGGGTATCTTGATCCACTGAAAACTTGATAGCTTTTTAATATCCATTTCATACCTATTTTTGATGATATTACTTTAAAGAATGGTATCTTTCATGATTTCATGCAGGTGCAATGATTATAGTCCTTTAGAGCAAAAGGAAGCAAAAAGGAGCAAATTTGAAAAAAAAATAAGGCAAAATACATTTGTTTGAACTGGTGCTGGACGGCGCTGTCACTAGCGCCAGACCACACCCTATCCCGATTTAATTCCAGATTCGATGTATATGGACAGATTTTGGAGGGGTGCTCAAGGAAACTCTTGGGAAATCAGTTTTAGTTGAATTTAAACTGTGCTAGAGTGCATTTTCATTATTCTGGAGTGAGGGGAGAGTGTCTTTTCATTGTTCTAGAGTGTGAGGAGTCCATTAGAGAGAATCTAGGTTTTGTGTTTGTTCTCTTCTAAGAAATGTAGGAGGAGAGGAAAAGTGAGAGATTTCTTCTTCCTTACTTATCTAAAGAGAAAATTGTGTGTTGTAGTGAAGAAAGAAGAGGAGTCAAAGGAATTCCTTGAGATTCACTTGGGGAAGAGTTTGAGATAAGTTGAATTTTCTTTACTCTGTCCATCTTTTGTCATCTTTTCCCCATGAGTTTTGAGTAGATTTCTTCGTCTTCCTCCTTTTCAAGTAATGTGTTGATGTTGTGATATGGAAATGATGTGCAATTTATCATGGAGAATTTGTGATAACCTTTTCACTTTGTACTTCATTTACTTTTTGATATGGCCAATTGAATTGTTAAAAATTGTTGGGAAACATAAGTTCCGAAGGGATTATTAGTTCCACAAAAAAAGTGAAGGTCACAATCAATGTTTATGAATGAGTGACGTACTTCATGGGAATTGGGTGCAAACAAATAGGAAAATATATTTTGATGGGCGTAGAATTGGAGATTTTAGAGTGACAGACTGAAATCATCAATTTGGTCCTAAGGGGTTTGGAAACCAAAGCTAGAGTATCTTCCCAGCCTAACCACGAATTTGGGGACTAAACTTAAGATTAGTTAATGTTCTTTATATCGCTCAAAAGAGGGTAAAGAATAGGAATGCTCCTATTTGGCACAATACTATTGCATCACTGATCTATGTCACTAAATCATCATATTATTATTGAAGAGGAGGAAGATTCTTTCTTACATTTAAACTTTTGTTATAAATTTAATCTTGTTTTAGTTATTTATGTCTGGAAGCTAGAACAGATTGTGGAAGAATTAGTAACTGTAACTGTTTATTCATCTTTTTATTATTAGTAATTACTTCAATTGTGTTGTAATTCGTGAAGTGATTTCTGTGCTCCATTATGGAATTAAATACCTCCTCGTGGGATCGATAACCAAGACTCCATTAGAGCCATGTATTACTTGAGCGATAAGTTTACTTACGTTTAATTGTGTGACTCAACAAAAAAATAAATCAATATATATATATATATATATATATATATATATATATATATATATATATATATATATATATATATATATATAAATTTGAGTTCATAAATTTTGGCAATTTAAAAAATTCACACCGGTTATCTAAGATGTAATTAACTATAAGGGATTGCCCTTATAGGAATCTTAAAGACCCCATATTAATATAAACCCTATCTTATTCCTTAATAGTAGATAGAGGAAATTATTGGTTAACAATGGTTTGCAAACCAAACGGATGGCATGAATTCTTTATTTTATTTGATCGATCCTCACCACCAAGCAATGTATATGTTCTTCAGAATAGATACATGTCTTGTTATGAAGTGCTCGATTATTTAACCGACAGTTTTCTAACCCCAATTTTGATTCCCAAAATGATCCTCAAATCATGTTAGTTCCTGAAGAAAACGTTGACGGAAATGAACGAGATATAGCAACACCGGTTACGACAGTACGAAGAGTGAGGAGCCAGTCCTCGAATGCAAAGGAACTCTGCTTGCCATCAACCTGGATCTTAAAGATACAGAGATGATACCAGAAGAGCTGGCAACAATAATAGGAGAACTTCGGGGTTCTGAAGAAGAAATAACAGAACTACATTTAAGAAGCAGGAAGGTATTACTGCCAAGAACAACTCTAGCGGATAAAGGAAAACAGATAGTTACTCAAGATAAGGTACCTCCAACAATGGAAGAAGTACAAGTTCGAAATGAGATTGAAAAATTCAAACAAAGTGGACTATAATGTATTAGCTCATCTCAAGAAGTTGCCAGCCAAACTAAGCATTTACTACGCACTAATCTTGTCAAAGGAGATGAGAGAAAATCTGACAAAGGATCTACTTGACCCAGACATTTGCTTAGCGCAGTTGGCTAGTACATCCTCAGATGGAGTTTATACTTTGAAGGAACAGCCTAGTGTAACCTTCACAGATGATGATTTGCTACTCAGTACAGTTGATCACAACTGTCCGCTCTACATTTCCGTCAACATCGGTAGGTTCGTACTTTCCAAAGTGTTAGTAAATCCTCGAGCATCACTTAACATCATGAGTCTACAAACATTAGCTTACATGGACATCAACGCATGAGAGCTCACTACAGATAAAATGATGCTAAGAGGATTCAACTAAAAAGGAGAAAAAGCCCTTGGATCTATAACACTATAAATGAAAGTCGGAGATCTAGTAGCAACCGTAAAAGTCCATGTCATCGATGCGGATACTTCGTTGAATACCCTGCTTGGTCGACTGTGGCTTCACGAATACAATATGGTCCCCAAGTCGCTTCATTGATGCATCAAGTACTACAAAGATAGACAATAACATTGCATCAAGGGAGATTTACAACCGTTCTCCATACATGAATTAGGCTTCCACGAAGACACAGCCTACTACGTTCCTCCGAACAAAATAATACTTTCAAAAGAAGTTACGACAAGCAAAGTTGAAGATTCGGAAAAATCACCAATACGGGTCCATACACCTCTACTTCAACAATCTCCCACCAATCCTTCACAACGAGTTGGTGGAGTTAATTTTAGCCCACGCGTCTAAGGTCGAGGCCAGGGATGTGGATGAGGGAGAACTCATCAGATTGTTTAACGGATGAAGCCAACAATCAGCATCAATGTAGAAGGAAGTTTCAAAGAGGATGAAGAAATAATGATGATAAGTCAGAAGAAGCCTCAATTCAAAATCACTTTTAAAGACATAAAAAAAGATAAATATGAATCAATGTATGATTGGATTAACCATTATGTTCAAGCCATGACCCTAAATCCGATCCATCCTCAAAAGATTTAGAGTATGGAGGTCAAGGAAGTTCATAATTGTGGTGTTAAACCGATCAAGTTTTATCGAGCTTCTCCTTCTACATCTGAACCTTGTGTAATTCTTGAAGAAAATGACTCTAATGAATTAATGGAATTACCTTTTGGTTACTTCTCTCCATGTGTACAAAAATTGACTCAAAAAGGATATGTGCCAAAGTAAATGCCAAAAGATAAATTACAATCATTTGAAAAGTTATGGAATTCAAAAGGAAAGTGACTCAATTCAAAGGAAGGTCATGGGTTTAGTACGATCTCAGAATTTTGCATGGTTGTTACTAGTCAATCAACAAAAGATTGCCTGCTCATCCAAAATGGATATGAAGATCAACTGATAGAGTCTGCCAGAGTTTGAAGAGGAGATCAAATAAACAGTGGATGAACTGAACGAAATTAACCTCAGAACTGAGGAGCAGCCTCGACCAACATTTATAAGTTCGCTACTCAATAAAAATAGTCTGCAGATTTAATCAAGTTGTTAACAGAATTGAAGGATTGCTTTGCTTGGAATTATGATGAAATGCCAGGACTATCCCTCGAAGTCGCAGTTCACCGACTCAGGGTGGATCAAAATACAACACCAGTAAAGCAAGCTCCTAAAAGAATGTGTCTTAATAGAATAAAAAGTTACAACAGAAATAAAGAAAATAATAGGCGTGAAATTTTTCTAAGAAGAACAATATCTAACATGGTTGGCCAACATTGTACCCGTTAAGAAGAAAATGGACAGATACGAGTATGTGTCGACTTTAGGGATTTGAACAAAGCATGTCCAAAGGATGAACTTCCTTTATCACTACTGAAACTAATGATGGACAATGCATTGTCACATGAAGTTTTCACCTTTATGGGTGGAACATCAGGTTACATTCAAATCAAGCTGGCTCTAGAAGATGCAACATTTACAACTTTCAGAATTTTGATCGGAATTTATTGCTACACCGTAATGTCGTTTGGTTTGAAGAATGCTGGAGCTACATACCAAAGAGCAATGATGAAGATCTTTGATGACCTTATCCATAACCAAATGGAATGCTACATGGACGATTTGGTTATTAAGTGCAAAGTAAAGAAAAATCACCCATATGATTTGAGGATCATATTTGAATGATTATGGCAATACAATCTCAAGATAAATCCCATAAAGTGGGCCTTTAGCGTTACCTCTTGGAAATTTCTAGGATTCCTTGTCCGTCATCAAGGAATGAAAATTAACCTAGAGAAGATTAAAGTTATCTTAGAAATGCCTCCCCCCAGAGCCTTGAAATAATTATGATCTTTTTAAGGCAAATTGACATATTTAAGACCCTTTATATCTAATTTATCAGGTAGGTGTTTACCCTTTTCAAACTTACTTCAAAAGGATGTTAAATTCTTTTTGGGGGAGCCATGCCAACGAGCTTTTGAAGATATTAAGCGATACTTGATGACAACTCCTGTTTTAGCAGCCCCTATCCTGGGTAGACCATTGATACTTAATATTGTGACTCTAGATGAGTCCCTCGAAGCCTTACTTGCCTAAGTCAATGATGAGGGTAAAGAAAATGCACTCTGCTACCTGAGTTGAAGTCTAATACCTGCAGAAGTAAAGTATCCTCTCATTGAAAACCATTGTCTAGCTTTGGGTTTCGCCGCTCAAAATCTTAGACATTACCTGTTGTCTCATAAGGTCAACCTAATTTTGAAAGTTAATCCATTGCAATATTTGATGACTCAACCAACACTTTCTAGACGTTTAGCAAGGTGTTTGATGATATTATTGCAATTTGATATAACTTTTGCGCCCCTTCACACTATTAAAGGGCGGATTCTTGCAGTTTTTCTTGCAATACACCCACTGCCAGCTGGGTCCACACTCAACGACGAACTACTAGACCAACAGATACTACAAGTGGAGTAGCCCATTGCTAAACTTTGGGAGATGTACTTCGATGGGGCACCATCAGCCAGAAGAGAAAAGGAACAACAAACAGTGATACTAGGAAAAGCAGGAATTGGTTTAATCTTCATAACTCTGGATCAAGCGATGTTAAGGTTTGTTTACCACTTGACAGAGTCATGCACCAATAATGAAACAGAATATGAAGCTCTAATCACCGATTTAGAATTGGCAATATTAATGGAAATTGTAGACATTGTCATTTATGGCTACTCACAGCTCGTCATCCAGCAAGTGGCCTAACAATATAAGATTCTGAAACCAAGATTAGCAGAATACCATTTGTATACAATGAGCTTGTTGGAGCAGATCCCAAGTGTGACATTCTATAGAATTCCTCGAGCAAACAATGCCCAGTAGACGCTTTAGCTAAGCTTGCTAAAGAGTTGGCTTAACCACCTGAAGATTTTATAGATATTACAGTGCAAGGACATCAGATTTTGTCGTAGATCGACCTTGACGGTTTGCACAAGCTCAAAAAAGAAGAAATAGCAGCTGTTCTGTCAGACAATACAGAAGATTGGCGTGAACCGATAATAGAATATCTGTAAATAGAAAGGCTACCAAAAGACAAATCAATAACACATCAAATTCAGAAGAGAGCTCTCTCATATGCCTTATATGATAATGATTTGTACAGAAGGTCTTTCGACCAAATGTCAAATGCCTCAGTAGAGCAGAAGCACAGAAAATCGTAAAGGAAGTACATATCAGATTGTGTGGAGCTCACCTGTTAAGTCCAAAGATGAAAATGAAAATCAAATGACTAGGAACTGGTCAGCAATGATGACAGATTGCATGGACATAGCTAAGAAATGTCATCAGTGCCAAGAGCATGGAATGGTCTTACACCAACCTTCGAATGTTCTACACCCCAGAATTTCCTCGTGGTCATTCGAGTGTTGGGGCATAGATATAGTGGGTCCAATAGACCCTCCATTTTTGAAAGGACACGGATTTATACTTGCTGCTATGGATTACTTCTCCAAGTGGGTAGAGGCAGTTCCGCTACGGGAAGTCACAACACACTAGGTTTTACAATTCTTCAAGAATCAGATCGTCTACCGCTTCGGTGTGCCACACAGAATTATTTTAGATTATGAGTCTGATTTTAAGAGCACCAAAATCAGCATTATCGTCAGATGTCACGGAATAGTCTAGCGATATTCAACCATCTACTACGTAAAAGTCAAAGCCTTGGTAGAAGCCTTCAACAAGATGCTTGTTCAAACCTGAAAGAAGATGTTTGATGACAATAAGAGAGGATGACATGATAAGTTATTAGAAGCTTTGTAGGCTTACAAGGCGATAGTCAGAACACCGATGCAATCTACACCTTATGCACTTATGTACGGGTCCGAGGCAATTCTTCCGCTAGAAGTTCAGTTACCATCACTCAGAATCACCGTCGCCAACCAAATTACAACGGAAGAGAATGCTAAACTTTGACTTGCATAATTGGAAAGTCTTGAAGGGAATAGATTGCTCGCACAGTAGAATTTGGAACTATATCAAGCGAACGATAAATTGGTCTGCTCGAGGTCGTTCAAAGTTGCTGACCTCGTGCTCATTCTTAGAAGACCTATTCATGAACATCGCAAGATATGTGTAAAATTTGAACAACCTGGGAAGAGCCATTCATGGTTGAAAAAGTTTACTCAGGAGGGTCATACAAGTTGGTAGATTCTCAAGGGGATAGACCCATGTTGCCTATAACTGAGCGATATCTAAAGAAATACTACGCGTCATCATAGAACCTGAAGAAGGATATTCATTTCGATGTAGCCACATGGCTAGTGTCTGTGACTGCATCCACACTTTGTAATAAAATAAAATTAGATAAAATTGAAAAAAATTTCATAAAATAAACTTGCAAGATTAAGTTCTAACTCTAAATCTTATAAAATTTTATTGAATAAGATATTGACATTAAAGTAGTTATAAAAATTATTAAGTAAATAATAATACGTTGACTATTGTTCTTGTTCGTGCAAAGTGCCAGCCACTGATATTTTTCCTGTCTTCTTGTGCAAGAAGTATCAGGTTACGTGGCATTTGCTTTCAAAGATGGCTTGGACCTTGTGTTCTAAAGAAGAGATAAAAAGTACATACAAGAAGGATGCAAGTATGAAATCGATGAAGAGAAGCGGTCGTAGAGAGACCAGACTGACTTCACGATACAAAGGCACTGGTGGCTTTGTTAACTCACACCTCCTCACCAGCAAGCCCAGTCAGATTCCTTCCATGATCACTACTCCGAAGGGTGATCTTTTTATCGTTGCAGCTGAGAGAGTTCCAGATGCATCATTATCACGTTCAAAAAGAAGAAATATAAATTGCTGCAAGTGTCGCCTCCTAGACAGGATGGAGAGGAGACAGGCACGGGAGTTAATAGCCGAGTTACCACCCATTCGAGAAGAATTTTATGACCCTGAAATGAAAGAAACTGAAGACAGTGCACTCCGAACAGATAATGAGCCAGAGACCACTGAGAACCCCGAATCGATATGGGATCTAATGGAAGAAATTTTTACTGGGTGCTCGACTTGCAACTCAAGTCTTCCCTAACAACCTTCAGTGATAAGAGCATTTTCAGAATGCCCACAGTGTCGTGTTCTACAGTTAGAGAAGTATGACACATTTGAGGCATACAGCCGCCTCATGTTGACCTCATTTTTGATGAGGTCTTCTCTCCTTCTTTTTAGTACTTAGGATCTAGCCTTAGGCTTTTCCTTTGACTATCCTAGAGGATTAGAATTGGGACGCACCACTTAGAAATTCAAACCACTTCTTAACTCCCTGCAAACTCCACAAACTTGATTGTAGACCCCTAATCACCTGGAGGGTCAAATCAAATGTGGAAGTTTAAAGGATGAGTTCCTATAGGACTCTTTGGCCTTAGGACTGCCCTGGGTGGCCTGGTCTAGTAAAGGGCTGACTTACACACACTACACTTATACACTACACTTTCACACACCTCCTAAAACCACACCCATATCCAACTTGACCTCCTGACTCATGAAGGTGATTCACATGGATGGTCCTTAACCCCTATGCCCTTGGCTAAGAGGGTTAGGAACAACATAGTGAATGCCTCAAATGAGTCCCTTCATGGCTCATGTGGGCTTCATATGGCTTCATGATTCAAACAAAATTATTTCATTCCACTTACATTTACCCAATCTTCAATTTTTCAAATTTTTAATTTTTGACCCCGGGGACCCTACACCCGCCTAGCCTACCCAAAACCCTTGAAATTACCCAAATTTTCCAAAATCTCCAAATCACCCAAAATTCCTCAAAACCAATCCCAAACATTCCCACATCACTCAAATTGATAATCCATAGCCAAATATACCAAAAATTCCAAAAATACCCCCAATACCCTCCAAATACCCAAAATGCCCCTCTTGACCCAAAAATCCAAAAACTTCAGAAAATTCCCAGAAAATTTCAGAAAATCCCAAATATTTCCAATTTCATTTTGTTCAACTACATCATGGGCCAATTTTGTCAATATACCCCACTTTTATCAAAATTCCCAATTTGACCCATTTTTAACCCAAAGTGAACCCAATGTCAAACCAAACCTACCCAATTGACCCAAATTTTGGTCCAATTCAATTCTAAACTTCAATTCAACATCCCCAACACCAATCTAGACCAAATCCAAGCCCAATTTGATCGACATTTGAATCCAATTTCACTTTTGACCTTAAAGCCCAATTTGGACCCATGACCCAAACTTAGCCCAAACTAACCCAATTCAACTCCAATTAACCCCAAATCTTTTCTAAACCTTCCCTAACATCCCCACAAATAAAACACTAACATAATTTGCCCAAAATTTGGACCCAAACCCCACTCAAATTCAGCCCAAAACCAAAAAGCCCAATTTTGACCTAAACCCAAACTTAACCCAAATAGGCCCAAACCCCAAAATCCAAACCCAACCAAAGTTGAAACCTCTTTGAAACAGCCCTACAAACATTTCTCAACATTAATTTTACACCAATTTCAACATTAGCCCAACATTAGCCCAAGTTAACCCAATTTGGCCTACTATTGGCCACTTTACCAAAAAGCCCAAATTCAACCCAATTCAAACCCAAACCACCTTAAGTTTGTTTCAAACCACTTATGACACATGCCTAAACCAATTGCAACATTTATTTTACATGGTCCTTCACAAAACTTTCATCCCAAAAGCCCATTTTAAAATCCAAAAGCCCACTTCCATGAAGCCTTTAAAAGCCCACTTCCACCAAATCCAAAAGCCCAAAAATTCATCCAAAGTCCATATGACACTCTTCTTCATCATGCATTCAATTAAAATCATCCCTAAGTCCTAATCCAATGATCAAATAATTCTAAATAAAGCTTCATCCAACTTTCCACCAAAATACCAAAATCCCTAAATTCTACTTCCATGAAATTGACCAAGCTTTATCCTAAGCCATAGGCAAGCCATGAACAAGCCATTCTCAAGCCACATGAAGCCATGAGAGCTTTGACTTGTCATTAGTCCATTTATGGCAAGAAGAGGGGGTTCTTTCTTAAACCTCCCTTAAACCTTTTTTACCTTAAGCATGTCACACACTATACCATGCTTAGCCACCTCACCATGGATGGGGACTTCACTACCCCAATTCAGCTGACCCAAATGATTCTCCCTTAGCCCAAGGTCAAGCCTTGGATGGTGAACCTAGCCCAAATGCATGAGTTGAACCAAACCAAGCCAAAATGAGCCTTCTCCCATTCCATTTAAATCAAACACCTTTACACATGTCCATGGCCAATTGACTGCACTAAACCCCAGCCCTGACCCACCTGAACAAGATGGTGACCGATGCACGGCCGGCCAGCCACCAGGCCGCCGGAAAACACCATGGCCGAAAGCTCACATGTGAGCCAACATTGAAATTCCCCCTTGCTGAAGTGTCCCGGCCCAAGTGGCCACCATGGTTGTTCTTCTCTTGCATAGAGCTGCTGATCCCCAGCCTTAAACCCCCCGGGAGGCCCTCCACCCTCTCCTATTTAAACACCACCTCCTCTCGGCCATGAGAGGTGCTGAACCAGACCTTACTGAAACCCTGCCAAAATTGCTCCAGATCACTCTCCATACTTAGGGCAGTTGATCCCCAGTGACAATTTGCCCTAATCCCCACCTACAGAGCCCAATTTCTCAGCCAAAATTCCACCCAAAAACAGGATATCTCCCAATCCTCCACCAGATTCAAATTAAACTCACCCACACCTGCACAAGGTCAAGAGAAGGAGTTCCCCAGTGAAAGCCCCCTCTCCAGGCCACCCATCTGTTCCAGACTCCAAGCTTTGTAATCGGCTGTGGTCGAAATCATACCTGGACAATTCACCAGCCCAAGAGACTTCATCTGGAGCTTGCTTGGACCCAATCGAAGGTGACACAACTCTCAGATCGAAGCTTCACTTCTCTGAGCAAAGGTATGGACTCACTCTTCTTCCCGAGCTTACAGAGATTCTTTATTTAATTTGAGTCAATTTCAATACATGTTTACCGTATGGATGTGTTCGTCTCCTCAAGATGAATCCATAGAGCATAAGAACTAAAAAATCCATTGAGAATCGAATGAGAAATTAGGGTTAGAAGGTTGACGGTCACGGGTGCACACCAGTCGTAGACGATGACTGGGAGCCGTCGGATCGAGCGTGTATCGAGCGGACGGTCTGGATCGAGCCGGACAGCGCGATGGTGCATGAACCGCGGGCCCATAGAGCGCTGAGTCGGATGGCGGCGCTGAATCAGAAGACGACGCGTGGCCTTTCGGAGCTGCCAAGGATGGCATGGCGCCGCGTGAATAAGTAGGAAATTAGGGTATTTTTTGATTTATTTAATTCCCTAAACTTAAAAAATGCATAACTTTGTGTAGGAAAATCAGAAAAATAAAATAAAAATACCCACTTGCTCAGTGAACCGAGGAGAATAATGTGGAAAAGAAATCATGTAATTTCATTAAGTATTTTATTTTTAATTATTTATTTACTCTCTGCACTATTTCAATTCTCCATGCATGTATACAATTCAACATGGCATGAGACCATAGGGCTTTTGAAGCCTCCGAATTTGGGAACATTCCCCGAATTTTCCAAAGTCGTAGGCCATCCCTATGAAGAGTTATTGATTTTTCAATTCTAGGTCACTATTCTAAGTATTTTAATTCCAATAATTAGCATGTTGTGAAATAAATTCTAAGAAAATTTGGTGATGCTTCTTATGACTAGAGGACCCTAAGAAAAATAGTTCTTGAGTTAACTCACTTGTAATAATCCTAATTGGCTTAAACACCCAAAATGGGGCTTTAATTAATTAGAGCTAATCATACATCAAATTGACTTGAAATCAATTCTCCACTGACCTTTAGGATCAGAGGAACCCACCATAAAAGTTTGAAGTCAATTGACTTGGTTAGCTCTATCAAATGGGTTCATTAAGCCATTTAGCCAAAATTAAACTTCAAAAATTCATAACTTTCAAAATACTTCTCAAAAATTCACCAAATTGGTTTTGGAGCCTCTCGATATTAGGGAATTTATGAAAATTAAAATTGCAACTTTCTAAAAAGTTGATTTTTTGCATTATTTTAATATTTTTAATAATTAAAAAATAATAATAATCACAAAAATAATAAAATTCATCAAAGTGTCACATTTTGAATTTTAATCACTTAGGAACAAACCCCATATTTTTCTTAAGTCTATATGATGAGATATTAAATTTTAAAGCCCTAAGGTAATTTTAAAAATTAAAAAATGCATTTTCTAGCATTTTCACTAAAATAATTCTAATAAATCAAAGAAAAATTAGAAAATTGTAAGAATTGGTTCTTTGATATCTTTGATATCAGAGAGATTTTTAAAAAATATAAAATTCATTTTTCAACCTTTATTTTTATTTTTAAATTAATTAATACTCCAGAACTCAAAATAATTATAATAAAAAGAATATAATTCAAAAAATCACCAAAATTGGTCCAAGTGGTCCTCTAGTCATTAGGAATGTCTCATAATTTTCTTAAGGACAGAAACTTTCCCTTGGTCATATTATTAAATTTTCCTTGAAAATCCCTATTTTCCATCAAAAATAATTACATAAATAAATTAAATAAAGAAAAATCACATTTTCTCCTCTAATGTCTTGATTGACATATGAGTGAAGTCACATAAAAATTTCAAATTCATTTGAGCTCAATTTAGTGAGTTATGGAATTAGTAAGTTTAAAGGGCAAAATGGTAATTAAAATTTTAACCTATAATTAAAAATTTTAGGTTTGATTAAAAGGGTGGGTAAAATATTTGATACTAGGTTGATTTTGGATGTTTGAAACTTAGGTAGTTAAAGGGTAGAAACCTACCAAACAATTTGAAAATAATTAAAATAAACCTTAATTAAATAATTAATTAAATTTGGAAGAATGATGAAAAATTGGAATTATTAAAATAGGGATATTATTAATAAGAAATTTATTCTTTAATTCAAGAATCCCTAAATTAATCACCTCAATAATATTTAATTCCTAATTAAAATGATAATCCAAATTTAAGATTTAAAATGCTAAAAGTCTTAATTATTAAATTAAATTAAAGTTAAATTATTTGAATTAAATCCTTTTAAAATTTCAATTAAATTAATACTTTAACAATTAAAATTAAATCATCTTTAAAACATAAAAAGTAAAATATTAAATTAAAATTAAAAATAAAATTAAATTAAAATTAAAATTAAATTAAAATCTAAAAAAATTAAATTAAAATTTAATTAAATTAAAGTTTAAATTAAATTAAATTAAATTAAATTAAAATTAAATTAAATTAAATTAAATTAAATTAAATTAAATCACATTAAATTAAATTAAATTAAATTAAATTAAAGCATGTTAAATTACATAAAAAAAAATAAAATCAAGTTAAAATAAAATTAAGTTAAATAAAATTAAATTAAATTAAAATTAAGACTAAACCAAATTAAATTAAAATTAAATTAAATTAAGTTAAATTGAATTAAAAATAACATCACCTAAGACATAAAGAATTCAAAAATAAATCTAAAACAACTTGAACACTATTCCAAACTTAAACCCATTAATTGAAATTAAATTAAATCACAAATCACTCAACATCAATTTGCCCTCAAAAGCTCTTGTTGTCATAACTCCTAAACGGAGTGTTAATTGAAGTATTACTTCACTCATAGGATATTCAAATGTCCTAGTTCATTGAGCAAGATAACAAAACTTGAACTCCTGGATGATTAATTCATTTGTATAATTAAATTCTCTTGGACTTAAAACAATTCTAGAGGTATTGAAAAGATGTTTAAGACTCGTCTTAAGCACTTCCTCAATATGATAGGATATTTATAAGAACAATTGAATTCAATTGTTCTTTGATGAAGAAAATCGTCCTTAAACCAAAACACCAAGAACCTAGACGTCATAGGAGATGACTAGCTATAGGAGTAGGACCTTGGTAGAAAACCATAACCCTTCCCTTAGCTTTACCTAGGAACTTGCTTTAAATGCTTAAATATTCTAAATTGAGTTTAAGTGCAGCTTAGGATGACGGGAAGACCCTCCAGTGTACGCTTTTGTTTTAGCAATTTACCTTCTCGCAATTTACTTAATCGCATCGCACTTTACTTTTCTCGCATGATAAACAATCATTGCATGAAAACCCACACCTTTAGGATAGTCCCTAAAACTGAAACCAAAACTAAATTAAAAGTCATTAAAAGATAAAATTCACCGTCACAACATTTCAAAATATAAAACAACTCAAAATTTAATCACAAAACGAACAACAAAACTACAACCACAACTAAATTAAAACGTCTTGTTGGATGATCGGGAATACCTCGGATGATGTAACCTACGTGTTGCTAACGGGACTTCCCACGGCCTAAATGAAAGTGTGGAACTCATTCGACTGAGTTTAGCAAATTCATCCGGACTAAGTGAATCCGATAAAAATAACGATGCCGAAGGATGGAACCGTGGGATCTTAACCGTGTTGTTATAATCAACTTTAAGATTTGTTTTAATTAAAACATAAAAAATACTTGGAAATTAAGACCTTCTCTAAACCAAAACACTTCTCTCATCTCCCGATTTATGACTTCTAAAACTAAACCTCTCGCAACAACAAGGAGCTCGGAGCATGGTGGGCAAAGACGGCCATCGTCATCAGCAAAACCTGAGTCTACTTCAGCAAAACTTTCTTAGAATTAAATAATCAAGCCATAGGACTTCGAGGTAGTTTTCCTAGTGCAACATAAATCCTCAACTCTTTGTTAGGCATTTGCATTGCAAATTAAGCCCTAACCGGTCTTAGGATTCCGAGGTAGTCGTCCGATACGACATAAACCCTCACATCTTCGAGGCTATTTGGTGTGATCACATCATACGAATATAAGTCCTAATTAATTAAAATTTGCAAGATCAAAACATTAAATAAACATTAGGGCATTCCTAAATTCAAGCCAAACAATAGGATAGTCGGGAAATTACCGAAGTTCGCTTCGAATCTGTGATTTCTCCTACCTTACTTCCTTTGAATTCCCAAAATAAAATGTTCCAAATTTGATCCATTCCCTATTGAAATTCCAAAATTCAATCCTTGAAAACTTAAGCTTTGAAATTCTCGAGAGCAGAACTACCGATTATTATCGAGAGTTTTCTTAGGTGATTCCCGTCACTTAAGATGTAATTATCTATAGGGGCTCGCCCTTATAGGGAATTTTAAGAACCCGAGTAATATAAACCCCGTTTAATGCTTTCATATTAAGCAGAGGAACTTGTCGGCAAATAAAATAGTTTCGCAGACCAAACGGATGTCACAAACCTTCTAGTTTATTTAATCGAGCCCCACCACCAAACAGTGTGCCTATTCTTCGGGATAGACACGTGGTTTGTAGTGTGGTGCTCGTTTATATAAACTATTTGAGATGTGAGATCAGTTTGATTTAATATCTTAAAATATTTAAAATTATTTTCAAAATCAATAAACTACTTTCCAAGTAATATATATATATATATTTAAATTAAATTTAAAACCTAAAATTCGCTGACAATTTCTGGCGACTCCGCTGGGGAAGAATTCCTCTCTCCATTTTTAATCAGATGGTTCTGCTTTCAAAAATCGGTAGTGTATCTATGTCCCTAGTGGATCAAACTACCCTTATTCCCGTTGGAATACTATGTTCATTTCTACCTTTAACGAGTATAGCCAACATTCTCTCCGATTTAGGAGCCACTGTTTAGACACCCCTAAACAGAGAGGTTCTGAGATCCTTTTGCCTCTTTTCTGAGGTGGGGTGGACCCCCAATAGGTGTTAGTTTAGGAGCGGTCCTTCGAGTCGAAAAGTCTTGCATAAGACTTTCTTTTCCTTTCCAATTCTGAATCGAATTCCTTACCTTCTCTACACCTTTGAACATTCCGTTCCTAATAAACAAACCCACTAATGAATGACTCTTTTAACAAATAATTCCTTTTTATAAATACATGAACAAAAATGTGTTCGGACACTTTTCGATTCCTTTCTTTTCGTCCTGATGAGAAGAAGCATAACTCGGGACCGACAATCGAATCTACCTTGCGAAGACGTCCGCCCCAAAGCCGATTTTCTCCTTCACCAATGGATCGGACTTCACCGTTTACAAGGATGAGCCGCCCGACAATGGGATCATCCGGTTTGGACAAGGATTCGAGAACACAAATGTCAAGATCACCGACGTTACCCTTTTCGCACCGACGGACAAAGTATCTGAAACTGAAAGACCTTTGATCGAGTTCAACCTTAAGTCAACTCAAGAGTTCCCTCCCCTGCAAAGGGTTCCAGCTAAGAGGAATACTACTGTCCAAAGGAGGACGTTATCTCTACCCCTACTGGTCTAGTCGTCTCTGCACCTACCCCGGCTTCCGCCAAACTGAAGGGGAAGGAAGTTCAAATTTGTAACGAGCATGTTACCGTGGAGGGTAAAGATTTCCGTGCAAGACCTTCTGTTTTTGAAATCGGGTCCGGCTCAAGGGTTCCACCCCTAACACGGACTCGCAGAAGAAACAGAGGTAGGGAGATCGCTGCAAAGCGCCGTAGCCGCCGAAGTCGCTTTCTTAGAAGAAATCCCCGAGTACGCACCACTACCCGAGTACATACCATTGCCTGAGTATACACCGCTTTTGGAAGGAAGTAGATTCCATCCCCTTTCCGCCGCAGCTGACGAGGAAAATGTCCGCAGGATTGCTTCTACATTACCTCGACCCGCACACTATAGCGGCAGTCAAAAGAAAATGGCTAGGATTACACCATTTGCCCGACTACGACCGTGATGTAGAAGTTAGCAAAGAAAGAGAAATGTCCCGTATCGTAGATTTTGAGAAGAATAGGGCGGGTGTTAGCTAAATCCCGTCTCGGACCGCGAGTAGAACCCGTTATCGCCACGTAAAAGCCGAGTAAGAAGATGAAGGCTAGTCCACCCGTTGTTGTTTCGTGTTTACGGATCGGGGAGGATACCACCTTCCAAAGCATTCGACTCGACGGACCATCCGACTCCTAGGCCTTCCGCCGCTGAAGGATGGTATGGCGTCCTACTACCGGCCAATTAAGACCGAAACAATGACCGTAAAAGGAAAGTCTCGTCAGAGACTCGAGTCCGAAGAGAGCACCACCGCAATGAAGGGGACTCCCAAAAGGAAACCCGACAGACCATCGCATGATAACTCGCGAAACCGCACGAAAAAGACCATTGGAAGAAGCTATGGAAAAGCTAAGAACCGACATTCAACGATTAGCAAGAGAAAGAGAAGAAAAGTTTGGAGATGAAGTTGACTCGTCGGAGTTCATGGATGACGAATATGTGGAGATCAACATGGTTGAAACACGAGCATCGTCAGCTTCGCAAGGTGCTCCGGTAGCTGCGGAAAGAGATGAACCGGAAGCATTAAGAGCACAAATTAGAGAAAAAGACGATACAATCTCTCAATTGGCAAAAAGGATGGAAGAGAAGGCTGCAGCCCTAGCCACTCTCTAGAGTCAAGTTCAACCCCCAAGAGAAACGCCTCCAGAAGTTATTCATATTACAGACGGAGGAAAAGAGATTACATCCGTTAACGGAGGCGATCAGCCAAAGAAAGATTTTACCTAGAACATGATTCCGGAAAAGGATATCAAGAGCATGGTGGAACAAAGAAATGCGAGAAGCCTTGGCACAATCAAAGAGCGGGACATCCATTCGGACGGGTAGACCTTACCCCGAAGAATTCGACGCCGTCCAATATCCGAAAGGCTTCGTACCACCTCCGTTCAAGACCTTTGATGGAACCGGAAACCCTCGGTAAGCATGTTGCACATTTTTGTGCCGCTTGTTGCAATGCCGACGGAAGTGATGCTTTACTCTTCCGACAATTTGTCGACGACTCGTCGTGGATCGCCTTTGATTGGTATGCGGAATTACCGAACGGTTCGGTGAAGACATTTTCGAATTAGAGAACATCTTCATCAAGCGATTTGCCGGAGCTCGCACCACATCACTATAGGTGATTTAGTGGTAGAGAAGCAAGCCGAACGAAACTTTGGTGGACTACATACTTCGATGGAGGAATCTAAGTATGAAGTGTGAGCCACGACTACAAGAACAAAGCATGCGATCGGCATTTTACTTAAGAGCATTCATGGCCCGATAGCACTTCTCCTCAAGAGATTTACTATTAAGACTTTCGAGAAGTTGTTAAGCAAGGCCAGAAGCTTGCAAGAGGAGGTGAAGCAATTAAGTTTCACCGACAAAACAGACAAACAGAAGCCCGTGAAGACTTTTGAAAAGAAGTCTGGGATCGTCGCAAGCAGCCGATAAAGGCAAGCAACTCGATACAAATACCGTCGAACAACCGCGAAGAACATCAACAAAATTACCAAGCAACCCCGACCCAGCTATCAGTCATCTCAACAGTATGAACAACCGCCTCGTCGACAACTTACGTTAAGGGAGCTTCTGAGTAGGGAGTATCCGTTAAAGAATGAGGCAGTGCCGAAAATGTTCCGCAGTTTGATGAAAACTCCAGATTTCCAACTGCCAGAGCCTAAGAGACAAGAAGGTGATCCCAACTTTTGCCTTTACCACTGGATGCTCGGGCACAAGATTGAAGATTGTATTACCTTCAAAAGTTGGCTCAACGACAATCTTCGAAAAGGGAACATAACGATCCCGAAGGAATACATGAAGGAACCCCAGAAAGGAGGTTCTGTCAATGTTATCTCGACGGATTTCATTGTTTCGATAGATCCCTATGCGACTGATGATGGATGGACTACCGCTTGGACAAAGTCTTCGAAGAAGATTTTGGATCGCATCCAAACCACTTAGGTGCGAGCTTCAATTCTGAGTTCGAAACATGTCGAGTCGGCACTATCACTTGCGATAGAAGAACCACCTCAACAAGAGACGATTGAAGAAAAGAAGAAAATTGATGAAGAAGAGAAGACCAAGGCTCTTAAGGCTAGAGTTAGGGGCCGCTTATCCTAGGATAGTTGTTTCCGATTCGGGGAAGAAATCCCTCGAACCTCCGACTCGTATGATAATCCGCTCACTCCAAGTGGGATCTTATAATGATAAGGGTTATGGCGTTGGCTACATTTCGATCGTTTCTAACGATTACGTAACTAGCGAAGAACCAACCTAATCCGGACGTCGATTCCGATACAAATAACAATTCTCAAATCATACACAATCTCGACGATCACAATGACAAAGAAGACATCCACCAAGGAGGCTACGAGAGTTCAACAAGCAACGAATATATTTACGAGTTTCGAGGAGCTCCAACTACAATAGAGTTAGAGCCTTCGTACTCCGAAGCTAATCCGTAAGAACTCGTCATTCCGATTCGTAAGGAGACACCATCAAACTCAATACTAGATTCGAAGAAATCACGAAGTCAACTTAAGAAGTGGAAGAGTTCTACCTCCGAGAATGGGTCCAAAGGACAAAGGAAAGCGGTGGTTGTTCGTGAAGAACCAACCCCGCAGAAGAAATACCCATTCGGGAAGAAATCGAGACACATGAAAATAAAGTGGACTACAACGTGCTAGCCCATCTTAGGAAACTACCACCAAACCGAGTATCTACGACGCTCTCATCTTATCAAAGGAGATGAGAGAAGCTCGATCAAGGCCTTACTTGATCCGGAAATTCGCTTAGCTCAAATGACCGGAGATTCCTTAGACGAGGTTTGCTCATTAAAGGAACAGACGAGGTGTTACCTTCACGGACAATGACCTACTACTCGGGACGACGAAACCACAACCGACCGTTGTACATTTCAGGTTACAATTGGGAAGTTTACACTCTCCGTAGTATTGGTGGATCCAGGATCATCAATCAATATAATGAATCTTCGAACGCTAGCATACTTGGAAATTGATGCTCGCGAGCTCGAAGCGGACAAAATGTTATTAAGAGGATTCAACCAAAAAGGGGAAAGAGCCCTCGGATCAATAACACTGCTAATGAAGACCGATGACATAGCAAAGACAACCGCAAAATTTCACATAATTGATTCAGAAACGTCATTCAACGCTCTACTGGGCCGACCATGGATACATGAAAACCGGATGGTACCATCATCTCTACATCGCTGCATCAAATACTACGATGGAGGGGAACAGTGCATCAAAGGTGACTTACAACCATTCTCCGTACATGAAATTGGAATCCATGAAGATGCAGCTTATTACGCACCTCCGAAGAAAACAATCTTCTCCAGAGATACCATAACAAATGAAGCAAAGGAAGTTCGGGACGACGAAGAACCTGAAGTTCTAGTCCAACAGTCACTCACCACTCCCTTACGGCGAGATGGTGAAGGTTTCTCCACAACTCGCATCCGAGGTCGAGGCCGGGGACGAGGTCGTGGCGCAGACGTTAGGACAGCTTGGACAGAGGAAACCAGCCATCAATGTTGATCGAGAAGACAGCTTCGAAGCGTAAAAGAAATCAAGCAAGAAGCAGCGACAATAAGTCGAAGAAGCCGCAATTCAGGATCTCTCTCGAAGATGAAAAGAACGAGGAATATAAATCGATGTACGAGAAGATTAACCACTATGTACATACTATGACCCTAACCCCGATCTATTCTAATAAGATCGAGGGTATGGTGGTCAAAGAGGTACGTAGCGGCGGTGCAAAGCCCATCAAATTCTACCGTTGTGCTCCTTCCTCCAAAACTGAAAATAATGTACAATTTGAAGATGTCACTTCTTCCGAATTAATGGAATTACCTTTTGAGTGGTACTCTCCCTGTGTTCAAAATTTAATTCAGCGTGGTTTCTTACCTCGACAATGGATAAAAGGTCAATCACAACATTTCAAAAATTTATGGAATAACTCTGGTCGTCCACCCAATTCAAGGCATGGTCTCGGATTCGGCACAGTAGGATCAGTTGACGATACTGAATTTTGCTTGGTTGTCACTTGCGAGTCTAATGAAAACTGCATGGAAGCTACAGAAGAACTTGAAGATTTACAAATTGGAAACGCTCCACCAGAGTTCGAAGAAGAGATCAAATCTACAATAGATGAGTTAACGGAAGTTAACTTAGGTACTAGCGAAGAACCTAAACCTACCTTTGTTAGCTCCTTACTCAATAAAGAAGACTCCGAAGAAATAATCAAGTTATTAATGGAATTTAAAGATTGTTTTGCTTGGAGCTACGATGAGATGCCAGGATTAGCTCCAGAGGTCGCAGTCCATAAGCTAGAGTGGATCCTACTTCTACTCCGATCGTACAAGGTTCCGTAAGAATGTGTCTAGAAATTGAACAACAAGTCATAGCCGAAGTTAAAAAGCTAATAGACGCTAAATTTGTCCGTGAAAAACAATTCCCAACTTGGTTAGCCAATGTGGTACCAACATGAAGAAGAATGGTCGGATCGAATTTGTGTGGACTTCGTAGATTTAAACAAGGCATGTCCAAAAGATGAATTCCCTCTACCGATCCCGGAATTAATGATCGACATTGCTTCAACACATGAAATATTCTCATTCATGGATGGATCTTCGGATACAACCGGATAAAAATGGCTCCGAAGATGAAAAACTTACAGCATTCGAACGCCGATCGGAGTATATTGCTACACAAAGTGATGTCATTCGGACCGAAGAACGCAGGAGCAACCTACCGTAGAGCGATGACAAGAATTTTTTATGATCTCATCCACAATCAAGTCGAATGCTACGTGGATGATGTGGTCATCAAAAGCAAAGTAAAGGAAAACCACCTGTATGATTTGAGAATTGTTTTTGAACGATTAAGACAATTTAACCTTAAGATGAATCCCTTAAAATGCGCCTTCGACGTCACCTCCGGGAAGTTCTTAGGATTCGTTGTCCGACATCGTGGAATTGAAATTGACCCGGAAAAGATGAAAGCTATCTTAGAAATGCCACCTCCCAGAACCTTAAAACAACTACGATCTTTTCAAGGGAAGTTGGCATATCTTCGACGCTTTATCTCGAACTTGTCGAGTAGGTGTCGACCTTTCTCGGCATTAGTTAAAAAGGATGCCAAATTTATTTAGGAAAAGAAATGCCGGAGGGCCTTCGAGGACATTAAACAATATTTAATGACACCTCCCGTCTTAGCAGCCCCGAGCCTCGTAGTAGACCGTTGATACTTTATACCGCGGCTTTAGACGACTCTCTCGGAGCCCTGTTAGCCAAGGTCAATGATAAGGGTAAAGAAAATGCTCTTTACTACCTAGGCCGTCGTTTACTTCCAACGGAAATAAAGTATCCCACAATTGAAAAGCACTGTTTGGCCCTGATCTTCGCCGCTTAAAAGCTCAAGCACTACATGCTTTCTCATAAGGTCAACCTGATCTCGAAATTTAATCCATTGCAATACTTGATGACCCGTCCAACGCTTTCGGTAGACTTGCCGGGTGGTCTATGATATTATCGCAATTCGATATAACTTTCGTGCCTCTTCATGCCGTAAAGGGACAAGTCCTAGCAGACTTCCTCGCAAAGACACCCTTTGCTCGGTAGAATCTCCTCTCAATGACGACTTGCCAGATGAACAAATAATGAGCTTAGAAGACCCCGATGATCGACGTTGGGAATTATATTTCGACGGAGCATCTTCAGCACACAAAGACGAAGAATCGCAAGTGATAGTGCCCGGTAGGCGGTGAATCGGACTAATCTTTATAACACCGGAGCAGGGGATGTTAAGATACTCCTACCACTTAACGTAGTCGTGTACAAACAACGGCGGAATACGAAGCTCTCGTAACAGGACTGAAATTAACTATTCAAATGGGGATAACAAACATCAACATCTCCGGGGATTCGCAGTTAATCATTCAACAGATCGCCGGATAATACAGAATTTTAAAGCCAAGACTCGAGCAGTACTTCCAGTATGCCATGAAACTGTTCGAACAGATTCCGAATGTGACGATCTACAAAATTCCCGTAAAAATAAAACGCTTTAGCAGATGCGTTAGCCCGCCTCGCAAAAGAATTTGCCTGCTTACAAGATGAATCAGTGGAAGTGTCAGCTCACGGACGTCGGGTCCTATCACAGCTCGACATAGCCACAATACACAAATCGAAAAAGAAGAAGAATCGACTAGCAAGCAGTAACGTAAAAATACGTAAGATCGGCGACGCCCATTAACGTACTACCCGCAAATAGGAAAACTACCGTAAGATAGGTCGTTAGCCCATCGGATCAAGAAAAGAACTTTGTCCTACTCATTAATAAATAACACGTTATACAGAAGGTCTTTCGATCAAATGTGGCTAAGGTGCCTAAGCGGGTCCGAGGCCCGTGAAATTGTTAAAGAGGTGCATTCAGGACTCTGTGGCGCTCACTAGTCGAGTCCGAAGATGAAAATGAAAATTAAAAGACTAGGGTACTACTAGCCCTCGATGATGACCGACTGCATAAAAATCCCCAAGAGCTGTCACCAATGCCAAGTGCACGGAGTGGTTCTACACCAACCTCCAAATGTGCTACATCAAACAATTGTGTCGTGGCCATTTGAATGTTGGGGCACAGATATAGTGGGTCTAATAGAACCACCATCTTCAAAAGGACATCGCTTTATTCTTGCGGCTACATATTACTTTTCCAAGTGGTCAGAGGTAGTTCCACTCAGAGAAGTGAAAGCACACCACGTGCTACAGCTTTTCATGAACCAAGTTGTCTACCGTTTCGGAGTGCCGTGCAGGATCATCTCAGATAATGGGTCAGCATTCAGAAGCACTCAAATCAACAATTTTTTCAGGAGACACGGAATTGACTGGCGGTATTCAACAATTTACTACCCAAGAGCAAACGGCCTGGCTGAGGCTTTTAGTAAAACTCTCGTTCAAATTTTAAAGAAAACTTTGGACGATAATAAGAGAAATTAGCACGAGAAGTTATTAGAAGCCTTATGGGCCTACCGGACAACCTTCGAACTCCTACTCAAGCTACACCTTACGCTCCGGTGTATGGGTCCGAGGCGATGTTACCCTTAGAGGTCCAACTTCCTTCACTCGAATTGCAGCTTGCAAACAAAATCATGACGGAAGAGAATGCCAAATTACGACTAGATGAATTGGAAAGGTCGGAAGGAAAAGACTTGCAACTGACAGTGAATTTAGAACTATACCAAGCCAAGATGGTTCAAGCCCATGATGGACCGGGTCCGCCCAAGAACCTTCAAAGTTGGTGACTTAGTTCTCGTTCTCAAGAGACCTATCCTCGTACACCGCAAGATCGGAGGAAAATTTGAACCCACTTGGGAAGCGCCGTTTGTGGTTGAGGCAGTCTACTCAGGAGGCTCCTACCAGCTAGTGAATTGCCAAGGAGAATGACATATGCTTCCGATCAACGGACGATACTTGAAGAAGTATTACGCTACCTGATGTTTCGAAGGAATGGATTTTTCATCCCTAGAAGAACGGGTGAATTAATTACTTATGACTGGGTCCAAACCCAAAAATAATAAAAAATGTGCTAAAATAAATAAAATCATGATAATAAAGTTTTCCTTGTTCTCTCTTCCAAATCAAAATCTTTTTTTTTCGATCTTTTCCCACTTCATTCCTGTTGAATTTAAAAAATATATATATACAAAAGGAATAATAAAAAAAGAGAAAAAAAATTAAAACTCTGTCTCTAATAAACATTTTCTTAATGTTCTTGTTCTTAGTACAGCCCCTGATCCTTTTCCTTGTCTTTTCGCAGGGAAATGTCGAACGGGCGGTTGGTTCTGAACTTTAGAAATGGCGTAAGCCTTGCACTCGACGAAAAGAGGGTGAAAGATGGAGCGATAATAGAGATTGACTCGGACTTTGCACCGGCGGGCTTGCAATACGAGGAAGGTGACCGGGTCCCGGCTGATCGAGAGGAACCGCCCGGTCCGACAAGAATGAAAGTGGGTGGCCCAAGCCACCAACCCAAGCAGCAAGAAAAGGAAAACAAACACCGAAGAGGACAAGAGAATCAAGTCCGTAGTCACTACAGCGGAGGGCGAGCTTGTCGGCGCCGCGCCCACGGAAATTCGGGAAGTACGAAGAGCTACTCTCACAACGAACTCGGCGAAGAAATAAAAATCGCCGTATCCGCAAGATGTTAACTAAACTACCAACGGACCAGCGTGATGAGGCAGTCGCTACTACCAGTGCATATACTTCAAGGATACCGGTTTGCCAGGAACCTGAAGAAAGGAGGCCAGCTACGAAGATAACGAAGAAACCGGGGAAATCTCAAGAAGATCGGAAGAAGGAAGGCTACCACGCCACCGGATAAAGCCACCGGCAATGCATAACCTTGTTGCAGAAGCAACCCGGAGGATGTCCCGACGGAGACCATCCCCGAGGAGCCGAGGTATGCGGGAGAACGCGAAGGGATTGAGCCATATATCCCACAAGACGTCACTGTGCCTCGCCATTTGCGGATTATTCCGAATACGAGCTAGAAAGAATGCGGAATGTCGAGAAGCAAACTTTTGAATACTTCGAGAGAATCAGAGGCGAGAAGGATCAATATACTAGAAGGCCTCGAGCTACATACGTACGTGTTCTCGGAATACGAACAACAACAAACCGTGGATCGCATCCGGGATTTGAAAAGGATGGGTCGAGCAGTGCCGCCTAAGAGAAAATACTTACTCGGAACCCCGGAGATGGATGCCGGGGAAAGGGAGAATTACAATACAATGTGGATGCCGCTACAACTTCGCAGAAGACAGAAGGGAAACCCACCGGGGATACTCCGTCATGGCAAGGTAGATCCAATGCCATTAGTCATCAAAGGATGGTAAAGAGAATGATAACGTGGAGGGTACTGCCAGCAGATTGCATACCCAACAGTTGCATCATTAACATTTACAAGAAGGGTGACTGCATACCCCCGCACATAGATCACCACGACTTTGTCGGACCTTTTGCACGCTTCTTTTCCGAACGAGTGTAATATCATGTTCGGATCCGACCTCCGGATAGCAGGCCCGGTGAGTTCCGAGGGCCGATAAAGATACCATTACCGGTAGGTTCCGTCATGATACTAAAGGGCAACGGAGCGGATGTCGCTAAACATTGCATACCGGGAGTACCAATGAAGCGGATCTCGCGTTACCTTCGAAGGATGGATGATAGGAAAGCACCTTACCACTTCCGACCAAACCCGTAGCTAGAGAGCCTCCGGCCTTACGAGCTCGTGAGTTACATGGAAAATATCACACCTCCAACGTACATCCATACGGCATCCTTGCCAAGGATGGCTTGGAAGGTGATGTTATTGACCATGTACCTCACTATTCAGACATGGATTTTTTGACAGATGCCTTTTTAGATGGATCAACAAAAATCATACACAGTCCGTTTTGAGTCTACATGGATTGTATGAGATGTATTCCAGATCAAGTTGTATGATGTATCTTCAACATGATTGGAATGAAAGTGACCATGTCACATTTTTGGCCTTCACCTCTTTTGTGCAAGTTGACTGGGAAACGCCATTAAAGTTAAATGAACTTCGAACAAAGAACAGAAAAGAAACAAAAAGAATAAAATAAAACTTTCCTTAAAAAATCTAAAAAATGATGAACGCCAAATTCACATAAACATTAAATGAACGATAAAGCAAATTTGAATCGTTAAAGGACAAACAAAATGAACACGAATTTTAAATCAAATCTCAATCAAATTCAAATTCAACTTTCCAGATCTCAAATCAAATCTCAATCAAATTCAAATTCAACCTTCCAGATCTCAAATCAAATCTCAATCAAATTAAAATTCAACCTTCCAAATCTGAAATCCAATCTGTTCTACTCTCTCCCTTGTCTGGGATGGAAGCGGTCGATTCCATTGACACGGAGCCACGAGGTTTTCTATTCGGATCTAGTGGCGAAGGATTGTATCCAATCCAAACCAGCAACTTTCGATCAACTCTTTTGAATGGGATATGTAGCATCTACATATTCCCTCCTAATCTGTTTCTTTCCACAAAAATCTTTTACAACTTTCATGAAATTCTCGAAACACCAAAATTCCACACTTCTCAAATCAACACTACAAATCTTTGCAAAATCAATTACCAAATCAAAATCAAACTTTTGGGGTTGAGGATTTTACATCCGAGACTGCATTGCTTTAGGTTCTTTCCCTATCGCAATGAAATACATCAAAATCAAACTTTTGGGGTTGAGGATTTTACATCCGATACTGCATTGCTTTAGGTTCTTTCCCTATCGCAATGAAATACATCAAAATCAAACTTTTGGGGTTGAGGATTTTACATACGATACTGCATTGCTTTAGGTTCTTTCCCTATCGCAATGAAATACATCAAAATCAAACTTTTGGGGTTGATGATTTTACATCTGATACTGCATTGCTTTAGGTTCTTTCCCTATCGCAATGAAATACATCAAAATCAAATTCTTGGGGTTGAGGATTTTATATCCGATACTGCATTGCTTTAGGTTCTTTCCCTATCACAATGAAATACATCAAAATCAAACTTTTGGGGTTGAGGATTTTACATCCGATACTGCATTGCTTTAGGTTCTTTCCCTATCACAATGAAATACATCAAAATCAAACTTTTGGGGTTGAGGATTTTACATCCGATACTCATTGCTTTAGGTTCTTTCCCTATCGCAATGAAATACATCAAAATCAAACTTTTGGGGTTGAGGATTTTACATCCGATACTGCATTGCTTTAGGTTCTTTCCCTATCGCAATGAAATACATCAAAATCAAATTCTTGGGGTTGAGGATTTTACATCCGAGACTTAATTTCTTTAGGTTTTTTCCCTATCGTGATGAAATACATCAAAATCAAACTTTTGGGGTTGAGGATTTTACATCCGATACTGCATTGCTTTAGGTTCTTTCCCTATCGCAATGAAATACATCAAAATCAAACATTTGGGGTTGAGGATTTTACATCTGATACCGCATTGCTCTGAGATCTCTCCTCATTGTAATGATTCAATCCAATCAGTTCAATTTTCTTTTGAGGTTGAAGATGTTACATCTAAAACCACAAAATTCCAATTTTCATTCCAAGGTTCAAATCCCTTCAAATTAATTTTAACAAAACTTCAATCTAAATTGAAACTCAAACTAAAATCTGAACTTACACATCAAAACTTAAACTGAAACAAAATGAAATCTAAATTGAAATTCCCCCAGATCATGTGATTTGGGATTCACCTCCTTTTCCTTTCCCCAGCGAGAATTCAGGAATCTCCAGTCTCAGAGATATACTTGACACTCCCCAGCGGAAATTCTTCTACTTCGTCCTAAGTTTGTCACTTGGACATCTGCGTTGGTTTTGTTGATCTTTTCGGTCAACACCAATACGCGCGGTGTGCTTGGTTAGCACACCACACCTATTGGGGGTCCATTTGTTGACCTCATTTTTTATGAGGCCTTCTCTCCTTCTTTTTAGTACTTAGGATCTAGCCTTAGGCTTTTCCTTTGACTATCCTAGAGGATTAGAACTGGGACCCACCAGTTAGAAATTCAAACCACTTCTTAACTCCCTGCAAACTCCACAAACTTGATTGTAGACCCCTAATCACCTAGAGGGTTGAAATCAAATGTGGAAGTTTAAAGGATGAGTTCCTATAGGACTCTTTGGCCTTAGGATTGCCTCAGGTGGCCTCGGTCGCAGTGAAGGGGCTGACTTACACTCACACTATACTTATACACCACACTTTCACACACCTCCTAAAACCACACCTATACCCAACTTGACCTCTCGACTCGTGAAGGTGATTCACATGGATGGTCCTTAACCCCTAAGCCCTTGGCTAAGAGGGTTAGGAACAACATAGTGAATGCCTCAAATGAGTCCCTTCATGGCTCATATAGGCTTGATATGGCTTCATGGCTCAACCAAAATGATTTCATTCCACTTACATTTACCCAATCTTCAATTTTCCAAATTTTTAATTTTTGACCCTGGGGACCCTACACCCGCATAGCCTACCCAAAACCCTTGAAATTACCCAAATTTTCCAAAAATCTCCAAATCACCCAAAAATCCTCAAGACCAATCCCAAACATTCCCACATCACTCAAATTGATCATTCATAGCCAAAAATACCAAAAATTCCAAAAATACCTCCCAATACCCTCCAAATACCCAAAATGCCCCTCTTAGCCAAAAATCCAAAAAATTTAGAAAATTCCCAGAAAATTCCAGAAAATCCCAATAATTTCCAATTTCATTTTGTTCAACTACACTAGGGGCCAATTTTGTCAATTTATTCCACTTTTATCAAAATCCCTAATTTGACCCATTTTTAACTCAAAGTGAACCCAATGTCAAACCAAACCTACCCGATTGACCTAAATTCTGGTCCAATTCAATTCTAAACTTCAATTCAACATCCCCAACACCAATCTAGACCAAATCCAAGCCCAATTTGATTGACATTTGAACCCAATTTCACTTTTGACCTTAAAGCCCAATTTGGACCCATGACCCAAACTTAGCTCAAACTCACCAAATTCAACTCCAATTAACCCCAAATCTTTTCTAAACCTTCCCTAACATCCCCACAAACAAAACACTAACATAATTTGCCCAAAATTTAGACCCAAACCCTACTCAAATTCAACCCAAAGCTAAAAGACCCAATCTTGACCTAAACCCAAACCTAACCCAAATAAGCCCAAACCCCAAAATCAAAACCCAACCAAAGTCAAAACCTCTTTGAAACACTCCCATAAACATTTCCCAACATTAATTTTACAACAATTTCAACCCTAGCCCAACATTGGCCCAAGTTAGCCCAATTTGACCTACACTAACCCCATTACCAAAGAAGCCTAAATCCAACCCAATTCAAACCCAAATCACTCCAAACTTGTTTCAAATCAATCATGACACATCCTTAGACAAAACTCAACATTTATTTGGCATGGCCCATTGAAAATTTTTCTATTCAAAAGCCCATTTTCTAACCTAAAAGCCCACTCCCTTAAACCTTCCTAAAAGCCCACCTTTTACCAAATTTTAAAAGCCCAAATAAATCTAAAGCCTACATGACACTCTCCCTCATCACACATTCAATTTAAAATCACCCCTAAATTTCAAAATCATCATTAAACCATTCCAAATCAAGCTTCATGAAAATTCTCCACCAAAATACCAAAATTCCTAAATTCTACTTCCATGAAATTGACCAAGCTTTATCCTAAGCCATAGGCAAGCCATGAAGCCATTCTTATGCCACATGCAAGCCATGTGAGTTGTTCACATGTGACCTTACCACATTGGACAAAAGGAGGAGATCCTTTCCACATTCCCTTAAGGTGATTAACCATTTCCATGTCTCCCCTAAACCATGTTTAATCTTAATTGTACTTGGATTGTGACTTGATCCCACTAATCAAGCTGAGCCAAATCACTTTCTCTTCAGCCTAAACCAAGCCTTGGGTGGTGCACCTAGCCCAAAAGGATGGGTTGACCCATTTAGAGCCAAAATAGCCATGCCCCATGCCATTTTGATCCAACTCCTTTACACGTGTCCAAACCCAATTGACTTCACCATTGCCAAGCCCTGACCTCCCTGGTCAAGATAGTGACCCATGCCTGGCCGACCAACCACCAGGCCGCCGGAAAACACCATGGCCGAAAGCTCCCATGTGAGCCAACATTGAAATTCCCCCTTGCTGAGCTGCCCCATGCCCAATGGCCACCATGGTTGTTCTTCCCTTGACCTAAGCAGCTGATCTCAAGCCTTAAACCCCCCTGGGAGGCCCTCCACCCTCTCCTATTTAAACCTCACCCCTCTCGGCCATGGAAGGTGTGCTGAAACAAACCTACTGAAACTCTGCCAAAATTGTCCCAGACCACTCTCCACACTCAGAGCAATTGAGCTCCAGTGCCCATTTTCCCTAATCCCAATTACCAGAGCTCAATTCCAGAGTCCAAATTCTACCCAAAAACAGGACACTTCTCCACAGTGAGCCAATCCCCAAATTGATTGGTCCTACACCTTCACCAGACCAAGAGGAGTTTACCAGCAAAAGCCCCTTCTCCAGGCCACCCACCTGTTCCAGACTCCAAGCTTTGTATTCGGCTGTGGTCAAAATCATACCTGGACAATTCACCAGGCCGAGGGACTTCATCTGGAGCTTGCTTGGACCCAACCAAAGGTGACACAACCCTCAGATTGAAGCTCCACTTCTCTGAGCAAAGGTATGGACTCATTCTTCTTCCCGAGCTTACAGAGATTCTCCATTTAATTTGAATCAATTTCAATGCATGTTTATCGTATAGATGTGTTTGTCTCTTCAAGACGAATCCATAGAGCATAAGAACACAAAAATCCGTTGAGAATCGAGTGAGAAATTAGGGTTAGAAGGTTGACGGTCACGAGTGCACACCAGTCGTAAACGATGACTGGGAGCCGTCGGATCGATCGTGTATCGAGTGGACGGTCTGGATTGAGCCGGACAGCGCGATGGTACGTGAACCGCGGGGCCCTGGAGCGCTGAGTCGGATGGCGGTGCCGAATCAGAAGACGACGCGTGGTCTTTCGGAGCTGCCGAGGATGGCGTGGCGCCGCGTGGATAAGTAGGAAATTAGGGTATTTTTTGATTTATTTAATTCCCTAAACTTCAAAAATGCATAACTTTGTGTAGGAAAATCAGAAAAATAAAATAAAAAAACCCTCTTCCTCAGTGAACAGAGGAGAATAATGTGGAAAAAAAAATCATATAATTTCATCAAGTATTTTATTTTTAATTGTTTATTTACTCTGCACATTTTCAATTCTCCATGCATGTATGAAATTCACCATGGCATGAGACCATAGGGCTTTTGAAGCCTCTGAATGTGGGAACATTCCCTGAATTTTCCAAAGTCAGAGACCATCCTTATGAAGAGTTATTGATTTTTCAATTCTAGGTCACTATTCTGAGTATTTTAATTCCAATAATTAGCATGTTGTGAAATAAATTCTAGAAAAATTTGGTGATGTTTCTTATGACCAGAGGACCCTAGGAAAAATAGGTTTTGAGTTAACTCACTTGGAATAACCCTAATTGGCTTAAACACTCAAAATGGAGTTTTAATTAATTAGAGCTAATCATACATCAAATTAACTTGAAATCAATTCTCCACTGACCTTTAAGATCAGAGGAACCCACCATAAAAGTTTGAAGTCAATTGGACTTGGTTAGCCCTATCAAATGGGTTGATTAAGCCATTTAGCCAAAATTAAACTTAAAAAATTCATAACTTTCAAAACACTTTTAAAAAATTCACCAAATTGGTTTTGGAGCCTCTCTGATATCAGGGGAATTTTTGGAGCCTCTCTGATATCAGGTCTATAAAAATTTTGCACTATTATAAACTTTCTTGATGATATAAATTCATTGTAATGAATTTATGCTTTAAAGTTGATGAATTTTGCATTGCCGTAAGTTTTTTTCTTTCTTCTCGCTTTGTCTTAGGAGCCATCTAAAAATTGAAGAAAAATTCCAATAAATTTTAAAATTAAGATAAATGGCTTCCTATAAACTTTTTCAAACTAACAAGGCTTAGATCCATAGATTTTTCACCACCTAATCAAATATTTTTGCAAATTTTGAACTCTACTGAATGTATAAAAATATGTGGTGAAATCACAAAATAACTATGCCAAAATGCAGATCTAACCTTGAGAAGATGAAATCAAGTAGTTTCGAGCCAAGAAACATGAAGATCAGAGCTCTAAAAAGTACCCTAGGGCAGATTTTCATGAAAAGGAGGAACAAGATGGTGCTTGAGCATCAAAAATGGTGTGATTCTGTTTAAATCCTGAAACTTTTGAGTTTTAGTCGATTTAGTTTAACTGATGCCTACGTGTCAAGCTGTGCTAATGGTCTGGAGCTTAGGCGCCAGACCCAAAATTTTCTTTTCTTTGGATTTTTAGCGAAACACAGCAAGACAAAGCCTTAAAACCAAAATTTCTAATATCACACCTCATGTTTATGATCTCCCCAACATATTCTAACTTCCTATTATTCAATCATAATTTTTAATCCAGGATTAATTCCACCATTCTAACTCATGTTTTACCCAAACATCTCATCATTATAAACCTGCAAATGACACTACAACGGACACAATAAGCACAATTAGTACAAAACATGCAAACCAAAGCACATTCAACTTCTAAATAAGGTAGCACACAACACAATTATTACTAAAGTAAACATGACAAATCAAACACAATAAATTTTTTCTAAACTTTTATGATTGTTGATTGAACTTTCATCCCCCCTTTCACATGCTAAAGTGTTATGATCAAACACATGAAAGAAAGGAGCATGAAGGAAATCCATAGTCATCTTCTCATCAATATATTTGTTGTTCCAATACATGGTTACCTGATAATCCTAATAGCAAGACATGTGATTGCATTGAAGCTTCATTTGCCACTCTAAATGCTCGTATTGATGAAACATCTCATGAAACATGTTGTGTAGCAATGAAAGCTCTTCTTCAATTCTTTCTAATTTGCTAGTCATACTCTCTAAACTTAATTCTAGGATCCCATTGAAATAGGTTAGAGCATCTTTATGCACAAACTTATCTTCATTTCCTATTCCATTGTTTTTACTATATATGGAAACAAGTAAAAGGAAGCAAGATCTCAAATACCCTCTAAATGCCTTATCTCGAGATAAATTTTCAAATTTCTAGTAATTGGGCATGAAGATAGGACAATATAAAAAGGTAGAAGTGAGAAAAACTGCTTGGGGGTAGTTTTCTCCACGTCCAGAAAATGTGGAGCCTAGGCATCGGATTTTGGCACATAGGCACCAGTTTTGGCTCCTAGGCTCGGTGCCATAGTGAACACCATTTTTTCTATCGTCAAATCTTCCAAGTTCCAATCATGATTAAATCCTTAATTTGTGTTTTAAGAATGCTTTTTTAGCAATAGATAGTCACAATAAAATGTCGAACCACACAAAAAGACTATGTGGGTTGCTTCCCACAAAGCGCTTAGTTTAACGTCGTAAGCTCGATGTATCAAAATGTTTTACTCGGACTGACCCAACATCAAAGTTTCTATGTAAAAGGGCATGCTTGCACTAATGTGAGGTTTCAAGCTATGTCTATTCACTTTAATTAAACGTTCAATTTTCAAATATTTAATATACACAACTGATCCAAGAAAAAAAATACCTATTTTTATGCCTTGATTTTTATTAAATTTTAAAGATATTATGCTTTAATGAAAGGTATTTTCATGTTTTCGGATGTTGGTGATGCCAAAATGTTCAAGAAGGAGAAAAATATGAAAAAGGAGCAAAAAGGAGCAAAAATAGAGCCAAAATACAAAATTTTCAAAATTATTGGCCTGGTGCCTAGGCACTAGAGTCCGGCGTCTAAGCGCCAGCTCGATACAGAAAACTGTCAAGTTTTTGATGACTTTTGGGCAGTTATTTTGAAGGTGTGAGCGGTTATTGGACCTTCTAGTAGACTGGCAGTTGTTCCTGGTTTATATTACATGTGATACAATGTATTTGGACGCTTCAAAACGGTTTTAATCGCAAAGAGCTGCGATCCAAAGTGAAGAGGAGCGAAGAACTGGACGCAGTGTCCGGCGCCTAGGCAACAGATTCCGGCGCCTAGGCACTAGATTCCGGCGCCTAGGTGCCAGACACACCTTCTAGAAGATTCATTGAATGTGGACATATTTTGAAGAGGTGCCTTGAGGCAACCCTTGAAGCCTATAAATAGGAGGGTACTCCTTCAGAGAAAAACGCCCCATCTACCCTTCCCTATCTAGAGTCCTATCTAGAGAGAGAATTAGAGAGATCATATTAGGACCACCTTTTTACTTTCCTTCATAAATTAGTGAGTTTATTTTAGAGTTTGTATTCAGAGTTTGAAAGAGTTGGTGCATCTGTAGTTCATTACACTGTAGAGTCAGTAGGAATCAGAAGTTCAATAGGAGAAACGTCTAAGTTAAGTATTTTTATTTTGATTCAAAGTTTATTTATTATGTTTTGTTATTTAATTTCAATGTGTTCTGAGTAGTTACTTCACTTTCTCCTTTCAATTATGAAAAGATAGATAAGATAATACAAAATTCGTCGGAGAATTAAAAATCATATATTTTCAAAACATTGTGATGATATTAATATCGGTTCTTAATTTACTATTTAAATTGGCCATTTAAATTGTTAAAACCTGTTGAAGAGTTTTGAGACCTAGAAGGAGATGAATTCTTAACTTGTAGATATCACATGAATCCTTGGGTAGTCGAAGGACTTGTGCGATTTATTCAAGGTGAAGTGCAAATAAATAGGAAGATATTATATAATGGGCGTAGAATTAATAAATTTTTAGAGTGACAGACTAAACTCTTGTGATTTGGTTTATAGAAAAGGAAAGGGTCACTAGTAGGGCCGACCACAGCCAACCTTGGACATATAGTAGTGTGAGCCTAGATTAACCCATTCTACTAACAATACATCCGGACCTGATCTATAGGCTAGCCAATGTTCTTTGCACATGGATCAAAGGGTAAAGAATATGAATGCTTCTATTTGGCACAATACCATAAATTTATATTCTCCACGAATATTATCATTATCTTAGAAAATCTTGGATAAATTGAAAGGGAGAAAGTTATTTTCTTATTGTTATTTACATCAATTATTTTATTCCTGCTTTATTATTGCATCTAGTAAGTTAAAGATTATAAAAGAAATACTTTAAAATAAAAATATTTATAAATCTATAACTCTCTTCTCGTGGGATCGATACTGGGATCTTTGTTTCAAATCCCTAAATTACTTGAAACGATATGTATACTTGTGTAGAACCCCTGGTGTGTAAAGTATTTTCCATAAAATTGTATTTATATACACTAGTCGCTATTATTATTTATAACATATATTTTTGAAAGCATTAATTAGTACGTTGATCTTTAGAGGTCTTCGGGTCACGTTTTTTGCACCATTGCGAGGGAAGAAGATTTTAGTATGCATATATTTATATCGGGTCAAGTTTTTGGCGCCGTTGCCGGGGAGAGCAGAGGCAAACTTTTAGATTTTAAGTATTTTTATTTTATTCATTTTTCTTTATTAAAAAAACAAAAAAACAAAAACATATATATAATATTTATTTTAATTCTTGCTAATTGACTTTTTATGCGTAGTTCTGGATCTGAAGGATTATTAACTTTAGATTCTGAATTAGAAAGAACTGTTAGAAGAATTAAAAAAGGAAAACAAATTCAAAAATTTCAAGAAATGACTAATTTAGATAACAATTTACAAAATCCAATTGAAATTAATGATCAAAATGTTTATAAACCATGAAGGGATTATGCTAACCCTACAGTTGATGAACTTCATAGTAGTATACAAATACCCACTGTAGATGTAATTCTTTTGAGCTTAAACTGTCTATTATTCAAATGGTTCAAAACAATCAATTTGGTGGAACACCAAATGAGGATCCAAATTTACACCTTACTAGTTTTTTAGAACATTGTGCTACCTTTAAATATAACAATGTTTATGATGATGTTGTTAGGCTTAAACACTTTCCTTTTCTTTAAGAGATAAAGCAAAGATGTGGCTGAACTCATTAACAACAGGTTCTATTAAAACATGGGCTGAAATGGTACAAAAAATCCTTGCTAAATATTTTCCTTCTTCTAAAACTGCTAAATTAAGAAATGATATTACTTCATTTAGTCAATTTGATAGGGAGACAGTTTATGAAACTTAGGAAAGATTTAAAGTACTATTAAGAAAATGTCCTCATCATACTTTACCTGATTGATTAATTATTCAAACATTTTATAATTGATTAATTGGATCTTTAAAATCAATTAGTGATGTTGTTGCTGGAGGTTCTTTAATGTCTAAATCATTTGAAGAAGCTTACACTTTAATTGAAGAAATGTCTAACAATAATTTTCAATGGCCTTCTGAAAGGATTAATCCTAAAAGAATGACAAGTATTCATGATAATGAAGCCTTTTCTATTTTAGCTTCACAAGTAGCAGCAATGTCTAAGAAATTAGATAGTTTTGCTATTAATATATCACATAATAACTCCGCTAATATTGAAGTTTCTCAAACTATTGAAACTTTACAAGATATTGCTAGTAAAAATAATCCTTATTCAAATTATTATAATCCTGGATGGAAAAATCATCCTAATTTTAACTGGAATAATTCACAACAATGGGGTAATAATCAATCTCATCCCACTGGAAATTGGAATAATCAAGTTAATTCAAACTATAAACCACCTGGATTTAACAATTAACAAAAAAAGTTATCTATAGAAGAATTAATTTTACAACTAAGTAATCAATTACAAAATCAAAACACTGCTATTCGTAATATTGAGAATCAAATGGGACAAATCGCTAATTTAATTAATTATAGACCCCCAGGAACACTTCCTAGTAATGTTTAAATCAATCCAAAAGAAACTGGAAAAGAACATGAACATGTTAAAGCTGTACAACATAGAAGTGGAAAGGAATTAAAAGAAAGAATGCAGAATGAAATTGAAAAGGAGATTGAGGTTGAAGAGATTGAAAAATCTAAAGAAACTCCTTCTCCTAATAAAGATCAAACTGACATTTCTATTAATATGGAAGTTGAAAAACCACCACCTTTTCCTCAAAGACTTAAACAGCAGAAGTTTGATCATCAATTTTCTATGTTCTTTGAATTTTTTAAGAAACTTACTATAAACATACCTTTTACTGAAGCTTTGGAACAGATGCCAACTTATGCAAAATTTATGAAAGATATTTTAAGTAAGAAATGAAGATTTGAAGCTTTTGAAACTGTTGCATTAAGTGAAGAATGCAGTGCTAATAATTCAAAAGAAATTACCTTAAAAACTTAAAGATCCTGGAAGTTTTACTATACCTTGTGCTATTGGAGAAAAGTTTTGTGGAAAAACTTTATGTGATTTAGGAGCAAGTATTAATCTCATGCCATTTTCTATTTTTCGAAGGTTGAATTTAGCTGTAACCCTTCAGTTAGCTGATAGATCTATCACTTACCCTAAAGGAGTTATAGAGGATGTTCTTGTTAAAGTAGATAAATTTATCTTCCCTGTAGATTTTATTGTACTCGATATGGAAGAAGATAAAGAAATATCTATTATTTTAGGGAGACCTTTTCTAGCGACCGGACGAGCTATGATTGATGTGCAAAAAGGAGAATTATCCATGAGAGTTAATGATCAAGAGATTAAATTTAATGTCCTTAAATCAATAAAGTACCCTGACAAAGAAAAATGTTATCGAATAGATATAATTGATTATGTAATTGAGAAACATTATCAAGAAAAATGTAAAGTCATTTCTGAAGAAAAATTTGAATTATTAACCGATGAAGATGAAGAACTAAAAGAAGAAGAAACTCATTATATTAAAGATAATTGGGAAACTTTAGACATAACTCAAAATGATATACTTTTACCCTCAATTAAAAAGCCCCTGAACTGGAATTAAAAATGTTACCTTCACATTTAAAGTATGCATTTCGGGAAATTCATTAACTTTACATATTATTATTTCTTCTGAGCTAAGTAAAGATCAAGAAGAAAAATTGATAGGAGTGTTAAAGAATTATAAGAAAGCATTTGGTTGGACAATTGCTGACATAAAACGAATAAGCCCATCCATTTGTATGCATAGAATTTTAATAGAAGAAAATTTTAAACCTACTATTGAACCGCAAAGAAGATTAAATCCTATCATAAAAGAGGTTGTTAAAAAAGAAATTGTTAAATGGTTAGATGCTGGTATTATTTATCCTATTTCGGATAGCCAATGGGTAAGTCCTATTCATTGTGTTCCAAAGAAAGGAGGAGTAACTGTCATTGTCAATGATAAAAATGAACTAATTCCTACAAGACAAGTTACTGGATGGTGAATTTGCATTGATTATAGGAAATTAAATGATTCCACTAGAAAGGATCATTTTTCTTTACCTTTCTTGGATCAAATGCTTGATAAATTAGCTGGACACTCATATTTCGTTTTACGGATGGATATTCTGGTTATCATCAATTACCTGTCGCTCCTGAAGACCAAGAGAAAACAACATTTACAAGTCCTTATGGAACATTTTCCTTTAGAAGAATGTCTTTTGGTTTATGTAATGCACCTGCAACTTTTCAAAGATGTATGATGTCAATATTTTGTAATTTGATTGACAAAGGAATTGAAATATTCATGGACTATTTTTCAGTTTTTGGAACTTCTTTTGAATCTTGTTTGGAAAATATTTCCAAAATTATGAAAAGATGTGAAGAAACAAATTTAGTTCTTAACTGGGAAAAATGTCAATTCATGGTCACAGAAGGCATTGTACTTGGTCACAAGATTTCACAATAAGGGATGGAAGTAGATCAAGCAAAAGTGAAAATTATTGTTGAATTACAACCACCTACTACTGTTACTGAAGTGAGAAGATTTCTAGGTCATGCTGGATTTTATAGAAGATATATAAAGGATTTTTCTAAAATTGCTAAACCTCTTTGTCATTTATTGGAAAAAGATGCTAAATTAGAATTTAACAAAGACTGTGTTAATGCTTTTAATATTTTAAATGAAAAATTAATAACTGCACCTATCATTGTTGTACCTAATTGGAATAAATCTTTTGAATTAATGTGTGATGCAAGTGATTTTGTAATTGGAGCTGTATTGGGACAAAAATATGAGAAAATTTTCAAAGTTATATATTATGCTAGTAAAACTATTACTGAAACTCAAAGAAGTTACACTACTACTGAGAAAGAGCTTCTATCTATAGTATATGTCTTTGATAAATTTAGACCTTATCTTCTTGGTACTAAATGCATATTTCATACTGATCATTCCGCTATTAAATATCTAATGTCAAAAAAGGATGCTAAACCTAGACTAATAAGATGGGTTTTACTTCTACAAGAATTTGATTTTTAAATAGTGGATAGAAAAGGAACGGACAACCAAATTGCTGATCATTTATCTAGAATTAAGAATGATGTTATTACTGAAGAAAATATAAATGAGAAATTTCTTGATGAACATTTATATGTTATTCAAGGATACCAAACACCTTGGTATGCGGATATAGTTAACTATTTAGTTAGAAATATCTACCTTATGGATTGGATGAAAATTTTATTAAGAAATTTAAAAATGATGCTAAATATTATATTTGGGAAGCTCCTCATTTATTTAAATTATGAAGAGATTCTATAATTCGAAGATGCGTACCTTATGAAGAAACTTTTGCTATTATTCAAAAATGTCATGATTTTGATTTTGGAGGACACTTTGGAATAGATAAAACTGCATTTAAAATTTTAAATTCAAGATTTTATTGGCTTACTTTTTTCAGAGAGGTGAGACATTATGTTAAAACATGTTATCGATGTCAAAGAATGGGAAATATATCCAAGAAAGATGAAGTGCCTTTAAACTATATATTGGAAGTTGAAATTTTTTATATATGGGGTTTAGACTTTATGGGACCATTAGTACCATCATCTGGAAAAATTTATATTTTATTAGCAGTTAATTATGTTTCAAAGTGGATTGAAGCTGTAGCTTTTCCTAACTGTGACTCCAAAAGTGTATCTAAATTTTTGAAGAAGATTATTTTTTCAAGATTTGGAATACCTAAGGTAATTATCACAGATGGTGGAAGTCATTTTATAAATATAAGAATTCAATCATTACTGCAAAAATTTGGAATCAAACATAAAATTGCAACTGCATATCACCCACAAACAACTGGAATGGATGAAGTATCAAATAGAGAAATTAAAAGAATTTTAGAGAAGACTGTTAATCCTAAAAGAACCGATTGGGTTGATAGACTTGATTCTGCATTATGGGCTTATAGAACAGCTTATAAGACACCAATTGGAATGCCACCTTACCGGTTAGTTTTTGGAAAACACTGTCACTTACCTGTTGAACTTGAACATAAAGCTTATTGGATGATAAAAGAGTTTAATTCTGATTTGAATACTACATGAGAAAAACGATTATTGCAATTAAATGAGATGGATGAAATAAGAAATGAATCATATGATAATGCAAAATATTATAAAGAGAAAATGAAGGTATTACATGATAAAAAGATTTCAAGAAAAATATTTGAGCCTGGATAAGAAGTATTACTATTTAATACTCTTTTAAGACTTTTTCCTAGAAAATTGAGATCAAAATGGATAGGACCATATATAATTGAAAAAGTATACCAATATGGAGCTGTGTATATTAAGGACCCCAAAATGAGAAAAATTTTTAAAGTTAATGGATTAAGATTAAAGCCTTATTTGGGAGACAATAAAAAGATTTATAAAGAGGCTTATGAATTAAGTCAACCTGATTAAAGAATTACTTAGGTCGCGCTGACGACGTTAAACTAAGTGCTTAATGGGAGGCAACCCATAGATTTTAATTTTTAGTGTGTTTTTACATTTTTGATGTATGGCTATGCCTCTGTCTTAACTAATTTTATATAACTTCAGAAAATTAAAAATTATCTTGAAGTATATAAAGTTTTGACTTTGGATCACTCCATTTCATATGTGAGTAAAAAGGAGATCAAACTAACCTTCATTGAAATTATGTATAATTGTATTATTTATATTGTTCTGATCTTACCATTATAATTTACCTATTTTTTTAGAACAAAACCTTGGAATTTGACGTTAGGCGAAACGGAGTCGAACATGGTTCCAGCGCCTAGGCGCCAGAATTCGGCGCCTAAGTGCCAGAATAAGCTGTGTGTCGATGGGTTCGGCGCCTAGGCGCCAGATTTGGCGCCTAAGCGCCACGATTACTGGGTTGTGTAAAAACTGAAAACTTTCAATTTTCACACGATTTTCACCTCTAAATTAACCCATCTTCGTCCCCAATCCCTAAGCAATCAATATTTCGACCCATACACTCCATTCTTGAGAGATTAGAGAGGATTTTTGAAGAAATGGAGAGGACAAAGGTCCAAAAGATCCTCAACCCTACTTCAATGTTTTCCTCGCTGTAAGTTTGGAGAAAATTTATGGTCGTCTTGATAAATTTGAAGTAGATTTCAAAAGTATTGGAGATCACCTTCATGAGATGTATCATCAGATTGAACGTTTGGAATGGCAAGCGAAACTCCAATTTGATCATCTAGCGGCTTATGAAGATGCTCAAGTGGAGATGTATGAAAAGAACAAGTGGATCGATGAGAAAATGGCTACAAATTTTCCAAAAGTGTTAGTATTCTTCCTTAGTAGGCTAAGCAATCTTCATTGTGAAGATAATGGAAATTAGATAGTGATATTGTGAGATCGTGATTTATCTAGTGAGTCGTTGTATCGATTTAGTGAATCGATTGTGTTTGTTTGTGTATTTGATTTCATGTTCAATGTGTGTTGTATTTATTTTCAAATTGTGTTGTTTGATTGTGTGTTAGGACTTGAATCATTATATTATACTTATCTGAAGTGTATTGAGCCAATATTAAAGATTATAAATGGAAATTAGAGAAGTTTGATTTAAACCTTATGTTTGATTGGTGGATTTAATATTTAATTTTTAAAATTTTTGGAAAATGTTATGGAAGTTAGAAACTGAAGCTCTATTCAAATATGAGTCATTGGAAGCTGAATTTATGAATTTTGGTGGAAAATAAAATTTTTAGAGTGATTTTTTGTGAAAGGCGAGTCTGGCGTCTAGGCGCCAGAATTCGGCGCCTAAGCGCCGTTTGGCCTGCTTACCCGAAAAACACCATATAAACCCCATTAGCCATGGATGACGCCTAAGCTTCATCTTCTTCCCCATTTTCATGAAAAAACACCTCTTAGATCCATTTTGAGGTCAAAACATCAAGTATTTGGGTGCGAAATCACTTGATTTTTTTGTCTCGAGGTCAGATCTACACTCTAATCCATGTATTTTCGATTTTCACCATAGTTTTTCCTATGTTTTGCTAAAAATTGAAATTTTGAGAAAAATTTTGATTTTTAGGTATTCTATTTGGATTTTTAAATTTATTTTAAGTCTCTTAAACTTAAAAAGAGTTTAAGTATTTGATTCCTAAATTTGTTCTTGTTTTCTTTCACGTTTAGATGGCATAGAAATCTAAGCGAGGGAAGGGACGAGAAAATTTTGACAATAGCAAGTTCGCGAATGCGGCAGCGTATTTTCCATATCACAAATTTGTGACATCGAGAAAGTTTATCTCGAAGTGAAGCTTTTACAATCCGGGTGAAATGATCGAGAACACAATCGTTGTGCACAACTGGCAACGATTCTGTTATTTCACTGCTGTTGCAGTTATTCCAGTCGTTCACGAATTTTATGCTAACTTTTTAGATGCGGAAGACTACGAAGTCTTCGTTAGAGGTATTGGAATAGGATTTTCTCCAGAAAAGATCAATGTGTTTTATGGACTGCCACCTACCATCGAGTGCCACTATTCTGGATTATCACCATCTGAGGGAGATCTTGAGATGATTATTGCTTATTTGACTGACGGCACTGGAGCCTGGAAGGTCCGAAAGGAAAAACAGGTAAATTTCAAATCTTCCAAATTAAATGGTGTTTCAAAGGCTTGGCATTATTTTATTTCTGCTAGACTTCTTCCTTTCGACCACCTGAGTGAAGTCACCAGAGATCGAGCTATCTTAAACTACTACATTTAGGAGAGGAAGCCGATAGATGTCGGCAGTATCATTTATGATTTTGTTGAGTCTACTGCTAGATCTAGCACTTCTGTGGGGTTGGGATTCCCATCTTTGATCTATTCTTTATGTGTTAGTAATGGAGTCACTCGTCGATATTTCGAGGAGAAGTCTGAAGTCTACCAAGCCAATTGGGCGGGGAGAGTGTTAGTATCTATGATCGTCTTCGAGGGAAGAGATCGACCGCTCCTTCTACTTCTGCACACACTTCAGGTAGACCTTCTACTTCCAGACCTTCTACTTCTACTGCTGAGCTACCATCTAGTTTTTGGGAATCGATGCATGATCAGTTTCTAGAGTAGCAGCATGAGTTGTTTCAAACTCACTGCAGAGTTGATTCTATTGATAAGAAAATTGATAATTTATCTGAGTATACCCAGAGGAAGAGTACATATGATGCTGAGTATGATGAAGCTCTCGTTAGATTCCTGAAGGGAGAGCATGATGTTCAGTTTCCTACCTTTTCTAGTTTCTCACCATATGTTGATCCTAAGGATGTTGAGTTTTCTTTTGGTGATGATGACGATGCTGAGGCTACAAACAGTGATTAGTGGCCTTCTTTACCTTTAAATTGTGCTAAGTGTGTTGTTAGTTTAGTTTGTTTGATAGTATTGATTGTTGTTTGTTGTTTGCTAGTTTAGATTTGTTTATTTACTTTGTGTGAATTGTAGGGTGTTAAGACTGTTGTTAGAGTATTTTTAATGTATTGTGTTTAAGATTGAAGTTTGGATAAATTTATGTTTATTTCTGTTTCAGCCTACTATTTAGTAGTTAGTATTGTTGTTCTATTTCTGTTATTATAAGTAGTATAGTCATTTAATTTAATTACTAATGAGTCTGCTTACTTTTATGCATGCTTCATTATTTCAGTATTATTCATAACAACATGTGTAGAAGTAAATTTTTCTTTCTAGAATTTTTTTTTTTACATACTTATAAAAATTCCATTTTAAAATTTTGTTTTTCTTTCTCTCATACTTTAAAAAAAATTTTATGATAGACCAAAACTTAAGTTTGGGGGAAAGGGAAAATACATTCAAATTTAAATTTTATTTGTCCATAAAGAACTAATATTTTCTTAAAATAAAAATTTTTTTAACATAACATGAGGAATGAAGAATCTATTTAAGATCACTTAAATTTTTGAAATTATAAATAATTTAGTGGACTTAACCAAAAATTTTAATAACTTTGATTGATTTTAAGAATAAAATTATTCAACTTAAAGAAGAATAAAATTAAGAAATTTTTCTATTCATAGTAGAGATAATTGAATTTTAGAAGTATTAAGAAATCAAAAAATTATAACTCGAGAAAGAATAGATTGAAATTCTTTTTGAAATCTATTTATGTTATAATAATTAAGTGAAAAATGTATAAGTTTGAAAATATAAGCTTAGGATAGTGAAGTTCAAAACCATTAACAGGCTATCCAGATTCAGTAATCCTCTCTTCAAAAAAAAAAAGAGAGGAGAAATCTGAGGAAATGCCTAATCAAAAATTGGCTTCACTTGAATTAACTTATAAAAAGAAAACTGATTACATTTATTACTTAATTTTTATGCATGTATTTTTATTAAAAAAGAATTTCATGAAGATCTTTTTCTTGTGAATAATTTATGTGATCTTAATATCATAAAATACAATTATTTTCGAAGTGAATGAAAAATTTTTGAAGTCTTATGATTTAATAGTTAGAATATTCTTTAAATTCTAAAAATTAAACTTAGTTAGTGAGATTTGGTTAATGATTTACTAAAGCCTTTATAAAATCAAAAATCTTAAGAAGTCTTAAATATTTACATTTTATTCCAAATGTTATACATTTTATATAGTAAAAAGGGTTACTTGAGGACAAGTAACGTTTAAGTTTGGGGGATTTTGATTCAAGAAAAAAAATACCTATTTTTATGCCTTGATTTTTATTAAATTTTAAGGGTATTATGCTTTAATGAAAGGTATTTTCGTGTTTTTGGATGTAGGTGATGCAAAACTGTTCAAGAAGGAAAAAAATATGAAAAAGGAGCAAAAAGGAGCAAAAAGGAGCAAAAATAGAGCCAAAATGTAAAATTTTCGAAAATATTAGCCTGGCGCCTAGGAGCCAGAGTTCGGCGCCTAAGCGCCCGCTCGATACAAAAAACTATTATGTTTTTGACGACTTTTGGGGGGTTATTTTGATGGTGTGAGCGGTTATTGGACCTTCTAGAAGACTGCCAGTTGTTCCTGGTTTATAGGAAATGTGATACATTGTATTTGGACGCATCAAAATGGTTTTAATCGTGAAGAGGTGCGATCCAAAGTGAAGAGGTACGAAGAACTGGACGTGGTGTCCGGCGCCTAGGCGCCAGACTCACCTTCTAGAAGATTCATTGAATGTGGACACAATTTGAAGAGGTGCCTTGAGGCAACCCTTGAAGCCTATAAATAAGAGGGTATTACTTCAGAGAAAAAAGCCCCATCTACCCTTCCCTATCTAGAGTCCTATCTATAGAGAGAATTAGAGAGATCATATTAGGGCCACCTTTTTACTTTCCTTCATAAATTAGTGAGTTTATTTTAGAGTTTGTATTCAGAGTTTGAAAGAGTTGGTGCATCTGTAGTTCACTACGCTATGGAGTCAGTAGGAATCAGAAGTTCAGTAGGAGAAACATCTAAGATAAATATTTTTATTTTGATTCAAAGTTTATTTATTATGTTTTGTTATTTAATTTCAATGTGTTTTGAGTAGTTACTTTACTTTCTCCTTTCAATTATGAAAAGATAGATAAGATAATACAAAATTCATCCGAGAATTAAAAATCATATATTTTCAAAACATTGTGATGATATTAATATCGGTTCTTAATTTACTATTTAAATTGGCCATTTAAATTGTTAAAAGCTATTGAAGAGTTTTGAGACCTAAAAGGAGATGAATTCTTAACTTGTAGATATCACATGAGTCCTTGGGTAGTCTAAGGCCTTATGCGGGTTATTCAAGGTGAAGTGCAAATAAATAGGAAGATATTATATAATGGGCGTAGAATTGATAAGTTTTTAGAGTGACAGACTAAATTCTTGTGATTTGGTTTATAGAAAAGGAAAGGGTCACTAGTAGGGCCAACCATAGCCACCCTTGGACATCTAGTAGTGTGAGCCGAGATTAACCCATTCTACTAACAATACATCCGGACCTGATCTATAGGCTAGCCAATGTTCTTTGCACATGGATCAAAGGGTAAAGAATATGAATGCTTCTATTTGGCAAAATACCATAAATTTATATTTTACACAAATATTATCATTATCTTAGAAAATCTTGGATTAATCGAAAGGGAGAAAGTTGCTTTCTTATTGCTATTGACATCAATTATTTTATTCCTGCTTTATTATTGCATCTAGTAAATTAAAGATTATAAGAGAAATACTTTAAAATAATAATATTTATAAATCTATAACTCTCTCATCGTGGGATCGATAATGGGGTCTTTGTTTCAAAGCCCTATATTACTTGAAACGATACGTATACTTGCGTAGAACCCCTAGTCTGTAAAGTATTTTCCATAAAATTATATTTATATACACTAGTCGCTAGTATTATTAATAACATATATTTTTGAAAGCATTAATTAGTATGTTGATCTTCAGAGGACTTCGGGTCAAGTTTTTGACACCGTTGCCAGGGAAGAAGATTTTAGTACGCATATATTTATATCGGGTCAACAACCCCATAAGGATAAATTTTTATCACAATAAATGGCCCCATCCACCTGGACTTAAGTTTTCTAGAATAATTTTAATCGAGTATTGTATAATAAAACCTCTTGTTCAGGCTCAAAATCCTTTCTTAGAATCTTCCTATCATGCCAATTTTTCATCTTTTCTTTATAAATTCTAGCATTTTCATAAGATTAATTCCTATTTTTCTTGAGTTCATTTAATTGCAATAATCATTTTTTTCAGCATCCTTTAAATTATAATAATTTTTTTTATTGCCCAATAAGCTTGTGTTCTAATTCAACTACTAACCAACACGTTTTTCCAAATATGAGCCTATATGGTGACATTCCTTTATGAGTTTTGATAAGCTGTCCTCTAAGTCATATTTAGTTTTACAATTAATAAAGTTTCATTAAAGTTTGATGACAAAGTCGTATAGAAATTTTGAACTAACGTTGGGTTCAAAATACATATTTTTTTATATCAAATACATCTTTTTGTAAATTAATTACTAGTAAAATGTCAACAACTAATAGATTTAGATTTTGACTTCCTAGGGTATTTTCGATACAAAAACATTCCAAACTTCTTATTTTACTTAAACGTTAAGTGGTTTCATATCTTCAACAGAGACAAGAATGATGGAGCCTTGAGTTGGTTCTCTCAAGTATACTCTAAGGATTATTATGGTTCCATCTAATCCTTAAAAGTGAAATATTCTTCAATTCTATGGTTAGGATCTTTGTCCTATCCCACTTCTTCATATTTGTGAGGCTCAGGGAGTTTAAAGCTATGGTTCTTAGATATGTTCTTGAATATCTTTTCGAAGACTTCATTTTTAAAGGAGTATACTAACTTCTTCTTCTTTTTTAATGCAAGTTTACATTTTTTCTATTTCTCAGACCTATATAGTTGTCATAATCGTTATCATTTTAGTTGTGGTATAAGATTCTCATTAATCCTAACATCTTGAGAGTATGCAGTTACTGATATTAGAGCTAGATTTTGATTAACTGGGATAACATTCATAACTCAATCTTTCATTTTCTTCAATCTTACTATATGTTCATCCTTCTAGAAGACATGCAACAACTGGTATTAAGACTATATTTCATTCACTATGATAGAATTCATAACTTCTTCTATCATTTTCTCCAATATTTCTATTCATTCATCTCTATGTCTTAGTTGATCCAATGTTGTCATGTTGTGTCTGGTACAACACCTTCCTCAACTAAAACCCTTGAAAATCAACTTCATCTTCTTCTTATTTTTTTATTGAAGCTCTTTTCTCAACCATCATAATGATGACAGTGTCTTTTAAAGTTTCTAAAGTTTCATCTTCTTCCTTAATAGCTTTGATGCTAGCTTCCAATTCACATAAAAATTTCATTAATGGGTTTACCTCTGACACTCTTTAGATCAAGCAGAAGGAACCTTGGGAACAACATCTTCCTTCAATATGGATTTAAGGGAAGGTGTTAATAGGACTTCTACACTTGAATCTCTTAATTTAATGAATTTAAGATTATAATTCAATCAAGGAATTTAAGGTTGGAACTTGTACACATGGTAAACGATAGAAATGTTTTAGTTTTAACGATTCTTCAGTTTTAGTTTAGAATTTTGAATTTAATTTTGAATTAGAACATACGATTCGATGACAATACGTTATAAAAAGGCCAGACAAAGGGATTCAACTATCTAGAGAAAGAGGATACCTGAAGAGTAATAGTTAAAGAATTTGGAATGAGCTGGTAAAGGGTTTTGAGATATCAGGTAATTTAAAAAAGATAACTTAGAAGTATTAGGTTTGACTGACAAGAGGTCTTGAAGATCATATACTATAGGACTAGGTTAGGTAAGAAGGATTTCTAGATTTAAGTGAAATCCTAGAGTCTATGAGAAATCTTAATGGGTGAACTAACTCAGACTTTAGGAATAACATCCCCAGTTAGGATGCCAATGACTCCATCATCAGTAGCAAATTGATATCCTTCAACTGTAATCAACCTCATAACCAAAAATCCTGCATAAGTGCCTTGATCATTACATGTGGAAATTTTCATATTACGAGGTAGTCTGAAATACAATCATCAATAACCACATGTTACATCTTGCTAGGGTATTTTGTATACTTAGGAGGTAGGTTTGTTTGTTTTGTATTTCCTAGTCCATAACACTAACTAGGTACTGATACACCTAAAATATATAGTATTTTTATGCACATTTTTATACCTGCTTTTGATGATATTGCTCTTTAGTGGAAGGTATTTTTGTGTATTTCCTATAGGTATGATTAAAATGACTGATTATAATAAAAAGGAGCAAAAGAGAATCTTTGGAGCAAAAATAGGCTACATTAAAATTTGACCTGTGGCGGCTAAGCGCCGCATGGTTGGCACATAGGCGCGGCAGTTTAAAAATACGAATTCTATCAAATTTGGCACTATTTTCAAGGGGTGTTCGAAGCAAATTTTGGTGGTAATTTCTTTAACTTACTTTGGGTAGCATATTTCAATGAAGAGATGCATTCTTTGGTGGATACATTGAATCTGAACATATATTGAAGAGACACCATAGCACTTTTTGAAGAATTATAAGAATAAAGTCTTATAATCAGAAGAGAGTCCTTCTTTGTCTTTTTAGAGTCCTATTTTTACTGTTTAGAGTTAGTTTGTTAAGTCTTTTTAGTTTAAGAGAGTTTTAATGGAAAAAGGGGTTGGCGTGAAGCCTTCTTCTCGCCAATTTTCTTTCATCCACTCATCTAGTTTGTATTGGAGTCTAAAGTCAGAGTTGGAATCAACAGAGTTGGGCACCAACCTCTGTGAAGTATTTTAGTGGAAATAAAAATTTTAGAGAAACTTTTAGAGTCTTGCGGAGATGATTTTCAGATAAGTGTTTATCTTTGTTTTCACATTCGGTTTTTAAGTAAAACTTGTTGTGTTTTTCAGTATGATTTTTACTTTCAAATCAAGTTGTCTTTGTGTTTTCTCCATGTGTTCTGAGTAGTTTTCTTTATATGTTTCCTTTTAAATGATGAAGTATTTAAATTATGGAAGGAAATTGTGTGAAGTATATATATTTAATATTGGAAGAAGTTGTGATGATTGATTTCCTTTCACTTAATTTACTTCTTCAATTGGCCAATTAAGATGATAAATTTTTTGTGAGATTATGTAAGACCCAATGCAGTATTGTCTCAATCAACAATTGGAAAGAATTAAATGCAACTGTATGGATGAGAATTGTAGTTCATATAATTGAATGCAAATAAATAGGGAGATATGTTTTTAATGGGGAGTAAAATTAGAGGTCTTTAGAGTTACAGGCTAAAACCCCCTAATTTAGTTTGAGGTGAAAAATTTTGTTATGAGATGTTAGCCCCCAGGTGGAGTGAATAGAGGGAACTCTAGCGTGAGAGCTGGTATCTTCCCTACCTAACCCATCTACAAAATTTCAAAGCTTCAAATTAACCAATGTTCTTTATAGAACCAAGTAAGGGTAAAGAATATAATTGCTTTTATTTGGCACAACACATTTAAATACTTCCACAACAAAATTTCATAATTATTACTGATTCATTAAAAGAGGAAAAAGATATTTTATTCTCATTGCTTTCATATCATTTAGTAGTCTTGTTAATTTTAGTTGCTTGCTTACCTTTTATTAAAAAAAACATCAAAAACAATTTTCAAATTATATATTTTAAAACATACTTTACAAAATTAATTTAAAAAGTAAAAAGTTAATATTCTTATTTCTTTATATTTTTAGACATTTCCCTATATATTACTTGATAAACGATATGTATACTTGCGTAGAATCCCATATTATAATATAATTAAAAATATATTTCTTATTTTCTTCAGAGTCAAGTTTTTAGCGTTGTTGCAAAGAAAGAGATATTATCATTGAAAGGAAATATAAAGTGAAAAAAGTAAGCATAAATATTTGAGGATCAAGTTAAGAAGAAGGAGGTAGCCAACAAGAAGAAGTTTATTAGTGAAAGTGTGCAAGAGTTATTCAACAGATTCCTAACAGTTAGTATTGAAGGAATTGCAGAAAGGATTGCAAAGATTGAAGCCAATGTGGAGTCAATTGAAGCAAAGGTAAATGAAACTAATGCTCATTTAGCACATATTGGATGGAAACTCAAAAGGCAATTCAGTCATATAGGTCATGTGGAAGAAGCAAATAGAGCGATGTATCTAAAGAACAAATTGTTAGAAGAAGAAGATGTAAGAGTTCTAAATCATCACCCATTTTATCAGATTTATATTCTAGATGGTTCAAATGGAACTAGTGGTGGTTCTGGATATAATCCACCTGCAGGAAATTGGAATAAAATTAAGTGTAGTCTTGTGATTTGATTTTTTGTGTAAAGTGTTTTGTGTTTGTGATTAATGTTTATGTCTTTTTGCACTCTAATTTGATGTTTGTTACATCTTAATGATGTAATTTTGTGTTTAAGAAATGTGTTATGAACTCATGTATTGGGGAATTTCTTCTAAGATGTTTGGGTAGAAATTTTTAATTTGTATTATGTGTGGTTTGTTATTAATGAAATATAAGTTTGTGTTTATTCGAAATTTGATTGGAATCAAATTAAAATTTTAGTGTAATTTTGGAGTATTAGAAGGGTTTATGGGGGAGAAATAAGTAATATAAGTGATTGAGGGTGACTAAGTTAGTGATTTTGTGCCATTAAGATTAATTGTCAAAATTTTGGCACTGGCGGCTAAGCGCTAAATTTTGCGGCTATGCATCGTATGCTCCGTGCAAAGGCGCCAGTTCGCGAAAAATTGGTTTTTTACAGTTAAAAACCAAAAATTTATCATTTCTAAACCCCGCCCCGCCCCCCATCGCCTTTAACCTCTCGATTTCATGAAATAGAAGCCTAGGGTATCTCTAAATAGTATCATTTAAGAGACGATTTCACCGAAATTTGTTGGATTTGAGTTCCTTGAAGTATAAGCACTTCTCCAAAGTAAAAAAATTTTTTTTCACTATGTATTTTGAGTACATTATTGAAAAATCTGAAAATCACTATTCATGGTGAAAATTAGAGGAAAAGCATGAGAAATTGCTTGGATTTAGTGGAAATTACCATTGGAAGTTAAATTAGCAAGTTTAGTTTGATTTTGGAATTTATAGTGAATTTTATGATGAATTTTTAGAGATGGCTCCAAAGTTGAAGCTTCCGAGAGAGAAGGTGAGATTTGATTCCAACAAATTTTTTCAGTTCTATAGCAGAGGATAGATACATCGACGCACTTTCATCAGGTAAATTGATTCCAGAACGAGTGTTTATCAAGCCAGGAGGAGATCTTGAAGAGATGATACTAGAAGAAATTGGGAAAATTAATGTTGCTTCTTCGTTGTTGTTGTTGTTACTGTAGTTAGAGAGTTTTAGGCAAACTTGTCTGTAGCAGAAGAAAATATGGTGATGGTTAGAAGTCAGCAAGTAGATTTTTCACCTGTGGTAATTAATACTTTTTACTGTTTGCCTCCTGAGATGTTTTGTCTTTATGCCAACTATCATCCTTCTGAGGGAGAGTTAGATGAGGTTTATGGAAGAAAACAAATGAAATAAGAGTAAATTTTCTTGTCTCTAAGTTGAATGTCACCTCAATGGCATGGTGTTACTTTATCTCATCAAAGCTGTTGCATTAAAGTCATGTTAGTGAAGTTACGAGAGTAAAAGCTGTTTTGAACCATTGTATTCATCAAGGAAATCCTATAGACATAGGGCTATTACTTTTTATTATGTTTTGAACTGTGTCAAAGCTACTATTACTGCAGGTATGGAATTTCCTTCTCTGATTCATTCACTTTGTGAGCGATCTGGAGTGAAGTTTGAAACATGGGATAGATTCTTTAGCCACTTAAACCCATTACCAGTGTAAATGTAAACACTTACACTATGTATTCAGTATTTAGCTGGAAAAGAGAATCTGTTAGAGCTTCCAGTGCTTCTACTTCTACTGCCTCTACTTCTCCAGCTTCTACTTCACATGCATCGTCTTCAAGAGATTCACAAACTGGATTTTTAAGAAATATTTTAAAGAAAATGAGTCTTACCAGAGAACACGTTAGAGATATGGATGGTAAGATAGAAAATATTGAAAAGTATATTATGAAAAATGATGAGTATGAGGAGAATTATCAACAATACATAGACAGAGTGATTAGAGGTGATCACAGTGCTGAGATGCCCCCTCATCATTTTTATATACCTTATGTTTCATCCAGAGATTGGAATGAAGATGATAAGGAGGAGGATGATGATTAGGATTGTTGTGTTGAGTTTGTGATGTTGTTATGTGATTTTCTTATGTGTTGTGATGTTTTTATTTGATGTTCTCATTTGTGATGTGTTGATTAAATTTTTATGTGATGTATTTTGGTGTGAACTGTAATATTGTGTAGAGCATTGTTGGAACTGTTTCTTTTATGCACAATGAGATGTTTATATGTAAAGTGATTTTTTATGTTGTATGTTTGTGATATGTTTGTGGTATTAAATGTTTTAAATGTGTATCTAGTGTTTGAATTTTTAGTTGTATATACTTTAATTCCAAAACTGTTAGGAAAATTTAGAACACTATTAGAAACCACAATTTAAATTGCATGTTTAAACTTTTCAAAATCTGCTACCATATATTATCTAATGTTTTTTTTATTTTAGTCGTGTTAAATTTGGTGTGTATTTGCTTTGAAAATCTCCACTACTGTAGAAGTCTTTTGAAATTTTTTTATGAAAAAAATGAAAAGCTGAATTTGATTTCTTTTTACTCCTTGTTTTTAAACTATTATACTTGCATATTTAGGATATCAAAATTGCTGCTAGCATGTTATTTTAATTTTTAGTTCTTACCCATGTATCATTTTTTATGCTTAAATTTTTAATCCTAACAAAAAATTTAAATTTTGAGGGGAATTTTAAAACTAAATTTTCAAAAACTAAAATTTTATTTGTTCTCAAGAATACTTATAACGAAATTTGATTTTTGATTGAAAACAATTATGTATATGAAGTTATATTAGGGGAGCAAAATTTTGAATATAAAAATGAGTAAGAGAATTTAGTTAAATTTATAGTAATAATTAAAATTTTGAAGTTAAAATTTTCTTAGTAAATAAATGATAAATATAGTTAAACTATCTTTAGTAAAAAATGTTGTATTTTTGGAAAAATAGAAGATTTGACTTTTACTTTTCAAAGCTTAAATTTCTTTTATTAAAGAATACTTTCAACTCTATTATTATGATTTTAAGTGAAAGATATATATCATAACTTTATTTTAAATAGAATGGTGGAATTCAAAATCATTAAAGGCCTATCCAGATATAGGAATCCTTGCCTTTACAAATAAGAAAGAGAAAAGAAAAGGGAGGAGAAGCTTGAGGATTTCAGGGCCTAATCAAAAATTGGTTCCATACCTAAAGTTTAAAATATAAGTTTTGAGAAAATTTAAAGATTAAAATTATAATATAGTGAGTAAAAGTATTTTCAAACAAAAATTTTTAAGTAAGAAAAATAAGATGTTTGAATCGTATATTTTGAAGAATCTACAAATATTTCTGAATTAGATAGACACTTATATTTTCATTATCTTTTACTTAAGAACTTTCTAAACTTTAAGTTGAACTTATTTACTAAAATTTTTTCTAAATTGGACTATTTCATTTATAGAAAAAAATTTTTAAACATTCTTAAGAAACACATTTACATAATTTGCATGTTAAAATTTTCTATGTGATTAAGAGTCCTTTGAAAACAAGTAGCATTTTAAGTTTAAGGGATTTTGATACACTTAAAATATATAGTAGTTTTATGCACATTTTAATACCTATTTTTTATGATATTGCACTTTAATGGAAGGTATTTTTGTGTTTTTCTTACAGGTATTATTAAAATGACTGATTATGATAAAAGGAGCAAAAGAGGATCAACTTTGGAGCAAAAGTAAGCTATGTGAAAATTTGACTTGTGACGACTAAGCGCCGCATGGCTGGCGCATAAGCACGGCAGTTTAATAATACAAATTAAAATAATTTTGGCACCATTTTCAAGGGGTGTTTGAAGCAACTTTTGGTGGTAACTTCCTTAACATACTTTGGGCGGCCAATTTGAATGAAGAGATGCATTCTTTGGTAGATACATTGACTTTAGACATATTTTGAAGAGACACCAAAGCACCTTTTGAAGAATTATAAGAATAAATTCTTGTAATGAGAAGAGAATCCTTCTTAGTCTTTTTAGAGTCTTCTTTTTACTATTTAAGAGTCGGTTAGTTAAGTCTTTCTAGTTTAAGAGAATTTAAAGGAGGAAGGGGTTATTGTGAATCATTCTTCTCACCAATTTCTTTCATCCATTTATCTAGTTTGTATTGAAGTACGAAGTTAGAGTTGGAGTCACTAGAGTTGGGCGCCAACCTACGCTGGAGTCTTTTGAGTGGAAGCAAAAATTTCGAGAGGAATTTCGAGTCTTATGGAAAGTTTTCATATAAGTGTTTATCTTTATTTTTACATTTGGTTTTTAAGTAAAACTTGTTGTGTTTTCACTATGATTTCTACTTCATAGCATGTTGTGTTTATGTTTTTCTCCATGAGTTACGAGTAGTTTTCTTTATCTTTTCCTTATAAATGATGAAGTAATTAAATGATGGAAGGATGTTGTTTGAAGTATACATGTTTAATGTTGGAAAAGTTGTGATGATTTATTGCCTTGCACTTAATTTACTTCTAGATTTGGCCAATCAAGATGTTAAAATTTGTTGTAAGATTTGTCGGCATATTTTTTAGGTTGTGTGTTTTATTTTGAAAAAGTCGCCTACGAAATTGTCGGCGAATTTTAAAATTTAATTTAATAAATAATTTGAAAAGTATTTGATTTTGAAAATAATTTTAAATTTGAAAATTTTAAGATATGAAATCAGGCGGTCTCATCACACAGAATAGTTTATATAAACGGCGCCCACTTTCCCCTGGCTTAGTGTATACATCCGAAGAATAGACACCTTGTGATAATGGGGCTCGATTAAATAAACTAGAAAGGTTTGTGACATCCGTTTGGTCTGCCGAACCAATTTTATAAGCCGACAAATTCCACAGCAATATGAAACTATTAAACGGGGTTTATATTACACAGGTTCTTAAAGTTCCATATAAAGAGCGAGCCCACATAGTTAATTACATCTTAAGTGATGGGAATCACCTAAGAAAACTCTCGATAATAATCAATAGTGTTTGCTCTCAAGAATTTCAAAGTTTAAGTTTTTGAGGGTTGAATTTTGGAATTTCGATAGGGAATGGATAATTTGGAACATTTTTATTTTGGGAATTGAAGAAGGAAGAAAGTAGGAGAGATCACGGATTCGAAGCGGACTTCGGTAATCTCCCAATTGTATCTATTGTTTGGCTTGGATTTAGGAAAGTCCTAATGTTTATTTAATGTTTAATCTTGCGATTTAGTTAATTAGGGCTTATATTTATATGATAGAATCATACGAGTACAGAAGATATGAGGGTTTATGTCGTGCAGGACGACTACCTCGGGATCCTAAGACCGGTTAGGGCTTAATTTGTGTCTAAAATGCACTAACGAAGAGTTGAGGATTTATGTTGCACTAGGCAAACTACCTCGAAGTCCTATGGCTTTGTTATTTAATTCTAAGAAAGTTTTGCTGAAGTAGGTTCGAGTTTCTTTGACGACGATGGCCGTCTTTGCCATAGTACTCAGGAGCTCCTTGTTGTTGCGAGAGGTTTAGTTTTAGAAAATCATAAATCGAGATGAAGTGTTACGGTTTAGAGAAGTCTTGAATTTCCAAGTGTTTTGTGTTTTAATTAAAACAAATCTTAAAGTTGATTATAACGACACCGGTTAAGATCTGGCTGTTCCATCCTTCCGGCCTGCATTATTTTTATCGGATTCACTTAGTCCGGATGAATTTGCTAAGAAAGCTTCAGGCGGAATGAGTTCCACCGCCATTTAGACCGTGGGAAATCCCGTTAGCAACACGTAGGTTACATCATGGTATTCCGATCACAACAAGACGTTTTAATTTAGTTGTAATTGTAGTTTTGTGTTACGCTTGTGATTAAATTTTGAGTTGTCTTGTATATTTTGAAATGTTGTGGAGGTGAATTTTATCTTGTGATGTCTTTTATTTTAATTTTGGGTTTCAGTTTTGGTTTCTGTCCTAAAGGTGTCGGTTTTCATGCAAGCTGTTGTTTATCATGCAAGAAAATAAAGTGCATTTGCAATAAAATAGCGCAATAAAATAAGCGTACTTTGGAGGGTCTTCCCGTCATCCAGTACACTTAAAACACGGTTAGAATATTTAAGCAAGTTCCTAGGTAAAGAAGCTAAAGGAAAGGTTTATGGTTTTTACCAAATTCCTAATCCACATAGTGATCGTTTTCACATGGCATTAGGTTCTTTTGTGTTTTTGGTTTGAAGACGATTTTCTTCATCAGAACAATTAAGTTCAATTGTTCTTGTAAATATCCTATCATATTGAGGAAGTGCTTAAGAAGAATCTTAAACATCTTTTCAATATTTTACAAGTTGTTGAAGTCCAAATGAATTTAATTGTGTAAATGAATACGATGTCCAGGAGTTTTCAGGGTTGTTAACTTGCTCGGTGAACTAGGACATTTGAATGTCTTATAAGTGAAGTAACATTTCATTTTAATGTTCTATTTAGGAGTTATGATAACTAAAGCTCCTAAAGGCAAAATGATGTTAATGAATTTGTGATTAGTTAAAGTTGAGAATTAATGATTTAAGTTTTGGAATAGTGTTGAGTTATTTTAGATTTATTTCTTCATGTCTTAAGTGAGGTTATTTAATTCAATTTAATTTAATTTAATTTGTTTTAATTTAATTTAATTCAGTTTAATTAGTTTGATTTGATTTAATTTAATTTAATTCAATTTATTTGATTTAATTTCTTAATTTAATTTAATTTAATTTAATTTAATTTAATTTAATTGTAATTTAATTTATTTAATTTAATTTAATTTATTTAATTAATTTAATTTAATTTAATTCAATTTAATTTTAATTTAATTTAATTTAATTTAATTAAGATTTTTTAAAAGAGTTTAATGATTTAATTTTAATTTAATGATTAGAGGCTCTTTTAATATTTTAAATTTGAGTTATCATTTTAATTAAGAGTTGAGTATTAATGAGATGATTAATTTAGGGATTTTAAATTAAAGAATAAATCTCTTCCTAATAATATCCATTATTTTAATAATTCCAAATTTATTATTCTTCCAAATTCAATTAATTATTTAATTAAAGTTTAATCATTTTAAATTGCTTAATGGGTTTACACCCTTTGATTATTAAATTTCAATTATCCAAATCGATTAGGATCAAATATTTTACTTGTTAATTTTTTTTATTAAACCTAAAAAAGTCTTAATTAAGGATTAAAATTTTGATACCATTTTGCCCTTTAAACTTTAATAGTTTCATATTTCCTTTCAAATTGAACTTCGAATGAACTTGAAATTTTTATGTGACTTCACTCATATGTCAATAAAGACATGAGAGCAAAATGTGATTTTTCTGTATTTAATTTATTTATATAATTATTTTTTGTAGAAAAGAGAAATTTCCAAGGAAAATTCAATAACATGACCAAAGGAAAGTTTACATCTTAAGAGAAAATTGGGGACATTCCTAATGACGAGAGGGACCACTTGGACCAAATTTTGTAATTTTTGAATTATATTTTATTTATTAGAATTATTTTGGTCACGAATTATTAATTAATTTAAAAATAAAATAAATGTTGAAAAATAAATTTTATAATTTTAAATTCTCTACGATGTGAAAGTTCAGAGAGACAGGCTTTGCGATTTTCGGTTTTTATTTGATTTATTATAATTATTTTGGTGAAAATGCTAGAAAATATATTTTTTTTAATTTTAAAATTACCCTAGAGCTTTAAAAATTAATATCTCACTAAATAGACCTAGGAAAAATATGGGACTTGTTTCCCAGTGATTAAAATTCAAAATATAACATTTTAGTGAATTTTATTATTTTTGTGATTTTTTATTATTTTTAATTATTAAAAATATTAAAATAATATTAAAAATCAACTTTTTAGAAAATTGAAATTTTAATTTTCTTAAACTCCCCTGATATCGGAGAGACTCCCGAAAACCAATTTGGTGAATGCTGAAAGATATTTTAAGTTATGAATTTTTTAAAGTTTAAAATGACTAAGTGGCTTAATCAACCCAATTGTTAAGAATTTAACCAAGTCCAATTGACCTCAAATTTTTATGATGGGTTTCACTACGACCCTAAAGGTCGAGTGGAGAATTGATTTCAAGTCGATTTGATCTATGGTTAACTCTAATTAATTAGAGATCTATTTTGGGGGATTTTAAGCCAATTAGGGTTAATCTAAGTGAATTAACTCAAATCCTATTTTTCCTAGGGTTCTTTGGTCATAAGGAACATCACCAAATTTTCCTAGAATTTATTTCACAACATCAATTTTTGGAATTAAAATACTTAAAATAACTGACATGCATTTTAGAAAAATCAATAACTTTTCATAGGGATGGCCTCGACTTTGGAAAATTCAAGGAATGTTCCCAAATTCAGAGGCTTAAAACCCTAGGGTCTCATGCCATGGTGGTGTATGAATGCATGGAGAATTAAATGTATGCGGAGAGTAAATAAATTATTAAAAATAAAATACTTGATGAAATTAAATGATTTCTTTTCCACATTATTCTCCTGCATTCCTTTGAGCAAGGATATTTTTCTTCTTTTCTGATTTTTCTACACAAAGTTATGAATTTTCCAAGTTTAGGGAATTAAATAAATAGAAAATACCCCCAATTTTCTACTTATCCACGCGGCGCCGGCGCATCGCCCAGCCTCCTCGGCCCCGGTACGTGTCGCGGCGCGATTGGGCGCCGCCATGCCGAGTCAGCCGTCCCGGGACCCGCAGTTCACGTAACGTTCTCGAATCGGCGCAATCTGATCCGTCCGCTCGATACACGCGCGATCCAACGGCTCTGGTCATCGTACGGCCCGGGTGTGCGCCGTGTGTCCCGACCACTCTAACCACAATTTCTCACTCGATTCTCGATGGATTTTTCGTGTTCTTATGCTCTATGGATTCGTCTTGAAGGGTGAACACATCATACGGTAAACATGCATTGAAATTTACTCGAAATGAAATGGAGAATCTACGCTGCTTCCGGGAAGAAGAATGAGTTCGTACCTTTGCTCGAGAGAAGTAGGCTTCGATGCCGGGAAGTTGTTGCACCTTCGGCGGATCCTAGCAAGCTCCGGATGAAGTCTCCTGGTACGAGTGAATTGTCTAGGTTGGACTTCGACCACAGTCGATCACAAAGCTTGGAGTACGGGTGGCTTGGGTGGCACAGGAGATGGGGCTTTTGCGGTGGACACCTTCCCTTGGTACGGTGAAGGTGTAGGGACAATCAATTTGGGGATTGGCTCACTGTGGAGGAGTGTCCTGGTTTTGGGCTTGGATTTCAACTACGAAATTGAGCTCACGGAGAAGAAATGGCGGGGGGGATCTCCTTTTGAGATCAAGTCTTTGTGTATGAGGAGGGTACGCGTTCATTTTGGCGAGTTTTGGCAAGGTTTTGCAACTCTCCTCTCATGGCCGTGAGGGGGTGGTGTTTAAATAGGCATGGCTGGAGGGCCTCCCCGGGGGGTTAGGGCTTGGGATCGGGAATTTCTTGGTGAGGGAAGAACGGCCGTGAGCTTGCCTAGGCATGGGGCGGCTCGGCGAGGAGAATTTCAATGTTGGCTCACTCCCAAGGTCTCGGGCATGGCGTTTCCGGCCGGCCTGGGTGGCCGGCCGGCCAGGCATGGGTCACCCTCAAGGTCAAGTGGGTCGAGTACAGGCTTGTGCGATCAATTAGCATTGGCCATGTGTAAAGGGTTTGAATCGAAAGTGGAATGGGAAAGGCTAGTTTGGGTCTAAATGGGTTAACCCTTGGTTTTGGGTTAGGTTCACCCTCAAGGCCAATTTGGGCTGAAGGGAAAGTCACTTGGATCAGCTTGATTGGTGGGGTCAAGTCACAATCCAAGTACAATTAAGCTTAAACGAAGTTAGGGGAGGCAATGGGGTGGTTAATTGCTCTTAAGAGAGAATCATTAAAGGGGTCCCTCCTCTTGCCATTTGGAAGTATGGTGAAGTGTCAGGCTTTCATGGCTCACATGTGGCTCATGCATGGCTTCATGGCTCACCTTTGGCTTGGGGGAAAGCTTGGTCAATTTCATGAAAATGGATTTTAGGAATATTTTGGTATTTTTGGGCAATTTGGCATGGTGCTTGATTTAGATTTATTTGATGATGGAATTGAAACTTAGGGAATGATTTTCATCAAATGGATGACAAATGAAAATGTCATATGGGCTTTAGAATCAATTTTGGGCTCATTGAAATGGTTTTAGATGGGCTTTTAAATGGTTTAGGAAAGTGGGCTTTTGAATTTTAAAATGGATTTTTGGGATGAAATTTTGGTAAAGGCTTGGGCCAAATAATTGTTGAGTTTGTTTTAGGGATGCTTCATGAGTGGTTTGAAACAAATTTGAGGTGATTGCAGGTTTGAATTGGGTTGGATATGGGCTTTTTGGTAAGGGGCTAAAGTGGGCCAAAATGGGCTACCATGGAGCAAAGTTGAGCTAGAGTTGAAGTTGATGTGAAATTAATGTTGGGAAATGTTTTGGGAGTGTTTCAAGAGGTTTTGGCTTTGGTTGGGTTTTGATTTTGGGGTTTGGGCTCATTTGGGCTAGGTTTAGGTTTAGGTCAAAATTGGGCTTTTTGATTTTAGGTTGAATTTGAGTGGGGTTTGGGTCTAAATTTTGAGCAAATCATGTTAGTGTTTTGTTCATGGGGATGTTAAGGAAGGTTTGGGAAAAGATTTAGAGTTAATTGGAGTTGAATTGGGTGAGTTTGGGTTAGGTTTGGGTCATAGGTCCAAATTGGGCTTTAAAAAAAAAAAAAAAAAGACCCAAAGTGAAATTGGACCCAAATTTCAATCAAATTAAGCTTGGCTTTAGTCTAGATTGGTGTTTGGAATGTTGAATTGAAGTTTAGAGATTGAATTGGACCAGAATTTGGGTCAATTGGGTAGGTTTAATGACATTGGGTTTACTTTGGGTTAAAATGGGTCAAATTGGGGGTTTTGACAAAAGTGGGGTAGGTGACAAAATTGGCCCATGGTGTAGTTGAACAAAATGAAATTGGGAATATTTGGGATTTTCCTGGAATTTTCTGGGAATTTTCTGAATTTTTTGGATTTTTGGGTCGAAAAGGGGTATTTTGGGTATTTGGAAGGTATTGGGGGGTATTTTTGGAATTTTTGATATTTTTGGATATGGATGATCAGTTTGAGTGATGTGGGAATGTTTGGGATTGATTTTGGAGAATTTTGGGTAATTTGGAAACTTTTGAGAAATTTGGGCTATTCAGGGCTTTGGGTAGGTTGGCGGGTGTTGGGTCCGGGGGGTCAAAAATTGAAGAATTTGGAAAATTGAGTGGGTGGATGTAAGTGAAATGAAATCATTTTTGTTGAGCCATGAAGCCATATCAAGCTTACATAGTGACTTGAAGGGACTCGTTTGAAGGCATTCAGCAGTATTTATTCACTGCTTGCTCTTAGCCGGGGCTTAGGGTTAAGGACCATGTGTGAATCACCTACATGAGTCGAGGAAGTTAAGTTGGGTAAGGGTGTGTTTTAGGAGGTGTGTGAAAGTGTAGTGCATAGGTGTAGTGTATGTGTAAGTCAGCCCTTTACCAGACCAGGCCACCCGGGGCAGTCCACAGGCCCCGAAGAGTCTGTAGAGGCTCATCCTTTAAACTTCCACATTTGATCTCGAAACCCTCTAGGTGATTAGGGGTCTATAGTCAAGTTTGTGGAGTTTGCGGGGAGTTAAGAAGTGGTTTGAATTTCTAAAGGTGGGTCCCAATTCTAGTCTCTAAGATAGTCAAAGGAAAAGCACAGGCTAGATCCGAGTACTAAAGAGAAAGAAGACCTCGTAATGAGGTCAGCAAATGGACCCCCAATAGGTGTGGTGGTGACGGAGGGCACAGCGCGTATTGGTGTTCGGCGAAACGATCAACAAAACCAACACAGATGTCAAGTAACAAACTTAGGACAAAGTAGAAGAGCTTCCGGCCAGGAGTGTCGAGTATATCTGCAGGACGGAGATTCTTGAACTCTCGGCAGGGAAAGGAAAAGGAGTGAATCTGAATCACATGTTTTGAGAGAATTTCGATTTAGATTTTATTTTATTTCATGTTCAAGTCACGATGCGTGAGTTTAGATTTCAATTTGGAGTTTTAATTTAGATTGAAGTTTGTAGAGATTAATTTGAAGGGATTTGATTTGAAATGAAAATTGGAATTTTGAAGTTTTAGATGTAACATCTTGACCGAAAGAAGATCGAATCGATTAGATCGGGTCATTACAATGAGAAAAGATCTCGGAGTAATGTGGTATTGGATGTAAAATCCTTAACCTCAAGGTTTGATTTGATGTATTTCGGTGCGATAGGAAAAGAATCCTAAAGCGATCTGATCTTGGATGTAAAATCCTCGACCGAAAAGTTTGAATTTGATGTATTTCGGTGCGATAGGAAGAGAATCCTAAAACGGTGCGGTCTTGGATACAAAATCCTCGACCCAAAGTTTGAATTTGATGTATTTCAGTGCAATAGGAAGAGAATCCTAAAGCGATGCGATCTTGGATGTAAAATCCTCGACCCAAAGGTTTGAATTTGATGTATTTCGGTCACCCGATAGGAAGAGAATCCTAAAGCGGTGCGGTCTTGGATGTAAAATCCTCGACCCAAAGTTTGAATTTGATGTATTTCGGTGCAATAGGAAGAGAATCCTAAAGCGAGTGCAGTCTTGGATGTAAAATCCTCGACCCCGAAGGTTTGAATTTGATGTATTTCGGTGCAATAGGAAGAGAATCCTAAGCGAGTGCGGTCTTGGATGTAAAATCCTCGACCCCGAGAGTTTGAATTTGATGTATTTCGGTGCGGTAGGAAGAGAATCCTAAAGCGGTGCGATCTTGGATGTAAAATCCTCGACCCGAAGTTTAGATTTGATGTATTTTCGGTGCGATAGGAAGAGAATCTAAAAGCGGTGCGGTCTTGGATATAAAATCCTCGACCCGAGGGTTTGAATTTGATGTATTTCGGTGCGGTAGGAAAAGAATCCTAAAACGTGCGGTCTTGGATGTAAAATCCTCGACCCAAAAGTTTGAATTTGATGTATTTCGGTGCGATAGGAAGAGAATCCTAAAGCGATTGCAGTCTTGGATGTAAAATCCTCGACCCAAAAGTTTGAATTTGATGTATTTCGGTGCAATAGGAAGAGAATCTAGAGCGGTGCGGTCTTGGATGTAAAATCCACCGACCCAAAGTTTGAATTTGATGTATTTCGGTGCGGTAGGAAGAATCCTAAAGCGGTGCGGTCTTGGATGTAAAATCCTCGGCCGAAGTTTGAATTTGATTTGAGGTTTGATGTGAGATGCGGAAAGATCGAATTTGAGATTTAATTTGGTAAGGATTTGAAATTTGGAAAGATTGAATTTGAGATTTGAAATTTAGTGAGATTTGAAATTTGGAAAGATTGAATTTGAAATTTGAAATTTGAAATGATGAGGTTGAACTCGGTTGAAATTTGATTCAAGATTTGATTTGAAATTTGGAAGATGAAATTTGAAGTTTGATCGAGATTGGATTCGAATTTGATTGAGAATTTGATTTAACATTCTTGTTGATTTTGTTTATCCTTTAATGATTCAAATTTTATTTTGTTGTTTATTTAATGTTCATGTAGATTGGTGTTTGTCATTTTTAGATTTTTTTTTTTTTTAGAAAGTTTTCTTTTATCTTTTTTTGTTTATTTCTGCATTCTTTGTTGAAGTTCATTTAACTTTAACGGCGTTTCCCAGTCAATTTGCACAAAAGAGGTGAAGGCCAAAAATGTGACATGGTCACTTTTATTCCAATCATGCGAAGATACATCGTACAACTTGATCTGTAGAATATATTTCATACAATCCATGTAGACTCGAAACGAATCATGTATGATCTTTGTCGATCCATACGAAAGCATCATCCAAAGTCCATGTACGAATAGTGAGATACATGTTCGATAACATCACCTTCCAAGCCATCCTTGGCAAGGATGCCGTATGGATGTACATTGGAAGTGTGATATTTTCCATGTAACTGCGGCTCGTGAGCGGGAGCTCTCTAGCTCACGAGATGCAGTGGAGATGGTAAGGTATCTTTTGTCGTCCATCCTTCGAACGTAGCGAAATCCTCTTCTTGTGGTATACGGTATACGATGTGGCGATATACGCTTTCCGTTACCCTTGATATCATGACGGAACCCTACCGTGGTAGGTATCTTTGCGGCCCTCGGAACTCACAGGCTGTCAGGAGGGCGAGATCCGAACATGATGTTACACTCGCTCGGAAAAGGGCGTAACGAAAGGTCGGCAAAGTCATGGTGATCAATGTGTGGGGGTATACGATCCTTGTTTGTAGATATTGATGATGCGGCGAAATTTATTGGGTATGCGTCTGGCAGCGTGCCCTCCATGTTATCAATCTCTTTACCATTCTCTTGATGACTAATGGCATCGGGTCCACTTGCCCATGACGGAGTATTCCCGGCGGGTTTCCTTCCCCTGTCCTCGGCAAAGTTGTAACAGCATCCACATTGTATTGTGATTCTTCCTTTCCACGGCATCCATCTCGGGGCTCTGGTATGTGTTTTCCTTGGGCGGCACGCTCGGCCGGTCTTTCAAATCCCGGATGCAATCCACGATTTCTTGCTCATACTCTGGGGCTACGTCGCCATGTAATTCGAGGCCCTCCAGTATATTGATTCTTCTGCCTCTAATCCTTTAAAAGTATTCGAGTTTTTCTTTTTGACATTTTTGCATTCTCTCAGCTCGTATTCGAATGATCTGAGATGGCGAGCCTGAGTGACGTATTGTGGGATATAAGGTTCGATCCCTTCACGTTCTCCTGCATGCTCGGCTCCTCGGGGATGATGCACGTAGGGACATCCCGAGGTTATGCACCTTAAGGTCATGCATCGGCTGAGGGTGAGTTCCCCATCACGATTGGCGTGGTAGCCTTCTTTCTTCTGGTCTTTGTGAGATTTCTCTGGTTCTTTTTGTCATCCTAGGAAGTGGCCTCCTTTCTTACAGTTCTTGGTGAACCGGTGTCATGAAGTGTGTACGCGACATTAGCATTTGCCTCGTCGTGGCGATCCGCGGCTAGTTTTGTCAACATCTTACGGATACGGCGATTCTTATTTCTTCGTTGCGTTGCGTAGTCGCTCTCGAACTTCTTGAATCTCTGTGGGCGCGGCGTGACAAGCCCGCCCTCACCAGCAACGCGACTACGGACTTCATTTCTTATCTTCTTCAGGTTTGTCTTTCTTCTCTTGCTTTGTTGGATTGGTGACTTGGGCCACCCATTTCCATTCTTGTATGTCGAGCCAATTCTTCTCGGTTAACGGGACGATCACTTTCCTGTGCGTAGGCCTGTTGGTGCGAAATGCAGGTCAATCTGATTATCGCTCCATCTTTCACCCCTCTTTTCATCAAGTGCAAGGCTTACGCCATTCTGCAAGTTCAAGACCGACCGCCCGCTCGACGCTCCTATGCCCGAAGGAACAGAAGAAAGGATCGGGGGTTGTACTAAGAACAAGAACATCAAAGAAAATGTTTATTAAAGACATCTTGTTTATTATTATTTTTATATTTTCAGCTTAACAGGAATGAAGTGGGATAAGATCAGGTAAGAGATTTTGATTTGGAAAAGAAAACAAGGAAAATTTTATTATCGGGATTTTATTTATTTTGGCATTTTTTTTGTTATTTTTGGGTTCGGACCGAGTCATAAGTAATCACTTTGCCCGATGCTTCTAGGGATGGAAAGTTCATTCCTTCGAAACATCAGGTAGCGCAATACTTTTTCAAGTATCGTCCATTGATCGGAAGCATATGTCGTTCTCTGGCAATTCACTAGGCGGTAGGAGCCTCTGAGTAAATGCCCTCGGCTACAAATGGTCCTTCCCAAGTGGGTTCAAATTTTCCTCCTATCTTGCGGTGTGCAAGAATAGGTCTTTTTGAGAACGAGAACTAAATCACCAACTTTGAAGGTTCTTGGGCGGACCCGGTTTATCGTAACTTTGAATCATCTTAGCTTGGTATAATTCTAAGTCTTGTTCTTCGGCTACCAGTCTTTTCCCTTCCGGGCTCTCTAATTCTTGAGTCGTAATTTAGCGTTCTCACATTGTGATTTTGTTGCAATACATGATTAAAAGTGAAGGAAGTGAACCTCTAAGAGTAACCTTGCCTCGGACCCATACACCGAGAGCGTAAGGTGTAGCTTGCGTAGGAGTTACGAAGGTTGTCGGTGAGCCCATAAGGCTTCTAACAACTTCTCGTACCAATTTCTCTTATTGTCGTCTAAAGTCTTCTTTAAAATTTGAACGAGAGTTTTATTAAAAAGCCTCGAGTGAGCCGTTTGCTCTTGGGTAGTAAATTGTTAGATATCGCCGGTCGATTAGTGTCTCTGACAAAATTGTTGATTTGTGTGCTTACGAATGCCGGTGACCATTATACGAGATGATCTGCGCGGCACCCCGAAACGGTAGACAACTTGGTTCTTGAAAAATTGTAGCACGTGATGTGCTTTTCACTTCTCTTGAGTAGGCCTTACTCTGCCCGCGGAAAAGTAATGCGCGGGGTTTGCAAGAATGAAGCGATGTCAGCACCCGAGCGACGGCGGTTCTATTGGACCCACTATATCCGTGCCCCAACATTGCGACTGGCCACGATGCAATTGTCGGATGCTTGTACATTTGGAGGGTTGGTGTAGGGCCACTCCGTGCACTTGGCACTTTGGTGACGGCTCTTGGCGATTTTCATGCAGTCGGTCATCATCGAGGAGCCGGTAGTACCCCTAGTCTTTTAATTTTCATTTTTCATTTTGGGCCCCGTGGTGAGCGCCGCGAGAGTCCGTACCTCCTTAACAATTTCACGAGCTTCGGACCCATGAGCACCTTAGCCACATTTGATCAAAAGACCTTCTGTATAACGTGTTGTTTACTAATGCGTAGGACGAGTTCTTTCTTGATCGATGGGCTAGCGACCTATCGTCTGGTAGTTTTCTGTTTTACGGGTAATCCATCAATGGTATGTATCTTCCGTGTTTCTACATCCTTGTGCAAGCTGATCCTTTCCTTTTGATTTGTGTATCGTGTCTATGTGTTGTGACTAGGACGGCGTGTGAGCGACACTTCCCTTGATTCATCTTGCAAACGGGCAAATTCTTTTGCGAGACGAGCTAGCGCATCCGGTAGAGCGTTTTCTTTTACGAAGATTTTGTAAATTGTCACATTCGGAATGTTTGTTCAGCAGTACATGTCAACTCTTTGGAAGTATTGCTCGAGTCTTGGTTTAAAGTGCAATGTTTGATAAAATTGATCGTTGAATGATTAGCGTGAATCCGTAGATGTTGATGTCTGTTATCCCCATTTGAATGGTTAATTCCGATCACATTATAGGGAGACCGTATTCCGCTTCGTTGTTTGTACATGGTTGTCAAGTGGTAGGAGTATCTTAACATCCCCGCTCCGTTCTGTTATGAATTAGCCCGATTCTGCCTTCAAGACGCTATCATGCGATTCTTCGTCTTTGTGTTGAAGATGCTCCGTCGAAATATAATTCCCAACGTCGATCATCAAGGTCTTCTAGATTCATTATTTGTTCATGCGGCGATCGTCATTGAAGGAGATTCTGCCGGCAAAGGGTGTGCGCAAGGAAGTACACTAAGGCTTGTCCCTTTACGGCACGAAGAGGCACACGAGATTATATCGAATTGCAATAATATCATTGACCATCACGGCAAGTCGCAAGACGTTGGACGAGTCATCAAGTATTGCAATGGATTAAACTTCGAGATTAGGTTGACCTTATGAGAAAGCATGTAGTGCACGAGCTTTTGAGCGGCGAAGATCGGGGCGAAACAGTAGCACTGATTGCGGGATACCTTATTTCCGTGGCGATAAACGACGGCTTAAGTAATAAAGAGCATTTTTCTTTACCCTCATCATTGACACAGGCTAATAGGGCTCCGAGGAGTCGTCTAAAGCCGCGGTATAAGTATTGACGGTCTACCGAGGCCGGGGCTGCTAAGACGGGAGGTGTCATTAAATATTGTTTAATGTGCCGAAGGCCTACGGCATTTCTCTTCCCGAATAAATTTGGCGTCCTTTTTAACTAGTGCGAGAAAGGAGTGACACCTACACGACGGAGTTTGAGATAAAGCGTCGAAGATATGCCGACTTCCTTGAAAGATCGTAGTTGTTTTAAGGTTTTGGGAGGCGGCATTTCTAAGATAGCTTTAATCTTTTCGGATACGTTTCGATTCCACGATGTCGGACAACGAATCCTAAGAATTTCCCGGAGGTGACGCCGAAGGCGCTCATTTAAGGGATTCATCTTAAGGTTAAATTGTCTTAACCGTTCGAAAACAATTCTCAAATCCTTCAAGTGGTTGTCACTTTACTTTGCTTTTGATGACCATCGTCCACGTAGCATTCGACTTGATTGTGGATGAGATCATCAAAAATTCTTGTCATTATCTTGTGGGTGCTCCTGCGTTCTTGATCCGAGATGGCATCCTTTGTGTAGCAAAATACTCCGATCGGCGTTACGAGATGCGCCAAGCACACAAATATTACAGGCCATTTTTATTTGGTTGTATCTGAAGATCCATCCATCATTGAAAAGATATTTCATGTGTTGAAGCGATGTCGATCATTAATTACCAGGATCGGTAGAGGAAATTCATCTTTTGGACATGCCTTGTTTAAATCTACGAAATCCACACAAATTCTGATCGACCATTCTTCTTCATTGTTCCCGTTGGCTAACCAAGTCGGGTATTATTCTTCACGGACAAATTTGTGTCTGATAGCTTTTTAACTTCGGCTATATGACTTGTTGTTCGATTTCTAGACGCATTCTAATACAGGACCTTGTACGTGGAACGAAGTAGGGTCCACTCCTAGTTTATGAATTGCGACCTGCGGAGCTAAGCTTGGCATCTCATCGTAGCTCCAGCGCCAGCAGTCTTTGAATTCCATTAATAAACGTTATTTCTTTGGAGTCTTCTTTATTGAGTAAAATTTAACAAAGGTAGGTACGGGAACAACTTCGCTAGTACCTAAAGTTAACCTGACCAACTCATCTATCGTAGATTTGATTTCTTCTTCGAATTCGAGTGGTGGAGCGTCTCCAATTTGTAAATCTTCGAGTTCGTCCATAGTTTCCATGCGGTTTTCATTAGATTCGCGGGTGATAACCAAGCAAAATTCAGTATCATGTTGATCCCTCTTGTGCCGAATCCGAGACCATGCTTTGAGTTGGGTGGACGACCGGAGTTATTCCATAAATTTTCAAAACGTTGTGATTGTGCTTTTGTCCCTTTGTCGAGGTAAGAAGCACGCTGAATTAAATTTTGAACACGGGGAGAGTACCACTTTCAAAGGCAATTCCATTAATTCGATGAAGTAGCATCTTGAAATTGTACATTATTTTCGAGTTTGGAGGAAGAAGCACCACGGTAGAATTTGATTGGTTTTGCACCATAGCTACGTATCTCTTTGACCTCCATACCCTCGATCTTATTAGAATGGATCGGGGTCGGGGTCATAGTATGTACATAGTGGTTAATCTTCTCGTACATCGATTTATATTCTTCGTTTCTTTCATCTTGATAGGGATTTTGAATTGCGGCTTCTTTCGACTTGTGTATTTGCTTCTTGTTTGATTTCTCTTTCTTCTTCGAGAACTATATTCCCGATCGACATTGATGGTTGGTTTTCCTACGTCAGTGTCCTAATGTCACCTGCCACGACCTCGTCCCGGCCTCGACCTCGGATGCGGTTGTGGAAAACCTTCACCATCTCGCCGTAAGGAAGTGGTAGTGAAAACATTGGACTAGAACTTCAGGTTCTTCGTTGTCCCGAACTTTCTTTGCTTCATTTGTTATAGTATCTCTAGAGAAGATCGTTTTCTTCGGCGGTGCATATCATTGCATCCTCGTGGATTCCAATTTCATGTACGGAGAATGGTTGTAGAGTACCTTTGATACCTTTGTTCCCCTCATCGTAGTATCGATGCAACGTGTAGAGATGATGGTACCATCCTGTTTTCATGTATCCATGGTCGGCCCGAGTAGAGCGTTGAACGACGTTTCGAGATAATTATGTGAAATTTCGCGGTTGTCTTTGCTAAGTCACCGGTCTTCATCGATGGCGTTATTGAGCCGAGGGCTCTTTCTCCTTTACGATTTGAATCTCTTAATAACATTTTGTCCTAGCGCCTCGAGCTCGCGGGCATCAATTTCCCGAAGTATGCTAGCGTTCGAAGATTCATTATATTGATTGATGCTCTTTGGATCCACCAATACTCTGGAGAGTGTAAATCTTCCGATTATGGCAGAGAATGTACAACGGTCGGTTGTGATCTGTGTTCAGTAGTAGGTCGTCGTATGAAGGTATACCTCATTGTTCGCTAACAGTAAACCTCATCTAAAGGACTCTCCAGGCCATTTGAGCTAAGCAAATTTCTGGATCAAGTAAGGCCTTGATCGAGCTTCTCTCATCTCCTTTGATAAGATGAGAGCGTCGTGAATGCTCGGTTGGTGGTAGTTTCCTAAGATGGCGCACGGTGTAGTCCATACAATTTCATGTGTCTTGCTTCTTCTCGAATGGGTATTTCATGCAAGGGGTTGGTTCTTCTGAGCAACCACACCTTCCCTTTGTCTTTTGGACCCATTCTCGGAGGTAGAACTTTTCCACTCCTTAAGTTGACTTCTGTAATTTTCCTGCGAATCTATTGTTGAGCTTGCCGGTGTCTTTTCTTGAATCGGAATGACGGGCTCTTCGGATTGGCTTCGGAAGTCGAAGGCTCTGCTTCATGCGTATTTGGAGCTCCTCGAAACTCGCGAGATAGATTCGTTGCTTGTTGAACTCTCGTAGCCTCCTTGATGGATGTCTTCTTCGTTATTTTGCTTGTCGAGATCGTGTATGATTTGAGAATTGTCGTTGGTATCGAAATCGATATCCAGTTATCGTTAGTTACGTAATCGTTAGAAACGGTCAAACGTGTGCTTGTCATCACCCTTATCATTATATGATCCCACCGAAGTGAACGGATAATCATGCGAGTCGAGGTTCGAGGATTTCTCCCGAATCGGAAGCTTAAACTATCACAGGATAGCGACCCCTAGTCGCCCTTAGGTGCCCTCGGTCTTCTCTTCTTCGTCGATTTTCTTCCTTTTCTTCAGCGAGTCTCTGTTGAGGTGGTTCTTCTATCGCAAGTGATAGTACCGGCTTAACAGGGTTTCAAACTCACCGAATTGAAGCTCGTCACGAAGCAGTCTCGGATGCTGTCTAAAAAATCTTTTGAGAAAACCTCGTCCAAGCGGTAGTCCATCCATCGTCGATTGTATAGGGATCTATCGGAATGATGGGATCGATCGAATAACATTGACGGAACCTCCTTTCACGGGGTTCCTTCATGTACTCCTTCGGGATCGTTATATTCCTTTCCGCGAGTTGTCATTGAGCCAACTTTTGAAGGTAATGCAATCTTCTATTTTGTTTCAGAAGCATTTGGTGGTAGGGCAAAAGTGGGATCACGCTGTGACCTCTGCAGTCTTTTGAGCTCTTGTGGTGAAATGGAGTCTTCATCCAGAATTTGCGGAACATTTAAACCTTTGCTTCATTCTTGAACGGATATTCTCTGCTCAAAAGCTCTCTTAATGTGGTTACTGACGAGGTGGTTGTTCATATTGCGGAGATGGTGATAAATTTGGGCAGGAGTTCTTGTGTTCTGTTGTGGTTGTTGCGGCCGTTCGAGTGGTATTTGCATCGGTTGCTTGCCTTTGTCCATTCTTTGCAACGATCCGGATTTCTTTTCAAAAAGTCTTCTGGGCTTTGTTTGTCGTCTTGTCGGTGAAACTTAATTGTCGCCTCTTCTTGAAGCTTCCGGCCTTGCTTAACAACTTCTCGAAAGTCTTAATAGTATATCCCTTGAGGAGAAGTGCTATCGAACCATGGATGCTTTTTAGCAAAATGCCGGCCCCATCTTTGATTCTTGCGGTTATGGTTCACACTTCATACTTAAGTTCCTGTCGGAGTATGTAATCCACCAAGTTTCTAGGTCGGCCTGCTTCTCTACCACTAAATCACCTATAGTGATGTGGTGCGGAAACTCGGCGAATCGCTTGATGAAGAGGTTCTCTAGCTCGAGAATGTCTTTACCGAACCGTTTAGTGATTACGCCACCCGGTCGAAGGCGATTCCCTGACGGGCTAATGACTGTCGGAAGAGTAATGCATCGCTCCGCGGCATTGCAACAAGCGGCACGAGGTGTGCTACATCTTTGTCGAGGTTCCCGGTTCCATCGAAGGTCTTAAACGGAGAGGTGGTACGAAGCCTTTCGGGTATTGGACGGCGTCGAATTCTTCGGGGTAGGTCTACCCGTCCGAATGGATGTTCCGCTCTTCGATTGTGCTAAAGGCTTCTCGCACACCTTGTTCCACCAAGTTCTTGATATCCTTTTCGGGAATCATACTTTGTGTTGTATCCTTTTCAGTGATCATCCCCATTAACGGACGTAATCTCCCCGCCTCCTCAAGTCTACAATGTGAACCAACCTCCGGGGTGTTTCTCTATGTGGTTGTATGACTGCGGAAGTGAGCGGAGGCTACGGCCATCTCTTCCATCCTTTGCCATTTGAGCGATCGTATCATCTTTTTCTTGGGCGCCTTCTCATCGGTTACGCTCCTCTCTTTTGCGGTGCCGGGAGCACCTTGCGAAGGCGATGAAGCTCGTGTCTCAACCATGTTGATTTGCGTATTCGTCGTCCATAAATTCCGATGAATCAATCTCATCTCCGAACTTTCTTCTCTTTCTTTGCCCAGCGTCGGATATCGGTTTCAACTTTTCCATGGCATCTTCTAGCGGGGCTTTGTGTGTCTTCGTGGTTGTGGTACGATGGCTGCCGGGTCCCTTTCTCACGAGTCCTTCATCGCGGTAGCACTGTGATTGAGTCTCACCGGCGAGACTTTCTTTCTCGGAAATTTCTTGTTTCAATCTCGGCCCACCCAGGTGGTGGGACGCCATACCATCCTTAAAACGTGAGAAGGTCCCCAAGACCCGAGATAGTGCATCCGGCCAAATGCTGGGAAGGTGGTATCCTCCCTGTCACAGCCAATCACGAGATGACAACGGGCGGACTAGCCTTCATTCTTTTACTTGGCTTTTACTGTCATGATGGCGGGTTCTACTCGGGGGACGAACGGGATTGGCGGCACCGCCCTATCCTCGCGTGGGGTGATACGGGGCGGTTTTCCTTCTTCGCTAACTTTTCTACCAAAGTTTGCAGTCGGGGCAACGGCGTAGTTCTAGTTCTTTTCTTACGGCTATCGTTGTAATATGCGGGGTTGTGGTAATTTGACGACAATCTTGCGAATGTTTTCTTCATCTTCTGCGGCGGAGAGGATGAAATCACCTTCCTCAGGTGGTATGTATTCGGGCGGTGTATATTAAGCAGTTACGGAATTTCCTCTAGGAAAGCAATTTCAGCGACCACAGCTTCTTTAGCGATCCTTCTATTCCCATTTCTTCTGCGGAGTCTTTGTTAGTGACGGAATTCTTGAACTTGACCGATCTCGAAAACGAAGGTCTTACGGGAAGATCTGTACCCTCCACGGTAACGGGTCCATCATAATCTTGGATTTCTTTCCCCTTTGATTTGGCAAAAGTCGGGGCGAGGGTGCGGCTTATTTGGAGCCGGTGGGGGTAGAAGAACGGTCCTCCTGTGGACGTCGGTACTCCTCTTAGTCGGGATCCTTTGCGAGAGGAGGAATTCTTGGGTTGACCTAAGGTTGAATTCGAGCGGCGGCTCTTCGGCTTCAGGTACCTTGTTCATCGGTGCAAAGGGAGACGTTGGTGACCTTGACGTTCGTGTTTTCAAATCCTTGTCCAAATCGGATGATTCCGTGTCGGGCAACTCATCCTTATAGACGGCGAGTCCGGTCCATTGGTGAAAGAGAAAATCGATTTCGGGGCTTCTGACTGCGGGGTAGATTCTGGTTGTCGAGTCCCAAGTTATGCTTCTTTTCTTTAGGACGAAAGGAATTGAAAAGAGTCCGAACTCATTCATGTTCATGTATTTATAAGAAGGAATCACTTATTAAAAGAATCACTTATTAGAGGGTTTGTTTATTTAGAACGGAGTGTTCAAAGGTGTAGAAGGTAAGGAATGCGAATCGGAGTTGGAAAGGAAAAGAGTCTTCGCCAGACTTCTCGACTCGAAGGATCACTCTGGCCAGCACGTGGGGTCGCTGCACCTCGGGGAAATGAGGTAAAAGGATCTCGAACCTCTCTTGTTTAGGGGTGTCTAAACGGTGGCTCCTAAATCGAGAGAATGTTGGTTATACTTGTTCAAGATAGAAATGAACATAGTCGGCGGAAGGAAGGAGTAGTTTGACTGAGGATATGGATACACTATAGATTTTGAAAGCAGAATTATTTGATTAGAATGGAGAGAATTTTCCCCGACGGAGTCGCCGAAGTTGTCGGCATATTTTTTAGGTTGTGTGTTTTATTTTGAAAAGAGAGTCGCCTACGAAATTGTCGGCGAATTTTAATTTAATTTAAATAAATAATTTGAAAAGTAGTATTTGATTTGAAAATAATTTTAAATTTGAAAATTTTAAGATATGAAACTCAGCTGATCTCGCATCAAGAATAGTTTATATAAACGGCGCCGCTGCACAAACCGTGTATCTATCCCGAAGAATAGACACCTTGCTTGATAATGAGGGCTCGATTAAATAAACTAGAAGGTTGTGACATCCGTTTCGTCTAACGAATGAAAATTTTATAAGCCGACAAGATTCCACTTTAATATGGAAACTATTAAACGGGGTTTATGTCTGAGTTCTTAAAGTTCCCTATAAGGGCAAGCTACACTAGGTGAAATTACATGCTTAAGTGATGGGAATCACCTAAGAAAACTCTCGATAATAATCGATAATTCTTGCTCTCGAAATTTGAAGTTTAAGTTTTCGAGGGGTTTGAATTTTCATGAATTTCGATAGAATGGATCAAATTTGGAACATTTTTATTTGGGAATTCAAAGGAAGAAAAGTAGGAGAGATCACGGATTCGAAGCGGACTTCGGTAATCTCTAAATTATCTACATTGTTTGGCTTGGATTTAGGAAAGTCTGTTTATTTAATGTTTTAATCTTGCCAGATTTAGTTAATTAGGGCTTATATTTATATGATAGAATCACTCTAGTGCACAGAAGATATGAGGGTTTATGTATTGCAGGACATTTCTATAGGGATCTACGGTAGTTAGGGCTTAATTTCTGATGCAAATGCGCAACGAAGAGTTGAGGATTTATGTTGCAGCGGAAACTACCTCGAAGTCTTATGGCTTTGTTATTTAATTCTAAGAAAGTTTTCTTTGAAGTAGGTTCAAGTTTCTTGTGACGACGATGGTAGTGCGCCCACCATGCTCAAGGCTCCTTGTTGTTGCGAGAGGTTTAGTTTAGAAATCATAAATCGAGATGAGAGAAGTGTTACGCTTAGAGAAGTCTTAATTTCGAGTGTTTTTTTGTGTTTTAATTAAAACGAATCTTGAGATTGATTATAACGACACGGTTAGATCCCCTTTATTTCCATCCTTCGCCTGCATTATTTTTATCGGATTCACTTAGTCCGGATGAATTTGCTAAACTCGGCTTGAATAGAGTTACTTTCATTTAGGCAATGGGAAATCCCGTTAGCAACACGTAGGTTACATCATCGAGGTATTCCGATCATCCAACAAGACGTTTTAATTTAGTTGTAATTTAGTTTTATTGATGCAGTTTGTGATTAAATTTTGAGTTGTCTTATATTTTGAAATGTTGTGGAGGTGAATTTTATCTTGTAGTGTCTTTTATTTTAATTTTGGGTTTCAGTTTTGGTTTACGCTCTCGAGAGTGTCGGTTTTCATGCAAGCTGTTGTTTATCATGCAAGAAAAATAAAGTGCATTTGCAATAAAATAAAGCTGCAATAAAATAAGCGTACAGGAGGGTCTTCCGGAAGTCATCCCAGTATTTGCCCTTAAAACCACAGTTAGAATATTTAAGCAAGTTCTGAAGTAAAGTAAGGAAAAGGTTATGGTTTTTACACCAAATTCCTAATCCACATAGCATAGTCGTTTCTGACGTCTAGGTTCTTTGTGTTTTTGGTTTGAGAGAACGTTTTCTTCATCAAACAATTAAGTTTGATTGTTATTTGTAAATATATCATATTGAGGAAGTGCTTAAGAAGAATCTTAAACATCACTGATATTTCTAGGATTGTTTAGTCGAGTAGATTTAATTATGTAAATGAATCGATGTCCAGAGGTTTTCAAGTTTTGTTAACTTGCTCGGTGAACTAGGACATTTGAATGTCTTATAAGTGAAGTAACATTTCATTTTAATGTTCTATTTAGGAGTTATGATAACTAAAGCTCTAGCGAAATGTTGATTAATTTAAGTTCAAATTAATGATTTAAGTTTGGAATAGTGTTGAGGATTATTTTAGATTTATTTCTTCATGTCTTAAGTGAGGTTATTTAATTCAATTTAATTTAATTTAATTTATTTTAATTTAATTTAATTGATTTAATTTAGTTTTGATTTGATTTAATTTAATTGATTGATTATTTGATTAATTTCTTAATTTAATTTAATTTAATTTTAATTTAATTTAATTTAATTTAATTTAATTTATTTTATTTAATTTAATTTATTTAATTAATTTAATTTAATTTAATTCATTTAATTTAATTAATTTAATTTAATTTAATTGAAATTTTTGGGATTTAATGATTTAATTTTAATTTAATGATTAAATCTTTTAATATTTTAAATTTGAGTTATCATTTTAATTAAGAGTTGAGTATTAATGAGATGATTAATTTAGGGATTTTTAAATTAAAGAATAAATCTCTTCTAATAATATCCTTATTTTAATAATTCAAAATTTATTATTCTTCAAATTCAATTAATTATTTAATTAAAGTTTAATCATTTTAAATTGCTTAATGGGTTTCTGCAGTTATTAAATTTCGATCATCCAGAAAATCAGATTAGGATCAAATATTTTACTTGTTAATTTTTTTATTAAACCTAAAGTCTTAATTAAGGATTAAAGAATTTTAATTACCATTTTGCCCTTTAAGCTAATAATTTCATAACTCACTAAATTGAACTCAAATGAACTTGAAATTTTTATGTGACTTCACTCGTATATCGATAAAGACATGAGAGGAGAAAATGTGATTTTTCTGTATTTAATTTATTTATATAATTATTTTTGTAGAAAAAGAGAAATTTCGAGGAAAATTGACCAACATGACAAGGGAAAGTTTGTCCTTAAGAAAATTAGGAGAGCATTCACTGTGTGGAAGAGACGCTTGGACCAAATTTTGTAATTTTTTGAATTATATTTTATTTAGTAAATTATTTTAAATTTGGAGTATTAATTAATTTAAAAAATAAAATAAATGTTGAAAAATAAATTTTATAATTTTTAAATTCTCTACGTGCTCAGTTCCGGAAGAGAACAGCTTTTGCGATTTTCTGATTTTTCTTTGATTTATTATAATTATTTTGGTGAAAATGCTAGAAAATATATTTTTTAATTTTAAAAATTACCTAGAGCTTTAAAAATTAATATCTCACTAAATGAGCTAGGAAAAATGTATGGGACTTGTTCCACAGTGATTAAATTCAAAATATAACATTTTAGTGAATTTTATTATTTTTGTGATTTTTTATTATTTTTAATTATTAAAAATAGCTAAAATAATATTAAAAATCGACTTTTTCTAGAAAATTGAAATTTTAATTTTCTTAAACTCCCCCGATATCAGAGGAGAGACTCCAAAACCAATTTGGTGAATCTTTCGAAAGATATTTTGAAAGTTATGAATTTTTAAAGTTTAAAATGGTAAGTGGCTTAATCGACGATTAGTAGAACAGCAAGTCGATTGACCTCGGAAATTTTTATGATGGGTTCCTGCGACCCTAAAAGGTCAGTGGAGAATTGATTTCAAGTCAGGTGATCTATGGTTAACTACGAGTAATTAGAGATCTATTTTGGGGATTTAAAGCTAGATTAGGGTTAATCTAAGTGAATTAACTCAAATCCTATTTTCTTTGAGGTTCTTTGGTCATAAGGAACATCACCAGAATTTTCCTAGAATTTGTTCACAACATGCTAATTTTTGGAATTAAAATACTTAAAATAACGACATGCATTTGAAAAATCAATAACTTTTCATAGGGATGGCCTCGACTTTGAAAATTCGAGGAATGTTCCCAAATTCAGAGGCTTAACCCTATGGTCTCATGTCATAATTGAATTGTATGAATGCATGAAATTAAATGTATGCGGGGAAGTAAATAAATTATTAAAAATAAAATACTTGATGAAATTAAATGATTTCTTTTTCACATTATTCTCCTCATTCTTGAGCAAGAGGATATTTTCTTTATTTTCTGATTTTCTACACAAAGTTATGAATTTTCCAAGTTTAGAATTAAATAAATAAATACCTTTAATTTTCTACTTATCCTGTGAGCGCAGGCGCATCCTTAGCCTCTCCGAGAAGCGGTACGTGTCGGCGGCGATTGGCGCCGCCATACGAGTCGGCCGTCCGGGACCCAGGTTCACGTAACGTTCTGCGGTCGGCGCAGTACGATCCGTGCGCTCGTGCACGCGCGATCCAACGGCTCCTGGTCATCGTCTACGGCGGGTGTGCACCGTGACGGGCGGCCCTCCCCAACAATTTCTCGCTCGATTCTCGATGGATTTTCGTGTTCTTATGCTCTATGGATTCGTCTGAAGAGGCAGACACATCCATCTGATAAACATGCATTGAAATTTACTCAAATAAAATGGAGAATCTACGTAAGCTCGGGGAAGAAGAATGAGTTCGTACCTTTGCTCGGAGAGAAGTGAAGCTTCGATGCGAGAGTTGTTGCACCTTCGTGGATCTCGCAAGCTCCGGATAGGGGAATCCTCACAGTCTGGTGGGTGTCTAAGTTGGACTTCGACCACGGGCGATCACAAAGCTTGGGTCTGGAGCAAGTTTGGGTGGCACAGGAGATGGGGCTTTCTTGGTGACTTTCTTCCGCAGTACCGAGTGAAGGTGTAGGGACAATCGATTTGGGGATTGGCTCCTTTGTGGAGGAGTGTGTCTGGTTTGGGCTTGGATTTCAACTGCGAAATTGAGCTCGCGAGAGGAAAAGAGAGAAATGGCGGGGGATCTCCGCGGGGATCGAGTGCTCTTGTGTATGAGGAGGGGTACGGAACAATTTTGGCGAGTTTTGGCGAAGGTTTTTTTACCTTTCTCCTCTCATGGCCGTGAGGGGGTGGTGTTTAAAATAGGCATGGGCTGGAGGGCCTCCGGGGAGTTAGGGCTTGGATCAGGTTTGCTACGGTGAGGAAAAGAACGTATGGTATTCGGCTAGGCATGGGGCGACTCGGCAAGGGAGAATTCCCGTGTTGGCTCCTCCCCGAGGTCTCGGGCATGGCGTTTTCGGCGGCCCAGGTGGCCGGCCCGGCCGAGCATGGGTCACCCTGGTCGAATGGGTCAGGGGTAGGAGGCTTGTGCAGTCAATTAGCATTGGCCATGTGTAAAGGGTTTGAATCGAAGTGGAATGGGAAAGGGCTAGTTTTGGGTCTCGTAGGTCAACCCTTGGTTTTAGGTTAGGTTCACCCTCCAAGGCCAATTTGAGGTGAAGGAAAGTCACTTGGATCGGCTTGATTGGTGGAGTCCAGTCACAATCCAAGTACAATTAGCTTAAACGAGAGTTAGGGGAGACATGGGAGTGGTTAATTACTCTTAAGAGAATCATTAAAGGGTCCCCTCCTCTTGCCATTTTGGGTATGGTGAAGTGTCGAAGGCTTTCATGGCTCACATGTGTCATGCATGGCTTCATGGCTCACCTTTGGCTTGGGGAAAGCTTGGTCGATTTCATGAAAATGGATTTAGAATATTTTGGTATTTTTGGGCAATTTGGCATGGTGCTTGATTTAGATTTATTTGATGATGGAATTGAAACTTAGGGAATGATTTTCATCGAATGGATGACAAATGAAAATGTACGTATAGGCTTTAGAATCAATTTTGGGCTCATTGAAATGGTTTTAGATGGGCTTTTAAATGGTTTAGGAAAGTGGGCTTTTGAATTTTAAAATGGATTTTGGGATGAAATTTTGGTAAAGGCTTGGGCCAAATAATTGTTGAGTTTGGTTTAGGGATGCTTCATGAGTGGTTTGAAATAATTTGAGGTGATTTGGGTTTGAATTGGGTTGGATATGGGCTTTTGGTAAAGAGGCTAAAGTGGGCAAAAATGGGCTACTGCATGGGCCAAAGTTGGGCTAGAGTTGAAGTTGATGTGAAATTAATGTTGGGAAATGTTTTTGGGAGTGTTTCAAAGAGGTTTTGGCTTTGGTTGGGTTTGATTTTGGGGTTTGGGCTCATTTGGGCTAGGTTTAGGTTTAGGTCAAAATTGGGCTTTTGATTTTGGGTTGAATTTGAGTGGGGTTTGGGTCTAAATTTTGAGCAAATCATGTTAGTGTTTTGTTCATGGGGATGTTAAGGAAGGTTTGGAAAAGATTTGGGGTTAATTGGAGTTGAATTGGGTGAGTTTGGGTTAGGTTTGGGTCATAGGTCCAAATTGGGCTTTAAGGCCAAAAGTGAAATTGGACCCAAATTTCAATCAAATTAAGCTTGGCTTTGGTCTAGATTGGTGTTTGGGATGTTGAATTGAAGTTTTGAATTGAATTGGACCAGAATTTGGGTCAATTGGGTTTGGTTTGACATTGGGTTTACTTTGGGTTAAAATGGAGTCAGGTGGGGGTTTTAGCAAAAAAGTGGGGTAAATTGACAAAATTGGCCCATAGTGTAGTTGAACAAAATGAAATTGGGAATATTTGGGATTTTCTGGAATTTTCTGAGGAATTTTCTGAATTTTGGATTTTTGGGTCAAAGGGTATTTTGGGTATTTGGAAGGTATTGAGGGGTATTTTTGGAATTTTGATATTTTTGGATATGGATGATCAGTTTGAGTGATGTGGGAATGTTTGGGATTGATTTTGGAGAATTTTGGGTAATTTGGAAACTTTTTGAGAAATTTGAGGTATTCGGGGCTTTGGGTAGGTTGGCGGGTGTTGGAGTCAGAAGTCGAAGTGAAAATTTGGAAAATTGAAGATTAGGTGGATGTAAGAGTGAAATGAAATCATTTTTGTTGAGCCATGAAGCCATATCAAGCCCATGAGCCATGAGGACTCATTTGAGGCATTCATAGTATTCACAACATGTGAGCAGGGTTAAGGGCAAATGCTGTGAATCACCTACATAGTCGGGGAAGTTAAGTTGGGTAAGGGTGTGTTTGGGAGGTGTGTGAAAGTGTAGTGCATAGGTGTAGTGTATGTATCAAGTCAGCCCTTTACCGGACAGGGCCGCAGAGAACGGATCTAAGGCCCGAAGAGGTCATAGGAACTCATCCTTTAAACTTCCATTTGATCTCGACCCTACTCTTAGGTGATTAGGGGTCTATAGTCGAGTTTGTGGAGTTTGCGGGGAGTTAAGAAGTGGTTTGAATTTCTAAAGGTAGATTACGATTCTAGTCCTCTAAGATAGTCGAAAGGAAAAGCTAAGGCTAGATCCTAAGTACTAAAGAGAAGAGAAGACCTCATCAAAAATGAGGTCGACGAAGATTATCTTGAACAATGCGGTATTGTCTCGATAAACAATTTGAAAGAATAACATGCAATTGTATGGATGAAAATTGTAGTCCACATAATTGAATGCAAATAAATAGGGAGATATGTTTTTAATGGGAGTAAAATTAGAGGTCTTTAGAGTGTTGACTAAAGCCACCTAATTTGGTTTGAGGTGAAAAATTTTGTTGTGGAATGTTAGCCCCCAAGTAGAGGGAATAGAGGGAACTCTAGAGGTTAAAATTTGTTTTCTTCCTTTCCTAACCATCTATAAATTTCAAAGCTTAAGGAATTAACCAATGTCTTTATAGAACCAAGTAAGGATAAAGAACGTAATTGCTCTGTTGTACTGACACGTTTAAATGCTTACGAGGAAATTAACAATTATTGCGGTTAATTTAAAAGGAAAAGATATTTTATTCCCCTTGCTTTCATATTATCATTTAGTGGTCTTGTTAATTTAATTTGCTTGCTTACCTTTTATTAAAAAAAACATCAAAAACAATTTTCAAATTATGTATTTTAAAACATACTTTACAAAATTAATTTAAAAAGTAAAAAAGTTAATTTTCTTATTTCTTTATATTTTTTGACATTTCTCTGTAGGTTCGATATCTGGGGGCTTAATCGGAAAGTCCTTTATTACTTGATAAATGATATGTATACTTGCGTAGAATCTCATTTTATAAAACAATTAAAATATATTTCTTATTTGCTTCAGAGTCAAGTTTTTGGCGATGTTGCAATGAAAGAGATATTATCATTGAAAAGAAATATAAAGTGAAAAACGTAAGCATAAATCTTCGAGGATCAGGAACGTATCAAACAAACCTAGGTTCCTATACTTGGACTAACCTATGGTAGGGTGTATGATCCTCATTTTTGGTGTTTAGGTTGGTTAACTTATGTTTTGTGTTAAATCTGCCTAGGATTGATTTCCGTTCTTTATTTTGGTGTGTTTTAAATGTTAAAGGTTCAATAATTATTTTTTATTTTATTTGAAATCTTAGAATTACAATCATGATGAAAAGTCAAGGTTTTCCTAAATTTTCTTTTCTTTTATTTTTTTTAAGATTGGATGTCAGTGGAGAGAACAAACTTGTGAGAGATTCTCCTTCTTTTTATTTTACAAATTTTTTATTGTTTTTATTTTTATTGTTATGAAACTACATAGAGAGTAAAAGACATTAAACTAAAATTGAAGTGGCAACTAAGGTTCAACTAAGACCAACTCAAGGTTGAGCTTAGGTATGATGTGGAGTTTATACTGGTTTAGACATGGCTTAGACTGGTTTGACTTGGATTTGGACTACTTGACCTGAGTTTGACCTATGTTGGACCTAACTGTGACCTAGGTTGACATATTATTGACATGGGCAGACTTGAGTTAGGCCTGGGTTGGACTTAGGTTGGACATAAGTGGGACTTGGGTTGACCTAGGTTAAACATGGGTTAGACCTAGGTTGGACCTAAGTTGAACTGGGTTGGGCTTAGGTTGGATCTAGATTGTCTTGGGTTGGGTCTAAATCAGATATGGGTTGAACCTAGGTTGGTCTAGGTTAGACATGGTTTAGACTTAGGTTAACTTGGGTTGGGCCTGGGTGGTTGGACATGGGTTATGGTTGGGTCAGGTCGAGGGTTGGCTCAGGTCGGGTTAGGGTTGGGTCAGGTCGGGGTAGTTTTAGGTAAGGTCGGGTTTAAGTTAGGGTTAGGCTAAGTTTTGCTCGACATGGGCAAGACACAAAGCCAAGCCTTCTCCAAGGCTATTGATTTGGGTTAACTAAAACTTAAACTAATTTAAAAGAAATAATTAAATAAAATAAATAAAGTAGGTCACTTACCGGAGAGAAGGCTAGCCGCGGTGGTTCTCCAGAGGAGGATAAGGCTCTAGCTCTTCTGCTTCTTCTTTGCATCGAAGACCGAGCAGAAGTATCAAAGTGTTCCAGTCTTCTGAAGTGTGTGGACAAGGCATCTATTTATAACATTTAAAGGTCGTTGTAGAGACATGTGTGGCTGTCGATTGAGGTGTTGAATCGATGGTCACCATTATTTTGGCGGTTAGTGGGCATACAGATCGTCATCAGCGAACTAGAGAGAAGATTCACTGCTAAATCTTAGGACGAAAGCCACGAATTGTTGGCATGGCAAGGGGTGTGGCCATGCGAGTGTAGGGGGTGAACACACTCAGAAATGTCCAGGAATGATTATGCCCGAACTGGGCATGAACACTCTCAAAAACAAATGTGCGTAGTTATGCCCAAACTAGACGTGACCAATCCCAAGAACTTTTGAGTATTGGCATGCCCAGAGTAGGCCTGATCATTCCAGTCCAAGACTAGGGAGGTTGAGCTCAATATGAGTTGGTTGACTCAAAAAAGGAGGTCAACATTTATCATTAATTGTTGTCTTTATGTTTCTATGTTCGCCACCTCTATTGTTGTTGCCTTTGTTCCACATATAGTTTTGTCATACTATCCACTTTGTGACTTTTTATCTTTGGATGAGCAAAAAAATAGTTGTGAAGAAGATATCCAAAGATTCAATATTTGTAGTAATATTTAACTTTTTTCCACCTCAACCTTTTGCCAGCAACCATTGTTCTGAGTACCAACCAAACCTCTTCATACATTGGCTGTATAATGTCCCTCTCCATCATGATTCTAACAGTAGAAGGCCTATTGAAACCATGAGTGGCTAAATATACTTTCATTAAATTCCTAAAGATTACATCTAGAGAGTATTAAATTTTTTTCTTGAAATAATGAAGTCTCGATCCAGGAAAATTTATCCAAATTTGTATTATTGGTGGTTCAAAGTATGGGTCAAAAATAGGATTCCACATTAGCGCTTTCATTTGCACATTTTCAATATACCATGGTTTTATACAAAATAGCCTTGCATATTCCTCCTCCATCTTGGCTTTAATGACTATATGCCTTCCATCTAAAGCTCCAACTTGCCATTCCCTAATGAGTTTGAAATTTTATCCTAATTAAATCCATTTTAGGATGTTCAAAATTGAATTTACCAATAAGTGCAAACTTTAATGATTCAACCAACTTTGACGTTCCCCCTCGGTGAAGAAAAGTGCAGGTTTGCCCCTATTTCGGCTATAGCCTTCTTCAACAGTCAATCCACCTCATAACCTCCCTTAAACTTAGCATGAGATTGTTGTGGAAAGAACAAATTTGAAGTATCTATTAATTTGTTGCTGCTTAAAAAATCAGCAAAGGTTGGTGCAACCATTATAAGTCATAAGAACACAAGTCACTTGGAACTGTAATACAGGCAATGACATATATATATATATATATATATATATATATATATATATATATATATATATATATATATATATATATATATATATATATATATATATATATATATATTTTTTTTTTTTTTTTTGCAAAAGACTTGCCTAATAGGCAAGTCATATATTAATGTCCATAATCGGTACATCTATCTTCTTACAAAAGGAAGACCTAATCTATCCCCATGCACCAAAACAGCCAGGGGAGGGGGAGGTGTAGTATCTACCAAAATTTCACCATTACATTATCCCTGAGAGGCAAGCCAATGTGCAGGAGCATTGCCTTCCCTAGGTATATAAGAAAATTTTACATTGTTACTCTCAACCAATCCCTTCACTCTATTCAGCCATCTCTGAATGTACCATGGAGCAATTTCAGTACCCTGTAGGAAGCTGATGCAAATGGAAGAGTTAGATTTCACAATAAGGAGCCTCACTTCACAGATCTTGGCAATTTTAAGGGCCTAATAGATGGCAGTCATTTCTGCCTTAAGAGCATCACATGCTTCATTGGGAGAATAAAAGAACAGCAGACATTGCCCCAACCCATTTCTGAAAATACCACCAATCCCAGCCTGCTGATTTTTAAAGCTTCCATCAGTGTTTACTTTGATCCGATTAGTAAGGGGAGGGGACCAACCAACCATCGAGAGAGGATGAGGAAGAAGTCCCGGAACCTACTTGGCAAATATCTCTAAATTTGTGGTACTTAGTGAGTTTCGAAAATAGGTTAAGCGGTGAGCGACAACAAGGGAAGGCGGGACGAAAACCCTTGAGCCTTACCTTATTTCTGCACATCCAGATAAACCAAGCCACAACACAAGGAACCACCAGGAGATTCACCTTATGCCAGTCCATCCAGCACATCAAAAGGTCTAGCCAACTTAAGTTCAATGTTTCCACCAAAATTCTGCTAATGATTTGAGTCCAAACCTCTTGAGAGAAAGAGCACTTGAAGAAAAAATGAGCCCCAGATTCCTCCTCCATCATACATAAGTGACAGCAGGAAGGCCCTCTAAGACCCTTTAATTTAAGGATATCATCAGTGGGCAACAGCAAATGCCTAGCTCTCCAGCAAAAGAAAGACATGGATGGTGACAGTAGCTTGTTCCACAGCTCTTTCCCCCACCTAATTTGATCCCAAGAATAGAATTTCTGAAAAATAAAGGACCCCAGCTTTTGTAGGTGTGGTTGTTTAGTGATAAGCTTATCTCTTTTATCAGGATGGAAGGGAGTCAAGAGAACCCGCTGTAGCTGATCAGAAGTTAAAATGTTCCTCAGAATTATGCAATTCCATTGATTTTCATGCCAATAAGTATTAACATAACAGTTAGAAATAGAGAGGCCATCCACATTGTGAGGAAAGGAGAGTATTTCCCCTCCCCACACCCAATTATCAAGCCAAAAGTTAACTTGGCCCTCTCCCAGCTCCCAAATAAAGGTCTGTTCAGCCTTATCTTTGACCTTAAGCAATGCTTTCCATGAGTGCAGAATCCCCAGGTTTGGGCACCACCGAAGAAGGAAGTTCTTTTCTGCGGTACTTACCATGCATGTAGTGTGACCAAATGGTGTCATTAGCTACGAATCTAATCCACGGTTTACATAAATTGATGAAGCTAAAGCTGTTCAAAGCTTTTAAACTCCACTTTGACTTGTAGGGGTTTACATAGTTGTTTCCGGGATAACCGATGGATGCTTGCTATGTTGACCAGCCCACGAAATTTATTAAACATTCTTCCAATGCTTGTTTGTGTGCTCTTTTTCATGATAAACATTTGTAGAGCATAGGATGGGAGGGCAGTTAATATGCTCTTCAATAATGTTAGCCTCCCCCCATTTGATAGAAAGGAATTAGACCACCCAGAAATTTGAGCTTTGATTTTTTCAGTAATTTCTTGAAATTAAGTTTGTTTAGATCTTCCCTTAATCAAATGAACACCCAGGTAACAGATAGGCAAATTGGCATAATGAAATCCAGTATAATCAGCAATCCAGGTTCTCACCATAAGGCTAACATTAGAGCTGGGGTAGAAATGGCATTTCTGTAGATTAAGTTCCAAGCTAGAAACCTCCTTGAAGTGTCTTATTGTTTTAATTACAGTTTTAATAGCAGCCTTAGAAGCTTTAGAAAAGATAATAATATCATTTGCATAAGATAAATGGCTGACAATAAAATTGGACCTGTGATGGTAGGCTAACCTGGGTGTTTGGGTAAAAACAAAATCCAATCTTCTGGATAAATAATCAAATGCAAGGATAAAAATGGTAGGGGAGAGAGGGTCCCCTTGTCTGATACCTCTAGATGCACTAAAGAACCCATGGCTTCTACCATTCACCATAACATAATGAGCATTATTACCTAGCCACCTTTGGATGAAATTTGAACAGAACTTGGTGAAAACCTCACAGCACATAGGGTTTGAGTGATGAATCCCAGTCGATGGTATCATATGCTTTTCTTATATCAAGTTTAAAGATGACATTGTTGCCTACGCATTTCTTATCTAAATCCAATACCATCTCTTGGGCCGGCAAAATATTGTCCGAGATTAATGCTGCCTTTCACAAATGCGGCCTTACTTGGAGCTAATGAGGATATTCGAATGTGGTACTTAATCTTGTCATAATGATTTTGCTGATAATTTTGGACATTACGGATGTAAGGCTAATAGGTCTATAGTCTCCCCAAGATTTGCTCGGCTTATTTTTGGGGATTAACACAATAGTGGAGGCGAGAAAAGTACTTTGGAATATCGATACCACGGAAGAAGTTACGTACGGCTTGAATTACTTCCTTCCCAACTACCGTCCATCCGAGCTTTATAAAAATTGGAAGAGAAACCATACGGTCCTGCTGACTTTAGCACCATCAATGGAGTTTAATGCATTCTTGATTTCATCTTCCCCAGGGATGTCAATTAAATGAAGATTTTGTACATATGGGAGCTGATCCTGGAGCAAACTATCATAAATGGGGGTAGAACATCTATTGGGCTAAGTGAAGATTTGAGTAAAGTGATTAACAGCATCCAATGCAATATCCTCAGCATTATGGAGCATAGTTCCAGTCTCATCAGTGATGGAAAGAATCATATTACACTTCCTCTTGTACTTAATGTATGCATGATAGTAATTAGTGTTTTTGTCTCCTTGATAAATTTGGCGTAGTTGCTTTACTGTTTATAAAAATCTTCACGATACTTGACACGAACTAGCGGCTAATCATGAGCACTTGTAAAGAGCGGCTTCACTACACTCCCCATTAAGAAAACCGGCTTCGGCGGCGGCCACATCATCTTCGGCCTTCTTAAGATTTTCATGTATGTTCCCGAACACCTTGTCCAATTCCACCTCTTGAAATGCTTAGCGGTGATTTTATGTAATTCCAGAGATTACCCCGAGAGGAGCCTTCCTTTGGAGAGACCCAAACCTTCTTAAGTTCAGCCAGGAAATCTGGGTGCTTAGTCCACATATTTTGAAATATGAACATGCCACCTGTAGTATTATCAGTATTGTTAATAGAGATGAGCAATGGTCTGTGATCTGAACCTGCCATGGATAGGTGAGTAACAATAGTATAGGGAAATTGCTTGAAGCCGAAGTGTTCCCCGGCATTCTATCGAGCCTCTCCCGAGATTCTACCCCTTCTCCGGGTGAATGATGGACCATTGAAGCCCGGATCAAAAGAGCGGCATCGAGCGGAATTAATTAAACCTATTCATGGAAGCCGAAGCTAGGTGAAGCACCACCTTTCTTTTAGCGGCGGAAGAAAGGCGGTTAAAGTCCCCTCGAACAAGCCGAAAAGAGTTAATGCGGGGAGCGATGTTAACGAGGTATTCCAAAGGTTCTGCTGGTGAACAGGAGAAGAGCTAGCATAAATAAATGTGACAAAACCAAAATGGTCTCCAATAGAAACCTGAATGTGCATAAACTGTTGATGATCCACCAAAATAGAACATTGTAGCTCCTTTCTAGAAAATACCCATATCTTATTACTCAGATTAATCCAACAGTGGAAATTAGGAAACTTTTTAATAATGCTTGTGAGTATTTTTATTAACCATGGGTTCAAGCAAAGCAAAACACCATAGCTTGTAATATTTAACAAAGTATTTAATTATCTTGATAGAGGAGGGATGAGCAGCCCCTCTTATATTCCAACACATAAAGTTAATCATAATAAGAGGTTTTTCCCTTTTCCCCTAGTCCTAGGAGCAGAAGAGGGGCTATCAGGAGGATCACTTGTGGGTTGGGATTCCAGCAAACTTTGTATCTCTGATTTGCTTTTCCTTCTTTTACTGTTTTTCTGGATTTGCCATCCAGACTTCATTTCATCATTCACCACTTGAATCTTCCCCCCAGATAAATCCATCCTATTTTTAACTTCACTAATTTCCCTTAGAAGAGGAGCAATGTCCATTTCATTAATGACTTGGGTAGTGACAGCACCTTCTTGCTCCTCCACTGTCTGCACATCCTCAGTCTCCCCCACTCTGCCATCCCTAGGAGGGTCAAGATTCACAACCTCCCTAGATTCAGTTTCTGCATTCAGGTTTTCCTACTCTTCTCTTGGAATAATGGCTGGGGCCAGGTTTACAGTCTTCTGCTGACCAAGAGATTTCTTTCTGCTAGGAGGATGAAGCCTGTAGCAATTCTCCATCTCATAGCCAAACATTCTACAATGCTTGCGGTAAAAAGGTTTAAATTCTACTTCCACCTCTGCCGAAACCTTCTTCGGTATATCCTCATCGGTTCTTACCCACACTTTATGAATATGCAGGAGTGTAATGTCCCTTTCCACCAAAACTCTTGCTACGGTTGGTCTTGCCAAATCAAATGTGTGTGTATCTATTTTTAATGGGGTTCCCAGGGCTTGACTTATATTAAAAAGAGCATTATGATCATAAAGCTGTATAGGTAGATTTGGGATTTTATACCACATGGGAATAATAGGTGGCTCCTTTAGTGAATCAAATTCAGGGGTCCATTTTAATAACTTCATGTGTGTACCGGCAATTAGGATAGATTGCTTGCCAAATACCTTGGCATAGTCTTCCTCATTAGAGAGTCTAATGAGCAAGTGCCTTCCATCCAGCAACCCAAGCTTCCAGCTGCCAGCAAGATTTAACTCCTCAAAACTTTTCCTTACATATTCCATTTTTGGGTGTCCCATCTGAAATTTCTCGATCAAGCAGTACTTAATGGCATCATTAAGACTCCTCGTATCTTTTTTGGAGAACAAGACGGCAGGCAAGCCATCCTTGTTACCTACTGGATTAATAAAAGGAGCATTTCCCCTACCAGCAGCAGTGTCATGCAGCGCTTGGGGAAAAACAAGATGGTTAAAGGTTTTGTGGGCAGAAATCCCCATACCCACAACCCTTGCATAAGAGGCTTTAGCCCACATAGCATTAGTTGCTGCATCAATAGGATATGGCCGAGCAGAATTAGCCATAAACCCAGAACCTCAGAAACCAGCCTCGAGGTGCAAACACAATAGGAGAGTCCGGAGGAAACCAGAACCGGAAGAATCCAACGAAGAAAGCCACAACAGAAAGAGAACCAAGCCAACAAGCCAAACCAAGTCGATGTAACGGTAAAAATTTGAAAATTTCCCGGCCGGGAAGGCGAAACACGACGAAACGACGAAAGAACCCAAGGGAAGCCAGACCAAGGTGCGGAACCGGGAGAAAGACCTACACGGCTCCGACCATAACTCCGGCCGCCAAGAGCGAGCCCTAGCGAGCACCTCCCTCCAGACCAGCCGCCATTTTTTTATAAAATATATATATATATATATATATATATATATATATATATATATATATATATATATATATATATATATATATATATATATATATATATAACTTCGTGCCACCATGCTAGGACCTTTTAGTAGAACAGTCTCTTTGAAGGTCATAAGTTCCCTCAGGTCACGAGTTCGAATCTCCTTATGGCCAATTTGCCGGTAGTGAGGGCGGTCCTCGAATAGTTAGGCACACGAAGGATGTTGGAGGCTCGTATAATATTCTTCGATCATTTTTTTAAATATATATATATATATATATATATATATAAAAAAAAACTAATATATTAAACTTTAGAGAGTCTAGTACATCTAATATGAGGAATTAGAAGCAAGTCCCCATGCAAATGAAGTCTAAACTCCCTAAATAAAGGATATCTAGGTTCCATATAAGAGTAAGAATAGCATAAAATTTCATTAGAATAAGAGGCTACTAGTAGACGAAGCCAATTTCTTTGGATGACTGCCTCTCTATGGATATGGCTCCAAGCTATAGCTTTATTAATTGCCAATAAAAAGATTTTGTTGATCCATATTCGAAGATACCAAGGTGCGGTTGCTTTATGCTTGAATAATATGAAGTAAGAGCAAAGAGTCCATCTCAATATGAATAAGACAATGATGATTCGGAATAAGTTGTTTTAAGACCCCAAAAACGACAATAAGCTTCGCTTAAGTGCATTAATAGCAATAATAGGAACAGATATAATCCATAAGCATGACCCCATATGATTTCTACAAAGAGCACCAATACCAGCAATGGAAGATTTGAAACTACCATCAGTATTTATTTTTACCCATGGAAATTTTGGAGTTCTCTAATTAATCAGTTGAGCCTTGACATAAGAAGATTTGTCACTTAATTTAAAGAGAGTGGTTATCTTGTGAAGATAATTCAAACAATTTTTAATGATAACCTGAGCCAAGAATGTCTTATTGTTGTAAATAATATCATTCCTTGACATCCATATAAACCAAAAAATAATAAAAGGGAGATAAAATTATCGTTGTCTCCTTCCAGATCCGCTAGACAATCATTTAGATTAATCCATAAATGATGCCTATAAAGAAGCCCCTTATTCTTTAGAATAGTCTTCCATACTTCCTGTACAGCAGGGCAGTTGAGAAATAAATGGTAAATTTATTCTTCATTGGAGTGACAAAAATAACATACAGAAGGTCCCCAAATTCCCTTTAGTTTCATAATATCATCAACTGGCAGAAAATTTCTAAAAAGTTTCCAGAAAAAAAATGACATTGAAGGAGATATGAATTTATTCCAAATAAGCTTCCCCCAATCATTATAAGTCCAATTATTACTAGAAAGATTAATGAACTTGGAAAGGCATTGTGTAGTTGGATTTTTGGTAATCAATCTATCCTTTTGATTGGGCTGTAATGGAGCTGATAGAATCTTATTTACTAGATCTGTGTTGACAGCAGCCTTGAGTTTGGATTCATCCCATTTGAAATTAGTCCAACAATCAGAAACTTTGTGTATAGAAGAAGACATCACCTGTTGATCTTTTAGATAATCATTAAATAACCAGTTATCTAGCCAAAAATCAATTTGACCATCTCCAATTTCCCAAATAAATAATTTTTCAGCAAACTCTCTTACTTTTAAGAGCTTCTTCCAATTTTTGAATCACCCAGGTTTGCTTGAACACCGAGAAGGATGAGATTTGTTTTGTAATATTTCCCATGAAGAAATTTAGACCAAAGTGAAGACTTGATCTAAACTTAATCCATTGCTTACAATAATAAGAAAAGTCGAGATGTTGGAAGCTTTTAAATCCAAGCCCACCACTAGCAAGAGGTTTACACAACTTATCCCGATTTGACCAATGCATTTGTTTATGTTGTCCTTCCCATAAAAATTTATTAAAAATAATGGATAAAAGTTTCTGAGAACTGCTCTTCATATTAATCATTTGAAGAATGTATAATGGGAAGGTTGTTAAAACACTCCTCAAAAGAGTGATTCTACCACCATTTGACAGGAAAGAATTTGTCCAACATTGAATCCTTGAAGAAATTTTAGTAACCACTTCATCATAATGAGATAACCTTATTTTTCCTTTTAACAAGGGGAAACCCAAGTAAACAAGAGGGTTGAATCCAGTATATTCAGAAATCCAATTTTTAATCTGAACTTTAATCAAAGACCTGGCAAGAAATGAACATTTGGCCTTATTAAACTCCATTCCAGAAATAGCTTCAAAACAAGATAGAGATTTTATTATGCATTTAATAGATTGCTTGCTCCCATTACAAAAAACAATAACATCATCTACATAAGTAAGATGACTAATCAATAAATTAGATTTGTGCTGATATTGGACATAAGGATTATCCTGTTGAACTTGATTTAACAAGTTAGAGAGGTATTCAAAAGCCAAAATGAATATATAAAGAGATAACGGATCTCCTTGTTTGATTCCCCTACCAGCTTGGAAAAAACCATGAGTGCTTCCATTAATCAAGACACTATAAAAGTTATTTTCCAGCCATCTAGAGATTAAATTGCAAAAATCTGAATTGAAACCTCTAGCAACTAAGACATCAAGTATAAAAGACCAATTAATAGAATTAAAAGCTTTAGAAAGATCCAACTTTAGAATAATATTTGATCCCCTACATGGCTTATCAATATTAGCAAGAAGTTCTTGTGCAAGAAGAATATTCTCACTAATGCATCTACTTTAATAAAAGCAGATTGGTTTTCTGAAATCAAGTCCACCAGGAAGGGTTGAAGCCTATCCACAAGAACTTTGCTTATGATCTTAGAGAAAGTAGAACTAATACTAATTGGTCTAAAATCCTTCCAGTAGTTTTTATTCTTATCTTTAGGTATAAGTATAATGGAAGAGGATGCAAAATATTTAGGCAGATTAAATTCTTGAAAGAATGCATGGATAGCAGCAATCACATTTTGCTTAATAATGTTCCAAAACTTTTTGTAGAAATCAGAAGAGTAACCATCTGGCCTAGCTGTTTTATTACTATCCATTGAGTTAATAGCATAAGAAACTTCCTCTTCAGTAGGTAGATTAGTTAACAAATCACCATCTCCTTTAAACAATCCATGTTGCAGCAAATGAGCAGAAAAAAAGGAAGAATTAGATGGCTTAAAAGAAAACATATCTTGGAAATACATAACAGCATCATCAGCAATTTCTTGGTAATCATATAACCATCCTTTAGTAGAGGAATTAATTTTCAGAATAGTGTTAAGAGATCTCTTGTATTTGATAACAGAATGAAAGAACTTAGAACTCCTATCGCCATACATAAAATGATTGGCTGAGGCCTTTTGTTGAAGGAATAATTCCTCTTGAAGAATAGCTGAATTCAACCTTTCATTTGAGACCAATAAATCATGTTTAGGACAAATACCATCTTCAACATCTTTTTCAAGCTTAGAAACCAAATCTTTAGCATATCTGATATTAGAATTAATATTACCAAACTCATTCCAATTCCAGCTAGTCAAAGCCTTAGCCAGTTTTTTCTGAATTTGCCAAAATTGAATAAGAGGATTTGCATTTAGGAAATCCTGTGTAATGCACCAATTTTGCTCAATTAACTTACTGCAATTAGGATGATAAGAACATACATTTAAATACCTGAAGCTGGCTTTATGAACAATATTTGTAATAGCAAGTTTAATAAGCAAAGGGGAATGATCAGACTCCAATCTAGCAAGAAGTTGTACTTTGGAAATAGGAAATAAATCAAGCCAAGCCTTATTAACAAGGATTTTATCCAATCTTTCATAGATGCATCCTCTTCTCCAAGTAAAGAGAGATCCTTCAAAGCCAATATCAAACAGACCAGCATTTTTAATTTGATCACTAAAGACAAGCATATCATTAAGATTAGGATTTCTTCCCCCCTTCTTTTCACTAGGATGTGTAGTACAATTAAAATCACCTCCAACCATCCATCCCTCACTGATATTTTGGGGAACAATATGTAAATGAGACCAAAGATCTTCTCTATCAGCTTTAAAAGATGAAGCATAAACAAAAGAAGCATAGCCTTTAAAAAGATCAAGTTCAAAGTGAACATGTAGAAATTGAGTATGATCCACCAGGATATCTACCTTTAACTCTTTTCTATAGAAAACCCGGATTTTATTGGAAGAATTAAAAACAAGATTGTAACCAGAGAACTTTCTAATAAATCTGTCCAAATTAGATTTAACCATTAGTTCAAGAAGAACCACCACCCAGCATTTATAAACCCTGTTAAGTCTTAAAAATCTATTAAGGGAGCCAAGGTTTGCAACTCCTCTAATATTCCAATAGAGAAAATTAAGCATGGTGGGTAGATCTGCCTCCTCTAATCAGTCTAAAGAAGGAAGATGTAGAAGGACTAGATGGAATAATGTTCTCAGCAGATAAATGTTCAGCAGGCTTCTTTTTCTTACTTCTTTTCACCACCCAATCTTCATTAAGTTCATTACTAATAATAGCCATATTATTATTGATACTAGTATTCTCCTGTGGGTTAAGTTTGAAAACTGGATAGTTCATGGTTGGAGGCAGATAAATAATGATCAGTATCAACATTATCAGAAGAATCTGGAATATCTTCATTAGTTAATGCAGGTTCCAAACCCTGAACACTACGAGGTAAAGTATTATCAGAGTTGATTTGAATATGAGGATCAATATTTAGAATTTCAGCTTGAATATGGATATCCCCCTCAGTAACATTCTGAATAACAGCAGGTAACACAGCAGAAGGAATAACATCAGAAATTTTCCCAGAATCAATGGCATTAATAACAGAATTATCAACCATAATAACACCCTCAGAATTAATATTCTGAATTTGAGTAGAAACTTGTATAGGATTAATAGTGTTCATAGCAGGATCTTTAGTCCCAACAGATTGCAAGTTCTGAATTTCAACAGCTAAGGATCCCCCAGCTACTGGTCCATCTTTAACCAATAGATAAGAATTGACATTCTTAACATTATCTGGTTTAAGATCAGGCTTTAATCTATAACAGCCTTCTTTAGAATGTCCAAACATTCTACGGTGATAACGAATAAGCACGCTTATGTTCCACAACTATAAGTTGCCAATAGCCATTATGTGGAGAACCAAGCCAAATTTCATCAATCTATGGAAGAGTAATGTCTCTTTCAACGAGAATTCGGCCGAGGATGGTGCAGAGAGATTGAAAGTAGACATATCCGATTTTAAAGGCCTTCCAATAGGAGTCCTTATAGCATAAATAACTTGATGATTGAAAAAATGCAGTTTCAAATTGGGAAGTCTGTACCAGATAAGAACAATAGGAGCTTCTTGATTAGGGTCAAAATTAGGGGACCATTTCAAGATTTTCATGTACCTTCCTTCAATCATGATGAATTTTCTGGAAAAGAGATTAGCATAATCCTCTTTCTTTGAAAGGTGGATCATTATGTGTCTACCATCAAAGAGGCCAACCTTCCAACTCCCAATCCACAAGAGAAGACAATTCAGAATCTGAGAAAATAAGGGAAGGCTTGCCCCCCTTCTTGACCACTTGCTTAATAAATTGACATCCTCCTTTTCCAGCAGCCGTGTCATGATAAGATTGAGGAAAGGTTAATTTATCATGTTGTTCATTAAGGCCTATACCAGCAACTTCAAGAAAAGAAGCCTTACAAGTACTCATATCAGCCATGAGAAGGTAATAATAAGAACCACAAAACAAGAAACCAGAACAGCAGAATGAAAGAAAATGAACCACAGAAGAAAACCAGGATTTTGAGAAATCAAGAACCCATAATTATGAATGATAAGAACGACCACGAAGAAACCATAACCCAGAAATTTGAAAAAAATCAAAAACCCGGGAAGCAGAAATCAACAGCAAGGAGGTTTGAAACTAAATAAAATTAGCTTCAAACCAAAAGAAACCAGGATCAATCAACAAAGAACCAATCAGAACTTAGGGAATTTGATATATATATATATATATATATATATATATATATATATATATATATATATATATATATATATATATTTAAAACTGAAAAGAGCACAAAGGCTCCTTACATGTTGATCATGAGGATTACAAAATGTTGAAGGTAAGAGTCAAAAGGATCCTCACATACAAAAGTCACTCAATAGGAAATGTATAGGTGTATACTTTTATATATAAACAGTAAAAGTATATATATAAGTATAGTACCATAAATACAAAGAAGAGTTAAGCTGTCTTTAGATAAGGTAAACCTGAGCTTGTCTACATGTATGAGCCTTTCGAGTTGAGGGGGAGGATGTATTTTAATGCTGGGGTTATCACTATGACATCCATGTGTGACGACCAATGTGCGGGTCGGTTGGCCTCTGCGGGAGTGAAGACAAAGAGTTGCTTGGGATAGGAGCTAAGTTGATGTATCTTGGTGTGCCACTGTAGATGTACCAAGGAAGGGTCTCTACATCTTGTAGAATCTTGATGCGGCTCGTGGAATCGGATTCGATAATAAGGGGTTTGATTTTGCAATCTTGGGCAATCAGAAGTGCTCGATACACGGCAATGGTTTCGGCTTCTAAGGCATCTTCGGACACAATTGGAGAGGAGAAAAGTAGTAGGCACTTACCCGAAGAGTTTCGAATAGACCCCGAGCACCAACGAGGTATGATTAAAACTTCCATCGGTGTTGACTTTAAAGTAGGGAGGTGGAGGAGGGAACCGGTAGCGACGGTTCACGGGGGAGTTTCGAGGGGTGGGCTCCAATTGATACAAATATTTGGGAATTTATGATGAGTGATAGTTTTTTGTAAATAGATAAGGAAGTTAGAGATAACTTTAGTGGCTAAAGGGGGTTGGGAGTGAAATCTGGCATTGTTTCTAGCCATCCAAATGAACCAAGAGACCATACAAGGAATGGTGTCAAGTTTAACATTAGCCCGATCGGCCTGACAAATAGCAAAGGATTTCTGGTGAGAAGGAGAGTATTAACATGTAGGGCTTGCAACAAGGATTGCCGGACTTGTTGAGAGAAGGGGTAAGAAAAGAAGAGATGGTCTAAGGATTCATTATCGTGAGAACATAATGAGCACATGCGAGGGTCCCCTCGAGCCCTTTAGCTTCAGGATGTCATCTGTGGGGAGGATGCTAAGCCATAGTCTCCAATAGAAAAAGGACATGGAGGGTGAAAGAAATTTGCTCCAAATAAGTTGACCCCAGGATACCTTAGGCCAGCAATGAAAATGGTGGTATATGGAGGGAGTGAGTTTTTGGGAATGTGGGTTTTTGGTAATCAGTTTATCTTTTTGGCTAGGATTGGGGGAGGTGTTGAGAACATGATGAGCTTGTTCATTGGAAAGGATGCTGTTGATGAGGGAGCAGTTCCACTAGTTGTCACTCCAGAAATCCTTCACTTTAGAGTTTAGAGGGTAAGAAATATTGTTGCTTTAGAGCTTATCACCATTCCATAACCATTGTTCAAGCCAGAAATGTAAATTTCCTTCACCCAGATTCCATATGAAAAGATTTTCAGCTTGGGATTTGACAGTAACAAGCTTGTGCCAAAGTTTGGAGTCTCCAGGTTTGTATGTAGCAAAAGATGGATGGTGGTGCCTGCAGTATTTTCCTTTTAAGAATTTGGCCCAAAGACTCTCACGAGCTCTAAAACAAATCCATAATTTGCACCGGTTAACTGAGCACATATGTGTGAAGTCCACGAGGCAGAGTCTCCGACAAAAAGAGGTTTGCACACTTTCTTCCAAGAGAACCAGTGATAATTTTTATGTTGCCCAGACCATAGAAAATTGTTAAATAATTTGGCCAAAGTTTTCTGTGTGCTTTTTTGATGCTAAACATTTGTAAATCATATGAGGGAAAGGATAGAAGCATACTTTTGAGGAGTGTAATTCTGCCTCCATTGGAGAGAAACGAGTTGGACCAGCAGTTGATTTTGTTTTTGATTTTGTCAATGACAGTGTTAAATTGTGTTTGCTTCACTCTGCCTTTTAAAAGATGCACACCAAGGTAGTTGATGGGGAGCTTAGCACGAGAGAAGCCGGTGAGGTCGGTAATCCAATGGTTCGGCTCGGTGGGAACATTTGAACCGAGTGTAGAAATTGCACTTGTGGATGTTGAGGTTCATTCCAAATGTCTCTTGGAAATGAGATAGCGGTGATGTATGGCCACGACGAGTAGGTTTAGAAGCTTTAGAGAAGATGATGAGGTCATCTGCATAGGATAAGTGGCTGATGATAATGTTGGACTTATGGTGATAAGCGAGGTGGGGAGAGTTTGTTGAAAAGATCTTCCAATAGCACTAGAAATGTAGTCGAAAGGCCAAGATGAAGATAGTAGGAGAAAGGGGGTCACTTTTTTTGATGCCACTAGTAGCATTGAAGAAGCCATGCGGTTTACCATTAACCGATATAGAGTTAGCATTGCGGGATAACCATCTTTTGATAAGGTTGATGAAAGGTTGGTTGGAAGCCTCTATCGATCGAGATGTCGAGGATGAAGTCTAGTGATGGTATCGAAGGCTTTTGGATGTCGAGTTTGAAGATAGCATTATGACCCCTACATTTTTTGTCCGAGTCCAGTAACATTTCTGGGCAAGAAGAATATTGTCGAAAATGGATCTCCCTTGAATGAAGGCGGCTTGGTTTTCGGTAACTAGTACAGGCGAGTGAGGTTGAATCCTTGTGACAAGGATTTTGCTTGATGATCTTGGAAATGACGGTAGTTAGGGTGATTGGCCTGTAGTCCCCCAACTGGCTCTAATATTGTTCTTTGGGATGAGAATGATTGTTGCGGTTGTAAAGTATTTGGGGGGATCCACACCCGAAGAAACTTTGTATGGCGGAGACAACGGCGAGTCACGTAATATGCCAACTTGCTTTGTAGAATGAGGATGTGAAGCCATCGGGGCCGGCGGCTTTGTTACCATCGATGGAGTTAAGAGCGGCTTTGATTTCATCTTCGGTGGGTGGGCTAGGTGAGTACGAGGTTGTTAACATATTGAAAGGTGTCTGGAAAAGAGTAGGATAGATGTGTGATCTGCGGGACTTGGAGCCTTGAAATAAAGTGGTGAAATGGGATGCTTGCATCATCGGCAATCTCATTAGCGGTGTTCGGTTTGGTCCCTGCGAATTTGTAATTGAGAGGATCATATTGCTTTTTCTTCTATAGTTGATGCATGCATGATAAAATGCGGTATTTACGTCTCCCTCGATGAACTTGGAAGAAGCGACTTTTTGTTGGAGGTAAAGATCTTGGTAGGAGATTTGAGAGAGCAGGTGAGCATTGGCGGCAAGTAGATCGGCATCGGATTTCGGCCACTGGTGAATTTCGGCTTCGATTGTGAGTACCTCTTGTTCGGCGGCTTTGATATTCTCCTCAATATTACCAAAAGAGTTCCGAGTTCCAGAATTTGAGGTGTTTAGCGAGTGGTTTTGTGAAGTTGCCAAAGAGCGATCCGGGGGTTTATCGTTGTCGGCCATCCAAGCTTGCTTTAATTCATCGAGGAATTCGAGGTGTTTAATCCGCATATTCTGGAATGCGAAGGGGCCTCCACATCTAGAATCGAGTTGCTTATGGTGCACGATAGAGTCTATGGTCGGAGCGAGTCATAGCAAGGTGTTTATTGAAAGTGAAAGGGAAACATTGCATCCATGTAGAATTAACTAAATATCTATCCGACCTTTCCCAGTGATGCCCCTTTTCCAAGTGTATTTGGGCCCAAGGAAGCCCAAATCGAAGAGATGAATCCTGTATGAATTTATTGAAGTTAGACATGGTAGTGTGTTGAGGGGGATTGCCCCCTTTCTTTTCGGTGGGTGAGGAGAGGCGGTTGAAGTCTCCACCAGTATCCGAAATGGCTGAATGGATAAGCTCGATTGGTAGAGGTCATTCCAAAGGAGTTGTTGCTGATGGGAATTGCAGCTAGCATAAACAAAGGTAGCAAACCCATGTAGCTCGACAATAGAAAAATGAATGTGAAGAAATTGAGGATGATCGAAACAAAGCTGACCATTGAAGTTCGGATACGGCAAAAGCCAAATTTTGTTGTTAATATTTGTGGCAAAGGAGAAGTGTGGGAATTTTTGAGAATGTGGGATTGGTTGACGGTAACCATGGGTTCAAGGAGAGCAAAACACCAAAGTTGGTGAAATTTAACAAGGTATTTTAATCTTTTTAAGGAGGAAGCATGGGCGGCTCCTTATATTCCAGCAAAGGATGTTTATCATAAGGAAGTTTTGCCTTTCCCCCTGGTATTATAGGGGGCAGATGGAGAGAGATCAGGAGGATCATTATTGTTATGTGGGTCATTTAAGTTTTTGATGTCAGTTTTGCTCTTTCTTCTTTTGTCTGTTTTATGAATCGCGGACATTATTCGACTCCTCACAGGTGTGGGTATTGTTGGCAAAGTTGATAGTAGATTGAGGTTACGGACCGGCACTCCTCACGAGTACGCCGACCTTACGTCCACGAGTACGTCATCGAAAACATGTGTAGTTGCTTGGAGGAGGAGAATCCGAGGTATCGGTAATAGGTAATACTAAAGGCTTATCGGCGGTAGTCGCTTGATTATCCATTTGTTAAATGAGTATCGGCGGGCAAAATATCGGTTTGAACGGTTGCCACTTCGGCGGCTACCATTTCGATAGGTTCGATAGTGTTGACAAGATTAGTAGATGCTTCCTTTTGGATGACCGGTGAAGGGATATTTGGGAGTAGTGAAGTGGTATTAGTAGGTTCGAGGATTCGATTGCGGCCTTACATCCGGCTCTTGGTGCGAAGTTTTTCTCTGTTTGGGGGGTGCGATCTATAGCATGAGTTTTCCATATGGCCGAACGATTCGCGGTGAGAGCGATGAGAGGCATGTTCTCTAATTCAAATTCCTGCCGGAAACGTTCATTCTCACCGGTCTTGACCCAAACACCTTTGAGATCGGGGAGGGTGACATCTCTTTCAACACGGACTCTAGCAACGGCGGGTACGGCCATGTCAAAGGTTGGGGAATCAACTTTCAAAGGTGTGCCTAGCACTTGACTGATATTGAAGATGGCATTTGTATGGTAGTATTGGATGGGTAGATCAGGGAGCTTAAACCATATGGAATTATAGGGGGTTCTTTAGTGGGATCAAAATCAGGTGTCCATTTAATAATTTTCATTGTAGCACTGCTATGACAACAACTTTCTTGCCAAAAAGTCTGGCATAGTCCTCCTCCATTGAAAGTCTGATTAGAAGATGCCGGCCATCAATTAATCCTAGCTTCCAAGAGCCAGATAAAGCAAGGCTAGAAAAGAAATTCCTGACTGCTTCCATTTTAGGAGTGACCCGGTTGGAATTTGCCAATCGAGGTGAATTTAACGAGTGAGGTGAGTTCTTTGGACTTCACGGGGAGTAAATGATACGACGGAGTTATCTATTAAAGCTTTCTGGTGGCCTTAAATAGGGGCAGGTACCCTTACCAGCCACAGCATCATGCAGATATTGGGGAAAAACAAGGTGGTCAAAGTTTTTGTGTTGAGTAGATCCACTGCCAACTACACCAGCATATGTGGCCTTTGCCCATTGAGCATTGGTATCAATGTCAATGGGGAAAGGCCTAGCCATAAGGCCAATTCAGGAAGCAGTGAAAAAGGGGGAAGAAAAAGGAGAGCAGTGAAGCAGGTAGAAGGAGATTCACAGCCAGCAAATGCTAAAGTCGGCAATGGAACAGTACCAAAATTTGAAATAAAGAACCCGGGAAGAGCAAAAGTAGGCAGAGAAGGATGAAACACCACCAGAAGTTGAAGAGGAGAGGCCAACAGCAATCAAGCACCACCACCACCACAGGTAACAGACAATGCGCCGCCAGAAACTCCCTTAGAGGATAAACCCTAGCAGAGCAAGTTCTTCACCGCCATCATCTTTATATATATATATATATATATATATATATATATATATATATGACTTTAAATTTAACTTTTGTGATCGTGAAAATTCTAACACAAACAAAATACATGCAACACAATTCTTATTTATTTATGTAACACCTACACTTTCATATTTATATGCAAAAACTCGATCTTTAATCCCATATAAAAAACATTTGTATTATTACTTGCTAGTAGCACGGGCATGCTAAAATGTTGTTCGGCTCCACTCTTTAATTAAAGGAGGTGAGAGAACTACATACATACCACACAATTCATATGCTATTACAACTTACACCTAAACTTTCCTTGCTGCAGAAAGCAATTCCCAAACCTGAAAACTTCAGAGCAGCTCCCCGGGATATTCAAGGCCGATATAGTGATAAAATTATCATTTTAATACAAATCCTAACCAAATTTTAAGAGATATAATGTGTTACAAATTACAAATTTTTTATTCATTCCATTACAGTCATGATGAACAAATAAAATTCAAATAAACTGAAAAGAAAATAAGAGAGAAATTAGTACACTGCGAATTATCCTATAAGCCAAAAAAATATTCATGAAAAAACCATTTAATCAAAACTAAGTAGCTTATGTTTTTCAGAATAAACAGCTTATCCTGAAATCCGGCCCACGGGTCAACCGTGGGGTTTGGCCCGCTGTCTGCGTTTAGTGTAAAAACTCAACCACGTTTTCGGATAGGTGGGCAAAACGTCTGATCTAAATGGCACCGCAGAGTTTCCAAAAATGCCCTCGCACTTCTTAACTGCCCCAAACGGACCCTAAGTTATCGAAGGAAGATTTTAGTCAGCATACAATTTAATCAAAAGCAAGCGACGTGAATAAATATTTAACACAAAAATCTTTGTATTTAAAAAGCCAATACCAAAAAAAGTTTCATAAAAAAGCCAATGATAATTCTAGAAAACATATAATTGTTCAAATGTCTAATTTTATTTCATTCAACAACCTTCAAATTCTGAAATACACTCGTTTAAACCCTAAGGTCCCCAACCCTAGTTTGAGTCTGATATGCTCCTTAGTGTTAGTTTCCACTTTTCCAACAAAATATGATAATTTTTAGAAGTGCTTCGAATAAGAACCAAATCTATTCATCAACAAGGAAAAGAATTAACTTTTAAAAAGCTAAATCAAGCTATTGAAATCTTACATTGAAATGAACAAGAGACTGGTTGGGGGTCGACCACGACAGATTGATCGCACGACGATATGGAAGCACGTGGTGTGAAATGGAGAAAGTCGCAAACTTGCCTTCAAGGAGGTGAATCGATGGTGTGGTCAATGGAGGAGTCTGAGGGGGTGATTAGTTGAAGGAGACGAGGCAGAGGAGGGCACCAAACGACCGAAGAAGAGGTGGAGATGGAGCGCCGATGCCGTTGTTCCAAAGCAATAAGAGAAGGGGCCGAAAAATACATCAAAAGTACTTCAATTATAATGCGACATGTGTACAATCTGGCCCCACTGAATATAAAAAACTAAATAATTTAATTCGTGACAGGACGGACCATACATGTGACACATTGTGATTGGAGTTTTGATGCAGTTTTGCACAGGACTCCTAATGTAATATTTTTTCCTTCAGGAGGGAACTCGGGGGTGATATATGAAGTTTGGGAATCGAGAGGTGATAGATGGAACGCCGATGTCGTTGCTCCGTTTAGTCTTTTAATAGCGTGTTTATCTTGTCCTACACTCATATGTTGTCTCTTTTTGTGTCTTTTTATTGCTTGTAATTATTTGGACTCGTGTTACTTAATCAGGCTCTAAGAATAAAATATAGTTTTTCAAAAAATTTAATAATTTAGCCAATATTAAAAATAAAAGACAAATTCAACCAGCTAAATTTTCATTATCAATTTTTTCTTGTTATGCATGCTCTGTGGACAAATTGGTAAAATTTAAAATATATTTATTATATAGATCTATGATCAAGTTGTCTATTTTTGAAGGATATATTGCTAACCTTATGACAAAGGTTTGCTCTTTTGACATGTTTAATTTCCCCTACGCAAGCTTGCTATTTCTTTTTCTTTTTTTTTTTTTATTATTGCTTGTAATTTTTTTTCTTTTTATGCTCACATTATTCAACTAAGGTTTTAGAGCAAAATATGCTTTTTAATATTATAAAATCTAATTATTTTTCCAATATAAAATATAGAAGATAGGTTCTATTTTTATTACAAAACTTTTTCTTTATCCATAGATTCATCATTTCCTTTTGAATTTCTTAATTTTTAGAGTCTTGAATTTGGGAGTACTAAAAAATGGGGTATAGGCATGAGTTCCTTGGAGTAGAGAATTGGAACCATGCTTAGATGAGAACAATGAGTAGTACTGCTCATGTTCCAAAACATAAGCTTAGAGTGTATTTTATTTTATAGATTTTGAATTAGGTTATATATGTGGAGCTTGATTGTCTTTTTATATTCTTGGGATATGTTGTCGACCAACTGTACCTAGTCTTGTCTTTTTATTCATTTATTTTTGACATATTTATCTTCCCATATGAATGTTTGTTTTTTTTTTATTTATTCTTTATTGTTGCTTTTAGTTTGTTTAAACTAATGTTACTCGACTAGGCTATTGTGAAAAATTAATTTTTTTAAAATCTAAAAATTATTCCAATAATAAATGTAAAAGATAGGTTCAACCAAATAAAATTTCACAACAAAAAGTTTATTTATACATGGCTTATGCTCAAATAGGTAAAATTTAAAATTTAAAATTTAAGATTCCTCTTATAACCCTGAGATTACAAATCATCCTTTGATCTTTCTTTATGCATCATAAGAGAGTTCAACATTAAGCCAGAGTTGGTTAATGTTCATATTATAATCTAATGTATGCGTAGTTAATAGAGCCTCAATATTATGAGTAGGTAATATTTGCATCATATCATATCTCATGAAAAGTATATGTGCTTTTCTCCTCCTGACTAACCATATGATTTATATGTGCTTAAATGATTATATAGAATACTTAGGAGATTTAGTGGATGTCGTGATCAGGACATGATTGTAAGTTTACATGAGGTTGCTTTGGTTCTTATAACTAGAGTGTCTTTCTTTATTCCATTCCTTATGGGTATCTTATGGGTATCGTATTATTTTTATAATAAAAGTAAGCCCCATTTTATGTATTTCTCTGCTTGAATTGGGGTCTATGAACTATTTCTATACAGAAATATCATAAGTTACTAACATAGTACTCCAAGCTATGTTAGGTCGGCTATCTTCGTGGCTAAATAAATCAAAATTTTGATGACATAAATAGAAGAATTAATGAAATTCTAACTAGATCTTATCTATTTGTCTAGAAATTATTTACTTATCTTTCGATTCACTTTTTTAGCCAACTCATTCTCCTAATGCTCACTTGAGATTATTTTATAAACCTTCTTTGTTGATATGACATCACTTATTGGGATACGATGATTCACTCTTTACCACCATGACTAATTTAGATTTCAAACATGGAGTAACTTCTATTGAAATGATATTATGTCCCCTTGACAAGATCCACATAAAGATTGCAAAACACAAACAATAGTTTTTTTTTAATTGAGATTATTCTTGGATATTTCTAAGATGTAATTAACCAATAAAATATTTTCACTTAGAAGTTTTATGACACCCAAAATACATTTAAATTACCATTTTTTGATATAGATGGAAAGTATTTATAATTCTTGTAGAGGGATATTGAACAAGTGTGTCTGAGTTTCCTTGGACACTTGTGTCTCCAAGTCACTCCACAAAAAATACTCTATAAATACTCACCCACCTAACTTTTCTTTTATACTTATAGTTTATGTTTGTTTTTCTACATCCCTCATTTGTCATTTGCTCATCATAACCAATGGTCCGTTTGTTTGGCTTTTTGAAATCAGTTTTTGAATAAAATGATGTTTTATAAGTGTTTGCTTCCTTATTTTTCAGTCATGTGGTCACGACATGCATTTCTATTCACTGTTTATTTACTATCGTGGACTGCGTGGTGCGTTTTGCAGTACGTGAATGCCCTTCTCTCCCTCACTTCCTTCATGTCCTAACTGCTCAAGAAGGTCAGCCAAACTAGCCTCGCCTTGTCTTGCCGGTTCTCGTCTCCGTTTCAGCGCTGGTGAGATCTTCGCAAATCCTCTTCTACTACATTATTCTACCCAACCATTCCTCTTCTCCTGCATTTTTTTTCACCATTATTCTTCTCATTTATTCTTCTTAAAAGGCATTATTTTTTGTGAAGTTTAAGGAAAGTAGAACTTCCTCTTTTTTACTTGGAATAACTACTCATTTCACCTGTGCATGATGAGGTAAAAGATCATCCATGCTTGTTACCAATGAGATTAATGGATATTTCATAGTTCCCATGCTTGAAATTTTACGAATTTCTCCAGGTATTTTTTACTTGAAATTATTTTCCTATTTTTAACTCATGTTCCTGCTCCTGCTTCCTCAAGTTGGGATGAATTTCGGTCAACTTATAGGAAATTTTAACTAATGTTCTTGCCAATTTTATTTAATTAATTTGTGTGCATATCTAGCATCTACAATTTATTTACATATCTAACACCTGAAGTACATGAACAAATCTGCAGGTGCTGAGGAGCCGCAAGATTTGTAATATTTTGGATGGTCGAAATACTCTATTTGTTATATATAGTAGCCATATAGGAGATAACTGAGAAAATTTTGGTGGTTAATGGTTTATGCAATGTTTTGAGGATGGTTGTAATTGCATTGCCGACCTTTACTCTTGTATTACTGATATTGGTTGAACTGTTATCTTGCAATGTGTTGTCGATCCTCAAAGTGTTTAGTTCATTCCTTGGATATATGTTGAAGGGGAATTTGATACTATGTGTCAAAATGGTATTTTATATTATATGCTAAGGTCTCTACATTTTTAGCTTTTAACAGTGAAGGCATTTGTATCCTAAAGTTGCCTTCTGTGAGATTTTACTTTATTTTGGGTACTATCTAAGCCCTTATTTCTATTTTTTTGGTATTACATGTTATTATTTTTTGCATGAGTCTATAATTACAAATTTTGATTTTCATATGCTTCCAGTGGTGATGATGTGACATTTTTTCAAGGTTAAGTTATTCTTAGGAAACCAGTGCTACCATTACCAATGAGATTTAGGGATATTGATATGTGGAAATATAATTTAAGCCCACATAATGGATTGATTTACTTGTATGTAAGTATATGCCTAAAAATATGAAAATTCTAGTGTTTGAAATCTAACTTTATACAATCTCTTATGATTATTTGAAATATGTTAAATGTGTGGTATGTAAGTAACTGCACAAAAATATAAAATGTGATGTATTTCATTTTGAAATTGATTTTTTGCATCCATCACGGTGGAACCTCAAGTTACTTACATAAATACCAAACAATTTATTTTCATTTACATATATTTTGGTTCATGCAGATTTTTTTTTCATGACTGGTTATGCATACAAATGCAAATGTTTGGGTTGTTTGATATCTAAATACAGAAGAATTTTGTGGTATGTTAGTAACTGCCCCATAAATTTGTGCTGAAGTTGAATTAGGGCAGTGAGACTTTTATGCATTCAAATATGAGGTATCTTGTTATGCAACTTCTTGTTACCTATTATGATTAAATACAACTTGATTCTAATGAGTTCACTTTTACATGCCGCAAAATGTTGTTGCAGGTGCCTCTTCTATAGTATGTTACCTTTTCTGAAATGACTTTGGTTGCTTGTGCCCTTTTGTATTTTGGTACATGCTTCTTTGTTCAGGTGATCATTTCCAAAAGGATTATGATAAGTAAGTTGACCAAAGGTTCTACATACACAAATTTGGTCTTAAGTGTTTTTGGCAACCAAGATCCCTTACATTATGGGTCAATTACTTTCTTCTAATGAAAGATTATTCATCTTCATGTTCACTCTGAACCCTAAGATTTGATTCTCTCCGAGCTCATGAAGGCCTTCACTCAACAATGTTTACTTTGCCTTCAATTTATAACTTTGGTTTGTTATTTTTCACTTCTTATTTGTTCTTTCATTACAAAAATTTATGAGCGAATCACTTTGAGTTAAACCTAAAGTTAGATTGACTTAGGTACAATTTGGGCTGAACCTAATGTTGGTTGAGTTAGGTGTAATTTGGGTTGACCATAAAGTTAGTTGAGTTAGGTTCAATTTAGGTTTTTACAATTTGGGTTGAACCTTGTTATTTTTCACTTCTTATTTGTTTTTACATTAGTACATTTGATCATATCACTTTTTATCTCTCTACCTCAATCGATCTTAGGGCATATTTGATCTTTGAACTCGCTCATCTTCTCTGATATCTTGGGTTGGTTTCTACAATTTTCTGATATGATATGCATATGTAGCTTCTGGTTGTGAGTTCTGATGGGCTTGTCACCGCCGGCGCCATCGATTCTCTGGTGTCATTTGAATGTCAGAATGTCTCTTAGTGTCAATGTTTATGTTGAGGAGTCTCACTCTGTTTATCTATCATATTGCCTTAATCTCCAAGTAATCTTATTCTTTTTGGATCATGTAAAGGATCCTTAGATATTATGAAACTTGAAGAAGAAAAGTAAGGGCTAATAAAATAGAAGACAATAAAACAAGGAAATGTCAATGGTAATCCTTATGGAGAAGAATCCAGAATGCCTTATTATGGATATTTATAAATAAGGACGACCACATGAAAAGTCTATTAACTATTGATTTTAGGTGTAATACCTATTATGAGTTCTTTAATTTTCCTATAGGAGCAAGCTCCTATAGTTAGTTACATCTTAAACAATTGGGATTATCTAAGAAAACTCCTGATTAACATTAATACTCGCTCTCTAAAAAAATTTTTAAGTGTCAAGCTCAAGGAAAGAAACGTCAATGTTCAATACTAGGGATAATATATTTCTAATTGTCACAGACTACCTTAAAGGTTTTAATTTTGTTTTATTTTTGACTTTTTTATTTTATTTTTAATGTTTTTATTTTGATATCATTTTGGTTTTGTTATGTTTTGAATGTCGTTATTTTGATGTTGTTTTGGTTTTGTTTTGTTTTTAATGTCGTTATTTTAATTTTGTTTTGGTTTTGTTTTGTTTTCAATATTATTAATTTCATATCATTTTAGTTTTGTTTTGTTTTTGAATGTCGTTATTTTGATATCATTTATTGACTCGTCTTCAGAATGTCGCTCTGCAAAACATAGTTAGCACATACTAATAACATGCAAAGTAAATCTAAAATTAAACTTATCTTCAACCTGCAAGGAAAAAAGTATCAGATTTATAAAAAAATAATGTTTGTGTTATTTCTTAATTGTTTATTTAGTTGGTTAAATTTTAATTTTTAGACAACTCGGTCAAGATGTCCATGGATCCGTCGTCTCATGGTCGTCGGATGCCTTGATCTATTTAGTCCTAAAGGTGTTTAAACCAGGACCAGAAAACTCCTGTCAACAACCAGAATTTCATTGTCCAATAAATCTTCGTAGATCAAGAATACTGAGGTTTAACTTGCATTCAGTGACCCTTGTTGATTAAGATTTTATTTAAGTTTTAATGTCTTTTTGGATTTTAAAGGTTGAAATGTTTTAGTTTGTTTAAGTTTTATTAATCGATTAATTTTTTGTGGTTTTTGTCATTTATTTTGTTTATTTAGGATAATTTGTGGTTTGAATCTAACATAAGTTAAACTTTGGGATTTTAGATTTTATATCTTTTGAACCTAAAGATATTTGGGTTAAGCCTAATATAAATTAGACTTAAAGTTGGGTAAAACCTAACATAAGTTAGATTTTAGGATTTTAGATTCAATGTCTTTTGAATATAAAGATGTTTGAGGTAAGCCTAATATAAATTAGACTTAAAATTAGGTAAAATCTAACATTAGTTAGATTTTAGGATTTTGGATTCAATATCGTTTGAATCTAAAGATGTTTGGGGTAAGCCTAATATAAATTAGATTTAAAATTGGGTAAAATATAACATAAGTTAGATTTTAGGATTTTAGATTCAATGTCTTTTGAATCTAAAGATAATTGGGTTAAGAAGTCTGGTTTTAAGTCTAATGTTGGTTCGACTTAGAATTTCATGTTTAATATAAGTTAGTCCTGAGTGAGTTTTATTAAGTCTAGTTTAGATTAAGCTTAAATTTTAAATCTAATGTTGATTAAATTTGATTAAGCTTAATCAGACCTTAGAATTGGGTTAATTCTGACATAAATTAGACTTAAGGTTTTAGATTCAGTATTGTTTAAATCCAAAGGATTTTTTTAATTATCTGGATCAGACTCAATATTTGAGTTGAGTCTAGGGTTCAGACTGACTTAATTTTAATTTAAGTTGGTCCTAAAGTTTTGTTGAAATAGACTCAATTTGAGTAAAACCTAAAGTTAGACTGACTTAGGTACAATTTGGGTTGAACCTAATGTTGGTTGAGTTAGGTGTAATTTGGGTTGACCATAAAGTTAGTTGAGTTAGGTTCAATTTAGGTTAAACTAAAGTTGGTTGAGTTAGGTTTAATTTGGGTTGAACCTAAAATTGGTTGAGATAAGTTCAATTTGTGTTGAACCTAAAGTTGGTTAAGTTAGGTTCAGTTTGGGCTGAACCTAAAACTTTAGGTTAACTTGGGTTCAACTTAGGTTGAACCTATGTTTAGGCTTAATTTAGCTTCAATGTAGGTTGAACCTAAGGTTTTGGTTAACTTAGGTTCAGCTTAGGTTGAACCTAAATTATAGTTGTTAACAGCTTGGGTTCAAGTTGGGTTGAACCTAAGTTATAGTTTGATTTAGGTTTAATGTAGATAGAACCTAAATTGGGTTAACTTAAGTTCAAGTTAGATTGAATCTAAGTTTGGTTTGATTTAGGTTCAATGTAGGCTGGACCTAAAGGTTTTGGTTCACTTGGGTTTAGCTTAGGTTGAACCTAAGTTATAGTTGTTAACTTAGGTTTAAGTTGGATTGAACCTAAGTTATAGGTTTGATTTTGGTTCAATGTAGGTTGAACCTAAATTGGGTAAACTTGGGTTCAGGTTGGGTTGAACCCAAGTTTGGTGTAACTTGGGTTTAAATTAGATTAAACCTATGTTTGAGTTAACTTGAGTTCAAGTTAGATTGAACCTAATTTATAGTTTTTGTTTAGGTTTAATGTAGGTTGAACCTAAATTAGGTTAACTTGGGTTCAAGTTGGATTGAATCTAAGTTTACAATTGATTTAGGTCTAATTAGAGATAGACTTAATGAGGGTTTATGATTACTTAAGCCTAGTTTAAGTAAGGCTTAAGGGTTAATTAAGTCTAATTAGGGTTAGACTTAATTAGGGTTTAAGGTTACTTAAGCCTAATGTAAGTAAGACTTAAGGGTTAATTAAGTGTAATTAGAGTTGGACTAAATTTGTGATCAAGAGTTAGTTAAAACTAATTTAGGTAAGGTTTAATTGAATTAATTGGATTAATTAGACGTAATTAGGGCTAGGTCTAATTAGGGTTTAAGATTAATTAAACATTATTTAGGTAAGGTTTAATTGGATTAATTAGATTTAATAAGGGTTAGGTCTAATTAGGGTTTATGTTTAATTAAACCTTATTTAGGTAAGGCTTATTTGATTAATTAGACTTAATTAGGGTTATGCCTAATTAGGGTTTAATTTTAATTAAACCATATTTAGGTAATTTTTAATTAGATTAATTAGATCTAATTAGGTTTTAAGTTTAATTAAACTTTATTTAGGTAAGGTTTAAATAGATTAATTAGATTTAATTAAAGTTAGGTCTAATTAGGTTTTTAGTGATTTGGATTGATTAAACCAAATTTAGTTAAGTTTTAATTTAGTTAACTGGACCTAATTAGGGTTAGGTCTAATTAGAGTTTAAGTTTAATTAAACCAAATTTATGTAAGGTTTAATTAGATTAATTAAACCTAATTAGGGTTAAGTATAAATAGGGTTTAAGTTTAATGAAACCTTATTTAGGTAAGTTTTAATTAGATTAATTAACCTAATTAGGATTAGGTCTAATTAGGGTTTAAGATTTAGTAAACCTTATTTAAATAAGGTTTAATTGGATTAATTAGACCTAATTAGGGTTAGGTCTAATTAGGGTTTAAGATTAATTAAACCTTAAGTAACATTTAATTGGATTAATGGCCCGACCCGCAATTACGCAGTAAATTAACTTCCAAAAGATTACCAAAAACTTGACCTGATTTATAAATAGCGGCTAGTGTGAAAAATCTTAAATGATATAAAAATTAGAAAATATTTTACACACTAGGGGTACTACACAAGTATACATATCGTTTCAAGTAATATAGAGTTTTCTTTAAAAACCCCAGCATCGATCCCACGAGGAAGTGAAGTAAGAAGTCTTTAATCAAATTCTAATCTACTACTAATAGTTCTTAGTTTGGAATGTCGATTAAAATTGTGTTTTATATATCAACTATTCTAAAATGCAAGTGCTAAATGTAAAGATAGTAACTATATCGAAATGCAAATAACAATTCTAAATATAACCCTTTTTGGATGAATTGGTTTGAAGAATTTTGAGATACTAAAAACTACTATTCTTATGTAATGAAATAGATAATGTATAGGATTGAGATGCATTAAATATTGTATGTGCCAAATAGGAGCAATCATATTCTTTACCCTTTCGTCCAGGCATAAAGAACATTGGTAATCCTATGCTTAGTTCTTGAATCCGTGGCTAGGCTGGGAGGATACGGCTCTCACTTCGGAGCTCCCACGTTCCCCTCACTCGAGGGCTAACATCTACGCTTCGAGCACCCGAACGATAAATTTGAATTGAGGATTTTAGTACGTCACTCTAAAATCTCCGATTCTACGCTCGATAATTATATTTCCCTATTTATTTGTATTCAATCCCCATGAACTTCACCATCCATGGAATTTGAATGTGGTTTCACTTTGTTGAGAATTACACCGCCCTTTCAGGTCGATGCAATTACAACGAATTTTAACATTACAATGGGCCCTTATTGCAATGTAAATGAAGTGAAAGTAAAAACCAGCACATTTATAATTAAAACATCTTTTATCATGCATCACAAAACCCTAAACATGATTTCTACTCATTACAAAGGAAAATTAAAATGAAAAGAATGGCATAATCTTCTCATACCACTATTTCCAAAGAAGAAGAATGAGTAAGAGAGATGCGTCACAAAGCACGAAGAAAACACAACGGAAACTTCATTAAACCAAAGCAAATCCACTAGGTAATTGTTTACAAAATTATAAGATAATGAAGAACAATACTTAGTTTTTTCCTTTTGAAAAAAAGACGAAGATCTCTCCCATAAAGTCTCCCGGCGATCCATGCAATGCTAGTGAAATCCCTTACAAATTCTCTCAAAATCTCCTCTTCAATCTCTCCAAAAGGGTAGAAATCTACATTTCTACTCTTAATATAAGAATCTTAAACATTCATCCAAGTTTTATCCCACTTTTCTCCACTAAAATTCCTCACTTTTCTAACTTATATTCGTCATTTTAAAGAGTATGGACGAAGTTTGAAGAGTTTCCATAAGCACCCCTTCGAAAAAGCGTCCAAATACATCGAATTTAGGCCAAAAACTGCCAAAAGTCGGTCCAGAACCTTTCGAGCGCCGTCGGAGAGTTTGAGCTCGCTGTCGGCGAACTTTTCGGGCACTTTTCGGTGTTTTTACGAAAAATCTCGCTGTCGGCGAGATCGAGGTCGCCGTCGGCGAAATGACTGCTGCGCAGTTCCACCGTTTTGCTCCGTTTGGCTCCGTTTTAGCTCTGATTCACCCCATTTCAGTTGCGTTGCGTTCGTAACAGATAGCCCTACAAAATAAGCATAAAAACAACTTTTTTTTAATGTGTAAACTTATTCAAAAATATGCAAGAAGTGCAAAAGATATTAAGCATCAAAAGGCTTGTCGAAAGGTTTCAGGACAGAATTTCATTTCTTGCTCGTTTTTTCTCTAAATTGCACCGTTTTTGTTTCCTTTTGCTCCAATCACCATTTATTGTACCTAAACCCAAAAAACATACAAAATACCTTCCTTTAAAGTGTAATATCATCAAAAATGAGTAAAATGATATAGCAAAAAGCTTATATATTTTAGGCGTGTCAAAATCCCCCAAACTTAACTATTACTTGTCCTCAAGTAACACTTTTACTACATAAAAATATAACTCGGGGTAATGTACTTTTCACTCGTAATACACTAAAATTTTTCATTCAAAAGAATATATTGGTTAGATTTTTAGAAAGAAATTCGGTAACTCGGAGTTAACGCTACAGGTATAAGAATATTCAGCAATCAAGTCAAAGGGTGCTAGTCTTCTATTTATTTCAAGATAAACCATAATTTGTCACATTAAGAGTGCCTTGAAAGATTATGTGAAAAAGGAGTTCATCTAAACTTCATCAGAATATAGGCCAATACTTTAAATATAAATTCAGAAATGAAATCAAGTTTTGCCTTTAGTGTGACTCAAGTGAAGCCAATTTTTGATTAAGCATCTCCTCAAGCTTCTCCTCATAAATATTTTTCTTTCTTTTTTTTTCTTTTCTTTTGGGATCATTTTCAATCCTCTTTTTTTTCACTCTCTTTTCTTTTTCTCTTTTTTTTTCTTTTAATGAGGATTACTATATCTGGATAGCCTGTAATGATTTTGAACTTCACTCTCCTCTTTCTAAAGTTCAAACTTGAAACACATCCTTACTTTATAATTAGGTATGAGCATTATTATTTCATCATAAAGTCACAATCTCTTCTTAACACACAATACTTTAAGTCTCTAAACATTTCAAAAATACAGTTTTCTTTACTTTAAATAGTTAACTATAATCAAATTCTTTCATACCAAATATCTTATCCTTATAAAATTAACTTTTATTACTAAAAACTTTCATCCAATCCTTCCATAATATTCAACTGAAATAAAAAGTTTTAGTTATCTCAAGCAAGGTTCAATTGTCAGAAGTTATGCTAATAATTTTTGAAAATATAATAATTGAGAACAAATAAGAGTTAATATTTTTCTTCCCCCCAAACTTAAATTTCAAAAATATTTTGCAATTAATTCCATAAATATAGCAGGAAGAAAAAGTAAAGGTAGAATATACTTACTACTACAACATCCTATCAAATTCATATCATGCATAATCAGGATAAAAAGACTGTAGGAGAAAGTAAAGCTAACCTAAAACATGCTTGTAATAAAATTACACTATAAGGAAGTATTTTCACATTAAAATTTAATTTTTCTTCCTACCCCCAAACTTAATTTTTAACATATATAGCATTCAGTACAGAAAATATAAGCATGAAGAAAACAATTTAGAAATTCTATCTACCACAAGTGTCTATCAGAAAGATCTACAGTTATGAATCAGGTTAGAAATTATGTAGCAGAAAGTAAATCTAAACTAAACATTCCAGAATGAAATTATCTAAACCAAAGTCTAACTAGCAAAGCACGTATCAGCAAGGGAATATAAAAATGTTCTTTAAGTCTTATATAAAGTTGTAACACAAAAACAAACACACATAAGATAAATGAGGTCAATTCATCCTTTAACTCATCACATCTTACTAATTTACTTCCAATTTCTAACGGAATCTCTACACTAGTAAATTAGGTACTTTTAAAATGATTTTATAGATTTTAATCCCAAAGATAGGATTATCCTTAATAAATTGGTTTCCAGACACCAATCTCAGGCATCATCTAATCCTTATAATTAAGCATCTCTAATGGTTATAAAGATAGTGTAAGATCATCCACATGGTATTCATCAAATAGGTTCGTGATTCCTATCTAATGAAAATAAAGTTGTAGAAAGGAAGTAACAAATTAAGATGAAACTATCAATGTTCAAAATTCATGATTTCTCTTATAAAACTCAAGTCTGGGTGAGACCCAAGTCACAGTGGACTCGTTAATCCAACTACTACAAGAGATCAATTCTAGCCATAATAAGAAGTTAAGGAATCACCTCCCTCATGACACACAAAGATCAAATCAAACTACTAACAATCCAAACATCTACCAACAACAATCAAACTGATCAATCCACTATAAAGCAAATACAATAGATCACTAACAATCATGACTCTCAAGCACACTAAATCAAAGCACACTGATAACTATGGGTTGTCTCCCATAAAGCGCTTGGTTTAATGTCGTTAGCTTGACAAATGATTCCACCTGGATCAAAATTTCAATTAAGTAATCCTCGATCAATCCCCCAATCTTTTCAGATCCAGGGATTCCTACAGAATTCTCAAATTTTAATTTTTCATTCAGCTCTTCATTTTCAGTTGGATTTATATCACTATTCCTCATATTTCTTTCTAGATCCAATATTCTTCTATTGATTTTCTGAATTTGTATATTAAAATCATCCTTGAAATTTATAAGAAATGGATCTTTATAAGATACTCCAATATCTCCCAAATTTTGGATCAGATTCTCTCTAGATAATTCAGATTCTGGATCAAATTCTTATATGTCACTCTTATGATTCATGTTATCTTCCAATTCTTCCCCTTTATAATTATTAAATGATGGAGGATCTATCTTAGTTAAGGAAATAGTTTTGTCTAATTCCTTAGGAATTTCTTCCAATATCCTTATCCTCTTTTCTCAACTTAAAGTTCTTTTGAAATTTATCCTCAAATTCTCTTCCAAGTCTTAGTTCAATAATATTATCTTGTTCATCATTTAATTCAGGTTTTTCTTGTGATTGGGTCATATCTAAAGATATAAAGACTGGTTGTGTAGATGAATTCCCTAAATAGATAGACTTTAAAATTGTATGGGGTACATCCATCTTAAGTTCATGAGATTTTTCAACAGATGGAATTAAAAGTTTACTATTTTTATTAGCGTCCATCTTTTCACATCTCTCCTGAACATACCTACAGTCTTCTTTAAGTATTGTTTTCAAATCATCATGAAAATCTATTTCAATCTCATCTTTTAACTTACTCTCAAAACTTTCTTGGAAATGGTCTTTACTTAGATAATCAATTTCATCCATCCAAAAACAATCATCATCTTTTCTCTCAGCTGGATATTTCATAGCCTTTAATACATCAAAAGTGACTTCATGCACATTAATATTTATAGCCAACTCTCCTTTTTGCACATCTATCATAGCTTGTCCAGTAATAAGGAAAGGTCTCCCTAAAATAATTGGAATTTCTTTATCTTCCTCCATATCTAATACAATAAAGTCCAAAGGAAAATAAATTTATCCACTTTAACAAGCACGTCTTCTATAACTCCTTTTGGATAAATGATAGATCGATCAGCTAACAGAAGGGTTACAGTAGTGGGAGAAATATCGACTAAACCTAACCTTCTAAATATAAATAGACGCATCACATTAATGCTCACTCTTAAATCACATAAAACTTTTCCACATAATTTTTCTCCAATTGCATAAGGAATTGTAAAGCTACAAGGATCTTTAAGTTTCCGAGAAAAATTTTTCTAAAGTATAGCGCTGCACTCCTCACTTATTGCAACTATCTCGTAATCCTCAAATTTCCTTTTCTTGTTTAATATATCCTTTATAAACTTTGTATAACTTGGCATCTGTTCCAAAGCTTCAATGAAAGGAATATTTATCGTTAACTTCTTAAGTACTTTCATGAACTTTGAAAATTTTTTATCCAACTCATGCTGTCTGAGTCTTTAAGGAAATGGAGGTGGTGGTTTTTCCAAACTGATTTTAGTTGGAGATATTAATTTTTTCAGATCCTTAGAAACATGTGTCGGCATATTTTTAGGTTGAGTGTTGTATTTTGAAATGGGGTAGCCCACAGAAATTGTCAGCAAATTTTAGATTTTAAATTTAATTTAAATATATATATATATATAATTTAGAAATTAGCATTTTATTTTGAAAATAATTTTAAGTTTAAAAATTTTAAGATATGAAAAATCAAACAGATCTCACATCCCAAATAGTTTATATAAACGAGCACCGCATCACAAATCGTGTATCTATCCCGAAGAATAGACACACTTTGCTCGACGATGGGGCTCGATTAAATAAACTAGAAGATTCGTGACATCCGTTTTGGTGCTGCGAACCAATTTTATAAGTCGACAAGTTCCCCGCTTAATATAAAGGAATTAAGCGGGGTTTATATTCCTCGGGTCCTTAAAGTTCCCTATAAGGGCAAGCCCTCATAGTTAATTACATCTTAAATGACGGGAATCATTTAAGAAAACTCTAGATAATGATCACTTGGTTTTGCTCTCAAGAATTTCAAAGTTTAAGGTTTTCGAAAGGATTGGATTTTGGAAATTCAAAGGGATTAGCTCAAATTTGGGACAATTAATTTTAGGAGTTCAAAGGAAGAGAAGTAGGAGAAGCTGAGGATCCAAGAAGAATCTTGGCAACTTCCCAAACTATCCTATTGTTTGGCTTCAATTTGGGAGTTTATTTAATTTTACAATCCTGCCAATTTTATTTATTTAGGTCTTATATTTGTATGACATAATCACACAAATAGCCTCAAAGATGTGAGGGTTTATGTCGTACCAAATGACCACCTCGGGGCCTTAAGACCGGTTAGGGCTTAATTTGCATAACATGATTATACAAATGCCTAACAAAAAGTTGAGGAATTATGTTGCACTAAGCAAACTACCTCGAAGTCCTACGGTTTGGTTATTTAAAACTAAGAAATAGTTTAGGCGATGTAGACACGAAGTTTCTTTGATGAAGATGGCCGTGTCGCCCACCGTGCTCCGAGCTCCTTGTTGTTGCGAGAGGTTTAGTTTTAGAAGGTGAAAATCGGGGGATGAGAAAAGTGTCTTGGTTTAGATAAAATCTTAAAATCCAAGTGTTTTTAATGTTTTAATTAGAAAAAATCTTAAAGTTGATTATAACAACACCGGTTAAGATCCCACGGTTCCATCATTCAGGCATCGTTATTTTTATCGGATTCACTTAGCTTAGATGAATTTGCTAAACTCAACTGAATGAGTTCCACACTTTCATTTAGACCGTGGGAAATCCCGTTAGCAATACGTAGGTTACATCATCCGAGGTATTCCCGATCATCCAACAAGACGTTTTAATTTATTTAAAGTTATAGTTTTGTTGCTCTGTTTGTGATTAAATTTTGAGTTGTTTTATATTTTGGAATGTTGTGGCGGTGAATTTTATCTTGCAATGACTTTTAATTTAGTTTTGGTTTCGGTTCGGGGACTTATCTAAAGGTTTTTGTTTTCATACAACGAGTCTCGTTTACCATGCAAGAAAAGTAAAGCGTAATGCATGTAAGTAAATTGCAATAAAGTAAATTGTAATAAAATAAAAGCGTACCTGGAGTGTCTTCCCGTCATCCCGAGCTGCACTTAAAACACATGTTAATGCATTTAAATATTTCGACAAATACCAAGTTAAAGCTAAGGGAAGGGTTTTGGTTGTCTACCAAATTCCTAATCCTATTGCTAGTCATCTCCTATGACGTCTAGGTTGTTGGTTTGGTTTAAGGATGATTTTCTTCATCAAAGAACAATTAAATTCAATTGTTCTTCAAAACATCTCGTCGTATTGAGGAAGTGCTTAGGACGAGTCTTAAACATCTTTTCGATACTTCAGGATTATTTTGAGTCCAAGTAAATTTAGTTGCACAGGTGAATTAATCATCCAGGAGTTTAGTTAAGCTTTGTCTCGTGCTCAGTGAACCTGGGTATTTGATTACCTGATGAATGAAGTGACATCTCACTTAATACTTTATTTAAGAGTTATAATAATTAAAGCTTTTTAGGGCAAGTTGGGTTGTTGAGAATTTTAATCATTCTTAATTTAAAGTTTGAGTTAATGATATAAAGTGATTTAATTTAATTATGAGGGTTTAATTAATAATTTTAAGTTTGGAATAGTGTTCAAATTATTTTAAATTTAATTTAAATCTTTACACTTTCAATTATCTTAGTAATTCAGATTGATGTTTATGTTTTAAATTTACTTAGATAGAAAGAGGTGTTGAAATTATTGATATGTTTTGATTTAACTCTTAATGATTTCATTTAGGTTTGTTGTTAAGTGATTTTAATTTAATTTAATTTGATTTTAATTTCATTTAATTTAATTTAATTTTAATTTAATTTAATTAAATTTTAATTTAATTTAATTTTAATATAATTTTAAGTTAATTTAATTTAATTTAATTTTAATTTAATTTTAATTTAATTTTAATTTAATTTAATTTAATTTAATTTAATTTAATTTTAATTTAATTTAATTTTAGTTTTAATTTAATTTTAATTTAATTTAATTTTAGTTTCAATATTTTAAATTTAATTTAATTTAATTGTTAAGGTGTAAATTTAATTTAATTTAAACTTTGACTTGACTTAATTTAATTTAATTTAATTTAACTCCAAGATTTTAAATTTGATTTTAATTATTGGACCATTTAACATTTTAAGTATTAATTCATTTAAGGGTTATCTTCTTTTAATTTTTAATTTATTTAATTTGGATTATTATTTTAATTTTTAATTAAGAACTAAATATTATTGAAGTGACTTATTTAGGGATTTTTAAATTAAAGAATAAATATCCTCTTAATAATATCCCTATTTTAATAATCCAAAATTTAAATATATTTTTTCCAAAATTTAAATTATTTAATTAATTAGAGTTTCATTTTGATATTTTCAAAGTGTTTAATGGGTTTCTACCCTTTTAATTTCCCTAAGTTTCAATCATCCAAGAGAAAGTTAAAATCAAATATTTTACCCTCCATTTTGATTAAACCTAAAGTTTTAATTAAGGGTTAAAATTTTTAATTACCATTATGCCCTTTTAGGCTTATTTATTTCATAACTCACTACATTGAGCTCAAATGAATTTGAAATTTTTATGTCACCCCACTCACATGTCAATTAAGACATTAGAGGAGAAAATGTGATTTTTCTAACTTTAATTTATTTATATAATTATTTTTAGTAGAAAATAGGGGTTTTCAAAGAAAATTCAACAACATGACCAAGGTAAAGTTTCTATCCTTAAGAAAATTATGGGACGTTTCTAATGACTAGAGAACCTCTTGGACCAATTTTTGTGATTTTTTGAATTATATTTTATTTATTATAATTATTTTGAGTTTTAGAGTACTAATTAATTTTAAAATAAAATAAAAATTTAAAAATAGATTTTATATTTCTTTTAAATTTCTCTGAACTCAAGGAGTCTAGAGAAACAAAATTTTATAATTTTCTGATTTTTTTTTGATTTATTAGAATTATTTTAGTGAAAAATGTTGAAAATTCATTTTTTAATATTAAAAATTACATTAAGCCTTTAAAATACAATATCATATCCTAGGGACTTGGGAAAAATATTTGGTTTATTTCTAAGTGATTAGGAGTCAAAATGTGACATTTTTATGATTTCTAATATTTTTTATTTTTATTATTTTTTAATTATTAAAATATTAAAATATTGTGAAAAATTAACATTTTTAGAAAATTCCAATTTTAATTTTCCTGAACTCCCCTGATATCAGAGAAGCTCCAAAACTATTTTTGTGAATTTTTGAAAAGTATTTTTGGAGTTATGAATTTTTAAAATTTCATTTTGCTTATGAGGCTTAATCAATCCATTTGGTGGGGTTAATCAAGTCCAATTGATTTCAAAATTTTATGTAAGGTTCCTCTGACCCTAAAGAGCAATGGAGAATTGTTTTCAAGTCAATTTGGTGTGTGGTTAACCCTAATTAATTCAAATTTAATTTTGGGAGTTTAGGCCAATTAAGGTTATTATGAATTAATTAACTAAAAATATATTTTTCATAGGGTCCCCTGGTCCTAAGAAATACCACCAAATTTTTCTAGAATTTATTTTACAACATGCTAATTATTGGAATTAAAATACCTAAAACGAGTGACATGAACTTGAAAAATCAATAACTTTTCACGAGAGATGGCCTCGACCTTGAAAAATTTAGGGAATGTTCCCAAGATCGGAGGCTTCAAAAGCCCTGTGGTCTCATACCCTGGTGAATTGTCTATGCAAATGGAGAATCAAAACATTGGAAACAGTAAATAAATTATTAAAAATAAAATACTCATCCAATTAACTTGATTTCTTTCCCACATTATTCTTCCCTGTTCACTGAGCAAGAGGGTATTTTTATTTTATTTTTGTGTTTTTTCTATGCAAAGATATGAATTTTTGAAGTTCTGGTATTTAAATAAATCCAAAAAAGCCTAATTTTCTATTTATCCAACTCGGCGCCGCGTCATCCTCGTCCGGATCGAAAGCCCACGCGTCGCTCCATGATTCGGTGCCACCATCTGATTCAGCACTACGGGGGCCCGCCATTCACGTACCATCACGCTGTCCGGCTTGATCTCGACCGTCTGCTCGATACACGTGTGATCCAACGGCTCCTTGTTATCGTCTCCGACTGGTGTGCACCCGTGACTGTCCACACTAAAACCTTAAGATCTCACTCAATTCTCCATGGATTTTTGTGTTCTTATACTCTATCGATTAGTCTTGAAGAGACGAACACATCTATAATGTTAAGGTGCATTGAAATCAACTCAAACTAAATGGAGAATCTCCAGGAGCTCGGGAGGAAGAGTGACTTCATACCTTTGCTCAGATAAGTGAAGCTTCGATCTGAGGATTGTGTCACCTTCGATTGAGTCCAAGCAAGCTCCATATGAAGTCTCTTGCTCTGGGGAAAGCTCAGGTACAAAAGTGACCAAGGCCGATCACAAAGCTTGGAGTCTGGAAGCAATGGCTGGCCTGGTGAGGGGGCTTTTGCTGGGGAACTTTTCATCTTGGTTTGGTGAAGGTGTAGAGTCAATCAATTTGAAGATTGGCTCACTGTGGTGAAGTGTCCTGGTTTTGGGCTTGAATTTCAACTCCAAAATTGGACTCAAAGAGAGGGCTTTAGAGCTGGATTTCAGTGGGGATCAAGTTCTTTATGTCTGGAGAGGGATCTGGAGTGATTTTGGCAGAGTTTTGGTAAGGTTTGGTTCAACACCTTTTTTGGCCAAGAGGAGGTGGTGCTTAAATAGAGGTGGCTGGAGGGCTCACCAGGGGGTTTGATGGCTTGGATCAACTGCTCAGGGTAAGGGAAGAATAGCCATGTTGTTCAATTGGACTGGGACAATTCAGCAAGGAGAAATTCAAAAATTGGCTCACATGGGTGCTCTCGACCTGGTGGTTTCAGGCGGCTGTGGTGGCTGGCCGGCCAGGGTCAAGTCACTGTTATCATCAGGAGGGTCAGGGGTTGGCAATGGTGCAAGTAATGGAGAATGGCCATATGTAGAAAGATTCATTCAAAATGGAATGGGGAAGGGGCTCTTTTGGACTCAATTTGGTCATTCTATGGGTTTGGGTTGGGTGCACCTTTCCAAGCTCTGATTTGGGCTGAGGGAGGTTAGGTGAGTCAGCTAGATTAGTGGGGAGAAGTCACTATCCAAGCATGTTTAAGTTTAAACATAGTTTAGGGGAAGCATGAAAAGGTTTAATCAACTTGAAGAGAATCCTTAAAGAGGCTCCTCCTCTTGCCATTTATGGGATGGTCACATGTCAAACTTCTCATGGCTTTACATGGGGCTTAAGGATGGCTTCATGGCTTCATTTGGGCTTGGGGATGGCTTAGTCAATTTCATTGGAATGGATTTTAGGAATTTTGGCATTTTGATGGGAATTTGGATAAAGCCTAATTTTTAATGATTTAATCATAGGTTTCAAACTTTAGGGAATGATTTTATCAAGTGGATGATAAGAAGGAATTGTCATGTGGGCTTTGGATGAATTTTTGGGCTTCTGGGTTTGGTGGAAGTGGGCTTTTTAAAAGGCTTAAATGGGTAGGCCTTTATATTTCATAATGGAATTTTGGATGAAGAATTTTGTGAAAGACCATGCCAAATAAAAGTTGAGTTTAGTTTAGGGATGTTTCATGAATGGTTTGGAATCAATTTGGTGTGATTTGGAGTAGAATTGGGTTGAATTTGGGCTTTTTTGGTAAAGGGGCCAAGGTGGGCCAAATTGGGCTAACTTGGGCTAAGGTTGGGCTAAGCTTGAATTTGGTGTAAAATTAATGTTAAAAAATGTTTATGGGAGTGTTACAAGGAGTTTTCAACTTTAGTTGGGCTCTAATTTTGGGATTTGGGCCCATTTGGGTTAGGTTTGGGCTTAGGTTAATTTAAGGGATTTTGGTTGTGGGTTAGGTTTGGGTGGATTTTAGGTTCAAATTTTGGGCAAATCAAGTTAATTTTTTGTTTATGGGGATGTTAGGAAGGCTTTAGAAAAGATTTGGGGCCAATTGGAGTTGAATTGGGCTAGGTTTGGGTCATGGGTCAAAATTGGGCCTTAAGCCCCAAATCGGAATTGGGCCCAAATGTCAATCAAATTGGACTTGGATTTGGTCTAAATTGATATTGGAGATATTGAATTGAAGTTTAGAATTGAATTGGACCAAAATTGAGGTCAATTGGGGTGGTTTGGTTTGACATTGGGTTTACTTGGGTTAAAAAATGGGTCAAATTGGGGGTTTTAGTAAAAGTGGGGTAAATTGGAAAAATTGGCCCATGGTGTAGTTGAATAAAATGAAATTAAGAATACTTGGGATTTTTTGGAATTTTCTGGAAATTTTTAGAATTTTTGGATTTTTGGGGTAAAAGGGTATTTTAGTAATTTTGGGGGGTTTAGGGGTATTTTTGGAAATTTTGGTATTTTTGGCCAAAGATGATCAATTTGAGTGGTGGGAAGTGTTTAGGATTAATTTTGAGGGATCTTGGGTAATTTAGGTAATTTTGCAAATTTTGGGTCATTTCAAGGGTATTTGGTAGGTTTGGTGGGTTCGGGGCCCCGGGGGTCAAAAACTGAAATTTTGAAAAAAGGAAGATCGATCAAGTGTGAGTGAAATGGAATCACTTTGGTTGAGCCATGAAGCCATATTAAGCCCATATGAGCCATGAGAGGACTCATTTGAGGCATTCACTATGTTATTCCTAACCCTCTTAGCTAGGGGCTTAGGGGTTAAGGACCATCCATATGAATTACCTACATGAGTCAGGAAGTCAAGTTGGGTGAGAGTGTGGTTTTAGGACTTGGAATGTGTGTGAGAGTGTAGTTTTAGGACTTGGAATGTGTGTGAGTCAACCGTCACCAGACCAGGCCATCCAGGGTATTCCTAAGGCCAAAAAGTCCTATAGGGAACTCATCCTTTAAACCTCCACATTTGATTTCAACCCTCCAGGTGATTAGGGGTCTACAATCAAACTTGTGGGGTTTACAGGGAGTTAAGAAGTAGTTTGAATTTCTAAATAGTGGGTTCTATTTCTATTCTTCTAAGATTAGTCAAAGAAAAAGCCTAAGGCTAGATCCTAAGTAATAAAAAGAGAAGCAAAATACCTCACCAAAATTGAGGTCAACAAATGGACCCCCAATAGGTGTGGTATGCTAACCAAGCACACCGTGCGTATTAGCATTGACCGAAGAGATCAACAAAACCAACACAGATATCCAAGTGACAAACTTAGGATGAAATAGAAGAATTTTCGTTGGGGAGTATCAGGTATATTTCCAAGACTGGAGATTCTTGAACTCTCATTGGGGAATGGAAAAGGAGGTGAACTCCAAATCACAAGATCTGGGGAATTCAATTTAGATTTCATTTTACTTTTAAATTTCAAGTTTCAATGTGTGAGTTTAGATTTCAATTTGTTCTGAGTTTCAATTTTGATTGAGGTTTAATTTAAAATCAATTTAAGGAAATTTTGAATTTGAAATTTGGATTTGAAATGAGAATTGAAACCTAGGTTCCAACCACGGGACCGCGAAAAGAACTGGAATTTAGGTACCAGCCTCGGAGTGAGAATCGGAGTTTAAGTATCGACGGAAAAAGGATGAGAATCATAATTTAGGTACTGATCTCGAGAGAGTGAGATTTGAAATTTAAGTATCAATCCTGAAAGAGAATCGAAATTTAGGTATCGATCTTGAAAGAGAGTCGGAATTTAGGTACCGACCTTGAAATGAGAACCGGAATTTAGGTACCAGTCTCGAAAGTTGTGAATCGAAATTTAGGTATCAATTCGAATGAGAGTCGGAATTTGGTACCGACCTCGAAGGAAGAGAACTGGAATTTGGTACCAGTCTCGAAATTTAAAATTGAAATTTGGTATCAATTCGAAAGAGAGTAGGAATTTGGTACCGACCTCGAAGGAAGAGAACTGGAATTTGGTACCAGTCTCAGAAATTTAGAATTGAAATTTGGTATCAATTCGAAAGAGAGTCGGAATTTGGTACCGACCTCGAAGGAAGAGAACTGGAATTTGGTACCAGTCTCGAAATTTAGAATTGAAATTTGGTATCAATTCGAAAGAGAGTCGGAATTTGGTACCGACCTCGAAGGAAGAGAACCGGAATTTGGTACCGATCTTGGAAATTTAGAATTGAAATTTGGTATCAATTCGAAAGAGAGTCGGAATTTGGTACCGATCTCGAAAGGAAGAGAACTGGAATTTGGTACCAGTCTCGAAAATTTAGAACTGAAATTTGGTATCAATTCTAAAGAGAGTCGAAATTTGGTACTGACCTCGAAGGAAGAGAACTGGAATTTGGTACCAGTCTCTGAAATTTAGAATTGAAATTTGGTATCAATTCGAAAGAGAGTCGAATTTGGTACCGACCTCGAAAGGAAGAGAACTGGAATTTGGTACCAGTCTCGGAAATTTAGAATTGAAATTTGGTATCAATTTGAAAGAGAGTAGGAATTTGGTACCGACCTCGAAGGAAGAGAACTGGAATTTGGTACCAGTCTTGGAAGTTTAGAATTGAAATTTGGTATCAATTCGAAAGAGAGTCGGAATTTGGTACCGACCTCGAAAGGAAGACAAGTGGAATTTGGTAGCAGTCTCAGAAATTTAGAATTGAAATTTGGTATCAATTCAAAAGAGAGTCGAAATTTGGTACCGACCTCAAAAGGAAGAGAACTGGAATTTGGTACCAGTCTCGGAAATTTATCTGTATGAAGAGGGACCCAGTCTTATGCCATCAGAACCAAATCGAACAAAGTTCGTGGCTCCGTGTCAACGAGAACTAGTCGATCCTCTAAAACACGGAGGAAAGAGAGCCGAAAGGAAGCTGGTAAGCGTACCAAGCTGAAAAGACTTGACTTAACGACAAGTCGAAGAGAATATTCATATTTCAAAAGAGTTTCCAACAGATTTCGATGGAGGAAAGAACTGAAAGGTTTGAATCAGAGGTTTGAGATCGAAATTTAATTTGATGTTTAGATTCGTTTTGTTTGTCCTTTAACGATCCCATTTTATTTTTTGTTGTTTATTTAGTGTTCATGTGAATTTAAAGTTCATTTTAATATTCAGATTTTTAGGAAAAGTTCTCATTTATTTTCTTTTCTTTTCTATTCTTCGTTCAAAGTTCATTTAACTCTAATGGTGTTTCCCAGTCAATTTGCACAAAAAGAGGTGAAGGCAAAATATGACGTAGTCATTTTCATTCCAACTTACTGAAAATACATCATACAACTTGATCTAATCATGATGACATTTTCCTCGGAATTTTAATGTCTCATACAATCCATGTAAATCCAAAACGGATTGTGTAAGATTCTTGTTGATCCATCCAAAAGCGTCTGTCAAAAATCCTTGTATGAATAGTAAGAAACATGGCCAATAACATCACCTTCCAAGCCACCCTTAGCAGGAATGTCGCATGGATGTGTATTGGAGGTGTGCTATTTCCCATGTAACTCACAGCTCGTAGAGTCGGAGACTCTCCAATTCTGGATCTGGCTGAAAGTGGTAAGGCATTTTTCTGTTATCCATTCTTCTAAAAGTAAATGAGATCCGCTCTACAGGCAATCCTGGAATGCAATGCTTCGCAATGTCTGCTCTGTTTCCTTTTAACACCAGGACGGAACCTACCGGTAGTGGTATCTCCACCGACCCTCGGAACTCACCGGGGCTCGCGATCCGGAGGTCGGATCCGAACATGATGTTGCACTCGGTTGACGAATGACATGCGTGCGAAGGGTCTAACAAAGTCATGATGGTACTATATGTGGAGGTATGCGGTCGTCTTCCTTGTAGATGTTAATAATGCAGTGTATTGGGTATGCGATCCGCGGCAATACCCTCCATGTTATCATCCTTTTTACCATTCTCTTAATAATTCTTGTCATCGGATCCACCTCACTGCAACGGAGTATCCCTGGTGGATTTCCTTTTCTGTCTATGGCAAAATTGTAGCAGCGTCCTCATTGGATTGTAACTCTTCCTTTTCCTGGCATCCATCTTCGGGGTTCTGAATAGGTCTTTTCTCTCAGGCGGCCAGCTCGGCCCATTTTCTGTAATTCGAGGATGCAGTCTACTATTTGTTGTTGCTCGTAATCTGAGAATACATCTGTATTGACCCGACCTGCAATAACGCAGTTATTTTTGTATCTAAAAGATGGCCAAAAACTTGACCCAATTTATAAATAGCGGCTAGTGTATAAAATCAAAATGTTGTAAAATTTTATAAAATATTTTACACACTAGGGGTACTACGCAAGTATACGTATCGTTTCAAGTAATATAGGGTTTTCTTTTATAACCCCGAGTATCGATCCCACGAGAGAAGCGAGGTAAGAAATCCTTTAGAGCTAATTCCGTCCTATTTCTATAAGGCATAAATTTGGAATGTCGATTAAAATGAGTTTTCTAATAACTAATCCTAAATTAAATTCTTAAATAAAAAGATAACTTATGGATAAATTGGTTTGGAGAAATTTGAGATATTAAAAATTACTTTTCTCTTGTAATTACATAGATAATGTGTAAGAAAGATATGCTTAGAATTAATGTAGTAGTGCCAAATAGAAGCGTTCATATTCTTTACCCTTTGGTCCAGGCATAAAGAACATTGGCTAATCTATAGATCGGTTCAGGATGTTTTATTAGTAGAATGGGTTAATCTAGGCTCACACTACTAGATGTCCAAGGGTGGTTATAGTCGGCCCTACCAGTGACCCGTTCCCTTTCTATAGATCAAATTATTAGAATTTAGTCTGTCACTCTAAAAACTAATCAATTCTGCGCTCAATAAACAATATCTCCCTATTTATTTGCACTTCACCTTGAATAACCAGCACAAGGCCTTCGACTACCCAAGGATTCATGTGATATTTACTAGTTAAGAATTCATCTCCTTCTAGGTCTCAGAATTCTTCGACAGGTTTTAATAATACAAGTGGTCAATTTGTAAAGTAAATGAAGATCCAGTATGAATATCATCACCATAATTTAATAAGAGAATATCTAAGAAAATCTTAATTCCTAAACATGCATCTATTTCATTACAAAATAAAAGTAAATGAAAATAATGGCATAAGAAGTAAAAGAATTGATAGAACTATATAATAAATTAAGTGTCAACAAGGAACTTATTTCATTAGTATTCTATTATATTTATGCAACTATCTGTCACCTAGAAGCATCTAATAGATAATTCTATCATAAAAATGATTTTCCTACGCATGCCACTACTTCATATTAAAAGAAAGAGTAAAGGAAATCACTTACGAAACATGGATAATTCACGACAAAAAACTTGGTTTAAAATAAAGAAAATCCAATATAAAGTGTTTACAACAATTACAAGAGAATGCAAAACACAATACTTAGCTTTTTCCTTCTGAAAGAAAAAAGAAGATCTCTCCACCAAAGTTTCCCACTGATCCATGCGACGCTCGTACATCCCTTATATAAATATCTCAAAATCCCTCACCAATCTCTCCATAAGATGTAAAAATCTACATCTTCATAACTCTAAATGACTAAAATGACTAAAGGGGAAGAAAGAGACTGTAGGGTGTGATTTTCTCTGAAGGAGTGGCCTCCTATTTATAAGCTTCAAGGGTTGCCTTGAGGTACCTCTTCAAAACATGTCCAAATTCAATGAATCTTCTAGAAAGTCTGTCTGGCGCCTAGGCGCCGAAATCTGGCGCCTAGGCGCCGGACACCGCGTCCAGTTCTTCACACCTCTTCACTTTGGCTCGCACCTCTTCGTGATTTAAACCGCTCTAATGTGTCTAGATTCATTATATCACATGTCCTATATATAAGAAATAACTTCCAGGCTTCTAGAAGGTCTAGAAACTACTTAACACCGTCAAAATAACTCCCAAAGTCGTCAAAATCCCGTCCAATAACCGTTTCTGGATGATTCTGGTGCCTAGGCCTTGATTCTGGCGCCTAGGCACCGTTTTCTCGCTATCACTGGCGCCTGGGCACCGGGTTTGGCGCCTGGGCGCCGGGTTTGGCGCCTGGGCGCCGGGTTTGGCGCCTAGGCGCCACCCTGTGCGCAGCTCCACTATTTTGCTCCGTTTGGCTCCGTTTTATCTCCGTTTCGCCCCATTTCAGTTGTGTTGCATTCCTAACATCTTCACCTACAAGATAGACATAAAAATAACCTTTCTCAAAAGTATAATTTCATTCAAAAACATGTGAGAAATATAAAATATATTAAGCAAAGAAAGACATATCAATATGTGCTGAATTAGAATTTGTTTTTCTTGCTCATTTTGGCTCAAAATTGCATAGTTTTTACTTCAATTTCTATAAAATCATATTTTTATACTTGAAGTTAAAAATATGAAAAATAATGCAAAATATCTTCCTTTATAGTGTAATATCATTAAAAATATGCATAAAGTGGGCATGAAATGAACACTAAAAATAGGTACTTTTTTTATGGATCATGTATGCAGCTCGAGGCCGTCTAAAATGTTGACCCTCTTGTCTCCAATTCTTTCAAAGTATTCAAAGGTTTTCTTCTCAACTAGTTGCATTTTCTCCAGCTCGTATTCCGGGATTATTCGAAGTCCTTGGTGTACGAGTACCATCTTGCGGGATGTATGGCTCAACACCAGCACGTTCTTCTGCATGTCTCGGCTCCTCGGGGATAGTCTCTGTAGGGACATCCTCCGGGGTTGCTTTCACAATGAGACTCTTCGGATCCAGTACGTCTGATCGGCGTCAAGGTACTGACTCTATTTCTACTTTTCTTGGTACTTCTTTTATCTGTTTTAACTTTCTTGGCGTTGACTTTCTTCTTTCTGATTTCTGACGAACCGGTCTCCTTGGAGCATTTGCACTAACGATATCCACTGTCTATTTATGTTGATCTTCTGCTAACTTTGTCAACATTTTGCGAATGCGGCGATTCTTATTTCTTCGCTGGGTAGCAGTGAGAGTAGCACTCCTTACCCCTTGAATTTCTGCGGGTGCGGTGCTGACAAGCCTACCCTCTGCTATGGCAACCACGGACTTAACTTTCTTATCTTCTCCGGTTGCATGAGCGGCGTTTGCTTTTCTTTTCTTGCTGCTGGATTGGTGGCTCGGGCCACCCAATTTCATCACCTGTCCGTCTGTGAAGTTCTTCTCGATCAAGCGGGATCCATTCATTTTCTTCGTATTGTAAGTCTGCTGGTGTGAAGTCCGAGTCGATCTCTATCACTCGCTCCATCCCTCACCCTCTTTTCATCGAAGTGCTAGACTCACGCCATTTCTAAAGTTTAGAACCAACGACTCGTTCGACATTTCCTCGCGAAAAAATAAGGAAAGGATCAGGGGCTGTACTAAGAACAAGAACAATAAGAAAAAACACTTAAAAATTCTTATTCACTTCTTTTAAATTTAAAGGAAGTAGGAAGAGATGAGAAAATATCCGGAATGAATGGATTTAGAAGGAAAGATTGACATTTTATTATTACAATTTCCCATGTTTTCTTTTTAACATTTTCATTGATGAGATTTTTTTTATCATCCATTTTATTTTATTTTGGGTTCGGACCCAGTCACAATGTGATTACTTCACCCGTGTTTCTAGGGATAAAATCCTACTTTAGAGGCCATCCATCGAAACATCAGGTTGCGTAATACTTCTTTAAATACCGTCCATTGATTGGAAGCATAGGTTGTTCTCCACGGCAATTCACCAGTTGGTAGGAACCTCCTAAGTAGACTGTCTCGACCACGAATGGCCCTTCCCATGTTGGTTCAAATTTACCACCTATCTTGCGATGTGCAAGAATAGGTCTTCTGAGAACCAAAACCAAGTCACTAACTTTGAATGTCCTGGGACGGACTAATTTATCATGGGCCTGGATCATCTTGGCTTGATACAGTTCCAAATTCTGCGCGCGGAAAGTCTTTTCCCTTCCAAGCTTTCCAATTCTTCCAGTCATAGTCTGGCATTTTTTCTGTAGTGATCTTTTCTGCAACTGCAATTCGGAGTGACGGAAGCTGAACTTCCAGGGGCAAGATGGCCTCGGACCCGTACACTAAAGCGTAAGGCGTGGACTGAGTAGGAGTTCTAAAAGTCATCCTGTAGGCCCATAAGGATTCTAACAACTTCTCGTGCCAATTTCTCTTGTTGTCATTCAAAGTTTTCTTTAAAATGTGAATGAAAGTTTTATTAAAAGCCTCGGCCAAGCTGTTTGCTCTTGGGTAGTAGATCGTTGAGTATCGCCAATCGATCCCATTTCTTCTGAAAAAATTGTTGATCTTTGTACTTTTGAATGCAGACCCATTATCTGAAATGATCCCGCGTGGTACCTCAAAACGGTAGACGACTTGGTTCTTGAAAAACTGTAGCACGTGGTATGCCTTCACTTCTCTGACTGGTATAGCTTCTGCCCATCTAGAAAAGTAGTATGTAGCTGCAAGAATAAAACGATGTCCTCTTGAAGAAGGCAGTTCTATCGGACCCACTATATCTGTGCCCCAACACTCAAATGGCCACGACGCGATTGTCGGATGTAGCACATTTGGAGGTTGGTGTAGAACCACTCCGTGCACTTGGCACTGGTGACAACTTTTGGCAACTTTCATACAGTCGGTCATCATTGAGGGCCAGTAGTACCCTAGTCTTTTAATCTTTATTTTCATTTTCGGACCCGACTGATGAGTGCCACAAAGTCCTGAATGTACTTCTTTAACGATTTCACGAGCCTCGGACCCGCTCAGGCATCTTAGCCACATCTGATCAAAAGACCTTCTGTATAATGTTTTGTTTCTTAATGCGTAAGACAGAGTTCTTTTCTTGATTTGATGGGCTAACGCCTTATCGTCGAAGCGGGTTTCTCGTCCGTAAGTAGTCATGTAATGGCTGCCGCCAATCTTCCGTATTTTCCGTCACTCGTCGCAATTGTTTCTTCCGCTTTTCTTTCGATTTATGTATTGTATCCATGTCGAGCTATGATAGGACCTGTCGTCCTTGAACTGACACTTCAACTGACTCATCCTGCAAGCAGGCAAATTCCTTTGGAAGGCGGGCTAACGCATCGGCGAGAACATTTTCTTTTCTGGGAATCTTGTAGATTGTGACGTTTGGAATTTGTTCCAACAATTTCATGGCGTCATCGAAAGTCATCGCTCGAGTCTTGGCTTTAAAATTTTGTACTCGTCCGTGACCCGTTGAATGATCAACTGAGAATCTCCGTAGATGTTGATGTCCGTTATTCCCATCCGAATGGTTAATTCCAGTCATGTTATGAGGGCTTCAAATTCTGCCTCGTTATTTGTACACGGTTCTGTTAAGTGGTAGGAGTATCTTAACATCCCCCGCTCCGGTGTTATAAAGATTAGTCCGATTCCTGCCTTACCAGGCACTATCGTTTGTGATTCTTTGTTCTTCTGTGCTGAGGACTCACCGTCGAAGTATAGTTCCCAACGTCAATCATCAGGGTCTTCTAGGCTCATTATCTACTCGTCAGGCAAATCATCGTCGAGAGGCGAATCCGCCGACAGAAGGGTGTCTTTGAGGAAGTCTGCTAGGACTTGTCCCTTTACGGCGCGAAGAGGAACGAAAGTTATGTCGAATTGCAATAGTATCATCGACCACCTGGCAAGTCTGCTAGAAAGCGTCGTTCGGGTCATCAAGTATTGCAACGGATTAACTCTCGAAATAAGGTTGACCTTATGAGAAAGCATGTAATGCCTGAGCTTTTGAGCGGCGAAGATCATGGCCAAACAATGCTTCTCAATCGGAGGATACTTTACTTCCGTTGTGATTAGACGACGGCTTAGGTAATAGAGAGCATTTTCTTTTCCGTCGTCATTGACCTGGGCTAGCAGGGCTCCGAGAGAATCGTCTAAAGCCGCGGTATAAAGTATCAACGGCCTACACGAGGCCGGGGCTGCTAAGACAGGAGGTGTCATTAAATATTGTTTAACGTCCTTGAAAGCCCGCTGGCATTTCTCATCGCAAACGATTTTGGCGTCTTTTTTAACCAATGCCAATAAGGGCTGACACCTACCTGACAAGTTCGAGATAAAGCGTCGAAGATATGCCAACTTCCCTTGAAAGGATCATAGTTGTTTCAAAGTTTTGGGAGGAGGCATTTCTAAAATAGCTTTAATCTTCTTCGGATCAATTTCAATTCCACGATGTCGAACAATGAATCCTAAGAATTTCTCAGAGGTGACGCTCGGATTCATCTTAAGGTTAAATTGTCTTAATCGCTCGAAAATAATTCTCAAATCATACAGGTGATCTTCCTTCAGCTTGCTTTTGATGACCACATCATCCACGTAGCACTTGACTTGGTTGTGAATGAGATAATCAAAGATCTTCGTCATTGCTCTTTGGTAAGTTGTTCCTGCGTTCTTCAATCCGAAAAGCATTACTGTGTAGCAGTATATTCCGATTGGCGTTCTGAATGTCGTGAGCTTTTCATCTTCTGGTGCCATCTTTATCTGGTTGTATCCTGATGATCCATCCATGAAAGAGAAGACTTCATGTGTTGAAGCGATGTCGATCAACAATTCTGGAATTGGTAGCGGGAATTCATCCTTTGGACATGCCTTATTTAAATCTCGTAAGTCTACGCAGATTCTGATCTGACCATTCTTCTTTCTGACTGGTACCACATTGGCTAACCAAGTTGGATATTGTTCTTCACAGACAAATTTAGCGTCTATTAGCTTCTTAACTTCGGCTATTACTTGTTGCTCAATTTCTAGACGCATTCTTCTAGGAGCTTGTCTGACTGGAACGGAAGTAGGATCCACTCCTAGCCTGTGAACTACGACTTCTAGAGCTAATCCTGGCATTTCTCGTAACTCCAAGCAAAACAATCCTTGAATACCATTAATAGCTTGATTATGTCTTCGGAGTCTTCTTTATTGAGTGAGGAGCTAACAAAGGTAGGCCTAAGCTCTTCGCTAGTACCTAAGTTAACTTCCGTTAACTCGTCTATTGTAGATTGATTTCTTCTTCGAATTCTGGTGGAGCGTCTCCGATTGGTAGATCTTCGAGGTCTTCTAAAGCTTCCAAGCAGTCTTTATTAGGTTCGCAAGTGACAACCAAGAAAAATCCCGTATCATCGGTCGATCCTACTGTACCGAATCCGAGACCATGTTTTGAATTGGGAGGCCAACCGGCATTATTCCATAATTTTTCAAAGTGTTGTGATCGGTCTTTTGTCCATCGTCGAGGTAAGACACCGCGTTGAATTAAATTTTGAACACAGGGAGAGTACCACTCAAAAGGTAGTTCCATTAATTCGGATGAAGTAACATCTTCAAGTGTACATCACTTTCGAGCTTTGGAAGAAGAAGAACCATGGTAGAACTTAATTGGCTTAGCACCACCATCATGCACTTCCTTGACCACCATACCCTCGATCTTATTAGAATGGATCGGGGTCAGGGTCATAGTATGTACATAATGGTTAATCTTTTCGTACATTGATTTATATTCTTCATTCTTTTCATCTTCGAGAGAAATCTTGAATTGTGGTTCCTTCTGACTTATTGTCGTCTGCTTCTTTCTCAATTTCTTCTTCTTCTTCGGAAGCTGTTCTCCCAATCGACATCGATGACCGGTTTCTTACGTCCAATTGTTCCAACGTTTCTTCCACGTCCTCGTCCTCGGCCTCGACCTCGGGTGTGAGTTGCGGAGAAATCCTCACCATCTCGCCGTAAGGGAGTGGTGAGTAACTGTTGGACTAGAACTTCAGGTTCTTCATCGTCTCAAATTTCTTTTGCTTCATTTGGTATGGTATTTCTGGAAAAGATTGTTTTCTTTGGAGGCACATAGTAGGCTACATCTTCATGAATTCCAATTTCGTGCACGGAGAACGGTTGCAAATCACCTTTGATGCACTGTTACCCTCCTTCGTAATACTTTATGCACTGGTGCAGAGACGACGGTACCATCCGGTTTTCATGGATCCATGGCCGACCCAGTAGAGCTTTGAACGATGTCTCAGAATCAATTATGTGGACTTTTGCAGTTGTCTTTGCTAAATCACCGGTCTTTATTAGTAGTGTTATCTATCCAAGAGCTCTTTCCCCTTTTTGATTGAAGCCTCTTAATAACATCTTGTCTGCTTCAAGCTCGCGAGCATCAATTTCCAAATATGCTAGCGTCCGAAGATTTATTATGTTGATTGATGCTCCCGGATCAACCAACACTCTGGAGAGCGTAAACTTTCCAATAGTGACTGAAATGTATAACAGTTGGTTGTGATCAGCTGTTCCCAGTAATATATCATTGTCCGTGAAGGTAACACCTCACTGTTCTTTTAACGAGCAAATCTTGTCGAAATAATCACAAGCCATTTGAGCTAAACAAATCTCTGGATCAAGTAAAGCCTTGATCAGAGCTTCCCTCATCTCCTTTGATGGGATCAGAGCGTCGTATAGGCTTAGTTTGGCTGGTAGCTTCCTAAGATGGGCTAGCACGTTGTAGTCCACTTTATTACCATGTTCCTCGGTTTCTTCCCGAATGGGCAGTTCCTCTGCTGGGGTTGACTCTTCCTGAGCAATCACCTGCTTTCCTTTATCCTTTGGACCCATTCTCGGGGGTAGAACTTTTCCGCTTCTTAGATTGACCTCTGTTATCTCTTCTAAATTTGCCTTTTTCTCCTCTTGAATCGGAACAACTGGCTCTTCTGAAGTTGCTTCGGTGTATGATGGTTCTAATTCTATCGTGATCAGAGCTCCTCGGAATTCACAAATGGACTCATTGCTTGTCGAGCTTTCGTAGCCTCCTTTGTGAACATCTTCTTCGTCGTATTCATCGAGGTTATGTATGGTTTGAGAATTGTTATTTGTATTGGAATCGAGATCCGGATTAAGCCGGTTGTCGCTAGTTACATAATCGTTAGAAACAGTCAAAACGTAGCCAACTCCATAACCTTTATCATTATAAGATCCCGCCGGGGCGAGTAGACAATCATACAGAGTCAGGAGTTCGAGGGATTTCTCCCCCGAATTGGAAACAACCATCCTAGGATAAGCAACCCCTATTTTACCCTTCGGAGTCTCGGTTTTCTTCTCTTCCGTGATCTTCTCTTCCTTCTGGGGCGGTTCTTCAATCGTAAGTGATAGTGCCGGCTCGACAGGTTTCAAACTCTGAGTTAAAGCGCGTACTGAAGCGGTCTGGATGTGATCCAAAATTTTCTTTGAAGACTTTGTCCAGACGGTACTCCATCCATCATCGGTCGCGTACGGGTCTATCGGAACAATGGGATCCGTTGAAATAACATTGACGGAACCTCCTTTCTGGGGTTCCTTCATGTATTCCTTTGGGATCGTTATGTTCCCTTTCCGGAGACTGTCATCAAGCCAACTCTTGAAAGTGATGCAATCCTCTATCTTGTGTCCGAGCATCTGGTGGTAAGGGCAATAGTTCGGATGATCTTTCTTATTGACTTCCTCCGGCCTCTTGGGCTCTGGTAGCTGAAAATCTGGTGTCTTCATTAAGCTGTGGAACATCTTCGTTATTGCTTCGGTTTTGAATGGATATTCTCTATTTAGAAGTTCTCTTAAGGTACGCGATGAACGATGTGGTTGTTCATAATGCCGAGGCGACTGATAGCTCGGATGAGGTTGCTGATAGCCCTGCTGAGGTTGCTGATAGCCCTGCTGAGGTTGCTGATAGATCTGTTGCGGTTGTTGGTATGTCCATTGCGGTGGTTGGTAACTAGGCTGTGGCCGCTCTGGCTGTATCTAAACCGGCTGCTTGCCCTTATCTACTATCGTGATGATTCCAGATTTCTTTTCAAATGTCTTCACAGTTTTCTGCTTATCGGTCTTGTCTACGAAACTTAACTACTTTGCCTCTTCTTGCAAGCTCCCGGCCTTGCTAAGCAACTTCTCGAAAGTCTTGATTGTAAATCCTTTATGGAGAAGTGCTATCGGGCCATGGATACTCTTGAGCAAGATGCCGACTGCGTGTTGTTCTTGAAGCTGTGGTTCGCACTTCATGCTTAAATTCCTCCATCGAAGTATGTAATCCACTAAAGTCTCGTTCGGCTTCTGTTGCTCCACCACTAGATCCCCGATAGTGATGTGGTGCTGAGCCCCGACAAACCGCTTAACGAAGAGATTCTCTAGTTCTGAAAAGGTCTTTACTGAACCGTTCGGCAATTCTGCGTACCACTCGAAGGCAATCTCTGACAAACTGCTGACGAACTAACGGAAGAGTAGAGTGTCCTCCCACTGGCATTGCAGCAACTAGCACGAAAACGTTCGACATGCTGTCGGGGGTTTCCCGTTCCATCAAAAGTCTTAAACAGAGGTGGTAAAAGCATTTCGGGTATTGGATTGCATCGAACTCTTCGGGGTAAGGTCTACCCGTCTGAATAGATGCTGCCCTCTTAGATTGTGCTAGGGCTTCTCGCACCTGCTGTTCTACCATGTTTTTAATGTCCTTTTCTGGAATCATGCTTTGTGCAGAATCCTTCTTTGGTTGTTCGTCTTCATTGATGGATGTGATCTCTTTTCTTCCATCTACAATATGGATAATTTCTGGGGGTGTCTCTTTCTGAGACTGAACCTGACTCTGGAGAGTGGCTAAAGCAGCAGCCATCTCTTCCATCCTCTTTGTCATCTGGGAAATTATGTCATCTCTTTCCCGAAGCTGTGCCCTCATCACTTCCGGTTCATCTCTTTCCGCAGCTGCCGGAGCACCTTGCGAAGCTGATGATGCTCGCGTCTCAACCATGTTGATTTCAGCATACTCGTCATTCATAAATTATGATGAATCAACTTCATCTTCTAGCTTTTCTTCTCTTTCTTTTGCTAACCGTCGGATGTTGGTCCTTAACTTGTCCATGGCATCTTCTAGTGGCCTTTTCCGCACGGTCTCGTAGTTGTCACGTGACGGTTGTTGAACTTCCTTTCCGGGAGTCCCCTTTATTGCAGTAGCACTTTCTTCTGATTCAAGTCTCCTGACGAGACTTTTCTTCTCAAGACATTATTTTGGTCTTAGCTCGCCAGTAGTTGGTCGCCATACCATCCTTCTTGCAGCCGGAAGCCTAGGACCGGATGGTCTGTCGGCTATATGCTGGAAGGTGGTATCCTCCCTAATTTGCAGACCCGATACAACAACGAGTGAAGTAGCTTTTATCTTCTTCTTTGGTTTCTCTGTGGCAACAACAGGCTCTATTTGCAGTCCAAGGCGGGATTTAGCTGGCACCTGTCCCATCCTTCTTAAGATTTCTGACACATGGCATCTTTCTTTCTTTGCCAATCTTTCTATCACGAGCTTGCGATCGAGCAAATGGCTTAGTCTTATCCCTTTTCCTTTTGTAATTGTTGTAGTACGCGGGTCGGGGTAATGCGGCGGCGATCCTTCGGACATCCTCTTCATCCGATGTGGCGAGAGAGGGTGAAACCTCGCTCCCTTCCAACAGAGGTGTATACTCGAGCGTGCTTTAGGTATCTCTTCCGGGAAAGCAATTTCGGCGGCTTTGGCCTTCTCGACTCGGGCTATCTTTCTGCTTCTATTCCTTCTTTGAGTTTGTTTTAGGGGTGCAACTCTCAAACTGGACCCAATTTCGAAAATAGACGGTATCGCAGCAAAATATGTACCCTCCACAGTGACAGGCTCATCACAGACTTGGATTTCCTTCCCCTTCAGTTCGGCAGAAGTAGGGGTAGGTGCAGAGATGACTAGACTGGTGGGGTAGAGACAACAGTCCTCTTACAAACAGTAGTACTTCTTTCAGCTAGAACCCTTTACAGAGAGGGAATTCCTTAATCGACTTCAAGTTGAACTCAATTACGGGTTTCTCAGTTTCTGACACTTTGTACATTAGTGTGAAGAGAGTGGCGTCAGCGAACTTGATATATGTGTTGCCGAATCCTTGTCTGAAATGGATGATTCCATTGTCGGGCAGCTCATCCCTGTAAACAGCGAAGTCCATTCCATTGGTGAAGGAGAAGATTAACTTTGGGCGGTCATTTTTACGTGGGCGATTCCGAATGTCAGTCCCGAATTATGCTTCTTTTCGTCGTAAAGTTTAGGACGAAAAAGAAAGAGTCCGAACACATTTTCGTTTATCTTGGTGTATTTGTGATTTTTAAAAGAGATTGTTTATTAGAAAGTTGTTTATTAGCGGGTTCGTTTGTTAGAAATAAAAACGATTAAGGAAAAAGGTTATAGAAAAGGTAAAGGGCCCGATTTAGAATTGGAAAGGAAGAGAAAGTCTTATGCAAGACTTCTCGACTCAAAGGACCGCTCCTATACTAATTCCTATTGGGAGTCCACCCCATCTCAAAAAAGAGGTAAAAGGATCTCGGAACCTCTCCGTTTAGGGGTGTCTCAATAGTGGCTCCTAAATCCGAGAGGAGTTGTAGTTCAAGACAGAAATGAACGGGGTATTTTAACGGAAGAATGGTAGTTTGCTCCACTAGGGACATGGATACACTACTGATTTATGAAAGCAAAACCATCTAATCAAAATGGAGAGAGGAACTAATCCCCAGCGGAGTCGCCAGAAGTTGTCGGCATATTTTTAGGTTGAGTGTTGTATTTTTAAAAGGGGTCGCCTACAGAAATTGTCGGCGAATTTTAGATTTCGAAATTAAATTTAAATATATATATATATATATATAATTTAGAAATTAGCATTTTATTTTGAAAAAAATTTTATGTTTGAAAATTTTAAGATATGAAAAAACAAACAGATCTCACATCCCAAATAGTTTATATAAACGAGCACCGCATCACAAACCGTGTATCTATCCCGAAGAATAGACACACTGCTTGACGATGGGGCTCGATTAAATAAACTAGAAGATTTGTGACATCCGTTTGGTTTGCGAACCAATTTTATAAGCCTACAAGTTCCCCTGCTTAATATAAAGGAATTAAGCAGGGTTTATATTACCTGGGTCCTTAAAGTTCCCTATAAGGGCAAGCCCCTATAGTTAATTACATCTTAAATGACAGGAATCATTTAAGAAAACTCTCGATAATGATCAGTAGTTTTGCTCTCAAGAATTTCAAAGTTTAAGGTTTTCAAAGGATTGGATTTTGGAAATTCAAAAGGGATTAGCTCAAGTTTGGGACAATTAATTTTAGGAGTCCAAAGGAAGAGAAGTAGGAGAAGGTGAGGATCCAAGAAGAATCTTGGCAACTCCCCAAACTATCCTATTGTTTGGCTTCAATTTGGGAGTTTATTTAATTTTGCAATCTTGCCAATTTTATTTATTTAGGTTTTATATTTGTATGACATAATCACACAAATAGCCTCGAAGATGTGAGGGTCTATGTCGTACAAAATGTCCACCTCGGAGCCTTAAGACCGGTTAGTGCTTAATTTTCATAACATGATTATACAAATGCCTAACAAAAAGTTGAGGAATTATGTTGCACTAAGCAAACTACCTCAAAGTCCTACGGTTTGGTTATTTAAAATTAAGAAATAGTTTAGCTGATGTAGACACAAGTTTTGCTGACGAAGATGGTCGTGCTGCCCACCGTGCTCCGAGCTCCTTGTTGTTGCAGAGGTTTAGTTTTAGAAGGTGAAAATCAGGGGATGAGAAAAGTGTCTTGGTTTAGAGAAAATCTTAAAATCCAAGTGTTTTTAATGTTTTAATTAAAACAAATCTTAAAGTTGATTATAACAACATCGGTTAAGATCCCACAGTTCCATCATTCCGGCATCGTTATTTTTATCGGATTCACTTAGTCCAGATGAATTTGCTAAACTCAACTAAATGAGTTCCACACTTTCATTTAGACCGTGGGAAATCCCTTTATCAACACGTAGGTTAGATCATCCGAGGTATTCCCGATCATTCAACAAGACGTTTTAATTTAGTTAAAGTTGTAGTTTTGTTGCTCTGTTTGTGATTAAATTTTGAGTTGTTTTATATTTTGGAATGTTGTGGCGGTGAATTTTATCTTGCAATGACTTTTAATTTAGTTTTGGTTTCAGTTCAGGGACTATCCTAAAGGTTTTTGTTTTCATGCAACAGTCTCGTTTACCATGCAAGAAAAGTAAAGCGCAATGCATGTAAGTAAATTGCAATAAAATAAAAGCGTACCTAGAGTGTCTTCCCGTCATCCCGAGCTGCACTTAAAACACATGTTAAGGCATTTAAATATTTCGACAAATACCAAGTTAAAGCTAAGGGAAGGGTTTTGGTTGTCTACCAAATTCCTAATCCTATTGCTAGTCATCTCCTATGACGTCTAGGTTGTTGGTTTGGTTTAAGGATGATTTTCTTCATCAAAGAACAATAAAATTCAATTGTTCTTCTAAAACATCCCGTCATATTGAGGAAGTGCTTAGGACGAGTCCTAAACATCTTTTCAATACTTCTGGGATTATTGTGAGTCCAAGTAAATTTAGTTGCACAGGTGAACTGATCATCCAGGAGTTTAGTTAAGCTTTGTCTCTTACTCAGTGAACCCGGGTATTTGATTACCTGATGAATGAAGTGACATCTCACTTAATACTCTATTTAAGAGTTATAATAATTAAAGCCTTTAAGGGCAAGTTGGGTTGTTGAGAATTTTAATCATTCTTAATTTAAAGTTTGAGTTAATGATTTAAAGTGATTTAATTTAATTATGAGGTTTTAATCGATAATTTTAAGTTTGGAATAGTGTTCAAATTATTTTAGATTTAATTTAAATCTTTACACTTTCAATTATCTTAGTATTTCATATCGATGTTTATGTTTTAAATTTACTTAGATAGAAAGAGGTGTTGAAATTATTGATATGTTTTGATTTAACTCTTAATGATTTCGTTTATGTTTGTTATTAAGTGATTTTAATTTAATTTAATTTAATTTAATTTGATTTTAATTTAATTTCATTTCATTTCATTTCATTTAATTTAATTTAATTTTAATTTTAATTTAATTTAATTTATTTTATTTTAATTTAATTTTAATTTAATTTAATTTAATTTAATTTTAATTTAATTTATATTTAATTTATATTTAGTTTTAATTTAATTTTAATTTAATTTAATTTTAGTTTCAATATTTTAAATTTAATTTAATTTAATTGTTAAGGTGTTAATTTAATTTAATTTAAACTTTAACTTGACTTAATGTAATTTAATTTAATTTAACTCCAAGATTTTAAATTTGATTTTAATTATTGGACCATTTAACAATTTAAGCATTAATTCATTTAAGGGTTATCTTCTTTTAATTTTTAATTTATTTAATTTGGATTATTATTTTAATTTTTAATTAAGAACTAAAATTATTGAAGTGACTTATTTATGAATTTTTAAATTAAAGAATAAATATCCTCTTAATAATATCCCTATTTTAATAATCCAAATTTTAAATATATTCTTTCCAAAATTTAAATTATTTAATTAATTAGAGTTTCATTTTGATATTTTCAAAGTGTTTAATGGGTTTCTACCCTTTTAATTTTCCTAAGTTTCAATCATCCAAGAGAAAGTTAAAATCAAATATTTTACCCTCTATTTTGATTAAACCTAAAGTTTTAAATAAGGGTTAAAATTTTTAATTACTTTTATGCCCTTTTAGGCTTATTTATTTCATAACTCACTAAATTGAGCTCAAATAAATTTGAAATTTTTATGTCACCTCACTCATATGCCAATTAAGACATTAGAGGAGAAAATGTGATTTTTTCTGACTTTAATTTATTTATATAATTATTTTTAGTAGAAAATAGGGGTTTTCAAAGAAAATTCAACAACATGACCAAGATAAAGTTTCTGTCCTTAAGAAAATTATAGGATGTTTCTAATAACCAGAGAACCACTTGGACCAATTTTTTGTGATTTTTTTAATTATATTTTATTTATTATAATTATTTTGAGTTTTAGAGTATTAATTAATTTTAAAATTAAATAAAAATTGAAAAATGGATTTTATATTTTCCTTAAATTTCTTTGACCTCAAGGAGTCCAGAGAAACAAATTTTATAATTTTCTAATTTTTCTTTGATTTATTAGAATTATTTTTGTGAAAAAGGTTGAAAAATCATTTTTTAATATTAAAAATTACATTAAGCCTTTAAAATCCAATATCTTATCCTAGGGACTTAGGAAAAATTTTTGGTTTGTTCCTAAGTGATTAGGAGTCAAAATGTAACATTTTTATGATTTTTAATATTTTTGTGATTTTTATTATTTTTTAATTATTAAAATATTAAATATTGTGAAAAATCAACCTTTTTAGAAAATTCCAATTTTAATTTTCCTGAACTTCACTGATATCAGAGAAGCTCCAAAACTATTTTTGTGAATTTTTGAAAACTATTTTTGGAGTTATGAATTTTTAAAGTTCAATTTTGCTTATGAGGCGTAATCAATCCATTTGGTGGGGTTAATCAAGTCCAATTGATTTCAAAATTTTATGTAAGGTTCCTCTGACCCTAAAGAGCAATGGAGAATTGTTTTTAAATCAATTTGGTGTGTGGTTAACCCTAATTAATTCAAATTCAATTTTGGGAATTTAGGCAAATTAAGGTTATTATGAACTAATTAACTCAAAATATATTATTCATAGAGTCCCCTGGTCCTAAGAAACACCACCAAATTTTCTTAGAATTTATTTTACAACATGCTAATTATTGGAATTAAAGTACCTAAAAAAGTGACATGAACTTGAAAAATCAATAACTTTTCACGAGTTGGCCTCGACTTTGAAAAATTGAGGGAATGTTTCCAAGATCGAGGGCTTAAAAGCCACATGGTCTCATGCCACAGTGAATTGTCTATGCAAATGGAGAATCAAAACATTGGAAACAGTAAATAAATTATTAAAAAAAATACTCATCCAATTAACTTGATCTCTTTTCCACATTATTCTCCTCTGTTCATTGAGCAAGAGGGTATTTTTATTTTATTTTCGTGATTTTTCTATGCAAAGATATGAATTTTTGAAGTTCTAGTATTTAAATAAATCCAAAAAAATCCTAATTTTCTATTTATCCGACTCGGCGCCGCATCATCCTCGTCCGAATCAAAAGCCCACGCGTCGCTCCGTGATTAGGCGCAGCCATCTGAGTCAGCGCTACGGGGGCCCGCCATTCACGTACCATCGCGCTGTCCAGCTTGATCTCGACCGTCCGCTCGATACACGCGCGATCCAATGGCTCCTGGTTATCGTCTCCAACTGGTGTGCACCCGTGACCGTCCACACAAAAACCTTAAGATCTTACTCGATTCTCCATGGATTTTTGCGTTCTTATACTCTATCGATTCGTCTTGAAGAGACAAACACATCTATACGGTTAAGGTGCATTGAAATCAACTCGAACTAAATGGAGAATCTCCGGGAGCTCGGGAGGAAGAGTGAGTTCATACCTTTGCTCGGAGAAGTGAAGCTTCGATCCGAGGGTTGTGTCACCTTCGATTGAGTCCAAGCAAGCTCCGGATGAAGTCTCTTGCTGCAGGGAAATGCCTAGGTACAAAAGTGACCAAGGTCGATCACAAAGCTTGGAGGTCCGGAAGCGATAGGCTGGCACGGTGAGGGGGCTTTTGTCTGGGGAACTTCTCCTCTTGGTTTTGTGAAGATGTAGAGTCAATCAATTTGAAGATTGGCTCACCTGTGGTGAAGTGTCCCGGTTTTGGGCTTGAATTTTAACTCCAAAATTGGACTCGCGAGAGAGGGCTTTAGAGGCTGGATTTCGAGTGGGGATCAAGTTCTCTATGTACGGAGAGGGATGCGGAGTGATTTTGGCGAGTTTTGGTAAGGTTTGGTTTAACACCTTTTTTGGCCGAGAGGAGGTGGTGCTTAAATAGATGTGGGCTGGAGGGCTCACCGGGGGTTTGATGGCTTGGATCAACTACTCGGTGCAAGGGAAGAACAGATCATGGTGTTCGGTGAGGCCGGGACAACTCGGCGAGGAGAAATTCGAAAATCTGGCTAACATGGGTGCTCTCGGCTCGGTGGTTTTCGGTGGGCTGTGGTGGTGGCCAGGCCAGGGTCAAGTCACTGTTGTCATCATGAGGGTCAGGGGTTGGCAATGGTGCAAGTAATGGAGATTGGCCATGTGTAGAAAGCTTCATTCAAAATGGAATGGGGAAGGGGCTCTTTTCGACTCAATTTGGTCATCCTATGGGTTGGGGTTGGGTTCACCTTTCCAAGCTCTGATTTGGGCCGAGGGAGGTCAGGTGAGTCAGCTAGATTAGTGGGGAGAAGTCACTATCCAAGCATGTTTAAGTTTAAACATAGTTTAGGGGAAGCATGAAAAGGTTTAATCACCTTTAAGAGAATCCTTAAAGAGGCTCCTCCTCTTGCCATTTATGGGATGGTCACATGTCAAACTTCTCATGGCTTTACATGGGGCTTAAGGATGGCTTCATGGCTTCATTTGGGCTTGGGGATGGCTTAGTCAATTTCATTGGAATGGATTTTAGGAATTTTGGCATTTTGATGGGAATTTGGATAAAGCCTAATTTGGAATGATTTAATCATAGGTTTCAAACTTTAGGGAATGATTTTATCAAGTGGATGATGAGAAGGAATTGTCATGTGGGCTTTGGATGAATTTTTGGGCTTTTGGGTTTGGTGGAAGTGGGCTTTTTAAAAGGCTTAAATGGGTGGGCCTTTATATTTCAAAATGGACTTTTGGATGAAGAATTTTGTGAAAGACCATGCCAAATAAATGTTGGGTTTAGTTTAGGGATGTTTCATGAATGGTTTGGAATCAATTTGGTGTGATTTGGAGCAGAATTGGGTTGAATTTGGGCTTTTTTGGTAAAGGGGCCAAGGTGAGCCAAATTGGGCTAACTTGGGCTAAGGTTGGGCTAAGGTTGAATTTGGTGTAAAATTAATGTTGAAAAATGTTTATGGGAGTGTAACAAAGAGCTTTCAACTTTAGTTGGGCTCTAATTTTGGGATTTAGGCCCATTTGGGTTAGGTTTGGGCTTAGGTCAATTTAAGGGATTTTGGTTTTGGGTTAGATTTGGGTGGAGTTTAGGTTCAAATTTTGGGCAAATCAAGTTAGTGTTTTGTTTATGGGGATGTTAGGAAGGCTTTAGAAAAGATTTGGGGCCAATTGGAGTTGAATTGGGCTATGTTTGGGTCATGGGCCAAAATTAGGCCTTAAGCCCCAAATCAGAATTGGGCCCAAATGTCAATCAAATTGGACTTGGATTTGGTCTAAATTGATATTGGAGATATTGAATTGAAGTTTAGAATTGAATTGGACCAAAATTGAGGTCAATTGGGGTGGTTTGGTTTGACATTGGGTTTACTTGGGTTAAAAAATGGGTCAAATTGGGGGTTTTAGCAAAATTGGCCCATGGTGTAGTTGAACAAAATGAAATTGAGAATATTTAGGATTTCTGGAATTTTCTGCGAATTATTGGATTTTTGGGATAAAAGGGTATTTTGGTAATTTTAGGGGGGTTTAGGGGTATTTTTGGAAATTTTGGTATTTTTGGCCAAAGATGGTCAATTTGAGTGGTGGGAAGTGTTTAGGATTAATTTTGAGGGATCTTGGGTATTTTAGGTAATTTTGCAAATTTTGGGTCATTTCAAGGGTATTTGGTAGGTTTGGTGGGTCCGGGGCTCCGGGGGTCAAAAACTGAAATTTTGAAAAAAAAGGAAGATTGATCAAGTGTGAGTGAAATGGAATCACTTTGGTTGAGCCATGAAGCCATATTAAGCCCATATGAGCCATGAGAGGACTCATTTGAGTCATTCACTATGTTGTTCCTAACCCTCTTAGCCAGGGGCTTAGGGGTTAAGGACCATCCATATGAATTACCTACATGAGTCAGGAAGTCAAGTTGGGTGAGAGTGTGGTTTTAGGACTTGGAATGTGTGTGAGAGTGTAGTGTATGTGCAAGTCAACCGTCACCAGACCAGGCCATCCAGGGTATTCCTAAGGTCAAAAAGCCCTATAGGGAACTCATCCTTTAAACCTCCATATTTGATTTCAACCCTCCAGGTGATTAGGGGTCTACAATCAGGCTTGTGGGGTTTGCAGGGAGTTAAGAAGTAGTTTGAATTTCTAAATGGTGGGTTCCATTTCTAGTCCTCTAAGATTAGTCAAAGAAAAAGCCTAAGGTTTAATCCTAAGTACTAAAAATAGAAGCAAAAGACCTCACCAACATTGAGGTCAACAACATGTTCTTCAGGTCTTTTAGTTTCCTTTGTTTCTCTCACAACATCTTTCTCTTTTTGAACCACATCCTCTACATCTCTTCCAATTTTTATTTGGACAGCTTCTATTTATTCATTAGTGTTCTCTTTAGGATTGATCTCAATGTTGCTAGGAAGTGTTCCTTGGGGTCTATTACTAAGCGAATTAGCAATTTGTCCCAGTTGATTCTCTATGTTTCTAATCGTAGCATTTTGACTTTGCAACTGGTTTCCCATTTGCAATACCACTTCTTCCATAAACATCTTCTTATCCTCAAATTGTTGATCATTGTTTGATTCCAGTGGATATGAATATCTATAGTTTGTGTTCCCCTGATTTTTCCAACTTCCATTATGATTTGCATGATTATTTTCTCATTTTAGGTTTCCACCATTAGTAGTATGATTCCAATTAAATTTAGGATGGTTCTCCCAATTTGGGCTGTAAAAGTTAGAGTACGGGTTGTTTATGGTATTTAAAGTCTCATATGATAATTTAGAATCAATTATAGGCCCTAATGAATTTTCCTCACTTACATGAGTAAATTGAGATTGGTTCATTCCAAATTGGTCTAACTTCCTTGATATTGCGGCAACCTGAGATGCAAGAATTGTAATCGTATCTGTATCATAAATACTAGCTACATTATTATGATTTACCCTTGTAGAGGGCCATTGAAATTCATTTGTAGCCATTTTTTCAATTAATGCATACGCTTCATCAAATGATTTTGACATTAATGATCCACCAGCGGCAGCATCAATTATAGACCTAAGGGAACCTACTAACCCATTATAAAAAGTTTGAATGATTAACCAATCGGGCAGAGCATGGTGTGGACACTTTCTTAGGAATTCCTTAAATCATTCCCAGGCTTCGTATATTGATTCTCCTTCATATTGACAAAATGAGATAATATCGTTTCTAAGTTGAGTACTCCTTGAAGGTGGAAAATACTTAGCTAAGAATTTCTGAGTTAACTCCTCCCAATTTTTAATAGAGCCAGGTGCTAATGAGTATAACCACATTTTAGCCTTATCTCTTAGTGAGAAAGGAAAAAGCCTTAGTCTAACAGCATCATCTGACATGCTATTATAACGAAATGTAGCACAAAGTTCTACAAAATTTTATAAGTGTAAATAGGGATCCTCCGAAGGAGTTCCCCCAAGCCGATTGTTACGCACCGGTTGGATAATCTCGAGATTTATTTCAAACGAGTCAGCTTCTACAACAGGGTTTTGTATACTAGAGTGAATTTCATCTGTCGTAGGATTTATGTAATCCCTCAATGATTTATGATGAATTTACAAATTATTATCTTGAAAGTTTTCCATTTCCATTTCTAGTTTTTTTAGTCCTTTCTGTATTTTTTTTTCTTTTTTTCAAACTCAGGATCATAAGGCACAAGTCCTGCAGATCCTTTGTTTCGCATACGTAACACAACAAACAATACATTAACAATTAAACAAATAACATATGAAATACATTTAACATAACAAAACCTTTTCAAGAACACCTTATTTCTCACACAAACTGTTTTTTTTTACAACACTTTTTCATGAAAAAACACATTTCACACAAAAATAGTTTTTACGATACTACAGTTTTCCAAGTCTAAGCCTAATTACTTCAACTAAAATTCTTTTAAAGTTCTTACCGAAGCTTCCCCGACAACTGTGCCAAAAATTTGACCCGACCCGCAATTACGCAGTAAATTAACTTCCAAAAGATTGCCAAAAACTTGACCCGATTTATAAATAGCGGCTAGTGTGAAAATTCTTAAATGATATAAAAATTAGAAAATATTTTACACACTAGGGGTACTACACAAGTATACGTATCGTTTCAAGTAATATAGAGTTTTCTTTAAAAACCCCAGTATTGATCCTACAAGGAAGTGAAGTAAGAAGTCTTTAATCAAATTCTAGTCTACTATTAATAGTTCTTAGTTTGGAATGTCAATTAAAATTGTGTTTTATCCAGCAACTATTCATAAATGCAAGTGTTAAATGTAAAGATAGTAACTATATCGAAATGCAAATAACAATTCTAAATATAACCTTTTTTGGATGAATTGGTTTGGAGAATTTTGAGATACTAAAAACTGCTATTCTTATGTAATGAAATAGATAATGTATAGGATTGAGATGCATTAAATATTGTATGTGCCAAATATGAGCAATCTTATTCTTTACCCTTTGGTCCAGGCATAAAAAACATTGAGTAATCCTATGCTTGGTTACTAAATCCGTGGCTAGGTTGGGAGGATACCGGCTCTCACTTCGGAGCTCTCACGTTCCCCTTGCCTGAGGGCTAACATCTCTGCTTCAGCACCCAAACGATAGGACCAAATTGAGGATTTTAACATGTCACTCTAAAATCTTCAATTCTACGCCCAAATAATTATATTTCCCTATTTATTTGCATTCAATCTCCATGAACTTCACCATCCATGGAATTTGAATGTGGTTTCACTTTGTTGAGAATTACACCGCCCTTTCGGGTCGATGCAATTACAACGAATTTTAACACTACAATGGGCCCTTATTACAATGTAAATGAAGTGCAAGTAAAAACCATCACATTTATAATTAAAACATCTTTTATCATGCATCACAAAATCCTAAACATCATTTCTACTCATTACAAAGGAAAAGTAAAATGAAAAGAATGGCATAATCTTCTCATACCACTATTTCCAAAGAAGAAGAATGAGTAAGAGAGATATGTCACAAAGCATGAAGAAAACACAACGGAAATTTCATTAAACCAAAGCAAATCCACTAGGTAATTGTTTACAAAATTATAAGATAATGAAGAACAATACTTAGCTTTTTTCCTTTGAAAGAAAGACGAAGATCTCTCCCATAAAGTCTCCCGGCGATCCATGCAATGCTAGCGAAATCCCTTACAAATTCTCTCAAAATCTCCTCTCCAATCTCTCCAAAATGGTAGAAATCTACATTTCTACTCTTATTCTAAGAATCCTCAACAATCCTCCAAGTTTTTTTCGGCTTTTCTCCTCTAAAATTCCTCATTTTTCTAACTTATATTCGCCATTTTAAAGAGTATGGACGAAGTTTGAAGAGTTTTCATAAGCACCCCTTCGAAAAACCGTCCAAATACGTTGAATTTAGGCCAAAAACAGTCAAAAGTCGATCCAGAACCTTTCGGGAGCCGTCGACGAGTTTGAGCTCGCTGTCGGTGAGCTTTTTGGGTACTTTTCGGTGTATTCTGGAAAATCTCGCTGTCGGCAAGATCGAGGTCGCCGTCGGCGAGATGACTGCTGCGCAGCTCCACCGTTTTGCTCCGTTTGGCTCCGTTTTAGCTCTGATTCGCCCCATTTCAGTTTTGTTGTGTTCGTAACAGATAGCCTTACAAAATAAGTGTAAAAACAACCTTTTTTTAAAGTGTAATCTAATTCAAAAATATGCAAGAAGTGCAAAAGAGATAAAGCATCAAAAGACTTATCGAAAGGTGTCAGGGTATAATTTCATTTCTTGCTCGTTTTTGCTCCAAATTATACCGTTTTTGTTTCCTTTTGCTCTAATCACCATTTCTTGTACCTAAACCCAAGAAACATACAAAATAGCTTCCTTTAAAGTGTAATATCATCAAAAATGAGTGAAATGATATAGCAAAATGCGTATATATTTTAGGGGTTTCAATTAGTTAGACCTAAATAGGGTCTAGGATTAATTAAACATAATTTAGGTAATGTTTAATTGAATTAATTAGACCTAATTAGAGTTGGGTCTGATTATAGTTTGATTTGTATTAAACCTAATGTTATTAAAGAGTAATAGAATTAATTAGGTCTAATGAGGGGTTAGACCTCATTAGGGTTTGTTTTGTCTTAAACAAAATTTCATTAAGGTTTAAGGTAATTAATCTTAATTATGATTTTTAAAGGTTTAAGTTATATTTAAACCTAACCTAATTAAGACTTATGGATTTGTCTTAAGTTTAATGTGGTTTAAACTTATGTATTAATACTTAATTAGTCCTGAATATCCCTTTTATGAGAGATAGATATTTTAGGGTTCAATTTATATTTTCTAATTTTACAAATTTTGCCCTAAAAATTAAAATGTCATTTTAAATTTTTCAGAGGTTAGGAAATTTCATTTTTAAAGTTCAAATTCATCACCCTAAAACTATTAACCATCTTCAAATTTTACGTTTCAACTTACTAATTTTTATAATTATTTTGGAAAAAAAATCAAAAAGTAAGGTCGAAATTGGATATCTCATGTAAAATATTTTTCCTAATCATAGAAAAATCACAGAATGTTCCTAAGGATGAAATAATCAATCTGTGAAAATTTCAAACTTTTTAGACTTATAATTAATCTTTAATAATTAAATTACTTTAGAGAGTAATTAATTTATTATAAATTAAATATAATTCATTAATTCCAAATTTTGTTTTTATAATTTTATCCTTGTTCTCCTAAATTCAGGGATATTTTTATTATATTTTTGTGATTTTTATTTGGCAAGATATGAATTTTTAAAGATTTTATATATTTTCTGGATTTAATTTAAATCCTAATTAAAGGATTATCCACGTAAGTGCCAGTACAATCCTCAAATGCGTCGAATGTATACGCGATGCTATTTGGTTGTGCAGGGATTACACGTGGGCAGCCACAAGGCCCGCAGTTTCATCTATTTCGTATGGATGAAGCTGCGATCTGAAGAGATCACGAACGTCCACTTTTAGTACATAAAAATGGATGGCATTCCGTCGTCTTCCCCAACTTTCTATATCCAGCGCACCGCATGTTTCAATTCTTCATGGATTTAAATGAAATTTATTTCTAAACCTTTATCGAAGCAAGGAGATCACATCCATACGGTTATGTGGATGTTTTGAAGTGATCTTCTTCACAATGTCTCAAACCCGAGCGAGAATTAGGTTAAAGTGGCCATACCTTGACTTGATGAAGTTAAGCTTCAATCAAGCTTGACAGATACGATCGTTGGGTCCTTGTGAAGCTTCCCTGATGTCAATTTGCATTGAAATTGGTTCTGGGTATGAATTCACTAAAATGGGTTCACGACTTAAGCTTGAAGTGGGTTAGAGCTCATGGGAAGATCCAATTTCAATTGGAACTTCTTCGTACACCTCAGTGATGGTTTAAGAGTGATCATTTTGGAGTATTGAGAGGTTTTGTGTCAATCCGCAAATATGTCTAGTTTTTAGGGCATAAAACTGGGAGAGCTCGGTGGATATCAGAGGCTGGGACTATGGGGAATCAATTGCTTAGGACATAGAGAAAATTTTTTGTCTTGAGTGCTTCAGAGCTTAGGCAATTTATTTTGATCTCTTTTTCCCTTAGGGACTCTCGAGTTAGGTCATAATTATAGCCATGGAGAGCCATGGCTGAGCTTAGGTTTAATTGGGGAGAAGGTAACAACTTCATAATGGCTAAGGATAAGTTTCCTAGCTGAAGCTAACCCTGGGTGAGTTTCCCCAAGTAATTTTCATGATTAGGACACATTAAAATGGAGATTGAATCATGGTTTTGGCTCTCTCCCATAGGGTAGTTCATAGGGTGAATAAAACTTTGAGATTGAGTTGGCTAACTTTCTTAATTTAAGCATCCAAGTCATGTTTTGTATTGAGGGAAGGTTTACACATATGCCTCTCTTTTCTCATTCCCATAGTTTGTCATCATGAGCTTAATCTTAGTGATCTTGGATTGTCATGGTTTGTTCTTCCCTTATTGGATGATTCATGAGGTCGATAAGGCTCTTGGATTGACCTTCCCCACTTAAACATGCAAATCATTCAATAGACTTGAGAGGGAATGACACATAAGCTTTTCATTCTCTCTTTTCATGGCTTGGTTATGATAAACTTAACCATGGTGAGGAGATTGATTTGAATGAGCCTTTGCCCTATTGGATGGAGGTGGTGGTGAGAGATGATATCACCTTGTCCTCCCTCTATGTCTCATGAAGGAATGAAAAATCCTTCCCTCCCTTCATGATGGTCTCATAATGACATTGGACTTGGTCAGCAATGGTGGATCATAGGTTTTAGATGTGTTATTTAGGTCATGGACGATGTTTTAATGGGCTGTGTTTGACCCTTTAGCTATTTTCATGAATTGAATTTAAGGTTTTAAATTTAAAATATCATTTTAGGGTTACCATGGATTTGTCTTGCCACAACTTAAATTCAAGGCCTAATGATTTTTAATTTCACTCTCTTTAATAAATAAATAATCAAATAATTAAGAAAATAAAATAATTTGATGAAAATGCCATATTTTGACAAAAAATAGTAAGTTTGACCGAGGTTGACCATGGTTGACCATGATGATCAATTTGGGTCCAAGGTTGACCAAGGTAACTTACTTGGCCTTCTCATGACTAGGTTAGTGACTGGGTTTGGTGGTATGGCTTGGTTTGATCAAATAGTTGGGTTTGATCAATTTTAGTGAATGGTCATGTTTGGTCATTTTAATGTCTTAAGTTAATCAAAGGACCAATTTGGTGTCTAGGTTGACCAAATGGTCTATCGGGTAATTGTTGGGTCCAAAGTTGGCCGTTTTGACGAAAGTATGATCATTTAGGTCAAAGGTTGACCAGGTGGTCATTGTTGTGGTCCTTGAGTCCAAAACTTTCCATTTTAACCAAAGTTTAACTAGTTAGGTTAAGTGTTGACCTGGTGGTCAATGTGGTGGTCATTAGGTCGAAAAGTGACTGTTTTAGCCAAAGTTTGACCAGTTAGGTCAAGGTTTGACCTGATGGTCAATGTGGTGGTTATTGGGTTCAAAATTGACCATTTTGACCAAGTTTGACCAGTTAGGTCAAGGGTTGGCTTGATAGTCAATGTGGTGGTCATTGGGTCAAAAATTGACTATTTTGACTAACGTTTGACCAGTTAGGTCAAGAGTTGACGTGGTGGTCAATATGGTGGTTGTTGGGTGATCCGCCTTAAAATTACATAGAATTTTATATCAAATTTTTATTAAATTTTTAAGGATATTAGGATTTAATGAAAGGTATTTCTTATGTTTTGTTTGTAGGAATAACAAAATGAGTTTATGATGAAAAAGAATTAAAAAGGAGCAAAAATGGGTCAAAAAGAGAAAAGAAGCTGATAATGGCGCCTAGGCGCCTAGGCACCAGACACAGCAGAATAATTCTAGAGATTTCTTGACGGTTATTGGGTGGTTATTGACGCTTTCAAACCAATCTAGAAGCCCCTGGACATTTTACCACTTGTTATAAACCAAATGCAATGAAAATAGACACGAGAGAGCAGTCATTAAACGAAGAGGTGTGACCTAAATGTGAAGGGGTGTGTCCATTCGCGCAGTGACCTTGGCGCTTAGGCACCACCGTTAAATTCTAGAACATTCAATGAATGTGGATGAGTTTTGAAGAGGTTCCTTAAGCAACCCTTGGTCATTTGTGGAGATCTATAAATAGAGGACCATTTCTACAGCAAGGTGTGTGTGTGGAGTGTACAAAGTGTATTAGAGTGAGTGAGTAGTGAATTAATTAAGAGTGTTAAGTGTCTTCTTATTTATTTTAGTGAGTGTTTTGTGTGAATTGAAGAGTCAAAGTCCTGTTAGAGTCTGTAGAGTCAGAGAAACTTCAAAGGATTGCTTGGATTACATTTCAGATAAGTATTTATATCATGTTTCTTAAGTTTAGTGCTTTGGATTTAAGTTTTATGAATATGATTTGTGGCGTAATTTCTATGCTTTCTGAGTAGTCATCTTTTCTTTCTCCCTACGAATATGGAATGAATTAATAACAGATTTAATCAGATTTTAGAACTTAATTTATTTTCTAAAAAATTGTGATGATATTATACCTAATCTTAATTTACTTTACAAATTGGCCTCTTGTATTGTTAAAAACTGTGGAGAATTCTTAAGATCTGACGGGCTAAACAATTCTTAACTTGTATATATTACATTTCTCTTAAAGGGGAGGTGCAAATAAATAGGGAGATAATCTTTAATGGTCATAGAATTGATTATATTTTTAGTGTGACAGGCTAAATTCAATCAATTTGGTTTTACAAAAGAGGTGGCGGGTCACTAGTAGGCCAGATCATAAGCAACCATTCGAGGGAGAACCTAGTAGTGAGAGTCTAGAAATTTGTCCCTTTCTACTAATAATACATCCTAATCCAATCTTTAAAAATTAGCTAATGTTCTTTTTGACCTGAACCAAAGGGTAAAGGATATACATGCTCCTATTTGTCACAAAACCACATTTTCAAATTCTCAACTAATTTGATCTGCTTATTAATCATAAAATATTTCATATAGAGAAAGAATCTTTGTTTATTGTTATATCACTAGCTAATTTTCATATTCTGCATATTTTAATTAGTTTTAAAATAAAAATTTTTAATATTAGTTTTCTTTCTTTTAATTAAATTAATCCTCGTGGGATAGATATCTGGGGTTTTAAAAAGAAAACTCTATATTACTTGAAACGATACATATACTTGCGTAGTACCCCTAGTGTATGATTTATATTTTATTATAAAATCTTTAATATTTACTTATCGTACATTAGCCGCTTAATCATATTTAGGTTCAAGTTTGGCCTTAATTTTATAAACTAATTTACTCACGTTATTGCGGCGGATCAAGTTTTTGGCACCGTTGCCAGGGATTACAACTAATTATAAGAAAGCAAATTAATATAATAATAATATAAAAAACAAACAAAACAAAAAAATATTTATTTAAATAAATTAAAAATCTTTCTTATATTTTTATGCGAAGTTCAGAAACTAAAGGATTAATACCTTACAATTATGATTAGAGCGTACTATAAAAAAAATTAGAAAGGAGAATAGATTTCATAATTTGCAAGAAATGGCTAATATACCTCAAAATAATATTAATCAAAATATTGAAAATGAAAATCAAAATCAGCAAAGACCTTTAAGAGAATATGTTAACTCTATAGCTGATGAAATTCATTTAAACATTCAATTACCTGTTGTAGCTGCAAATTCCTTTGAATTAAAACCTGCAGTTATACAAATGGTTCAAAATAATCAATTTGGAGGGTCTCCCACTGAAGATCCTAATTTACACCTGGCTAATTTTCTAGAACTTTGTGTTACCTTGAAATGTGATTGTATTTCTGATGATGCTATTAGACTTAGGCTTTTTCCTTTTTCTTTTAGGGATAAGGCTAAGATTTGGTTAATTCATTAGCAACAGGATCTATTAAAACTTGGGGAGAAATGGCTCAAAAATTTTTAGCTAAATATTTTCCACCATCGAAAACTGCAAAACTTAGAAATGATATAACTTCATTTACTCAACTTGATGGAGAAACTATTTATGAAGCTTGGGAACGATTTAAAGAACTTCTTAGGAAATGCCCACATCACTCTTTACTAGACTGGTTAATTATACAAACATTTTTTAATGGTTTAATAGATTCTCTTAAATTTATTATTGATGCTGCTGCTGGTGGTTCTTTAATGTCTAAATCATTTAATGAAGCTTATTCTTTAATTGAAGAAATGACAACTAATAATTTCCAATGGCCTTCTGATAGGATTAATCCTAAAAGAGTGGCTAGTATTCAAGAAAATGAAGCATTTTCAATTTTAGTTTCTCAAGTGGCTTCTATATCAAAGAAATTGGATAATTTGTCTCTTTTATAACACTTAAATGATAATTCAGGAAATACTGAAGAAAATCAAATTTTAGAAACATTGCAAGCTATTGCTAGCAAAACTAATAACCTATATTCTAATTATAATAATCTAGGTTGGAAGAATCACCCTAATTTTAATTGGAATAATGCAAATTCTCAATGGGGTAACAACCAACCTATCACAACTGGAAATTGGTATAATCAAAATAATTGTAATTATCGACCTTCTTATCCTCCTGGCTTTAATAATCAACAATTTAAAGAAAAGAAGTTGTCGTAGAAGAATTAATTTTATAAATGGAAGTTAATTGCAAAGTCAAAATGTTGCAATAAGAAATATTGAAAACCAAATGGGGCAAATTGCAAATGTTATAAATAATAGACCACAAGGAACACTACCTAGCACTGTTGAAGTAAATCCAAGAGAAAATGGAAAAGATCCTGAGCAAATTAAAGCTCTGTTACTTAGAAGTGGAAAAGAACTAAAGGATGGAAAAGATAGTAAGATTCAGAAAGAAACTGAGGTGGTAAAAATTGATAAACCTAAAGAACAACTACCTGAAACAAAAAAACAACTACCATCTCAAGATGAATATGAAAAATTGCCACCTCCATTTCCACAACGACTTAAGCAGCAAAAATTGGATCAACAATCTTCTAAATTTTTTGAGGTATTCAAAAAGCTTACTATTAATATTCCATTTGTTGAAGCTTTGGAAAGAATGCCTAAGTATGCAAAATTTATGAAAGATATTCTTAATAAGAAAAAAAAATTTGAAGCTTTTGAAACTGTAGCAGTAAGTGAAGAATGCAGTGCAATTATTCAGAGAAAAATTCCATAAAAACTAAAAGATCCTGGAAGTTTTACAATACCTTGTGCTATAGGAGATAAATTTCAAGGAAAAGCCTTATGTGATTTAGGAGCGAGTATTAATCTCATACCTTCATCCATCTATAAGAGATTGGATCTAGGAGAAATTTCTCATACAACTGTAACCTTGCAATTAGCAGACCGATCTATTACTCACCCTAGAGGAGTAATAGAAGATGTTTTGGTTAAGGTGGATAATTTTATTTTCCCTGTTGACTTATAATTCTGGATATGGAAGAAGATAAAGAGATTCCTATGTTGGCATATTTTTTAGGTTTTAAGTTTAATATATATATATATATATATATATATATATATATATATATATATATATATATAATTTGAAAAGTAGCATTTGATTTTGAAAATAATTTTATGTTTGAAAATTTTAAGATATGAAATAAAACCGATCTCACATCTTAAATAGTTTATATAAACGAGCACCGCACCACAAATCGTGTATCTATCCCGAAGAATAGACACACCGCTTGATAATGGGGCTCGATTAAATAAACTAGAAGATTTGTGACATCCGTTTGGTCTGCGAGCCAATTTTATAAGCTGACAAGTTCCCCTGCTTAATATAAAGGAATTAAACCGGGTTTATATTACCTGAGTTCTTAAAGTTCCTTATAAGGGCAAGCCTTTATAGTTAATTACATCTTAAATGACGGGAATCACCTAAGAAAACTCTCGATAATGATCAGTGGTTTTGCTCTCAAAAATTTCAAAGTTTAAGGTTTTCAAAGGATTGAATTTTGGAATTTCAAGAGCGATTAGCTCAAATTTGGAACAACTAATTTTAGGAGTCCAAAGGAAGAGAAGTAGGAGAAGCTGAGGATCCAAGAAGAATCTTGGCAACTTCCCAAACTATCCTATTGTTTGGCTTCAATTTAAGAGTATGTTTAATGTTTCAATCCTACCAATTTTAATTAATTAGGACTTATATTCGTATGACACAATCATACAAATAGCCTCGGAGATGTGAGGGTTTATGTCGTACCAAACAACTACCTTAGAGTCCTAAGATCGGTTAGGGCTTAATTTACATAACATGATTATGCAAATGCCTAACGAAGAGTTGAGGATTTATGTTGCACTAAGCAAACTACCTCAAAATCCTATGGCTTGGTTATTTAAACTAAGAAAGGTTTTGTTGATGTAGATGCCAGTTTTGCTGACAAAGATGGTCGTGCTGCCCTTTATGCTCCAAGCTCCTTGTTGTTGCAGAAGTTTAGTTTTAGAAGGCGACAATCAGGAGATGAGAGAAGTGTTTTGGTTTAGAAGAGTCTTAAGGTTCAAATGTCTTAATGTTTTAATTAAAACAAATCTTAAAGTTAGTTAAACAGAACCGATTAAGATCCCACGGTTCCGTCATCCCGGCACCGTTATTTTCATCGGATTCACTTAGTCCAAATGAATTTGCTAAACTCAACTGAATGAGTTCCACACTTTCATTTAGACCGTGGAAAATCTCGTTAGCAACACGTGGGTTACATCATCCGAGGGATTCCCGATCATCCAACGAGATGTTTTAATTTTAGTTGTAATTGCAATTTTATTGTTGTTGGTGATTAAATTTTGAGTTGTTTAAACATGCTGGGTTCGATCATTTTCATGCATTTGTAAATACAGGAAAGTAAGACATTTAATAAATTGGAGAATGTAAATTGCAATAAACTTAAATGCGTACCTGGTGGGCACTCCCGTTATTTTCACCTGCACTTAAAACACATGTTAAGGCATTTATATATTTGCAACAAGTATCTAGGTAAAGCTAAGGGAAGGTTCTGGTTATCTACCAAAATCCTAATTCTATTGCTAATCAATTCCTATGACGTCTAGGTTCTTGTGTTTTGTTAAGGATGATTTTCTTTATCAAAGAACAACGAAGTCTCACTGTTCTTTTAAAACATCCCATCAAGTTAGAAAAGTGCTCGGAACTGAATTTTGAACATCTTCCTAAATACTTTGAGGATTATTTTGAGTTAGGTTAGTTTCATTGTAGTGATGAATCACTCATCCAAGTTACTCTTGCTCAGTGAATTAGGATGTTTGATTATCCTTGTGAGTAAAGTGACAGTTTCATTTGATGTTTCATTTAAGAGTTATAATAATGAAAGCCTTTAGGGGCAAGTTGGTTCATTAAAGAATTTAACCATTCTTAATTGAAGTTTGTGTTAATGGTTTAAAGTGATTTAATTTAGTTATAAGGCTTTAGTTGGTCTTTTTAAATGTTTTAAATTGTTTTAAGATTGAAAAAGTGTTCAAATCATTTAATTCAATTAAGTTTTATTATTTCAGATGGTCTTGACATTTTAAATTAATTTTAAATATTTCAATTATGGATTGTTTCGAGTTAAAATTAATGTTTCAAATTTATTTTAATTTAAGTTTTAAACAATTTCAGATTAGTTTTGATATTTTAAGTTACCTTTAATTTGATTTTCTTACTTCAAATTGGTTTTAATGTTTTAAGTTTTAGTTTAATTATGAAATTTTTAGATTATCTTACTTTCATTAGTTTCAATTATCATTTTATAGCTTAATTAATTAATAAGAACTTAATGATATTTAATTAAATCATTGATTAGGTATTCAATTTCAAAGTATTAGAATCTTCTCATATCAAAATCCCTTAACCTTAATGGTCTATTTCTTAATTATCTTCCAAAGTTTAATGATTAGATTCAGAAAGGCTTCTTCTTTTAAATATTCAAGGTGATTAATGGGTTTCTACCCCTTACCTACTTTAGTTTCAATCAACCAAATGGAAAACCAAGATCAAATATTTTATCCTTCCCTTTGGTTAAGCCTAAAAATTAATCAAGATAAAAGTCTTTTAATTACCTTAATGCCCTCTTAAATTTGTTCATCTCATAACTCATCAAATTAAGCTCAAATGAACATGAAATTTTCTATGTCACCTTACTCACATAAAATAAAATTTGGAAGGATTTCACCCAAATAAAGTATGACGTTGTTCATTTTGTCCGCCTTGGAGTAATTTCACAATCCTTCAACGTCTTGACCACGATTGGATGTACCTCGCAAAAGGCGCACAGAGAAATTCGTATGAGAATTTGGGAACAAAATAGAGTGCTAAGTATAGGTAAATGCTATAATAAATAAATAAATAAAATGATTATGCGTGGATGTGATAATTGGAAGATTTACCTGCAATCAACTTAATTCTTTTTTATCAATATATCTTACACTTAAGCTTTCATATTTACATATACAGTACTAAAATTCTCAATATCATATCAAAATATCATGGTTCTTTTTCAATTTTTAAACGAAAGACATTTTTCTTTGTATAAGTTGAAAATGCTAAAGTACTGTGTTTGTAAATGTAAAAATTCAGTTTTGAGATATGTGAGCACATAAGAATTGTGTGCAATGTATGTAAATTACCCTAAATTTAAAATAGTGATATATATATTTTAGATGATATGAGTGCTATAGGTGATACAAATATAAAAGGTTAAGTTTAAATGTTAGAAACATAAATACATAAGAATTGGGTATAGCCACATGCAAATATTAAAATTTAAGTGATGTGTATAAAATACATAAGAATTGTACGTCGTGAAATTTCTAACCTAAAATATGTTTATAACCTCATGCAATTAAATACGTTTATTAATCATCAGACGATCAAATTATTTGAAACTATGTGTATTAATTTAATGTAGAAAATAAAGAGCTTGAATTTTATATTTAAACTCCATGACCTCAAAATTATTAGGTATTTGAATATATATAGTTATTTTATATTTACATATTTAACATCCAAACTTTCATATTCAGCGATACAAAACATATCAAAAATACTATATATTTTTTTATATCTTTATAACATATAAAATATTAAGTACATAATCATGTGCTGTGGAGGATTTACATGCATACCCACCAATTCTAATGTGCTCATTTATCTAGCACCTAAACTTCAATTTGTATTTATTTGTGAGAAAGAGTATTTTTTATTTTAAAAATTTGAACAGGAATAATTTTTTTATATGATATGAAATATATGTGGTGTAAATGTAAATCGCAAAAGTTTAGGTGTTAAATATGCAAAATGCATAAACAATCAGCGGTATACATGTAAAGTTTCTAATCATAATATATTCACATATCCTACATCCAAGCTTCAATTTATACATATCTGCCACCACGCTCGTGTATATCATGTAATAAGAATAAAATCAGTAAACCACAAAAATATTAATCCTGGAAACAATAATTAATTTCAATAAACTATAAGATTTCAACTCATGAAATAAGGATCAACTTCAATGGACTACAAAGATTCCAACTCATATGTAGCAAGAACCAAACCAACAAACTACCGAATCCCCAAAAAGTCCTCAATCAAACAACTTCGAGGCTATAGTTAATAACCACAAAGATAAGGCATCCAACAACAAGGTTTTCATGCATTCAAAGATAACTGAATGGTAGAGAAATCAGCTTTTAAAGCAGAGACAAAGAGATGAGGCATCGTGCCGTGATAACGTTTTGATTCGTACCAAGTGGAGAGCTCGTAGCAACTTTGGTAGCCTGATAAAGTAATTAGGATCTCAGCCTCTTCATTTCTTGCAATTTCTATTGTTGCTATTGGAAGTCCACCTTAGATTTGAGACGGTCCGGATTAGCCCCTCTCTCATTTGACTCCTTTTCTCCTCTTCCGTTTTAAGCTTCGAGATGCGTTGTTGATGTAGCGGCGTGCCCAAATTTACCTCGCAAAATAACACAAAAAAGATTGGTATGAGAATTTCATTCAATGAAAGGTCGAACAAATAAGTATACAAATGTGTATTAAAAAGTATGCATAAAGTCAAATGTAATGAAGATCTACGTCATTTAATTCCAATGCCTTTGCACATATAACACTTGGGCTTCACTCATTCACCTAACACTCAATTCTTATGTATGTACACATCTAGTATCCACATTTCATGTTTAAAACATCCCAATCCAATGAAGGATCAAAAGCACATGATTGACCAAAAGTAGAAAGAAAACAAGTATTTACTATAACATATTTAAGTCTTCCAAACATTGAATCGTTGACCTCAAGCTAACAATTACCTCTTTATAAACATATTTGTTTCTTTGTGAAATCAATAGAACGTTTAAGCCACATGATGATGTACAACTTTCAATAATTAAAGAAACAAATAAAATGTATATCATTTCATCCAGACTCGAAAATCGCATTCTTCAAGATCATAAAAAGAAAGATATCTGTAAGTTTTAAACCTCTAGCTAACTTAAGCAAAAGAGATTCAAATTAATCACAATAAAGTATCAATCCCAATGTGCACATTAATTCTGAAGCTTTCTCCTCCATATGATAAGTTCATATAGCTTAAATCGATTAGGGAATTCAAGAAAAGTATTAAGAACATTCATCATTTCGAAAAGGATTCACTTAGATCTATTTGCACAAGGGTTTTGTATTTGTCCATATCATGAATTTCCCTCATCATTTGAGGCCCACAATCTTGTTTTAATTTTATTCATGAAGGCCAAATCTATGTCTCAAATAAAGTTATAATAACGACTTTCCCTACATAAAACTCATAAATATGAAAGCATAAATGAAATTCGGTATGGGTAGAATTATACCTTCACGAAGAGTGGTCCGACTTAGCTATCATGCTAGCTAGCCTTCTCTTCACATAGCCTTGTGAGGAGTAGCTATCATCGAGGCGAACCCAGATTTACCTTTTACATGTGATGAATACTATTTCGCTAGCAATCGTTGGAGTTTAATAAGGCTCAAATGCAAGAGAGTTTGTTGGTGTCCCGTCCGCGCTTCGGCGTACCTCGCAAGGAACACAAAGAAATCGACAGGAGAATATTATAAGACTACATAAATTTATATGCAAGGACGCATTTCAATAAACATGCAAATGACCGAGTGTATTAATTATGCATATCACCCAATTACAATGCACTTGCACATCTAACAATTAAGTTCCATTTATGCTCATAACACCCAATTCTTATGTATGGAAATCTTCCTAAAACTTAATCCTCCTATACATCAAAGATTCTTCTTCCCTTATTCATTTTTGAATCAATTCATTCCTTCTGCTGCGATGAATTAGCATCATAAAATCTCTTTGAAAAAGCAGGATGGCATTTAATCCATAAACATCATCCTCCTTGAATAACGAAGTAAGGAATAATGATGGATCAGTGAACCAAGGGTTTGTAATTGAACTCCAATCATAGACTAACGAAAGAAACTCATCACAAGCCAAATAGTAGGTCAGGTGTCATGTAGGTAAAATTAAAGTTAAGGTGTTAGATATGTAAATGTGAATGTTTGGGTGTTATGTATGTAAAATAATTCAAATTGAGTGTTGCATATGCAAATATGCTGAATTGTATGCACCAACAGACTCTAAATGCTTTGAAAAGAATTGGTACTTCTTAGTATTGAATAAATCCACTATGGGACTAAAAGTAAGAGGCCTCAGGCAGAATTCATAAAAAAGCTGAAAAACCAATTTCAAGCAGTAGAGTTTATTTCGGGTTTCAAAAGCTTCTCCGAATTATCAAGAATAACCTTCAAACAACTGAAGTGATATTTTAGCTGTAATAGAGTTTTTTTTATTTCTTTTTATTTTTTTTATTTTTACAGGACCATTTACATCAAACTTGAGAAGCAAAATATGTAAGATTTGGAGCAGGCTTTCTAAATTTACCAATTAGAAGCTGCATTATAAGAACACCAGGGTCATCTTGTATAACTGTTTCAGAGATCAGATTAGGTGCAAACAAGCATGGGAAATGAGCAAACAAGCAAGAATACCCGCAAGAATACCCAACAAATAAGCAAGGAAATCTTACAACACGGAAAGAATATCGAGAAACCAATAATAAGATTAAGTAAATCAACCAGAATATCAAGCAAACCACAAGGATATCAACCAAGCCAAAATACCGCGAGAACCAGCAACAAGGCCAAACAATCCAGTAAGAAAAGAAAATAAATTGAACAACCAAGCAAGAATGATGAGCATCCAAGTAGAAAACTGAACGATCAAGCCAAAATGCCGAGAAATCGAGATAACGCTAACTTGTCGAGGACAATTCGAAGTAAAGATTAGAAAACAAACACAAACAGTTGACCTTGAGTTCTCGAGGCCAAAAGCCTTTCCCGATTTTGAGAGAAGGAGAAGATTCAGGAGAGGGAGTGGTGGCCGAATCGGAGAGGAAAGTGTCGCCTGCTGTAGGGGTGAGGAAAGGGGAATGCGGCTCAAGGCTCCCCACCAAAGAGGGTTCTCGAAAGGTGACGGAGGAGTATAGTGTTGTCGGTTGTGAGGAGTCGAGAGTGAAGCAGGTAGAGGCGAGGGTTTCGGCTGTGTGGGGAGAACTTTCGGTCGAATGAGAGTGTTTTTGGCTGTGTGGAGTGTTAGGGTTAGGTTTGCGTGGGTTTATATAGGGCAGAAATTCTTTTTTTTTTAATTATACGCATCGATTTTCGTGTAATTTGCTCTTGCACGGAGCATTAGCAAAATGGGTATCCTTCCCAGCTAAAATCGATGTTCCGGATGCAACGGCGTGGTCCATTTCGTCATCCGAGGTCATTCGGACAAACCTCGTCGACGGTCACGTCAAAAACGGGTCGAATGGAGATATTGATAAAAATTGGATTAAATTGTCAAAATTGGCTTATGGTGTAGTTGAACAAAATGAAATTTGGAATATTTGGGATTTTCTGGAATTTTCTAGGAATTTTTGGATTTTTGGGTTAAAAATGGTATTTTGGGTATTTGGAGGTTATTTGGAGGATATTGGGATATTTTGGTGGGTTTAAGAGGTGAGAATGTTTCAAAATATTTATTAGGATTTTTGGGAATTTTGGGTAAATTTTGGGAAATTTTGGAGAGTTTTAGGGTTGTAGGGGCAATTTGGGCAATTTGGGGTAGTTTGGTGGGTTTAGGGTTTAGAATGTGTGTTAGAGTGTGGTGTGTGCAATCTTAACCTCTCCAAGACCAGGCCACTCAGGGTACTCCTAAGGCCAAAGAGTCCTATAGGAACTCATCCTTTAAACCTCCACATATTGGTCTTAACCCTCCAAGTGGCCTGGGGGTTTACAATCAAACATGTGGAGTTTGAAGGGAGTCAAGAAGTGTTTAGAATTTCTAAGTGGTGGGTCCCATTTCTAGTTCTCTAGGATAGTCGAAGGGAAAACCTATGGCTAGATCCTAAGTACTAAGGAGAGAGATCAGACCTCACCAAAAATGAGGTCAACAAATGGACCCCCAATAGGTGTGGTGTGCTAACCAAGCACACCGCGCGTATTAGCGTTGACCGAAGAGATCAACAAAGCCAACATAGACGTCTAAGTGACACACTTAGAACAAGCGTAGAAAATTTTCGCTAGGGAGTACCAGGTAAATCTCCAAGACTGAAGATTCCAGAACTCTCGCTGGGGAAAATGGAGGTGAATTTCGAATCACAAGATTTCAAGAGATTAGATTTTATATTCATTTCATTTTCATTTCAAGTTTTAATTTTGAGTTTAAATTTTGATTTGATCGGAGTTTTGATTTAAATTTGATTTGATATTGATTTCAAGATGAATTTTGCAGAGATTTTGGATTTAAAATGAGAATTGAAAATTAGATTCCAACCTCAGGATTGCAAAGAGAGCTAGAATTTATGTACTATCCTCGATGAGAAGATCAGAATTTAGGTATTGATTGAAAAGGATGAGAATCATAATTTAGGTATTGATTAAAAAGGATGAGAATCATAATTTAGGTACTGATCTCAGAAAGAGAGTCAGAATTTGGTACCGACCTCGAAAGGAGAGAACTGGAATTTGGTACCAGTCTCGAAAGAAAGAATTGAAATTTGGTATCAATCTCAGAAAGAGAGTCGGAATTTGGTACCGACCTCAAAAGGAGAGAACTAGAATTTGGTACCAGTCTCAAAAGAGAGAATTGAAATTTGGTATCAATCTCAGAAAGAGAGTCTGAATTTGGTACCGAACTCGAAAGGAAAGAACTGGAATTTGGTACCAGTTCAAAAGAGAGAATTGAAATTTGGTATCAATCTCAGAAAGAGAATCGGAATTTGGTACCGACCTCGAAAGGAGAGAACTGGAATTTGGTACCAGTCTTGAAAAAAAGAATTGAAATTTGGTATCAATCTCGGAAAGAGAGTCGGAATTTGGTACCGACCTCGAAAGGAGAGAACTGGAATTTGGTACCAGTCTCGAAAGAGAGAATTAAAATTTGGTATCAATCTCGGAAAGAGAGTCGGAATTTGGTACCGACCTCAAAAGAAGAGAACTGGAATTTGGTACCAGTCTCGAAAGAGAGAATTGAAATTTGGTATCAATCTCAGAAAGAGAGTTGGAATTTGGTACCAGGCTCGAAAGGATGTGAATTGGAATTTAGGTACCAATCCCAAATGTTTGTATTTGACTTGGTTTTGAAGATTTTGTGGAAATTTCAGTTTAGTGGAAGATTAGAATGAGACGTGAAAGTGTTCACATCCCAAGAGATTTGATTAAAGTTTGATTGTTTGGCGAAGGATACGAATCCATTCCATCATAACCAAATCGAGAATTTCATGGTTCTGTGTCAGTAGACTCAATCAACCTTCTCAAAAGAGGGAAGAAATCGCGGATAGTCGAAAGGATTTTAGGACGACGAAAAAGTTTAGAAGTTTGTAATTAAGGTTTGAGTCTTCCGTGGGGAAGATTCAACTCGAAAGAGGGTTCAAAAGAGTTTCAAATGGATTTCAATTTGAAGAATAATCGAAGGATTCAGATCGAAGGATTCAGATTGAAGGATTCAGATCGGAATTCAATTCGATACTTAGATTCATCTCGTTTGTTTTGGTGATTCAATTTCATTTTTGTTCGATTAGAGTTCATGTTAATTTGGAATTCGTTTTGACGTTCTGATTTTTAAGAGTTTTTGTTCATCTTCTTTTTCATTTTCTTTTCTCTTTATTTTCTCTTCTCTTCTTTTCTTTTCTTTTTTTTTCTTTTCTTGATTTTATTTTGTTTTTTTTTTCAAATTTTGTTTCATTTTAATTTGTATACACATTTTTATTTTGTTTAATTTTGGTGAATTCATTATTCTTTTTTTTGTTATTCATTTATTTGTTATTTCATTTATTGGGAAATTTATTGTTGTTTATTCGTTGTGAAATTTTATTGTATTATTTTATGTTTTATGACTTTTCTTTTGTTGTTTATTTTTTTTTAGGATTTGGACCCAGTTAAAAGCAAGTGCAACATCTGTGCTTCTTAGAACAAGACTGTCTTTGAAACATAACGATGCACAGTACTTCTTGAGGTATCGTCCACTGACTAAAGCTACGTTTAGAAAGTAACCCACTCTTCAAGGTACTATCGAAATTATTTTTCTTTTTCAAGTACCTACAAAGAGGTGTTATTTCTACAGACACCATAGCTAGAAATGTTGTAACTTTATAGCTCTGTCGCAACTATCGTCGTTTCTTTGACACTGATTTGTAAGGATTGTACAAGTTTTCTTTAAGAAGTCGCTCTGACGCTGTTCGAATTAATGTTTGAGTTGTATTTACTGGGTACTTAACGATATGACTTCAGGGTTGAATTTCCATCAATTGCTAATAATAAGACCCTTTCTACTTCAATTCCTTCTTTATGGGCCTAAGCAGATTCAAAATTTATGCTAATGTGATAGAAATATTTTTCATTGTCCAAAGATATTTCTGAGTCAATTAATGATCGACCAAAAGACATAAAATCACTTAACTCTTTTCAAAGCATAATATCAAAGGAAACTTCTTAAGGTAGCCTTTCAAGTTTTTTCAATCGGAGGAGGATTAAGACACCAATTTTTTATTATATGTTTGCCTCAAGCTTCTTCTCAGGGAGCCTTCTTATTTCTTTTTCTTTTTCTTCTTTTTTTTATTGAGCTTTTCACTCTTTTTTTTTTCATTGAGGATTACTATATTTGGTGGAGCACATGTTAAATATTTTGAATGTCTAGATTGTGATACCAATTTTTGATTTGTGCTCACCTCAAGCTTCTCCTCAGTTGAATCTTTACATTTTTTTTCTCCTTTTTTTTTGCTCCTTTTATTTTCTGAGAATTACTGTATCTGGTAAGAAATATTTTTGTTAAAGATTTTGAATGTCGAAACTCCCCTAATTAATAAATCTGAAATGGTTTCTTAACATGAATCATGTGATATTATAACTCATCCAAAAGTCTGGACCCAGTCACATGGCAGAAAATTAAAAGACTCTTGATATCCTGAGTCGATTACTCATATTTCAAGCACACTGCTTTATTTCAAAATTTATTTAGGACCCAGTCCGAATTCCTTAAATTGAAGGACCCAGGCATTAGGGCACTAATTTCATTCTCCCTTGAAGTCATGATCATGTCAAAACAACAGATGTTTTGCCTTGGATTACTCCATTCTTGATTGTCTTTCTGTAGAATTTTGAGCATCCTTGAGCGTATTATCAATATTTTTTTATTTTTGTTGCGGTGAGAGGGTTGGGACCCATGAACTATTATCCAGTCGATGTCTCTTTTAACTGTTTTGTGGTGGGGGGTCGGGACCCACTACTCATTGTCGAGTTGTTTTGACTGTTTTGTGGTGGGAGGGTCGGGACCCACTACCCATTATCCTTCTCTTATCCTTTTATTTCTCAATCCATGGCATTTAAACTTGTTGGCAGCTTTGTCGCGGTACAGTCCTTCGGTGGATGTGTAGATCGTCTTTTGAAGAACATTCAGAAGTCAATGACGTCCTTTGCCTTGTAATTTCAGCGGTAATACTCAAGTTAACGCACTTGTCTTGTAAACTGGGCATCCTTAAAAATCTATTCATGTGAATTTTTTTTTGCAAAATTCTGCATTTTGTTTTATTATTGTGTATTCGATGGGTTTTGAGAATTTTATTTTGATTTGAAATTTTAACAGAGTTTTATTTTATTTAGAGTTTATTAGAAGATTGTTAGAGTGGAATTTCAGTTTGACATGTTTACAACAGGTCAAAGCCAAAGAGGAATGAAGAATCGGACCTAGTCCGAGATTCTGAGGAGATTGAATTCGCATTGAACTCGCTTCGACAGACCACTCCTACTCTAACACACCTATTGGGGGTCCACCCCATTTTTAGGAGGCGGAAGGATTTCAGAACCTCTCTGTTTAGGGTTGTCTAAACAGTGGCTCCAGAATCTAAAAAGAGTTGAATATACCCGTTCAAGACAGAAATGAACGTGGTATGCCAACGGAAAGAATGGTAGTTTGGTCCACAAGGGGCATGGACTCACTACCGATTTATGAAAGCAAAAACATCTGATCAAAATGGAGAGAGAAACTAGTCCCCATCGGAGTCGCCAGAAATTGTCGGTATATTTTTTAGATTTTAAGTTTAATTTATATATATATTTTTTTTTTTTTGAAAAGTAGCATTTGATTTTGAAAATTATTTTAAGTTTGAAAATTTTAAGATATGAAATCAAACCGATCTCACATCTCAAATAGTTTATATAAACGAGCACCGCACCACAAACCGTGTATCTATCCCGAAGAATAGACACACCGCTTGATGATGGGGCTCGATTAAATAAACGAGAAGATTTGTGACATCCGTTTGGTCTGCGAGCCAATTTTATAAGCCGACAAGTTCCCCTGCTTAATATAAAGGAATTAAACAGGGTTTATATTACTCAGGTTCTTAAAGTTCCCTATAAGGGCAAGCCCATATAGTTAATTACATCTTAAATGACGAGAATCACTTAAGAAAACTCTCGATAATGATCAGTGGTTTTGCTCTCAAGAATTTCAAAGTTTAAGGTTTTCAAAGGATTGAATTTTGGAATTTCAAGAGGGATTAGCTCAAATTTGGAACAATTAATTTTAGGAGTCCAAAGGAAGAGAAGTAGGAGAAGCTGAGGATCCAAGAAGAATCTTGGTAACTTCCCAAACTATCTTATTTTTTGGCTTCAATTTAAGAGTATGTTTAATGTTTCAATCCTGCCAATTTTAATTAAATAGGACTTATATTCGTATGACAAAATCATACAAATAGCCTCGAAGATGTGAGGGTTTATGTCGTACCAAACGACTACCTCGGAGTCCTAAGATCGGTTAGGGCTTAATTTACATAACATGATTATGCAAATGCCTAACGAAGAGTTAAGGATTTTTGTTGCACTAAGCAAACTACCTCGAAATCCTATGACTTTGTTATTTAAACTAAGAAAGGTTTTGTTGATGTAGATTCCAGTTTTGCTGGCGAAGATGGTCGTGCTGCCCTCTATGCTCCAAGCTCCTTGCTGTTGTAGAGATTTAGTTTTAGAAGGCGGCAATCAGGAGATGAGAGAAGCGTTTTGGTTTAGAAGAGTCTTAAGGTTCAAATGTCTTAATGTTTTAATTAAAACAAATATTAAAGTTGGTTAAAGAGAACCGATTAAGATCCCACGGTTCTGTCATCCCGGCACCATTATTTTCATCGGATTCACTTAGTCCAAATGAATTTGCTAAACTCAACTGAATGAGTTCCACACTTTCATTTAGACCGTGGAAAATCTCGTTAGCAACACATGGGTTACATCATCCAAGGAATTCCCGATCATCCAATGAGACGTTTTAATTTTAATTGTAATTGCAATTTTATTGTTGTTGGTGATTAAATCTTGAGTTGTTTAAATATGCTGGGTTTGATTATTTTCATGCATTTGTAAATACGGGAAAGTAAGACATTTAATAAATTGGAGAATGTAAATTGCAATAAACTTAAATACGTACCTGGTGGGCACTCCCGTCATTTTCAGCTGCACTTAAAACACATGTTAAGACATTTATATATTTGCAACAAGTATCTAGGTAAAGCTAAGGGAAGGTTCTGGTTATCTACCAAAATCCTAATCTTATTGCTAATCAATTCCTATGACGTCTAGGTTCTTGTGTTTTGTTAAGGATGATTTTCTTTATCAAAGAACAACGAAGTCTCACTGTTATTTTAAAACATCCCATCAAGTTAGAGAAGTGCTCGGAATTGAATTTTGAACATCTTCCTAAATACTTTGAGGATTATTTTGAGTTCGGTTAGTTTCATTGTAGTGATGAATCACTCATCCAGGTTACTCTTGCTCAGTGAATTAGGATGTTTGATTATCCTTGTGAGTAAGGTGACAGTTTCATTTAATGTTTCATTGAAGAGTTATAATAATGAAAGTCTTTAAGAGCAAGTTGGTTCATTAAAGAATTTAACCATTCTTAATTGAAGTTTGAGTTAATGGTTTAAAGTGATTTAATTTAGTTATAAGGCTTTAGTTGGTCTTTTTAAATGTTTTAAATTGGTTTAAGTTTGAAAAAGTGTTCAAATCGTTTAATTCAATTAAGTTTTATTATTTCAGATGGTCTTGACATTTTAAATTAATTTTAAATATTTCAATTATGGATTGTTCCGAGTTAACATTAATGTTTCAAATTTATTTTAATTTAAGTTTTAAACAATTTCAGATTAGTTTTGATATTTTAAGTTACCTTTAATTTGATTTTCTTACTTCAAATTGGTTTTAATGTTTTAATTTTAGTTTAATTATGAAATTTTTAGATTATGTTCCTTTCATTAGTTTCAATTATCATTTTATAGCTTAATTAATTAATAAGAACTTAATGATATTTAGTTAAATCAATGATTAGGTATTCAATTTCAAAGAATTAGAATCTTCTCATATCAATATCCCTTAACCTTAATGGTATATTTCTTAATGATTAGATTATCTTCCAAAGTTTAATGATTAGATTCATTAAGGCTTCTTCTTTTAAATGTTCAAGGTGATTAATGGGTTTCTACCCCTTAACTACTTTAGTTTCAATCATCCAAATGGAAAATCAAGATCAAATATTTTACCCTTCCCTTTGGTTGAGCCTAAACATTAATTAAGGTTAAAGCCTTTTAATTACCTTAATGCCCTCTTAAACTTGTTCATCTCATAACTCATCAAATTAAGCTCAAATGAACTTGAAATTTTCTATGTCAGCTTACTCACATAAAATAAAATTTGGAAGGATTTCACCCAAATAAAGTTTGATGTTGTCCGTTTTGTTCGCCTTGGAGTAATTCCACAATCCTTCAACGTCTTGATCACGATTGGATGTACCTCGCGAAAGGCGCACAGAGAAATTCGTATGAGAATTTAGGAACAAAATAGGGTGCTAAGTATACATAAATGTTATAATGAATAAATAAATAAAATGATTATGCGAGTGTTGTGATAATTGAAAGATTTACCTGCAATCAACTTAATTTTTTTTGTATCAATATATCTTACACTTAAGCTTTCATATTTACGTATACAGTACTAAAATTCTCAATATCATATCAAAATATCATGGTTCTTTTTCAATTTTTAAACGAAAGACATTTTTCTTTGTATAAGTTGAAAATGCTAAAGTACTGTGTTTGTAAATGTAAAAAATTCAGTTTTGAGATATGTGAGCACATAAGAATTATGTGTAATGTATGTAAATTACCCTAAATTTAAAATAGTGATGTAAATATTTTAGATGATATGAGTGCTATAGGTGATACAAATATAAAAGGTTAAGTTTAAATGTTAGAAACATAAATACATAAGAATTGGGTATAGCCACATGAAAATATTAAAATTTAAGTGATGTGTATAAAATACATAAGAATTGTATGTCGTGAAATTTCCAACCTAAAATATGTTTGTAACCTCATGCAATTAAATACGTTTATTAATCATCAGACGATCAAATTATTTGAAACTATGTGTATTAATTTAATGTAGAAAATAAAGAGCTTGAATTTTATATTTAAACTCCATGACCTCAAAATTATTAGGTATTCAAATATATATAGTTATTTTATATTTACATATTTAACATCCAAACTTTCATATTCAGTTATACAAAACATATCAAAAATACTATATATTTTTTTATATCTTTATAACATATAAAATATTAAGTACATAATCATGTGCTGTGGAGGATTTACATGCATACCCACCAATTCTAATGTGCTCATTTATCTAGCACCTAAACTTCAATTTGTATTTTTTTGTGAGAAAGTGTATTTTCTATTTTAAGAATTTGAACAGAAATAATTTTTTTATATGATATGAAATATATGTGGTGTAAATGTAAATCGCAAAAGTTTAGGTGTTAACTATGCAAAATGCATAAACAATGAGTGGTATACATGTAAAGTTTCCAATCATAATATATGCACATATCCTACATCCAAGCTTCAATTTATACATATCTGCCACCACGCTCGTGTATATCATTTAATAAGAATCAAATCAGTAAACCACAAAAATCTTAATCCATGAAACAATAATTAATTTCAATAAACTATAAGATTTCAACTCATGAAATAAGGATCAACTTCAATGGACTACAAAAATTCCAACTCATATGTAGCAAGAACCAAACCAACAAACTACCGAATCCCCAAAAAGTCCTCAATCAAACAACTTCGAGGCTATAGTTAATAACTACAAAGATAAGGCATCCAACAACAAGGTTTTCATGCATTCAAAGATAACTGAATGGTAGAGAAATCAGCTTTTAAAGCAGAGACAAAGAGATGAGGCATCGTGTCGTGATAACGTTTTGATTCGTACCAAGTGGAGAGCTCGTAGCAACTTTGGTAGCCTGATAAAGTAATTAGGATCTCAGCCGTTTCGTCTCCTGTAATTTATATTGTTGCTATTGGAAGTCCACCTTAGATTTGAGACGGTCCGGATTAGCCCCTCTCTCATTTGACTCCTTTCCTCCTCTTTCATTTTAAGCTTTGAGATGTGTTGTTGATGTAGCGGCGTGCCCAAATTTACCTCGCAAAAATACACAAAAAAGATTGGTATGAGAATTCCATTCAATGAAATGTCGAACAAATAAGTATACAAATGTGTATTAAAAAGTATGCATAAAGTCAAATGTAATGAAGATCTACGTCATTTAATTCCAATGCCTTTGCACATATAACACTTGGGCTTCACTCATTCACCTAACACTCAATTCTTATGTATTTACACATCTAGTATCCACATTTCATGTTTAAAACATCCTTATCCAATGAAGGATCAAAAGCATATGGTTGTCCAAAAGTAGAAAGAAAACAAGTATTTACTATAACATATTTAAGTCTTCCAAACATTGAATCGTTGACCTCAAGCTAACAAATACCTCTTTATAAACATATTTATTTCTTTGTGAAATCAATAGAACGTTTAAGCCACATGATGGTGTACAACTTCCAATAATTAAATAAACAAATAAAATGTATATCATTTCAGTCAAGCTCGAAAATCACATTCTTCAAGATCATAAAAAGAAAGATATCTGCAAGTTTTAAACCTCCAGCTAACTTAAGCAAAAGAGATTCAAATTAATCACAATGAAGTATTAATCCCAATGTGCACATTAATTCTACAGCTTTCACCTCCATATGATAAGTTCATATAGCTTAAATCGATTAGGAATTCAAGAAAAGTATTAAGAACATTCATCATTTCGAAGAGGATTCACTTAGATCTATTTGCACAAAGGTTTTGTATTTGTCCATATCATGAATTTCCATCATCATTTGAGGCCCACAATCTTGTTTTAATTTTATTCATGAACGCCAAATCTGTCTCAAATAAAGTTATAATGACGACTTTCCCGACATAAAACTCATAAATATGAAAGCATAAATGAAATTAGGTATTGGTAGAATTATACCTTCACGAAGAATGGTCCGACTTAGCTATCACGCTCGCTAGCCTTCTCTTTACATAGCCTTGTGAGGAGTAGCTATCATCGAGGCGAACCCAGATTTACCTTTTACATGTGATGAATACTATTTCGCTTGCAATCGTTGGAGTTTAATAAGGCTCAAATGCAAGAGAGTTTGTTGGTGTCCCGTCTGCGCTCCGACGTACCTTGCAAGGAACACAAAGAAATTGACAAGATAATATTATAAGACTACATAAATATATATGCAAGGACGCATTTCAATAAACATGCAAATGACCAAGTGTATTAATTATGCATATCATAGACTAACAAAAGAAACTCATCACAAGCCAAATAGTAGGTCAGGTGTCATGTAGGTAAAATTAAAGTTAAGGTGTTTGATATGTAAATGTGAATGTTTGGGTGTTATGTATGTAAAATAATTCAAATTGAGTGTTGTATATGCAAATATGTTGAATTGTATGCACCAACAGACTCTAAATGCTTTGAAAAGAATTGGTACTTCTTAGTATTGAATAAATCCACTATGGGACTAAAAGTAAGAGGCTTCAGGCAGAATTCATAAAAGAGCTGAAAAACCAAATTCAAGCAGTAGAGTTTATTTCGGGTTTCAAAAGCTTCTCCGAATTATCAAGAATAACCTTCAAACAACTGAAGTGATATTTTAGCTGTAATAGAGTTTTTTTTTATTTTATTTTATTTTTTTATTTTTACAGGACCATTTACATCAAACTTGAGAAGCAAAATATGTAAGATTTGGAGCAGGCTTTCTAATTTTACCAATTAGAAGCTGCATTATAAGAACACCAGGGTCATCTTGTATAACTGTTTCAAAGATCAGATTAGGTGCAAACAAGCATGGGAAATGAGCAAACAAGCAAGAATACCCGCAAGAATACCCAGCAAATAAGCAAGGAAATCTTGCAACACGGAAAGAATATCGAGAAACCAACAATAAGATCAAGTAAATCAACCAGAATATCAAGCAAACCGCAAGGATATCCACCAAACAAGCCAAAATACCACGAGAACCAGCGACAAGGCCAAACAATCCAGTAAGAAAAGAAAATAAATCGAACAACCAAGCAAGAATGATGAGCAACCAAGTAGAAAACTGAACGATCAAGCCAAAATGCCGAGAAATTGAGCCAACGCTAACTTGTCGAGGAAAAATCGAAGTAAAGATTAGAAAACAAACACAAACAGTAGACCTTGAGTTCTCGAGGCCAAAAGCCTTTCCCGATTTTGAGAGAAGGAGAAGATTCAGGAGAGGGAGTGGTGGCCGAATCGGAGAGGAAAGTGTCGCCTGCTGTAGGGGTGAGGAAAGGGGAATGCTGCTCTAGGCTCTCCACCAAAGGGGGTCTCTAAGCTCCCCACCAAAGAGGGTTCTCGAGAGGTGACGGAGGAGTATAGTGTTGTCGGCTTTGAGGAGTCGAGAGTGAAGCAGGTAGAGACGAGGGTATCGACTGTGTGGGGAGAACTTTTGGCCGAATGAGAGTGTTGTCGGCTGTGTGGAGTGTTAGGGTTAGGTTTGCGTGGGTTTATATAGGGCAAAAATTCTTTTTTTTTTAATTATACGCATCGATTTTTGTGTAATTTGCTCGTGCACGGAGCACTAGCAAAATGGGTATTCTTCCTGGCTAAAATCGACGTTTCGGACGCAACGGCGTGGTCCGTTTCGTCATCCGAGGTCATTCAGATAAACCTCATCGACGGTCACATCAAAAACGGGTCGAATGAGGATATTGATAAAAATTGGATTAAATTGTAAAAATTGGCTTATGGTGTAGTTGAACAAAATGAAATTGGGAATATTTGGAATTTTTGGAATTTTCTGGGAATTTTTGGAATTTTTGGATTTTTGGGTTAAAAATGGTATTTTGGGTATTTGGAGGTTATTTGGAGGATATTGGGATATTTTGGTAGGTTTAAGAGGTGAGAATTGTTTCAAAATATGTTTTAGGATTTTTGGGAATTTTGGGTAAATTTTGGGAAATTTTGGAGAGTTTTGGGGTTGTAGGGGCAATTTAGTCAATTTGGGGTAGGTTTGGTGGGTTTAGGGTTTAGAATGTGTGTGAGAGTGTGGTGTGTGCAAGCTTACCCTCACTAAGACCAGGCCACCCAGGGTACTCCTAAGGCTAAAGAGTCCTATAGGAACTCATCCTTTAAACCTCAACATATTGGTCTTAACCCTCCAAGTGGCCTAGGGGTTTACAATCAAACATGTGGGGTTTGAAGGGAGTCAAGTAGTGTTTTGAATTTCTAAGTGGTGGGTCCCATTTCTAGTTCTCTAGGATAGTTGAAGGGAAAACCTATGGCTAGATCCTAAGTACTAAGGAGAGAGATCAGACCTCACCAAAAATGAGGTCAACATCTTATTATCCTAGGAAGACATTTTCTTGCTACCGGACGAGCTATGATTGATGTGCAAAAATGGGAGTTAACCATGAGAGTTAATGATCAAGAAGTAACAATTAATGTTATTAAATCAATGAGGTATCCTAAAAAAGAAAAGTGTTATAGAATGGACATTTTGGATTACATTATTGAACAACATTTTCAAGAAAAATGTCAGATTCATTTTAAAGAAGAAGAATTTATAGACCCCAAAAATTTAAGTGATGAAAATGATTCTGAAGAGAAATTCATTACATTAATGAAAATTGGGAGATATTAGATACTTCTGAAAGTAATAAATTCAAACCACCTATTGAAAAAGCTCCTGAATTGGAATTAAAATAATTACCCTCTCATTTGAAGTATGTATATTTAAGGAATTCTTTAACTTTACCTGTTATTATATCTTCTGAATTGACTGCTATTCAAGAAGTAAAATTACTTGAAGTATTAAGAGAATATAAAAGAGCTTTTGGATGGACTATAGCAGATATTAAAGGAATCAGTCCTTCAATTTGTATGCACAGAATATTACTAGAAGCTGACAGTAAACCCAGAATTGATCCTCAAAGAAGATTAAATCCAGTTATGAAAGAAGTTGTTAAGAAGGAAATGCTTAAATGGTTGGATGCTGATATTATATATCCAATATCAGATAGTCCTTGGGTAAGTCCTATTCACTGTGTTCTAAAGAAAGGAGGAGTAACTATTGTTAAAAATGAGAATAATGAATTAATACCTACTAGACAAGTTACTGGTTGGCAGATTTGTATTAATTATAGAAAATTAAATGATGTCACCAGGAAATATCATTTTCCTCTTCCATTCTTAGATCAAATGCTGGATAGATTAGCTGGACATTCTTATTTTTTGTTTTCTGGATGGATATTCTGGATATCATCAAATACCTATTCCTTCTGAAGATCAAGAAAAGACTACATTTATAAGTCTGTATGGAACTTTTGCTTTCCAAAGAATGTCTTTTGGATTATGCAATGCACCTGCCACTTTTCAAAAGTGTATGATGGCTATTTTTTGTGACTTAATTGAAAAAGGAATTGAAATTTTTATGAATAATTTCTCTGTATTTGGAACTACTTTTGATTCTTGCTTATAAAATTTATCAAAAGTACTGAAATGCTGTCAAGAAACAAATTTAGTTCTGAACTGAGAGAAGTGTCAATTTATGGTCACAGAAGGAATTGTACTTGTCATAAGGTTTCTAAAAATCGTATGAAAGTTGATCAAGTAAAAATTTAAGTTATTGCTGGATTACAACCCCCAACTTCTGTTACTGGTATAAGAAGTTTTCTTTGACATGTTGGATTTTATAAAAGATATATTAAAGATTTTTCCAATATTACAAAACCTCTATGCCATCTTTTAGAAAAAGATACTAAATTTGAATTTGATGAAATTTGCCTAAAAACCTTTAATTTATTAAAAGAGAAATTAATTACTGCACATATCATTATTACACCTAATTGGAAAAAACCATTTGAAGTAATGTTTGATGCAAGTGATTATGCTATTGGGGCTGCTTTAGAACAAATGTATGATAAGATGTTTAAAGTTATAGATTATGCCAGTAAAACTCTTAATGAAGTCAAATTAATTATACTACTACTGAGAAAGAGCTATTTGCTATAGTATATGCTTTTGACAAATTTCGATCATATTTACTTGGAAATAAATGTATAATGCATACAGATCACTCTGTTATTAAATATCTTATGACTAAAAAGAAGCTAAACCAAGATTGATTAGATGGATTCTTCTGTTACAAGAATTTAACTTCCAAATAGTCGATAGAAAAGGGTCTGATAATTAAATTGCCGATCATTTATCTAGAATTGAAAATAATGAAATGAATGATAAGGATGAAATAAACAAATATTTTCCTCATGAACAATGTTATATTGTTTTTACTGGATTAATCCCATGGTATGTTGATATAGTTAATTATTTAGCTAGTAACATTATGCTGTATGGATTAGATCAGTATCAGAAAAAGAAATTCTTCCATGATGTTAAATTTTATTTTTGGGATAATCCCTATCTTTTTAAACAATGTAAGGATTCTATCATACGAAGATGTGTTCCTTATGAAGAAACTTATGATACTATTCAAAAATGCCACAACTCTGAATTTGGTGGACATTTTGGAATTGATAAAACTGCTTTCAAAATTTTACAATTTGGATTTTATTGGCCTACAATATTCAAGGATGTTAAGAATTTTGTTAAATCCTGTGATCGATGTCAAAGCATAGGCAATATTTCTAGAAGAAATGAAATGCCACAAAATTTCACTCTGGAAGTGGAAATTTTTTATGTCTGGGGTTTAGATTTCATGGGACCATTTGTGTCTTCTTCATAAAAAATGAATATTTTATTAGCTGTTAGTTATGTTTCAAAATGGATTGAAGCGATTGCTTTACCTCAATGTGATGCTAAAAGTGTGGAAAAATTTTTAAGTAAAAATATTTTCACTAGATTTGGAATGCCACGGATAATCATCACGGATGGGGGAAGTCACTTTAAGAATTTTCTAATTCAGAGATTAGTGAGCAAATTTGGAATCAAACATAAAATTTCAACAGCCTATCATCCCCAAACTAGTAGATTAGCGGAAATATAAAATCGATAGATTGAAAGAATTTTAGAAAAAATAGTTAATCCAAAATGAACTAATTGGGCTGATAGACTTGATGATGTGTTATGAGCTTATAGGACTGTTTATAAAACTTCTATTGGAATGTCACCTTATAAGCTCATTTATGGAAAACCTTGTCATTTGCCTGTTGAACTGGAAAATAAAGCTTATTGGGCAATTAAAGAGTTTAATTATAATCTAAGAGATGCTGGAGATAAAAGATTATTACAATTAAATGAACTAGATGAGATGAGAAATGATTCTTGTGAAAGTGCTCAAATTTATAAAGAGAAAATGAAGATTATGCATGATAAAAGAATATTAAGAAAGAATTTTGAGCCTGGATAACAAGTTTTACTATATAATTCAAGATTAAAATTGTTTCTAGGAAAATTAAAATCCTAATGGATAGGGTCGTATTTGGTTGAGAAAGTTTACCCTTATGGAGCTGTGGACATTAAAGATTTAAAAACTGATTCAGTAATTAAGGTAAACGGACATAGATTGAAGCGCTATTATGAAGAAAATGTGTCATCTTTTAAAGATGTGCTATTTTTAACTCATTCGGAGTAAAATGGAAAATATGTCGGGCTGACAAAGTTAAACCAAGTGCTTTATGGGAGGCAACCCATAGTATAATTTTATTTTGTGTTTGATTGTGTGTTGTATGTGACTACACTTAGTTACACATCTTAGATTTGGCTTTCTAAACCTTAATTGAGTATGGAACTTTGGAGAATTTGACAAAAGGTAAACCTGAGATTTTTAGGATCCTGGCGCCTAGGCGCAAGAACTGGCGCCTAAGCGCTAGATTCCTATGATCTTGGCGCCTAAGCACCCAAATTGGCACCTAGGCACCACAGTTTCTGGATCGTGTAAAAACCGCCTCAAAGCAGTTTTTGCACATTCTAATCTATTTAAACTTCCATACCTTCGTCCCAAAGCTTCAAGCCATCAAAATTTTTGACTGAAACATTCCTTTAGAGATAGAAAGAGTTTTGATTGCTTCCATGGAGAGCTTTTATGAAGTGTGATTTTATATTTTTGAGATTTATTTGGAATTATTTACAACTTCTAGGAATGACACCTAAATCAAAGCGGGGTAAGGAGCACAATGAATTTGATCAAACAAGGTTTACGAGTGTGAATTTGCAAGTTCGTTACAACGAATTTGCTACTTTTCACAAATTCATTGTTGACTGAAGTTTCTATCATCCCGGTGGTGCGATCAAGCATGTTATTACTGCCGAACAGTGGGAGTAGTTTTGCTACTTTTCTGTAGTGGCGATTATTTCTTTAGTTCGGGAGTTCTATGTGAATTTTACAGAAACAACTGATTTTGAAGTTTATGTGAGGGGGAGAACAGTTGAATTCACTTCGGAAGTGAACAAGTTTTATTGCTTGTCTCCAATGACAGACTGCTTATATGATACTTTTACTCCTTCAGAGAGAGAGCTCGATGAGATTCTGGCTTATTTGACTGATGGAAGAGGAGCCTAGAAAATCAAAAATAATAAACAGGTAAATTTCTCCTCTTCAATGTTTAATGCTACTTCTAAAGCCTGACATTATTTTCTTTATGCTCATCTCCTTCCGTCAAACCACTTGAGTGAGGTGACGAAAGAGAGATCTATTCTGAATTATTGCATTCAAGAAATGAAGCCTATAGATGTGGGAGCAATTATTTATGATGCTATTACCACTTCTACTAGAGGAAGTTTTTTTTTCTGGTTTAGGCTTTCTGGCTCTCATTTTCTCGATTTGCAAGAATGCTGGTGTTTCTTATTCCATTTCTGAAGAGCAGCTTAAGCCACTAAAGCCAATAGGAAAATCTCATGTTGATATTTATGGAAAAACTAAGAGTCGAATCTTGGTGAATATCCTTCTTCTGTACCTTCAACTTCTGCTTCTATGCCATCTACTTCTACATCTGAGCCTCCACCTGATATCTAGAACACTGTTTGTTAGAGATATATGTAGCATCAAAGTGATCTATTCTTGATGAATTTCAGAATAGATGAGTTGGATAGTAAATTTGAAGCACTATTTACCAAATTGGACTATTTACAGAGGAAAAGTGACTATGATGGAGAGTATAATGAAGCACTGGTAAAATTTTTTAAGGGTGATAGGAATATTAAATTTCCTACATGTCCTAAATTCACCCCTTGGATCAACCCCAGAAGTCTTATTCTTGACGATTCTTCTGACGATGAGGAGGCGACTAAGGATGATTAGACTTTATATTTGCTTTGCTTTGTTGATGTGCTTGTTATGTGTGTTTATTACTTTCATGTTTTATTGTACTGATTAAGAACTTGTAGTAACTTAGTTTGTTTCTGTATTTATATTGCTTAGACTTAGTCCTTTTTCAAGCTCTCATTTGTTTTTAATTTAGCACATTTGTTTTTCATGTGTTACTTATTTAGCTAATCTATTAGATATCTATTCCTGCTTATATTAGCACTTTTTTAAATACCTTTAAATGTTATACCTTTTCTTCCTGCTTAGTTTGAATTTTCGTAGTAAAAAATATTAAAACCTTATTAAAAGAACTAAGTTTGGGGAGGGAAATGAAGTTAAATTTAAATTTTTACTTGTCCTTAATAAACAATATTTTCAAAACTTAATAACATAACCTATGGAATAAAAGTTAATTTAAGATAGATATACTATTGTTTTCATGAATGTTATAATAAAAATATAAAAGTATTTTTAAATAATAAAGAATAATTCTAAAATTGTAGTTATTTAATAAAAAGATGTTAGAATTTTGATTCAAATATCTAAATTAAAAATGTTGTATATTTGAAAGTATTAAGAAATCTAGATGTTTACTTAAAAAGATGGAATTAAAACTCTATGAAAAATACTTTTGCTAAACACATATTCATTAAGTGAAAAATGTGTTAAGTCTTTAAATATAAGTTAAGGATAGTGAAGTTCAAAATCATTAACAGGCTATCTAGATATATTAATCTTCACTTGAAAAAGAAAAAAAATAAAAGAAAAATGTTTGAAAACAATCTCAAAAAAACGAAAGAAAAATATATAGGATTGGAAAGCAATCCAAAATATGAAAAGAAAAAGAAAAAAATAAGTGAGGAGAAGCTTGAGGAAAAGCCTAAATCAAAAATTAGCTTCGCTTAAATTAACTTATAGGAAGAGACCTAAAGCAAATTTTTACTTAGAGTCATATGTATAAGCATCCTTACTAATAGAGTTATCATGAAAATCTTTTTCCTATAAATTATCTATAGATTTTTAATATTAAAAATTGTAATTATTTTTGAAATAGATAGAAGAGAAAAGTTCTTAACACTTATATATTAAATATTTTACATATTTTGGCTTTAGCCTAAGTTATTTAAAAAGCTTTTTAAGTTTTATTATATTATTTATAAAACAAAAAGTATAGAAGTCGTAAAGAAATTTTTCTCCATAAATTATATTTTTAGTAGTAAAAGGTTACTTGAGGACAAGTAACATTTAAGTATTGGGGGAATTGATCCGCCTTAAACTTACATAGAATTTTATATCAAATTTTATTAATATTTTAAGGATATTACGCTTTAATGAAAAGTATTTCTTATGTTTTGGTTGCAGGAACAAAAAAATGAGTTTATGAAGCAAAAGAATTAAAAAGAAGCAAAAGAATTAAAAAGGAGCAAAAATGAGCCAAAAAGAGCAAATAAGTTGATTATGACACCTAAGCGCCAAATCTGGCACCTAGGCACCAGACACAGCAGAATAATTCTAGTGATTTCTTGATGGTTATTGGGTGGTTATTGATGCTTTCAAACCAATCTAGAAGCCCCTGAACATTTTCCCACATGTTATAAACCAAATGCAATGAAAATTGACACGGGAGAGCAGTTATTAAACGAAGAGGTGCGACCTAAATCTAAAGGGCTGCATCCATTTGCGCAGTGATCCTGGCGCCTAGGTGCCAGAACTGACGCCTAGGCGCCATCGTTAAATTCTAGAACATTCAATGAATGTGGATGAATTTTGAAGAGGTGCCTTAAGAAACCCTTGGTCATTTCTGGAGATCTATAAATAGAGGACCATTTCTACAGCAAGGTGTGTGTGTGGAGTGTACAAAGTGTATTAGAGTGACTGAGCAGTGAATTAATAAAGAGTGTTAAGTATCTTCTTCTTTATTTTAGTGAGTGTTTAGTGTGACTTGAAGAGTCAAAGTCCTGTTAGAGTCTGTGGAGTCAGAGAAACTTCAAAGGATTGCATGGATTACATTTCAGATAAGTACTTATATCTTATTTCTTAAGTTTTGTGCTTTGGATTTAAGTTTTATGAATATGATTTGTGGTGTAATTTCTATGCTTTCTGAGTAGTCTTCTTTTCTTTCTCCCTACGAATATGAAATGAATTAATAACATATTTAAATTAGATTTTAGAACTTAATTTATTTTCTAAAAAATTGTGATGATATTGTACCTAATCTTAATTTACTTTACAAATTGGCCTCTTGTATTGTTAAAAACTGTGGAGAATTCTTAAGATCTGACCGTGGGCTAAGCAATTCTTAACTTGTATGTATCACATTTCTCTTAAAGGGGAGGTGCAAATAAATAGGGAGATAATCTTTAATGGGCGTAGAATTGATTTTGTTTTTAGTGTGACAGGCTAAATTCAATCAATTTGGTTTTACAAAAGAGGTGACATGTCACTAGTAGGCCAGACCATAGGCAACCATTCGGGGGGAACCTAGTAGTGAGAGTCTATAAATTCATCCATTTCTACTAATAATACATCCTAATCCAATCTTTAAAAACTAACTAATGTTCTTTATGACATGGACCAAAGGGTAAAGGATATATATGCTCCTATTTTGTCACAAACCCACATTTTCAAGTTCTCAACTAATTTGATCTGCTTATTAATCATTGAATATTTCGTATGGGGAAAGAATCTTTGTTTATTGTTATATCACTAGCTAATTTTCATATTCTGCATATTTTAATTAGTTTTAAATTAAAAGATTTTAAATATTAGTTTTCTTTCTTTTAATTAAATTAATCCTCGTGGGATCTATATCTGGGGTTTTAAAAAGAAAACTCTATATTACTTGAAATGATATGTATACTTGCGTAGTACCCCTAGTGTGTGATTTATATTTTATTATAAAATCTTTAATCTTTAATTATCGTACATTAGCCGCTTAATCAGATTTAGGGTCAAGTTTAGCCATAATTTTATAAGCTAATTTACTTACGTAATTACGGTCGGGTCATTGGGTCAACACAGACCAATTAGGTCAAGGGTTGACCTGGTGGTTAATGTGTCCCCAAATTAGGGTTTATTGTCATTTGTTTGGTTCATCTGGGATATTTCTTGAATTTGGGCTCAAAAGGATGTACTTTAGTTTTACCCTAAATTTTAGGGTTTTATGGGGTTTTGGATATGATCAAAAAGTCAATTTTGATAGACTTCCTTTAAGGTAGATCATGAATGTCATTTATATGTACCCTCATAAAAGTGAGGTCAACAAGTTCATGGCTTGATTTATGCATTTTGTTTGTGTAGGTTTGTAGCACTCTACCCTAAAATTTTTTCATACATTTTTCATTGCTTAGAAGATCCATGTGGACATCCATATGTAGCTTTCTATGATATCTCATATGTTTTGCATTTCTTTATATTAGTATGATCTTTTTATTCTTTATTAGTGTTGGTTTGTTCTTTGGGAGAAATTATTCTTTCGGTGGTTGGCTTTTTTGATTTTCTAAGGTTGGTGTTCTTTGTTGGGATTGTAAGGAAGTGAAATAATGTTTGTTATGAATTTGATGTACGTTGTTGGTATTAGTTTATTTTCTGGGAAAAGTTATGCTTCTATTGTTATAATCTTAAAATAGGTCGCCACCTACTCAAAACACATAGTATACCTCTCTGTTATTTATTTTATTGTGGTGCATTGGTGTTTTGGTTTGGTGGCATTGTAGTAATGCAATGTCAAATCAATATTTTTATAATTTTAATTGTTGTTATTATATTTTTGTTTTTGATTATGATTATTTTGTTACTCACTGTTAAATGAGATGCAACTCTTGCTGTAATATTTAAACTTATGAGTTTTTGAGGATTTTGAATTTAATTTCAGTCTTCAAATATGGGTTTTTAAGCCTGTAATTGATATCTTACAAATAACATAATACAAGATCTAAAATGTATTCTTTTCATAAATAACTGCAGCATAATTGGATAAAATAATTACACACGACTTTCTCAAAACAGTCTTTCCTCAGCAAATTTTCCAGACAATGGGTTCATTTGGGGCGACAGGGCCGCTCCAAACCACTGTTTTGTCTGTTTGTGTAAATTATGTTTTGACAGTTTTTTCAAAAGCTACTGCTGAAATCTGCATTTTCACACCAGTCCTAATTAGATATGGTGAAAATTTTCTAGTTGCGATCTGATTTAAAAAAATATTATAATTATCACCGCTATTTTTTTAGCATCAAATTATTTTTTAACAGTTTCAAATATACTTTTAATAAACTATAACTGTCCCAAACCGACAATATCTTCAAACTGCAACATGTGCATCAAATAAAAACTTGATATGATAAATGGGTGACGAGGTAGACCAAACTTCCAAACAAACCGCAGACAGGCTGAGCAGCAAGGTATGATTTGCGATATAGGTATCTGGAACGCGAAACCCACCATCCATTCGAGTTAAATCTGGCGGTGGCCATCCGCCCACCGCGACGTTAAAATATTCTGTTTTTTTTTTTTTTTTTTTTTTTTTTCGGGGAAGACTTTAAAATATTCTCATTTCATTTTCGGAATCGCATCTCTGCGTTCCCCACACAATTTCTTTGCCGGTTCCACGCCATTAATCGCAGCCCCAATCGGAGCTTGGGAGCTCAGCGTGATTCAACGAACGAGGGAGGGAGAGAAACCTAGAGCTTGAAGATGTCGTGGCAAACGTACGTTGACGAACATTTGATGTGCGAGATCGACGGCCAACATCTGACGGCCGCTGCCATCATCGGCAACGAAGGCGGTGTCTGGGCTCAAAGCGAGACCTTCCCGCAGGTACGTCTTCTCTCTTTTTCTTTCTTTCAGTCGCGATCGGGATCGTTTCAGTTTCTTCACGAATTTGATGGACTAAAATGTTGATTCTGTTTTGAGCGGATTTGAGAACTTAACATTTTTTTGGATGCCAAAGGGCAACATTTCCAGATCATACTTCTCGGGTGCTCTGTTAACATCTGATTTCATAATTTTTGTGTAAGTTTGTGGTATGGTCTACGCTTGGTGCTTATCCTGGTTTACATGGAAAATTATTTGATTTGTCGAGGGAATTAAAAGGAAATAGGGTTGAATTCCTTGCCCAGGTGACTAGGATGAGACTCCTTATTTCTGGTGATGTAGGCACGGTGATGGATTTCAGATTATGTCTCTTCTAATTCTTTTTTGGGATCTTCCAGTTACCATTGCTTTGATTATTTTTGGTAATTCAATTCCTTGTTGATGAATTGGTTGCTTATTCATTTTTGTGAAATTTGGAAGCTTCTGATAATGATGATGTTCTCTATCGTCTAGTTGTGTTGTGTTTGGACGGGGCTAGCATGATTGATCCCTAGGTCACTGACCAACTGTATCTGCATCTTTTTTTTTTTCTTTTCTTTTCTTTTTTTTTTGAATTTTAAATCCATTTATTTTCATGCTTGCTTCCAACATTTAAATAATTTGTCCAGCTTTTGAATTTGAAAACTTGGTCTGATAGAGGATCCTTTCCTAATCTTGTTAGTGAATGTGCTAGATAGATGTTAATTTATGGCTCTAGCATTGTTTTTTGAGCTTTTTTTTTTCTTCATAAATCTCAGCAACTAAGGGTCTGTTTGGGGCAGTTTATTTGGTGCGGCAGCGTTTTGAAAACGCACCTGTCCTGTTTGGGTAAACAGCGATTTGGCAGTTTATGCGTTTTGAAAACGCTGAAAGCAGCGTTTTCACACCGCACCGCACCGCGGTGGGAGTTTTTTGTCTGTTGTCTGGCTTTTTCAAAAAAATAAAAATTTGTAATAGCTACCGCGCCTAGCTTATCAGCAGATTATTCAATAAGCTGCAGCTACCCCAAACAGACCCTAAGTCTTTCAAATTTTTAGTCTATTCAACCCATGTAGAGGTTCTTATGCTTAGTTTATTCTGGGCCATTTCAAATCCTTTTTATTTCGTCACTTTGTAATGTTAAAAAATGTTGTTTTTGGTCAGGCTGCCCCCCTTGAGATGTGATAAACTATCATGTTGGTGTGCCTTTATGATAATGCTAATGAAGAATAGAGATAGCATCCTTTTTTTTTGTAATTATTTGCATTAAAGAAATTAAATGTTTTTTTTTTAATTAAAACATGTATTTTTCAAATTATGACTAATGTTACATTTTAAGATTATTGGTTTCTAACTTCTAACTTTGTAGAAGGGTTCTAATGGGGTTGCTATTTAGCTATCTATAAAAACAGATATAGAATTTCGTGGGAAAATCATATGAACTATAAACTTTTCCCTCTTAAAAAAATTGTACTCTCTTTTTATAGCTAACACATTCTAATTTTTCTTGCTGTAAAAGCTTTTTATCACTATTAATTTTATTTAAAACAATAAGAAAGATATATAGCCAAACAAAACTGTGTCAATTTTTGGACAGCTATGTTATAAAATAGCTGTCCCAAGCACACGATCTTATTGCTTTCAGTGAGGCATACCCATTTATTTTGCGATGTATCTTTTTTTTTATGCAAAGGAAGCAATGAAGATAATGTATGCTTGTTCGCGACCGCATGCAGAGAAGAAATTCAATTTTTATTTGTTGAAATATTTACATTCTAAGATCTGTGTTGTTACTTCTAATTTTGCATATGATAGATCATATAGATTGAATTGCTGGTATTTTACATTGCTGGAGTACATAAACTATGATATCATTTTGTGAATTCTAGTTTTTATGAATCTTACCTATTTGTTGCTAGTTGCTGCCCTACTAACTTTGAATGATCTTGAAAAGTGGAAGAACACTAATGCATCTTGGCATGCCTTCAACAAAGAGAGTCTGATACATTTCAGTTGTTTCAGATTTTGCCTCTTCAAACTAGGTATTTAAAATTTATGCATCAATTTTGAATGAGACGTTGTCCAATGATGAGCTAATCCATATGGTAATTAATTACAAAATATAATTTGTTGTAGCTTTAGGGAGCAATGGAATTCTATGGTTGAAGTGTGATTGAACAGTCAAAATATTTAATGGCCTCTAGAATTTTGAATAATTTTGGTATGCAAATTATCTTAAATTGTCAGATGGGAAAATTTGAATCTCTACAAAACATAAACTAACATTTGCATAGTTTGATTTTTGTGGGTAAATCAGTTATATATTGGGTAGAATGTTTTGTATTTGAGTATTACTATCATTATAATGGTTTCGAATATCCTTAAGTAAATATAGTTTGTATTACAGAAAATTGTTCAGGTAATCAATTTTGCCAAGCTATATGAGATCATGTTCTATTCTAGTTTACTTGGCTTTTGTTGATGTACATGAGAATATTGGGTTTGGCCTCACATCCAGTTGAATATAAATTTAACTAAAAACACTATTAGATGGACGTCACTTGTAAAATTATGCGTTTGGGTTCAATAGATTTGTATACAAGTTTATTATGCCAACCTTTTTTTTAGTTTTGTTTATACCACCTAACAAATGGAATTGGAAATAATGACAATTAGGGTCTAGTAGTTCATGCGGTTTGTGGCTTCCATGATTTTCAAAGCCTTTTACCATGTCTGAACATGGTTTTAGAGTAGGCGAGTTCTGTTGGGTTAGGTTTCATGTTGATTCACGAATTTTGATGGTATTAAAAAGCTGTTATTGATTTTTATTTTTGAGTGGGTGGGGCTGGGGTCAGAGGTGGTGTTGTAATAGAGAGTTATCATGTGTGGGATAGATTTGTTAAGTTTCACGAGAGTTTGTGTTTAGTCTTGCATTACATAATTGAAAAGTATGTCAGTGCAGAAATGCTAGATTGACTTTCACCAATAGACTTGAATTTTGGTTGTAGGAAAAGGTTTGACTTTTATATCTCAAACCCAACTTTGATCTCTTTGAGGCCGCCACTCCCTAAAAACCAGCTATTATAGCAAGTAAATGTGGAATGAATTGATCAAGGCCTAAACAGAGTGATGAAAGTTTGTTGGCGTAACAATGATTCATGATTTGGTTGGTTAGCAGACGTGCTTATTTGGAAATTGCTTATCCATTCCCTTTTGTTTGACAAATCTTGTGAATCTAGGGAGAAATTCGATGAGATCTTATGTAGGATCGTGCATATCTTTGCTTTGTCAATTCCAAGAAACCATATTCCTCTCCCTAGGGGCTATAGAATTATCTTCTTTTTCTCTCAGGAGTGATCAGCCGCTAGTTGTACTTTCCATCTAAATGCTAGTTGGAGTAGTAGAGTCGTTTCTTATGAGATAATGATCAAATTCCCTCTTTTATCTTGCTACATATGTCTACCGTCTACATTTGCATGGCTTAAATTAGGTGAATGGGAATGCTTGTGTGCTTATAGGACTCCCCCCCCTTCGCTGAACGCTGAATTAAGCTATATAATGAAGAGGAGCTCTGAAACAAGATGAAAGGATCCCATACCATCAACAATTTCTCAGACATTCACTTAATAGTAAGATATGTGGAGAGCATTGAAAGAGAACTGAGGAAAGGGGTAAGGAGTGGAGTCATTGACCTTTCTCTTTATTTTTTGTGTTGATACTTATACTAGGGGAGGCAATGAAATAAGTAGGTTAGAGTTTTCAAGGGGAGGTGAAATTGGGCTTGCATGTGCTAAGATAGATGTCCTTTTGTAAGCTGGAATTTAGCAGGAAAGCGAGTGGGCTCTTAGAATAGAAACTTGGAAAGCCTCTTAATTAAGAAAAAACAATGTAAAACTGTTCCTTTTTACGACGCACTTTCTGATTTGATATTCTGAATGCTCATTATTTTGGATGTTTAGATAATTATTGTCAATCATTGTGTTGTTTGGATTTGATGAACTTTTCAGTGTGAAACAAAATATTATGAGCTTTAGGTCTTGATTTTTTTTTTTTTTGATTTCTATGATTTTACGATTGATGATTTTTTTTTCTTACTTTTGATGCTTTCCTTTTTTACGACCCTTTTGTTTCCATGGCCTTGTCAACAGGTCTTCTGATATGATATATTCCTATGTGGAATTTATAGGCAAATAGTATTTCAAGCCTGTGCTGCTTATAAAATATGATGAATTTTTGACATGATTTATTTTCAATTTTTTTTTTTACAAATTCCCATGATGTTTGGTGTCCAAATGGTTGTACTAATCCTTGAGAGCTTAGATGTTAAACCAATGGCTACCGCTTTGCATTAGAAGAATATTCGAAATTTTATTTCTGATGAAACCAACTAATCATTTTGCTACGTTGCAAATATTTGTTCTTATTAAACTTCTTTTGGATGATTTCCAGTTCAAACCTGAAGAAATAAATGCCATTCTGCATGATTTCGCTGAACCTGGATCTCTTGCACCAACTGGCTTATACCTTGGCAATGTCAAATATATGGTTTTACAAGGTGAACCTGGGGCCGTTATTCGAGGGAAGAAGGTAAAAAATTAGTCCCCCTGTTATTTTTATGTTATCTTTTTAGCTAATAATCTAAAGTTCATAGAAGCACACATCTATACAATGGTTTGAAAATTTGAGTGCAATATGGAGTATACATTTGCCTTACAGCAATGTTTTATATTAGAGTTGCTGTTTAAGGCTAAATATCTATGATTGCGTTCCAGCACAAGAGATAAAGATTACCTTATGTTAGGATTTGTTTTATTTTTTTATGAATTTATTATAAATTAAATTAACATTAATTATCCTTGTAGGATAATCATAAGTTAGAATTTTTAATTATTTAGGATAATATTTGTTTTTAAAATACATAATTTTATCTTTATAATCCTTTTTTTATATTTAAAGATTCCTTTCTTGTATTTTTAATCAATTGATGATAAATTCAAGTGAAAACTTCTCTCATCTCCTCTTCCACTTTCTTGGTGAATTTTGGTTTCTTTTATTGTTGATATCGTGTCATTTGGTATTCATGTTATTTGGTGCATTAGAGCCTTTCAATTTGTGACCACAATCCCTCTTTAATTGTCCACAAATGTGACCACAATCCCTCTTTACATTTTGGTATTCATCTTATATGCGCGATCCGGATTATGTACTCCACCTTTTTGAATTGTCCACAAATGTGACCTTCATCTAAACTTTCGAAGCCCCTTCACACCATTCAAACGTCTATATCCCAATTTTGTTTGCAATTCCATCGCTTAGCCCCTGTAATGGAGACTAGCTCATTTGCATACTTATTGTTCTTGTTCAAGACTTACAATATTGTTGTGCTGTTTCTTTTCCTAAATTCTACACTTCATGCTATTGTTAATCTTTGCAAACTTTCTTTCTCTTGCTTGTGCATGTTGTTCTCATTCAAGACACACACGCGTGCACACACACACGCACGCATGTACACATATACGTAAACATATGTACATGTACGTACACTTATACATGAACAGATGTATGCCACGTACACGTAAACATATATACACACACATATACCTAAGCAGATGTTTATACGTTCATGTATACCTAAACATATACATATATCTGTATGTATATGCATATACGAATTGATACACATACATGTGTTTGTTTACATATGTACATACGTGAATACATGCATACATAAACATACAACCATACATACATACATACATACATACATACATACATACATACATACATACATATATATACATACTATGTATAAATACATATACATATATCTACTTACATATATATATGTGTGTGTGTGTGTATATATATATATATGTGTGTGTGTGTACATACATACATACATATGTGTGTACATACATACATATATGTATGTATGTATCTGTACATGTGCGCGCGCGCACACACATTTTTTTTTAAGAAAGAGTCGTAGATCTATTGCATTGAATTAAAAGAGGAGTACAAAACAAGTAGTATGAGAGGGCCTAAAAATAATTGAGCTCACCTCATTAAACCAAAAGGTACAATAAAGCTCAAACAGAGCGATACAAAAAATACAACAAAAGAAAATTAGCAACTAAAAAGGATGAGGTCGCCAAGGTTTCCCCCTGCCCCTGGCTATGAAAGAGCATCTAGAAATCATATTCTGAAAAGCTTCCCATTGCCAGGTGAAACCAAAATATCATCCATAATGTTTCTAAAGGGGATACGACCCCCCGCTTTCTTCCTTCGTGAGGTATACACTTGTCATTCTTCTTCGATGAGACTCCGATACCGAGCCGAATCAGGAAAGGTCGTTGTTGTGATAGGTTCCACTGCTTGAGACTATCCTATCCTATGATCAGGTTGAACAACCAAGCTAGGCATAGCCCCCTGGACGGCTTGCGCCACAGGAGAAAGGGCCACACTTCTGGCTTGTTCAGTAACCACTATAGTCACCGGAGTGATAATTTGTACAACCGACTGAGGAATCTCCCTGACAGCCTTGTCAGCTGAGTTTAAACTGTTATCAACATCATATGCTACCTTATTCTCTGAGCCGAGTAGCATCGACTCTTGTTGGAAATCAACAACGACAGGCGCCAAAGCCCTTTTTTCGAGGGAGGATGCGATCTATAACGAGTGTCTTTAATGCGCTCGAACATTTTACAATCGTCGACAAAAGAGAGTGCCGTTCTCCACCATAGCACTCCTCGCCAAAACTCATCCGCATCATCCGCGATCCGAAATCGATCCATATCCTGGAAGAGTGAAATCCTCTCCACTGAACACCGACACCACTCAGAGACTCTATCAAAAGTAGGTGAATCAACTACGAGAGAGATACCGAGAGTCGACTTACGTTATACAAAGCACGTGGATTGTATAAATGAAAGGGAGTCCGGAAGTTTGAACCACATAGAACGATAGGAAGTTCCTAGATGGGTCGAAATCGAAGTCCATTTGATAAGCCTTATGCGATGCCAACGAACCAAAAGCAGATTGTTGAGCAAAGATTCTAGCATAATCTTCTTCATTTTGTATTCTAATAAGTAAGTGTCTGCCATCCAAAACTCTTAACTTCCATGCTCCAATGAGCTGATTCTAAAAAAATTTTCTAACTAAATTCATCTTGGGGTGACCAAGTTGAAATTTCCCAACTAAAGTGAACTTAATATCATCAGAGAGAACCTTCATTTCATGGGTGGTGAAGATAACGACGAGGCTTCCCATATAAAACACCATCGCTTTTTTCAAGCCATGATGTCATCGAAACTCTTGTGGAAAAAGAGATGATCAAAGTTTTTGTAGGAATTGTCTGCTCACGACTTCAAGATAAGACGCCTTAGCTGCTATGAAGACAGAACACAAGCCAAGAAGGAAACTCAGCGGTCGCAGATCGAGCGGCCCCTTCAGTCAGCAAATTTCGCTGCAAGCAGAAGATCAGCGCTGGGACGCAAGACAACACACGCAGAAGCGGGCTTTGCTGCAAGCACAGTAGCCGAAGACGAAGACACTGGAGCCCTTCTTCTCGCACAGAGCCGAGAAGCCGAGCTCCCAGAGTGCGACGGAGAGCTGGACCCGACGGCAATGGAAGTCGTCGTGCAGGATACGACGAGGCCGAAGAATCACAGGCGAAGCAGTCGGAGTGAGCCGAACTGCGTAGCTGGACGAAGCAAACGACGTAATCTGCAACAGTAGACAACGCAGAGGTTCGTCGTCATGCAGGATCGTGTCATCTTCGACGAAGCCGTGAGCCGAACGACGCAGCTGGACGAAGGACGAAGCAAACGACCTATTCGGGAAGAGACGACGAAGAGGAAGCCGACCTTCGTTATCGTGCAGGATCTCTTCGTGTTCGAGGAAATCGGGGAAGGAGATGGGAACTGAAAACGAGCTCCCAAAAGGTGCGAGGTCGAGCAGGGAGCTGGACAAAGCAAACGCTGGTAGACAACAAAGAGGAGTCGTCGTGCAGGAAGATCTCGTCGTATTCGATGAAGCCGAAGAAAGGAGATCACGGGGAATCGCCATGGCGAAACCCTAGAGCTCCCGATGCCATGGCGAAACCCTAGATATGTATATGCGCGCACGCACACACACATATATATACAGATATATATATATATACAGATATATATATATATATATATATATATATATATATATATATATATATATATATATATATATATATATATATATACATATAAGTACATAAGTGTACATATCTATATATATACACGCGCGCACACACACACATATATATAGGTACATACGTGTAAATATCTATATATACATATATACGTATGTATGTATGTCAACGTGTACATACGCACGTGTACACATACGTATGTATTTAAGTACATATAGATATACATATATATAGATGTATGTATACATATATAGATGGATGGATGGATATCTATACTATTATAGTTATTCATGGGTTTTTCTCATGGAGATTGTAGCCTCAACTCCATTGTATCTTATAGTTTTGATTTTATCTCACCACTAACTTGCAGTTACAAACATTCTCCTCCCTCATGTCAATCCTCTTGTCTCCTATAAGCCATTTTTAATCATGCATTTATTTTTGTTTTGCATCTGTTTTGTTGGAGGCTTATTGTAGTCTTAAAATAGATTTTATTTAGTAGTTATCAATGGTTTGATTACCTCAGTCATCTCCGACCCTTTGATATCGTCAATATTTTAAAACCTTGTATCCAATTTTTGAATGCTTTCTTATGTTAACTTGACATGAGTATAACCAAGGATTGAATTGCTTGAGATGCATTGGTTATATGTGGAACAGACTTGACAACCACAAAAGCACACTTGCGGTTCTAAAATTTTATATATTCACTTTGAAGATAGTATTGTTATTTTGTTGATATTTTTCATCATAATCGTTAGCACTTCCATAGTGAAGACTATTTTGGATATAACTTTGTAACGCATTTTTCTGCACATTATCAAGATCATTCATGTACCATGACGGCATCATACTATAAAAGTAATGTCTTATGGGTGCCAAAGTCGAGTTGGCCTATTCAACACCTCTTAAGTACCCATGATCACCCATATTTCAATGCCACTCCTTAGTCTGACGACAACTAGGAAGCTCAATTGTCAAAAAGCGGGGCTTCTGCGTAATTACAAGAAGTCAATCTCTTGTTTATTTCCCAACCTTGCAAAGGCTTCATTTCCCAACAAATTTATACCTCATTGTCATGCACAATAACACATCCTCCTTGTCACCTTCAGTTGCTCGATTTTGTTCAATAGCATAATGTTAAATTGATACAACACCAAAACCAACGAACAAAACACAATGAAATCACATTAGATAGGTAGAAAAAACACAAAGAAGGGCTGCTCATACAACAATCAAAGAAAAACAAGCATGATTCAGGGCTGATCTATTATTCGAGAGGTAGATTGTTTCTCCCAATCCCTAGATGTCGCTATGAACACCACATAAAGAAAGAAAACCACAGCCACAACAAAAAATGCATTAAAAAGTAAAACCCTAGGTTCTCCCTTTAATAGAATCCCTTTCTAGCATTTTAAAAAATTTCCTTCCTAATTTTCTCTCCAAACTCCCTTAATTTATCCTCCTTGCATAGGTGATTACCGCCCTAGTGGATCCCATCCCTCCCTTTCCTTTTTCTGCGGCTCTCTCTGTTCGCTCTGCTCCTGTTTGTCGCCAAGGCCGGCCCGTCTGTGGGCCGGTTATACTATCTTCAGCTGGTCTAGGGAGGACTGGCTAACTTTCAGCCGGTCCAGGGAGGATCAGCTTCTCTATATGTGTAAAATTACTCCCCTCTGAAAAAGACACATTGTTCTCAAGGTGGAAGGATGAAAACTGCTTGTGGATCACCTTATAAGGTTCTTATGTTGCTTCATGGTCTGGTAGTCCCTTCAATTTGACTAATAGCTCCTTTGCTTCCCCTACTCCTCGACACACAACTTTGATCTCTAATGGCTCCAAAATCATTGCCAAGTCTTCTGTCAATGTTGGCAGTAGTGTAGGTGAGGGTGTATGATCTCAATCGCACGCCTCAACTTTGACACATGGATGATTGGGCATTGTGCGGACGATGGTGGTAACTTCAATCGACAAGCCACTTCCCCGATGCGTGTCATCACCTCATATGGTCCATGGTATCGTGGTGAGAGTTTTTTGTTCCTTCTTCTAGCTAGTGTCTTCTATCGGCAGGGCCTCAACGTCAAGTAGACCATGTCCATTTGTTAAAACTGCACCTCTCTCATATACTCATCCGCTTTCCTCTTCATGATTTATTGAGCTCTCAGTAAGTGCCTCTTGAGCTATGCTAATATCTCGTCCCTCTCCTCCAAGTACTGATTGAAGCTAGATACTGGTATGGCATCATGCCCATAATGTATCAAGTGAGGTGGATCTCACTCATACAATATCTTGAAAGGGGTGATCTGTGATGCGGTGTGGTACAAAATGTTATTCTAATATTCAGCTCATGTAATCCACTTGGCCAATAGATTCGACATATCAAAAAACAAAACAACGCTGGAATTCGACATATCAAAAAACAAAACAACGCTGGTATGTCTCCACGCTCCTGTTCACCACCTCCGTCTGTCCATCAGTCTGGGGGTGATATGCAGTGCTCCTCTTGAGGACTATCTCTTGCAACCTGAAGAGCTCCTTCCAGAAGTGGCTGAGGGACACCATGTCTCTATCTGAAACAATCGATTTCAATACTCAGTGCAAATGGACCACTTCCCGGATAAACACTGCCACGATTGAGACCGCCGTGTTGGGATGCCGTAAGGGAATAAAATGTGCATACTTACTTAGGCGATCCTCGACCACCATGATCACCGTGAACCCGTCTGACCATGGCACCGCCTCGATGAAATCCATTGTGACTTTTTCCCAAAGCTTCCCTAGTAAATGGTTGTAGTAACCCCCCTGGTGTTGTGATTAAGTATTTCTGTAGTTGACGTGCATCGCATTTTGCTACCATATCTTCAACGTTTCTGCGCATCGCCACCCAATAAAGTTCCGTAGCCAGACGACTGTAGGTCTTCTGCATCACTAAATGTCCCCCGATTACATTGCCATGAAACTCTTGCAATAATTTAAGAATATATTCCGACGAATTGGGTAGCACAAATTGCCCTTGTTGGACCAGGACCAGTCTCCTCAACGCATATCCTGGGTGACTATTGGGATCTTGTGGTTATTTGACTCTTATCTTAGTAAACTGTTGTAGAAGATGTTGTATCCCTTCCGAAAACTCTGTCAATCTGAATCTTGATCCCCCTCAGTGCTTTGTAATTCCACCAAGTAACCTAGTTTTGAGCGAACCATGGTTTTGCATAAGCTAGCACCTCCTCTCAGCATCACCTTCCTACAATCCATTTGGAACTCCATTGTCAAGGACTTCCAATCCACCTTCATCTCTCCCAATGATCACAACCACTTTATCCCCAAAATCACATCGTGTTATCCAAATCTAAAGGAAGTCTTTGACCACCTATAGGCCATGTAGTGTCAGAACTAACCCCTTGCAAATCCCTCGACTTTTTTCCACCTTCTCTGCCCCCATCATGACGCCAAAGCTTTCTATAGTTACCAGCTTCTACTCTAGCTTCTCCACAGCCTGATTTGAGATAAAATTATTTGTAGCACTGCCATCCACCAACACCACAATCGGTTGTTCCCCAATCCATCCTCTCACCTTCATGATGTGATTTGAGGTAAATCCCACCACTGAATTGAGGGAAACCTCCACCACATTCAAATGCAGATGCTCCTCCGCTACTTCCTCTTCTGATTCTTCACTCTTTATATCCTCCTGATATAAAAGAACCTGAAGGGCGCGTTCCTTGCAACAGTGTCCTGGGTCGTATTTCTTGTCACAGTGGTAACACAATCTTTTGTCTCTTTTGTCCCGCACTTCTGCATCCGTGAGACGCTTGAAATTACCCTCGGGTCGGGGCTCTATACTCTTCTCCTTTGGTGTCTATTTTTGAAATGACACCTTCTGGGTCCTCGGTGTCGTGGCTGCCACGGTGCTCTTGTTGAATCCCTGATGTTGCTGCCTTTGTCAGTCTTCTTTACCTATTTCCTATCCTACATTATCTGGGCAAGCTCCATCATTTCTTTCAGTCCACGTGGTCTCAAGGGGCGGATGGCTGCTCTTATGTCGGGCTTTAGGCATTTCAAGAAGTTTCATTCCAGTCCTGTTACAACAATCCCCATTAACCTCCTTAACAAGAGCTCGAACTTCTCTTAGTACGTTATAACCATCCTCTCGAGTCAGAGCATAAAATTGCTTGTGTATGTCTCCTTCCTAAATGACTCGGAAACATTCCAACAAACAATCCTTAAACTCCTCCCATGAGTATATCAGATATCTTGCTTCTATCCACTGGAAGCACTATAAAGCCTTCCCCTCTAAGCATAATTCTGCTATCACGAGCTTCTCTTCCTCAGTCAACCCGTTGATCGCAAAGTATCGCTCCACTCGACACACCCATCCATGTGCATCGTCCCCTTCAAAGATTGGGATCTTCAATTTCCTGACCCTTGCATCTCCACCTTAACCCCCTCTTCCTCTGGTATTTCCCCCCATGCATCTGGGGTGGAGTTCCCTCCTTCGATCATAGGCATATCCCACTCTTGAATCCCTCCTTTCTCCATCGTGCTCTTCCATACCCCTTACATCATCCCCCCTCTAATTTTCGGCACATACCCCTCTATCAAAAGTCTCCACTCCCCCTCCTCTCAGAGTCTTAGGGGGACGATCTTGTAGGTAGATGGGGTCTTCTTCATTGTCTTCTCTCTCGATCTCCTTCCCTTTTGACCTAGCCAAGGATTTTCTGATCAACCCTTAGTTAGACTTGACCACTGGAGCGATTAGCACGGCCTTGGCTTGCATCTCCATGAGTTTTTTCATCATCTTCCGCATTTCTCCTATGCTTTCAAATCCATCATTCATTTGACTTTCAATGCAAGAAAATTTGTCCTCTATATTGGCAAACCTCTCCTTCATTTCTGATTTGATTTGCCCTACTTCGTTTTCTAGCACAGCAGTTTTTTTTTGCTGTCATCCCACCAAAATCTATGCTCTGATACCAATTTGATACGTCTTGACATCAAAATCAATGAAAAAACCACAAATAAATCGTAATAGATAGGTGGAAAAAACGCAAATAATGACTACTCTTACAACAATCAAAGGAAGACAACTAGCAAGATACGAGTCTGATCTCCTACTCGAGAGGTAGATCGTCCCTCTCAAACCTTAGACGTCGTTAGGAACACCACAAAAAGAAAGAAAACAACAGCCACAACAAAACATGTGTAACAAAAAAAGCAAACCCTAGGTTCTCCTCTTAATAGAATCCCTTCCCAGCATTTCAAAAATTTTCCTTCTTAACTTACCTTCCAAACTCCCTTTACTCCTCCTGCATAGGTGATTATGGTCCTAGTGGGCCTCACCCCTCTCTTTCCTTTCTCTGCGGCTCTCCCTGTTCGCCCTGTTCCTGTCTGTCTCCAAGTCCGGTTCGTCTGTGGGCCGGTTGTGCTATCTTCAGCCGGTCCAAAGTGAACCAGCTCACCTTCCGCTGGTCCAGAGGGGATCGCCTCTTCTATAGGCGTAACATAAATTCTTCCATGTCACTATTAACTATTCGGCACTACTGAGTTTCTCTACTCTCCACATGCCACGTGCTCTCACATAAATGCTCTAACATACTCTTAAAAGGAAACTGGGGAATCTTATAAATAAACTGCATTTGGATGATCTACTGATGGCAAGGACAAGTGAAAAATAATACTGTTCGAGAGATTAAACTGATTTGCAAACATCTTTTTGCCTTTTGTCCACCCCTTGCGAGTTGGGAGAAGTGGACTTCCATGTGCTTGAGACTACATAGAACGCTCACTTCTTTCTACTTACATGGCTGTCATGCTATATTGCATAAAAATATTTGTTATTTAATTAGTTCTCTCTCCCTCTTCTTTACTTTGCCCTTTTAGGTTAAGTATCTCAGCTCAAAACTCTTCTTAGTCTGCATTTTGTTTGTTCGTGAGTCATCCATCTAGATTAGGACAAAGTTTTAGTGGGCCAAGACATGGCTAAGGATGTTTGGATAAAATATTGCTTTAAGCTTTTTGATGATGAAGTTGAGTAATAAATAGATTTTGTCTAGATATATTATATGGTTGTGCAAATGTTTATGCTAGATCTAGTCCAACTTTAAATTCTGCAACATATTCCATGTTTCAATCCATCTAAAACTCTAATTGAAAGTTGTGACGAATTTGAGAGAGGAATTATGTTTATTTACTGAAAACCATGATGAACTCATTTCAACTCTCTTCCAGCCAGTCAATTTCTAATGAAATTATATGCTTGAGCATGAGCATGAGCATGAGAATGATGATTCTATATCTGAAGATGAGCTTGTTATAGAGCTTGAACAAGAGTGCTTATTAGAGTCTATTATTGTACCGAAGTAGTTTTCATTCATGACTATTACTTTCCAACCTATTGGAATGAAGTTTCATGTTGTTCCTCAACTTCCTACACTTTTTGACCGCTTCATCACACAATTGAGTTCATTTTACCATTGCGGCAGCCACCATATGCCTAGATATTCTATGATATTTTACTTCGAACATTAGATATATTCATGCTTCCACGTGAGTTTGAAACCTTATATCCTACTCTTCAATTTTATATAGGGTTAAATATATACATACTAACACCTAAATTTTATATTTACATGCTTAGCACTCAAATCTTTAACATCAAGTCAAAAATATCATCATTACTATCTTTTTAAAAGTGAAATGCACCTTTTCATGCATAGCATTATGACACTAAGTGCTATAAATGTAATATCAAACTTTGGCTGTTAGATATGTAAATGCATAAGAATTGTGCGATATGCATGTAAATGTCCCTTTTATATTTCATGTCTGATTAATTAGCTCCACTACCTCCTTCACCATGACAATTAGACTTATGAAAGAAAGATTCATGTAACTTTTTCGGAGAAAGAGTATTCTTGTGACAAGGAGAAAAGATGTAGCACTATAAATTATATATAGTATTTCTTAGAATTTATTTTACTTACGAGTAAAGTGCAAAAATAGTCTCGTGACTATATACATGTGGTCATTTTAGTCCCATAGTCTATAAAAGTGTTAAATTATGTCATTATATTTCTTTTTAATATGGGTTGAAATAGTCATAAGGGAGAACTTTTTTAGCCCTCATTATAAGACTTTTGAGGACTAAATTAACATGTTTATAGACTATGTGGCCAAAATACACCCCCCCCCCCCCAAATTGTCATTGGATCATTTTGACACTTTTCTCTTTCAATTATTTAATTTAAATTAGAATTTTTAGATTGAGTACTGCTACACTTCACCAAAAATTTATATTTGAAGTGAAGCTTTATCACTATTTGATGAGGTGGACTATAATTAAATTTGGGTTGAGTGATATATTTTTGCTTGGGAGGATTTTCATTGGTCCACCTCTTCAAATGCTTAGGTGGCTTCAATTTAAATCAGACTTTTTTATGCATAACATTTATCTTCTATATTTATTTTAATTGAAATTAGCATTAATTATTCTGATGGGATGATTTTTTGGTTTTAATTTGATTTATTTAGGTTTGTATTTGGTTTCAAAGTATTGTTCTCATTTTTAACCTTAAAAATAAGTATTCATTTCTTGATAAGGAATTGATATCTACACATGCATTAGTTAAAAAATAAGTATTCATTTCTTGATAGCTGCAGCCTGGGCCACATCAAATCATTTCAATGTTTGTTAAAAAATACCCCTCTACTTATGATTAATGAATGTTTTTGATCTTCCTCAGATAAGGCCAACCCTAGTTTTACATAACATGATTTATATGTCGGAAAATATTCTTTCTTCGAGCATTGAAATATATATATATATATATATATATATATATATATATCATTGATCAAATAGGGTTTTATGGTAATATTAGATTTTATCTAATGGTTGTTGAACTCTTTTTCGATACAATGTATTATTTGAATACTATCCTATTTTAGTCTGTTATTCCAGAAATAATATTAATATTATTATTTATTCTATTTGAATTTCTTTGATGTGACAGAAACATTTGACAATTGTTGGTAACTGTAGTTCTTTCATGGTCACGTAAATTGCATTTGGTTAATGTTCCAGTTTTTGAGTTTTTAAATGCAACAATCTTCAGAGGAGTATAATTTTCATTCGTTTCATTCCCGTGACCCATCATTTGTTTGTAGGGTTCTGGAGGTATTACTATCAAGAAAACAAATCTTGCCCTGATCATCGGCATTTATGATGAGCCGATGGCTCCAGGGCAGTGCAACGTGATTGTTGAGAGGCTCGGTGATTATCTCGTTGAACAGGGATTTTAAGTATCGTGTCGTGCTTGTCCTTCTCATTTGTTCTAATGGATTACTATACTCTTCGTCGTGGCATTGCATCTAGAGTTCTACACCATGTATTGTGTTCTTTGCACGAAATAATCTATTAAAAATGTGCTGGTTTTGCGTGGGGGAATTGCATTTAAATCTGAATCTTTGCCCCCACTTCTGGTAAGAGTTGCTTCTGCTTGCTGGCTATGCATTTCTTTTTTAATTGGATTGTGACTTTTATGAAATGAAATTTAATATGATGCAAGTATTTAGAACTTCTGTCTTTTAAAGTTGTATTTATTCAGGATTACTTTCTCCTCTGCCTAGTTTTGAGATATGGCTATCAGCTTCAATGTTTTTTGCAAAGGTTATTTCCTCTAGTAACCGCTGCTGTTGACAAAAAAAAAAAAAAAAAAAAAAAGAGTTGCCTATCAATGTTTTCATGTAGATCTGCAGAAAATTAAGGATGGTTTAATTCCCTGCGTTCAGTGAGTTCATCAATGTAGCGATTCATAACTATTGCTGCCTTAGCTTTGCCAAATGTTATACTCGAATCTTTCCACTTCGACAAGGAGATGTGGTATTGTAGTTTCGACAGGGAAGTCATCAACGGGAATAGGAGCAGCAAATTTGTAGTCTGTCAGCCGAGTATAGGGTGAAGCAATGTCAATAGTTTATGATATTGAATGCTTTGTATCGATGTGCCCAAGCAGTCTCTAAGGTCAAGTAAGCAGGTGAGTAATAGGCACTCTTTGTCATTAGTTCCAATAAAGGAAAATCTCTATGTGACGATGAAGACATAGGTGTATTTGGGATAGTTTTCTGGCAGTTTTTCTTTTTAGACCATCACCGTAGTTCTGTTTGGAGAAATGTTTTCTGGTCGTTTTCTAGAAATTTCTGTTGGAAAGTTGTTTCTTTCAAACCGGTAAAGTATGGTGGTTGTCAAAAAGTTGTAGATTAACTTTTTGAAATTAAAGTAAATTTGGAATTGCCAACACAGTTTTTGAGCAATAATTTTTTCTATATTGGCTTTACAACAGCTTTTTTAAACAGTTACAACTTTCCCAAATAGATCTTAATTTACTTTGGAATTCGGGCATTTATCATTAATTGAATTTATTCTCATGGATCCATAATGCTAATTTCTCTTAATTGATTGAGTTGATGTGAAGTCCATTTGAATGATTTTGAATATTGTCTGCCTACATTTTTTTAATTTTTTTAAATAATAAGAGAATTTTAAATATTGTTTTGACCAATGATCACATTATAGAGAGTTAATTTGAGTCAATATGACTAAATATATCATAGCATTATGAGCATTTATTACCATAGATTATTGACCATTCTTCGAGTCTCCCCTTAGCCTTCTTCTCTGTGTTTTGTCTTTGCTAGATGTCGCCATAAGATGATTGAGAAGCAACTTGTCCTTTTAATAGAACTCTCTGTTGAGCCCCGTGATGTAGAGGCAAAGGAGAGCATAAGGTATTGATAAGATGGTTTATAAGGAGAGGATCTTGATTTTATCTTGAATAAGGAGATTGTCCTTTATAAGAATACTGTCAACTATGGTTCCTTAGTTGAGGCAATGACTCTTGGTTTTGAACTTTTGTGAATGACAAGGTGAAATCAAAAAAAGGTTTGCTTTGCGTAATCTGCTAATGTGGTACTAAAACATATCTTGATTGATCTTTCTAATGGATCTTTAAAGGTGGCTGGTGTTGAGGCGAATTTGGCCACAATATTGTCAGAAGTTTCTTCTCCAAAGTGCTCCATATGGGTGGATTAGCTACAATATCAAATAGTCGCACCCATCCGCAACAAATAATTTCAACAAATAGTGCGCGAGCCTTGGTCATTGGTTGCGGCCTTTGGCGTAAGACTCTCGGGTCAGGGGTTTGAATCTCATCTATTATGAGAGGATTTGAATAGCACACAAGACATGAATGGGGGTGCGCTCCTCGGTCAGTTCAACCTATAAGGATTAATCGACGGTCTTCGATTGTCGATCAATCTTTAAAAGAAAAATATCCTCCTTAACATGAACTTCTAAAAGATGTTTGGGCTAATGAATATGAATATGGTTTTGCCAAGAGTGAGGGAAATTAATATTGTAAATTTGTGCCCTCATATTTTAATGTGGTGAGGGCTAGCGATATTGCTTAAAAACATATCCCAATCTCTCATGAAGGGAAGGAGGAGAAAGTGGGAGAGCCAAAATTTTCTTTATAGGCTTGGGATGTATGATTCAACACTTGACATCTAGTGAGGTGAGAATGTCCTTCCTTGCTAGGGCTTGCATGATGGAGGTGCTCAAAATCTCTATGAAATTTGAGAAGAGCTAGGTCATACATATGGAGAGTAAGTTTACTATCCCACCCACAATTACACTCAAATTACTACACAAACCACTCCATAATTCCAAACTCTCACTTTCATATTGAAATCTAAATTTCACTCAAATTTTCACTAACCACCACACTCTTCGATCCACTAAACTTCCCCACATCTTTACCTAAAAAAATAAGCTTTTATATTAGCCAAGTGACCACACAAAAGTTAACCTATAATCAGCTCCAAATTCTAAGCCAAACACTTGCCAAAGCTAAACCAAATCCATCTTCCTAAGTCAAGCCCAAGTCACCTTTGAACCCAATTGCTCAAATTACCTTGGCACATGTTAGCCATCATCTCTAAGCCCAAACTCAAGCCCAAGAGACCCATTGTGAAGCGAAGAGAAAGCCAATCCCAAGCCATGTGCAAGCAAACCCAAAAACCATTTCTTCACCTACCAACCATGTTACATGGCTAGCTCTCATTGATCACTTCCTCAACTACTTTAACTACCTTAACCAGCTTGGTGAGCTACTTCAAGCTCAACTAACCAATATAAAGCTTTCCAAGGAAGCTACATCAACCTTAATGTACAAATGGCTCAATCCTATTGGTCGCCTACCATGTTTGACCAAGCATATGGCTAATAATCCTAATTGGATGGTCCCTTTGACCTTGTCATTTTAGCAATGGACCAATTATTGATTCCCCCATCCTCCCTTGAGCTCGCCAAACCCAACCCGAGCTTTATCACCAAAATCAAAACTTTCTATTTGCCAAATGATCACACCAAAGTTCACTCAAAATTAGCTCCAAATCCTAAGCCAAATACTTTCCAATCCAAGCTAAATCCATCTTCCTAATCCAAGCCATTCTAAGCCACCTTTGAACCCAAATCCTCAAAACAACTTTGCCAAAGATTAAGCCATCTTCTATGAGCCCAAACTCAAGCCCAAGTGAAACAAATTAAAGGCAAGGCAAACCCAAACCCAAGCCATGTGTAGGCAAACCTGAGAACTATTTCTATATCAATTATTAGTGCAACCGACCAATCCACATAGCTTGCTCTTGTTGGCCATTTACCTTAACCACCTTGGAGGGCTAGCTCAAGCTTACCTAACCAATTTGAAGCTTCCCAATGAAACTACATCTACCTTAAAGAACAAACAGCTCAATTCTATTGGCCACTCACCTTTTTGACCAAACAAATGGCTTAACCTAATTGAATGGTCCCTTTAGCCTTATCATGTAAGCAATGGACCAATTATTAGTGCCCTCAACCTCCCCTGAGCTCACCAAACGCAACCCAAGCCTATAAATAAGGGTCGGGTTCACCATGATGAGGTTGTTGAATCCTTGCTCTAGCTTAATGCCATTCTTCCAAAGCAATCCTAAACCTTAGCTGAAGTACATAGCTAAGCTTCTCCTCAATCCTAAGCCATTTCTCATTATTTTATAGGCTTGTGTTCAACATGATGAGATTATTGAATCCATGCTCTAACTAGTGTCACTGTGCAAAAATCAATCCTAAACCGTAGCTTAAGTTCATAGCTAATCTTCCCTTCAATCCTAAGCCATTTCCTCCATTTTTTACTCACAAGATTTCCTAAATCGGACTAGGAAAAATCCTAATCCTAGCATCCAATCCATAATTCTTCGAATCAACCATCTTAAAAGCATTTTTATACCTAAAAACCGAATCCTCTATCTAAAATCCACCATCCTGAATACACTACTAGAGCTCAAGACCCACCCAAGGAGACTTTTTATCAAGAACTTGGAGGGAGAAAAAATTAAGGCAATCAGAGCAAGAGGATAGTTTGTGAAGCTAGAACGATCGATCCAACGCCGTCCATTGGAAGAAATTTATCAAGGCATGAGGTAATTCCATAAAACTTAGTTTGAGGGCTCAATAGTTGGCTCTTTTATGAGGGCGAACTTTAAATTAGAAAGAGTTGACCATAGGATTGAACGATAAGGACCTATAGATCCTATCTATCAAAGTGGATCATTAGATGATGTGCTATATCATGTGGATCACAAGATTTCTTGTGGATGGTTTGTTTTCATCATCCCATTTGGAATGATGAACAGATGTCGTCTGTTCCTTTACATTTGGAACAAAAAATTAGGATTATATCTCATTGGAGAGATAGTGGAGCACTAGTACACTAGATCCTAGCCTGTGAGGAAACTATAGATTGGAGCACGAATAAGAGCAAGATGTGTGGAAAGAGATGGCAGAGGAGTTGGCATGGACAGCTGACGCGGACCACATAACTTTAGTAGGAAATTCTCTATTTAACGAATTAAATAATTCATTGAAAATTCAATAAATCTTTAGAAATAAAAATAAAATAAATCAAACTTATAAAAATAGAAAGAATAATGTCTTCAAATTAGTGAGACATGTAAAATAAACACAAAATATTAATAAATCGGAAGATAATCAAAATTAAATAAATCCAATAATAAAAAATAGAACTAAATTCAAAATCAATTCATAAATAAAATCAAAATTAGGTAAAAATTTTAAAAAAAGGTTAATCATCAATTCCAAGTGATAATTCCTTAATAAATTCAATAAAAATAAAAAAACCAAAATTCAAGTAATAAAATAAAATTTTCATTCACACTCTTTTACCACCTTCATATTTCACTTTCAAAGCAACATAAACCAACCCTCCAGTCAAAATCCACAATTTCAAAATTTCTCTCACCACTACACTCACCTATAATCACACTCAATCACCACACAAACACCTCCATAATTTCAAACACTCATTTTCAAAATAAAATCCAAATTTCGCTGATTTTTTGTCTCACCACCACACCCTTAAATCCACTAAGCTTCCCCACACATTTAACACCAAAGGCAAGCCTTCTTATTATCCAAATGATCACACCAAAGTTCACCCAAAATCAGCTCCAAATCCTAAGAACAACAATTGCAAAAGCCTAGCCAAATCCATTCAAATCCAAGTTATATCCATTTTCCTAAGCCAAGCCACCTCAAGCCACCTTTGAACCCAATTGCTCAAATCACCTTGGCCCAAGTTTAAAACATCTTCTCTGAGCTAAAACTTAAGTCCAAGTAAGCCAAATTGATTTCAAGAGAAAGTCAAACCCATGTCATGTGCAAGTAAACCAAGAAAATTTTCTTGACCAATTATTAGTGCAACCAACCAAGCCGCATGCCTAGCTCTCATTGGTCACTTTCCCAATCACTTGAACTATTTTAACCAGCATAGCTAGCTATGCAAGCTCACCTAACATTTTTTAAGCTTCCCAAGTAAGCTAAATTAACTTTAAAGTACAAACGACTCAATCCTATTAGCTGCCTATGTAAGTCTTCAGTTGGAATTTATCGGTTGCTTTTGAAAATAATTATATATATATATATATATATATATATATATATATATATATATATATATATATATATATATATATGAAAAATAGTATTTTTATTTTAAAAAATGAGACTAGATGGATCCTATATATCTAATAGTTTAGATACTTGAGTACAATACTATAAGTAATACATAATCCCGAGAGATAAGCGTACCACTTGACAGTAGGTCCAACCATCTAAACTAAGAAATTTGTAACTCTATTTTTGTCTGTGAAACTTATGACTATTAATTCCTTTATCTAATATAAATATTAGATAGGGTTTGGATTATATGTGTTACAAATTCTTCTATAGGCCTAAGCCCCTGTAGTTAATTACAGCTTAAGCGACTGCAATCACTAAAGAAAACTCTTGATTAAGATCAGGGCTTCATACTAAAAAATTTAATGCTTAGCTTCCATGATTGTTCATAGGAAAATCGAGTGAAAAATACTCAATGTGAAACAATTATTAATGGAACTCAAAGAAATGAAAAGTAGGAGATGTCGAAGATATTGAAGAAGTTTCAGTGACATATCAAACTAACATATGATTTGGATTTATATCTTTGAAAGAAAGATTATAAAGTTTCAATCCTAAAATTTATTAGGATTTTTACACTTATATTTGCACGACCCATGATCATACAAATGACCAAAGAAAATTGGAGGATTTACGCGTGTTGAACGAACAACATTGGAAACCTAAAAGGAATCAGGGCTGATTTCGCACGACATACATTCATGTGAAAGCCTAAAAGATAATGTGAGGATTTACGTCATACTAGATGAATAACCTCGAGGTCCTAAGGGTTTATGTTATTTAAGTCTATCGAGAGTTCATTTGAGGATCATCTTTCACTTCACGTTTCAGGCTTGATCGTCGTTTGGAGTTTTCATCCACTTGTTTGACCACATTGTTGCCTCGTATTGCTTCCCAGAAGGCTTTCTCTAAGCTCATTACTTCTGTAGTTTTGGGTTTTAAGAAAGTGTGTTTGAACACTATTGTTGGGCCGCTGAGTCTTATTGTAGGGTTTCTCCTAAAAAGGTTGCCTGCTGTCCTCTAACCTAGTGATCTTTTACAAATATAATAAATAACATAATACTAATGTTGCATGTGTAAATAAACAAATATATACAGTAGAGTGCAATAAAAAAAATGTGCGGTAAAAAGAAATTCTTAGTATGTACCTGCCACCTCCAACTTCATGGCTAAAGAATTGAAGTTACAGGTAAAGCATACAAGTATTATGAAAGATTAAAACAACACAAAAGACATGGGCATATGTACATATAAGAAAGTCAGGTGCCACATATATGAAATATCGGTGCTGGGTATAAGAGTTTCAAGCTATGGGTGGACTCAACGTCAGAATCGGAGCCCTAACGATTTATCGAGGGACATCCATAGGCAACGATCAACATCCTGTATGTGAGACCCAAGATTGGGTAAAAGGCTAGGAGCAAGTTAATCAAGGGTGGGTAACCCTTAGCCTAGTCTATGTGATTAAAAAATGACCTTGCCGAAAGGCGACATTTAATAAAGTTCTTAATTTGTCATGCTCATAAATAGTTTAGGTTTAGATTTTCTATTTAGTAAGCAAAATATAGGTTTCATCAAAAAGTATTTTTTTACTACTATTCATATATATATATATATATATATATATATATATATATATATATATATATATATATATATATATATATACATATATATTTCAAATCAAACATTTCACAAGTCAGTCCCACCGTTGGGCTAAAGCTATTAGTAACCCATGAGAGCAATGGATAACTCTTTACCAAATGTCAGAGAGTAGTAATATCAATCTTTGACCCTCTCGAAGTCATCAAGTTAGGATATATAATACTATCACACATACTTAGATGTCTTTCTCATCATCGTCCTTAACCCCAAACATTTCAACTTATAACCTCACTCGATGATTTATATACAATTGCCATAATAATATGAACATTTCTAATTACCAAAAGAAGTTTAAGAAAGACATTTGAACATTTTTAAAGCACTTAGACAAGAATCCGAAGAGGGTTCACATGACTTCCACATAATTCATAAGCACTTAACTTCCATCTTCGCACAATCATATCACTTACGCCCTTTAATGTCAAATCATACAAATGTTTCTTCTAAATCGTAACAAAATTATCTAAATTTCTAAATTTTTGACAAGTAAGGTTATCAAAGTTTGAACAGTTGAAAGTGTTGAATTTATCCTTCCTCTTTCCTAATAATTTTCTCAACTGCCCATATGCATACAACTAAACAAGCAAAAAATTTGAGTAAACCGAGCTAACAACAAAGAACACGAGAAAACAGTGAGGAAACCGAGCAAACAAGGGAACCACAAAAACAGCAAGGAAGCCAAGCAAAAAACAAGGGAACCGATGAAACGGTAAGGGAGTCGAGCAAACAGCAAGGGAGCCGATCAAACAGAAAGGGAACCAAGAGCAAGGGAACCTAAGCTAATCGGTTCATATATTTCAGTTAACCAAAAGTTAACTTCAACATGTTACAAGGCTTTTCCAATGTATAGCATACAATAAAATTCCATTGAACCAAACCAGTGGACCATAAAGCTCCAATTAATGTGAAACATACAACAAGAAAGTCAAAACATCAAGTTGTTAGAAAGAAGCGAGGCTTTCTTCTTCTTTTTTTTTAATGAGATGTAATATTTTAGATTTCGACAAACCAAAGGAATAGTATTTTTTAAATTTTCACAAAAATGAACTACCATACATTTCATATCCCTTTTTTTTTAAAGTGAGATTTGCCGGCTTTAAAAAAATTCACAATACAAAAAGCCTTAATAATTTCATATTTCCTTGAAGCGAAGTTTTAGGAGTCTCCAAATTCTCACTGAACAAAGTAGCAATGATTTTCGAAATTTCATAAAATGAGACGTTTAAAGTTTTGAACTCTACAATCCAAAGCTATAATACTTTAGATTTCCCAAAATGAAACTTTCAAGTTCTCCAAACATTTATAAAATAGAGTCACAACATTTTTTTTCCGCAAACATTTTTTTTTTATTTTCTAAAATGAGACTTTCAAAGCTCCTGAATCTCATGAACCAAAACCATATACATCTCAGATTTTTAAAATGAAGCTTCAATGATTTCAAAATTCTATAAAATGGGACTTCCAAAGCTTTGAATTGTATAAACCAAAACCATAGGCATTTCAGATTTTCAAAATGAAGCTTTCAAGTTTTCCAAACATTCACAAAACAAAGCCACAACAATTTTTTAAATTTCTTACACCAAAACACATAATTTACAAATATTTCCAAACATTGAAGACCTCACAACTTTGCATTTCTATAAATAAAACATAAGATAGTTTGAGATTTTATTTTATTTTATTATTATTATTATTATTATTATTTTTTTGCATTACTGCCACCTACATTTTTACATCATACAACAAGAAAAAGTAAAATACAGCAAAGACAATTTTTCACGCACATGTAATGGTAAGTATGTAAAGAAAATGAAATTTAGTTGTCTAATGTGCAAATACATAGGAATTGTATGGTATGCATTTGAATTTTCCAAATACCAAAATGAAAATAACTTGAAATAATAATTTGCACAAGTTCATCGTTTAAACATCACGATTACGGGATCATGAAATTATCGATTTCTACAACGCAATAATATAAGAATCTTGACTTTAACCAAAGAAATAGTGATATGAGGAATGACTGATTTTCAATCCCAATATAGATCGAGAACTATATATGAAGAAGATGAGGTAGATACTTCCACTTTATTTTTGTTGTTCTTATTTTTTAGCAGCTTTCATCTTATCTACAAAATTACGATATTCACAAATTAATTTGCTTTCATACTCACTGTGCAAGGAGAGAAAGAAAGGGAAAATTCACTGGTTAATCTCTAATTAAAACAACTGTAAGATTAAGTTGATTTTATAAACCCACTAGTTATTAAGCAATCCATTCACAATTATTTAAAGATCATAGCAACTTCTCAATATATATATATATATATATATATATATATATATATATATATATATATATATATATATATATATATATATATATATATATATATATAAGAGATCAATGGTTGGAACTACTCTCATGAACGCTAACCCCTATTAAATTTGGGAGCCGATGCAGTGTGCAAATTATAACAAATCATAAACAAATTTTAGCTATTATATCCTACTATGTTATTGTAATATATATATATATATATATATATATATATATATATATATATATATATATATATATACACACACACATATATATATATAAGAGATGAGTCCTTGCAATTAGATCTTACCTTCAACTGGTCGGATCAGGGACCTAGGAAGGTCGAGAAAAGAAAGCAAGCACAAAAAAATGAACCAATCGAGAGAGACCCAACAACACCAATCCCTTCCTAAAAGGGGGGTTTTTTTGATAGCCGTGGAAGGGGAAGAAACTTACCTCCATCTATCAGAGTTGAGGCAGACACGATAGAGACCGAGGGAGTGGTGGCAAGGGCACAAAGGAGGCGGCGACATGGGAGCAGAGGAAGTGGCAACATAGGGGTAGAGCAAAGGGAGTGGCGACAGGGGGAGGACTTCATGCAAAGCTGTGGCATGAAGGGGGAGCCGGGGTGGGAACCTCGAGCCGAAGGAGAAAGCTAGGGTGTGCCACCGATTGGGCAAGGGGAGGCTGTGTGGGTGAGTTTAGATAGTATTTTTAATATTAATAATAATAATAATATTATTATCACTTTATTCTTTAAATCTCTAATTCTTGCATTCACCACATGTGCACCGAACCCTAGCAACATAGGTGTCCTATATGGGTAAAATCAATATTTTGGACGCACTCGCGCCGTCCATTTCATCATTAAGTTTGATCCATGCACAGTGCGACAAATGAGATTCATCGAGCCGAGAGTCGTTTAGCAAGCATAGTGCTAACCGGACTTGTCCTAAGAACCAACCAAAATCAAGTAGACCGCTCTCAACATTATGTAGCTCGTCACATGCATCAGAAGGGTTTCCTTATGGCTTTTCCAATTCCTATGGACACCCGACTTAAGTTTCAATATGTTAGTTTTAATTGACTAACTAAATGTTGATTATTTGAAACCACCTATATGAGACTACGATAAGTCAAAAAATGACTCAAATTTCTAAATAGCGTGAGTCCCCGTACTAGTCATCTAGGAGTCAAATAGGAAATCCTAAAGCTAGATCCTAGACTCTATAGAGAGAGAAATGAAGACCTCATAAAAATGAGGTCAATTAATGAACCTCCACTAGCTGTGGTATGCTACACAAGCACGCCGCATGTATTGGTGTGGACTAAAATGATCAACAAAATCCCGAAAGAATGTCTAAGTATCAATATTGGAAGCCAATCAAATGTTGAATTTGAATTGAAGTGAAGTTAAGTTTCTGCTGGAGATTAACAGACGTATTTTCAAATTGTAGCTGTGAATTCAAGCTACCAAGCTTAGCATTGATTTTTTTTTTAACAAGACATTTGTCAAATATTGGTCACTGACTCTCGTGGAGATCGGAGGTATTGTGTGAAAATGATTAAATGTAATTATCGGGTTATGTTTTCAATTTTTTGTGTTATTATTATATTTTTTATCAAAAGGTTCTTATTGGAGATTTTATCAAATACTTGTTTTCTTAAAAGTCATTACAGAGAATGAAGAAACTTCACCTCCAACCTAAGGAAAACATAAAGACAAGACCAACTCGGAACACCCCAGGGGAAGTTACATCCGTACTCACTCTAGTTGAGAAATGCCAACCGTTGAGGAAGTCATGCTAAACCTCAGGATTTAAATTTATGGGATTTGTGAGAAATTTGTGAGAGTGGTGGAAAATTTAGGGAATTTATGGAAACTTCATGGAATTGCAGAAACTTTGGCAAATTTGTGGGACTTTAGGGATTTGCGGAAACTTTATGAAATTATGAAAAATTTAGGGAATTTGTGGAAACTTTAGAGATTTGCAGAACCTTATGGAATTATAGAAACTTTAGGGAATTTTTGGAAACTTTAGGGAATTTGTAGAAACTTTATGGAATTTTGGAAACTTTATGGAATTTTTGAAAACTTTAGAAAATTATAGAAACTTTAGGGAATTTGTAGAAATTTTAGGAAATTTGCAAAAACTTTATGGAATTATGAAAACTTTAGAGAATTAGTGAAATCTTTAGGAATTTACGAGAACTATATAGAATTGTGGAAACTTTAGTGAATTTATGGAAGTTGCTGAATTTGTGAAGATTTTTTGGAATTGTAAAGATATTGAATTTGTGAAAATTTTGTAAAAGCTTGTGGTGATTATGGTCTGGCCAGAGATGGGCAGAACGGTGTAAAAGATATATGGTTCTAATGGTTAGAACCAAAAAAATCTTTTTCACACCGGAAAAAAAACAGAGATTAGACTGCTAACAACACTAGGCTGAGAAAACACAACTTGGTATCAAGATAGGAGGGGGATTCAAATTTTATGTTTGTTTTAGATCATTTGTTTTATTTTAATTCTTTTTTGTCTTATTTTTTATTTGATTTTGACTGATTTGCTTTCATTGCTATTTATATATTATTTTGTTCATATAATTCATTGTTCATCAACTTCTTTTCAGAATTGGGATAAACTCAATTCAATGGACTCTACAGTCAATAAGGCAGACCTATGTTCATAACAGCTCGAAGTAATCACCATATATCAATTTCCAATAAACTGTAATAAAAGGATCATGTCATGTTAATAAGTACAGCATCATGTAGTTTCATGCATAGTAACATAACAAAACATCCTTTCACAACATTTCCTCAAAAACATGTGCTTATTATCCACATATATCCACATATATATCCCCATAGTATAACTCCAAGTATATGCTAGTCTGGATCAATATGTCAATCATCGATGTCTCTACTGTCTTTATCTATATCTAACTGGTAAAATATGTAGAGACTAACCTCACCTTTTAAGATGCTTTTAGATACAAGAAGAGTCTCTTTTAAGTAAACTTACAGGTGTGTTGTTCCTAAGTGGCTCATAGCTCGAGAGGTTGTAGATCCTTCAGCTCTGGATCCAATCTATACCGGAATGAAACATTTTCTTCACTCATTCTTCTGAAAGTGATTGAAATCCTCTGGTAGGAAACTGTGGGAGTACAATGTTTGGCCAAATCTGCACCGTTTCCTTTTAGTACCAATATTGAACCTACCGGTAAAGGGATTTCCACTAGCCCTTGAAATTCTCCTGAGTCAATGATCTAGAGGCCGGTCCTGAAAATAATGCTGCACTTGTTAACAAATGAAACTGTACATAATGATCTCAGGAAGTCGTGGTGGTCTATGTGAGACGGAAAACAATCACCCTCCTTGTATATGTTTATGATACAGCTATTAAATACTCACTCAGCAGGTAACACATTTCAGACCACCATTTATTTGATCATTTTCTTTATTAACATCGACATCGGGTCCACCTCATCATGATGGATTATAGGAGGATTCCCTTTTTTATTGTATGTGAAATTGTAACAACGGCCACATTGTATGTTGATCCTCCCTTTACCCCGCATTAATTTATGTGTCTCAGAGTATGCCCTTTACCTTAAACGACTAGCATGGCCCTTATCGCTCAAGTAGAAGACACAATCCACAATTTTCTCTTGCTTTTGTTTGGAAAACACATCTATATGTGATACAACTAAAATTGTACTACTTTTTTATATACATATTGTGCTCATTTTTAATGATATTGCACTTTAATGGAAAGTATTTTGCGTGTTTTAGTTTCAGGCATAAGAGATGGAGTTTTGGAAAAAAAGGAGTGATGACTGAGCAAAACAAAGTCAAATAGAACAAAGGAGCACAAAGTGAACAGGTGCCTAGTGTTGACCTCATTTTTGGTGAGGTCTAAGTCTTCTCCTAGAACGTAGGACCTAGCCATAGGACTTTCCTGTTGACTATTCTTGAAGACTAGTGATGACACCTACCCTATAAAAATTCTAGCTACTTCTTTACTCTATTTTAAGTTTCACATGTGTGGTTTTGACCTCTAGCACTTAAAAGGATGGAACCGACATGAGAAAGCTCAAATTGAGTCCCTATAGGAATATGAGGCATTAGGAGCACCCTCTTTGACTTTGGGTGGCTTAGACTTGCACACACACACTTGAACCCACCAAATTTTTCACACGCCTTGAAACCTAAAATCACTCACACTTGCCTCACCCCCTAACTCCTTTTGGAAACTCATGTGGGTGGTCCAAGCCCTTAACCTTTGGATAAGAGGGCTACGACCAAAGTATGGAGGGTCTAAAATGAATTCTCTTATGGACCTTATGACTTTAGGGTAGCTTCTTGGCTTGCTTGCTCACTCTATCTAAAATTTCTACATAATTATCGAAAATATCCAAAATAATCAAGATCCCTTTTCTTACCCAAAAATTTACCTAAAACCAATCCAAAACTACTCAATTTACCTCAATTCACCTAAAATTCTCGAAATCCACAAAATTTGGCCAAATTACCAAAATACCACTAAATTATCAAATTCCTCCAAAATAGTCCAAATACCCAATTTTCCACCAAAAATCATTTAAAACCTTCCCAATTGACCTAATTGCACTACAATTATCAAAATTTCCCAAAAATACAAAAATCCTTGAAAATTCCTAAAATGTCCCTAAATGTCCAAATTCCATCAAAGTCCCCAATTGCCCCCATTTCATCATAATCTCCAAGTTATCCAAATCCTTTATCTCCATTTATGAAATTCATCACGACATATTCCCAAGCCTAATTTCAAATGCTCATGATCAATTTTCAAAAGCACAAATTCAAGCCCTTCATGAATAATATTAAAAACCCATCATCTCTTCATCTTAAAAGCCCATCATTTAAAAGCCTAAAATTGAGCCCACATGACATACTCTTCGTCCATCATCCACTTAATTAAAATCATTTGCTAGGTTCTAATTTTATTATTTAATCAATCAAAATTTAGCCTCATGACAAACCCTCTCAAAAATACAAAAAAAATCTAAAAATTCATTCTCATGCAAATAAGCTAAGCCAAAGGCAAGCCATATGATAGTCATCTGAGCCATGCCATATCAGCACTCCTAAAGTGGCAAAAGGTGAACTCTCTTTTAAGATCATCTAAAAAGCACTTAGCATTTCTCATGCTTCACCTAAACTTATGTTTAAGCACTAATCTCTATGATTGAGACTCCACCACCCAAGCCCCATAAAGCTCAATTTTCATGATGGGTGAGTATAACCTATTTTCGTGTCAAATACCACAAGTACAAAAAAGTGAGTCAAGTCAACTTCCCTTCATATGAAGTCAAAGGTCACATGACCACTAAATGCCAAAATGATTAAATAAAATATAAAAAAATTAATATATATATATATATATATATATATATATATATATATATATATATATATATATATATATATTTCTATCAAAATCATATGACATAAAATGACAAAATAATAGCAATAATAATAATAATAATAATGATAATAATAATGATGATGATGATGATGATGATGATGATAAATATATATTATAAAGGGTACAAAAAATTAAATGACACAAAAATCAGGTGTTTTGGGGTCCACGATTTTAGGAAAAAAATGTTTTTTTCCCCCTTTTGCTCTCCATGTCCATCATCACTCACTCTGTCTCTCTCTTATATCCTATTCTACCCGTGATCCTCACCCATTTTTTATTTTTTTTAGTTTTTTCTGGCTCCTCTCCTAGCTTTCCCACGGAAAAAAATTGCGTACGTAAACCGTACGTAGGAGCTGCGTGCGGAATGAGGTACACGGAGGTTACAATCGGGTTACTGATCGGGTTACTGAGCGGCGACGTATAGCTCACTTGTAACACTGCGTCGCTCTTATTTTACAAGGTTACTGATATGAGCGCGCGTATTACTAGTGAGTTACACTGGAAGGTACAATGGGTTCTAACTCGCTTGTAACCCGATTATCATCCGATTGTAAGCTTCCGTATACTTCCATTGCGCGCTCCTATTTCATCTAATTGTAGAGTTACTAAATGTTACTGATATGAGCGCGCAGGTTGCTAGTGAGTTACGTGGAGGTACAAAGGGGTTACAACTCGCTTGTAACCCGATTGTAACCCGATTGTATCCTCCGTGTACCTCATTCCGCAAGCAGCTCCTGCGTACGGTTTACGTACGCAATTTTTTCCCCCACTCTCTCCCTCCCTCTCTCCCATATTTCTCTCCATACCGTCACCCTCTCTCCCATTTTTTTTATTCTCCGCCACAAGAAAAATAGCTCCCCTCCTCACCCTTGCCATGAGACTCAAAAGGAGAGATTCTCTCTCCTTCCAATCCACCTCTCCGTATCCTCCCTCACCGTAAGCATTCAACTCACACGCTCTCTCCCTCTCTCATATAATTTTCTTTCCTACCTTTGAGCCTTCACTGATCTTTTTTTTTTTCTTCACTCAAAACAACAAACCTCCCTACACCTCTTCCCAACCCAACCGACACACAAGGAAAAAAAAAAAAGAAAAGAAAAATCATAAGAAAATAAACAAAACAACTCCACTCCACTTCTACAACTCCGATCTCAAACAAGCAGCAGCCTCATCCTCTCTCCCCTCTCCCATTTAATATTCTGGCTGCCCTCGGCCTTCTTCGGCTGCTCTTGCCCGAAGCATTTAGGTACGGTTCCTCTTTCTCCTTTTTTATTTTTTTTTATTTTTATATGTTTAACATCTATTATTCTTTATACATACATGCCACACAAAATCTTATGTATTTGCATGCCAAAATTTACATTTATACCACCCTGATCGTATATAATTTCATATATACCACTTAAATCCCATGTGATAACTTGAATAACACTTCAAAATAAAAAAAAAGGGAAGATTTACATGCTTGTAGTTTAATTCCTGCATATTTATGTCTTTAAATATTTGAACTACACTAATACCCGTTAATTCTCAAGTATATACATGTATGTACCCTAAATTTTAATATAATTTCATATGTATACCCACGTCCTTATACGTTTACATGCATGACACTTAATTTTCATGTTACATGCTTGATAACTAAACTTTGATAGTTTATGTTGAAGCCGCTCAAATCTTATGAATTTACATGATCGGTACCTAAATTTTGATAGCTTACATGCAAACCATTCAAATTTTGTATATTTGTAGGGTTACCATTTGGATCATATATATTTACATGCAAATGCTTGGTTTCCAGATAGCTACATGCTAGCCACCCAATTTTAGGTGCCACTATGCAAAACAAACCTAAATAAAAAAGGAACGAGAAAGAGAAAAAGGATTATAAAATGTTATATATGTGAAGCTTGATTTTAGTTTATAGGTGAAATTAAAACTTTAAAATGTTTTATTTAGGTGATATTATAAATTTTGAATATATGCGTGTGTGAAAAAAAAAATTTATGTGTTGTGTATGTGATATTAAAATTTAAGTATTAAGCGAGCGCCGATGTGGATAAGTAAAAAATTAAGGGTTTTTTTTAAATAAGTATAGAAACTTTAAAAAAAATCATATCTTGGTGTAGGAAAATTATAAAAATAAAACAAAAAAACTTCTAAACTCAAAACACAGAGAAAAACCTAGGAAAAATAAAATTAAAACAAAAATAGAAATTGCACTTTTTTTAAATATTAAAAATAATCAAAAAATAAAATAAAAATTCCAAAAATATCAATATTTTTCAAAAAATATCAAAAATTGCCCGAATTAAAGAAAACCACTTTAAAACACCCACATAAAATTTTTAAAGTAAAAAAAAATGTGTTTTGAATGCCTAAATGTATTTTCTCGTAATATCACTAATTTTGGCATAATTATAATAATTTAAATATAAATAAAAAAAACAAAATTGATTTCGGTGAATTCTCTAAGGTCAGATACAACTTAAAATAATAAAATTGAAGACAAAATAAAAATTTCATTTTTTTTGGGTATTTTTAAATAAAAAATCATTAAAACAATAATTAAAATTTGAAAAAAATACAAAATATGTCAAATGACGTGACACAACTTCCAATAAAGATAGTAACTTTAAAACCTTTTTATAAATTTTTTAAAGCCTAAAAGTATTTTTAAACACTTAAAATTATTTTCTTATAATTTTATAAATTATCCACCAAAGTAATTCTAATAAAAAAATATAAATGAGAAAAATATTAAATCAATTTATGTGACTTCCTTGAGGTTGGAGGATTCAATGAAAGATAAAATTTAAATTTTTTAAATTAAAAATATATTTTATATTTATTTATTCATCAAAATCAATATAAAAATCATAAAAATTTAAATATAATTCAAAAAATTATAAAAATTTGCCTAAGTAGCCCCCTAACCTTAGGTAACAATCCATAATTTTCCTAAGGACAACAAACCTAATTTGAATAATTAAATTAATTAACTTTGAAAATTCATAATTTTTTATTAAAATAATTCCAAAAAATAAAATAAAGTTAAGAAAAATATGATGTCTTCTCTTATGCCTTGATTAACCTATGGGTGAAAGGTCAGCCAAGTTTTATAATCATATGATTAGAAATGAAGGAGTTATGGGATATAAACCATAAGGGTATGGATGCAATTTTGAAAATTCATGTCCTAACCCCAATTTGATTATATTAAGGATAAACCAATGGGAGGTGATATTAAAATAGGATGATTGAACATGCTAAAGTGATTGAAACATATGAGTAGTTAGGTAGTAACCCATTCACCCGATTTCTATAAAAAAGGACATAATGGTAATTATCCAAATTATTTAACATAGGAAGTTGTGTAATGATTTGGTTGTTTCAAGAGTGAGGGAATGTCATTATAAGATTGATAAATTCATTAATATTGAACCTTCAATAAATAGTTGAACTAACATAATCTTTGATTCGAGATCAAATACGATTTACAAATCTTTTTAAAATAACAAAATGACCCTTAAAAGCCTTTAGGAGCTTGATGGTAAATCAAGGTGACAATGCTTGAGGAATAATTTTAGGATAAGGTTTAAATGATAAGAATATCTTTGAGATACGGCAAGTCCAAATCCAATCTAAGTATGAGGATATAGAATTCTCTAATACATTATAATCACACATTTAGGTCTTTCCCACGATGTCAATAAATTGATTAACTCCCCTTACGTATAGTTTAATCAAGACGTAATACACTGACTATAATCTAAAGCACAATAATACAATTCTTAATTCAACATGGTTCAATTAACTCAATAACATAAGGAGGCTGAATGAACTCAGAATAGTCAAAAAGATTCTAAAGTCGTTTAAATCCACGCTCTGAACTCCTTTACAAGATTTTAGACATTCTATAAGACATTCAAGCCTATCATGATTTGTTGAAAGTAATCTTCCCAAAAATGTAATAATCCAACATAACATAACAAATGAATTAATTAAGGACCCACCAAGATATGACTTGGGACCCGTTAATTCACATTTCCAAATAAAATACCCACTACTTATCCTACATTAATGACCATATATCCAAGGATTTAAGTCTTCTCTACGGTATTTAAATCTTTGTGAGCGATTGGGAATATTTGTTTATGCCACATATGGATCATCGAACTTGCGTAAGTCTGAGGTTTAGGTGGGTAGGGTAATGACGACAACGTTAATGTGTGCTAAAACAAGGGATACAATATGATGTGGGATTATTAGAATAGTGTCTCCTACCTCAAGGACCTTCAATGAGGGGAGAGGAAAGGACTAAAACTTAAACAACATACTTTGCATGAAAATTAAAGAATATTGATGAAAACTTATAAAAGTCCATGGCTAGCCATTTGGATCGAGGTTTGGATTACCCTCTGTATTATCGGGTTGGTAGCTCTTACTCAAGGTCAGGAAGCACACAGTCCATCTCTGAGCTCCCACCTTTACCGATGTGTTATGCCTAGTCCTGAGCTTCCATACGTGACTACGGGTTTTGCTTTGTCTGTTCGTATTTTTGCTACATTTCGTTTTGCTACTTTTGTACACTAGAGTCTAATGCTTTTTTTTTCTGCAATTTATTTAAATTTCTCTGCAATTATATTATGTTTTATCATGCTAATCATGCAACAGTAGTAGAGGCCCAAGTAAATATGTTTACAGCACTTCCTTTTCTGCAATTTCTTATAGCATATTTTATTTACGCATATTTTAAATTAATTGCAAGAACTTTTAGGATAAAGAACAATAGTCGGTTTACTTAGGGTGGATCACTATATAACCTAAACTCATACCGCTATATTAATTGGAATCATAATAATTATAACCAAAATAAAAGACACAAAATACCAAACTTGGAGCAGCTATCAGTAAAGAGCTTGGTGCGAGCCGAAGCGGATGGAGGGCGATGATCTACAAAAGCAAAACATATCTACATCAACTAAACATTCCCTAGAATTAAAACGACAAGCCATATGACATTGAGGTAGTCCGTCTAGTACAACATAAATCCTAAATCTATCTTTAGCTTTTGCACAACGTGTTGTGCAATATAAGTCCTAACTGTTTTTAGGTTATGAGGTTGTCGTGCTGTACGACGTAAGTCTTCTTATCATTTTAGATTATTTGCATGATCGACATCATGCAAGTGTAAACCCTATATAATATAATTTGTTAGATGAAACATATAATAATCTGTTCTTAATTGAAGCCAAACAGTAGAATAGTTTGGAAAGTCACCAAAGGTTTTCCTCTCGGATCTGTGACATCCTCTACCTTTCTACTCCCTTGGATTATTAAAATAAGTGTTCCAAATTTGATCCTATCCCATTTGATATTTCTAAGACCATCCTTGAAAACTTTGAACTTTGAAATTGTTGAGAGCAAAATCACTGATATTTATCGAGAGTTTTTTAAGTGACTGCGATCATTTGGGATGTAATTAAATGTAGGGGCTTGCCTCTATATGAAACATTAGAACCCAGACAATATGAAACCTACCTAATTCCTTTATATTAGATAGGGGAACTTTTTGGACAGCATAAATGTTTTGCAGATAAAATGGATGTCATAAATGCCTTAGTTTATTTAATCGAGCCTCACTATCAAGTAATGTGTCTATTCCTCGGAGTAAAAAACATGGTTTATGGTGTAGTGCTCGTTTATTTAAACTATCAAATATATGAGATCGGTTTGGTCTTGCATTTTCAAAAATGAAAACACTATTTTCAATTATATATATATATATATATATATATATATATATATATATATATATATATATATATATATATATATATATATATATATAAGCAACCTTTTCCCAAGTTGGTAACCAACAGCTAGGCACCAGCTTCTGGTGCTTAAGTGACAGTCTTGTATGTGAAAACATAGAGCCCAACTCCATGGCGCCAGAATCTTACGCTTAGGCACCAGGCAGTTATTTCGAGCTTCTAGAAGGTTGGAGCCTAGGCACCATTGTTGGGTGCTTAGGCGCCATAATTAGATTTTTTCTAAAATACAATGTTTTTGGATGAATTTTGAAGGGGCATCTGAAGCGACTGTTGGAGATTTCGTGGGCTATTTAAGGAGGTGAGTGTAAGTCTAAAAGGTGGTTGCTATTGTTTGAGAGAGAAAAGGGGAATTAATCCAAGGTTTGTTATGTAAGGTATTTCAATGTGTGTGTGAGAGTGGATGTGTCTCTTCATAGTGTGTGTGAGTGGAAGGAGAGTTTGAATACTTCAAAGGAACTTCTGAAACTTTGGGAGGAGCTTGAGACAAGTGTGTTGTATTTTTTTTTTAGTTATGTTAAATTTTGTTGTTTAAACCTGATTTTATATATCAATTCATGTATTGTTGTATGTTCCCCATGAAATTCGAGTAGTTTTCTTTAACTTTCCCTTGTGATGAGAAATAATCATGTGTAGGAATAGACTTATTTATTATTTCTTTTATTCCATAATTATGATGATTTATTACTTTATACTTAATCTACTTATACAATTTGGCTAGTTGATAAGTTAAAACATGTTGTGAACCATAATGACCTGGAAGTGCTATGGATTCCTAAACTAGTAAAAATCATATTAATCTAGTGGATGAGAATGGTAGTCCATAGGTTAGTGCAAATATAGAGAGATAAGTTTTGATGGGTGTAAATTGGTGAATCTAGAGTGACAGACTAGAACCTTAACCAATTTAATCTAGTGTTTGGAACTTAAAGCTAGGTTAGCCTAATTGAGGGCTTACGTGGGTACTCTAGGGTGACAAGCTTGAATCTACCTAGCATAACTATGGATTTAGGAACTTAACTCTAGGTTAGCCAATATTTTTTTATGCACTTGGAAGAGGGTAAAGAATAAGTATGCACCTAATTATCACATAATTACATTTAAATTTATAAATATTTGATTCCTACACTGATTATAATCTCATTGCAAGGAGAAGGATTTTCATACAATTAGAACTCCTCAAAATAAAACTAGTTTAGAAAGATTTAACTTTTTCTTTAAGTTTAAAAATAGAATTTGTAGGTATTAGTTACTTCCTTATACAAATACAATTTCAACCTTAATTCCTAGATAATTTACATGAAGTTTAAGTAGAGTTTTACTGTGTGGATTAAAGGAGTTTCTTCTTCCCCATGGGATTGATACATATGGACTAAGAGAAAGTCGTATATTACTTGAAATGATACGTGCACTTGCGTCGTATCCCTAGTGTGTAAAATTGAATTGTAGCAAAAAATTAGAACTATTTATTAAATAGCACACAGTTGAGAATTAAGGGTGCAAGCACGTACGGGTAGTGGGAGTCAAGTTTTTGGTTCCATTGTCTGAGGATGAAATTGAAGTAATTACACACTAAGCATTAACATATTGTATCAGGATCAAGTTTTTGGCGCTATCACCGGAGCGTGACGAAACTTTTGACATAGAAACTTTATTTGAACTGTAGAGTTATTTTAGGAAATTGTAATGTCGTTTTTCTTTATAATTTCTTGTTTGTGTTTTAAAAATATTTTTAAATAAAAATTTTAAAAAAATAAATAATCATATTTTAGTAGTTTCGAGTGTATTGTTTAAATTTGTTTTATGAACTTTTACTTTTGTATGTAGTTCAAGACCTGAAGGTTTAGTACCTTATGATTACGAGTTAGAAAGAACTATTTGAAAAATTGGAAAATAAAAAGAGCTTCACAATTTCAAAGAAATGACCAACAAATTAGATAATCAAAATACTGAAACTAAATATCATCACATAAAAAAACCTTTAAAGGATTATGCAAACCCTACAATAGGTGCAATTTTACCATAGTATACTGATATACATATAATATATATTATTTTTATACACATTTTTATACCTATTATTGATGATATTGCACTTTAATGGAAGGTATTTGTGTGTTTTTCTTTCAGGTACAATTAGAAGGACTAAATATGTCAAAATGACTTAAAAAGAATCAAATTTAAAGAAAAAATGAAGAAGGTGTTAAAATGAACTGGGGCACCTAAGCACCCACATCTGGTGCTTAAGTGCCAACAGACAGAGAAGGCCACACCTAAGCTTTAAAGGCCCCGCGCTTAAGCTTCAAGTAGTTACTTTGTAATTTCAAAGAATTTTTGGCTAATTTTGAATGGGTATTTGAGGCAATCATTGGTACAAACGTGAGTAACTGATCAAGGACGTCAAAAAACATTCAAATTTCACTTGAAAGGATGCACCCCCTGAGTAGATTCATTGAACATGGATAGATTTTGAAGAGACACCAATGCACCTTTTGAGAAAGTATAAAATAAAGGACTTGAAGAGCAGTAAAGAGAGGAGAGGAGAGGTTGTTAGAGAGAAGAATTAGTGTGTTTAGAGAGAGTAGTTATAGTAAGTAGTTGTAGGATTCTTACTTAAGGTTTCTTCACACTTTTCTCATTCTTAGTGAAAGGGAAGGTGAGCAGACATTTCTAAGTAAAAATCCATTGTTTTAGAGAGATTTAACCCCTTTTGGGTTGGGAGACCAGTCTTAGGGAGCCTTGTAAGAGAAAGGAAGAGATTCAAAGGAACTTCAAGAGTTTGGTAGAAAGGAACTTGAGGTAAGTTTTTATCTTTGTACTTCATTTGATTTTAATTGAGACTTCATGTGTTTTCTACATGATCTCTACTTTTAAAATTACTTATTTTTGTGTTTTCTCTATGAATTTTGAGTAGATTTCTTTATCTTTTTCCTTAAAATGAAAAGTGATTAAGTGTTGGATGGAAGTTGTGGAAGTATTAATCTTTAATATTGGAATAAGTTGTGTTGATTTAATCCTTGTACATCATTTACTTCTTGATTTAGCCAATTAAGATGTTAACATTTATTGTGAGAACATGTAAGATCCTTGTAGGTATTGTCTCAATCAACAGTTAGTAGAGATCACATGGGATTGTATGGATGAGAAAGTAATTTATATAATTTTGTGCAAATAAATAAGGAAATATACTTTGATGGGTGTAGAATTAGAGAACTTAGGGTGACCGACTAAGGCCCTCTAATTTGGTTTGTTGTTTTTGGTTTTGATGCGAGATGTTAGCCCTAGGTGGAGGGAAAGGAGGGAACTCTAGAGTGTGAGCTAGTATATCCCTACCTAAACCATCTTCAAAACTATTCAAACTTTAAACTAGCCAATGTTCTTTATAGCAGCTCTAGTAAGAGTAAAGAATATTATTGCTCCTATTAGGCACAACACAATTTTGAATACTTCCACAACAAAAAAACTTTACTTATTACTTATTCATGATAAGGAAAAAGATATATTTATCTATAATTCTTTAATCTTAAAAAAATCTCATTATAGTTAGTTAATTGTTATCTTTATTTCATAATATCAGAAAATACCAAAAATATTTGCATTTTCAGGTTTTCTATTATCTTAAATTGTTTAAGTGTCTTTTTCTAAATTAATTTTGTGATCTAAATCCTTTTTATTTTTAAACATCCTTTTAAAAAATTTTTCCCGTGGAATCGATATTTCGAGGCTTAATTAGAAAGTCCTATATTACTTGATAATGATACGTATACTTGCATAGAATCCCTAAATTTAAATATAACTGTTGATATCTTATTTACATTGGAATCAAGTTTTTGGTTCCATCGTAAAGAAGGAAATTTTATTAAAATATATAAAATACTATATCTTAAATATAATTATAAATCATATTACCATAAGTATAAATATCAGAAATTGGGATCAAGTTTTTGGCGCCGTTGCCGGGGAACAATTTTTGTAATTTGATTTGAATTGAAAATACAAATTAAAGGGAATTTTTAGAAAAGCAAAATTTCTAATTTTAAAAAGTCTTATTTAAACTTTATCTGTTTATGTGTGTTCTGTTTTATTTTCATTGTTGCGTTGTAATATTTTATCGTAGTTTAGGTTCTGAAGGAATTACGTTCTGCGATTATGAATTTGAACGAACTATTAGAAAAATTAAAAAAATTAAACATACTGAAAAAATTCAATTTTTTTAAGAAATGACAAATCAAAATAATTAAACTGCTAAAATTCATCAAGAGTTTAAACCTTTAAGAGATTATGCAAACCCTACAGTGGATGAACTTCATGGTAGTATTCAAAATCCTATTATAGCTGCTAATTAATTTGAACTTAGACCTACTATTATCCAAATGGTATCAAATAATCAGTTTGGGGGAGCACCAACTGCAGATCCAAATTTACATCTTGCCAATTTTCTAGAATTGTATGCTATATTTAAATATGATGGAGTTTCTGATGATGCTATAAGACTTAGGCTTTTTCCATTCTCACTTAGGGATAACGCTAAGATATAATTGAATTCTTTAGCACCTGGATCTATCAAAACTTGGGGTGATTTAACATAGAAGTTCCTTGCTAAATATTTTCCACCATAAAAAACTGTGAAGCTTATAAATGATATTACATCTTTTTGATAGTTTGAAGAGGAATCTATTTATGAAGCTTGGGAATGATTTAAGGAACTCCTAAGAATGTGTCCACACCATGCTGTGCCAGATTGGTTAATTATTCAAACTTTTTATAATGGATTAACTGAATCTCTTAGATCTATTATCGATGCCATTGCTGATGGTTCATTGATGTCAAATCCATTTCATGAAGCTTTGTTTTAAATGAAGAAATAGCTACTGATAATTTTAAATGACCTTTTGAAAGGGTGAGTCCTAAAAAGGTAGCCAATATTCATGAATCTGAAGCTTTTGAAATGTTAGCAAATCAAGTTGCTACAATTTCAAGGAAGATAGACCATTTTGGAATGAATTTTTCTCAATAAATTCCAGTGATTGAAGAGAATTCATTAGGTCAAATGGTAGATTCTCAAAAATCAATGGAGACTTTAAATGTTATAATTAACAAGTTAAATAACCCATATTCGAACTACTATAACCTAGGTTGGAAAAACCATCCTAACTTTAATTGGAATAACAATGCAGGTGGTACTAATCAGCAATGGGGGAGCAACCAAGTAAACCAATTGGAGAACTGGAACAACCAAGGTAATAATAATTATATACAAACTTATCCTACTGGTTTTACTAATAATCAACAATTTAAGGATAAGAAGTCTATAGAAGAAGTGGTGTTACAAATGGGAAATCAGTTACAAAGTCAAGGAGCTGTAAATAGAAATATTAAGAATCAGTTGGGACAAATTGCAGATTCATTAAGTAATAGAACCCAATGAACACTTCTTAGTAATACATAAGTAAATCCAAAAGACCATAATAAAGAGCATGTAAAGGATGTTCAACGTAGAAGTGGAAGAGAGCTGGAATGACAGAGTTCAAAAAGAGATTGAAGTAGAGAAAGAAGAAATTAAAGAACCTAAAGAGGACGCTCCAAAAGGTTTTGAGAGACCTATTTCTCTACTTAAAATTGACTTAGAAAAACCACCAACAGCTTCATTTCCTCAGAGACTTCATCAATAAAAGTTGTATAAACAAATTTCAAAATTTATGGAAATCTTTAAAAAGCTTACAATTAATATTTCTTTTGCTAAAGTTTTAAAGCAAATGCCACGCTATGTGAAGTTTATGAACGACATGTTAAATAGAAAAAGGAAATTTGAAGATAATGAGACTGTTGCACTTAGTGAGGAGTGTAGTAATATAATTTAGAAAAAACTTCCCAAAAATTTTAAAGATCCTGGAAGATTCACAATTCTATGTTCAATTAGAGACAATTTTTTTGGAAAGCTTTATGTGATTTGTGTGCAAGAATTAACCTTATGTCATTATCTATATTTAAAATACTGAGATTAGGAGAAATATCCTCTACAATTGTAACCTTGCAATTAGTAGATCATTTTATAACGTATCCTAAGGGAGTTGTAAAAGATATTTTGGTGAAAGTGGATTGATTTATCTTTTTTGTTTATTTCATTGTGCTAGATATAGAGGAAAATAAAGTGATAAATATCTTTTTGGGGAGACCTTTCCTAGCTACCGGAAGAGCAATGATAGATATACAAAAAGGAGAATTAACTATGCGCGTTAAATATCAAACGGTTACTTTTAATATTCAAAATCAATGAAATAGCATGTAAAAGGTAAAAAAGATAAATGTTTCAAGATAGATGTGATGAGGTACTTTAGTGAATGCCATTTCAAAAAAAAATTATGAAGGGAAATCAGAAATGAAAGAATTGGAGCTTGAGCAAGAAGAAGAATTAGAGCACTTTATTGATTTTATTGAAGAAGATTCAATTTTTGTTCAAGAAAGTTTTGAAGTTTTGGACATGATGGAAAAAGACAAATCTTTTGGTCATCAATTGAGAAACCTTCCGAACTTGAATTGAAGTTACTTCTGAAACATTTAAAATATGCTTTTTTAGGTGATTCATCAACTTTGTCGGTTATAATTTCCTCGAACTTAACTTCAAAAGAAGAAGAGTGTTTACTAAAATTTTTGAAGAAATATAAGAAAGCCTTTGAATGGACAATTGCTGATATTAAAGGAATCAGTTCTTCAATTTGTATGCATAGAACATATGGAAGAAAATTGCAAACCCATGGCTGATCCTCAAAGGAGATTAAATCCCATTTTGAAGAAATTGTTAAGAAAAAAATTTTAAAGTGGTTAGATGCCGTGATAATCTATCATATTTCAGATAGTGCATGGGTTAGTCCAATACACTGTGTTTCTAAGAACGGAGGAGTGAATGTAACCGTTAATGAACAAAATGAATTAATACCAACAAGAAAATTACAGGATGACGAATATGCATTGATTATAGAAAATTAAATCTTACACGAGGAAATATCATTTTTCATTACCCTTTCCAGATCAAATGCTAGATAGACTAACTGGGCATAAATACTTTTTTTTCTGGATGGATGTACTAGTTATCACCAAATACAAATTGCTTCGAAGGATCAAGAGAAAACAATGTTTAACAATCCTTATGGTACATTTGCTTTTAGAAGAATGTTCTTTGGTTTATGTAATTCCTCTGCTACATTTCAAAGATGTATGATGGCTATTTTATATGATTTAATTGAAAAAGGAATTGAAGTTTTTATGGACAATTTTTCAGTGTTTGGAACTTCATTTAAATCGTGTTTAGAACATTTATCATGGGTTCTTAAACACTGTGAAGAAATAAATTTAGTCCTTCATTAGGAAAAATGCCAATACTTGGTACTCGGAGGAGTTGTTTGGGACATCATATTTCAGAGAAAGGTATGAAGGTAGATCCTTCAAAAATTCAAGTGATTGCTAATTTACCTCACTAAACAAATGTGAGGGAAATTAGGAGTTTTTAGGACATGTTGGATTCTATAGACGATATATTAAAGACTTCTAAAAAATTACTAAGCCACCATACCATTTGCTCGAAAAAGATGTGATTTTTAATTTTGATAGAAATTTACAAAAAGCTTTTGAGCTTTTAAAAGAAAAATTAGTCACTGCACAAGTTATTGTTTCACCAGATTAGATAGAACCATTTGAATTAATGTGTGATGTAAGTGATTATGCTGTTGGAACTGTTTTGGGACAGAAATATGATAAAATTTTTAAATTAATTTACTATGCTAGTAAAACTCTAAACGAAGCTTAAATTAATTATACCACAACAAAAAAGAGTCATTAGCAATAGCATTTTTCTTTGATAAATTCAGATCATATTTAATTGGAATCAAATGTGTGGTGCATACAGATTATTCTGCTTTAAGTATTTAATGTAATAGAACCATGCAAAACTAAGACTGATAAGATGGATTCTTCTTTTGCAAGAATTTGACTTTGAAGTTGTAGATAGTAAGGGAGCTAATAATCAAATTGTTGATCATTTATCCAGGCTTGAATATAACAAATCACTTAGTTCTAAAGAAGAAATTAATAAACATTTTCTAGATGAAAAATTATTCAATGTTAATGAATGTCGTGTTCCATGGTTTGCACACATTGTGAACTTTATTGTTAGTAACATTTTAACTTATGGTTTGACACACCAAGAAAAGAGGAAGTTTTTATCTGAAGCTAAGACTTATTTTTGGGACGACTGATACACCTAAAATATATAGTATTTTTATACACATTTTTATACTTATTTTTTATAATATTGCACTTTAAAGGAATGTATATTGTGTTTTTTTCTTACAGGTATGATTAAATGGATGATTGTGATGAAAAGAAGGAAAAATGATCAAATTTGGAGCAAAAATAAAAATAATTGAAGAAGTGATGATGGCGACTAAGCGCTAGAACTTGCGGTTACGCGCCAAGGCCCGCGACTATGCGCTAGGATCTGGAGCTTACGCCAGTATGCTCGCTGCTAAGCTCTGTTACCCCGCACTTACGCGCGACAGTTATAAAAGAGGAGTTATTTTAATTTAGGTATCATTTGAAGAGGTTTTTGAAGAATCCCTTGGTAAGATCATGAGTAACTACCTATTCGCGCAAATTTTCATTCAAAATAATCTTTAATGGATTCATCTCTTGGAAGATATGTTGAATCAGGACTCAATTTGAAGAGATACGAAGACACCTTTTAAAAAAATATAAAAAAGAGGACTTGAAGATCAGAAAAAGAGTTGTTGTTGGAGGGACTGGTTAGTGTTTAAGAGTGAGGTTTATGTTATAGAGTTGTTTTAGAACATTCCTCTCCACTTCACCATCTTTACTTCATTTTATATAGTTTGTACTAGGAGTAGAATTGAGATTTGAGCTACTGAGTTGGGCGCCAACCTCTATAGAGTATTGTAAGGGAAAGAAAATTTTTCAAAGGAACTTCAAGAGTTTTGTGGAGATGATTTACAAATAAATCTTTATCTTTATATTACATTTGATTTTTAATTAAGACTTGTTGTGTTTACACTATGATTTCTACTTTTAAACCAAGTTGTGATTGTGTTTTCTCCATGAATTCTGAGTAGTTTTCTTTATCTTTTTTCTTAATGTGATGAAGTAATTAAATTATGGAAATATGTTGTGTGACGTATAGGAATTTAATGTTGGAAGAAGTTGTGATGATTCAAAACCTTGCACTTCATTTACTTCTTGATTTGGCCAATTAAGATGTTAAAATATGTTGTGAGAACATGTAAGATCCAGTACGGTATTATCTCAATCAAGAATTGGAAAGAATCACATAAGATTTTATGGGTGAGAATGTAATCCATATGGTTGAGTGCAAATAAATAGGGAGATATGCTTTGATGGGTGTAGAATTAGAGGACAGGCTAAAGCCCCCAATTCGGTTTATTGTTTTATGTATTGTTTTATGTATTGATTTGGCCAATTCGGTTTAGTTAAAGTATTTGCTTACTTTCATTTCAAATTATAAAATTAACAAAAAGAATCAAATTCTGTTTCCTAAAATATTATCTTTAATTTGAGTAAGATCTTTTCTAAAAGTAAAAAGTTAATTGTCTGTTTTCTAAATTAAAAAATATTTTCTTTATTATAACTTTCCATGTGGGTTTGATATCTTGGGGCTTAATCAAAAAGTTCTATATTACTTGATAACGATACGTATCATTGCGTAAAATCCCATTTTATAATACTATCAATTAAACTCTCATTTGCATCGGTGGATCAAAGTTTTGGCGTCGTTGTAAAGAAAGAGATATAATTAAAAAAAAGTATAAAGTATAAACTCATATATAAAATGTAAGCATAATTATCTGGGATCAAGTTTTTGGCATCGTTGCCGGGGAAAGAAATTAATAAAGAAAATATTTAAGAAAATTAATTTTTTAATTTTTGAAGTCTTATTTAAATTTGTTAGATTTATTTTAAGAAGTAGTTATTTTTATTGTGTTTTATTTAATTGTGTATGCCTAGTTCAGGTTCTGAAGGACTTGTGCCTTACGATTCTGAATTAGAAAGAACTATAAGAAAAATAAAAAAAATTTAAAATACTGAAAAAGATAAAAATATTTAAGAAATGACAAATCAAAATAATCAAAATGCTGAAATCCATCAAGAATTTAGACCTTTAAGAGATTATACTGACCTTACAATAGATGAATTTCAAGGTAGTATTCAAAATCTTGCTGTAGCTACTAATTCAATTAAATATAAACCTGCTTTTATCCAAATGATATCTAATAATCAGTTTGTGGAGCACCAACTGAAGATCCAAATTTGTATCTTGTCAATTTTCTAGAATTGTGCGCTGCATTTAAATATGACGGTGTTTCAGATGATGCTATAAGACATAGACATTTTCCTTTTTCATTAATGGTAAAGCTAAAATGTGGTTAAATTCCTTTACACATGGATCTATCAGAACTTGGGGTGACTTAGCACAAAAATTGCTTGCTAAATATTTTCCACCATCAAAGACTGCTAAGCTTAGAAATGACATTACATCTTTTTGCCAGTTTGAAGGGGAATCTATTTATGAAGCATGAGAATGTTTTAAAGATCTCCTAAGAAAGTTTCCACATCATTCGATACCAGATTGGTTAATAATTCAAACTTTTTATAATGGATTAGTTGGATCTCTTTGATCTATTATTGATGCTGCTGCTGGTGGTTCATTGATGTCTAAACAGTTTAACGATGCTTATGCTTTAATTGAAGAAATGGCTACAAATAATTTTCAATGGCCTCCTGATAGGGTAAATCCTAAAAAGGTAGCAATTATTCTTGAATCTGATGCTTTAAATATGATAACAAATCAAGTTGCTGCAATTTTAAGGAAGATAGACCAATTTGAAATTAATTTTTCTCAACAAATTCTTTGAAGAAAATTCATTAGGCCAAATTGTAGATTCTCAATCATCTTTAGAAACTTTAAATGTCATAAACAAGCCTAATAACCCAGGTGATTATTATAAACTAGTTTAGAAGAACCATCCAAACTTTAACTGGAATACCAATCATCAGGGTGGTAGTACTCAACAATGGGGAAACAATCAAGTCAACCAATTGTGGAATTGGATCAACCAAAGGAATAATAATTATAGATTTAGTTATCCTCCAGGTATTAACAGTGCTTCACAATTTAAGGAGAATAAGTTGTCTATAGAAGAAGTGGTGTTACAAATGGGAAATATATTGCAAAGTCAAGGAGATACAATTAGAAATATTGAGAATCAATTGGAACAAATTGCTAATTCATTAAGTAATAGATCCCAATGAATGCTTCCAAGTAATGCTGAGATAAATCCAAGAAATAAAAATAAAGAGCAAGTAAAGGCTATTCACTTAAGTAGTGGAAGAGAGTTGGAAGGTAGAGTTCAAAAAGAGATTGAAGTAGAGAAAGAACAGGTTGAAGACCAAAAGAGGATGCATCTTATCAATCTAGGTTTAGCATCTTTTTTAGAAATTAAATACTTAATAGTGGAATGATAAGTATGTACAATACATTTGGTTCCAAGAAGATAAGGTCTAAATTTATTAAAGACATATATTATTGCTAAGAGCTCTTTCCAAGTAGTAGTGTAATTTATTTGAGTTTTATTAAGAGTTTTGCTGGCGTAATATATAACTTTGAAATTTTTCTCATATTTTTTGTCCCAATACAACTCCAATTGCATAATCACTTGCATCACACATTAATTCAAAAGGTTTATTCCAATCAGGTGCAACAATGACAGGTGCAGTGATTAATTTTTCTTTTAAAATATTGAAAGCATTCTGACAATCTTCATTAAATTCAAACTTAGCTTTTTTTCTAATAAATGACAAAGAGGTTTAGCAATCTTAGAATAATCCTTTATATATCTTCTGTAAAATCCAGCAAGACCCAGAAATCTTCTCACATCAGTAATATTAGTAGGTGGTTGAAGTTCAACAATAATTTTTACTTTTGCTTGATCAACTTCCATCCTTTTTTTTGAAATTCTCTGTCCAAGTACAATTCCTTCTGTGACCATAAATTGACATTTTTCCCAGTTTAGAACCAAATTTGTTTCTTCACATCTTTTCAGAACTTTTGTTATATTTTCCAAGCAAGACTCAAAAGAAGTTCCAAATACTGAAAAACGTCCATAAATACTTCAATTCCTTTATTAATTAAATCACATGAATATTGACATCATACATCTCTGAAAAGTTTCAGGTGCATTACATAAACCTAAAGACATTCTTTTAAAAGAAAATGTTCCATAAGGACTTGTAAATGTTATTTTCTCTTGGTCCTCAGGAGCAACAACTAATTGATGATAACCAGAATATCCATCCAAAAAATAAAAATATGAGTGTTCAGCTAATTTATCCAGCATCTGATCCAAGAAAGGTAAAGGAAAATGATCCTTTCTAGTGGCATTGTTTAATTTTTGATAATGAACGCAAATTCGCCAGCCAGTAACTTGTCTTGTAGGGATTAATTCATTTTTATCATTAAGAATGACAATTAGTCCTCCTTTCTTCGGAACACAATGAATAGGACTTACCCATTGACTATCCGAAATAGGATAAATAATTCTAGCATCTAACCATTTTAAAATCTCTATTTTAACAACCTCTTTCATAATTGGGTTCAATCTTCTTTGAGATTCAATAGTAGGTTTACAATTTTCTTCCATTAAAATCCTATGCATACAGATTGAAGGGCATGTTCCTCTTATATCTGCAATAGTCTAACCAAAAGCTTTCTTATAATTCTTCAGAACTCCTATTAATTTTTCTTCTTGATCTTTACTTAGTTCTGAAGATATAATCACAAATAAAGTTAATAAATTTCCAATAAATGCATACTTTAAATGTGCAGGTAACATTTTTAATTCCAGTTCAGGGGCTTTTTCAATTGAGGGTAAAAGTGTATCATTTTTAGTTGTTTCTAAAATTTCCCAATTATCATGAATATAATGAGTTTCCACAGATAAATTTTCTTCATTTACTTCAATTTCTTCAGTTAATGACTCATGATATATCACAGATTCATTATGTTTTTCTTCAGAAATGACTTTACATTTTTCTTGATAACTCTTTTCAATTATATAATAAAAAATATCCATTCGATAGCATTTTTCTTTGTCAGGATACCTCATTGATTTCAGAACATTAAATGTTATCTCTTGATTATTAACTCTCATTGTTAATTTTCCTTTTTGCGCATCAATCATAGCATGTCCGGTAGCTAGAAAAGGTCTCCCTAAAATAATATGTATTTCTTTTTCTTTTCCATATCCATTACAATGAAATCCACAGGAAAGATAAATTTATCCACCTTCACAAGAACATCCTCTATAACTCCTTTAGGATAAGTAATAGATCGATTAGCCAACTGAAGGGTTATAATGGTGGGAGAAATCTCTCCTAAATCTAACCTTCGAAAGATAGAAAATGGCATGAGATTAATACTTGCTCCTAAATCACAGAAGGCTTTTCCACAAAATTTTTCTCCAATAGCACATGGTATAGTGAAACTTCCAGGATCTTTAAGTTTCTGAGGAAGTTTCTTTTGAATTATTGCACTACATTCTTCACTTAATGCAACAGTTTCACAAGCTTCAAATTTCCTTTTTGTACTTAAAATAGCCTTCATAAATTTTGCATAACTCGGCATTTGTTCCAAAGCTTCAGGAAAAGTAATGTTGATGGTAAGTTTCTTAAAAATCTCAAAAAATTTAGAAAATTGATGGTCAAGCTTCTGCTGTTTTAGTTTTTAAGGAAAAGGTGATGGTGATCTTACAACTTCCACTTCAATAGGAATTACAGTCTGATCTTTACTTGGAGAAAGAATTTCTTGAGGTCTTTCAATCTCTTCAACCTCTTTCTCTTTTTCATTTTCATTCTGAATTTTCTCTTTTAATTCCTTTCCACTTCTAAGTTGTACAATTTTTGCTTGCTCATTGTCTTTTCCTTTTTCTTTTGGATTAATTTCGACATTTCTAGGCAGTGTTCCTTGATGTTTGTAATTAATTAAATTAGCAATTTGTCCCATCTGATTCTTCATATTTTGAATAGCATTGTTTTAACTTTGTAAATGAATACCTAGTTGCAAGATCAATTCTTCTAAAGATAACTTTTTCTGCTGATTGTTAAAACCAGGAGGATAAGTTGGTCTAAAGTTTGAATTTCCTTGATTGTTCCAATTTCCAGTTGGATTAACTTGATTATTACTCCATTGTTGATGTCCATTATTCCAATTAAAATTAGGGTGATTTTTCCAACCTGGATTATAATAATTCGAATAAGGGTTATTAGTTTTACTAGCAATAGCTTGCAAAGTCTCCATTGTTTGAGAATCATCAATATTTGCAGAATTATCATTACTTACATGCGACACGTTAATAGCAAAATTATCCAATTTCTTAGATATCACAACCACTTATGAAGCTAAATAGAAAAGGCTTCATTATCTTGTATACTTGCCACTCTTTTAGGATTAACCCTTTCAGAAGGCCATTGAAAATTATTGTTAGTCATTTCTTCACTTAAGGTATAAGCTTCATCAAATGTCTTAGCCATTAAAGAACCACTAGCAACAGCATCTATAATAAATCTAAGTGATCCAATAAGTCCGTTATAAAATGTTTGAATAATTAACCAATCTGGTAAAGCATGATGATGATATTTTCTTAATAGTTCTTTAAATCTTTCCCATGCTTTATAAATTGTTTCTCTATCAAATTGCATAAATGCAGTAATATCATTTCTTAATTTAATAGTTTTAGAAGCAGGAAAATATTTAGCAAGGAATTTTTGTGTCATATCTGCCCAAGTTTTAATAGAAACAGTTGCTAATGAGTTAAGCCACATCTTTACTTTATCTTTTAAGGAAAAATGAAAGAATCTAAGCCTAATAGCATCATCAGAAATATTATTATATTTAAAGGTAGCACAAAGTTCTAAGAAACTAGCAAGGTGTAAGTTTAGATCCTCGTTTGGTATTCCTCCAAATTGATTATTTTGAACCATTTGAATAATAGAAGGTTTAAGCTCAAAAGAATTAGCATCTACAACAGATATTTGAATGCTAATATGAAGTTCATCAACTGTAGGGTTTACATAATCCCTTAATAGTTTATAAACATTTTGTTCATTAATTTCTATTGGATTTTGATTATTGTTATGTAAGTTAGCAATTTCCTGATATTTTTGAATTTGTTTTCTTTTTCTAATTCTTTTAACAATTATTTCTAATTCAGAATCAAAAGGTAATAATCCTTCCGATCTAGAACTACGCATAAAAAAACTTGAATAAAATAAAATCTTTTTTGTATTTTTGTTTTTGTATATATATATATATATATATATATATATATATATATATATATATATATATATATATATATATATAAATGGTGGAGGGCTGAGGTAAGAGAAGCTCGCTAGGGTTTGATGGGTGATTCAGGTGGCGGCTGCCGTTGCGGGGCGCTGGTGGGAGGTCAGGTAAGGTGGTGGTGAGGTTCTGCTACTGTTTGGGCTTTCCTCTAGGAGTTGGAGTCCTCCCGGGCTTTTACTTTGCTCCCCTACTGTTCCATTGGCTTGGCCATCTCTGTCTGGTTTTCCTGTTTCCTTCTCTGCTGAGGGGTGGTTCCCCTCTTGGCCTTTGGTGGTATTTTCCCTACTCAAGGGGCTGCTGGTCACTGAACTGCTGTTTTTGAGCTTCCCGGGCATTTCAATTTTCAAATCCTCCTGCTCATCTACTGTTCTATTGGTGCTTCTTTTCCCTGCTTGTGGTTTTGGGTGGAGGTTGCTATCCCCATGTCTGTCCACCATCTTGGTGGCAGACCCAGCACTGGGGTCTCTTCCACTTATGCTTCTGCTGTCAGTAAAGGTTTGGGGGCACCAAAGTCGGTCGACCATTTATTCTTTCCTCAGTTGTTACATGATGCTGCTGCTGGAAGGTCTGACTGCCCTTTTATTCGACCCCTTAGCTCCAAAGAGGGCAGATCTGCTGTTAGTTTCACTTCCCAGGAGATGACTTCTCTAGCTGAGGCTATTAAATTCACCATTATTGGCCAGTTCCAGTTCGGGCATCCCAAAATGGAGCTGGTCAGACATTTCTTTGAACAACTGCATTTTGTTGGCCAATGGAAATTGGGAATCATGGATGGCAGGCATCTTTTGATTAGATTGTTTAGTGAAGAGGATTATGCCGAGGCTTCTTGATATGGAAGTTCTACAAATAGCTAAAACCAATATGAAATTAATGAAGTGGTACCCAGGTTTTGATCCCTCAAAGGAACTCCCCATAAAACCCATGTGGTTCACTTTTCCAAATCTCCCCATACAATTATACCACACACATGCATTATTTCAAATTAGCAGAGCTCTGGGAACTCCTCTGAGAGTGGATTCCCCTACCTTTGAGATGGGCAGTCCTAAGGCTGCTAAAGTCCTAGTGGAAAGAGATGTGTCCCTTCCGGAAGCTGGACAAAATATGGATCACAACCTTAGATGAAGGTGATGGATTCGGCGAGAAGTGATCCTAGAGCATAAACCCATTTTACGCCACCATTGTAGAATGTTTGGACACTTGAAAGAAAAGTGCTACGGACTGAAGCCCCATCAAAAAAACCAAATAAGGCCGAGTGTTGTGGTATCTCCTACTATTGACCACGGGCCCCTTAGTGTTCCCCGACACAGAGTCTGTTCTTGACAATTTGTTGGGGAAAGCTTAGGGGAGAATGCGTCCAGGGGCGCACTGTAGACCTCCCACACAATGGCAATATCAACAAAAAAGGCAAGGAGGTCACCCACCGGGTAACTACGATAGAGGAGGAAGATATAGAAGAAGCGAGGAAGAAATACCAACACGGGAGCGAGGAGCCTGGACACCGTTCAGGACACAATCAACAATATGCAGAATAATTTGGAAGGTGTTTGGCAGACACAAAAGGCTAAAAAGAAGAAAAAACTTACATCAGAGCTCATCAAATTAGCCCCCCAACCACATCCAAGCAATGATTTCTATGCTCAACCAGGCTCCCCCCAGGTACCAGTAGGGGCAGGACAAGATCCCAATCCCACCTCTACCACTCCCCACCACCCCAAAAATCATTAGATGTTTAATTTCCTTTGTTGGAACATTAGAGGGGCTTCTCGCCCCCTCTCTTACAAAAGATTGCTTCATCTTTACAAGAAACACCAGCTTTGGTGTATTGCCTTACTTGAACCCATGGTTCGGAATAACTCGAAGAGATGGCTATCCGGGTTCCACAGGTGCTCCTTTTCACTAACACCTCTAATAAAATCTGGATTATTTGCGGGAAGGAGATCCGAGTGGAGTGTGAGGATTGATCATTCACAATTTGTTCATCTCCACCTCGGCTCGAATGGTTTTGAGTTTGATGTCACTTTTGTGTATGCTGGGTGCACTAAGAGTGCAAGGCGGGAGCTGTGGTCAGAAATCCATAGGATCAGCATTGGTGATAACTCTAGTTGGCTGATTGGGGGAGACTTTAATTGCATTGCTGACACTGCTGAAAAAGTTGGGGGGAGGACCCCTCAACTCACTAAACTAACTGAGTTCAATGATAATATTCAAAGAGCTGAGCTTTTTGACTTGGGTTTCCATGGGAATCAGTTTACATGGAGAAGAGGTAAAATCTGGGAAAGGCTTGATAGATTTCTGGCCAATAACAATTGACATCAAAACTTCCTCCACACTATCATATCCCATTTAAACTTTGCAGGGTCTGATCATAGACCACTCCTTATTACCATCATTGCTTCCTCGAAGGCACTCGCCAACACACACCCCCTTTCGGATATCTTAATTTTTGGTCATCTCATCCCAATTTCCCGACCTTGGTGTCCGAACTTTGGATCCCCGGGACCCATGACAATCCTTTTAAAACTCTCCGGCAATTGCGATTACATGTGGGAAGGAAGCTTAGGTCTTGGAGCTCGGAACACCATTGGCAACATCTTTCGGGAAGTTGCCCAAGTCGAAAAGGTGGTGGGCTGATCTTGAGACTGCTGCTGCTGCCGATGACTCTTGTTGTGGGGATTTTGTGTACGCCGGGACAAACTCCTTACCCTTATTGATTGGCGGGGATCGGCTACTCGGGCGAAAGCTCGCTATTAGCAAGTTCGAAGAGGGGGATAGGAATACAAGATTCTACCATGCTTTCATCAATTACGGGAGGAAATGTAATGCTATTCATTCTATTGTGAATGAACAAGGGCAAGCTGCTTAGAGATGAGGTTGATATTGCTATGGATGCTGTCAAGTTTTACAGGCACCTTCTCACACAAAACACTCCTGACAGAACATCCATTGATCCTCAACTCTTCAGTAAGGAGTTTGCTTACACCCAGTCCCTCATCCTGGATGATATTCCCTCTCAGGAAGAGATTTGGGTGGCTCTAAGTTCCATTGATAGCTCTAAAGCGGCGAGGCCACGATGGCTTCTTACGCTGATTTCTATAAGAAAACCTGGAATATTTGCAAAGCTGAGGTTACTAATGCCATCCAAAGCTACTTTCAGGGAGTTGATCTGCCTCATTATTTCCATGCATCTACTATGATCCTAATCCCCAAGACTTCAGCTACCAAGGACTGGAACCAGTTCAGACCCATTAGCCTCACTTCTGTCATCAGTAAGATCATTAGCAAAATTTTTGTGGGAAGGCTACAACCCCATCTGGACAAGATCATTAACCCTACCCAGTCTGCTTTTGTGAAAGGCAGATCTATAGCTGACAATGTCTTGCTTGCCCAGGAGCTGCTGCTGGATCTTGATAGGCCTTGCAGGGGTGGCAACCTTATCTACAAGTTAGACATTAAGAAAGCATATGACACAGTTGACTGGAATTTTGTATTGGAGGTGCTGAAGGCTAGAGGTTTTTCCCAGAAATTTTGTCAACTTATTAGCACATGGCTTCACCAAAACCACCACTCTCTTCTCATCAATGGTACCTGTTGGGGGGTTTTCGAGCAACCGGGGGTCTCGAACAAGGAGACCCCTTATCTCTTACTATCTTCATCCTTACTATGGATTATTTTTCTAAAATGTTAGAAGCTCATGTTTCACCTTATCATTATGCCAACTACCATCATAGATCTAACATCACCATCTCTCATTTGATGTATGCAGATGACATTATATTATTTTCCGGGGCTAATAAACTCGCGATCGAAAAAGTCCTTACTTGCATTCATCATTTCTAGAACAGCTCAGGCCTACATTTCAACCATGCTAAATGTGAGTTAGTGTTTCCTAACCACATTGCTTCTAATGTATCTCACTGGATAGCTCAGACCACAGGCTTCTCCAAGGCAAACCTTCCCATGAAGTATTTGGGGGTACCTCTGATAAGAGGTAGAACCAAACAGGTCCATTTTGATGAGATCATTGGTAAGATTCACACCAAGCTCTCAAGCTGGGCTCACTCTTTTTTCCAATGGTGGGAGGATCACTCGTCCTCAACAGACATTCTAACATCCTTCCCTTCCTACATCCTTCAAATGTCTTGTATGAAGAAAAGTACCGAATACAAATTGAAAGAATTTTCAATAGATTCCTATGGTGCGGGAACGAGGAAACTGGCTCTTGGGCTAGGCGGCAAAAGGTTGCTAAACCCTATGAGGCTGGTGGTTTGGGTTTCAAAGGGTCGAAACGACTTCGGCGAGTGAATTTTTGTAAACTTTGGATCAACTTCGAGCAACAGAATTCCCTTTGGGCTAAGTATATGCTTGGGAAATACTGTAAAGGCACTCACCCGACTTTAGCACAGATTAAACCTGGGGCTTCAAGAATCTGGAAGCACATGATCAAGAATAGAGAGCTGGTTGACTCTATGTATCATTGGGAGTTGGGAAGAGGGGATATTTTATTCGGCGAGGATCATTGGTGCCCTCGAGATATGCTCATCGGCTTACCCAACACAAACAAAAATCGGTTCCCTGTGTCCGATCGCTGGAATGAGGATCAATGGGATTCTCCTGCTCTTAAGCTATTTCTCCAGGATTACTCAGTTCAGCAAATTATCAATATTCCATTTGACAGAACAAAGCCTGATAAAATTATATGGCAAGATGGGAAGCTGTACAGCCTAACCAAAACCCTCTATCTGAAAATTAACAACTGGTGTTCCACTGGCTGGGGATCTAAGCTGTGGAACAAATTTCTCACCCCATCTATGTCCTTTCTGAACTGGAGGATCTTCCACCATTGCCTCCCAACTGATGATATCCTTAAACTTAAAGGGATTAGAGGACCTTCTAAATGTTCTCTTTGTGGCAAGCAAGCTGAATCACTTACCCATCTATTCTTCATGTGTCCTTTGTCCCAGCAGGTATGGACTCTATTGGCTGATATGTTGAACATCAACACTATTACTTTGGATCAGCGAGAATTTCTTCGACTGCTGGCAGATCTGTGGAAGCTAAAGCTCGGGTGTCATCCCTTATATTGTGGCTTGGTTTATTTGGATGCATAGGAATGGGGTGAGATTTAATGATCTTCCTTACAAAGTAACCACTTGTTCGGGAAGCTGCCATTCCTATATTTCTAAGCTTATCGGATTTCGAAGTTCCCAAAGCATCCTCAAAATTCCCCCCAAGAATCAATCAAAAATTTCGGGATTCTCAAAATACATTGGAATACCCCTACTTATCCTTATATCAAGGTCAACACGGATGGTGCTTTCTCTGTCGAGGGTGGCTTTGGTGGGGTTTTCGGGAACCACTTGGGCAAGTGTGTTTGCTACTTCCTTTCTCCCACCCATGTTGCGGACCCTTTGGAGGCCGAGCTAACTGCTCGTCTATCAGGCCGTTTTCTTTCTTGCCCTTAACAACTGGAACTATCTTGTAGTGGAGGGGGATTCCAGCATGCTCATAAATTACATGCATGAGGTGTCACCGGCTCCTTGGCACCATCTAGTTTGGAAACAAAGAATCAAAGAGCCGATCCGGAACCACTCTATAACTTTTACATTCATCTATAGGGAGGGAAACGGACCGGCTAACCGGTTAGCAAGGAATGCAATCCCGAACCAAAACATCATGGTCTCCACAAAGCCTCCTCCCCAATTACAGTTTCTGCTGGAAGCAGATGTTTTCCAGGCCCCACATTTTCGAATTGTGGATTAGATTTCTCTGGGTTCTCTGATCACTGTTTTGATGACACACCTCCTGCCATCTGTTTTCTGCACGGTTTTGCCCATTTTCATGTGTTTCAACCCTGTTTTGGATTTAGTTCTGGTGGCTTTGTTCTACACCACATTTTTTTGGGTATAGGAGTCTTTCATGTAACTATCTGCCTGTAGACCAATGGTCATAGTTCTTTCTTTTGGGGTCTTGAGTTTGGGACCTATTAATTTAGTTGGGGGCCCCCTCAACCCTGACTTTTGGATGTAGCTTTATTTTGATTAACATGCAGGGAGTCATTTTGCTCCTTTCTCTCAATATATATATATATATATATATATATATATATATATATATATATATATATATATATATATATATTAAAAGAAGCAGACACAGGCTCCCTACATGTTAATCAAATCTGGAGTTACAAAACTGCCCCTGGGGACCACATCATTCACAATACAACTCCACACTACCAAAAATAAAATGTATACATTTACCAATATGTAAGTATACCCAAAAAACAAAAGATCCATCATATCACTTAGAAGGTTGGAGAAGAGAGATCTACAAACAACACAGATTAAGCGGGAAGCAGCTTCAATCGTCAACAATCTTGAAATGTGGGTCCTGGAAAACATCAGCTTCCAATAGAAAGTTCAGCTGTGGTGGTGGAATGTGTGAGATTCTAACTTCCTGGTCGGAGAGGGCAGATTTGGCAAGCTAGTTAGCAGGCCTGTTGCCTTCCCTATGTATGAACTGAAAGTGAACACAAAGCTGATGTGTGAGAGCCTTGATTCTGTTAATCCATTGAGAATGATGCCAGGGGGATGCAAGGTCCTGCTACATGTATTGAATAATATGGTGGAGTCTCCCTCCACAATAATGTTAGCCCATTGGTTCTGTACAACAATATAGATAGCCCAGAAAATTGCTGCCAATTCAGCTTCAAGTGGATCTGCTGCCATAAAGGGAGACTGAAAATAACATATGTAATTACCTTTGTGGTTCCTGAATATGCCTCCAATACCAGCACCCTGATCTCTGAAAGCTCCATCAGTGTTCACTTTTAGTGTAGGGTGAGTAGGAGCCTTCCAATGGATGAGTATAATTTTGGTTTGTTTATGATGGTCGGGAAGAGGGGTTTTTAGAATGCTGGGGAACTTCTTGTGAGTGATCAATTTGGAAATGAAAGATTGACAGTTGGCAATAACCATTTCAGCTCTACATACCTTCTCATCATATTTCACCCCATTCCTATGCATCCAAATGAACCAAGCCACAATGAAAGGGATACAACCAACCTTGGTCTTCTGCCAGAATTCCCAGCACACTAGCAGGTCATTCCAATCCAACATTACAGTGCTGATATTTAATAGAATTAAGACACCAGTCCAAACTTTCTGAGAAAATGGGCAGGAGAAGAATAGATGTTGAACAGTCTCAGCATGAATACCACATAAATAACATTTGGAGGGTCCTCTCAGGCTTTTCAACTTAAGAATGTCATCTGTGGGGATGTAATTATGAAACACCCTCCAAATCATGAAAGACATTGAAGGGGTGAGATACTTATTCCAAACCACCTTGCCCCAGCTGGTAGGAGTCCAATTATGGATGTTTTGATAAATATTTTTGGTGAGGGTGTGATGCCTACCAGACTTCCAGTTAATTCTGTCAGGGAGGGATTTGTCAAAATGAATTTTGGATATTTGACTAACTGAAGTCTCCTCCAGGAATTGTTGAAGTTTATGAATAGACCAGTTGTCCCCATCCCAGCAAGTAGCCACTGGAAATTGAGTTTTCTCAGTGTTGGGTAAAGTAATCAACATCTCTTTAGGGCACAACTTATCCTGCCAAAATAGAATGTCCCCTTTACCCAGCTCCCACAGGAAAAGAGATTCAGCAAGCTCCTTATTAATAACCATGTGTTTCCATATCCTTGAAATACCAGGTTTAATAAGAGCTAAAGTGGGGTGAGTGTCCTTGCAGTATTTACCTTTCATGAACTGAGCCCAAAGAGAATTCTGCTGACTAAAGAGAATCCAAAGCTTGCAAAAATTCACTTTCTGTAGATGCTTCAGCCCTTTAAAGCCCAGACCCCCAGGTTTCTGAGGTTTAGCTAGTTTTTGCCAACTAGCCCAGTGGATTTGTTTCCTTTTCCCATACCAAAGGAACCTATTGAAAATTCTTTCAATCTGGAGTCCTGAACTCTTCTTCATGCAAGTCATCTGAAGGACATAAGATGGGAATGTGGTTAATATACTAGCCAGGAGGGTAATTCTCCCCCTAGTAGAAAGGTAAGAGTTTGCCCAATTGGATAGCTGTGCATTGAGTTTCCCAATGATTTCATCAAACTGAACCTGCTTGGATCTCCCTTTGATAAGCAGTACTCCTAAATATTTCAGTGGGAGATGGACTCTAGTAAATCCAGTGAACTGAGTGATCCAATGAGTACTGTTTGGGGGAATGCACCTGGGGCAGATCACCTCACATTTAGTATGGTTGAAATGGAGGCTAGAGATTTGTTGCAACTGAGTCAAATAGTCATAGACTCTTTTTACAGTAGGTTTGGATGCCCTGGAGAAAAGCATAATATCCTTTGCATACATCAAATGGGAAATAACCATGTTAGACTTGTGGTGATATCTAGCATAAAGGAAGGGAGTGACTTTGGACTCCAGCAACTTTGAAAAATAATCCATAACAATGATGAAAATAGTAGGTGATAGTGGATCCCCTTGTTTCAGTCCCCTGGTAGCTTGGAACCCTCCCCAGCAGGTTCCATTAATGAGAATTGAATGATGATTGTGTTGAAGCCATCTTTTAATCGGTTGACGTAAACCAACATTGAAACCTTTAGCTTGCGGAACCCGAAGAATGAAGTTCCAGATCGATTGAGTCATAAGCTTTCTTGATATCAAATTTGTAAATAATGTTTCCCCCTACAAGGTCTCGTTCAAATCTAGCGAAGCAACTCTTGTGCAAGGAGAACATTATCGACAATGGATCTACCTTTAACAAATGCAGACTGATTGTGACTTATAATTTTATTAAGGAGGGGTTGAAGTCTTCCCACTAGGATTTTACTGATGATTTTGCTAATAACTGTAGTGAGGCTAATGGGTCTGTAATGGTTCCAGGTCTTGGGAGCATTGGTTTTGGGTATGAGCACTATAGTAGAAGCATGGAAGTAATTTGGTAGATCATTTGCCTGAAAGAAGCTCTGAATAGCAATAGTAACTTCCCCCTTGCAAGTAGCCCAGGTCTTTTTATAAAAATCAGCAGTGTAACCATCATGACAACTGCTTTAGAACTATCAATGGAGCTAAGGGCTACCCAGATCTCCTCTTGGGAAGGAGTCTCAGTTAAATTGATGTTGTGAATTGATAATCTGTCCTGAAGAGACTACTATCGATTGTGGGTCTAGAAATAGGTGAGTAAGTAAGGAGTTTATGAAAGTAATTGACAGCATCCTCAGCTATTTCAGTCTCCCCCCTGAGCAAAACTCCCTGATAAGTTTCAATTGTGTGAATAGCATTGCACTTCCTTCTGTATTTGATCCAAGCATGGTAAAATTTTGTATTTCTGTCTCCTTCTTTGAATTTAATGCTAGCTGCCTTCTGCCTCAACAATTGGTCTTGCCAGTTGAGTAAAGTAAGAAGGTTTTCTTGAGCAGCTATGAAAGAACCATATTTGGAGTCATCAGTCTGAGAAGCATCTTCCAAAGCAGCAGCTTCCTCCTCAGCCTTGGTGACACCATGGAAGAGATCCCCAATACTTTCCCAGTTTCATTGTCTGAGAACACCTGCTAGTTTAACTTGAAGCAGCTGAAGTCTAATAAAAGGGTTGGGATGAGAACACCCAGTCCAGTGTTCAATGATAAGAGACTGGAAATTGTGATGTGAAGCCAAAAAATTCAAATATCTAAATGGAGTAGGGGTGGTTTGTTTAGTGGGTGTAGTGATGGAAACAAGGAGTGGTCTATGATCAGACCCAACAAAATTCAGATGTTTAATGGTGGTGTAGAGGAAACTATGATGCCAAACACTGTTGGCCAAGAATCTATCCAACCTTTCCCAAATTTTGCCTCTTCTCCAGGTGAACTTGTTACCCTGAAAGCCCAAGTCAAATAAGGCAGCCTTCTGAATATTATCATTGAACTCAGTAAGTTTAGTGAGGTTGGGTGATCTTCCGCCAAGTTTTTCTTCAGTAGAGGCAATGCTATTGAAATCTCCTCCTACAATCCAGCTGGAGGTTTCCAGAGTGCTGATATGATGAATTTCCTGCCAAAGCTCAATTCCTGCTAACTTGGTACAGCCAGCATAAACAAAAGTTGATGCAAATGTACTGCTGTTAAATGAGCAATGAAGATGGATCAGTTGGGGGTGATCAACAATCACCTTCCACTGAATCTCTTTTCTACAAATAACCCAAATCTTATTAGTGGAGTTAGTAAAAAAGGAGCACCCAGGGAATCTGGTGAGGGTTTTATTTTGGTGTTTTTGTACCATGGGTTCCAAAAGCACCAAGCACCAAAGTTGGTGCTTTTTATATAAATGAACCAATCTTTTGTAAGTTAGGGGGTGGGCTACTCCCCTAATGTTCCAGCAGATGAAATTAAACATTGTTTGGATCTTGTGGGTGGTTATGTGGTAAGGGTTGAGCAGAACTGGATCTGGATCTGGATCTACCCCTTCTATGTCCAGTGGGGGAGGCATTATTCTTGCCCTCTAGTTCAACAACCCGTGGGAAACATTGTAGTTCAATATGAGTTTTCTTTGTTTTCCTGGTCTTTTGTTCCTTCCATTTTGTTTCCATTTTGTTTTGTACTAGCTCCATCTGTCTGACAGAGGGGCTGTTCTCCTGTGGCAAATCTTCTGTATTTTTTATTTGTTCATAATTTTCATCTTTAGCATTCTCAGATGGTAATTCCAATGCCTTCCCTGGATTAAGTAATTCCTGGTCCTCAGTTACAGCAAGTCCCAGTGTTGACAATTCCTGGGTCTCCTTCTGTGGTGCTGCTTGTGTCTTCATATTTAAACCTGGATGGGGTGCAATAGCATTTGTCTCCACTGTTTTGGTTTTTGCTTTCTTTCTGATGGGGGGTTTCAATCTGTAACATTTCTCTAAGGAGTGACCAAACATTCTGCAGTTTTGGCAGAATAGTGGTTTATGTTCAAGTAACACCTCTTGCCAGAATCCATCCCCATCATCTGAGGTGGTAATCCAGATTTTTTCAATTTCAGGAAGTGATACATCTCTCTCCACCAGGACTCTAGCTCCTGCAGGATTTCCCATCTCCTGAGTTGGGGTATCAACCTTAAGAGGTGTCCCCAAAGCTCTACTAATCTGGAAAATGGCATGAGTGTGGTAAAGTTGGATAGGAAGGTTGGGGAGGGTGAACCATAATGGCTTCAGGGGGGGTTCTTTTGCAAGATCAAATCCTGGGTACCATTTTATGAACTTCATAAAGGAGTTGCAATCTAGATTCCTTGCATTCTCAGTAGTCTTGCATAATCATCTTCCTTAGATAGCCTTATTTGAAGGTGTCTCCCATCCATAACCCCTATTTTCCACTGTCCCAAGAGGTTGGGATTCTCAAACAAGTTTCTGACAGGCTCCATTTTAGGGTGCCTAAATTGAAACTGTCCAACTATTGTGAATTTGATAGCTTCAGCTAAAACTTCCATCTCCTGTGAAGTAAAAATAATGGCAGGTTTTCCTTCCTTAGACCCCAAAGGCCTAATAAATGGGCATTCAGATTTGCCTGCTGCAGCATCATGCAGACATTGGGGAAATGTCAAGTTATCTGCTTTTCTAGCCATCTGAGGTCCCTTGCTTACAGCAAAAGCATAAGAAAGGGGAGCATTAAATATGTTACCCCCAGCCATAGAAACGGGTAGGGGTACAATAAATGTCCTCAGCACACAGTCAATGGAACAGTAGTTCCAATTCAAAAACTCTTTACCCGGGAAAAGCAAATCAAGGCCAGCTGCCACAAACAGAAGTCACCACCCTTACCTGACCTTCTTAAAACACCTACCTCCCGAACAACACCGCCATGGTGAGCCAGCCGCCGCCACGCAGACTCCATCACAGCCCAAACCCTAGCAGAGCAAGCATCTTAGCCGCATATATATATATATATATATATATATATATATATATATATATATATATATATATATATAATATTATATTTTAAAGAAATAAAAGTAAAAAATATTTTTAATTTGAAAAATCTAAAAGCTGTCTTTCTTAATTTCTTTTATGTTCTTTTTCTATCATCTTTCCTATCTTCTTTTCTATCTTCCCCGGCAACGGCGCCAAAAACTTGATACCCAACTTTTACGAGAATCTGTATATGCAAGAATTTATGAATTTATATTTAAATATTTATAATAATTTCGTAAAGTCTTGATTTCAAACGCAAGTATACGAATCATTTCAAGTAATACCAGACTCTATTGGAGTCCTGGTTATCGATCCCACAAGGAAAATTAATAAAAAATGAATTGAAGAAATTTATTTGATTTTCAAATTAAAAGTAATTATAATTTTTATTTCTTTTCAAATTTCAGATTTTAAGTTTAATAAAATTTCTATTAAATGTAAGTAAGCAACAATAAAGTAAAAGTTAATGCAAGTATAAATAAAACAACTTTCTCCTTTTCAACTAATCCATGATTTTTTAGAATAATTATCATTTGTGAGAACTTAGATTATGGTATTGCGCCAAATAGAAACATTCATATTCTTTACCTTCGCTCGATAGTATAAAGAAGATTGACTAATCTTTAGATCGGTTCAGGATGTATTATTAGTAGAATGAGTTAATCTAGGCTCACACTTCTAGATGTCCAAGGGTGGCTATGGTCGGCCCTACTAGTGACCCGTCCCTTTCTATAAACAAAATTATTAGAATTTAATCTGTCACTCTAAAACTAATCAATTCTACGCCCAATAAACAATATCTCCCTATTTATTTGCACTTCACCTTGAATAACCCGCTCAAGGCCTTCGATTACCCAAGGATTCATGTGATATCTACTAGTTAAGAACTCATCTCCGGATAGGTCTCAGAATTCTTCAACGGGTTTTAACAATTCAAATGGCTAGTATAAAAAGTAAATTAAGATCAGGTATTAATATCATCACAATAATTTTAAATATTTTAAGTTAAGTTCTCCAAAGAAAATCAAATTATCTTATTATCTTTTTATAGTTGAAAGGAGAAAGAAAATTAACTACTCAGAATACATTGAATTCACACAACAAAAAATATTTATAAAACTTTGAACCAAGTTACAAATACTTATCTGGAATGTTCCTTCAAGTGATCCTTTGACTCCTACTGACTCCAATGCAAGGTACAAGACTTCAACAGCAACAACACTTATATACTCACACTTACTACTCAAGAAATTGAGTAGATAAACTCACTAAATACTCAAGAAGAAAAGATGGTCGCTCTCTAAATCTATCTCCGGATGTTGGAGATATAGGGGGGGCTAGATGGATGAAGAGAGAGGGCCATTTTTCTGTAGAAATGTATCATATTTATAGAGCTCTGAAAATGGCTAGGGGTTGCTTAAGGCACCTCTTCAAAATTCGTCCAAATTTAACGAATCTTATAGAAAGTAACTGTGGTGCCTAGGCACCGGGATCTGGCGCCTAAGCGCCGGAGTCCGTGACCAAGTCTTCGTAGCTCTTCACTTTGGATCGCACCTCTTTGCGATTAAAACTGCTTTCCTGTGTCCAGATGCATTGTATCACATGTTCTATATATTAGGAGTAACTTCCAGTCTTCTAGAAGGTCTAATAACCGCTTAACACCATCAAAATAACTGCCTAAAGTTGTCAAAAATCTTATCTGCTTCAGTATCGAACTGGCACTTAGGTGCCGGATTCTGGCGCCTAGGCGCCAGAGGCGCCGGATTCTGGCGCTTAGGCTCCAGACCTATAATTTTGGCAACTTTACTTTTTAGCTCAATTTTTGCTCCTTTTTTCTCCTTCTTCCTTCTTCAACTCTTTTTTCATTACCTACATCCAAAAACATAAAAATACCTTTCATTAAAGCATAATATCCTTAAAAATTGAATCATAAATAAGGCATAAAAGTAGGTACTTTTTAAGTGGATCAAGAGGCTAAAATCCTCAATTTGGTCCTAATGTTTAGATACTAAAGCGAGAGTTAGCCTTCAGGTGAAGCGAAGTGAGAGCTCTGGAGTGGGACCAGTATCCTCCCAGCCTATCCATGGATTTGGGGACTAAACTTCAGATTAGCCACTGTTCTTTATACGCTGAAATATGGGTAAAGAATAGGAATGCTCCTATTTGGCACAATACATTTGCATCACTAATCTGTGTCACAATAATCATCATATTATGAATGGAAAGGAGGAAGAATCTTTCTTACAACTGAACTTTGTTATAAATTTAGTCATGCATTAGTTTAAATTGCTAGAGTTTAGAACGTGCTTTGGTAGATATAGTAACTAAACCATTTTGCCTTTACTTTTAAAATTAAACAAATTGCAATTGAGCTATAATTTGATAATAGATTTTTATGCTACACTATAAAAGTAAAGCCTCATTGTGGGATCGATATTCCAGGACACCACTAGAGCCCTGTATTACTTGAGCGATACGTATATTTGCGTTAATTGTGTGACACATTATCATTTAAATCAATATATAAATCTAAATCTGAGTTCATTAATTTTTGCAAATAAAAAAAGTCGCACCAAGTTTTTGGCGTCGTTGCCGGGGAGGCAAGGTAAAAAAAGTAACTGTTAAAAATTTATTTTTGTGGTATTAAAAATTTTATATTTGAATTGCAAGTCATAGTTGTGTGTGTCTGTTTATTGTTAGTGTGTGTTTATTGTGTTTGTATGCGTAGTATCGGATCTGTAGGTTCAGTGCCTTACGATTCTGAATTAGAGCGTACTATTAGAAAAATTCAAAAACAATAAAAATAATCTGCAAATCTTCACAAAATGGCAAACTAATTAAACAATCAAAACAAAAATATACCAAGACCTTTAGGAGATTATGCAAATCCAACAGCAGATGTAATTCACTTAACTATTCAAAATCCTGATGTTGCTGCTAATTCATTTGAGCTTAAACCTGCTATTATCCAAATGGTACAGAATAATCAACTTGGCGGAACACCTAATGAAGATCCTAACTTATATCTCGCTAGTTTTCTAGATCAGTGTGCTACTTTTAAATACGATGGAGTGTCGAACAATGCTATTAGACTTAGATTTTTTTCTTTTTCACTTAGGGATAAGGCTAAGGCGTGGTTAAATTTGTTAGCACCTGGATCTATTAGAACCTGAGGAGAGCTTTCACAAAACTTTTTGTCGAAATATTTTCCTCCTTCCAAAACTGCTATATTGAGAAATGATATTACGTCTTTTAGTCAATTTGATGGAGAATCCATATATGAAGTTTGGGAAAGATTTAAAGATCTTTTAAGGAAGTGTCCACACCATGATTTACCAGAATGGTTAATAATTCAAACCTTCTATAATGGATTAGTAGGATCATTGAGATCGATTATCGATGCTGCTGCTGGTGGATCATTAATGTCAAAACATTTTGATGAAGCATATTCGTTAATTGAAGAGATGTCTACTAGTAATTTTCAATGGCCCTCTCAGCGGGTAAATCCTAAGAGAGTAGCCAGTATTCATGATTCTAATGCGATAACTATGACAGTCTCTCATATTGCTGCACTTTCTAAGAAAATAGATCAATATGGAATGAATTATTCTCCAACACCTCCAGTGTTAGAAGAAAATTCATCGGGACAGATAATGGACTCTCAAATGTCTTATGAAACCTTGAATGCTATATATAATAAACTCAATAATCCTTATACGAATTATTATAATCCTAGTTGGAGGAATCATCTGAATTATAACTGGAATAATACCAATGTTGTCGTCAACCTGCAATGGGGAAACAATCCTATGAATCTAGTTGGAAATTCGAACAACCAAGGAAATACCAATTTTAGACCTTCTTATCCTCTTGATTTAATAGTAATCAACAATTTAAGGAAAAGAAGCTGTCTACTAAAGAAATGATTTTGAATATGGGTAATCAAATCCAAGCTCAAAATGTTGCAATGAAGAACATTGAAAATCAATTGGGACATATTTTTACTGCGTTTAATAATAGACCTTCTTGGAATCTTCCTCGCAATGTTGAGATCAACCAAAAGAAAGAGCAAATTAAGGCTATTCAATTAAGGAGTGGTAAATAATTGGAATCAAGAGTTCAAAAAGAAGTCAAAGTTGAAAGAGAGGAAGTGAACATTTAGAATGGTTCTAATAAGATATATCCTGACAAATATCCGTTATAACCAATGAAGATAACTGTTGAAAAACCACCTCCTCCTTTTTCTTTGAAGAAACAAAATAGGGATAACAGATTTGCAAATTTTTTAGAAATTCTTAAGAAATTAACGATTAATATTCCCTTTGTTGAAACATCAGAGCAGATGCCTGATTATGCAAAGTTTATGAAGGATATTCTTAAAAGAAAGAGAAAATTTAAAGAACATGAGACTGTTGCACTTAGCGGTAAGTGTAGTACAATTATCCAGAAAAAGCTTCATGAAAAATTTAAAGACCCAAGTAGTTTCACTATCCCGTGCGCTATATGTGAAAATTTTTTCGGAAGAGCTTTATATGATCTTGAAGCTAGTATTAATCTTATGTCTTTATCAACTTTCAAAAGATTGGGAATAGGAGAAATTTCACCTACATCTGTGACTCTTCAACCTGCTGATCGTTCTATCACTTATTCTAAGGGAGTTGTGTAAGATGTATTTGTGAAGGTGGATAAATTTATCTTTCCTGTGGACTTTATTGTATTAGATATGGAGGAAGATAAAGAAATTCCAATTATTTTAGGAAGTCCATTTATTGCTACTAGGAGAGCTATGATTGATGTCCAAAAAGGAGAATTAACTATGAGAGTCAATGACCAAGAGGTAACTTCTAATATTCTGAAATATATGAAGTACCCTTCAATTGAAAAAGATGATTAGTGCTATCGAATGAAACTTTGCGACTATTTAAGAGAAGATCATTTTAAATATGTATTTGAAGAAAATATGGAATGTGAGGATGAAAATGAAAGTGAAAATGAAGATGATTTGGATGGTATGAAGAATGAAAAGTTAGACTTTATTCAGGAAAATTTTGAAGGATTGGATACTGTGGAAAATGGAGATTAAAGTTTGATTCCATCTATCATTAAACCCCCTAAACTTGAGCTGAAAATTCTTCCTAATCATTTAAATTACATATATTTGGGAGAATAATATACTTTACTAGTCATTGTATCTTCGGGTTTAAATGAATATCAAGAACAAAAATTATTGGAAACTTTAAAAAGATACAAAAAGGCTTTTGGTTGGTCCATAGCTGATATTAAAGGAATCAATCATTCGATCTGTATGCACAAAATTTTATTGGATGAACTGTTGACCTCATTTTTGATGAGGTCTTCTCTTCTTCTCTTTAGTACTTAGGATCTAGCCTTAGGCTTTTCCTTTGACTATCTTAGAGGACTAGAATTGGGACCCACCTTTTAGAAATTCAAACCACTTCTTAACTCCTCGCAAACTCCACAAACTTGACTATAGACCCCTAATCACCTAGAGGGTTGAAATCAAATGTGGAAGTTTAAAGGATGAGTTCCTATGGGACTCTTTGGCCTTAGGACCGCTCACAGGTGGCTCGGTGCAGTAAAGGGCTGACTTACACATACGCTACACCTATGCACTACACTTTCACACACCTCCTAAAACACACCCTTACCCAACTTAACTTCCCGACTCATGTAGGTGATTCACATGGATGGTCCTTAACCCCTAAGCCACGGCTAAGAGGGTTAGGAACAACATGGTGAATGCCTCAAATGAGTCCCTTCATGGCTCATGTGGGCTTGATATGGCTTCATGGCTCAACAAAAATGATTTCATTTCACTTACATCCACCCAATCTTCAATTTTCCAAATTTTCAATTTTTGACTCCCGGGACCCAACACCCGCCAACCTACCCAAAGCCCTGAATAGCCCAAATTTCTCAAAAAGTTTCCAAATTACCCAAAATTCTCCAAAATCAATCCCAAACATTCCCACATCACTCAAACTGATCATCCATATCCAAAAATATCAAAAATTCCAAAAATACCCCCCAATACCTTCCAAATACCCAAAATACCCCTTTTGACCCAAAAATCCAAAAATTCAGAAAATTCCCAGAAAATTCCAGAAAATCCCAAATATTCCCAATTTCATTTTGTTCAACTACACCATGGGCCAATTTTGTCAATTTACCCCACTTTTGTCAAAACCCCCAATTTGACCCATTTTAACCCAAAGTAAACCCAATGTCAAACCAAACCTACCCAATTGACCCAAATTCTGGTCCAATTCAATTCTAAACTTCAATTCAACATCCCAAACACCAATCTATACCAAAGCCAAGCTTAATTTGATTGAAATTTGGGTCCAATTTCACTTTTGGCCTTAAAGCCCAATTTGGACCTATGACCCAAACCTAACCCAAACTCACCCAATTCAACTCCAATTAACCCCAAATCTTTTCCAAACCTTCCTTAACATCCCCATGAACAAAACACTAACATGATTTGCTCAAAATTTAGACCCAAACCCCACTCAAATTCAACCCAAAATCAAAAAGCCCAATTTTGACCTAAACCTAAACCTAGCCCAAATGAGCCCAAACCCCAAAATCAAAACCCAACCAAAGCCAAAACCTCTTTGAAACACTCCCAAAAACATTTCCCAACATTAATTTCACATCAACTTCAACTCTAGCCCAACTTTGGCCCATGGTAGCCCATTTTGGCCCACTTTAGCCTCTTTACCAAAAAGCCCATATCCAACCCAATTCAAACCCAAATCACCTCAAATTTGTTTCAAACCACTCATGAAGCATCCCTAAACCAAACTCAACAATTATTTGGCCCAAGCCTTTACCAAAATTTCATCCCAAAAATCCATTTTAAAATTCAAAAGCCCACTTTCCTAAACCATTTAAAAGCCCATCTAAAACCATTTCAATGAGCCCAAAATTGATTCTAAAGCCCATATGACATTTTCATTTGTCATCCATTTGATGAAAATCATTCCCTAAGTTTCAATTCCATCATCAAATAAATCTAAATCAAGCACCATGCCAAATTGCCCAAAAATACCAAAATATTCCTAAAATCCATTTTCATGAAATTGACCAAGCTTTCCCCAAGCCAAAGGTGAGCCATGAAGCCATGCATGAGCCACATGTGAGCCATGAAAGCCTTGGACACTTCACCATACCCAAAATGGCAAGAGGAGGGGACCCTTTAATGATTCTCTTAAGAGTAATTAACCACTCCCATGTCTCCCCTAACTCTTGCTTAAGCTTAATTGTACTTGGATTGTGACTTGACCCCACTAATCAAGCCGATCCAAGTGACTTTCCCTTCAGCCCAAATTGGCCTTGGAGGGTGAACCTAACCCAAAACCAAGGGTTGACCCATTTAGACCCAAAACTAGCCCTTTCCCATTCCACTTTGATTCAAACCCTTTACACATGGCCAATGCTAATTGACTGCACAAGCCTCCAGCCCTGACCCACCTGACCTTGAGGGTGACCCATGCCTGGCCGGCCGGCCACCCGATCGCCGGAAAACGCCATGCCCGAGACCTCGGGAGTGAGCCAACATTGAAATTCTCCCTCGCCGAGCCGCCCCATGCCTAGTGGTCACCATGGTCGTTCTTCTCCTCACGCAGGCAGCTCGATCCCAAGCCCTAACTCCCCACGGGAGGCCCTCCGACCATGCCTATTTAAACACCACCCCCTCACGGCCATGAGAGGAGAGTTGCAAAAACCTTGCCAAAACTCGCCAAAATTGTTCCGGACCCCTCCTCATACACAGAGCACTTGATCCCAAGTGAGATCCCCTGCCATTTCTTCTCTGCGAGCTCGATTTCGGAGTTGAAATCCAAGCCCAAAACCGGGACACTCCTCCACGGTGAGCCAATCCCCAAATTGATTGTCTCTACACCTTCACCGGACCGAGGGAAGGTGTCCACCGATAAAAGCCCCATCTCCGAGGCCACCCGGTTGCTCCGGACTCCAAGCTTTGTGATCAGCGCGTGGTCGAAGTCCAACCTAGACAATTCACCAGACCAGGAGACTTCATCTGGAGCTTGCTAGGATCCCGTCGAAGGTGCAACAACTCTCAGATCGAAGCTTCACTTCTCTGAGCAAAGGTATGAACTCATTCTTCTTCCCGAGCTTACAGAGATTCTCCATTTCATTTGAGTAAATTTCAATGCATGTTTACCGTATGGATGTGTTCGTCTCTTCAGGACGAATCCATAGAGCATAAGAACACGAAAATCCATTGAGAATCGAGTGAGAAATTAGGGTTAGAGGGTTGACGGTCACGGGTGCACACCGGTCGTAGACGATGACCGGGAGCCGTTGGATCGCGCGTGTATCGAGCGGACGGATCGATTGCGCCGGACCGGAGAACGTTACGTGAAGCTGCGGGTCCCGGGACGGGCGACTCGGATGGCGGCGCCCGATCGCGGCGCGACACGTACCGCTTCGGAGAGGCTAAGGATGCGGCGGCGCCGCGTGGATAAGTAGAAAATTAGGGGTATTTTCTATTTATTTAATTCCCTAAACTTGGAAAATTCATAACTTTGTGTAGAAAAATCGGAAAAATAAAAGAAAAATATCCTCTTGCTCGGTGAACGGAGGAGAATAATGTGGAAAAGAAATCATTTAATTTCATCAAGTATTTTATTTTTAATAATTTATTTACTCTCTGCATACATTTAATTCTCCATGCATTCATACAATTCACCATGGCATGAGACCATAGGGCTTTTGAAGCCTCTGAATTTGGGAACATTCCCTGAATTTTCCAAAGTCAGAGGCCATCCCTATGAAAAGTTATTGATTTTTCAAATGCATGTTGCTATTTTGAGTATTTTAATTCCAAAAATTAGCATGTTGTGAAATAAATTCTAGGAAAATTTGGTGATGTTCCTTATGACCAAAGAACCACTAGGAAAAATAGGATTTGAGTTAATTCACTTAGATTAACCCTAATTGGCTTAAATCCCCAAAATAGATCTCTAATTAATTAGAGTTAACCATAGATCAAATTGACTTGAAATCAATTCTCCACTGACCTTTAGGGTCAGAGGAACCCATCATAAAAATTTGAGGTCAATTGGACTTGGTTAGCCCCATTAATTGGGTTGATTAAGCCACTTAGTCATTTTAAACTTTAAAAATTCATAACTTTCAAAATATCTTTCAAAGATTCACCAAATTGGTTTTGGAGTCTCTCTGATATCAGGGGAGTTTAAGAAAATTAAAATTTCAATTTTCTAAAAAAGTTGATTTTTAATATTATTTTAATATTTTTAATAATTAAAAAATAATAAAAATCACAAAAATAATAAAATTCACTAAAATGTTATATTTTGAATTTTAATCACTTGGGAACAAGTCCCATATTTTTCCTAGGTCTATTTAGTGAGATATTAATTTTTAAAGCTCTAGGGTAATTTTAAAATTAAAAAAATATATTTTCTAGCATTTTCACCAAAATAATTATAATAAATCAAAGAAAAATCAGAAAATTACAAAGTTTGGTTCTCTGGAATCCTTGATATCAGAGAGAATTTTAAAAATTATAAAATTTATTTTTCAACATTTATTTTATTTTTAAATTAATTAATACTCCAGAATTTAAAATAATTCTAATAAATAAAATATAATTCAAAAAATTACAAAATTTGGTCCAAGTGGTCCTCTGGTCATTAGGAATGTCCCCTAATTTTCTTAAGGACAGAAACTTTCCCTTGGTCATGTTATTGAATTTTCCTTGGAAATTTCTCTTTTCTACAAAAAATAATTATATAAATAAATTAAATACAGAAAAATCACATTTTCTCCTCTCATGTCTTTATTGACATATGAGTGAAGTCACATAAAAATTTCAAGTTCATTTGAGTTCAATTTAGTGAGTTATGAAATTATTAGGCTTAAAGGGCAAAATGGTAATTAAAATTTTAATCCTTAATTAAGACTTTAGGTTTAATAAAAAAAATTAACAAGTAAAATATTTGATCCTAATCTGATTTGGATGATTGAAATTTAATAATCAAAGGGTAGAAACCCATTAAGCAATTTAAAATGATTAAACTTTAATTAAATAATTAATTGAATTTGGAAGAATAATAAATTTGGAATTATTAAAATAGGGATATTATTAGGAAGAGATTTATTCTTTAATTTAAAAATCCCTAAATTAATCATCTCATTAATACTCAACTCTTAATTAAAATGATAACTCAAATTTAAAATATTAAAAGACTTAATCATTAAATTAAAATTAAATCATTAAACTCTTTCAAAAAATTTCAATTAAATTAAATTAAATTAAATTAAAATTAAATTGAATTAAATTAAATTAAATTAATTAAATAAATTAAATTAAATTAAATAAATTAAATTAAATTAAATTAAATTAAATTAAATTAAGAAATTAAATCAAATAAATTGAATTGAATTAAATTAAATCAAATCAAACTAAATTAAACTGAATTAAATTAAATTAAAATAAATTAAATTAAATTAAATTGAATTAAATAACCTCACTTAAGACATGAAGAAATAAATCTAAAATAACTTGAACACTATTCCAAACTTAAATCATTAATTTGAACTTAAATTTGAATCACAAATCATTAAATATCATTTTGCCTTTAGGAGCTTTAGTTATCATAACTCCTAAATAGAACATTAAAATGAAATGTTACTTCACTTATAAGACATTCAAATGTCCTAGTTCACCGAGCAAGTTAACAAAACTTGAAAACCTCGGACGATCGATTCATTTACACAATTAAATTCATTTGGACTTGAAATAATCCTAGAAATATTGAAAAGATGTTTAAGATTCTTCTTAAGCACTTCCTCAATATGATAGGATATTTACAAGAACAATTGAACTTAATTGTTCTTTGATGAAGAAAATCGTCTTCAAACCAAAAACACAAAGAACCTAGACGTCATAGGAAACGACTAGCTATAGGATTAGGAATTTGGTAGAAAACCATAAACCTTTCCCTTAGCTTTACCTAGGAACTTGCTTAAATATTCTAACCGTGTTTTAAGTGCGGCTTGGGATGACGGGAAGACCCTCCGGGTACGCTTTTATTTTATTGCGGTTTATTTTATTGCAAATGCACTTTATTTTTCTTGCATGATAAACAACAGATTGCATGAAAACCGACACCTTTAGGACGAAACCAAAACTGAAACCCAAAATTAAAATAAAAGACACTACAAGATAAAATTCACCTCCACAACATTTCAAAATATAAGACAACTCAAAATTTAATCACAAACGAACACAAAACTACAATTACAACTAAATTAAAACGTCTTGTTGGATGATCGGGAATACCTCGGATGATGTAACCTACGTGTTGCTAACGGGATTTCCCACGGTCTAAATGAAAGTGTGGAACTCATTCGAGTTGAGTTTAGCAAATTCATCCGGACTAAGTGAATCCGATAAAAATAATGGTGCCGGAAGGATGGAACCAGTGGGATCTTAACCGGTGTCGTTATAATCAACTTTAAGATTTGTTTTAATTAAAACACAAAAAACACTTGGAAATTAAGACTTCTCTAAACCGAACACTTCTCTCATCTCTTGATTTATGATTTCTAAAACTAAACCTCTGCAACAACAAGGAGCTCGGAGCATGGTGGGCGGCACGGCCATCGTCGTCGAGAAAACTTGAACCTACTTCGACAAAACTTTCTTAGAATTAAATAATAAAGCCATAGGACTTCGAGGTAGTTTGCCTAGTGCAACATAAATCCTCAACTCTTCGTTAGGCATTTGCATTGCAAATTAAGCCCTAACCGGTCTTAGGATCCCGAGGTAGTCGTCCGGTACGACATAAACCCTCATATCTTCTAGGCAATTTGTATGATTCTATCATATAAATATAAGCCCTAATTAACTAAATTGGCAAGATTAAAACATTAAATAAACATTAGGACTTTCCTAAATCCAAGCCAAACAATAGGATAATCGGGAGATTACCGAAGTCCGCTTCGAATCCGTGATCTCTCCTACTTTTCTTCCTTTGAATTCCCAAAATAAAAATGTTCCAAATTTGATCCATTCCCTATTGAAATTCCAAAATTCAACCCCTTGAAAACTTAAACTTTGAAATTCTTGAGAGCAGAATTATTGATTATTATCGAGAGTTTTCTTAGGTGATTCCCATCACTTAAGATGTAATTAACTATAGGGGCTTGCCCTTATAGGGAACTTTAAGAACCCGAGTAATATAAACCCCGTTTAATAGTTTCATATTAAGCGGGGAATTTGTCGGCTTATAAAATTGGTTCGCGGACCAAACGGATGTCACAAACCTTTCTAGTTTATTTAATCGAGCCCCATTATCGAGCGATGTGTCTATTCTTCGGGATAGATACACGGTTTGTGGTGCGGCGCTCGTTTATATAAACTATTCGGGATGTGAGATCGGTTTGATTTCATATCTTAAAATTTTCAAATTTAAAATTATTTTCAAAATCAAATACTACTTTTCAAATTATTTATTTAAATTAAATTAAAATTCGCCGACAATTTTTGTAGGCGACTCTCTTTTCAAAATAAAACACACAACCTAAAAATATGCCGACATGAACAACATAAACCAAGAGTTGATCCACAAAGGAGACTGAACCCAATAATGAAGAAGTGGTTAAAAAAGAGATTTTAAAGTGGTTAGATGCTGGAATTATATATCCTATTTCTGATAGTGTTTGGGTGAGCCCAATTCATTGTGTTCCTAAGAAAGGAGGAGTGACTGTTGACGTAAATGATTGAAATAAAATTATTCCGACAAGACAAGTCACTGGTTGGCAAATATGTATTGATTATAGAAAATTAAATGCCACCACCAGAAAAGATCACTTTCCTTTACCCTTGTTAGACCAAATGCTAGAAAAGCTTACCGGACATAAGTATTATTGCTTTCTAGATGGATATACCGGTTATCACCAAATACCTATTGCTCCTGAGGATCAAGAAAAAACTACATTTACTAGCCCTTTTGGAACTTTTGCTTTTATAAGAATGCTCTTTGGATTATGTAATGCTACCAACAACATTTCAAAGATGTATGACATCCATATTTAGCAGTATAATTGATGATGAAATAGAAGTGTTTATGGAAGATTTTTCAGTATTTAGAGATTCATTGGATGCATGTATATGCAACTTAGAAAAAGTTTTAGAGGTATGTGAGAGAACAAATTTAGTTCTAAACTGGCAGAAATGTCAATTAATGGTTGCAGGAGGAATTATGCTTGGGCATAAAATATATGAATATGATAAGGAAGTAAATCCTGCGAAAATTCAAGTTATAGAAAAATTACTACCTCCAACAACCGTGAGAGGGGTAATAAGCTTTTTGGGACATTGACCACAAGAAAATATATTGCAAAATTTATACCAATTTTATATGAAATTGCACTTTAAAGAAAGGTATTTTCTTTGTTTTATTGCAGGAATGAAGAATTATAAGTACTAAAAGCACAAAAGAAGCAGATTTGGAGCAAAAAGAACTAAAAATGATGAAAATTGAACTGTCCCGCCGACGGCGAGATTTAAGCCACTGACGGGGAGATTTTCCTGAGAGTTTTTAAATATTTTATAAAGAGCCTGCCGACGGCGAGATCGAGCCCGCTGACAGCGAGATTGGCGCTGTTAGCCCACCTTCTAGAAGCCCGCCGACTGCGAGATCAAGCTCGCCGACGGTGAGACAGTTGAAAAGAGTCAGATACAATGAACCTGGACGCTTTTTGAAGAGGTGCTTAAGCAACCTTTGAAGATTTGACTCCTTCTATAAATAGAGACGATTTCTGTCCCTTTAGAGTGTCATTTTAGTGTGTGTCATCTTTTGGTGTGTGTCATTTTTGGTGTCTATTGGTGTTGTTTTAAAGTCAATTAGTGTTCATTTGTGTTGGAGTGTAAATCAGAGAGTCTTAGTGAGTTTAATTAAGTGTGCTGTACTAGAAGGAAGAGTCAAAGAAACTTCAAGGAGTCTACTTGGGGAGAAGAATTGAGATAAGTATATTTGTTATTGTTTGTTAACTTTAATGAAATCCATGTTTTGTGTTATTTTTCCCATGCTTTCTGAGTAGTTTCCTTAGTCTTTTTCCTTGTTGTTGAGATTATGTGAAGTGACGAATCAAAGTAATCGTGCTCTAAAATTATTAAATAAAAAATTGTGATAATCTTTTACTTAAAACTTAATTTACTTTCAATTTAGCCAATTGATTTGTTAACATATGTTGAATTATCAACTATAGTAAAGATTACATCTGAGATTCAAGGAAGTCAAAATCCTTGGAAGGAGGGTGCAAATAAATAGGGAAATATTAACTATCGGTCGTATAATTGGACATTTTAGTATGACAGACTAAAATATTCAATTCAGTCCTATTTTTTAGAGCTGAAGTGTAGATGTTAGCCCTCAGGCGAGGGGAACGTGGGAGCTCTAAAGTGGCAGCTAGTATCCTCCCAGTCTAGCCGCAGATTCAGTAATCAAACAAAGGACTAGTCAATGTTCTTTACACTTGGACCAAAGGGTAAAGAATAGGAATGCTCCTATTTGGCACAATACAAACTCTAGATTAATTTAATTCATCATTCACTTAATTCTCTCAACAAGGAGAAAGATGCTTTTCTAAATTAGAATTTTACATTTAAACCTTTTCGAGCAATAGTTTTAGTATAAGTGTTCTTAATTTCCGTATACTAGATTAGTAAGTAAGTCTACTTTAATTTCTCTTTGAAATTATCTAACTTCCCTGTGGGATCGATATCTTGGACTCCACTAGAGCCCTTTATTACTTGATAACGATACATATACTTGCATAGTATCCACATTATAAATCATAATTTTCATAAAAGAATCATCAGTGTAAATACATATATTTGGTGCGGGATCAAGTTTTTAGTGTCGTTGCCAATATCAATAACATATATTTGTAAGTATAAATATCAAAAGTGGGTCAAGTTTTTGGCGCCGTTGCCGGGGAAGTAAAGTAATTATTAAGGTAATTAATAGAATTATTAGAATTAATTACTAGAGTAACAGACTATTTTAAATTTTACTTAAAAATTGTATGCGCAAATTTAGAAACGAAAATTTAATACCTTACGATTCAGAATTAGAGCGCACTATTAAAAAAATCAGAAAACAAAAAAAAAAGAAATTTTAAATTTAACACAAATGGCAAATAATCCAAAATTTAAAAATATAAACCAATAAAGACCATTAAGAGATTATGCCAACCCTACATTAGATGAAATTCACCTAACTATTCAAAACCACGATGTAGTCGCTAACTCATTCGAACTTAAACCTGCAATTATCCAAATGGTACAGAATAATTAATTTAGTTGTTCACCTAATGAAGATCCTAATTTACATCTTGCTAGTTTTTTGGAACTATGTGCTACTTTTAAATATGAAGGAGTATCTAATGATGCTATTAGACTTAGGCTTTTTCCTTTTTCTTTAAGGGATAAGGCTAAGATGTGGTTAAATTCATTAGCACTCTGGATCTATTAAAACTTGGGGAGAATTATCACAAAAATTTCTATCCAAATATTTTCCTCCTTCGAAAACCGCAAAACTTAGAAATGATATAACATCTTTTGGTCAGTTTGATGGAGAATCCATAGATGAAGCTTGGGAGAGATTTAAAGAACATCATAGGAAATGCCCACATCATGCGTTACCAGATTGGTTAATTATACAAACTTTTGACAATGGATTAGTAGGATCTCTTAGATCAATCATTGATGCTGCTGCTGGAGGTTCATTAATGTCAAAACCATTTGATGAAGCCTATCCTTTAATCGAAGAAATGGCTACTAATAATTTTCAATAGCTCGCTTGAAAGGATAAACCCTAAAAAGATAGCCAGTGTTCATGAAAATGATGCAATATCTATGCTAGCTTCTCAAATTACTGCTATATCAAAAAAATTAGATCATTTTGGAATGAATTATTCTCCTACCATATTAGAAGAAAACTCATCTGGACAAATTATAGATTCTCAATCTTCTTATGAAACTATAAATGCTATTAATAATAGACCCAATAATCCTTATGCGAATTATTATAATCCAGGTTGGAAGAATCATCCAAATTTTAATTGGAATAACAATACAGCTAATCAACAATGGATGATTAACTCAATTGGAAATCCACCTAATCAAGGAAATACGAATTATAAAACTTCTTATCCACCTGGATTTAATAACACTCAATTTAAAGATAAGAAGTTATCTATAAAAGAATTAATATTAAGTATGGGTCAACACTTGAAAAATCAAGGAAATCAATTACAAATTCAAGGAAATCAATTACAAATTCAAAGAAATCAATTACAAAATCAAGGAACAGCAATTAAAAATATTGAAACTCAACTCGGATATATTGCTACCGCGCTTAACAATAGAATTCCTGGAACTTTTCATAGTAATGTGGAAATAAATCCTAAAGACCAAGGAAAAGAACAAATTAAAGCGATACAATTACGAAGTGGAAAAGAGTTAGAAACTAAAATTCAGAAAGAAACAAAAAGTAAAAATGAGGAAGTGGAAATTGAAAATGAAAAGGATCAGCAAGATCAAAACTTAGAATATTCATTGATCCCTATGAAAATATCTACAGAAAAACCACCACCACCATTTCCTCAATTACTAAAGCAACATAAAAAAGATAAGCAATTTGCTAAATTCCTTGAAATTTTAAAAAAATAACGGTAAATATTCCTTTTGTAGAAGCATTATAACAAATGTCTAACTATGTAAAATTTATGAAAGATATTTTAAATAAAAAAGAAAATTCATAGATAATGAAACTGTTGCACTTAACGGAGAGTGTAGTGCAATTATTCAGAAAAAGCTTCCTGAAAAATTAAAAGATCCTAGTAGTTTCACTATACCTGCGCTATTGGAGAAAAATTTTATGGAAAAGCTTTGTGTGACTTAGGAGCAAGCATCAATCTAATGCCTCTATCAATTTTTAAAAGATTAGAATTAGGAGAAATTTCACTTACTTCAGTAACTCTTCAGTTAACTGATCATTCTGTGACTTATCCTAAGGGAGTTATTGAAGATGTGTTAGTAAAAGTGGATAAATTTATCTTCCCGTAGATTTTATTGTTCTAGATATGGAAGAAGATAAAGAAATTCTCATAATATTAGGAAGACCCTTTTTAGCCACTGGAAAAGCTATGATTGATGTTCAGAAAGGAGAATTGACTATGAAAGTAAACGATAAAAAAGTAACTTTTAACATAGCAAAATCAATGAAATATTCTGCTTTAGAAAAAGATGATGAATGTTTTCGAATGGAAATACTTGAACATTTGCAAAATGAACATTTTAAAGAATATTATGAAGAAAAGTTAGAAAAAGTAAATACTGAATTAATTGAAGAAGCAGATAATGAAAAACTGGATTATATACAGGAAAAATTTGAAATGTTGGATAATATTGAGAACGCTGAAAAGAATATAGTTCCGTCAATTATTAGACCTCCTGAACTCGAATTAAAAATTTTACCTAATCATTTAAAATATGCTTACTTAGGTAAATATTCAACCCTACCAGTTATTATATCAATCTGAATTGAATGAATCACAAGAACAAAAACTGTTAGACACATTAAAAAAATATAAGAAAACTTTTGGTTGGACTTTAGCAGATATTAAAGGAATTAGTCCTTCAATCTATATGCACATAATTATTTTAGATAATGAACATAAGCCAAGAGTAGATCCCCAAAGGAGATTAAACCCAATAATGAAAGAAGTAGTTAAGAAAGAAATATTAAAATGGTTAGATAATGGTATTATATATCCTATTTCGGACAATGCTTGGGTAAGCCCAATTCACTATGTTCCTAAGAAAGGAGGAGTGACCGTTAAAGCTAATGAAAATAAAGATTTAATACCTATAAGACAAGTTACTGGATGGCGTATATGTATTGACTATAGAAAATTAAATGCAGCCACCAGGAAAGATCACTTCCCATTACCATTTCTAGACCAAATGTTGGATAGATTAGTCAGACATAAATATTTTTGTTTTTTAGATGGATATATCGGTTATCATCAGATACATATTGCTCCTGAGGATCAACAGAAAACTACATTTACTAGTCCTTATGGAACATTTGCTTTTCGAAGAATGCCTTTTGGATTATGTAATGCACCTGCAACATTCCAGAGATGTATAATGTCTATATTTAGTAAATTAATTGATGATGGAATAGAAGTATTTATGGATGATTTCTCTGTATTTGGAACGTCATTTGACGCATGCTTGAATCATCTTGAAAAAGTATTAGAGGTAAGCGAGAAAACTAACTTAGTTCTAAATTGGGAGAAATGTCAATTTATGGTTGCAGGAGGAATTGTATTAGAGCATAAAACTTCGGAAAATGGCATGGAAGTAGGCCCTGCAAAAATTCAAGTTATAGCTAAATTACCACCTCCAACTACAGTAAAAGGGGTAAGAAGTTTTCTTGGACTTGCTGGATTCTACGGACGCTACATAAAAGATTTTTCAAAAATTACTAAACCTCTATGCCAACTTTTAGAAAAGGACAAGAAATTTGAATTCACAGTCGAATGCCTAAATGCTTTTGAATTATTAAAAGATAAATTAATCACAGACTCTATAATAGTTTTACTTGATTAGGAGAAACCATTTGAACTTATGTGTGATGCTAGTGATTATGCTTATAGGAGCGATACTTGGGCAAAGATATGATAAAATTTTCAAAGTTATATACTATGCTTAGTAAAACTCTTAATAATGCTCGAAATGAATTATACGATTCTTGAAAAAGAGCTATTAGCAATTGTTTATGCTTTTGATAAATTTAGGCCTTATCTAATTGGAACTAAATGTATTGTGCATACGATCACTCTGCTATTAAATATCTAATGCAAAAGAAAGATTCCAAACCAAGATTAATTAGATGGATATTACTAATGCAAGAATTTGATTTTGAAATCATTAACAAAAAGGAACCGATAATCAAATTGCGAGATCATTTATCAAGGCTAGAATATAATGAATTATCGACAACGATAATGAAATTACCGACGATTTTCACGACGAACAACTATATAATATAAATGAGTGGAAAATACCATGGTATGCTTGATATAGTGAATTATATTGTAAGTGATATTTTACCACTCTATGTTAACTTTGCAACAACGGAAAAAATTCATTCATGATGCTAAAACATATTTTTGGGATGAACCATATTTATATAAGCAATGTAAGGATCTTATAATTAGAAGATGCGTGCCTTATGAAGAAACGAACAAATCATTCGAAATGTCATGATTCGATTTTGGAGGACATTTTGGAGCCGATAAAGCCGCTTATAAAATTTTACAATCTGGATTTTATTGGCTACTCTTTCTAGAGATGTTTATAGATATATCGAACTTGCGACAAATGCCAACGAGTAGGTAATATATCTAGAAGAAATGAAATGCCTCTAAATTTTATATTAGAAGTTGAGATTTTTGATGTTTGGGGATTAGATTTTATGGGACCATTTGTTCCTTCATTTGGAAACTATATATATTAGTTCGTTGTTGATTATGTTTCTAAATGGATTGAAGCACAAGCTTTACCTCGATGTGATGCTAAGAGTGTTTCAAAGTTTCTAATGAAAAATATTTTTACTAGATTTGGAATGCCGAGAGTGATTATCATCGACGGAGGATCTCATTTTAGAAATAAATATATTCACAAACTAGTAGAAAAATTTAACATTATTTATAAGATATCAACTCGCTTATCATCCACAAACCAAGTGGATTAATTGAAGTTTCTAATCGGGAAATTAAACGTATTTTAGAAAAGACTGTAAACCCTAATAGATTGGATTAGTCTATAAGACTAGACACTGCATTATGGGCATACAGGACTGCTTATAAAACTCCGATTGGAATGACTCCTTATAGGCTTATTTATGGAAAGACTTGCCACTTACCAGTTGAATTAGAACATAAAGCTTATTGGGCAATTAAAGAATTTAATTACAATCTGAAAGAAGCTGGTGAAAAGAGATTATTACAAATGAATGAATTAGAAGAATTAAGAAATGAATCTTATCATAATGATAGAATTTATAAAGAAAAAATGAAATTACGGCATGATCGGAAGATTAACCTGAAGAATTTTGAGCCAGGACAAGAAGTTTTGCTTTATAATACAAGATTGAAATTATTTTCTGGGAAATTAAAATCTCGATGGTTAGGTCCTTTCACTATAACTCAAATATTTTCATACGGAACTATAGAAATTGAAGATCCAAAAACTGGGCATAGATTTAAAGTAAATGGACACAGCTTAAAACCTTATTTTGAAGGGAGAAGACCAAATTTTAAAGAGGTTTTAATGCTCAGTCAACCTGATTACTAACTAAATTAGGTCGGGCTGATGACGCTAATACAAATGCTTTATGGGAGGCAACCCATAGTAGTTATTAATTATGATCTATTTACTAATATTATTGAAAATTAAAATATAGAATATATTCTACTACTCATTTTACTTTTTAAAATCATCACAAATTTGAATTTATACGAAGAAATCAGAAAATATTCGTACTGGAGCAAAAATTTGGCAATTTACCTAATCTCGCCGACGGCTAGATCGATCCCGCCGACAGTGAGATCGACGCACCCAAATTCTGTTTAAAGTATTAACTAGCTTGCCGACGGCGAGATTGTTACCGCCGACGGCGAGATAGTTAAAAAGTAGTTTTTAAGAGTTATTTTGCGGTTTTGGACGGTTCTAACCTATAATATTCACTACAAAACATTTAGAACTCATTATTTACACCATTACTTCACTAGAAACGAATAGAGCCCCTCCAAAACAATCCATAATGGCCCCAAACCCCTTAGAAACTACGACATCCGGAGTGTTTAACCGACGAAAGTTCGTCAGTGTCGGCACTATTTTTAGGTTGTGTGATATTTTAAAAAGGGGTCGCCTAACAGAAGTTGTCGGCGAATTTTAAATTTAAATATAGATATAATTTAGAAAGTAATATTTGATTTTGAAAATAATTTTAAATTTGAAGATTTTAAGATATGAAATCAAACCGATCTCACATCCCGAATAGTTTATATATAAACGAGCGCCGCACCACAAACCGTGTATCTATCCCGAAGAATAGACACACTTGCTTGATAATGGGGCTCGATTAAATAAACTAGAAAGGTTTGTGACATCCGTTTGGTCCGCGAACCAATTTTATAAGCCGACAAATTCCCTCGCTTAATATGAAAACATTAAACGGGGTTTATATTACCTAGGTTCTTTAAAATTCCTATAAGGGCAAGCCCCTATAGTTAATTACATCTTAAGTGACGGGAATCACCTAAGAAAACTCTCGATAATAATCAATAATTCTGCTCTCAAGAATTTCAAAGTTTAAGTTTTCAAAGAATTGAATTTTGGAAATCTCAATAGGGAATGTATCAAGTTTGGAACATTTTATTTTGGGAATTCAAAGGAAGAAAAGTAGGAGAAATTATGGATTCGAAGTGAACTTCGATAATTTCCCGACTACCCTATTGTTTGGCTTGAATTTGGGAAAGTCCTAATGTTTATTTAATGTTTTAATCTTGCCAATTTTAATTAACTAGGGCTTATATTCATATGATAAAATCATACAAATAGCCTCGAAGATGTGAGGGTTTATATCGTATCGGACGATTACCTCGGAATCCTAAGACCGGTTAGGGCTTAATTTGCAATGCAAATGCCTAACGAAGAGTTGAGGATTTATGTTGCACTAGAGCAAACTACCTCGAAGTCCTATGGCTTTGTTGTTTAATTCTAGGAAAGTTTTGCTTGATGTCGACACGAGTTTTCTTGACGACGATGACCGTGCTCGCCCACCATGCTCCGAGCTCCTTGTCGTTGCAGAGGTTTAGTTTTAGAAATCATAAATCAAGGGATGAGAAAAGAGTTTTGGTTTAGAGAAGTCTTAATTTCCAAGTGTTTTTTGTGTTTTAATTAAAACAAATCTTAAAGTTGATTATAACGACACCGGTTAAGATCCCACGGTTCCATCCTTCCGGCATCATTATTTTTATCGGATTCACTTAGTCCGGATGAATTTGCTAAACTCAGTCGAATGAGTTCCACACTTTCATTTAGACCGTGGAAATCCCGTTAGCAACACGTAGGTTACATCATCCGAGGTATTCCCGATCATCCAACAAGACGTTTTAATTTAGTTGTAATTGTAGTTTTGTGTTCCGTTTGTGATTAAATTTTGAGTTGTCTTATATTTTGAAATGTTGTGGAGGTGAATTTTATCTTGTAGTGTCTTTTAATTTAGTTATGGGTTTCAGTTTGGTTTACGTCCTAAAGGTGTAGGTTTTCATGCAACTCGTTGTTTATCATGCAAGAAAAATAAATGCGATGCGATTAAATAAATTGCAATAAAATAAATTGCAATAAAATAAAAGCGTACCTGGAGGGTCTTCCCGTCATCCCAAGCTGCACTTAAAATACAATTTAGAGCATTTAAGCATTCATAGCAATTTCTAGGTAAAGCTAAGGGAAGGGGTTATGGTTTTCTACCAAGTTCCTAATCCTATAGCTAGTCATTCCCTATGACGTCTAGGTTCTTTGTGTTTTTAGTTTGAGGACGATTTTCTTCATCAAAGAATAACTAAGTTCAATTGTTCTTATAAATATCCTATCATATTGAGGAAGTGCTTAGGAAGGGTCCTAAATATCTTTTCAATATTTCTAGGATTGTTTTAAGTCCAAATGAATTTAATTGTGTAAATGAATCGATCGTCCGAGGTTTTTAAGTTTTGTTAACTTGCTCAGTGAACTAGGATATTTGAATGTCCTATAAGTGAAGTAACATTTCATTTTATATTCTGTTTAGGAGTTATGATAACTAAAGCTCTTGAGGGTAAATTGGTGTTCAAATGGTTTGTGATTCAAATTTAAGTTCAAATTAATGATTTAAGTTTGGAATAGTGTTCAAGTTATTTTAGATTTATTTTTGAGTCCTTTATGTCTTAGGTGATGTTATTTAATTCAACTTAATTTAATTTAATTTTTTAATTTAATTTTTAATTTGATTTAATTTAATTCAATTTAGTTTGATTTGATTTAATTTTTAATTTAATTTAATTTAATTTGATTTAATTTTTAATTTTAATTTAATTTAATTTGATTTAATTTAATTTAATTTAATTTAATTTTATTTTATTTTATTTTATTTATTTAATTTTATTTAATTTAATTAATTTAATTTAATTTTTAATTTTATTTATTTAATTTAATTTATTTAATTCATTTAATTTAATTTAATTCAACTTTTAATCTTAATTTAATTTAATTTAATTTTAATTTAATTTACTTAATTTAATTTAATTTTTAATTTAATTTAATTTGATTTTAATTGAAATTTTTGAAGGAGTTTAATGATTTAATTTTAGTTTAATGATTAAGTCTTTCAATGTTTTAAATTTGAATTATCATTTTGATTAAGAATTAAACATTAATGAAATGATTAATTTAGGGATTTTTAAATTAAAGAATAAATCTCTTCCTAATAATATCCCTATTTTAATAATTCCAATTTTATTATTCTTCCAAATTTAATCAATTATTTAATTAAGGTTTAATCATTTTAAATTGCTTAATGGGTTTCTACCCTTTAATTATTAAATTTCAATCATCCAAATCAGGTTAGAATCAAATATTTTACTTGTTAATTTTTTATTAAACCTAAAGTTTTAATTAAGGGTTAAAATTTTAATTACCATCTTGCCCTTTAAGCTCAATAATTTTATAACTCACTAAATTGAACTCAAATGAACTTGAAATTTTTATGTGACTTCACTCATATGTCAATAAAGACATGAGAGGAGAAAATGTGATTTTTACTGTATTTAATTTATTTATATAATTATTTTTAGTAGAAAATAGAGATTTTCAAGGAAAATTTGATAACATGATCAAGGGTAAGTTTCTGTCTTTAAGAAAATTAGGGGACATTCCTAATGACCAGTGGACCACCTAGACCAAATTTTGTAATTTTTTGAATTATATTTTATTTATTAGAATTATTTTAAGTTCGGAGTATTAATTAATTTAAAAATAAAATAAATGTTGAAAAATAAGTTTTATAATTTTTAAAATTCTCTCTGATATCAAGGAAATCAGAGAATCAAATTTTACAATTTTCTGATTTTTCTTTCATTTATTATAATTATTTTGGTGAAAATGCTAGAAAATACATTTTTTTTAATTTTAAAATTACCCTAGAGCTTTAAAATTTAATATCTCACTAAATAGACCTAGGAAAAATATGGGGTTTGTTCCTAAGTGATTAAAATTCAAAATGTGACACTTTGGTGAATTTTATTATTTTTGTGATTTTTATTATTTTTTAATTATTAAAAATATTAAAATAATATTAAAAATCAACTTTTTTAGAAAATTGAAATTTTAATTTTCTTAAATTCCCCTGATATCAGAGAGGTTCCAAAACCAATTTGGTAAATCTATGAAAGGTATTTTGAAAGTTATGAATTTTTTAAAGTTTAAAATGACTAAGTGACTTAATCAACCCAATTTGTGGGGCTAGCCAAGTGCAATTGACTTCAAACTTTTATGGTGGGTTCCTCTGATTCTAAAGGTCAGTGGAGAATTGATTTCAAGTCAATTTGATGTATGGTTAGCTCTAATTAATTAGAGACCTATTTTGGGTGTTTAAGCCAATTAGGGTTGTCTAAAATGAACTAACTCAAAACCTATTTTTCCTAGGGTTCTCCGGTCATAAGGAACATCACCAAATTTTCCTAGAATTTATTTCACAACATGCTAATTTTTGAAATTAAAATACTTAAAACGAGCAACATGCATTTGAAAAATCAATAACCTTTCACGGAGATGGCCTCCGACCTTGGAAAATTCGGGGAATGTTCCTAAGTTCGGAGGCTTCAAAAGCCCTATGGTCTCATGCCATGGTGAATTTTATGAATGCATGGAGAATTAAAACAATGCAGGGAGTAAATAATTAATTAAAAATAAAATACTGGACAAAATTAATTAATTTCTTTTCCACATTATTCTCCTCTGTTCACTGAGCAAGAGGGTATTTTTATTTTATTTTTATGATTTTCCTACACAAAGTTATGAATTTTTGAAGTTTAGGGAATTAAATAAATAGAAAATACCCCTAATTTTCTACTTATCCACGCGGCGCCGGCGAAACATTGGCGGCTCCGAAGTGCCGCGTGGCGCGCTCCCATTCGACGCCGCCATCCGCGTCGGCGCTCCGGGACCCGCCGTGTCGCTCCGTCCTTCGATCCGACGCGATCCCGGCCGTCCGTCCGCGCGTGTATTAAATGGACGGCATCCGTTCATCGTCCCCAAGTGTCCTCGCCCGAGAGCCGTCCACACTAAATCCTTAATATCTCACTCGATACTCGATGGATTTTTATGTTCTTATGCTCTATGGATTCGTCTTGAAGAGACGAACACATCTATACGGTTATCACGCATTGAAATTAAGGCATTTGAAATGGAGAATCTCCAGAAGCTCGGGATGAAGAATTAGTTCATACCTTTGCTCAGAGAAGTGTGGCTTCGATCTGAGAGTTGTTGCACCTTCGATTGGATCTCGGCAAGCTCCGGATGAAGTCTCCCGGTGCAGTGAATCGTCTAGATGTGATTTCGACCAAGCCCGATCACAAAGCTTGGAGGCTCGGAGCAACCGGGTGGCCTCGGAGATGGGGCTTTTGTCGGTGGACACCTTCCTCGGTCCGGTGAAGGTGTAGAACCAATCAATTTGGGGATTGGCTCACTCGTGGAGAAGTGTCCTGGTTTTGGGTGGAATTTCAACTCCGAAATTGAGCTCGCGAGAGAAGAAATGGTAGGGGGATCTCACTCGGGGATCAAGTGCTTTGTGTGTGGGGAGGAGTACGGAACAATTTTGGCGAGTTTCGGTAAGGTACGGTTCGAGCACCTCTCCATGGCCGAGAGGGTGAGGGGTTTAAATAGGAGAGGGTGGAGGGCCTCCTGGGGGAAGTTAGGGCTTGGGATCGAGCTGCTCGATGAGGAGAAGAACAGCCATGGTGACCACTAGGCATGGGGCGGCTCGACGAGGGAGAATTCCAAAGTTTGGCTCCTCCCGAGGTCTCGGCCATGGTGTTATCCGGCGGCACAGTGGTCGGCCGGCTGTGCACCGGTCACCATCTTGTTCGGGTGGGTCGGGGGCGGGGTTTGGTGCATTCGATTGAGGTTTGACATGTGTAAAGTGGTTGAATCAAAGTAGAAAGGGGAAGGGGCTATTTTAGCTTATTTTGGTCAACCCATGCAAATGGGTTGGGTGCACCTCCCCAAGACCCGGTTTTGGGCCGAGGAGGTCGGGTGGGTCGATCTCCCATGTGTGGTGGAGTCTCCATCGAGGATTAGGTGGCAAAGCATGGTTTAGAGTGTGACATGCTTAAGGTAAAAAAAGGCTTAAGAAGGATTAGGAAAGGGGGTCCTCCTTTTTCCATTAATGGCTTGATCACATGTCAAACTCTCCATGGCTTCATGTGGCTTGTCCATGGCTTGCATGGCTTGTCTTTGGCTTAGGGAAAAGTTTAGTCGATTTCATAAAAATGGGTTTTAAGAATTTTGGATATTTTGGTGAAAATTTGTATGAAGCTTGATTTGGAATGGTTTAAATAATGATTTTGAAACTTAGGGGTGATTTTGATTAAATGGATGATGAAAGGAAGTGTCATGTGGGCTTTGGATGAATTTGGGCTTTTGAATTTGAAGGGAGTGGGCTTTTAGGAAAGTTTAAGGGAAATGGGCTTTTTGATTTTAGGATGGGCATTTGGGTAAAGAATTTGTGAAAGGCCTTGTCAAATAAATGTCATAATTGGTTTATGGATGTTCTATGAAGGGCTTGGAGTCACTTTGGTGTGATTTAGAGTTGAATTGGTTTGAATTTGGGTTTATTTGGTAAGTGGGCTCATATGGGTCCAAGTGGGCTAACTTGGGCTAATCTTGGGCTAGGGTTGAAATTGATGTAAAAATAATGTTGAGAAATATTTATGGGAGTGTTTCAAAGAGGTTTTGGCTTTGGTTAGGTTTTGATTTTGGGATTTGGGATTTGGGCTCATTTGGGCTAGGTTTAGGTTTAGGTCAAAATTGGGCTTTTTGATTTTGGGTTGAATTTGAGTGGGGTTTGGGTCTAAATTTTGGGCAAATCATGTTAGTGTTTTGTTTATGGGGATGTTAAGGAGGGTTTAGAAAAGATTTGGGGTTAATTGGAGTTGAATTGGGTGAGTTTGGGCTAAATTTGGGTCATGGGTCCAAATTGGGCTTTAAGGCCAAAAGTAAAATTGGATCCCAATGCCAATCAAATTGGGCTTGGATTTGGTCTAGATTGGTGTTGGGGATGTTGAATTGAAATTTAGAATTGAATTGGACCAGAATTTAGGTCAATTGGGTAGGTTAGGTTTGACATTGGGTTCACTTTGGGTTAAAATGGGTCAAATTGGGGATTTTGATAAAAGTGGGGTAAATTGACAAAATTGGCCCATGGTGTAGTTGAACAAAATGAAATTGGGAATATTTGGGATTTTCTGGAATTTTCTGGGAATTTTCTGAATTTTTGGATTTTTGGGTCAAGAGGGGTATTTTGGGTATTTGAAGGGTATTGGGAGGTATTTTTGGAATTTTTGGTATTTTTGGGTATGGATGATCAGTTTGAGTGATGTGGAAATGTTTGGGAATGATTTTGGAGAGTTTTGGGTGATTTGGAAATTTTTTAGAAATTTGGGCTATTCAGGGCTTTGGGTAGGTCAGCGGGTGTTGGGTCCCGGGGGTCAAAAATTGAAAATTTGGAAAATTGAAGATTGGGTGGATGTAAGTGGAATGAAATTATTTTTGTTGAGACATGAAGCCATATCAAGCCCACATGAGCCATGAAGGGACTCATTTGAGGCATTCACTATGTTGTTCCTAACCTCTTAGCGAGGGCTTAGGGGTTAAGGACCATCCATGTGAATCACCTACATGAGTCGGGAGGTCGAGTCGGGTATGGGTGTGTTTTTAGGAAGTGTGTGACAGTGTAGTGTGTAGTGTGTGTGCAAGTCAACCCTTCACTGGACCGGGCCGCCCGGGGCGGTCCTAAGGCCAAAGAGTCCCATAGGAACTCATCCTTTAAACTTCCGCATTTGATTTCAACCCTCTAGGTGATTAGGGGTCTACGATCGAGTTTGTGGAGTTTGCGGGGAGTTTAGAAGTGGTTTTAATTTCTAAAAGGTGGATCCCAATTCTAATCCTCTAAGATAGTCAAAGGAAAAGCCTAAGGCTAGATCCTAAGTACTAAAGAGAAGAAGAGAAGACCTCATCAAAAATGAGGTCAACAGTCAGCTCTGAGGCTCAGCGACTATTCAACAAAGTTTTGATGAAGAAGCGACTGATTAAAGAAGGAGGATTCATAAACAGAGGAGCAAAGAATTCAACGACAACAATTGAAGAAATGATTGTTCAGCGACATTGGGAGGTATTATGCAAGACAACATCTGCTGTCGTCATTCCAGTAGTCAAGGAATTCTACTCTAATCTGCATGCGATCCATAATGGAAGTGTTTACGTAACAGGTAGATGGGTAACTTTCACTCCTTCTTGAATTAATGAATTATACTCGATTGAAAATACCCCTGTTTGCCACTATTCAAATTTTGTTCCGACAAGATACAACTTGAACGAGATATATCGATATCTAACTGACGAACCTGATGACTGGGAAATACGAGAAGACGGATATGTATGTTTTTCTGCATCACTTCTTAACCCCGTCTCAAAGCATTGGCATTTCTTTATTTCGTCGAAGTTATTACCCACTATGAGGGTAAATAAAGTCTCGAAGGAATGCGCGATTTTAAATTACTATATTCGATACTGGATTACCTATCGATGTTGGATCTATCATTGTGAAGTCCGCATTAGGATTAATTGTGAATGGATCGATTCATGGACTCGGACACCCATCAAAAATTTTTGCTTTATGTAGTCGGTACCAAGTTTCCTACGAAGCTTGGGAAAAAGTGTTGTTACCACGAAAACCATTAGATCCGAACGGATATGTTTCCTACTTTGGATAACAATGATGATATAACAATTATCTCCGATCAAGCATCTCAAAACAATCCTTTAATCGAGGCCTTTGATCGATAAAACTAACTCGATTCTACGAAAAACTAAAGGATTGGAGAAGGAATTACAGAATGTGATGAATTCTATTGATAATATCTCTGATTTATTCGATCACATAAACTGGAGAATGAAGGAGCATTTCGATCATTCAGGACATCTAGAGGCAAGTTTCATACGACTGTTGAGACAGAAGGGATGGATTGAAAAATATTATACAGAAGAATTCCCCTTCAGGCCTTTCTACAATCTATTTGTGCACCGACGATCTATTGGGAATATCAGGGAAGAAGTTAGTTCAGATTCCAATGAGCAGCAGAGATTTATCTTTATTTTATTATGTGTGTTGATTTGAACTTGGTTTTTAATATAATTTGGATTTTACGAAGTTAATCTCTGTTTATATGAGATTGTATGTTGTTTGTTTAGTCTCAGCATTTAGAGTATTGTGGTATGGATTGCAATGTTGAGTTAGATGTGTTTTGGTTAATTTGCTAAGTCAATTGTTAGTTTTGTGGTATTTGAAGTTTGTTAAGTTCATGGATTTCATTTATAAAAGTTATAATGTTTGTGTTGTGTAAACCTTATATGAGTCAGTAGAATATCTAATCTTAGAAAAATATATCAAATTAAGTGACCGAACATTAGAACAAGGCTTAATTAAATTGAACATAATTGAAAACATAAAAATTTTTAAAAATTCAAAAATCCCGCCGACGGCGAGATCGACCCCGCCGACGGTGATATTTTCCCGAAACTTTGGCTGTGGTGAATTAATTAGCTCGCTGACGGCGAGAAATTTCTCGCCGACAGCGAGATCGCAAAATGTACTATATTTTGACCGGTAAACCGACACTATTCATCATCCCCTTCCTCAAAACTTCGAAAAATCGACCTAGGGCTTGGTAGATCTGGGATTTGGAGCGATTTCAAGACATTTTAATGCCGGATTTCATCTTCCCTTGGTAAGAGCTTCACTCCTATGTCAAAATTTTTTATTTTCACCATAAATTTCTTCTACATTGAGGATTTTGGGAAAATTTTGAAATGTGAAGAAAAGACTTGGAAGAAATTCATGGAATTTGATTTAGATTGATTTTAGTAACATTAGGAAGCCATTTTAGTAATATTTTGGAGATTAGTTAAGATATTTGTAAATTTGATAGATCGAAAAAAATGGCTCCGCGATAAAGAAGACGATTGGATTACGACGAAAACCGATTTGTGAATGCAAGGGCACAGTCAAGATATTTTCACAACATTTAAGCCAGGAAATGTATTCAAGATCGAGTTTTTAAAAATCCAGGAGGAGAAGTGGAATGAATAATCAATGAAAGAGGATGGGAAAATTTCTGTTACACCACAAATAGAGCTGCAGTTGAAGTAGTTAAAGAATTCTATGCCAATCTGACAGCGATAGAAGATGCACCAACCAAGGTGAGAGGATTTTTGGTTGATTTCAGTGCTGCTAGAATCAATTTGTTTTATGAAGTACGAGACTTACACACCAGCGAGTATGATACTTTTGGAACAATGGAAGGACCGCTGGAAGAAGTAATCAACTTTCTCACTGATGGGAAAGGAGTTTGGAAGATCAAGCAGCGAGAAAGGGTAAATTTTCCTCTCTCTATGTTGAATGCGTTGTCTAAAGCCTGGCATTATTTTATTTATTCTACCTTGTTACCCACCTATCACCATAGTGAAGTAACAAGAGATAGAGCAGTTCTGAATTTCTGTATTCAGAACCAAAGAAGTATTAATGTGGGAAATATTATTTACAAGAATATATTAGCCACTACAAGAAGTGAGAGTGGAGGAGGACTAGGACACCACAGTGCGATTTATGCACTCTGCCAATTATCTGGGGTAGAGACGAGAGATGATGAGGAATGGGTGGAGCCTATGAAACCCATTACTCTGGATAATATTAAGACTTATGAATCCCACGAAGGATGGAGATATGGAACTAGGAGTTACGTACCTTCAACTAGTAGGGATATTCCCTCCACCAGTTATGATCCTCCTACTTATAGTTCTCCTACCCTTCATGATTTGATGAATGAAATGACCCTGCAGCGAAGAGCTTTGAAAAGATTGAGGAAAAACTGGAGTATATTGATCAGAGAATTGGAGGATTAGAGCGAAGGCATGATTATGACAGTGAGTATCTCTAGAGACATTCGGAGTTTGAGATAGCTTATTATGATGCTAAGAAACGTTACAAGAGAGGAGAGCTTGATGTTATATTTCCTGAATGCCCCGCTACAGTCATTACCAGCTTACTCCACCCGCTGATCAAGGAAACAACGATATAGTTTGGGACTTTGATGCGGAAGATTAGATTCTATGTTTTTTTATTTAGTTATTTGACTTATAAACTTTGATGTTATGATTGATTGTATGTTTTTTCTTAAAACTTTAGTATTAATGTTTAGTTTATGAACTTGATTATGATGTGGTGTAGATCTTTTTAAACATTGTTGTTAAAGTTATATAGTTTTTAAATTTTTTGTTTTCGTATCGCTATTGTAATCTTGGATTGGATTAGTAAATGTATGTAGATGTAGTGTGATATTTTAGTATAAAATGTGGTAGTATTGTGTTAAACTTCTTTACCTGAGCAATTTCTTTAATATTATGTGTGTAGAAAGTTATTAACGATACGATGTAATTAAGTGATGAAATGAACCTGCAGAACTTTAAAAAGAAGAAATACCTAAAGCACGAAGGTATGATTTAAATTTACAGTTTATTTCCTTTTCACCCTATATAGATAGATAAAAAAATTTAAGTTTGGGGGAGGGAAAAATACAAATTTAATTATTAAATTGTTCTCAATTTATATTTTCAAAATTATTATAAAATGATTTTTACGTAGTAATTTTAATTCGATAAACTAGAATTAATTTATTTAATTATTATAGAAAGTTAAGAGAAATACTTTTAATGATTAACTAATTTTGTAGATTAAGGATTTTTAGTATAAGAGAATAAGAATATAGTTAACTATTTATAGTAAAGAAAACTATATTTTCAAATATAAAATTCTTAGGTATTTAGTTGAGACGAGAAAAGATTGAAACTCAATGAAGTAAAAACTTTGAAATACATATAAGAGAAGTAAATGTTTCTAGTTTCAAATTTAGGAAGAGGAAAATGAAGTTCAAAATTATTAACAGGCTAACCAAAAATAGTGATCCTCACTTAAAAAAAAAGTAAAGTAAAGAAAAAGGGATTGAAAATCAATCCAGAAAGAAAAGAAAAGAAATATATATGTATATATATATATATATATATATATATATATATATATATATATATATATATATATATATATATAAAGTGAGGAGAAGCTTGAGGAAATGCCTTATAAAAAATTGGCTTCATTTGAATCAACCTAAAGGGTAAACTTCAATTACCTTTCTGAACTTATATATATGGATTAGTATTTTTACTAAGTAGTACTTTCATGAAATTCCTATCATCTGAATATCTTAAGTAATTTAATATTGAAAAGTATAGTCATTCTTGAAATAAATAGAAGACTAGAAATCTTAAACTTCAGAACTAAATAGCTTTATATCTATAGAATTAGTTTAATTATTTTAAAATATTTCTAGAAAAATTTATTGTAATACTTATTTGAATCAAATTCATAGTAATTCTGAATTAAAAATTTACTACAAATAATCATTACTTTTATGTAGTATCTAAATTACTTGAGGACAAGTAATAGTTAAGTTTAGGGGATTTTGACCACAAGAAAATATATTACAAATTTTATACCAATTTTATATGAAATTGCACTTTAAAGAAATGTATTTTCTTTGTTTTATTGCAGGAATGAAGAATTATAAGTACTAAAAGCAAAAAACACAAAAGAAGTGGATTTGGAGCAAAAAGAACTAAAAATGATGAAAACTGAACTGTCCCGCCGACGGCGAGATTTAAGCCGCCGACGACGAGATTTTCCTGTGAGTTTTTAAATATTTTATAAAGATCCCGCTGACGGCGAGATCGAGCCCGCCGACAACGAGATCGGCGCGGTTAGCCCACCTTCTAGAAGCCCACCGACGGCGGGATTAAGCCCGCCGACGGTGAGACAGTTGAAAAGAGCCAGATACAATGAACCTGGACGCTTTTTGAAGAGGTGCTTAAGCAACCTTTGAAGATTTGACTCCTTCTATAAATAGAGACGATTTTTGTCCCTTTAGAGTGTCATTTTAGTGTGTGTCATCGTTTGGTGTGTGTCATTTTTGGAGTCTGTTGGTGTTGTTTTAAAGTCAATTAATGTTCATTTGTGTTGGAGTGTAAATCAGAGAGTCTTAGTGAGTTTAATTAAGTGTGCTATACTGGAAGGAAAAGTCAAAGGAACTTCAAGGAGTCTGCTTGGGGAGAAGAATTGAGATAAGTATATTTGTTATTGTTTGTTAACTTTAATGAAATCCATGCTTTGTGTTATTTTTACCATGCTTTCTGAGTAGTTTCCTTAGTCTTTTTTCCTTGTTGTTGAGATTATGTGAAGTGATGAATCAAAGTAACTGTGCCTAAAATTATTAAATAAAAAATTGTAATAATCTTTTACTTAAAACTTAATTTACTTTCAATTTGGCCAATTGATTTGTTAACATATGTTGAATTATCAACTATAGTAAAGATTACATCCGAGATTCAAGGAAGTCAAAAGCCTTGGAAAGAGGGTGCAAATAAATAGGGAAATATTAACTATCGGGCGTAGAATTGGACATTTTAGTGTGACAGACTAAAACATTCAATTCGATCCTATTGTTTGAGAGCTGAAGTGTAGATGTTAGCCCTCGGGCGAGGGAATGTGGGAGCTGCAGTAGTGGCGGCCGGTATCCTCCCAGCCTAGCCGTAGATTCAGTAATCAAACATAGGACTAGTCAATGTTCTTTGCACCTGGACCAAAGGGTAAAGAATATGAATGCTCCTATTTGGCACAATACAAACTCTAAATCACTTTAATTCATCATTCACTTAATTCTCTCAACAAGGAGAAAGATGCTTTTCTAAATTAGAATTTTACATTTAAACCTTTTCGAGCAATAGTTTTAGTAAAATTGTTCTTAATTTCCGTATACTAGATTAGTAAGTAAGTCTACTTTAATTTATCTTTGAAATTCTCTAACTTCCCTGTGGGATCGATATCTTGGACTCCATTAGAGCCCTTTATTACTTGATAATGATATGTATACTTGCGTAGTATCCACATTATAAATCATAATTTTCATAAAAGAATCATCAGTGTAAATACATCTATTTGGTGCGGGATCAAGTTTTTGGTGTCGTTGCCAATATCAATAACATATTTTTGTAAGTATAAATATCAAAAGTGGGTCAGACATGTAGGATTTTACAGGCGCTATATCAAAGACTTTTCAAAAATTTCTAAGCCTCTATGCCAACTTTTGGAAAAAGAGAGAAAGTATGATTTTAATGATGAATGTTTAAAAGCTTTCAATCTATTGAAGAAAAAATTAATTGCTACACCTAAATAGTTTCACCTAACTAGGAGAAACCATTTGAATTATTGTGCGCTGCTAGTGATTATGCTATTGGAGTTGTTTTAGGACAAAGATGTGACAAAATGTTTAAAGTTATATACTATGCTAGTAAAACTCTTACTACTACTCAAATTAATTACATTACTACTGAGAGAGAGTTATTAACAATTGTATATGCCTTTGAAAAATTTAGATCTTACTTAATCGGAGCTAAATGTATAGTGCATACTGATCATTCTGCTATTAAATACTTAATGCAAAAAAGGATGCAAAAACCAAGACTGATTCGATGGATGTTTTTAATATAAGAATTTGATTTTGAGATCGTTAATAGAAAAGGGGTCGATAATCAAATAGCTGATATTTTATCTAGACTTTAACAATCTAATTTGGATGATTTTGAGAAAGAAATTACTGAAACTTTTCCTGATGAGCAATTATATAATATTACTGAAGGAAATTTACCGAGGTATGCTGATATTGTGAACTACATCATTAGTAATATTTTACCACCTAATTTAACAATGCAACAACAGAAAAAATTTAAGCATGATGCTAAATTTTAGTTCTCAGACGATCCTTATTTGTACAAGCAATGTAAAGATATTATTATAAGGAGATGTGTGCCTTATGAAGAAAATGAAAAAATTATTCGAGAATGTCATGATTCTGAATTTGGAGGACATTTCAGAATCGATAGAACTGCATATAAGATTTTGCAATCTGGATTTTATTAGCCTACACTTTTCAGAGATGTTTATAAATTTATCAAAACTTGTGATCAATGTCAGAGAATAGGTAATATATCTAGAAGAAATGAAATGCCTCTTAATTTTACTCTGGAAGTTGAAATTTTTTATGCATGGGGATTAGATTTTATAGGACCATTTATGCCTTCATTTGGGAATATATATATACTGATTGATGTTGATTATGTATCAAAATGGATTGAGGCAATAACTTTACCTAGGATTGATGCTAAAAGTGTTTCGAGGTTTTTAATGAAGAATATTTTCATAAGATATGGAATGCCTAGAGTAATCATCACTGATGGAGGATCCCATTTTAAGAATAATTTGATCAGAGATTGGTGGAAAAATATAATATTCTGCATATAATCTCTGCAGCTTATCATCCCCAAACTAATGATTTAGCAGAGGTATCTAATCGTGAAATTAAACAAATTTTGGATAAAGTTATTAATCCTAAGAAATTGGATTGGTCTGCTATATTAGATACTGTTTTATGGGCATACAGAACTTCTTATAAAACTTCTATAGGAATGTCCCCTTACAGATTAATCTTTGGAAAAACCTGTCACTTGCTAGTTGAATTAGAATATAAAGCATAATGGGTGATAAATAAATTGAATTTTAATTTGAAAGATACTGGTGAGAAGAGACTGTTGTAATTGAATGAATTGGAAGAAATCAGAAATGAATCATATGACAATGATATAATATATAAAGAAAGAAGAAAAATATCGCATGATCGGAAGATTGTCAAAAATGAATTTGAACCAGGACAAAAAGTTTTATTATACAATACACGATTGAAATTATTTCCTGGAAAAATGAAATCTAGATGGACAGGACCTTTCATTATCGTAAAAGTGTATCAGTTTGTAGCTATGATTATCGTAGACCCTAAATCTGGAACAACATTCAAAGTTAATGACAAAAAATTAAAACCATATTTTGAAGGCAGTAGACCTAATTTTAAATAAGTTTTAATGTCGGATCAACTTGAATAACTGAAAGTTATGTCGGGCTGACAATGTTAAACCAAGCGCTTTGTGGGAGACAACCCACAGTTTTTTAGTGTTTTCTTTGTTTGGTGTGTTATTTGTGATTGTTTATTGCTTAATTAAGTCTTATTCTTCCTTAATTTTCATTAATAATATTTAAGAAATGAATCGAATCAAAATTTGGAAAAAATTTGAACGAAGTGAAGTTTGGCGAAAGTTGAACTAGTGCTGAACTGCGCCGTTGTTCAGAAAAATTGTTTCTCGTCTTTAAATCCGAGTTTTGGCGGTTCTAGGTGGCAAAACCTCCATAAGAACTTCCAAAAAACCGCCCCTAGATGCTGGAACTTCCAAAGGAATGTTAAATATAGTAATAATGAAAAATTTAAAGTTAAACTTTTCTTAATAAAGAAAGGATAAATATAGTTAAACTATCTTTAGTAAGAAATGTTGTATTTTAGGATGAATAGAAGATTTGACTTTTATTTTTCAAAGCTTAAATTTCTTTTATTGAGAAATAATTTTCAGCATTATTATTATGATTTTTAAGTGAAAGATACATATCAGCCCTTTATTTTAAATGGAAGGGTGGAATTCAAAATTATTAAAGGCCTATCCAGATACAGTAATCCTTGCCTTATATAAAAAAAGAAGAAAAAGAAAAGAAAAAAGAAAAGAAAAAGAAAAAGAAAAAGAGAAAAAAATGATAAATATTATGTAGAAAGGAAGGAGAAGCTTGGGGATTTAAGGGCCTAATCAAAAATTGGTTCCAAGCCTAAAGTTTAAAATATATTTTGAGAAAATCTAAAACTTAAGGTTATAATATAGTAAGTAAAATCATTCTCAATTAAAATTTTTTTAAGTAAGAAAATACAAATGTTTGAATCCTATATTTTGAAAAATCTACAAGTATTTCTGAATTAGATAAAAACTTATATTTTCATTATCCTTTACTTAAGAACTTTCTAAACTTTAAGTTGGTCTTATTTACTAAAATTTTTTGTAAATTGGATTATTTCATTTCTAGAAAAAAAATTTTGAAACCTTCCTAAGAAACTCATTTACATAATTTGCATGTTAAAATTTTTATGGTTAAGAGTCACTTGAAGACAAGTAACATTTTAAGTTTGGAGGATTTTGATACACCTAAAATATATAGTGTTTTTATGCACATTTTATACCTATTTTTTATGATATTGCACTTTAATGGAAGGTATTTTGTGTTTTTCTTGCAGGTATGATGAAACTAATTAATTATGATGAAAGGAGAAAAAAAGAATCAAATTTGGAGCAAAATTTTGAAGTTTGAGAAATTTGGTCTCTGGCCCCTAAGCGCCAAAGTGCCGGCACTTAAGCGCCACAGTTAAAAATGAAATTTTAATCAAATTTTGCACCATTTTCAATGGGTGTTTGAAGCAACTTTTGGTGGTGACTTTCTTAACTTCCTTTGGGCGGCAAATGTGATAGAAGGGATGCATCTTTTGATGGATACATTGAATCTGGACATGATTTGAAGAGACAACAAGACACCTTTTGGAAAATTATAAAAATGAAGCCTCATAATTTACAAAGAGAGTTTTAGAGGTTGAGAGTTTGAATTAGGGTTAGAGTTCTTCTATTTTTAGATAGTTTCTTAGAGAGAGGCTTTTGAAGTTTGGAGAGTGTAGATCTATAATTAGTAGAGAGTAGAGAGTAAGAAAGGAAAAAGGGTTGGTATGAAGCCTTCTTCTCACCAATTTTCTTTCATCCTTGTATCTAGTTTTTATTGAAGTCTAAAGTTTTTATTTGAGTCATCTGAGTTGGGCGCCAGCGTCTGTAGAGTTGTATTGTGGAAAGTAAAATTTCAGAGGAACTTCCATAGTCTTATGGAGAGAATTTTCGGATAAGTATTTATCTTTGTTTTTACACTTTGTTTTTAAGAAAGATTTGTTGTATTTTCATTATGGTTTATGATTTCATATCAAGTTGTGTTTGTGTTTTCTCCACGAAATTTGAGTAGTTTACTTTATCCTTTTCTTTTTTAGATGATGAAGTAATTAAATTATGGAAGTAGGTTGTGGAAAGTATAAGTGTTTAATGCTGGAAGAAATTGTGATGATTCAATTCCTTGTACTTAATTTACTTCTTGATGTGGCCAATTAAGATGTTAAAATTTGTTGTGAGATTATGTAAGATCCAATGCGGTATTGTCTCAATCAACAATTGGAAAGAGTCACATGCAATTTTATGGGTGAGAATTGTAGTTCATATGATTAAATGCAAATAAATAGGGAGATATGCTTTATTGGGGAGTAAAATTAGAGGACTTTAGAGTGATAGGCTAAACCTCCCTAATTTGATTTATTATTTTAAATTTTGTTATGAGATGTTAGCCCCCAGGTGGAGGGAATAGAGGGAACTCTAGAGCGAGAGCTGGTATCTTCCCTGCCTAACCCATCTACAAAATTTCAAATTTTCAAATTAACTAATTTTCTTTATAGAACCAAGGTAAAGAATATAATTGCTTCTATTTTGCTCAATACATTTAAATACTTCCATAACATAAATATCCATAATTATTAATGATTCATTGAAGAAGGAAAAAGATATTTGATTCTTATAGCTTTTATATCATGTTTAGAGTTTTGATAATTTTTATTTCCTGCTTAACTTTTTTATTAAAAATATTAAAATAAACTTTTCAAAATTAGTACCTTAAAACATACTTACAAAAATCAATTAAAAGAGTAAAAAGTTATTTTTCTTATTTCTTTAAAGTTTTAGACATTTCCCTGTGGGTTCGATATCTCGGGGCTTGATACACCTAAAATATATAGTATTTTTATGCAAATTTTTATACCTATTTTTAATGATATTGCAGTTTAATGGAAGGTATTTTGTGTTTTTCTTGCAGGTATGATGAAAATGGATGGTCATGATGAAAGGAGCAAAATTGGATCAAATTTGGAGAAAAAAATGAAAAATAAAAAATTTGGCACTGGCGGCTAAGCGCTGCTGGGCCGGTGCTTAGCCGCCACAGTTAAAAATAGAATTTCAAATGGATTTGGCGCCAATTTCAAAGGGGATGGGATGTAACTCTTGGTGGTAACTACCATAACTCCCTTTGGGAGGAAATTTTGAATGAAGGGGTGCATTCCTTGGTAGATACATTGAATCTGGACACATTTTGAAGAGACACCAAGGCACCTTTTGGTTTACTATTTAAAGGGAGTCTTAGGAAAGATTAGGAGACTCTTCCTTTGCATTTTAAAGGGTTTTTTCTTTCTTTCTTTCTTTTGTTTTTCCACTGCATTTTTAAGAGTTTTTATTTTAAAGTAGGAGTAGAGAGTAGAAAAGAGAAAAGGGTCAGAGTGAAGTATTATTCTTCCCACTTCTTTTCTTTCTTTTAGTTTAGTTTTTATTGAAGTCTGAAGTCTGTATTCTGAGTCATCGGAGTTGGGAGACTTGCTCTGAGGAGTAATTTAGCGAAGAGTCAAAGTTTTAGAGGAACTTCCTTAGTCTTGTGGAGAGGATTTTCAGATAAGTGTTTACTTTTATTTAGTTTATTAATACTTTTTTTCGTTTATTATTTTTCTTATCGTTGTTTTTAATTTCAAATCAATGTGTTTTTATATTTTCTCAATGCATTCTGAGTAGTTTACTTTATCTTTTTATTTCTTAAATGGAGAAGTAATTAATTTAAAGAGAATTGTTGTGGAAAGTTTAAGTGTTTAAAAGTTGGAAGAAGTTATGAAGATTGATTCTAAAAACTTTGTTTACTTCTTAATTTGGCCTGTTAAGTTGTAAAATTTCTTGAGATTATGTAAGATCCAATGCGGCATTATCTCATAAAAGTTAGTAGGAATCACATGCAATTATATGGGTGAGAACTGTAGTCCATATAATTGAATGTAATATTAAAAGATATTTTTATAAAAGGGAGTAAAACTAGTGGATTTTAGAGTGATAGGCTAAAACCCCCTAATTTGGTTTGAAGTTTTGAGTTTTGTTATGAGAAGTTAGCCCCCAGTTGGTGGGAATCGAGGGAACTCTAGAGTGAGAGACTGGTATCTTCCCTGCCTAACCATGTTCAAAATAATATAAATTTAAAATTAATCTATGTTCTTTATAGAACCAAGTAAGGGTAAAGAACACATTTTCTTCTATCTATCACAACAAAAATTTAAATACTTCCACAAAAATACTTTAAGAATTATTACTACTTCATGAATGGAAAGAAAAAGATATTCTAGTTAATAGTATTTTACATCCAGTGTTATTAGTTATTGTAATTTTAATTTCTTGTTTAGCATTTTATTAAAGAGCCGATCTCAACAAAAATTGTTAGATTTGGATTCCTTGAGGTAAGAGCACTGCTCCTAAGTAAAAAACTTTTATTTTCACCATGTATTTTGAGTATATTATGGAAAATCGTAAAATCACAATTCATGGAGAAAATTTGAGGAAAAGCTTGATAAATTGCTTGGATTTAGTGAGAATATCTTTTGGAAGATAATTTAGCAAGTTTAGTTTGATTTTTGAATTTATGGTGAATTTTTTGTGAATTTTTAGAGATGGCTCCAAAGTCAAAGCGTGCACGAAAAAAGATGAAGTTTGATTCTGACAAATTTGTTAGTTTGAGGGCTGAGGAATGATACGTCGATGCATTGCAATCACGTAAGTTGATTCCTGAGCGAGTGTTTAGTAAGCCAGGAGAGGTGATTGAAGATATGATTGCAAGAAGAAACTGGCAGAATTACTGTTGTTTCTCCGCTGTTGCTATTGTTTCTGTGGTTAGAGACTTTTATGCAAATTTACCTGCTGCAGAGGAAAATCAGGTGATGGTTAGGAGGCATGAAGTAAACTTTTCTTCAGGTGCAATAAATACCTTTTATGGACTACCTCCTGACATGTTTTGTTTTTATTCTAACTATCATCCTTTGGGAGTGGAATTAGATGAGATTATGGAATATCTGACAGATGGAAGAGGGTTATGGAAAATTACAAATGATAGAAGAGTGAACTTTCCAGCTTCCAAATTAAATGCCATTTCTAAGGCATGGCATTATTTTATCTCATCTATGTTGTTACCTTCAAGTCATACCAGTGAAGTGACGAGAGAAAGAGCGGTGTTGAACCATTGTATTCAGCATGGGAAACCTATTGATATTGGAGGGATAATTTATGACTATGTTTTGAACTGTGTTAGATCAACCACGACTGCAGGTATGGGATTTCCTTCCTTGATTCATTCACTTTGTGAAATATCTGGAGTGAAATTTGAAACCTGGGAAGAGGTACTTCAGCCATTAAGACCATTTACCAGTGTAAACGTTGGTGCTTACACTGTACATTCAGAGTTTGGTTGGAGACGAGGATTTGGTAGGGCTTCTATTGCTTCTGCTTCTGTTGCTTCTGCTTCTCGTGCTTGATCTAAGGAAAAAATACCTATTTTTATGCCTTAATTTTTATTAAATTTTAAGGATATTATGCTTTAATGAAAGGTATTTTGTGTTTTTGGATGTAGGTGATGCAAAAATGTTCAAGAAGGAGAAAAATATGAAAAGGAGCAAAAAGGAGCAAAAAGGAGCAAAAATGGAGCCAAAATGCAAAATTGTCTAAATTATTGGCCTGGTGCCTAAGCGTCAGAGTCCGGTGCCTAAGTGCCTGCTCGATACAGAAAACTGTTAAGTTTTTGATGACTTTTGGACAGTTATTTTGACGGTGTGAGCGGTTATTGGACCTTCTAGAAGACTGGCAGTTGTTCCTGGTTTATAGGACATGTGATACAATGTATTTGGACGCTTTAAAACAGTTTTAATCACAAAGAGGTGCGATCCAAAGTGAAGAGGTGCAAAGAACTGGACACGGTGTCCGGTGCTTAGGCCCCAGATTCCGGTGCCTAGGCGCCAGACACACCTTCTAGAAGATTCATTGAATGTGGACACATTTTGAAGAGGTGCCTTGAGGAAACCCTTGAAGCCTATAAATAGGAGGGTATCCCTTCAGAGAAAAACGCCCCATCTACCCTCCCTATCTAGAGTCCAATCTAGAGAGAGAATTAGAGAGATCATATTAGGGCCACCTTTTTACTTTCCTTCATAAATTAGTGAGTTTGTTTTAGAGTTTGTATTTAGAGTTTGAAAGAGTTGGTGCATTTGTAGTTCATTACGCGGTGGAGTCAGTAGGAATCAAAAGTTCAGTAGAAGAAACATCTAAGATAAGTATTTTTATTTTGATTCAAAGTTTATTTATTATGTTTTATTATTTAATTTCTATGTGTTCTGAGTAGTTAGTTTACTTTCTCCTTTCAATTATGAAAAGATAAATAAGATAATGCAAAATTCGTCGGAGAATTAAAAATCATATATTTTCAAAACATTGTGATGATATTAATACTGGTTCTTAATTTACTATTTAAATTGGCCATTTAAATTGTAAAAACCTGTTGAAGAGTTTTGAGACCTAGAAGGAGATAAATTCTTAACTTGTAGATATCACATGAATCCTTGGGTAGTCGAAGGCCTTGTGCGGGTTATTCAAGGTGAAGTGCAAATAAATAGGAAGATGTTATATATTGGGCGTAGAATTGATAAGTTTTTAGAGTGACAAACTAAAATCTTATGATTTGGTTTATAGAAAAGGAAAGGGTCACTAGTAGGGCCGACCATAGCCACCCTTGGACATCTAGTAGTGTGAGCCTAGATTAACCCATTCTACTAACAATACATCCGGACCTGATCTATAGGCTAGCCCATGTTCTTTACACCTAGATCAAAGGGTAAAGAATATGAATGCTTTTATTTGGCACAATACCATAACTTTATATTCTCACGAATATTATCATTATCTTAGAAAATCTTGGATTAATTGAAAGGGAGAAAGTTGCTTTCTTATTGTTATTTACATCAATTATTTTATTTCTGCTTTATCATTGCATCTAGTAAATTAAAGATATTTTATTTTTAATTATAAAAGAAATACTTTAAAATAAAAAATATTTAAAGATCTATAACTCTCTCCTCGTGGGAACGATACTGGGGTCTTTGTTTCAAAGCCTTATATTACTTGAAACGATATGTATACTTGCGTAGAACCCCTAGTGTGTAAAATATTTTCCATAAAATTATATTTATATACACTAGTCGTTATTATTATTTATAACATATATTTTTGAAATCATTAATTAGTGAAGTTTTTGGCACCGTTGCCAGAGAAGAAGATTTTAGTATGCATATATTTATATCGGGTCAAGTTTTTTGCGCCATTCTTTGGTGAAGATTTCGAGTACGCGTATATTAATATCGGATCGAAGTTTTGGCGATCATTGCGAGGGAGAGCAGAGGCAAACTTTTAGATTTTAAGTATTTTTATTTTATTCATTTTTCTTTATTATAAAAAACAAAAAAAACATATATATAATAATAATATTTATTTTAATTCTTGCTAATTGACTTTTTATGCGTAGTTCTGGATCTGAAGGATTATTAACTTTAGATTCTGAATTGGGAAGAACTATTAGAAGAATTAAAAAAGGAAAACAAATTCAAAAATTTTAAGAAATGACTAATTTACATAACAATTTACAAAATCTAATTGAAATTAATGATCAAAATGTTTATAAATCATTAAGGGATTATGCTAACCCTACTGTTAATAAACTTCATAGTAGTATTCAAATACCCACTGTAGATGCTAATTCTTTTGAGCTTAAACCGTCTATTATTCAAATGGTTCAAAACAATCAATTTAGTGGAACACCAAATGAGGATCCAAATTTACACCTTGCTAGTTTTTTAGAACTTTGTGCTACCTTTAAATATAACAATGTTTCGATGATGCTATTAAGGCTTAGACTCTTTCCTTTTTCTTTAAGAGATAAAGCAAAGATGTGGTCGAACTCATTAGCAACGAGGTTCTATTAAAACATGGGCTGAAATGGCACAAAAATTCCTTGCTAAATATTTTCCTCCTTCTAAAGTCGCTAAATTAAGAAATGATATTACTTCATTTAGTCAATTTGACGGGGAGACAGTTTATGAAACTTGGGAAAGATTTAAAGAACTATTAAGAAAATGTCCTCATCATGCCTTACTTGATTGGTTAATTATTCAAACATTTTATAATATATTAATTGGATCTTTAAAATCAATTATTGATGCTGCTGCTAGTTTTTCTTTAATGTCTAAATTATTTGAAGAAGCTTACACTTTAATTGAAGAAATGGCTAACAATAATTTTCAATGGCCTTCTGAAAGGATTAATCCTAAAAGAATGGCAAGTATTGATGATAATGAAGCCTTTTCTATTTTAGCTTCACAAGTAGCGAGCAATGTCTAAGAAATTAGATAGTTTTGCTATTAATATATCACATAATAACTCTACTAATATTGAAGATTCTCAAACTATTGAAACTTTACAAGCTATTGCTAGTAAAAATAATCCTTATTCAAATTATTATAATCCTGGATGGACAAATCATCCTAATTTTAACTGGAATAATTCACAAAAATGGGGTAATAATCAATCTCATCTCACTGGAAATTGGAATAATCAAGTTAATTCAAACTATAAACCACCTGGATTTAACAATCAACAGAAAAAGTTGTTATCTATAGAAAAATTAATTTTACAACTAAGTAATCAATTACAAAATCAAAATACTGCTATTCGTAATATTGAGAATCAAATGGGACAAATCGCTAATTTAATTAATTATAGACCCGCAGGAACACTTCCTAGTAATGTTGAAATCAATCCAAAAGAAACTGGAAAAGAACATGAACATGTTAAAGTTGTACAACTTATAAGTGGAAAGGAATTAAAAGAAAGAATGCAGAATGAAATTGAAAATGAGATTGAGGTTGAAGAGATTGAAAAATCTAAAGAAACTCCTTCTTCTAATAAAGATCAAACTGATATTTCAATTAATATAGAAGTTGAAAAACCACCACCACCTTTTCCTCAAAGACTTAAACAGCAGAAGCTTGATCATCAAATTTCTAAGTTCTTTGAAATTTTTAAGAAACTTACTATAAATATACATTTTGCTGAAGCTTTGGAACAGATGCCAACTTATGCAAAATTTATGAAGGATATTTTAAGTAAAAAATGAAAATTTGAAGCTTTTGAAACTGTTGCATTAAGTGAAGAATGTAGTGCAATAATTCAAAAAAAAAACCTCAAAAACTTAAAGATCCTGTAAGTTTTACTATACCTTGTGCTATTGGAGAAAACTTTTGTGGAAAAGCTTTATGCGATTTAGGAGCAAGTATTAATCTTTTGCCATTTTCTATTTTTCGAAGGTTGAATTTAGGAGACATTACTCCCACCACTGTAACCCTTCAGTTAGCTGATAGATCTATCACCTACCCTAAAGGAGTTATAGAGGATGCTCTTGTTAAAGTAGATAAATTTATCTGTCCTATAGATTTCATTGTACTTGATATGGAAGAAGATAAAGAAATACCTATTATTTTAGGGAGACCTTTTCTAGCGACCGGACGAGCTATGATTGATGTGCAAAAAGGAGAATTAACCATGAGAGTTAATGATCAAGAGATTAAATTTAATGTCCTTAAATCGATGAAGTACCTCGACAAAGAAAAATGTTATCGAATGGATATAATTGATTATTTAGTTGAGAAAAATTATCAAGAAAAATGTAAAGTAATTTCTGAAGAAAAATTTGAATTATTAACCGATGAAGATGAAGAACTAAAAGAAGAAGAAATTCATTATATTAAAGATAATTGTGAAACTTTGGACATAACTCAAAATGATATACTTTTACCCTCAATTAAAAAAGCCCCTGAACCTGGAATTAAAAATGTTACCTTCACATTTAAAGTATGCATTTACGGGAGATTCATTAACTTTTCTCGTTATTATTTCTTCTGAGCTAAGTTTAGATCAAGAAGAAAAATTAATAGGAGTGTTAAAGAATTATAAAAAAGCTTTTGGTTAGACTATTGCTAACATAAGAGGAATAAGCCCGTCCATTTGTATGCATAGAATTTTAATGGAAGAAAATTTTAAACCTACTATTGAACCGCAAAGAAGATTAAATCCTATCATGAAAGAGGTTGTTAAAAAAGAAATTGTTAAATGGTGAGATGCTGGTATTATTTATCCTATTTTGGATAGCCAATGGGTAAGTCCTATTCCGAAGAAAGGAGGAGTAACTGTCATTGTCAATGATAAAAATGATCTAATTCCTACAAGACAAGTTACTGGATGGCGAATTTGCATTGATTATAGGAAATTAAATGACGCCGCTAGAAAGGATCATATTCCTTTACCTTTCTTGGATCAAATGCTTGATAAATTAGCTGGGCACTCATATTTCTGTTTTTTGGATGGATATTCTGGTTATCATCGATTACCTGTCGCTCCTGAGGACCAAGAGAAAACAACATTTACAAGTCCTTATGGAACATTTACCTTTAGAAGAATGCCTTTTGGTTTATGTAATGCACCTAAAACTTTTCAAAGATGTATGATGTCAATATTTTGTGATTTGATTGACGAAGGAATTGAAATATTCATGGACGATTTTTCAGTTTTTGGAACTTCTTTTAAATCTTGTTTGGAAAATATTTCCAAAGTTCTGAAAAGATGTGAAGAAACAAATTTAGTTCTTAACTAGGAAAAATGTCAATTCATGGTCACAGAAGGCATTGTACTTGATCACAAGATTTCACAAAAAGGGATGGAAGTAGATCAAGCAAAAGTGAAAATTATTGCTGAATTACAACCACCTACTACCATTATCGATGTGAGAAGTTTTCTAGGTCATGCTGGATTTTATAGAAGATATATAAAGGATTTTTCTAAAATTGCTAAACCTCCTTGTCATTTATTGGAAAAAGATGCTAAATTTGAATTTAACAAAGACTGTGTTAATGCTTTTAATATTTTAAAATAAAAATTAATTACTGCACCTATCATTGTTGCACCTAATTGGAATGAATCTTTTGAATTAATGTGTGATGCAAGTGATTTTGCAATTGAAGCTGTATTGGGACAAAAATATGAGAAAATTTTCAAAGTTATATATTATGCTAGTAAAACTCTTACTGAAACTCAAAGAAATTGCACTACTATTGAGAAAAAGCTTCTAGTTATAGTATATGTCTTTGATAAATTTATACCTTATCTTCTTGGTACTAAATGCATAGTTCATACTGATCATTCCGCTTTTAAATATCTAATGTCAAAAAAGGATGCTAAACTGGATCGATAAGAACGGTTTTACTTCTACAAGAATTTGATTTTCAAATAGTGGATAGAAAAGGAACGGACAACCAAATTCGTTGATCATTTATCTAGAATTAAGAATGATGTTATTAATGAAGAAAACATAAATGAGAAATTTCCTGATGAACATTTATATGTTATTCAAGGATACCAAACACCTTGGTATGAGGATATAGTTAACTATTTAGTTAGCAATATTCTACCTTGTGGATTGGATGAAAATTTTATTAAGAAATTTAAAAATGATGTTAAATATTATATTTGGGAAGATCCTCATTTATTTAAATTAGGAAGAGATTCTTTAATTCGAAGATGTGTACCTTATGAAGAAACTTTTGTTATTATTAAAAAATGTCATGATTCCGATTTTGGAGGACACTTTGGAGTAGATAAAACTGCATTTAAAATTTTAAATTTAGGATTTTATTGGCCTACTTTATTCAGAGATGTGAGACATTATGTTAAACATGTGATCGATGTCAAAGAATGGGAAATATATCCAAGAAAGATGAAATGCCTTTAAACTATATATTGGAAGTTGAAATTTTTGATATATGGGTTTTAGACATTATGGGACCATTTGTATCATCATTTGGAAAAATTTATATTTTATTAGCAGTTGATTATGTTTCAAAATGGATTGAAGCTATAGCTTTGCCTAACTGTGACTCCAAAAGTGTATTTAAATTTTTAAAGAAGATGTTTTTTTCAATATTTGGAATGCCTAAGGTAATTATCACAGATGGTGGAAGTCATTTTAGAAATATAAGAATTCAATCATTACTGCAAAAATTTGGAATCAAACATAAAATTGCAATCGCATATCACCCACGAAACAAGTGGAATGGCTGAAGTATCAAACGAGAGAAATTAAAAGAATTTTAGAGAAGACTCGTTAATCCTAAAAGAAGCTGATTGGGTTGATAGACTTGATTCTGCATTATGGGCTTATAGAACGGCTTATAAGACACCAATCGGAATGTCATCTTACCGGTTAGTTTTTGGAAAACAATGTCACTTACCTGTTGAACTTGAACATAAAGCTTATTGGGCGATAAAGAAGTGTAATTCTGATTTGAATACTGCAGGAGAAAAATGATTATTGCAATTAAATGAGATGGACGAAATAAGAAATGAATCATTTATAAAGAGAAAATGAAGGTATTACATGATAAAAAGATTTCTGGAAAAATATTTGAGCCTGGACAAGAAGTATTACTATTTAATACTCGTTTAAGACTTTTTCCTGGAAAATTGAGATCAAAATGGATAGGACCATATATAATTGAAAAAGTATACCAATATGGAGCTGTGGATATTAAAGACCCCAAAACAGGAAATTTTGTTAAAGTTAATGGATTAAGTTTAAAGCCTTATTTGAGAGATGATCACAGAAAAATACATTAAGAAATTCATATATATTTTTGATGAAATTGCACTTTAAAGAAAGGTATTTTCTTTATTTTATTGCAGAAATGAAGATTTATAAGTGATGGAACCAAAAAGCATGAAATGGAGCGAATTTAGATCAAAAAGGAGGAAATTCATGCAAATTGAACTAAGTCGCCGACGGCGAGATCGAGGCCGCCGACGGCGAGATCGTGAGGAGAATTTCTGAAGGAATTATAACTACCTCGCCGACAGCGAGCCCGAGCCCGCCGACAGTGAGATCACGCGGTTTGAAGACCTTCTAGAAGCCCCGCTGATGGCGAGGTCGTTTCCCGCCGACGGCGAGACAGTTCAAAATGCATATACATTGAACCTGGACACTTTTTGAAGAGGTGTTTAAGCACCCCTTGGACCTTTGCTTACCTCTATAAATAGAGGCCGAATTCTAGTGATTTAGTGTGTCTTCCTAGTGTCTTAAGTGTCATTTGTGTGTGTTTCTTGAGTCTAATTTAGTGAGTTTGAGTGTGTTTAGTGAGTCATTAGTTTAATTGAGTGCTTATCTAGTTTGTTGTACTAGAAGGAAAAGTCGAAAGGAACTTGAGGAGTACGCAGGGAGGAAATTAAGATAAGTATCTTTGTTTATTGTTATTAACTTTAAATGAAATCCATGCTTTGTTTTATTCCCATGCATTCTGAGTAGTTTTCTTAGTCTTTCTCCTTGTTTATGAAAATTATGCGGATTGATGAAATTAAATAGAAGTACCTAATATAATATAAATAAATTGTGATACTTTTTACTTAAAACTTAATTTACTTTCAATCTGGCCAATTGAGTAGTTAAAATATGTTGAATTATCAACTATAGTAACAATTACATCCAATATTTAGGGAAGTCAAAAGCCTTGGAAGGCGGGTGCAAATAAATAGGGAAATATTAATTATCGGACGTAGAATTGGACATTTTAGTGTGACAGACTAAAATATTCAATTCGGTCCTATTGTTTGAGAGCTAAAGTGCAGATGTTAGCCCTCAGGTGAGGGGAACATGGGAGCTCGAAGTGGCGGCCGGTATCCTCCCATCCTAGCCGCGATTCGGTAATCAAACATAGGATTAGTCGATATTCTTTGCACTCGGACCAAAGGGTAAAGAATAGGAATGCTCCTATTTGTCACAATACAATTTAAGAATCCTATTTAAATTCATCATTCACTTAATTTTCTAAAAACAAGGAGAAGGATACTTTTTCTGTATTATTTAAATCAACTTATTTCAAGCATTAGTTTACATTAGTTTACTATAGTTACTTTGAATTTCCGTTCACTTTATTCGTAAGTAATTCCTTTAAATTTAGCTGATAACAAATCTGTTAAAAACTTCCCTGTGGGATCGATAACCAGGACTCCACTAGAGCCATGTATTACTTGATACGATACGTATACTTGCGTAGAATCCACATTATACATTAAATCATATATCTATATTTAAAGCGGGATCAAGTTTTTGGTTCCGTTGCTATTAACATAATTTGCAAACATATAAAAGTGGGTCAAGTTTTTGGCGCCGTTGTCGGGGAAGTTAAAGAAATTATTTACTAAAGTAACAGACTATTTTATTTTATAAAATTGTATGCGAAAATTTGGAAACAAAAATTTAATACCTTACGATTCAGAATTAGAGCGTACAATTAAAAGAATTAGAAAACAAAAACGAGAGATTATAAATTTAACACAAATGGCAAATATTCCTGAAAATGAAAATATCAATCAACCAAGACCATTACGAGATTATGCCAACCCTACATTAGATGAAATTCATTTAACTATTCAAAACCATGATGTAGCTGCTAATTCATTCGAACTTAAACCTGCAATTATCCAAATGGTACAAAATAATCAATTTAGTGGTTCACCTACGAAGATCCTAATTTACATCTTGCTAGTTTTTTAGAACTATGTCGTTACTTTCAAATATGAAGGAGTATCTAACGATGTTATTAGACTTAGACTTTTTCCTTTTTCTTTAAGGGATAAGGCTAAAATGTGGTTAAATTCGTTAGCACTTGGATCTATTAAAACTTGGGAGAATTATCACAAAAATTTCTATCCAAATATTTTCCACCATCTAAAACTGCTAAGCTTAGGAATGATATAACTTCTTTTAGTCAGTTTGATGGAGAGTCAATATATGAATCTTAGGAGAGATTTAAAGAACTTCTTAGGAAATGCCCACATCATGCGTTACCAGATTGGTTAATTATTCAAACTTTCTATAATGGATTAGTAGGATCTTTAAGATCAATCATCGATGCTGCTGCTGGAGGATCATTAATGTCAAAACAATTTGATGAAGCCTATGCACTAATTGAAGAAATGGCAACCAATAATTTTCAATGGCCTGCTGATAGAATGAATCCGAAAAAGATAGCCAGTATTCATGAAAATGATGCAATATCTATGTTAGCTTCACAAATTGCTGCTGTATCTAAAAAATTAGATCATTTTGGAATGAATTACTCTCCAACTATATCAGAAGAAAATTCATCTGGACAACTTATAGAATCTCAATCTCAATATGAAACGATTAATGCAATTAACAACAGACCCAATAATCCTTATGCAAATTATTATAATCATGGATGGAAAAATCATCCTAATTTTAATTGGAATAATAACACAACTAATCAACCATGGATGAACAACATAGCACAACCATTAGGAAATCCCCCTAATCAAGGAAATTCTAATTATAAACCTAATTATCCACCTGGATTTAATAATAATAACTCTCAATTTAAAGATAAGAAATTATCTATAGAAGAATTAATATTAAATATGAGTCAACAATTACAAAATCAAGGAAATCAATTACAAATACAAGGAAAACAATTACAAAATCAAGGAACAGCTATCAAAAATATTGAAACTCAACTTGGACATATCGCTACTACACTTAATAATAGAATACTGGAACATTTCCTAGTAATGTGGAAATAAATCCCAAAGACAAGGAAATGAACAAATTAAAGCGATACGATTACGAAGTGGAAAAGAATTAGAACCTCAAATTCGAAAGAACTTGAAAGTCGAAAAGAGGAAGTGGAAATTGAAAAGGAAAAGAATCAACAAGATCCAAATTTAGAAAATCTTTTAATACCTATGAAAATTTCTGTTAAAAAACCTCCACCACCATTTCCTCAACGACTAATTCAACATAAAAAAGACAAACAATTTGTTAAATTCCTTGAAATTTTGAAGAAATTAACGAAAAATATTCCTTTCGTAGAAGCTTTAGAACAGATGCCAAACTATGTAAAATTTATGAAAGATATTCTAAATAAAAAAAGAAAATTTACCGATAATGAAATGGTCGCACTTAGTGAAGAGTGTAGTGCTTATTATTCGAAAAAACTTCCTGAAAAATTAAAAGATCCTGGTAGTTTCACTATACCTGCTGCTATTGGAGAAAAATTCTATGGAAAAGCTTTGTGTGACTTAGGAGCAAGCATCAATCTAATGCCTCTATCAATTTTTAAGAGATTAGGATTGGGAGAAATTTCACCTACTTCAGTAACTCTTCAGTTAGCTTATCATTCTGTTACATATCCTAAGGTAGTTATTGAAGATGTATTAGTAAAAGTGGACAAATTTATCTTCCCTGTAGATTTTATTGTTCTAGATATGGAAGAAGATAAAGAAATTCCTATCATTTTAGGAAGACCATTTTTAGCCACTGGAAAAGCTATGATTGATGTTCAGAAAGGAGAATTAACTATGAGGGTAAATGACAAAAAAGTAACTTTTAATATTGCTAAATCAATGAAATATCCTGCGCTAGAAAAAGATGATGAGTGTTTTCGAATGGAAGTACTCGATCATTTACAAAAAGAACATTTTAAAGAATATTATGAAGAAAAATTAGAAAAAGAAAATATTGAATTAATTGAAAAATCTGAGATAAATGAAGAATTAGATTATATTCAAGAGAAATTTGAATTTTTGGATAACACAGAAAATACTGAAAAAAAATATATAGTTCAATCAATTATTAAACCTCCTGAACTTGAGTTAAAAATGTTACCTAATTATTTAAAGTATGTTTACTTAGGTAATTCTTCAACTCTACCAGTTATTATTTCATCTGAATTAAATGAATCTCAAGAACAAAAACTTTTAGATACATTAAAAAATATAAGAAAATTTTTGGTTGGACTTTAGCAGATATTAAAGGAATTAGTCCTTCAATCTGTATGCACAGAATCATTTTAGATAATGAACATAAACCTAAAGCAGATTCACAAAGGAGATTAAATCCAATAATGAAAGAAGTAGTCAAGAAAGAAATTTTAAAATCGTTAGATAATGGTATTATATATCCTATTTCTGACAGTGCTTGGGTAAGCCCAATTCACTGTGTACCTAAAAAAGGAGGGGTGACTATCAAAGCTAATGAAAATAATGATCTTATCCCTATAAGACAAGTTACTTGGATGGCGAATATGTATTGATTATAGAAAATTAAACACAGCCACCAGGAAAGATCACTTCCCTTTACCATTTCTAGACCAGATGTTAGATAGATTAGCCGGACATAAGTATTTTTGTTTCTTAGATGGATATACCGGTTATCATCAAATACAAATTGCTCATGAGGATCAAGATAAAACTACATTTACTAGTCCTTATGGAACTTTCGCTTTTCGAAGAATGCCTTTTGGATTATGTAATGCACCGCAACATTCCGGAGATGTATGATGTCTATATTTAGTAAATTAATTGATAATGGAATAGAAGTATTTATGGATGATTTCTCTCGTATTTGGAACAACATTTGACACATGCTTAAATCATCTTGAAAAAGTATTTGAAGTATGTGAGAAAACTAATTTAGTTCTTAATTGGGAGAAATGTCGATTTATGGTTACGAGGCGGCATTGTATTAGGGCATAAAATTTCGGAAAAAGGTATGGAAGTAGACCTCGCAAAAATTCAAGTAATAGCTAAATTACCACCTCCAACTACGGTGAAAGGGGTAAGAAGTTTTCTTGGACATGCTTGGATTCTACGGACGTTATATAAAAGATTTTTCAAAAATTACTAAAACTTTATGCCAACTTCTTGAAAAGGACAAGAAATTTGAATTTACAACTGAATGCTCGAATGCTTTCGAACTATTAAAAGATAAATTAATTACGAGCACCCATAATAGTTTCACACTAATTGGGAGAAACCATTTGAGCTTATGTGTGATGCTAGTGATTATGCTTATAGGAGCGATTCTTAGGCGAAAGATATGATAAGATTTTCAAAGTTATATATTATGCTAGTAAAACTTTAAATGATACTTGAAATAAATTATACGATTACTGAAAGAGAATTATTAGCGATTGTATATGCTTTTAATAAATTTCGGCATTATCTAATAGGAACCAAATGTATTGTACATACTGATCATTCTGCTATAAAATATTTAATGCAAAAGAAAGATTCTAAACCAAGATTAATTAGATGGATATTATTAATGCAAGAATTTGATTTTGAGATCGTTAACAAAAAAGGAACTCATAATCAAATTGCGGATCATTTATCAAGATTAGAAAATCATGAATTATCTAATACGATAATGAAATTTTAGACGATTTTCCGATGAACAACTTTATAATATTAATGAATGGAAAATACCTTGGTATGTCGATATAGTAAATTATATTGTAAGTGACATTTTACCACCTATGTTAACTTTGCAACAACGAGAAAAAATTCATTCACGATACTAAAACATACTTTTGGGATGAACCATACTTATATAAGCAATGTAAGGATCTAATTATTAGAAGATGCGTGCCTTATGAAGAAACTGAACCAATTATTCAAAAATGTCATGACTCTGATTTTGGAGGACATTTTGGGACAGATAAAACTGCATATAAAATTCTACAATCTAGATTCTACTGGCCTACTCTATTTAGAGATGTATATAGATATATAAAAACCTGCGATAAATGCCAAAGAGTAGGAAACATATCAAGGAAAAATGAAATGCCTCTGAATTTTATATTAGTTGTTGAAATTTTTGATGTTTAGGGATTAGATTTCATGGGACCTTTTATTCCTTCATTTGGAAACTCATATATATTAGTAGCTGTTGATTATGTTTCCAAATGGATTGAAGCACAAGCTTTATCTAAGTGTGATGCTAAAAGTGTTTCAAAATTTTTAATGAAAAATATTTTTACTAGATTTGGAATGCCGAGAGTGATTATCACTGACGGTGGAACTCATTTTAGAAACAAATATATTCACAAACTAGTAGAAAAATATAATATTATGCATAAGATATCAATCGCTTATCATCCACAAACTAGTGGATTAGTCGAAGTTTCTAATCGAGAGATTAAGTGTATATTATAAAAGTTTGTAAATCCTAATAGATCGGGCCGGTGCTATAAGACTAGACAACTGCATTATGGGCATACGGGATCGCTTATAAAACTCCGATGGGAATGACTCCTTATAGGCTTATATATGGAAAAACTTGCGACTTACCAGTTGAATTAGAACATAAAGCATATTGGGCGATTAAAGAATTTAATTATAATATGAAAGAAGTTGGTGAGAAGAGATTGTTGCAATTAAATGAATTGGAAGAACTAAGAAACGAATCATATGATAATGGTAGGATTTATAAGGAAAGGATAAAATTATGGCATGATCGGAAGATTAATCAGAGAAATTTTGAACCAGGACAAGAAGTTTTGCTTTATAATACTAGATTGAAATTATTTCCTGGGAAATTGAAATCTCGATGGTTAGGACCTTTCACCATATCTCAAATATTTTCATATGGAACTACAGAAATTGAAGATCCAAAAACAGGACATAGATTTAAAGTAAATGGATATAGATTAAAACCATATTTCGAAAATAGAAGACCAAATTTTAAAGAGGTTTTAATGCTTAGTCAACCTGAACACTAACTAAATTAGGTCGGGTCGACGACGTTAAACCAAGCGCTTTATGGGAGGCAACCCATAGTAGTCTTTTATTTTAAATATCTACAAATTAGTGAGTCTATATTATTAAAACAAATCTTACTACTCAAATTTTTTATTAGAATCATCACAAAATTGAACCTATTTGATGAGTTCAGAAAATATTCGGACCAGAGCGAAATTTGGCGCTTTTTATGAATCTCGCCGACAGCGAGCCCGAGCCCGCTGACAGCGAGATCGTGCGCCGATACTTCAGTTAGTTTTATAACTAAGTCGCCAACGGCAAGGAACTTCCCGCCGATGGCGAGGCAGTTGAAAATTTGGTTTCTTAAAGATTTTTCGTGCAGTTTTGGACGGATCTAAGCCTTTCCTTCGTAAGAAATTATTCCAAATCCGATTTTACACCATTTTCTTCCTAAGGAATGACTAGAGACCAATCCTTTCCATCCAAAATGGCCACCAAATTCTTAGAAACCACAAAATCTGAAGTTTTCAACCGGAGAAAATTCGTCAGTTCGGAGGCACAGTGAATCTTCAACAAAGGCTTGATGAAGAAAAGACTTATTAAAGAAAGAGGATTTGTCAACAGAGTAGAGAATTCTACTACAAAAATTGAAGAAATGATCGCACACCGGCATTGGGAGGTATTTTGTTATACAACATCCGCTGTAGTTATACCAGTAGTTAAAGAGTTTTACTCTAATTTACATGCAATCAACAATGGAAATGTGTACGTCAGAGGAAGATGGGTAACATTTACTCCTGCAAGGGTAAATGAGTTGTTTTCTATAGAGAATACCTCTGTTTGTCATTATTCCAACTTTGTGCCTTCAAGATACAATATGAACGAAATCTATAGATATCTGACCAACGAACCGGATGATTGGGAGTTACGAGAAGACGGGTATGTCAGTTTTTCTGCATAACTTCTTAACCCTGTCTCAAAGCACTGGCATTTCTTTATATCATCAAAATTATTTCCTACCATGAGAGTAAATAAAGTTTCAAAGGAATGCGCTATTTTAAACTACTGTATTCAAATTGGATTACTATCGATGTTGGATCAATAATAGTAAAGTCCGCATTGGGATTAATTGTGCATGGGTCGGTGCATGGACTTGGACACCCATCTACTATATTTGCTTTATGCGATCGGTACCAAGTTTCTTATGAGGCTTGGGAAAAAGTACTTTTACCATGGAAACCCCGGATCCTACCGATATGTTTCCCACTTTGGATAACAATGATGAGATTACCATTATTTACGACGAGCATCACGAGAACAATCCTTTAGCAAGGCCCTTTATCGACAAGACTAATTTCATTCGAAGAAGATTAAAGGATTGGAGAAAGAATTGCAAAATGTGATGAATTCCATTGACATTATCTCCGATATGTTTGATCATATTGATTGGAGAATGAAGGAGCACTTTGATCATATTGGACATACTGGAGGCCGGTTTATTCATCTACTAAGACGAAAGGATGGATTAATGAAGAATCTACTGCAGAATTCCCTTTCAGGCCTTTCTACAATTTATTTGTGCACCTGCGTCGCATCGGAAATATCAGAGAAGATGTTAGTTCAGACACTGAAGAGTAGGAAAGATTTCTATGTTTATGTTATATTTGTATATATATATGTGTTTGATTTGGAGTTAGGTTTTATTATGAGTCGAACTTTGATTTGATCATCTCAGAATTGATGAGATTTTATGTAATTGTTATGTCTCAGCATTTAGAGTGTTGTGGTGTGGATTGCGATGCTGAGTATTATGGATTTGAATATTTAAGTTAAGTAAGTGTTAAGTTGTTAATGTGAAATTTGTAAGTTTCATGGATTTTATATATAAAGTTATATTGTTTGTGTTGTGTGACTTTTTGTGAGTATAAGTATCTAATCTTCGTATTATTATTAAATTAAGTGATCGGAAGATTGATTAAGGACAATTCGAGGTTGAAAATGATTGACGAATTTCAAAAATTTAAAATTTTTGGGATCTCGCCGACGGCGAGAATTATCTCGCTGACAGTGAGAAAACCCGCTGACAGCGACACCGAGCTCGCCGACGGCGGATTTTTCCCAAAACTTTTGCCTTATGAAATTAATTAGCTCACCGACGGCGAGAAAAATCTCGCCGACAGCGAGATCGCGAAAAGACCTATATTTGACCGGTCAACCGACACTATTCCTCATCCCTTTCCTCAAATTTTCGAAAAAACCGACCTAGGGCTTGAGAGATCTCGGATTTGAGGCGATTTCAACCCTTTTTGACACCGGATTTCATCTTCCCTTGGTAAGAGCTTCACTCCTATGCAAACATTTTTTATTTTCACCATGGATTTCTTCTACATTGGAGAATTTTGAAAAATTTCAAAATGTGGAGAAAATACTTGGAAGAATTTCATAAAAATTGATTTAAATGGATTTTAGTTGTTGTAGGAAGCCTTCTTAGTAATATTTTGGAGTTTAGTTAGGATTTTTGCAAATTTCACAGATCGAGAAATGGCTCCACGACAAAAGCAACGAATAGATTATGACGAAACTCGATTCATTAATGCAAGAGCACAAACGCGATATTTTCAAAACATACAAGCAAGAAAATGCATTCAAGATCGAGTTTTCAAGAATCCGGGAGGAGAAGTTGAGCGAATCATTCGGGAGCGAGGATGGGAAAATTTATGTTTCGTTACCAACGGAAGCATTGTAGAAGTAGTAAAAGAATTTTATGCAAATTTAACACGAGTCGAAGATGCACTTAGGTTAAGGTTAGAGGATTTTTTGTAGATTTCAACGCTGCTAGAATAAACGCTTATTATGAAGTACGAGACACCTACACCGGTGAGTATGAAACTTTTGGAACTATGGAAGGACCACTGGAAGAGGTGATCGACTTTCTCACTGATGGGAAAGGAGTCTGGAAGATAAAGCAGCGGGAACGGGTAAATTTCCCCCTTTCTATGCTAAATGCAACATCTAAAGTCTGGCATTATTTTATTTGTTCCACTTTGTTACCTACCTACCACCATAGTGAGGTAACAAGAGATGAAGCAGATTCGAATTTACGTATTCGGAACCGTAAGAGTATTAATGTGGGAAATGTTATTTATAAAAACATATTAGCCACTGCTAGAAATGAAAGTGGAGGAGGACTAGGACATCCCGGTCTTATCTATGCACTTTGCCAATTATCCGGGGTAGAGGCAAGAGATGATGAGGAATGGATTGAACCTATGAAACCCCTTACTCGAGCTAATATAAAGAAATATGAATCCCACGAAGGATGGAGATCCGGGACAAGGGATTATGTACCTTCTTCAAGTAGAGATATACCCTCTACTAGTTATGAACCACCCCTCGGTACACCACTCCTACCCTTCAAGATCCGATGAATGAATTGACCCTGAGTAGAAAGAGTTTTGAGTTATTTGGAGAGAATATGGAAAGAAAATTTGAGCATATAGACCAAAGGATCGGAGGCTTGGAAAGAAGACACGATTATGATAGCGAATATCTCCAGCGACATTCAGAGTACGAAATTGCATACTATGAAGCTGAACGTCGATATAGGAGTGGTGATTTAGATGTTGTCTTTCCTGAGTGCCCCCGTTATTCATAGTACCAGCCTGCTCAGCCTTCGCAGCCTGGAGATCAGGGAGATGACATAGCTTGGGATTTTGATGCAGAAGATTAGAGCTTTTGTTTAGTTTGTTTGGTTTGTTTAGATTTTTTGTTATTTTGGGAAACTTTATTATTTTGGATGTGATTATTCTGTACTTTCTAGAGACTATGGATGTTGGTATGTTTGCTTATGTTATGATGTTAGATTTCTTGTGTGTTAAATTAGTTGCAATTTTTTATATATAGGATGTTAGTTTAAGTTTTTATAAGTTATGAATGTTAACATTGTTTAGATTGTTTTAATATGTTTTAAAATAGATTAGTAAATTGTATGTGTATTAATAGATTAAGTTTTCAATTGTTATGTTTGATACTTATTTTAAAATTTCATCCCTGCACTTTCTTTTAAATATTATATGTGGAAGAATACTAACAGTACAGGTTATGTAAGTAATGAAAAAGCCTGCAAAAATTTCAAAGAAAAGAAATACCTAAAGCCCAAAGGTATGATGAATTTTAATATATACTTTCCCTTTTTTCACTATGTAGTATAGATAGAAAATTTTAAGTTTGGGGGAAGGTAAAAATACAAATTTAATTATTAAAATTGTTCTCAATTTCTATTTTCAAAAATTATTATTAAATGATTTTCTATAAGTAGTTTTTCAATTCAATAAACATGAATTACTTTATTTAATTATTATATTAAGTTAAATAAAATGTTTCTAGTAATTCAATTAATTAATGGAATAAGATATTTGGTTAAAAAGAATAAGAATATAGTAAACTATTTAAAGTAAGGAAAACTATATTCTAAAAATTAAAAATTCTTAAGTATTTAAGTGAAAAAGAAAGGATAGAAACTCAATGAAGTAAAGGCTAAGAAAAATATATAAGCAAAGAAATATTTTAAGTTTCAAATTTAGGAAGAGAAATTGAAGTTCAAAATTATTAACAGGCTATCCAGATACAGTAATCCTCACTTGAAAAAGAAAAAGAAAAAGAAGGATTAAAAATCAATCCAAAAAGAAAAAGAAAAGACAAGAAAAGAAAAACATAAAGTGAGGAAAAGCTTGAGGAGATGTCTTATCAAAAATTGGCTTCAATGGATTCAACCTAAAGGGTAAAACTTAATTATATTTCTAAACTTATATTTATGGATTAGTAATTTACTAAATAGTGTTTTCTTGAATTTCCTATCATCTAAATATCTTAAGTAATTTACTATTTTAAATATAGACATTCCTGAAATAAATAGAAAGCTAGAAATCTTAGACCTGATAACTAGATAATCTTATATCTATAAAGTTAATTTAATTACTCGAAATATTTATATTTAACTTTATTATAATGTTATTTAAATTTAATTCATATTATCTGAGTTGAAAAATTCTATTATAGAAATCATTATTTTTATTAGTATTAAAATTACTTGAGGACAAGTAATAATTAAGTTTGGGGGATTTTGATCACAGAAAAATACATTAAGAAATTCATATCTATTTTTGATGAAATTGCACTTTAAAGAAAGATATTTTCTTTATTTTATTGCAGGAATGAAGATTTATAAGTGATGGAAGCAAAAAGCATGAAATGGAGCGAATTTAGTTAAAAAAGGAGGAAATTCATGCAAATTGAACTAAGTCGCCGACGGCGAGATCGAGGCCGCCGACGGTGAGATCGTGAGGAGAATTTCTGAAGGAGTTATAACTACCTCGCAAACAGCGAGCCCAAGCCCGCCGACAGCGAGATCGCGCGATTTGAAGACCTTCTAGAAGCCCCGCTGACAGCGAGGTTGTTTCCCGCCGACGGCGAGACAGTTTAAAATGCATATACATTGAACCTGGACACTTTTTGAAGAGGTGTTTAAGCACCCCTTGGACCTTTGCTTACCTCTATAAATAGAGGCTGAATTCTAGTGATTTAGTGTGTCTTTCTAGTGTCTTAAGTGTCATTTGTGTGTGTTTCTTGAGTCTAATTTAGTGAGTTTGAGTGTGTTTAGTGAGTTCATTTGTTTAATTGAGTGCTTATTTAGTTTGCTCGTACTAGAAGGAAAAGTCGAAGGAACTTCGAGGAGTCTGCTAGGGAGGAAATGAAGATAAGTATCTTTGTTTATTGTTGTTAACTTTAAATGAAATCGATGATTTGTTTTATTCCCATGCATTCTGAGTAGTTTTCTTAATCTTTCTCCTTGTTTATGAAAATTATGCGGATTGATGAAATTAAATAGAAGTACCTAATATAATATAAATAAATTATGATAATTTTTACTTAAAACTTAATTTACTTTCAATCGGCGAATTGAGTAGTTAAAATATGTTGAATTATCAACTATAGTAAAAATTACATCCAATATTTAGGGAAGTCAAAAGCCTTGGAAGGCGGGTGCAAATAAATAGGGAAATATTAATTATCGGAAGTAGAATTGGACATTTTAGTGTGACAGACTAAAATATTCAATTCGGTCCTATTGTTTGAGAGCTAAAGTGTAGATGTTAGCCCTCAGGTGAGGGGAACGTGGGAGCTACGAAGTGGCAGCCGGTATCCTCCCGGCTTGCACGCAGATTCGGTAATCAAACATAGGATTAGTCGATGTTCTTTGCACTGGACCAAAGGGTAAAGAACGGGAATGCTCCTATTTGTCACAATACAATTTAAGAATCCTATTTAAATTCCTCATTCACTTAATTTTCTAAAAACAAGGAGAAGGATACTTTTTCTGAATTATTTAAATCAACTTATTTCAAGCATTAGTTTACTTTAGTTTACTATAGTTACTTTGAATTTCCGTTCACTTTATTCGTAAGTAATTCCTTTAAATTTAGCTGATAAAAAATCTGTTAAAAACTTCCCTGTGGGATCGATAACCTTCATTGAAATTATGTATAATTGTGTTATTGAGATTGTTCTGATCTTACCATTATAATTTACCTATTTTTGGAGAACGAAACCTTGAAATTTGACGTTAGGCGAAATGGATTCGAACATGGTTCTGGCGCCTAGGTGCCAGAATTCAGCGCCTAAGCGCCAGAATAAGCTGTGTGTCGATGGGTCCGGTGCCTAGGCGCCAGATTCGGTGCCTAAGCTCCACGGTTACTGGGTCGTGTAAAAATAAAAAATTTTCAGTTTTTCACACGATTTTCACCTTAAAATTAGCCCATCTTCGTCCCCAATCCTTATGAAATCATTATTTTGACCCATACACTCCATTCTTGAGAAATTAGAGAGGATTTTTGAAGAAATGGAGAGGAGAAATCTTGGAGAAGAGGCTAGAGACAAATGTCCAAAAGATCCTCAACCCTACTTCAATGGTTTCATCGCTGTAAGTTTGGAGAAAATGTCTAGTCGTCTTGATAAATTTGAAGCGGATTTCAAGAGTATTGGAGATCGCCTCCATGAGATGTATCATCAGATTGAACATCTGGAATGGCAAGCGAAACTTTAATTTGATCATCTAGCAGCTTATCAAGATGCTCAAATAGAGATGTATGCGAAGAACAATTGGATCGATGAGAAAATGGCTACAGATTTTCCTAGAGCGTTAGTATTCTTCCTTAGTAGGCCAAACAATCTTCATTGTGAAGATAATGGAAATTAGATAGTGATTTGGTGAGATCGTAATTTATCTAGTGAGTCGTTGTATCGATTTAGTGAATCGATTGTGTTTGTTTGTGTATTTGCTTTCATGTTCAATGTGTGTTGTATTTGTTTTCAAATTGTGTTGTTTGATTGTGTGTTAGGACTTGAATCATTATATTATACTTATTTGAAGTGTATTGAGCCAATATTGAAGATTATAAATGGAAATTAGAGGAGTTTGATTTAAACCTTGTGTTTGATTGGTGGATTTAATATTTAATTTTTAAAAATTTTTGGAAAATGTTTTGGAAGTTAGAAATTGAAGCCCTACTCTAATATGAGTAATTGGAAGTTGAATTTATGAATTGTGGTGGAAAATAAAATTTTTAGAGTGATTTTTGTGAAAGGCGAGTCTGGCGCCTAGGCGCCAGAATTCGGCGCCTAAGCGCCGGTTCGGCTCGCTTACCCGAAAAACACCATATAAACCCCATTAGCCATGGATGACGCCTAAGCTTCATCTCCTTCCCCATTTTCACGAAAATACACCTCTTAGATCCATTTTGAGGTCAAAACATCAAGTATTTTGGTGCAAAAACACTTGATTTCTTCGTCTCGAGGTCAGATCTACAGTCTAATCGATTTATTTTCGATTTTCACCATAGTTTTTCCTATGTTTTGCTAAAAACCGAAATTTTGAGAAAAATTTTGATTTTTAGGTATTCTATTTAGATTTTTAAACTTATTTTAAGTTTCTTAAACTTAAAAAGAGTTTAAATATTTGATTCCTAAATTTGTTCTTGTTTTCTTTCACGTTTAGATGGCACCAAAATCTAAGCTAGGGAAGGGACGAGAAAATTTTGACAGTAGCAAGTTCGCGACTGCGGCAGCGCATTTTCGATATCACGAATTTGCGACGTCGAGAAAGTTTATCTCGGAGTGAAGCTTTTACAATCCGGGTGAAATGATCGAGAACACAATCGTTGCGCACAACTGGCAACGATTCTGTTATTTCACTGTTGTTGCTGTTATTCCAGTCGTTCGCAAATTTTATGCTAACTTTTTAGATGCGGAAGACTACGAAGTCTTCGTCAGATGTATTGGAATAGGATTTACTCCGGAGAGGATCAATGTGTTTTATGGACTGCCACCTACCATCGAGTGTCACTATTCTGGATTATCTCCATCTGAGGGAGATCTTGAGATGATTATTGCTTATTTGACTGACGACACTGGAGCCTGGAAGATCCGGAAAAAAAAATGGGTAAACTTCAAATCTTCTAAGCTAAATGGTGTTTCAAAGGCTTGGCATTATTTTATTTCTGCTAGACTTCTACCTTCCAACCACCTGAGTGAAGTTACCACAGATCGAGCTATCTTAAATTACTGCATTCAGGAGAGGAAGCCAATAGATGTCGATAGTATTATTTATGATTCTGTGGAGTCTACTACTAGATCCAGCACTTCTGTGGGACTGGGATTCCATCTTTGATCTATTCTTTATGTGTTAGCAATAGAGTCACTCCTGATATTTTTGAGGAGAAGCTGAAGTCTACCAAGCCAATTGGGCAGGAGAGTGTTAGTATCTATGATCGTCTTCGAGGGAAGATATCAATCGGTCCTTCTACTTCTGCACACAATTCAGGTATACCTTCCACTTCCAGACCTTCTACTTCTACTGTTGAGCCACCATCTAGTTTTTGGGAATCGATGCATGATCAATTTATGGAGCAGCAGCATGAGTTATTTCAAACTCACTGCAGAGTTGATTCTATTGATAAAAAAATTGATCATTTATCTGAGTATACCAAGAGGAAGAGTAGTTACAATGCTGAGTATGATGAAGCTCTCGTTAGATTCCTGAAGGGAGAGCATGATGTTCAGTTTCCTACATGTCCTAGTTTTTCACCATATGTTGATCCTAAGGATTTTGAGTTTTCTTTTGGTGATGATGACGATGATAAGGCTACAGACAGTGATTAGTGGCCTGATTTACCTCTGAGGTGTGCTAAGTTTGTTGTTAGTTTAGTTTGTTTGCTAGTACTGATTGTTGTTTGTTGTTTGCTAGTTTAGATTTGTTTATGTACTTTGTGTGGATTCTTGGGTGTTGAGACTGTTGTTAGAGTATTTTTAATGTATTGTGTTTAAGATTGAAAGTTGGATAAATTTATGTTTATTTTTGTTTCAACGTACTGTTTAGTAGTTAGTATTGTTGTTCTATTTCTGTTATTATAAGTAGTATAGTCATTTAGTTTAATTACTAATGAGCCTGCTTACTTTTATACCTGCTTCATTATTTTAGTATTATTCATAAAAGGATGTGTAGAAGTAAATTTTTCTTTCTAGAATATTTTTTTACATACTTATAAAAATTCCTTTTTAAAATTATGTTTTTCTTTCTCTCATACTTTAAAAAAAAAATTTCATGATAAACCAAAACTTAAGTTTGGGGGAAAGGGAAAATACACTCAAATTTAAATTTTATTTGTCCTTTAAGAACTATTATTTTCTTAAAATAAAAATTTTTAACATAACATGAGGAATGAAGATTCTATTTAAGATCACTTAAATTTTTAAAATTATAAATAATTTAGTGGACTTATTAAAAAATTTTAATAACTTTGATTGATTTTAAGAATAGAATTATTCAACTTAAAGAAGAATAAGATTAAGAAATTTTTCTATTCATAGTAGAGATAATTGAATTTTAGAAGTATTAAGAAATCAAAAATTATAACTCGAAAAAGAATAGATTGAAATTCTTTTTTAAATCTATGTATGTTATAATAATTAAGTGAAAATGTATAAGTTTGAAAATATAAGTTAAGGATAGTGAAGTTCAAAACCATTAACAGGCTATCCAAATACAGTAATCCTCTCTTTAAAAGAAAAATAAATAAAAAAAGAGGAGGAGCTTGAGGAAATTCCTAATCAAAAATTGGCTTCACTTGAATTAACTTATAAAAAGAAAACTGATTACATATATTACTTAATTTTTATGCATGTATTTTTATTAGAAAAGAATTTCATGAAGATCTTTTTCTTGTGAATAATTTATGTGATCTTAATATAATAAACTACAATTATTTTGAAGTGAATGAAAAATTTTTGAAGTCTTATGATTTGGTAGTTAGAATATTCTTTAAAGTCTTAAAATTAAACTTAGTTAGTGAAACTTGGTTAATGATTTACTAAAGCCTTTATAAAAACAAAAATCATAAGAAGTCTTAAATATTTACCTTTTTCATTCCAAATGTTATACAGTTTATATAGTAAAAAGGGTTACTTGAGGACAAGTAACATTTAAGTTTGGGGGATTTTGATCCAAGAAAAAAATACATATTTTTATGCATTGATTTTTATTAAATTTTAAGGATACTATGCTTTAATGAAAGGTATTTTTGTGTTTTTGGATGTAGGTGATTGTCGGCATATTTTTAGGTTTAGTGTTGTAATTTAAAAAGGGGGGTCGCCTACAGAAGTTGTCGGCAAATTTTAGATTTTAAATTTAATTTAAATATATATAATTTAGAAAGTAGCATTTTATTTTTGAAAGTAATTTTAAGTTTGAAAATTTTAAGATATGAAATCAAACCAATCTCACATCCTAAATAGTTTATATAAACGAGCGCCGCATCACAAACTGTGTATCTATCCCGAAGAATAGACACCTTTGCTCGACGATGGGGCTCGATTAAATAAACTAAAAGATTTGTGACATCCGTTTGGTCGCGAACCAATTTTATAAGCCGACAAGTTCCCTTGCTTAATATAAAGGAATTAAGCGAGGTTTATATTACCCAGGTTCTTAAAGTTCCTATAAGGGCAAGCCCATATAGTTAATTACATCCTAAGTGACGGGAATCACTTAAGAAAACTCTCGATAATGATCAGTGCTTTTGCTCTCAAGAATTTCAAAGTTTAAGGTTTTCAAAGGATTGAATTTTGGAGATTTCAAAAGGGATTAGCTCAAATTTGGAACAGTTTATTTTGGAGTCCAATGGAAGAGAGGTAGGAGAAGCTGGAGATCCAAGAAGAATCTTGGCAACTTCCCAGACTATCCTATTGTTTGACTTCAATTTGGGAGTTTATTTAATGTTGCAATCTTGCCAATTTTAATTAATTAGGACTTATATTTATATGACATGATCATATAAATAGCCTCGAAGATGTGAGGGTTTATGTCGTACCAAACAACTACCTCGGAATCCTAAGATCGGATAGGACTTAATTTGCATAAAATGATTATACAAGTGCCTAACGAAAAGGTTGAGGATTTATGTTGCACTAGGAAAACTACCTCGAAATCCTATGGCTTTGTTATTTATTTCTAAGAAAGGTTTTGCTAAAGTAGCCACATGTTTTGCTGATGACAATGGTCGTGCTGCCCACTATGCTCCAAGCTCCTTGTTGTTGTAGAGATTTAGTTCTAGAAGTCATAAATCAAAGGATGAGAGAAGTGTTTTGGTTTAGAGAAATCTTAAAATCCAAATGTCTTTAATGGTTTATTAGGGAAATCTTAAAGTTGATTATAACAACACCGGTTAAGATCCCACGGTTCCATCCTTCTGGCATCATTATTTTTATCGGATTCACTTAGTCCAGATGAATTTGCTAAACTCAACTGAATGAGTTCCACACTTTCATTTAGACCATGGGAAATCCCGTTAGCAACACGTTGGTTACATCATCCGAGGTATTCCCGATCATCCAACAAGACATTTTAATTTAGTTAAAGTTGTAGTTTTACTGTTCTGTTGGTGATTAAATTTTGAGTTGTTTTATATTTTGAAATGTTGTGTTGGTGAATTTTATCTTGTTGTGACTTTTAATTTAGTTTTGGTTTCAGTTCAGGGACTATCCTAAAGGTTTTGGTTTTCATGCAACAGTCTTGTTTAACATGCAAGAAAAGTAAAGCGCGATTCGAGTAAAGAAAGTGCAATAAAGTAAATTGCAATAACATAAAAGCGTACTGGAGGGTCTTCCCGTCATTCCAAGCTACACTTTAAAACACATATTAAAGCATTTAAATATTTCAACAAGTACCTAGGTAAAGACTAAAGGAAGGGTTTTGGTTGTCTACCAGAATCCTAATCCTATAGCTAGTCATTTACTATGACGTCTAGGTTCGTGATTTTAGTTAAGGATGATTTTTTTCATCAAAGAACAATTAAGTTCAATTGTTCTTTAAAACTACCCATCGTATTGAGGAAGTGCTTAGAACAAATTCTAAACATCTTTTCAATACTTCTGGGATAGTTCTGAGTCCAAGTGAATTTAATTACACAGGTGAATTAATCATCCAAGAATTAAATTAAATTTTGCTTCTTGCTCAGTGAATTAGGATGTTTGATTATCCTATGAGTGAAGTGACATTTCACTTAACGCTTCATTTAATAGTTATAATAATTTAAAGCTTTCGAGGGCAAGTTAATTTGTTAAAGATTTTAATGATTTGAAGTTAAAGTTGATGATTTACTTTAATGTGATTTAATTATGAAATTTTAACCAATGATTTTAATTTTAGAATGATGTTTGATTCATTTAAGTTAAACCTTTTATAAATAATATCAATATTTTATGTCAATTTAATTTTTTAGATTAACTTAGGTCAAAAGAGGTGTTCAAATTATTTATTAAATTTTGATGATTTAATTTGGATTAATTATAAGGTAAGTTGTCTTAAAATTATTTAAAATTTGCAAAATTTGATTTAAGTTTGTTTTGAAATGATTTTAGATTAGTTTCAAATATTTTGATTTACTTTTTAATTATTTAACATTTTAGGTTTTAATCAATTGTTAAATTATTTAATGATGTAGGTTTTAATTAAGAATTATTTACTTTTAATCATTTAATTATTAGTTCCATCTATCCTTTTAAGTTTAAGAGTTAAGTATTATTAAGTGATTTATTTAGGGATTTTTAAATTAAAGAATTAATATCCTCTTAAGTTATATCCCCATTTCAGTAATCCAATTTCAATTCATCTTCCAAAATTTAAATTATTTAATTAATTAAAGTTTCATTTTTTAGTTTATTAAAGTGATTAATGGGTTCCTACCCTTTGATTTCCCAAAGTTTCAATCATCTGAGAGAAAATTAAAATCAGATATTTCACCCCCATTTTTATTAAACCTAAAGTTTTAATTAGGGGTTAAAATCTTTAAATTACCTTTATGCCCCTTTAAGCTTATTTATTTTATAACTCATTAAATTAAGCTTAAATGAACTTAAAATTTTTAAGTCACTTCATTCACATGTCAATTAAGACAATAGATGAGAAAATGTGATTTTTCTGAATTTAATTTATTTATATAATTATTTTTAATGGAAAATAGGGATTTTCAAAGAAAATTTACTAAAATGACCAAGGTAAAGTTTCTGTCCTTAAGAAAATTATGGGATGTTCCTAATTACCAGAGGACCACTTGGACCATTTTTTGTGATTTTTTGCATTATATTCTATTTATTATAATTATTTTAAGTTTTGGAGTGTTAATTAATTATAAAATAAAATAAAAGTTGAAAAATGAATTTTATATTTTTCAAAAATCCCTTTGACCTCAAGAAAGTCAGAGAAATAAATTTTACATTTTTATGATTTTTCTTTGATTTATTAGAATTAATTTAGTGGGAAGGCTAAAAAATACATTTTTAATTTAAAAATTGTTTTAAGGCTTTGAAATTAAATATCTTAACCTAGAGATTTAGGAAAAATATTTGATTGGTTCCTAAGTGATTAGGGGACCAAACATGACATTTTTATGATTTTTATTATTTTTGTTATTTTTATTATTTTTTTTATTAAAAATATTAAAATATGCTTGTAAATGAAAATTTTTAGAAAATTCCAATTTTATTTTTCTTAGACTCCTCTAATATCAGAGAAGTCCCAAAATCAATTTTGTGAATTTTTGAAATGTATTTTTGAAGTTATGAATTTTTAAACTTTAATTTTGATTATGTGACTTAATTGATCCATTTAATAGGGTTAAACATTTCCAATTGACTTTAAATTTTTATGTGAGGTTCCCCTGATCCTAAAGATCAGTGGAGAATTATTTTCAAGTCATTTTAATGTGTGATTAACTCTAATTAATTAAAGTTCAATTTAGAGTGATTAGGCCAATTAGGATTATTTTTTAAGGAATTAATTCAAACCATAATTATCCTAGGGTCCTCTGGTCCTAAGGAACTTCACCAAATTTTCTTAGAATTTTCTAAGCAACATGCTAATTTTTGGATATAAAATGTCAAAAACAGTGACATAAACTTGAAAAGTACATAACTTGTCATAGGGATGGCCTCTGACCTTGAAAAATTCAGGGAATGTTCCCCAAGTCAGAGGCTTCAAAAGCCCTATGGTCTCATGCCATGGTGAAATGTCTATGCAAATGGAGAATTGAAATACCAAAATAAGTAAATAATTAATTAAAAATAAAATACTCATCAAATTAACTCAATTCCTTTTTCACATTATTCTCCTCTGTTCACTGAGCAATAGGGTATTTTTTTTTTATTTTTGTGATTTTTATATGCAAAGATATCAATTTTTTAAATTCTGGCTATTTAATTAAATCAGAAAAATCCTATTTTCCTACTTATCCACGTCTGCGCCGCGTCAACCTACGGCGGATCGAACTCCATGTGTCATCTTCTGGTTCGGAGCCGCCATCCGACTGAGCTGCCACGCGGTCCGCAGTTTACGTTCCATCTCCTCGTCCGACGCCATCTGAGCCGTTCGTTCGATACACGCGCAATCCGACGGCGGTCGATCATCGTCTCCGACTGGTGTGCACCCGTGACCGTCGACCTTGTAACCCTAATATCTCCCTCGATTCTCAATGAATTCTCGAGTTCTTATGCTCTATGGATTCATCTTGAGAAGACAAACACATCCATACGGTAAACATGCCACGAAATTAAGCCAAACTAAATGGAGGATTCGCATAAGCTCGGGAGGAAGGCAAAGTTCATACCTTGGTTCTGAGAGGTGAAGCCCCAATCAGAGGTGCTCGGCACGTTTGTTGGGGTCCAAGGAGGCTAGGGATGAAGCCTGGAGTTGTGGTGAAATGCCTAGACTTGACTTCCACCAGGCCCGATCATAAAGCTTAGAGGCTGGAACAACTGGGTGACCTGGAGAGGGGGCTTTCACTAGGGAACTCCTTCTCTACCTCTGGTGAAGGTGTGGGAAGAGTTAATTTGGATTTGGTGGAGTTTCAGAGAGTATCCTGTTTTTTGCCTGAAATTGAACTCAAAAATTGAGTTCAACCAGTGGGGGAGGAGGCAGGAAAGCAGTAGGGCTGAGCTTCTCTTGGCTAGGAGGAGCTCTGGGAACAATTTGGAGGGCTTCTGTTGAGAAAAATTTCAACACCTCTCTCATGGCCGAGAGGTGGTGTTTAAATGGCTAGGGCCATTGGGCTGAGCTAAGGCTCAATTGAAGGGTGGATTCAGTTGCTTAGGTGGAGGGCAGAGAGGCTCCAATGTTTAATTTGGCTAAGGTGGTCATTTGGTGGGGTTTGGGTGTGTTTGGGTAGGTGGTGGCTCTCGTTTTTGACCCCCTCCGTGGCTAGGCCAGCCGGCAAGGACAGGGCAGCTGGCCCCTGAGGTCAAGTGAGTCATGGAGAGGTTTAATGGTGATTAGCAGTTGTGGGGATGTTTTGGGGTAAGGTAAAAGAGGATTTATTCACTTGAGGGAAGAGATCCCTTAAAATGGGGAACCCTTGGTCCATGGCTTACTTAGCTTGGGCTAGGTGGATCTAGGGTGGTTCCTAGGGTTCACTTGGTGGCTGTGGAAAGGTTGGTTTAGCCACACTTGGTTCAATTTGGTTTGATTAGGCCATAGGTTCAAATTGGCTCACTTGGGTTTGGGTTAGGCTAACTTGGTTTTGGGTTTGATTTAGGTCCAAGTGTCTTGAGCAACATTATAGAAATGATTTCCATGAAAAATTTTCATGAAGACATGGAATGGTTTTGAGTTCAATTGGAAGGTCAATTTGGTGGATTTTGGTATTTTGGTTAATTTAGGGAAGGTTGAATCAACTTGGGTCCAAGTTGGGTTAAGGTGGGGTTTAGACCCAATTGAAAGTTTCAAATGGTCTAGGGGAATGTATTGAAGAGTTCCCAACATCAATTGGGAAGAAATTTTAGTGTTTGGCTAATCAATTTGGTAGGTTTAGAGCATGGATTCACTTTAGGCAAAAATGGGGGTATTTTGGTTTTCAAATGGAATTGATCTCAAATATGAATCAAATTTGGCTTGGATTTAGTTTAGATTGATAGTAATGACGTTGAATTAAAGTTTATAATTGAAATTGGGCAAAATTGAGGTCAAATGGTTTGGTTTGGTGTGACATTGGGTCCATTTAGGTTAAAAATGGATCAATTTGGGGATTTTGATAAAAGTGGGTTATTTTGGCAAAATTGGGCTATGGTGTAGTTGAACAAAATGAAATTGGGAATATTTGGGATTTTCTGGAATTTTCTAGGAATTTTTGGAATTTTGTGCCAAAAGGGTATTTTAGGGTATCAAGAGGTTATTTGGAGGGTATTGGGGTATTTTGGTGAATTTAAAAGGTGGGGGTTGTTTCAAATTGATCTTTAGGATTTTTTGGGAATTTTAGGTAATTTTTGGAAGTTTTGGAAAATTTGGGGCAATTAGGTAATTTTAGGTAGGTTTGAAGGACCCAATGTCAAAACTAGGCATTTTGGCAAAAGTTGAATTTTGATCATGATGAAGCTTAAAGTGAGCCATGGACCAAGAAATGTCCACCCTGAACATCTCATGGGTTGCTCCCAACCCTCTTAGCGAAAGGGCTAGGGGTTTGGACTTAGCCACATGAGTGCTCAAATGAATCAGGGGGAAGAATTGGGTAAGAATGGTGTGTGTGAGAGTGCAGTGTGGGTAAGCCAGACCTCACCAGGACCAGGCCACCCAGGGTAGTCCTAAGGCTTGAACAACCTTATAGGAGCTCACTATTGGTTCTCCATTTGGTGGTCTTAACCTTCTAAGGTGATTTAGAGGTTTGCAACAATCCAAGTGGGATCCCAAGAGGAGTCAAGAAGTAGCTGAATTGCTAAAGGGTGGGTCCCAATTCTAGTCCTCTAGGATAGTTAAGGAGAAACCTTATGGCTAGATCCTAAGAACTAAGGAGAGAAGAAAAGACCTCACCAAAAATGAGGTCAACAGTGATGCAAAAATGTTCAAGAAGGAGAAAAATATGAAAAAGGAGCAAAAAGGAGCAAAAAGGAGCAAAAATAGAGCCAAAAAGCAAAATTGTCGAAATTATTGGCCTGGCGCCTAGGCGCCAGAGTCCGGCGCCTAAGCGCCAGCTCGATACAGAAAATTGTTAAGTTTTTGATGACTTTTAGGCGGTTATTTTGACGATGTGAGCGGTTATTGGACCTTCTAGAAGACTGGCAGTTGTTCCTGGTTTATAGGACATGTGATACAATGTATTTGAACGCTTCAAAACAGTTTTAATCGCGAAGAGGTGCGATCCAAAGTGAAGAGGTGCGAAGAACTGAACATGGTGTCAGGTGCCTAGGCGCCAGATTCCGGAGCCTGGGCGAAGACATACCTTTTAGAAGATTCATTGAATGTGGACACATTTTGAAGAGGTGCCTTGAGGCAACCCTTGAAGCCTATAAATAGGAGGGTATTCCTTCAGAGAAAAACGCCCCATCTACCCTCCCTATCTAGAGTCCAATCTAGAGAGAGAATTAGAGAGATCATATTAGGGCCACCTTTTTACTTTCCTTCATAAATTAGTGAGTTTATTTTAGAGTTGTATTTAGAGTTTGAAAGAGTTGGTGCATCTATAGTTCATTACGCTGTGGAGTCAGTAGGAATCAGAAGTTCAGTAGAAGAAATATCTAAGATAAGTATTTTTTTTTTGATTCAAAGTTTATTTATTATGTTTTGTTATTTAATTTCTATGTGTTCTTAGTAGTTACTTTACTTTCTCCTTTCAATTATGAAAAGATAAATAAGATAATGCAAAATTCGTCGGAGAATTAAAAATCATATATTTTCAAAACATTGTGATGATATTAATACCGGTTCTTAATTTACTATTTTAATTGACCATTTAAATTGTTAAAACCTTTTGAAGAGTTTTGAGACCTAGAAGGAGATCAATTCTTAACTTGTAGATATCACATGAATCCTTGGGTAGTCGAAGGCCTTGTGTGGGTTATTCAAGGTGAAGTGCAAATAAATAGGAAGATGTTATATATTGGGCATAGAATTAATAAGTTTTTAGGGTGACAGACTAAAATCTTATGATTTGGTTTATAGAAAAGGAAAGGGTCACTAGTAGGGCCGACCATAGCCACCCTTGGACATCTAGTAGTGTGAGCTTAGATTAACCCATTCTACTAACAATACATCCGGACTCGATCTATAAAGCTAGCCAATGTTCTTTGCACCTGGATCAAAGGGTAAAGAATATGAATGCTTCTATTTGGCACAATACCATAAATTTATATTCTCACAAATTTTATCATTATCTCAGAAAATCTTGGATTAATTGAAAGGGAGAAAGTTACTTTCTTATTGCTATTTACATCAATTATTTTATTTCTGCTTTATTATTGCATCTAGTAAATTAAAGATATTTTATTTTAATTATAAAAGAAATACTTCAAAATAAAAATATTTAAAGATCTATAACTCTCTCCTCGTGGGAAGGATACTGGGGTCTTTGTTTCAAAGCCCTATATTACTTAAAACGATACATATACTTGCGTAGAACCCCTAGTGTGTAAAATATTTTCCATAAAATTATATTTATATACACTAGTCGCTATTATTATTTATAACATATATTTTTGAAAGCATTAATTAGTACGTTGATCTTTAGAGGACTTCGGGTCAAGTTTTTGGCACCGTTGCCAGAGAAGAAGATTTTAGTACGCATATATTTATATCGGGTCAAGTTTTTAGCGTCGTTGCCGGGGAAGAAGATTTTAGTACGCATATATTTATATCGGGACAGTGCTTCGACTTCACGTGCTTGGCCATCTACTGATTAACAGACTGGTTTATTAAGAAAGATTTTGAAAAAAGTGAGTCTTACTCGAGAGCATGTGAGAGATATGGATGGTAAGCTGAATAATGTTGAGAGATATATTGTAAAACATGATGAATATGAGGAGAACTATCAGCAATATTTGGATAGACTGATTAGAGGAGATCAGAGTGCTGAGATGCCACCTCATCCATTCTATATACCTTATGTGTCATCCAGAGATTGGAACAAGCAAGATGATGATGAGGATGAGGATGAAGAGTAGATGTATGTTATTTGTTTTAGTTGTTGTATTGATGTGTTGTGTCACTGTGTACTTTATCTAGTATTTTGTTTGATGATTGTGTTGTGATGTGAACCTTGATAGTATGCAGATTGTAGTTGTACTGTTTATCTGTTATGCATATTCAGGCATTGTTGTTGTTTTGTTATGGATTTATATGTTGCTTTGTGATAGTGTGTAATAGTAAATGTTGTTATGTGTATGTTATGTCAGAGTTTTTAATAGTGTGTAGAAATTATAAACCTCTTTTAGGAACTTCTACTTAGGAAAACTACATGTTTAAAATTCCTCAAATTCCACTATCATTTTTATCTATATCAGTGTGTTATTTTAGTTGGTGTGTATTTGCTTTGAAAACCTCCACTACTGTAGAAGTCTTCTGAAATTTTTACTTTTCTTATTACTATAAAAAAAAAGAAAAATGTTTTGAAAAACTAAATTTGATTTCATTTTACTCCCGTATTTAAATTGTTATACTTGCATATAAGGATATTAAAAATTCCTGCAAGCATGATATGTTAGTTTTTATTTCTCACCCCTGTATCATTTCTTATGCTTAAATGTTTTATCTTAATTAAAAATTTAAAGTTTGGGGGGGGATTTTGAAAAAAACAAAGATTTTCAAAAACCTAAAATTTTATTTGATTCTTAAGAATACTTAAAAATAAATCTTATTTTTTATTAAGAACAATTATGTACATGAAGTTATATTAGGGGAACAAAATTTTAAATATAGAAATGAATAAAAGAATTTAGTTAAAATTTATAGTAATCATGAAAAACATAGAGTTAAAATTTTCTTAATGAAGAGGTGTTAAATAAAGTTAAACTATCTTTAGTAAGAAGTTTTGTATTTTTGGATAAATAGAAGATTTGACTTTTATTCTTCAAAGCTTAAATTTCTTTTATTGAAGAGTAATTTTCAAATATTATTATTATGATTTTTAAGTGAAACATGTATATCTGATCTTTATTTTAAATGGAAGGATGGAATTCAAAATTATTAAAGGTCTATCCAGATATAGTAATCCTTGCCTTATAATAAAAAATAAAAAATAAATAAAAAAAGTGAAAAAAAATAGTTTATGAAAAGGGAGGAGAAGCTTGAGAATTTAAGGGCCCAATCAAAAATTGGTTTCATACCTAAAGTTTAAGATATAAGTTCAGAGAAAATCTAACGCTTAAAGTTGTAATATAGTAAGTAAAATTAATTTTCAAATAAAGATTTTTAAGTGAGAAAAATAAATTTTTGAATCCTATATTTTGAAAAATCTACAAATATTTCTGAATTAGATAGAGACTTATATTTATCATTTTCTTTTACTTAAGAAATTTCTAAACTTTAAGTTGGTTTTAATTACTGAAATTTTTTCTAAATTGGACTATTCCATTTCTAGAACAAAATTTTGTTATCTTCCTAAGAAACTCATTACATAATTTGCATACTAAAATGTTCTATGAGATTAACTGCCACTTGAGGACAAGTAACATTTTAAGTTTGGGGGATTTTGATACACCTAAAATATATAGTATTTTTATGCACATTTTTATACCTATTTTTAGTGATATTGCACTTTAATGGAAGGTATTTTGTGTTTTTCTTGCAGGTATGATGAAAATGGATGGTCATGATGAAAGGAGCAAAATTGGATCAAATTTGGAGCAAAAAAATGAAAAATAAAAAATTTGGCACTCGGCGGCTAAGCGCCGCTGGGCCGGCGCTTAGCCGCCACAGTTAAAAATCGAATTTCAAATGGATTTGGCACCAATTTCAAAGGGGATGGGATGCAACTCTTGGTGGTAACTACCATAACTCCCTTTGGGCGGCAAGTTTGAATGAAGGGGTGCGTTCCTTGGTAGATACATTGAATCTAAACACATTTTGAAAAGACACCAAGGCACCTTTTGGTTTACTATTTAAAGAGAGTCTTAGGAAAGATTAGGAAACTCTTCCTTTGCATTTTGAAGGGTTCTTTCTTTCTTGCTTGCTTTTTTTTTCCACTGCATTTTTAAGAGTTTTTATTTTAGAGTAGGAGTAGAGAGTAGAAAGGAGAAAAGGGTCGGAGTGAAGTATTCTTCTTCCCACTTCTTTTCTTTCTTTTAGTTTAGTTTTTATTAAAGTCTGAAGTTTGTATTCTGAGTCATCGGAGTTAGGAGACTTGCTCTGAGGAGTAGTTTAGCGAAGAGTCAAAGTTTTAGAGGAACTTCCTTAGTCTTATGGAGAGGATTTTCAGATAAGTGTTTACTTTTATTTAGTTTTTTAATACTTGTTTTCGTTTATTGTTTTTCTTATCGTTGTTTTTAATTTCAAATCAATGTGTTTTTATATTTTCTCAATGCATTCTGAGTAGTTTACTTTATCTTTTACTTTCTTAAATGGAGAAGTAATTAATTTAAAGAGAATTGTTGTGGAAAGTATAAGTGTTTAAAAGTTGGAAGAAGTTGTGAAGATTGATTCTAAAAACTTTTTTTACTTCTTAATTTGGCATGTTAAGTTGTAAAATTTCTTGAGATTATGTAAGATACAAAGCGGTATTGTCTCATAAAAGTTAGTAGGAATCACATGCAATTATATGGGTGAGAACTATAGTCCATATAATTGAATGTAATATTAGAACATATTTTTATAAAGGGAGTAAAATTAGAGGATTTTAGAGTGACGGACTAAAACCCCCTAATTTAGTTTGAAGTTTTGAGTTTTGTTATGAGAAGTTAGCCCCCAGGTGGTGGGAATCGAGGGAACTCTAGAGTGAGAGACTGGTATCTTCCCTGCTTAACCATGTTCAAAATAATATAAATTTTAAATTAACTTATGTTCTTCTATCTGTCACAACAAAAATTTGAATAATTCCACAACAATACTTTAAGAATTATTACTACTTCTTGAAAGGAAAGAAAAGATATTCTAGTTAATAGTATTTTACATCCAGTGTTTTTAGTTATTGTAATTTTAATTTCTTGTTTAGCATTTTATTAAGAAAATTTCAAAAGACATCAACGTTCAAAACTTTTCAAAATCAAGACATACTTTTTCGAAAATAATCAAAGAAAGTAAAAAAGATAGGTTCTCTGATTCCTTTAAAGATTTTACATTTTCCTTGTGGGTTCGATATCTCGGGGCTTAATCAGAAAGTCATATATTACTTGATAAACGATATGTATACTTGCGTAGTATCCCATATTATAAAATCATAATTTTCATATCTAAATCACATATATTTGGTGTGGAGTCAAGTTTTTGGCACACATACATATATTTACAGGACAGTATCAAGTTTTTGGCGCAGTTACATTTATCGGGGATCAGGGCTTAATCAGAAAGTCCTATAATACTTGATAAACGATACGTATACTTGTGTAGTATCTGATGCGGACTTCTACCTTTACTTATGGAAGAATTTATGAATTTATATTTAAATATTTATAATAATTTTTGTAAAAGTCACAATTTCAAACGCAAGTATACGAATCGTTTCAAGTAATACAGTGCTCTATTTGAGTCCTGGTTATCGATCACATAGGGAAGATTACGAGAAAATTAATTTAAGAAATTTTATTAGATTTTCAAATTAAAAGTAAGTATTATTTTTATTTCTTTTCAAAATTTAGATTTTTAAGTTTAATTTAATTTCTACTAAATGTAAGTAAGCAGTAATAAATAAAGGTTAATGCAAGTATAATAAAAACAACTTTCTCCTTTTCAACTAATTTAAGATTTTTTAGAATAATTATCTTTTGTGGAGAACTTAGATTATGGTATTATGCCAAATAAAAGCATTCCTATTCTTTATCTTCGCTCGATAATATAAAGAAAATTGGCTAATCTATAGATTGGTTCAGGATGTTTTATTAGTAGAATGGGTTAATCTAGGCTCACACTTCTAGATGTCCAAGGGTGGCTATGGTCGGCCCTACCAGTGACCCGTTCCCTTTCTATAAACCAAATTATTAGAATTTAGTCTATCATTCTAAAAACTAATCAATTCCACGCCTAATAAACAATATCTTCCTATTTATTTGCACTTCACCGTGAAGAACCCGCATATAGCCTTTGATTTTCCAAGGATTCATGTGATATCTACTAGTTAAGAACTCATCTCTGGATAGGTCTCAGAATTCTTCAACTGGTTTTAACAATTTAAATGGCCAGTTTAAAAAGTAAATTAAGATCAGGTATTAATATCATCACAATTTTTATAAATATTTTAAGTTAAGTTTTCCAACAAAATTTAATTATCTTATTATCTTTTCATAGTTGAAAGGAGAAAGAAAACTAACTACTCATAATACATTAAATTCACACAACAAAACATATTTATAAAACTTTGAACCAAGTTACAAATACTTAGCTGGAATGTTCCTTCAAGTGATCCACTGACTCTTACTAACTCCAATGCAAGGTACAAGACTTCAACAGCAATAATACTTGAAAACTCACACTTACTACTCAAGGAATTGAGTAGTAACACTCAAAATAAAATCACTAAACACTAAAGAGAGTGGCTCCCTAAAATGTCTGGATGCTAATGGGGGACTAGAGGAGATATGGTGCTTGGGGACTATAGGGTGCACTTTTCTATGTAGAATTGACTCATATTTATAGAGCTTCGAATTTGACCAGCGGTTGCTTAAGGCACTTCTTCAAAACTCGTCCGAATACAATGTATCTTCTAGAAGGTAATTGTGGCGCCTAGGCGCCGGGAGGCGCTGGAGTCTGTGACCAAGTCTTCGCACCTCTTCACTTTGGGTCGCACCTCATCGTGATTAAAACTGTTTTCATGTGTCCAGATGCATTGTATCACATGTCCTATGTATTAGGAGTAACTTCTAGTCTTCTAGAAAGTCTGATAACCACTTAACACAGTCAAAATAACTGCCTAAATTTGTCAAAAATCTTATATGCTTCAGTATCGATCTGGTGCTTAGGCGCCGGATTCTGGCGCCAGATCTATAATTTTGGCAACTTTGCTCTTTAAGCTTTATTTTTGCTTCTTTTTGCTCCTTTTTCCTTCTTGAACTCTTTTTTTATCACCTACATCAAAAAACATAAAAATACCTTTCATTAAAGCATAATATCCTTAAGAATTGAATCATAAATGAGGCATAAAAATAGGTATTTTTAAGTGGATCACTATCCCATATTATAAATCATAAATTTCCTATCTAAATTTTAAGCATAAATATTTGGGGATCAAGTTTTTGGCGTCGTTTTCGGGGAAACTAATTAAAAATTCATTTAAAGAAAATTAAGAAAAATTTAAATTTTTTTTACTTTTCTTTGTTTTTGTTAGTGTGTTTGTTTTATTTTATTTATCTTTCTATGCGTAGTTCAGAGTCTGAGGGACTTGTGCCATACGATTCTGAATTAGAAAGAACAATCAGAAAAATCAAAAAAATTAAAAATTCTGAAAATGATAAAAATATTCAAGAAATCGCAAATCATCAAAATCAAAATATTGACATCCATCAAGAATTTAGACCTTTAAGAGAATATGCTAACCCTACAGTGGATGAACTTCATGGTAGTATTCAACACCCTGTTGTAGCTGCTAATTCCTTTGAGCTTAAACCTGCTATTATCCAAATGGTGTCTAATAATCAGTTTGGGGGAGCACCAACTGAAGATCCTAATTTACATCTTACCAACTTTCTAGAGTTATGTGCTACTTTTAAATACGATGGTGTTTCAGATGATGCTATTAGACTTATACATTTCCCTTTCTCGCTAAGGGATAAAGCTAAGATATGGTTAAATTTGTTAGCACCTGGATCTATCAGAACTTCGGGTGATATAGCACAAAAATTCCTTGCTAAATATTTTCCACCATCAAAGACTGCGAAGCTTAGAAATGATATCACATCTTTTTGTCAGTTTGAAGATGAATCCATATATGAGGCATGGGAAAGATTTAAAGATCACCTCAGAAAATGTCCAAATCACAAAAAATTTGTAGAGCAGGAGTTAATTTCTAAAAAAAATTATATATATATATTTTTCTAAACATGCAACATTACTAACTATTCAGGAGTACTAAACAGTAGGCTGAAACAGAAACAAACATTTATCATAGAAAATAAAAATTCATCCATACTTCAGTCTTTAATACATAACACAATAGATGATCTAAAACAGACTAAACATCACAAGTCTACACAAAGTTAATTAAACAATTCAACACTAACAAATAACAATAAAATCAAACTCATCAGTTTTAACATACTAGAAATAAACTAAAAAAAATCAGCACATCTCAGAAGGTAAATCAAACTACTAATCACTTGCACTAGCCTCGTCATCATCGTCATCACAAGAAAATTCTACATCCTTCGAATCTACGTAAGGTAAAATTCTAGGATAGGTAGGGAACTGAACATCATGATCACCCTTCAGGAATTTAACAAGAGACTCTGAATGCTCAGTATCATAATCACTCTTCTTTCGGGTGTACTCAAAAAGATGATTGATCTTCTTATCGATCGTATCTACTCTACAATGAGTTAGAAATAACTCATTTTTCTGCTCCATAAACTTATCATGCATTGATTCCCATAAACTAGATGGTGGCTTAGCAGCAGAAGTAGAAGGTATAGAATTAGAAGGTCTACCAGAAGTAGGTAATGAACTAGAAGGTGCGGTAAAACTCTTACCTCGAAGTCAATCATATATACTGACACTTTCTTTTCCAATGGGCTTTGTAGACTTGAGCTTTTCCTCAGAAAGCTCAGCAACAACTCCAGTACTTTCACACAGAGAATAAATCAAAGAAGGAAATCCCAGTCTAACAGAAGTGCTAGAACGAGCAGTGGCCTCCATAGACTCATAAATGATACTCCCAACATCAATAGGCTTCCTCTCTTGTATGCAGTAGTTGAGGATAGCTCTGTCCTTGGTAACCTCACTCAAATGATTGGATGGAAGGAGGCGAGCAGAAATAAAGTAATGATATGCCTTTGAAACACCATTTAGCTGAGAAGATGAAAAATTTACCCATTTTTCGTTCTGAATCTTCCACACTCCAGTACCATCTATCAAGTAAGCAATAATCATCTCTAAATATCCCTCAGATGGACATAATCCAGAGTAATAGCACTCGATGTTTGGCGGCAGGCCGTAGAAAATGTTGATTCGTTTTGGGGTAAATCCTACTCTAACTCCTCTTATAAAGATCTCGTACTCTTCAGCATCCACGAAATTTTCGTAAAACTCTCTGACGAAAGGGATAACAGGAATAGCAGTGAAATAACAGAATTGTTGCCAGTTGAGTGCAACGATCGTTTCTTCAATCCTTCCTCCAGGATTGTAAAAACTTCTTTCAGAGATAAACTTCCTTGTCGTAGCAAAATCATTGTAACAAAAATGTGCCGCAGTAGTGACAAACTTGCTACAATCAAAATTTTCTCGTTCCTTTCCTTGCTTAGATTTAGGTGCCATCTAAACGTGAAATAAAAATGCAAAATAAATTTATAGAATCAAAGGAAATGAACTAATTTAAGCTTTTCAAACTTGAAAGAGCTTAAAAATCCATGGATTTAACTCTAAAAATCAATTTTTTTCTTCAAAATTTTGGTTCACTTTAAAGAGAGCAAAATCCATGGTGAAAATTGAAAATAATTGGTTTAGAATGTAGATCTATCCTTGGGATAAAGAAATCAAGTTATTCCAAGCTTAAAAACTCGTAAATTCGGCTTCAAATGGGATCTTTAGGGTTGATTTTCACGAAAACGAAAAGAAGAAGGAGGCTTAGGCGTCAAAAATGGAGTAGGGGGTTAATAAACCCGATTTTCGGGTGCAAGCTGAGCCGGCGCTTAGGCGCCAAGTTCTGGCGCCTATGCGCCAAGTTCTGGGGCCTAGGCTCCAGACTCGCCTGTCCAAATTCGATTTAAATATTATACTTTCCACCAAAACTTATCAAATTCGACTTCTAATTATTCACATGAGATTATTAATCCAATTTCTAACTTCCAAACATTTCCACAATCAATTAAAATGATAACTTAGATCCACATTTCAAACTCAAGATATAACCAAACTCTTCAATTCCATTTCAAATTTTTCATTCCAAGCTCTATAAATTCCTGAACAATACTATAACAAGGATCATCATTCTATAAACAACATAAACAACATAAATTCAAAGCAAATTTTTCAATCCAAGAACACACAATGAACAATTAAGAAAACACACAAACTCAATATTCGACATACTAGAACTTAACTCAATCACACCTAGAACACATAAAAGATCATTTCAATACCGAACTTCAATTTCCATCTCTTTCACAATGAAGTTCACTAGGACCGCAGGGATAGAAAACCATCGCCCTTGGAAATTCCAAAGCTGTCTTTTCATCAATCCACTTATTCTTCTCATACATTGCTACTTGAGCCTCTTGATAGGCCGCCAAATGATCGACTGAAGTTTCATTTGCCATTCAAAATGCTCAATTTGATGATACATCTCGTGCAAACGATTCCCAATGCTTTGAAGTTTTGTTTCAATCTTTTCTAAATGACAAAATAGCCTCTCCATACTAACTGCAATAAAACCATTAAAATAAGGTTGAGGATCTTTGGATGATTTGTCTCTTACCTCATTTCTTTGATTTCCTCTATCCATTGCTTCCAAACTCCTCTTATCTCCTCCAAAATGGATTGCTCTGGTCGTAAAAAACGTTGCTTAGGAATTGGGGATGATGGTGGGGCAATTTATAAAGAGATTTTGTGTGAAAAACTGAAGTTTTTTTGTTTTTCCACGATCTGTAACTGTCGCGTTTAGGCGCCGGAATCTGGCGCCTAGGCGCCAGACTATAGATACTAATGGTTATGCTGGCGCTTAGGTGCCGACTTTTGGCGCCTAGGCGTCGGAACCATGTTCGACTCTGTTTCGCCTATCGTCAAATTTTACAAACTTTCAATCTTAAAAATAGGTCTAATAAAAGGGTGTGATCAACACAAAAAGCACGATTAAGATAAATTCAAATCACAAACAATCGCAATAATAATAAATGGGTTGCCTCCCACAAAACGCTTGGTTTAACATCGTCAGCCCTACCTAATCAGTTGTATTAATCGGGTAGACTTAGTTCGTAAGCTTCTTTGTAATTTCGTTTCATTTCTCCCATATAAGGCTTCAGTCTTAATCCGTTAACTTTAAATGTTTTTCGAATTTTGGGATCTTTAATATCCACAGCTCCATGAGGGTATACTTTCTCAATTATAAATGGTCCCATCCATTTAGATCTTAATTTTCCAGGAAAAAGTTTTAAACGAGCATTAAATAATAATACTTCTTGTCCAGGCTCAAATATTTTCCTTGAAATTTTTTTATCATGTAATTTCTTCATTCTTTCTTTATAAATTTTTGGATTTTCATAGGACTCATTTCTAATCTCTTCCATTTCATTCAGTTGTAACAGTCTTTTCTCTCCTGCAGCTTTCAAATCGTAATTGAACCCCTTTATCGCCCAATAAGCTTTATGTTCCAGTTCAACAGGTAAGTGACAATGTTTACCATAAACTAACCGATAATGTGACATTCTGAGAGGTGTCTTATAAGCTGTTCTACAATTCAGAGATGTATGATGGCTATTTTCTATGATTTAATTGAAAAAGGGATTGAAGTTTTTATGGATGACTTTTCAGTGTTTGGAAGTTCATTTGAATCATGTTTAGAACATTTATCTAAAGTTCTAAAATGCTGTGAAGAAACTAATTTGGTTCTTAATTAGGAAAAATGTCAATTTATGGTAGCAGGAGGAATTGTATTAAGACATTGAAAATCAGAAAAAGGTTTGGAAGTAGATCCTGCAAAAATTCAAGTTATCTCTAAATTACCTTGTCCAACTAATGTAAAGGGAATTAGAAGTTTCTGGGACATGCTGAATTCTACAAGCTTTACATTAAAGACTTTTCAAAAATTTCGAAACCCTTATGTTGTTTATTGGAAAATTATGTATTTTTTAATTTTGATGATGAATGCCTAAAAGCTTTTGAAACATTAAAAGAAAAATTAATCACTGCGCCTATTATAATTTCACCAAATTGGGAAAAACCTTTTGAATTAATGTGTGATGCTAGTGATTATGCTATTGGTGCTGTTTTGGGTCAGAAATATGATAAAAATTTCCAAGTAATTTACTATGCTAGTAAAACTCTTAATGAAGCTCAAATTAACTATACCACTACTGAGAAAGCTTTTATTAAATTTCGATCATATTTAATTGGAACTAAATGTGTAGTGCATACTAATCATTCTGCTATCAAATATTTAATGAAGAAGAAAGATATGAAATCGAGATTGATTAGATGGATTCTTCTTCTACAAGAATTTGATTTTGAGATAGTAGATAGGAAGGGTGCTGATAATCAAATTGATGATCATCTGTCCAGGCTTGAAACTGAAAAATCTCTTAGTGATACTGAAGAAATTAATGAACATTTTTCTGATGAAAAATTGTTCACTATTAATGAGTGGCGTATTCCGTGGTATGCCGACATTGTAAACTTTATTGTCAGTGATATTTTACCATATGGTTTGACATACTAGGAGAGGAAGAAATTTTTATCTGATGCTAAAACTTACTTTTAGGATGACCCATTTTTATATAAACAAGGACAGGATCTGATCATTTGAAGATGTGTGCCTTTAGAAGAAACTTATGAAATTATTCAAAAATTTCATAATTCTGATTATTGGGGACATTTTAGAGTTATAGAACTGCTTATAGAATTTACAATCAGAATTTTATTGGCCTACAATTTTTAAAGATGTTAATGCATATATTAAAAATTGTGATCGATGCAGCGTTTAGGCAATATTTCTAGAAGAAACGAGATACCCATTAATTATATGTTAGAAGTTGATAATATTTGATGTTTGAGGATTAGATTTCATGGGACCATTTACACCATCTTTTGGAAAGATTTATACTTTAATAGCAGTAGACTATGTATCCAAATGGATTGAAGCTGTCGCTTTACCTCAATATGATGCTCAAAGTGTTGCAAAGTTTTTAAGAAAGAATATATTTTACAGATTTGGAATACCAAGAGTAATCATAACTGATGGGGGAATTCATTTTAGAAATGCGATTATGGAGAAGTTAGTAAAGAAATATCATATTAACCATCACATTGCTACTGCTTATGATCCGTAGACAAGTTGTTTGGTTAAATTATCCAATCGTAAAATTAAAAGAATATTGGAAAAGACTGTTAATCCAAACAGAAAGGATTGGTCAATCAAACTGGATTATGCTTTGTGGGCGTATAGGACTGCTTACAGAACTCCTATAGGGATGTCCCTATATAGGCTAATTTTTGGAAAAGCTTGTCATTTACTTGTTGAACTTGAGCATAAAGCATTTTGGGCTATCAAAGAGTTCAATTATAATTTGAAAGATGTTGCTGAGAAGAGAGTATTGCAATTAAATGAGCTTGAAGAGATAAGGAATGAATCTTATGAAAAATGCTAAGATTTATAAACAGAAGATGACGTTATGGCATGATCAAAAGATTCTTACTAAAAATCTTGAGCTAGGACAAAAAGTTTTGTTGTATAATGCCAAATTGAGAATTTTTGTTGGAAGACTTAAATCCAAATGGATGGGTCCAATTATTGTAATAAAATTTTGTTCTTATGGAGCTGTGAATATTCAAGATCCTAAGACTAGAAAAATATTCAAAGTTTATGGTCATAGACTTGAACCTTACTTTTCAGTTGATCAACTTAAACCTGAAGAGAATCTGATGTTGGGTCACTCAGAATAAGTTCTGGGTATGTCAGGCTGAAGACATTAAACCAAGCGCTTTGTGGGAGGCAACCCATAGTTATCGGTGTGCTTTGCTTTATGTTCAGTTTATGTGCTTTGTTTGGTTTGTTTTCATGATTATGTGGTAGTATTTCGGAGAGATTGGTTATAGTGGTGTTTATTTGACATTAATTGTTGACTTAAAAGAGTCTGAATGAAAATTTTGGACATTTGGCAGACCTGTGCTAAAATGAGCTCTGGCGGCTAAGCGCCGCCTGGTTGGTGCTTAAGCACCACAGTTATGAAAAATGTGATAAATGAGTTTCTAGAAGCCAAAATCGTGAGGAAGTGGTTTTGGAAGTTATTTTGGAGTTTTAAAACGTCTAGGGTCAGTTTTAGTACTTCTCATTTTTTATAAAAAGGCCTTGAATTAAGAGAAACACTTGCCCTAGTTCCTATTTTCATTTCTGAGTCTTAAGAAGAGTATTTTAAATGCAAAAATGTCTTCTTGGGAGAGTGAAATTAAGAAGGAGGAAGCCAACAAGAAGAAATTTATTAGTGAAAGCGCGCAAGAGTTATTCAACGGATTCCTAGCAGTTCGTATTCAAAGTATTGCAGAAAGGATTGCGAAGATTGAAACCAATGTGGAATCAATTGAAGCAAAGGTAAATGAAACTAACGCTCATTTAGCGCATATGGGGTGGCAAATTAAAATGCAATTCAGTCATACAAGTCATGTGGAAGAAGCGGATAAGGTGATGTTTCTGAAAAACAAATGGTTAGAAGAAGAAGATGCGAGAGTTTTCAATCATCGCCAGTTTTATTAGATTTACATTCCAGATGGTTCAAATGGAACTAATGGCGGTTCTGGATATATTCCACCTAATGAAAATTGGAATTAATTTGAGTATAGTCTAGTGTTGTAGTTTTTATGAGTTAAGTGTTTTTTGTCTAGTATTTTATGTTTATGTTTTGTTGAACTTTAATATGTGTTTGTTACATCTTAATGATGTAAACTTATCTTTATTTTTATGTACTTGAATCTTTGTGTATTGTGAAATTTCATCCAAAGTGTTTAGATAGAAATTTTTTAGTTTGTATTAAGTGTGGTTGCTATAATTAAATATAAATTTGTGTTTGTGTGAAATTTGTTTGGAATCGATGGATATTTAGCTTTCTTTGAAGAATTAAAAAAGTTTATGGGGGAGAAATGATTATTTGAAGTAATTTAGGGTTATTAACTATAGGGTTTTGTACACTTTTAAATTAATTGTGAAAATCAGGGTAATGGCGCCTAAGCGCCAGATATCGCAGCTAAGCACCGTATGCCTCGCGCATAGGTGCCAGTTAGCAAAAATCAGTTTTCTGCAGTTAAAAACCTGAAAATTGACATTTTTAACACCTCCCGTCACCTTCAACCTCTCAAAATCGTGAAAAAGGATTTAGGGCATCTTTAGGTTAGATCAATTAAGAGCTGATTTCAAGTAGATTTGTCAGATTTGAATTCCTTTAGATATGAGCACTACTCCTAAGTAAAATTTTTTATTTTCACCATATATTTTGAGTACATTATTGAAAAATCTTAAAATCACTATTTATGGTGAAATTTGAGGAAAAGCATGAGAAATTTCTTGGATTTAGTGGAAATTACCATTGGAAGTTAAATTAGCAAGTTTAGTTTGAATTTGGAATTTATGGTGAATTTTTGCAATTTTTTTAGAGATGGCTCCAAAGTCAAAGCATTCAAAAGAGAAGGCAAGATTTGATTCCAAAAAAAATATTAGTGCGAGAACAGAGGATTGATACGTCGACCCACTATCATCACGATTGATTCCTGAACGTGTGTTTAGTAAACCAGGAGAAGTTATTAAAGAGACAATTACTAGAAGGAATTGGGAGAATTACCATTACGTTTTTGCTATCGCTGTTGTTTCTGTGGTCAAAGAGTTTTATGCGAACTTGCCTGCAGCAGAAGAGAATTTGGTGATGGTTCGAGGTGAACAAGTGCATTTTTCACTTTAGGTAATCAATGTCTTCTACCACTTGCCTCCTGCATTATTTTGTTTTATGCTAATTATCATCCTACTGAAGGAGAATTAGATGAGATAATATCTTTTCTGACTGATGGAACAGGTTTGTGGAAGATAACGAATGAAAGAAGAGTAAATTTCCAGGCCTCTAAGTTGAATGTCATTTCAAAAGCATGGTTATTATTTTTGATTATGTGATGAACTGTACCAGATCTGCTACTACTACAGGTATGGGATTTCCTTCCTTAATTCATTTGATTTGTGAGTAGTCTGTTGTGAAGTTTAAAACATTGGAGGAAGTTCTTCAGCCATTGAGACCTATTACCAGTGTAAATGTTGGCGCTTACAATGTGCATTCAGAGTTTGGCTGGAGAGGAGGATTTGTTAGAGCTTCCACTGCTTCTGCTTTTGCTGCTTCTACTTCATGTGCCACTACTTCTCGAGTATCATCATCTAGTGATTCACAGACTGGATTATTAAAGAAGATTTTGAAGAAAGTGAGTCTTACCTGAGAGCATGTTAGAGATATAGATGATAAGATTGAAAATATTGAAAGGAATATTGTTAAACATGATGAATATGAGGAGAATTATCAGCAGTATATGGATAGTGTGATTAGAGGTGATCATAGTGCGAGATGCCCCCTCATCCGTATTATATACCTTATGTGCCATCCAGAGACTGGAATTAAGAAGATGATGATGAGGATGATGATTAGGATTGTTGTGTTAAGTTTGTTTTGTTTTGTAATTTTTTATGTGTTGTCATGTTTTTATTTGATGTTTTTATATGTAATGTGATGTTTAATTTTTGTGTGATGTATTTATGATATAAACTCTGATATTGTATAGAGTATAGTTAGACTATTTCTTTTTATGCACATTCAGTTGTTTATGTGATAAATTAATGTTTTATGTTGTAGTTTGTGATATGTGTGTGATAGTAAATGTTTTAATGTGTATTTAATGTTTGAATTTTTTAATAAAGTTTAAATTAATTCCAAATCAGTAAGGAAATGTAGAACACTATTAAAAACCACTATTTGAAAATTACATGTTAAAAATTTTCAAAATCTACTACCAGTTATTATCTAGTATTGCTATGATTTTAGTTGTGTTAAGTTGGTATGTATTTGCTTTGAAAACCTCTACTACTGTAGAAGTCCTTTGAATATTTTATTTTTATGAAAAACTGAATTTAATTTCTTTTTACTCCTTTTTTTTTAAACTGTTATATTTGCATATTTAGGATATTAAAATTTCTGCAAGCATGTTACTTTAGTTTTTAATTCTCACTCATGTATCATTTCTTATGCTTAAATGTTTTTATCCTGACTAAAAATTAAAGTTTAGGGGGCATTTAAAAAACTAAATTTTTCAAAAAAACCTAAAATTTTAGTTATTCTCAAGAATACTTAAAATAAATTTGGTTTTTGATTGATAATAATTATGTATATGAAGTTATAATAGGGAAACAAAATTTTGAATATAGAAATGAATACAAAAATTTAGTTAAAATATAGTAATAATGAAAATTTTGAAGTAAAAATTTTCTTAATAAAGAAATGTTAAATATGGTTAAACTATCTTTAATAAGAAATGTTGTATTTTTGGATGAATGTTGTATTTTTAGACTAATAGAAGATTTGACTTTTATTTTTCAAAGCTTAAATTTCTTTTATTGAGAAATAATTTTCAGCACTATTATTATGACTTTTTTAAGTGAAAGACACATATCAGACCTTTATTTTAAATGGAAGGGTGGAATTCAAAATCATTAAAGGCTTATCCAGATTCAGTAATCCTTTCCTTATATAAAAAAAAGAAGAAGAAAAAGAAAAGAAAAAAGAAAAGAAAAAGAAAAAGAGAAAAAAAATGAAAAACAGTATGTAGAAAGAAAGGAGAAGCTTGAGGATTTAAGTGTCTAACCAAAAATTGGTTCCATGCCTAAAGTTTAAAATATAAGTTTTGAGAAAATCTAAAACTTAAGGTTATAATATAGTAAGTAAAATTATTCTCAATTAAAACTTTTTAAGTGAGAAAAATAAAATGTTTGAATCCTATATTTTGAAAAATCTATAAGTATTTCTGAATTAGATAGAAACTTATATTTTCATTATCCTTTACTTAAGAACATTCTAAACTTTAAGTTGGTTTTATTTACTAAACTTTTTTCTAAATTGAATTATTTCATTTCTAGAACAAAATTTTGAAACCTTCCTAAGAAACTCATTTACATAATTTGCATGTTAAAATTTTTTTAGTTAAGAGTCACTTGAAGACAAGTAACATTTCAAGTTTGGGGGATTTTGATACACCTAAAATATATAGTATTTTTATGCACATTTTTATACCAATTTTTGATGATATTGCACTTTAATGGAAGGTATTTTGTGTTTTTCTTGCAGGTATGATGAAAATGATTAATTATGATGAAAGGAGAAAAAAAGGATCAAATTTGGAGCAAAATTATGAAGTTTGAGAAATTTGGCCTCTGGCGCCTAAGCGTCAAAGTGCCGGCGCTTAAGCGCCACAGTTAGAAATCAAATTTTAATCAAATTTAGTGCCATTTTTAAGGGATGTTTGAAGCAACTTTTGGTGGTGACTTCCTTAACTTCCTTTGGGTGGCAAATGTGATTGAAGGGATGCATCTTTTGGTGGATACATTGAATATGGACATGATTTGAAGAGACACCAAGACACCTTTTGGAAAATTATAAAAATGAAGCCTCATAATTTGCAAAGAGAGTTCTAGAGGTTGAGAGTTTAAATTGGGGTTGGAGTTCTTCTATTTTTAAAGAGTTTCTTAGAGAGAGTCTTTTGAAGTTTGGAGAGTGTAGTTCTATAGTTAGTAGAGAGAGAGAGTAAGAAAGAAAAAAGGGTTGGTGTGAAGCCTTCCTCTCACCAATTTTTTTTCATCCTTGTATCTAGTTTTTATTGAAGTCTAAAGTTTTTTTTTGAGTCATCAGAGTTGGACTCCAACCTCTGTAAAGTTGTATTGTGGAAAGAAAAATTTCAGAAGAACTTTCAGAGTCTTGTGAAGAGAATTTTTAGATAAGTATTTATCTTTGTTTTTACAATTTGTTTTTAAGTAAGATTTGTTGTGTTTTCATTATGGTTTATGCTTTCAAATCAAGTTGTGTTTGTGTTTTCTCCATGAAATCTGAGTAGTTTACTTTATCTTTTTCTTTCTTAGATGATGAAGTAATTAAATTATGGAAGTATGTTGTGGAAAGTATAAGTGTTTAATGTTGGAAGAAATTGTGATGATTCAATTCCTTGTACTTAATTTACTTACTGATGTGGCCAATTAAGATGTTAAAATTTGTTGTGAGATTATATAAGATCCAATGTGGTATTATCTCAATTAACAATTAGAAAGAATCACATGCAATTATATGGGTGAGAATTTTAGTCCATATGATTGAATGCAAATATATAGGGAGATATGCTTTATTGGGGAGTAAAATTAGAGGACTTTTGAGTGACAGGCTAAAGCCCCCTAATTTGGCTATGGTCGGCCCTACCAGTGACCCGTTACCTTTCTATAAACCAAATTATTAGAATTTAGTCTGTCACTACAAAAACTAATTAATTTTACGCCCAGTAAATAATATCTTCCTATTTATTTGCACTTCACCTTAAACAATCCGCGTATAGCCTGCGATTACCTAAGGATTCATGTGATATCTACTAGTTAAGAATTTATCTTCGGATAGGTCTCAAAATTCTTCAACAGGTTTTAACAATTTAAATGGCTAATTTAAAAAGTAAACTAAGATCAGGTATTAATATCATCACAATGTTTTAAAATATTTTATATTTAATTCTCCTACAAAATTTATTTAATTTATAATCTTTTCAAAGTTGAAAGGAGAAAGATAACTAACTACTTAGAACTCATTGAAATAACACAACAAAACATATTTATAAAACTTTGAACCAAAGTACAAATACTTATCTGAAGTGTTCCCTCAAGAGATCCGCTGCCTTCTACTGACTCCAAAGCAATAATGAAAAACTCCAACAGCAATTACACACAATAAACACTCAAAATAAACTCACTAGATACAAAATAAAGTGGCACCCTAAGTATGGAAGAGACTAAATAATACTAGAGATGAGAGAGAAGATGCTAAAATGGGTATGTGTACTAAGAGGGGGGGTTTGGTGCAATTTTCTCTGTAGAATGGGCTCCTATTTATAGAGCTCTGAATTTGACCAGGGGTTGCTTAAGGCACCTCTTCAAAATTCATCCAAATTCAATGTATCTTCTAGAAGGTAACTGTCTCACTTAGGCGCCGGGTACTGGCCCCTAGGAGCCGGACTCCGTGACCAGGTCTTTCGCACCTTTTCACTTTGGGTCGCACTTCTTCTCGATCCAGACCGTTTCCTTGTGTCAAAATACATTGTATCACATGTCCTATAAATTAGGAGTAACTTCCAGTCTTCTAGAAGCTCCAATAACCGCTTAACACCGTCAAAATAACTATCCAAAGTCATAAAAAAAAACTTAACAGCATCTGTATCGAACTAGCGCTTAGGCGCATTTTGCTCCATAAGCTCCATTTTTCCTCATTTTTGCTCCTTTTCCTTCTTTTCTTTCTTGGATTCTTTTTTAATCATCTACATCCAAAAACATGAAAATATCTTTCATTAAAGCATAATATCCTTAAGAATTGAATCATAAATAAGGCATAAAAATGGGTATTTTTTAGGTCGATCAAATTCCCCCAAACTTAAACGTTACTTGTCCTCAAGTAACCCTTTTAATTATATAAAATAGATAACATTTGGAATGAAGTCAAAATATTTAAGATTCCATATAATTTTTGGTTTTATAAATGCTTTAGTAAATCATTAACCAAATTTCACTAATTAAGTTTAATTTTAAGAATTTAAGAACATTTAACTACCAAATCATAAGACTTCCAATTTTTCATTTGTTTCAAGAATAATTGTAGTTTATCATATCAAGGTCACATAGAATATTTACAAGAAGAAGATTTTCATGAAATATTTTTGTAGTAAAAATATATGTACATAGAAATTAAGTTTAAAATGTAATCAGTTTTCTTACTATAAGATAATTTAAGTGAAGCCAATTTTTTATTAGGCATTTCCTCAAGCTTCTCCTCATTTTTTTTTTAAGTGAGGATTACTATTTTTGGATAACCTGTTAATGATTTTGAACTTCATTATTCTTAAACTTATTTTCAAAACTTATACATTCTTACTTAATAAATATGACATTAATAATTTATTATTTTTCAAAACTTATTTCAATCTTTTCTTTTTTAAGCAATAATCTTGATTGCTTAGTATTTCAAAAATACAATTCTCTTTACTATAAATAGAAAAAATTTCATCATATTATTCTTTAAGATAAATAATTTTATTCTTAAAATCAACCAAAATTTTTGAAATTTTAGTTAACTTTACTAAATTATTTATAAATTCAAAATTTTAGGTAATTTTAAATAGATTTTTCATTCCTTATGTTATGTTATTTTATTTTTTAAAGAAATTATTAGTTCTTTAAGGACAAATAATATTTAAATTTGATAGATATTTTTCTATCTCCCAAACTTCATCTTTAGTATAAACATGAATTATGAAAGCATGAGACAAAGAAATAAACAGGAATCAATCTAAGTACAATAATGATGTAGTAAGGAAAAACTAACTTCTACTTCTACACATGCTTCAATATGAATCTAACAGAAATGATAAGCATATATAGAAAAGTTTTACAGAGCAGGAGTTAATTTCTAAAAATAATTCTTTTTTTTTTTTTTATTTTTTATTTTTGAACATGCAAATTTACTAACTATTCATGAACACTAAACAGTAGGCTGAAACAGAAATAAACTTTTATAGAAATTCATTCACATCTCAGTCTTAAACACACATCAGATAATCTACAAATAGTTTTGACATAAAAAATTCACAAATAACATCACAATAAACAACACAAAAAATAAAAAAATACTCTAAAAACAAAATCAACAATCTCTAGAGATAAGTCAAGCTACTAATCACTGTCTGTAGCTTCATAATCATCATCGCCAAAAGAGAACTCCATATCCTTAGGATCAACAAAGGGTGAAAATCTGGGACAAGTAGGGAACTGAACATCATGCTCACCCTTCAGAAATCTCACTAAAGACTTTGAATACTCAGCATCGAAATTACTCTTTCTTTGTGTATATTCAGAAGGATGATCAATCTTCTTGTCTATAATATCTACTCTGCAGTGAGTTAAGAATAACTCATGATGCTGCTCTATGAACTGATCGTGCATGGTTTCCTAAAAAGTAGATGATGGCTCAGCAGAAATAGATGGTATTGAAGTAAAAGCTCTACCTGAAGTAGGTAATGAACCAGCAGGTGCAGTAGAACTCTTACCTTGTAGTCGATCATAAATGCTGACGCTTTCTCTTCCTATAGGCTTCGTCGACTTGAGCTTTTCCTCAGAAAGCTCAGCAACTATTCCAGTACTTTAACATAAAGAATTGATCAGAGATGGAAAACCAAGTCCAATAGATGTGCTAGAACGAGCAGTAGCCTCTACAGAATCATAAATAATGCTCCCTACATCAATAGACTTTCTCTCTTGAATGCAGCAGTTTAGAATAGCTCTATCTCTGGTAACTTCACTCAGATGATTAGATGGAAGGAGACGAGCAGAAATAAAGTAGTGCCATGCCATGGAAACACCATTAAGCTTAGAAGATGAAAAATTTACCCTCTTTCCATTCTGAATCTTCTAGGCTCCAGTACTATCAGTCAAGTAGGCAATGATCATGTCCAAATCTCCCTCAGATGGAGATAAACCTGAGTAATAACACTCTATGTTTGGCGGCAGGCCATAGAAAATGTTGATGCGTTCAGGAGTGAATCCTACTCCAACTCCTCGAACGAAAATCTCGTATTCTTCCGCATCCACAAAATGAGCATAAAATTCTCTAACCACCGGGATAATGGTAACAACAGTTAAATGGCAGAATCGTTGTCAGTTGAGTGCAACGATTGTTTCCTCAATTCTTCCTCCAGGATTATAAAAATTTTGCTCCGAGATAAACTTTTGAGTCATATCAAAATCATTGTATCAGAAGTGTGCAGCAGCAGTGACAAACTTGCTACGATCAAAATTTTCTCGTTCCTTTCATCGCTTAGATTTGGGTGCCATCTAAACGTGAAAGAAAAACGCGAAATAAATTCAACGGATCTAGGAAAATAAACTAATTTAAGCTTTTCAAACTTGAAAAAGCTTAAAAATTCATGGATTTAACCATAAAAAAATCAAAATTTTTCTCAAAATTTCGGTTTTTCTAAATGAGAGCAAAATCCATGGTGAAAATAAAAAATAATGAGTTTATAATGTAGATCTGATCTCGAGATGAAGAAATCGGGTGATTTCAAGCCCAAAAACTTGAAAATCCGGCTCTAAATGGGATCTCTAAGTGGTATTTTCACGAAAAATAGTGGAGAAGGAAGCTTAGGCTTCAAAAATGGCATGGGGGGTTTAAGAAGATGAGTTTTCGGGTTCAGACCAAACCAGCGCCTAGGCGCCGAATTCTGGCACCTAAGCGACAGACTCGCCTTTCCAAAAATTCGATTTAAATTAAATATTTTCCACCAAATCTTATCAAATTTGACACCCAAGTACTCTTATGAGAGTATTAATCCATTTTATAACCTCCAAATATTTTCACAGTCATTTTAAAATGATAGTATAGATCCACATAAATGTATCCAAATTCTTCAATTCTAAATCCTAATATCCATTCCAAATTCAATAACATTCAGTACAAGACTTGTATCAAGGTTCATCGTTTTATAAATAACACAAACAACAACATATTTAAAGCAAACTTTCAAATCCAATAACACACATTGAACAACTTAAGAAAATACACAAATGAGATATTCAACACACTAACACGAGACTCGATCACACCTAAAACACATATAGAATCTACTTAACACCGATCTTCAATTTCCATATCTTTCACAATGAAGTTTGCTAGGACCGAAGGGATAGAACACCAACGCCCTTAGAAATTCCAAAGCCGTCTTTTCATCAATCCACTTGTTCTTCGCGTACATTTCTACTTTAGCGTCATGATAGGTAGCCATACGATCAGATTGAAGTTTGGTTTGCCATTCCAAGTGTTCGTATTGGTGGTAAATCATATGGAGACGATTACCAATACTTTTGAAGTTCCGCTTCAATCTTATCCATTCGACTAAACATTTTCTCCAGACTAACAACAATAAAACCATTAAAATAAGGCAGAGGACCTTTAGAAGATTTGTCTCATACCTCATTTCCATGATTTCCTCTATCCATTTCCTCCAAATCCTTCCTAACTCCTCCAAAATGAATTGCTCTGGTCGAAATTAGCTATATGTAAAGAGATTTCGTGTGAAAAACTGAAGAATTTCATTTCGTCCACGATCTGTAACCGCGGCGCTTAAGCGCTGGAATCTGGCGCCTAGGCGCCGGAATCTGGCTCCTAGGCGCCGGATCATCGATACGCTAATTATTCTGGTGCTTAGGCGTAAACTTTTAGCGCCTAGGTGCCGGAACTTCGATCGATTCCGATTCGCCTATTGTCAAATTTTGTAAAGTTTCGGTCATAAAAATAGGTCTAACAAACGAGTATGATCAATACACAAACACAATTATGAAAAATTTAAATCAGAAACAATCACAAACGAAGGTTAACTTGATCTTCTTTTTACTCACATTTGACATGGAGTGGTCCAAGTCTAATTTCTATTTACTTCAAGAAAATGTTTAGCTAAAGCCAATACAGACTCGTTAGCCTTCTATTTCTAGAAGTTATATACAAATTCAGTCAAGACCAAGGCATAACCTTACAGTAATAATTAAACTCAAACTAATAAATATGGGTTGCCTCCCACAAAGCGCTTGGTTTAACATCGTCAGTCTGACCTAATTAATTGAATTAATTGGGTAGACTCAGCTCATAAGCCTCTTTGTAATTTAATTTCATTTCTCCCATATAAGGCTTTAGTCTTAATCCGTTAACTTTAAATACTTTTCCGAGTTTTGGGATCTTTAATATCCACAGCTCCATCAGGGTATACTTTCTCAATTATAAATGGTCCCATCCATTTAGATTTTAATTTTCTAGGGAAAAGTTTTAAATGAGCATTAAATAATAATATTTCTTGTCCAGGCTCGAATATTTTCCTTGAAATCATTTTGTCATGCAATTTCTTCATTCTTTCCCTATAAATTCTTGCATTTTCAAAAGACTCATTTCTAATCTCTTCCATTTCATTCAGTTGTAATAATCGTTTTTCTCCTGCAGTTTTCAAATTATAATTGAACTCCTTTATCGCCCAATAAGCTTTATGCTCCAGTTCAACAGGTAAGTGACAATGTTTACCATAAATTAACCAATAAGGTGACATTCTGATAGGTGTCTTATAAGCTGTTCTATAAGCCTATAATGCAGAATCAAGTCTATCAACCCAGTCAGTTCTTTTAGGATTAACAGTCTTTTCCAATATTCTTTTAAATTCTCTGTTTGACACTTCAGCCATTCCACATGTTTGAGGATGATAAGCAATTGTAATTCTATGCTTAATTCTGAATTTCTCTAGCAGTGATTGAATTATTATATTTCTGAAATGACTTTCCCCATCTGTGATAATTACCCTAAGCATTCCAAATCTTGTAAAAATCATTTTCTTTAGAAATTTTGAAACACTTTTGGAATCATAGTTCGGTAAAGGTATAGCTTCGATCCACTTTGAAACATAATCAACTGGTAATAAAATATAAATCTTTTCAGATGATGGTACGAAAGGTCCCATAAAGTCTAAACATCATACATCGAAAATTTTGATTTTTAATATAAAGTTTAGAGGCATTTCATCTTTTCTGGATATATTTCCCATTCTTTGACATCGATCACAAGTTTTCACATAATGTCTAACATTTTTAAATAAAGTAGGCCAATAAAATCCAGAATTTAAAATTTTAAATGCAGTTTTATCCACTCCAAAGTGTCCTCCAAATTCAGAATTGTGACATTTTTGAATAATTGCAAAAGTTTCTTCATAAGGTACACATCTTCGAATCACAGAATATCTTCATAATTTAAATAAATGAGGATCTTCCCAAATATATGATTTACAATCATTCTTGAATTTCTTAATGTATTTACTCATCCCATATGGTAAAATATTGCTAACCAAGTAGTTAACTATATCTGCATACCAAGGCATTTGTAATCCTTGAATGACATATAATTGCTCATCCGAGAATTTCTCATTTATATTTTCTTCATAAATCTTCACATTATTATTTTTTATTCTTGATAAATGATCAGCAATTTGGTTTTCAGTCCCTCTTCTGTTCACAATTTCAAAATTAAGTTCTTGCAAAAGTAAAACCCATCTGATCAATCTAGGTTTAGCATCCTTTTTAGATATTAAATACTTAATAGCAGAATGAATAGTATGCACGATACATTTGGTTCCAAGAAGATATGGTCTAAATTTATCAAAGGCATATACTGTTTCATTAAGAGTTTTGCTAGCATAGTATATAACTTTGAAAATCTTCTCATGCTTTTGTCCTAATACAGCTCCGATTGCATAATCACTTGCATCACACATTAATTCAAAAGGTTTATTCCAATCATGTGCAACAATGACAGGTGCAGTGATTAACTTTTCTTTCAGAATATTGAACACATTCAGACAATCTTCATTAAATTCAAATTTAGCTTCTTTTTCCAATAAATGGCAAAGAGGTTTAGCAATTTTAGAAAAATCCTTTATATATCTCCTATAAAATTCAACGATGACCCGGAAAACTTCTTACATCGATAATGGTAGTAGGTGGTTGCAGTTCAAGCAATAATTTTCACTTTTTCTGATCAACTTCCATCCCTATTTGTGAAACTTTATGTCCAAGTACAATGCCTTCTGTGACCATAAATTGACATTTTTCCCAATTTAGGACTAAATTTGTTTATTCACATCTCTTCTAAACTTACGTTATATTTTCCAAGCAAGATTCAAAAGAAGTTCCAAAAACTGAAAAAATTGTCCATAAATACTTCAATTCCTTTATCAATCAAATCACAGAATATTGGCATCATACATCTTTAAAAAGTTGCAGGTGCATTGCATAAACCAAAAGGCATTCTTCTAAAGGCAAATGTTCCATAAGGACTTGTAAATGTTATCTTTTCTTAATCCTCAGGAGCAACTGGTAATTGATGATAACCAGAATATCCATCCAGAGAACAGAAATATGATTGTCAAGCTAGTTTATCCAGCATTTGATCCAAGAAAGGTAAAGGAAAATGATCCTTTTTAGTGACGTTGTTTAATTTTCGATAGTCAATGTAAATTCGTCATCCAATTGCTTATCTTGTTGGGATTAATTCATTTTTTCATTAACAATGACAGTTACTCCTCCTTTCTTCAAAACACAATGAATAGGACTTACCTATTGGCTATCCGAAATAGGATAAATAATTCCATCATCTAACCATTTCAAAATCTCTTTCTTAACAACCTCTTTCATAATTGGATTTAATCTTCTTTGGTGTTCAATAGTGGGTTTACAATTTTCTTCCATTAAAATCCTATGCATACAGATTGAATGGCTTATTCTTTTATATCTGCAATAGTCCAACCAAAAGCTTTCTTATAATTCTTCAGAACTCCTATTATTTTTTCTTCTTGATCTTTGCTTAATTCTAAAGATATAATTACAGGTAAAGTTAATGAATCTCCAAGAAATGCATATTTTAAATGTGTAGGTAACATTTTTAATTCCAGTTCAGGGGCTTTTTCAATTGAGGGTAAAAGTATATCATTTTTAGTTGTGTCTAAAATTTCTTAATTTTCAGGAATATAATGAGCTTTTTCAGATAAATTTTCTTCATTTAATGACTCATCATATAACATAGATTTTTTATCTTTATCATCAGAAATGACCTTACATTTTTCTTGGTAATGCTTTTCAATCATATAATCAAAAATATCCATTCGATAGCATTTTTCTTTTTCAGGATACCTCATTGATTTTAGAACATTGAATGTTATCTCTTGATCATTAACTCTCATCGTTGATTCTCCTTTTTGCACATCAATCATAGCTCGACCGGTAGATAGAAAAGGTCCCTAAAATGATAGGTATTTCTTTATCTTCTTCCATATCTAGAACAATGAAATCCATAGGGAAGATAAATTTATCTACCTTAACAAGAACATCCTCTATAACTCCTTTAGGATAAGTGATTGATCGATCAGCTAATTGAAGCGTTACAGTGGTAGGAGAAATCTCTCCTAAATCTATCCTTCGAAAGATTGAAAATGGCATGAGATTAATACTAGCTCCTAAATCACATAAGGCTTTTCACAGAATTTTTTCTCCAATAGCACATAGTATAGTGAGACTTCCAGAATCTTTAAGTTTCTGAGGTAATTTCTTCTGAATTATTGCACTACATTCTTCACTTAAGAGAATAGTTTCATAATCTTCAAATTTTCTCTTCTTGCTTAAAATATCCTTCATAAATGTTGCATAGCTTGGCATTTGCTCCAAAGCTTCATCAAAAGGAATGTTGATGGTAAGTTTCTTAAAAATTTCAAAGAACTTAAAAAATTGATGGTCAAGCTTCTGCTGTTTAAGTCTTTGAGGAAAAGGTGGTAGTGGTCTTTCAACTCCCACTTCAATAGGTACAACAGTCTGATCTTTACTTGGAGATAGGGTATCTTCAGTTTTTTCGATCTCTTCAACTTCTTTCTCTTTTTCAATCTCATTATGTGTTTTCTCTTTTAGTTCCTTTCCACTTCTGAGTTGTACAGCTTTTGCTTGTTCATGTTCTTTTCTAGATCCTTTAGGATTAATTTTGACATTGCTAGGAAGTGTTCCTTGAGGTTTGTAATTAATAAAATTAGCAATTTGACCCATCTGATTCTCAATATTACGAATAGCAGTGTTTTTAGATTGTAGCTGATTGCTTAGTTGCAAGATCAATTCTTTTACATACAACTTTTTCTACTGATTGTTATAACCAGGAGGATAAGTTGGTCTATAGTTTGAATTTTCTTTATTGTTCCAATTTAGATTAACTTGATGTCTATTACTCCATTTAAAATTAGGATGATTTTTCCAACCAGGATTATAATAATTAGAATAAGGTTTATTAGTTTACTAGCAATAGCTTGCAAAGTTTCCATTGTTTGAGAATCATCAGAATTTGCAAAATTATCATTACTTACATGCGATATATTAATAGTAAAACTATCTAATTTCTTAGATATCGCAGCCACTTGTGAAGCTAAAATAGAAAAGTCGTCATTATCATGAATACTGGCCATTCTTTTAGGATTAACCCTTTCAGAATGCCATTAAAAATTGTTGTTAGTCATTTCTTCAATTAAGGTGTAGGCTTCTTCAAATGTCTTAGTAATTAAAGAACCACCAACAGCAACATCAATAATAGATCTAAGTGATCCAATAAGTCCATTATAAAATGTTTGAACAATTAACCAATCTGGAAAAGCATGATGAAGACATTTTCTTAATATTTCTTTAAATCTTTCCCGAGCTTCATAAATTGTTTCTCCATCAAATTGCGTAAATGAAGTAATATCATTTCTCCATTTAGCAGTTTTAGAAGGAGGAAAATATTTAGCAAGAAATTTTTGTACTATATCTACCAATGTTTTAATAGAACAAGTTGCTAATGAATTAAGCCACATCTTTGCTTTATCTTTTAAGGAAGAAGGAAAGAGTCTAAGCCTAATTGCATCATCAGAAACATTATTCTATTTAAAGGTAGCACAAAGTTCTAAAAAATTAGCAAGGTGTAAATTTGTATCCTCATTAGGTGTTCCTCCAAATTGATTGTTTTGAACCATTTGAATAATAGAAGGTTTAAGCTCAAAAGAATTAGCATCTAAAGCTGGAATTTGAATACTAACATGAAGTTCATCAGTTGTAGAGTTTGCATATTCCCTTAATGGTTTATAAATATTTTGTTCATTAATTCCGATTGGATTTTGATTATTGTTATGTAAGTTATCCATTTTTTGATGTTTTGAAATTTGTTTTCCTTTTTTAACTCTTTTAATTGTTCTTTCTAATTCAAAATTAAAAGGTAGTAATCCTTCAGATCCAGAACTACGCATAAAAATTTAAAGAAAATATTTTTGTTTTATTTTATGTTTTTTTGTTTTTAATTTTTATTTTAACTTTTTTACTTTTTATTTTATCCAATCCTTTTACTTTTTATTTTATCCTATCCTTTTTACTTTTTATTTTATCCTATCCCCGGCAACGGCATCAAAAACTTGATGCGATGCGACTTTAAATATGCTTTAAAATACAAGAATTTGATACCACTTTTTAGAATATTTAATTTCCAGCAAATGGCTTTAAAAACTTGATGTGCGAGGTTTACTTTTATAATTTTATATTTAGATTTTATTATTGTAAAAGTCACAATTTTAAACGCAAGTATACGTATCGTTCAAGTAATACAAGGCTCTAGTAGAGTCCTGGTTATCGATCCCACAGGGATAGTGAAATAAAAAGTAAGAGATATAAGTAATATTTTGAAATTTTCGAAAGCAATTTATATATACTCTTCTTTTTTTGTATATATATTCAAATTTAATTAACTAATAAATTCTACTAAAAGAAAGTAAGCAATAAGCAGGAAAGTAAATCAAGAAGTAATTAAAATTCAATGTAATTATAAAAACGACTTTCTCCTTTTTCAACTTATCCAAGAATTATAGATTAATTATCTTTTGTAGGGAACTAAGATTATGGTATTGTGCCAAATAGAAGCATTCGTATTCTTTATCCTTTGGTCCAGGTGCAAAGAACATTGACTAATCTATAGTTAGGCTCAGGATGTTTTATTAGTAGAATGGGTTAATCTAGGATCACACTACTAGATGTCCATGGGTGGCTATGGTCGGCCCTACCAGTGACCCGTTACCTTTCTATAAACCAAATTATTATAATTTACTTTGTCACTCTAAAAACTAATTGATTTTACACCCAATAAATAATATCTTCCTATTTATTTGCACTTCACTTTAAACAATCCGCGTATAGCCTGTGATTACTTAAGGATTCCTGTGATGTCTATTAGTTAAGAATTTATCTCCGGATAGGTCTCAAAATTCTTCAACAGGTTTTAACAAATTAAATGGCCAATTTAAAAAGTAAACTAAGATCAGATATTAATATCATCACAATGTTTTAAAATATTTTATATTTAATTCTCCTACAAAATTTATTTAATTTATAATCTTTTCAAAGTTGAAAGGAGAAAGATAACTAACTACTCATAACTCATTAAAATAACACAACAAAACATATTTATAAAACTACTGTCGGCATATTTTTATGTTTGTGTTGTATTTTTTAAAAAAGGGGTCGCCTACAGAAGTTGTCGGCGTATTTTAGGTTTTAAATTTAATTTAAATATGTATATAACTTGGAAAGTAGCATTTGATTTTGAAAATAATTTTAAGTTTAAAAATTTTAAGATATGAAATAAAACCGATCTCACATCCCAGATAGTTTATATAAACGAGCACCGCATCACAAACTGTGTATATATCCCGAAGAATAGACACACTGCTTGACGGTGGGGCTCGATTAAATAAACTAGAAGATTTGTGACATCCGTTTGGTCTGCGAACCAATTTTATAAGCCGACAAGTTCCCCTATTTAATATAAAGGAATTAAACAGGGTTTATATTACCTGGGTTCTTAAAGTTCCCTATAAGGGCAAGCCCCTATAGTTAATTACATCTTAAATGACGGGAATCATTTAAGAAAACTCTCGATAATGATCAGTGGTTTTGCTCTCAAGAATTTCAAAGTTTAAGGTTTTCAAAAGATTGAGTTTTGAAAATTCAAAAGGGATTAGCTCAAATTTGGAACAGTTTATTTTAGGAATCCAAAAGAAGAGAAGTAGGAGAAGCTGAGGATCCAAGAAGAATCTTGGCAACTTCTCAAACTATCCTATTGTTTGGCTTCAATTTAAGAGTTTATTTAATGTTTCAATCCTGCCAGTTTTGATTAATTTGGACTTATATTTGTATGATAAAATCATACAAACAGCCTCGAAGATATGAGGGTTTATGTCGTACCGAACGACTACCTCGGAGTCCCAAGACCGATTAGGGCTTAATTTACATAACATGATTATGCAAATGCCTAACAGAAATTTAAGGATTTATGTTGCACTAGGCAAACTACCTCAAAATCCTATGGCTTGGTTATTTAATTCTAAGGAAAGTTTTGCTGAAGTAGACTCAGGTTTTGCTGATGACGATGGTCAAGCTGCCCACTATGCTCCAAGCTCTTTGTTGTTGCAGAGGTTTAGTTTTAGAAAGCATAAATCAGGAGATGAGAGAAGTGTTTTGGTTTAGAGAAAATCTTAAAATCCAAGTGTTTTTAATATTTTAATTAAAACAAATCTTAAAGTTGTTTAAACATAACCGATTAAGATCCCACGGTTTCGTCATCCCGGCACCGTTATTTTCATCGAATTCACTTAGTTCAGATGAATTTGCTAAACTCAACTGAATGAGTTCCACACTTTCATTTAGACAGTGGGAAATCCCGTTAGCAACACGTGGGTTACATCATCCGAGATATTCCCGATCAATCAATGAGACGTTTTAATTTAGTTGTAGTTGTGGTTTTGTTGTTCCGTTTGTGATTAAATTTTGAGTTGTTTTATATTTTGGAATGTTGTGGCGGTGAATTTTATCTTGCAATGATTTTTAATTTAGTTTTGGTTTCAGTTTAGGGACTATCCTAAAGGTTTTGGTTTTCATGCAACAGTCTTGTTTATCATGCAAGAAAAAGTAAAGTACGGTGCATGTAAGTAAATTGCAATAAAGTAAATTGCAATTAAATAAAAGCATACCTGGAGGGTCTTCCCGTCATCCCAAGCTGCACTTAAAACACATGTTAATGCATTTAAATATTTTGGAAGAAATAACTAGGTAAAGCTAAGGGAAAGGGTTTTTGTTGTCTACCAAATTCTTAATCCTATAACTAGTCATCTCCTATGACGTCTAGGTTCTTGTGTTTTGGTTTAAGGATGATTTTCTTCACCAAAGAACAATTAAGTTCAATTGTTCTTATAAACATCCCATCATATTGAGGAAGTGCTTAAGACGAGTCTTAAACATCTTTTCAATACCTCTAGGATTTTTCTTTTAAGTCCAAGAGAATTTAATTATACAAGTGAATTAATCATCCAGGAGTTTAAGTTTTGTTCTCTTGCTCAGTGAACTAGGACATTTGAATATCCTATGAGTGAAGTAACACTTCACTTGATACCTCATTTAAGAGTTATAATAATAAGAGCTTTAAAAGGGCAAATCAACTTATTAAGTATTTTAATGATTTAAACTTAATGATTTAATTTTAATTTTGACTTAATTATAAAAAATTAGTTTAAGTTTGGAATAGTGTTCAAGTTATTTTAGATTTAATTCTTAATGATTTCATTTAGGTTTGTTGTTAAATGATTTTAATTTAATTTAATTCAATTTAATTTTAATTCAATTTAATTTAATTTTGATTTTAATTTAATTTAATTTAATTTAATTTTAATTTTAATTTAATTTAATTTAAATTTAATTTTAATTTAATTTTAATTTAATTTTAATTTTAATTTAATTTAATTTAATTTTAATTTAATTTAATTTAATTTTAATTTAATTTTATTTTATTTTAATTTAATTTTATTTTAATTTAATTTAATTTAATTTAAATTTAGTTTAATTTTAATTTGGATTATTATATTAATTTTTTTTTAAGTAAGAATTAAATATTATTGAAGTGATTTATTTAGGGATTTTTAAATTAAAGAATAAATATCTTCTTAATAATATCCCTACTTTAATAATTCCAATTTCTATTATTCTTCCAAAATTTCAATTAATTAATTAATTAAAGTTTTATTTTAATTATATTTGAAATGGTTAGTAGGTTTCTATCCTCAATCATTTAAGTTTCAATCATCCAAAATCAGTTTAAAATCAAATATTTTACCCTCCCCTGTTTGATTAATCCTAAAATTTTAATTAAGGGTTGAAATTTTTAATTACCCTTTTGCCCTTCAAGCTTAATAATTCTATAACTCACTAAATTAAGCTCAAATGAACATAAAATTTTTATGTAACCTCACTTACATGTCAATTAAGACATTAGAGGAGAAAATGTGATTTTTCTATATTTTATTTATTTATGCAATTATTTTTAATGAAAAATAGGGGTTTTCAAGGAAAATTTCACAACATGACCAAGGAAATGTTTCTATCCTTAATAAAATTATGGGATGTTCCTAATGCCTAGAGGACCATTTGGACCAATTTTGGTGATTTTTTGAGTTATATTTTATTTATTAGAATTATTTTGAGTTTTGGAGTATTAATTAATTTTAAAATAAAATTAAAGTTGAAAAATGAATTTTATATTTTTCTTAAATCTCTCTAACCTCAACGAGTTCAGAGAAACAAATTTTATAATTTTTTTATTTTTCCTTGATTTATTAGAATTATTTTAGTGAAAATATTAAAGGAAATCATTTTTTAATTCAAAAATTGTTTTAGGCTTTTAAAATTCAATATCTTATCCTAGAGACTTAGGAAAAATATTTGGTTTGTTCCTAAGTGATTAGGAGTTAAAATGTGACATTTTGGTGATTTTTAATATTTTCTGATTTTTATTATTTTTTAATTATTAAAAATATTAAAATAATAGCCAAAAATCAACTTTTTTAGAAAATTACAATTTTAATTTTCTTAAATTCCCCTGAGGTCAGAGAAGCCTCAAAACCATTTTTGTGAATTCTTGAAAAGTATTTTGTGAGTTATGAATTTTTAAAGTTTAATTTTGGTTATGTGACTTAATTAATCCATTTAGTGAGGTTAAACATTTCCAATTGATTTCAAATTTTTATGTGATGTTCCTCTAATCCTAAAGATCAATGGAGAATTGTTTTCAAGTCAATTTAATGTGTGGTTAACCCTAATTAATTAAAGTTCAATTTTGGGTATTTAGGCCAATTAGGGTTGTTCCAAGTGAATTAACTCAAGACATATTTTTCCTAGGTTCCTCTGGTCATAAAAAACATCACCAAATTTTCCTAGAATTTATTTCTCAACATGCTAATTATTGAAATTAAAATACTCAAAACGGTAACATGCAATTGAAAAATCAATAACTTCTCATAGGGATGGCCTCTGACCTTGGAAAATTCAGAGAATGTTCCCAATATCAGAGGCTTCAAAAGCCCTATGGTCTCATGTCATGGTGAATTGTCTACATGCATGGAGAATCAAAATAGTGCAGAGAGTAAATAACTCATTTAAAATAAAATACTCAATGAATATACTTGATTTCTTTTCCACATTATTCTCCTCTGTTCACTGAGCAAGTGGGTATTTTTATTTTATTTTTAGAATATTTTTACACAAAGTTATGCATTTTTGAAGTTCTAGATATTTAATAAATAAGAAAATTCCCTATTTATCTACTTATCCACGCGACGCCGCGTCAACCTTAGCCTCCCCGAACGGCCACGCGGCGTCTTCTGGTTCGGCGCCGCCATCTGACTGAGATGCCACGCGGCCCGCTGTATCATCCCGTCTCCTCATACGACTCAATCTGGACCGTCCACCCGCGCGTGTATCAAATGGACGGCATCCGTTCATCGTCCCCACGCCTCCTAGCCCGAGAACCGTCCATCTTCCAGGCTTGATATCTCTCTCGATTCTTAACCGATTTCTATGTTCTTATACTCTATGGATTTGTCTTGAAGAGACGAACACATCCATATAGTTTATGTAGCATGAAATTAAGGCAACAGAAATGGAGAATTCATGGAAGCTCGGGAAGAAGAGAGTTCATACCTTTGCTCAGAGAAGTGTGGCTTCGATCTGAGAGTTGTGTCACCTTCGATTGAGTCCAAGAAAACTTCAGATGAAGTCTCTGGCTCTGGGGAATTGCCTAGACTTGATTTCCACCAGACCCGATCACAACCTTTGGAGGCTAGAGCAGATGAGTGGCCTGGAGAGGGGGCTTTCACTGGGGAACTCCTTCTCTTGGTCTTGTGCAGGTGTGGGTGAGTTTAATTTGATTTTGGTGGAGAATTGGGAGATGTCCTGGTTTTGGGTGGAATTTTGGCTGAGAAATTGGGCTCTGTTGGTGGGGATTAGGGCAAATTGTCATTGGGGATCAATTGCTTTAAGTGTGGAGGATGATCTGGAACAATTTTGGCAGAGTTTCTGTATGGTTTTGTGCAACATCTCTCATGGCCGAGAGGTGAGGGGGTTTAAATAGAGCTGGCTGGAGGGTCTCCAAGGGGGGGTAAATGGCTGGGATCAGCTGCTCTGGGCAAAGGAAGAACAGCTGAAATGGCCACTGAGCATGAGGCAGCTCAGCAAGAGAGAATTTCAATGTTTGGCTCCTTCCAAGGTCTCGGCCATGGTGTTTTCCGGCGGCTGTGGTGGCTGGCCGGCCAGGCATGGGTCACCCTCAGGGTCAGGGAGGTCAGAGCTTGATTCCTGTGAGTTCAATTGATGGTTGCCATGTGTAAAGAGGATGGCTTGAAATGGAAAGGGTAAGGGCTCATTTTGGGCTCAAATTGGTTAACCCATGATTTTGGGCTTGGTTCACCTCCCCATGACCTGGTTTTGGGCTGGGTGAATCAGTTGGGTCAGCTGGTCTTAAGTGGAGACGTCTCCATCCAAGAATAGTTAGATTAAATTTGGGTTAAGGGGAATCAAGAGTAAGGTTAATGACTTTTAGGAAGTGCTTAAAGGACCTCCTCCTTTTGCCCAATGTGGTAAGGTCACATGTAAACAACTCACATGGCTTGCATGTGGCTTAAGAATGGCTCCATGGCTCATATTTGGCTTGGGAAAAGTTGGCTTGGTTTCATGGAAATGGGTTTAAGGAATTTTGGTATTTTGGTGTAAAATTTGGATGGTTTGTCATATGGCTTTGTTTAGAAAGGTTTGATTGCTGATTTAAGACTTATGAATGATTTTAATTAAGTGAGGATGAGATGAGATTGAAATGTGGGCTTTAGGATGGGCTTGGGCTTTTGAGTTTGGTTAGGAATGGGTTTTTGAATGTCCTTTGGAAGTGGGCTTTTAGATGAAAATTTTGCAAAGTTCCATGCAAAATAAATGTTGGGTTTAGTTTAAGGATGTGTCATGAGTGATTTGGATCAAACTTGAGGTGGTTTGGAATTGAATTAGGTCTAAATTGAGTCTCTTTAGTGATAGGGTCAAAATAGGTCAAAATGGACTAACTTGGGCTAAGGTTGGGCTAATGTTAAAATTGATGTAAAATTAACATTAAGAAATGTTTATGGGAGTCTTTCAAAGAGGTCTCAACTTTGGTTCGGTTTTGATTTTGGGATTTGGGCCTATTTGGGTTAGGTTTGGGTGAAGGCTCATTTAAGGGATTTTGGGTTTGGGTTGAATTTGAGTAGGGTTTGGGTCCAAATTTTGGGCAAATTATGTTAGTGTTTTGTTTTTGGGGATGTTAGGGAAGGTTTAGAAAAGTTTTGGGGTTAATTGGAGTTGAATTGGGTTGGTTTGGGCTAAGTTTGGGTCATGGGCCAAAATTGGGCCTTAAGCTTAAAAGTGAAATTAGATTCAAATGTCAATCAAACTAGACTTGGATTTGGTCTAGATTGATATTGTGGATATTGAATTGAAGTTTAGAATTGAATTGGACCAAAATTGGGGTCAATTGGGGTGATTTGGTTTGACATTGGGTTCATTTGGGTTAAAATGGGTCAAATTGGGGGTTTTGACAAAAGTGGGGTAAATTGACAAAATTGGCCCATGTTGTAGTTGAACAAAGTAAAATTGGGAATATTTGGGATTTTTTGAAATTTTCTGGGAATTTTCTGAATTTTTGGATTTTTTGGTCAAGAGGGGCATTTTGGTAATTTGGAGGGTATTGGGGGTATTTTTGGAATTTTTGGTATATTTGGTTGGAGATGGTCAATTTGAGTAGTGGGGGAAATGTTTGAGATTAATTTTAGGAAATTTTGGGTAATTTGGAAATTTTGAAGAATTTGGGTAGTTTCAAGGGCTTTTAGTAGGTTAGGCAGGTCCGGGGTCCCGGGGGTCAAAAATTGAAATTTTCAAAAAAAATGAAATTTGAGCAAGTGTGAGTGAAATGAAATCATTCTGGTTGAGCCATGAAGCCATATTAAGTCCACATGAGCCATGAAAGAACTCATTTGAGGCATTCAACATGTTGTTCCTAAGCCTCTTAGCCAAGGGCTTAGGGGTTAAGGACCATCCATATGAATTACTCACATGAGTCAAAAGGTCAAGTTGGGTGAGAGTGTGGGTTTTAGGATTTGGAGTTTGTGTGCGAGAGTGTAGTATATGTGTAAGTCAGCCCTCACCAGACCAGGCCACCCAGGGTAATCCTAAGGCCAAAGAGTCCTATAGGGAACTCATCCTTTAAACCTCCACATTTGATCTCAACCCTCCAAGTGACTCAGGGGCAGTGACTTGGGGGTTTACAATCAAGCCTATAGGGTTTGCAGGGAGTTAAGAAGTGGCTTGAATTTCTAAAGGATGGGTCCCAATTCTAGTCCTCTAGGATAGTCAAAGGAAAAGCCTAAGGCTAGATCCTAAGCACTAAAGAGAAAAGAAAAGACCTCATCAAAAATGAGGTAAACAAATGGACCCCCAATAGGTGTGGTGTGCTAACCAAGCACACCGCGCGTATTGGTGTTGACCGAAGGGATCAACAAAACCAACACAGATGTCCAAGTGACAAACTTAGGACAGAGTAGAAAAATTTCCACATGGGGAGTATCAGGTATATTTCCAAGACTGGAGGTTCCTGAACTCTCGCTGGGAAAAGGAAAAGGAGGTGAATTCCAAATCACAAGATTTGGAGAATTTTGATTTAGATTTCGTTCCATTTCATGTTCAAGTTTTGATGTGTGAGTTTAGATTTTTGATTTGGAGCTCCAATTTAGATTGAAGTTTGATTTAAAATAAGTTTGAGGAAATTTGGATTTGAAATGAGAATTGAAACCCGAGTTTCAACCTCGGGATTGCGAAGAAAACTAGATTTTAGGTAGCAGCCTAGGAGTAAGCATCCGAGTTTAAGTGTCGATTGAAAAGGATGAGAATCAGAATTTAGGTACTGATCTCGAAAGAAAACTGGAATGTAGGTACCAGTCTCGGAAATTTTGAATTAAAATGTAGTTATCAATTCAGATGAGAATCGAAATGTAGGTATCGATCTCGAAATGAGAACTGGAATGTTGGTACCAGGCTCGGAAATTTTGAATTGAAATGTAGGTATCAATTCAGATGAGAATCGAAATGTAGGTATCGATCTCAAAATGAGAACTCGGAATGTAGGTACCAGTCTCGGAAATTTTGAATTGAAATGTAGGTATCAATTCAGATGAGAATCGAAATGTAGGTATCGATCTTGAATTGAGAACTGGAATGTAGGTACCAGTCTCGGAAATTTTGAATTGAAATGTAGGTATCAATTCGGATGAGAATCGAAATGTAGGTATCGATCTAGAAATGAGAACTGGAATGTAGGTACCAGTCTCGAAATTTTGAATTGAAATGTAGGTATCAATTCGGATGAGAATCGAAATGTAGGTATCGATCTCGAAATGAGAACTGGAATTTAGGTACCAGTCTCGGAAATTTTGAATTGAAATGTAGGTATCAATTCGGATGAGAATCGAAATGTAGGTATCGATCTCGAAATGAGAAATGGAATGTAGGTGCCAGTCTCGGAAATTTTGAATTGAAATGTACTGTGGAGATTTAGATTTAGCGGGAGATTGAAATGAGATGTGAAAGTGTTCCACATCCCACGAGAATCAATCAAAGTTTGATTATTTGGCGAAGGGTATGAATCTATGCCATTAGAACCAAATCGAAAATTTTTCGTGGTTCTGAAGTCATCTCGAGAGAGGGCTTCAAAGGAGGTCTGAAGTAGATCTTGATTTGAAGAAGAATTGGAGGGTTTGAAAAGATGGATTTAGACTGGAATTCAATTTGAGATTTAGGTTCAATTCATTTGTCCTTTAGCGATCTGATTTTATTTTTGTTGTTCATTTAGTGCTCATGTGAATTTGGAGTTCATTTTACTATTTAGATTTTTAGGAAAAGTTCTCATTTATTTTCTTTTCTCTTCTGTTCTTCGTTCAAAGTTCATTTAACTCTAATGGCATTTCCCAGTCAATTTGCACAAAAAGAGGTGAAGGCAAAATATGACGTAGCCGTTTTCATTCTAACTTACTGAAAGTACATCATACAACTTGATCTAGTCATGATGACACTTTCCTCAGAAATTTAATGTCTCGTACAATCCATGTAAATCCAAAACGGACTGTATAAACTTCTTATTGATACATCCAAAAGCATTTATCAAAAATCCATGTCTGAATAGTAAGAAACATGGGTAATAACATCACCTTCCAAGCCATCCTTGGCAGGAATGCCACATGGATGTGCATTAGAGGTGTGTTATTTCCCATGTAACTCACAGCTCGTAGGGCCGGAGACTCTCCAATTCTGGATCTGGCTGGAAGTGGTAAGGCACCTTTCTGTCGTCCATCCTTCTAAAAGTAACGGAGCTCCGGTCCACTGGCACTCCTGGTATACAATGTTTTACGATGGCTGCTCCATTTCCTTTTAATATCATGACGGAACCTACCGGAAGTGGTATCTCCACCGGCCCTTAGAACTTACCTGGGCCTGCTATCCGGAGGTCAGATCTGAACATGATATTGCATTGGTTGACGAACGAAGCCGTGCGAAAGGTCTGACAAAGTCGTGGTGGTCTATGTGTGGAGGTATGCAGTCGCCTTTCTGGAAAATGTTGATGATGCAACTGTTGGGTATGCAGTCTGCTGGCAGTACCCTCCACGTTACCATTCTTTTCACCATTCTTTTAATTATCCTTGGCATTGGATCCACCTCACTGCGACGTAGTATCCCTGGTGGATTTCTTTTTCTGTCCTCTGCGAAGTTATAGCAACATCCGCATTGTATTGTGACTCTTCCTTTCCTTGGCATCCATCTCCGGGGTTCTGAATAAGTCTTTTCCCTCAGACGGCCTGCTCGACCCATCTTCTGAAGTTCTAAGATGCAATCCACAATCTGCTGCTGCTCGTACTCTGAGAATACATCTGTGTGTAACTCGAGGACTTCCAAAATGTTGATTCTCTTGCCTTTAATCCTTTCGAAGTATTCGAAAGTCTTCTTCTAAACATTTTGCATTCTTTCTAATTCATATTCTGGGATGATCTGCAAGTGACGAGGCCTAGTAACGTACTGCGGGATGTATGATTCAATCCCGTCACGTTCTCCTGCATACCTTGGCTCCTTGGGGATTGTCTCTGTCGGGACGTCCTCCGAGGTTGCTTCCGCAATAAGGTTCTTCAGATCTGGTATCTCTGTCCGGCGTCGAGGCACTGACTCTATTTATGTTCTTCTTGGCACTTCTTCGATTTGTTCTGATTTTCTTGGCGTTGACTTTCTTCTTTCTGGTTCCTCACGAACCGGTATCTTTGAAATATGTGTGCCGGCAAAAGCGGTTGTTTCCTCGTGTTGATGTGTTGCTAGTTTAGTCAACATCTTGTGAATACAGCGATTCCTATTCCTTCTTTGGGTAGCAGTGAGAGTATCTCTCCTTACCCCTTGAATTTCTGCGGGCGCGGCGCTGACGAGCCTGCCCTCTGCCGTGGTAACTACAGACTTGATTTCTTGCTTTCCTCGATGTTTGTCTTTCTTTTCTTGTTGCTGGATTGGTGGCTTGGGCCACCCATCTTCATCACTATCTGACTGTAAAGCTCTTCTCGGTCAACTGGGACCCAATCATTTTCTTCATACTGTAGGCTAGCTGGTGTGAAGTCAGAATCAATTTCTATCACTACTCCATCCTTCACCCTCTTTTCATCGAGTGCGAGACTCACGCCATTTCTAAAGTTTAGGACCAACCGCCCGTTCGACATTTCGCTGTGAAAAAGACAAGGAAAGGATCATGGGTTGTACTAAGAACAAGAACATTAAGAAAATATTTATCACTGAAGATTCTTATTCACTTATTTTAACTTTAAGGAAAGTAGGAAAAGATGAGGAAAGATCAGGAACAAGATTTGATTTGAAAGGAAGGTTTAAAACTTTATTATTATGATTTCACATACTTTATTTTTAGCACATATTTTTTTGTTAATGATTTTTTTTTTGTCATCCATTTTTATGTTTTTGGGTTCGGACCCAGTCACAAGTGGTTACTTCACCCGTGTTTCTAGGGATGAGAATTCATTCATTCGAAACATCAGGTTGCATAATACTTCTTCAAATATCGTCCGTTGATTGGGAGCATGGGTCGTTCTCCACGGCAATTCACCAGTTGGTAGGAACCTCCTGAGTAGACTGTCTCGACCACGAATGGCCCTTCCCATGTTGGTTCAAATTTACCTCCTATCTTACGGTGTGCAAGAATAGGTCTCTTGAGGACAAGAACTAAGTCACCAACTTTGAAAGTTCTTGGGCGGACCAGTTTATCATGGGCCTGTATTATCTTAGCTTGGTACAGTTCCAAATTTTGCTGCGCTGCAAGTCTTTTCCCTTCCAAGCTTTCCAGTTCTTCCAGTCGTAATCTGGCATTTTCTTCTGTAGTAATCTTTTTTGCAACTGCGATTCTGAGTGATGGAAGCTGGACTTCCAAAGTAAAACTGCCTCGGACCCGTACACTAAAGAGTAAGGCGTAGACTGAGTAGGAGTCCTGAAAGTCGTCCGGTAGGCCCATAAGGCTTCTAACAACTTCTCGTGCCAATTTCTCTTGTTGTCGTCTAAAGTTTTCTTTAAAATTTGAACGAGAGTTTTATTAAAAGCCTCGGCCAAGCCGTTTGCTCTTGGATAGTAGATTGTTGAGTATCGCCAATCGATTCCATGTCTTCTGACAAAATTATTGATTTTTGTGCTTCTGAATGCGGACCCATTATCTGAAATGATTCTGCGCTGTCTCCAAAACGGTAGACAACTTGATTCTTGAAAAACTGCAGCACGTGGTGTGCCTTTACTTCTCTGAGTGAAATAGCTTCTGCCCATTTAGAAAAGTAGTCTGTAGCTGCAAGGATGAAGCGATGTCCTCTTGAAGAATGCGGTTCTATCGGACCCACTATATCTGTGCCCCAACATTCAAATGGCCACGACGCAATTGTCAGATGTAGTACATTTGGAGGTTGATGTAGAACCACTCCGTGCACTTGGCATTGGTGACAACTTTTGGCAACTTTCATACAGTCGGTCATCATTGAGGGCCAGTAGTACCCTAGTTTTTTAATCTTCATTTTCATTTTCGGACCCGACTGATGAGCGCCACAAAGTCCTGAATGTACTTCTTTAATGATTTCACGAGCCTCGGACCCGCTCGAGCATCTTAGCCACATCTGATCAAAAGACCTTCTGTATAATGTATTGTTTATTAATGCGTAAGACAGAGTTCTTTTCTTGATTTGATGAGCTAATAACTTATCGTCCGGTAGGCTTCCTGTTCGCAGGTAGTCTATTAGCGGTTGTTGCCAATCTTCTGCATTTTCTGTCACTGCTGCAATTGTTTCTTCTGTTTTTTCTGTTAATTTGTGTATTGTATTCATGCCAAGCTGTGATAGGACCTATCGTCCTTGAACTGACACTTCAACTGACTCATCTTGCAAGCAGGCAAATTCCTTTGCAAGGCAAGCTAGCGCATCTGCAAGAGCATTTTCTTTTCTGGGGATCTTGTAGATTTTTACGTTTGGAATTTGTTCCAACAGTTTCATGGCATACTGAAAGTACTGCTCGAGTCTTGGCTTTAAAATTATGTATTGTCCGACGACTCGTTGAATGATCAACCGAGAATCTCCGTAGATGTTGATGTCCGTTATTCCCATTTGAATGGTTAGTTCTAGTCCCGTTATGAGGGCTTCGTATTCCGCCTCGTTTTTTGTACATGGTTCCGTTAAGTGGTAGGAGTATCTTAACATCCCCCGCTCCGGTGTTATAAAGATTAGTCCGATTCCTGCCTTACCGGGCACTATCGTTTGCAATTCTTTGTTCTTCTGTGCTAAGGACGCACCGTCGAAGTATAGTTCCCAACGTCGATCATCAGTGTCTTCTAGGCTCATTATCTGCTCGTCAGGGAAATCGTCGTCGAGAGGCGAATCTGCCGGTAAAGGGTGTGCTGCAAGGAAGTCAGCTAGGACTTGTCCCTTTACGGCGCGAAGAGGAACGAAAGTTATGTCAAATTGCAATAGTATCATTGACCACCTGGCAAGTCTGCCAGAAAGCGTCGGTCGGGTCATCAAGTATTGCAACGGATTAACCCTCGAAATAAGGTTGACCTTATGAGAAAGCATGTAATGCCTGAGCTTTTGTGCGGCGAAGATCAGGGCCAAGCAGTGCTTCTCGATAGGAGGATACTTTACTTCCGTCGGTATTAGACGATGGCTTAAGTAGTAGAGAGCATTCTCTTTTCCCTCATCATTGACCTGGGCTAGCAGGGCTCCAAGTGAGTCGTCTAAAGCCGCGGTATAAAGTATCAACGGTCTACTTGAGACTGGGGCTGCTAAGATAGGAGGTGTCATTAAGTATTGTTTAATGTCATCGAAGGCATGTTGACATTTGGAGTCCCAAGTAAACTTGATATCCTTCTTAACCAAAGCAGAAAAAGGCTGACACCTTTCTGATAAATTCGAGATAAAACGTCGAAGATATGCCAATTTCCCTGAAAGGATCGTAGCTGTTTCAAGGTTTTAGGAGGTGGCATTTCTAAGATAGCTTTAATCTTTTCCGGATCAATTTCAATCCCGTGATGTCGGACAACAAATTCTAAGAATTTCCCGGTGGTGACGCCGAAGGCGCATTTTAAGGGATTCATCTTAAGGTTGTATTGTCTTAGTCGCTCGAAAATAATTCTCAAATCATACATGTGATCTTCTTTCAGTTTACTTTTGATGACCACATCATCCACATAGCACTCAACTTGGTTGTGAATGAGATCATCAAAAATCTTCATCATCGCTCTTCGGTATGTTGCTCCTGCGTTCTTTAGTCTGAATGGCATTACTGTGTAGCAATACACTCCGATCGGTGTTCTGAATGTCGTGAGTTTTTCGTCTTCTGGTGCCATCTTTATCTGGTTGTATCCTGATGATCCATCCATGAATGAAAATATTTCATGTGTTGAAGCAATGTCGATCATCAGTTCTGGGATTGGTAGTGGAAATTCATCCTTTGGACATGCTTTATTTAAATCTCTGAAATCCATGCAGATTTTGATCTAACCATTCTTCTTTCTGACTGGTACCACGTTGGCTAACCAAGTAGGGTATTGTTCTTCACGGACAAATTTAGCGTCTATTAGCTTCTTATCTTTGGCTATTACTTGTTGCTCAATTTCTAGACACATTCTTCTGGGAGCTTGTCTGACTGGAACAGAAGTAGGATCTACTCCTAACTTGTGAACTGCGACTTCTGGAGCTAATCCTGGCATTTCGTCGTAACTCTAAGCAAAACAGTCCTTGAATTCCATTAGTAGCTTGATTATATTTTCAGAATCTTCTTTATTGAGTAAGGAGATAACAAAGGTGGGCCTGGGTTTTTCGCTAGTACCTAAGTTAACTTCCATTAACTTGTCTATTGTAGATTTGATTTCTTCCTCGAATTCTGGTGGAGCATCTCCGATTGGTAGATCTTCGAGATCTTCTGAAGCTTCCCCGCAGTCTTCATTAGGTTCGCAAGTGCAACCAAGCAAAATCCTGTATCATCCACTGATCCTACTATGCCGAATCCGAGACCATGTTTTGAACTGGGAGGTCGACCGGCATTATTCCATAATTTTTCAAAGTGTTGTGACCGGCTTTTTGTCCATTGTCGAGGTAAGACACCATGTTGAATTAAGTTTTGAACACAGGGAGAGTACCACTCAAAAGGTAATTCCATTAATTCGGAAGAAGTAACATCTTCAAATTGTACATCTTTTCCAGTATTGGAAGAAGAAGCACCACGGTAAAACTTGATTGGCTTAGTACCACCACCATGCACTTCCTTGACCACCATACCCTCGATCTTATTAGAATGGATCGGGGTCAGGGTCATAGTATGAACATGATGGTTAATCTTTATATTCTTCATTCTTTTCATCTTCGAGAGAGATCCTAAACTGGGGTTTCTTTTGACTTATTGTCGCTGCTTCTTTCTTGATTTCTTCTCCTTCTTCGGAAGTGTTCTCTCAATCAACGTCGATGACCGGTTTCTTCTGTCCAACTGTTCCAACATTTCTTCCACGTCCTCGTCCCCGGCCTCGACCTCAGGTGCGAGTTCTGGAGAAATCTTCACCATCTCGCCGTAAGGAGGTGGTGAGTAACTGTTGAACTAGAACTTCAGGTTCTTCATCGTCTCGGATTTCTTTTGCTTCATTTGGTATGGTATTTCTGGAAAAGATTGTTTTCTTCGGGGGCGCGTAGTAGGCCGCATCTTCATGAATTCCAATCTCATGTACGGAGAATGGTTGCAAGTCACCTTTGATACACTGTTCCCCTCCTTCGTAATACTTTATGCACTGGTGCAGAGATGACGGTACCAACCTGTTTTCATGGATCCACGGTCGACCCAGTAGAGCGTTGAACGATGTCTCAGAATCAATTATGTGGAATTTTGCGGTTGTCTTTGCTAAATCACCGGTCTTCATTAGTAGTGTTATCGATCCAAGAGCACTTTCTCCTTTTTGATTAAAGCCTCTTAATAGCATCTTGTCTGATTCAAGTTCGCGAGCATCAATTTCTAAATTTGCTAGCGTCCGAAGATTCATTATGTTGATTGATGCTCCTGGATCAACCAACACTCGGAGAGCTTAAACTTTCCAATAGTGATCGAAATGTATAACGGTCGATTGTGATCCGCTGTTCCCAGTAATAGATCATTGTCCGTGGAAGTAACACCTCGCTGTTCTTTTAACGAGCAAACCTCGTCGAAGGAATCACCGGCCATTTGAGCTAGACAAATCTCTGGATCAAGTAAAGTCTTGATCAGAGCTTCTCTCATTTCCTTTGACAGGATCAGAGCGTCGTATATGCTTAGTTTGGCTGGTAGCTTCCTAAGATGGGCTAGCACATTATAGTCCACTTTATTACCATGTTCCTCGGTTTCTTCCCGAATGGGCAATTCCTCTGTCGGGGCTGGCTCTTCCTGAGCAACCACCTGCTTTCCTTTATCCTTTGGACCCATTCTCGGGGGTAGAACTTTTCCACTTCTTAAATTTAATTCCGTTAATTCTTCTTAATTTGTTGTTGAATCTGCCGGTGTATCCTCTTGAATTGGAACAACTGGCTCTTCTGAAGTTGCTTCGGGTCTGATGGTTCTAATTCTATCATGATCGGAGCCCCTCAGAATTCATAAATGGACTCATTGCTTGTCGAGCTTTCATAGCCTCCTTTGTGAACATCTTCTTCGTTGTGGTCATCGAGGTTGTGTATGTTTTCAGAATCATTATTTGTATTGGAATCGAGATCCGGATTAAGCCGGTTGTCGTTAGTTACGTAATCGTTAGAAACAGTCAAAACGTAGTCAACGCCATAACCCTTATCATTATAAGATCCTGCCAGAGTGAGCAGATAATACAGAGTCAGAAGTTCGAGGGATTTCTCCCCGAATCGGAAACAACCATCCTAGGATAAGCAGCCCCTAGTCTACCCTCTGGAGTCTTGGTCTTCTTTCTTCCACGATCGTCTCCTCCTTCTGGGGCGGTTTTTCAATCGCAAGTGATAGTGTTGGCTCGACAGGTTTCGAACTCTGAGTTGAAGCGCGTACCGAAGCGGCCTGGATGTGATCCAAAATTTTCTTTGATGATTTTGTCCAGACGGTACTCCATCCATCATCAATCGCGTAAGGGTCTATCGGAACAATGGGATCCGTTGAAATAACATTGACGGAACCTCCTTTCTGGGGTTCCTTCATGTATTCTTTTGGGATCGTTATGTTCTCCCTCCGGAGATTTTCATCAAGCCAACTCTTGAAAGTGATGCAATCCTTTATCTTGTGTCCAAGCATCTGGTGGTAAGGGCAATAGTTCGGATGATCTTTCTTATTGACTTCCTCCGGCTTCTTGGGCTCGGCAGTCGAAAATCCGGTGTCTTCATTAAGTCGCGGAACATCTTCGCCACTCGCTTCGGCTTTGAATGGGTATTCTTTATTTAGAAGTTCTCTTAAAGTACGTGACGAACGAGGCGGTTGTTCATAATGTTGAGGCGACTGATAGCTCGGATGAGGTTGCTGATAGCCCTGCTGAGGTTGTTGGTATGTTCGTTGCGGTGGTTGATAACTAGGCTGTGGCCGCTCTGACTGTATCTGCACTGGCTGCTTGCCCTTATCTACTGCCGCGACGATTCCGGATTTCTTTTCGAATGTTTTCACGAGCTTCGCTTATCGTTCTTGTCCGCGAAACTTAACTCGTTTTGCCTCTTCTTGCAAGCTCCCGGCCTTGCTAAGCAACTTCTCGAAAGTCTTGATTGTAAATCCTTTAAGGAGAAGTGCTATCGGGCCATGGATACTTTTAAGCGGGATACCGATCGCATGTTGTTCTTGAAGCTGTGGTTCACACTTCATGCTTAAGTTTCTCCATCGAAGTATGTAATCCACTAAAGTCTCGTTCGGCTTTTGCTGCTCCATCACTAGATCACCGATACTGAAGTGGTGCTGAGCCCCGGCAAATCGTTTTACGAAGAGATTTTCTAGTTCTGAAAAGGTCTTTACTGAACCGTTCGGCAATTCTGCGTACCAGTCGAAGGCAATCCCTGACAAACTGCTGACGAACTGGCGGAAGAGTAAAGCGTCGCTCCCACCGGCATTGCGAAGCAATCGGCACGAAAATGTGTGACATGCTGCCGAGGGTTTCCTATTCCATCAAAAGTCTTAAACAGAGGTGGTACGAAGCCTTTTGGGTATTGCACTGCATCGAACTCTTCGGGGTAAGATCTACTCTTCTGAATAGATGCTCCATTCTTGGATTGTGCTAAGGCTTCTCGCACCTGCTGTTCTACCATGTTTTTAATATCCTTTTCAGGGATCATGCTCTGTGTAGAATCCTTCTTTGGTAGTTCGTCTCCGTTGACGGATGTGATCTCTTTTCCTCCATCTGCAATATGGATAATTTCTGGGGGTGTCTCTTTCTGAGGCTGGGCCTGACTCTGGAGAGTGGCTAAGGCGGCAACCATCTCTTCCATCCTCTTTGCCATCTGGGAAATTGTGTCATCTCTCTTCCAAATCTGCGCTCTCAATACCTCTGGTTGATCTCTTTCTGCAGCTGCCGAAGCACCTTGTGAAACTGACGATGCTCGTGTCTCAACCATGTTGATCTCGGCATACTCCTCATCCATGAACTCTGATGAGTCAATTTCGTCTCCTAATTCTTCTTCTTTTTCCTTTGCTAACCGTCGGATGTCGGTCCTTAACTTGTCCATGGCATCCTCTGGTGGCCCTTTTCGTACGGTCTCGCAGTTGTCTCGTGACGTTTGTTGAACTTCCTTCCCGGGAGTCCCCTTTATTGCGGTAGCACTTTCTTTTGATTCAAGTCTCCTGAAGAGACTTTTCTTCTCAGGACATTGTTTTGGTCTTAGCTGGCCGGTTGTAGGTCGCCACACCATCCTTCTTGCAGCCGGAAGCCTAGGACCGGATGGTCTATCGGCTATATGCTGGAAGGTGGTATCCTCCCTAATTTGTAGACCTGATACAACAACGGGTGGATTGACCTTTATCTTCTTCTTTGGTTTCTCTGTGGCAGCAACAGGCTCTATTCGCGGTCAAAGGTGGGATTTAGCTGGCACTCGTCCTATCCTTCTTAAGATTTCTGACACAGGGCATCTTTCTTTCTTTGCCAATCTTTCTATAACAGCTTGCAGCCGAGCCAATGGCGTAGTCTTATTCCTTTTCCTCTTGTAATTGTTGTAGTATGCAGGTTGGGGTAATACGGTGGCGATCTTACGAACATCCTCTTCATCTGATGCGGCAGAGAGGGGGTGAAACCTGCTCCCTTCCAACAGAGGTATATACTCAGGCAGTTCTTCTCTTTCTTCAGGAATTTCTTCTAGAAAAGCAACTTCAGCAGCTCTATCTTTCTTGGCGATCTTTCTGCTTCTATTTCTCCTTCGAGTCCGAGTTAGGGGTGCAACTCTTGAACTAGACCCAATCTCAAAAACAGGTGGAATTGTAGTGAAATATGTACCCTCCACGGTGACAGGCTCATCACAGACTTGGATTTCCTTCCCCTTCAGTTTGGCAGAAGTCGGGGTAGGTGCTGAGATGACTAGACCGGTGGGGGTAGAGACAACAGTCCTCCTACGAACAGTAGTACTCCTTTCAGCTGGAACCCTTTGCAGGGGAGGGAATTCTTGAGCCGACTTCAAATTGAACTCAATCACGGGCTCTTCAGTTTCTGACACTTTGTCCATTAGTGTGAAGAGAGTGACGTCAGCGAACTTAACATCTGTGTTGCCAAATCCTTGTCCAAAATGGATGATTCCATTGTCGGGCAGCTCATCCTTGTAAACGGTGAAGTCCATTCCATTGGTGAAGGAGAAGATTAGCTTTGGGGCAGTCATTTTCTGCAGGGCTGATTCCGAATGTCAGTCCCGAATTATGCTTCTTTTCATCGTAAAGTTTAGGACGAAAAAGAAAGAATCCGAACACATTTTCGTTTATCTTAGTGTATTTGTGATTTATAAAAGAGGTTGTTTATTTGAAGGTCTGTTTGTTAGAAACAAAACGATTAGAAAAAAAAAAGTTATAGAAAATGTAAAGGACGCGATTTAGAATTGGAAAGGAAGAGAAAGTCTTATGCAAGACTTCTCGACTCGAAGGACCACTCCTAAACTAACACCTATTAGGGGTCCACCCCACCTCAGAAAAGAGGTAAAAGGATCTCGGAACCTCTTTGTTTAGGGGTGTCTAAACAGTGGCTCCTAAATCCGAGAGAAGTTGGCTATACTCGTTCAAGACAGAAATGAACGGAGTCTTCCATCGGAAGAATGGTAGTTTTGACCCATTAGGGATATGGACTCACCACCGATTTATGAAAGCAAAACCATCTAATCAAAATGGAGAGAGGAACTAGTCCCCAGTGGAGTCGCCAGAAATTGTCGGCATATTTTTAGGTTTGTGTTGTATTTTTTTAAAAAGGGGTCGCCTACAGAAGTTGTCGGCGTATTTTAGGTTTTAAATTTAATTTAAATATGTATATAACTTGGAAAGTAGCATTTGATTTTGAAAATAATTTTAAGTTTGAAAATTTTAAGATATGAAATTAAACCGATCTCACATCCCAGATAGTTTATATAAACGAGCACCGCATCACAAACTGTGTATCTATCCCGAAGAATAAACACACTGCTTGACGATGGGGCTCGATTAAATAAACTAGAAGATTTGTGACATTCTTTTGGTCTACGAACCAATTTTATAAGCCGACAAGTTCCCCTATTTAAAATAAAGGAATTAAACAGGGTTTATATTACCTGGGTTCTTAAAGTTCCCTATAAGGGCAAGCCCCTATAGTTAATTACATCTTAAATGACGGAAATCATTTAAGAAAACTCTCGATAATGATCAGTGGTTTTGCTCTCAAGAATTTCAAAGTTTAAGGTTTTCAAAAGATTGAGTTTTGAAAATTCAAAAGGGATTAGCTCAAATTTGGAACAGTTTAATTTAGGAATCCAAAAGAAGAGAAGTAGGAGAAGCTGAGGATCCAAGAAGAATCTTGGCAACTTCTCAAACTATCCTATTTTTTGGCTTCAATTTAGGATTTTATTTAATGTTGCAATCCTGCCAGTTTTGATTAATTTGGACTTATATTTGTATGATAAAATCATACAAACAGCCTCGAAGATATGAGTTTATGTCGTACCGAACGACTACCTCGGAGTCCTAAGACCGATTAGGGCTTAATTTACATAACATGATTATGCAAATGCCTAACAGAAAGTTAAGGATTTATGTTGCACTAGGCAAACTACCTCGAAATCCTATGGCTTGGTTATTTAATTCTAAGGAAAGTTTTGCTGAAGTAGACTCAGGTTTTGCAGATGACGATGGCCATGCTGCCCACTATGCTCCAAGCTCTTTGTTGTTGCAGAGGTTTAGTTTTAGAAAGCATAAATCAGGAGATGAGAGAAGTATTTTGGTGTAGAGAAAATCTTAAAATCCAAGTGTTTTTAATATTTTAATTAAAACAAATCTTAAAGTTGTTTAAACAGAACCGATTAAGATCCCACGGTTCCGTCATCCCGGCACCGTTATTTTCATCGAATTCACTTAGTCCAGATGAACTTGCTAAACTCAACTGAATGAGTTCCACACTTTCATTTAGACCGTGGGAAATCCCATTAGCAGCACGTGGGTTACATCATCCGAGGTATTCCCGATCATTCAATGAGACGTTTTAATTTAGTTGTAGTTGTGGTTTTGTTGTTCCGTTTGTAATTAAATTTTGAGTTGTTTTATATTTTGGAATGTTGTGGCGGTAAATTTTATCTTGCAATGATTTTTAATTTATTTTTTGTTTCAGTTTAGGGACTATGCTAAAGGTTTTGGTTTTCATGCAACAGTCTTGTTTATCATGCAAGAAAAAGTAAAGTACGGTGCATGTAAGTAAATTGCAATAAATTAAATTGCAATTAAATAAAAGCATACCTGGAGGGTCTTCCCGTCATCCCAAGCTGCACTTAAAACACATTTTAATGCATTTAAATATTTTGCAAGAAATACCTATGTAAAGCTAAGGGCAAGGGTTTTGGTTGTCTACCAAATTCCTAATCTTATAACTAGTCATCTCCTATGACGTCTAGGTTCTTGTGTTTTGGTTTAAGGATGATTTTCTTCACCGAAGAACAATTAAGTTCAATTGTTCTTAAAAACATCCCATCATATTGAGGAAGTGCTTAAGACGAGTCTTAAACATCTTTTCAATACCTCTAGGATTTTTTTTTTAAGTCCAAGAGAATTTAATTATACAAGTGAATTAATCATCCAGGAGTTTAAGTTTTGTTCTCTTGCTGAGTGAACTAGGACATTTGAATATCCTATAAGTGAAGTAACACTTCACTTAATACCTCATTTAAGAGTTATAATAATAAGAGCTTTAAAAGGGCAAATCAACTTATTAAGTATTTTAATGATTTAAACTTAATGATTTAATTTTAATTTTGACTTAATTATAAAAAATTAGTTTAAGTTTGGAATAATGTTCAAGTTATTTTAGATTTAATTCTTAATGATTTCATTTAGGTTTGTTGTTAAATGATTTTAATTTAATTTAATTCAATTTAATTTTAATTCAATTTAATTTAATTTTAATTTAATTTTAATTTAATTTTGATTTTAATTTAATTTAATTTAATTTAATTTAAATTTAAATTATTTTAATTTAATTTAATTTAAATTTAATTTTAATTTTAATTTTAATTAATTTAATTTAATTTAATTTTAGTTTAATTTTAATTTGGATTATTATTTTAATTTTTTTTAAGTAAGAATTAAGTATTATTGAAGTGATTTATTAGGGATTTTTAAATTAAAGAATAAATATCCTCTTAATAATATCCCTACTTTAATAATTCCAATTTCTATTATTCTTCCAAAATTTCAATTAATTATTTAATTAAAGTTTTATTTTAATTATATTTGAAAAGGTTAGTAGGTTTCTATCCTCAATCTTTTAAGTTTCAATCATCCAAAATCAGTTTAAAATCAAATATTTTACCCTCCCCTTTTTGATTAATCCTAAAATTTTAATTAAGGGTTGAAATTTTTAATTACCCTTTTGCCCTTCAAGCTTAATAATTCTATAACTCACTAAATTAAGCTCAAATGAACTTGAAATTTTTATGTAACCTCACTCACATGTCAATTAAGACATTAGAGAAAATGTGATTTTTCTGTATTTAATTTATTTATGTAATTATTTTTAATGGAAAATAGGGATTTTCAAGAAAAATTTAATAACATAACCAAGGAAATGTTTCTGTCCTTAAGAAAATTATGGATGTTCCTAATGACCAGAGGACCATTTGGACCAATTTTGGTGATTTTTTGAGTTATATTTTATTTATTAGAATTATATTGAGTTTTGGAGTATTAATTAATTTTAAAATAAAATTAAAGTTGAAAAATGAATTTTATATTTTTCTTAAATCTCTCTGACCTCAAGGAGTCCAGAGAAACAAATTTTATAATTTTCTGATTTTTCTTTGATTTATTAGAATTATTTTAGTGAAAATATTAAAGAAAATCATTTTTTAATTCAAAAATTGTTTTAGGCTTTTAAAATTCAATATCTTATCCTAGAGACTTAGGAAAAATATTTGGTTTGTTCCTAAGTGATTATGAGTTAAAATGTGACATTTTGGTGATTTTTAATGTTTTTATAATTTTTATTATTTTTTAATTATTAAAAATATTAAAATAATAGCCAAAAATCAACTTTTTTAGAAAATTACAATTTTAATTTTATTAAATTCCCCTGAGGTCAGAGAAGCCTCCAAACCATTTTTGTGAATTTTAGAAAAGTATTTTGTGAGTAATGAATTTTTAAAGTTTAATTTTGGTTATGTGACTTAATTAATCCATTTAATGGGGTAAACATTTCTAATTGATTTCAAATTTTTATGTGATGTTCCTCTGATCCTAAAGATCAGTGGAGAATTATTTTCAAGTCAATTTAATGTGTGGTTAACCCTAATTAATTAAAGTTCAATTTTGGGTATTTAGGCCAATTAGGGTTGTTCCAAGTGAATTAACTCAAGACCTATTTTTCCTAGGTTCCTCTGGTCATAAGAAACATCACCAAATTTTCCTAGAATTTATTTCTCAACATGCAAATTATTGGAATTAAAATACTCAAAACAGTAACATGCAATTGAAAAATCAATAACTTCTCATAGGGATGGCCTCTGACCTTGGAAAAGTCAGAGAATGTTCCCAAGTTCAGAGGCTTCAAAAGCCCTATGGTCTCATGCCATGGTGAATTGTCTACATGCATGGAGAATCAAAATAGTGCAGAGAGTAAATAAATCATTAAAAATAAAATACACAATGAAATTACTTGATTTCTTTTCCACATTATTCTCCTCTGTTCACTGAGCAAGAGGGTATTTTTATTTTATTTTTAGGATTTTTTTACACAAAGTTATGCGTTTTTGAAGTTCTGGATATTTAATAAATAAGAAAATTCCCTATTTATCTACTTATCCACGCGGCACCACGTCAACCTTAGCCTCCCCGAACGGCCACGAGGCGTCTTCTGGTTCGGCGCCGCCATCTGACTGAGATGCCACGCAGCCCGCTGTATCTTCCCGTCTCCTCATACGACTCAATCTGGACCGTCCACCCGCGCGTGTATCAAATGGACGACATATGTTCATCGTCCCCACGCCTCCTAGCCCGAGAACCGTCCATCTTCCATGCTTGATATCTCTCTCGATTCTTAACCGATTTCTACGTTCTTATACTCTATGGATTCATCTTGAAGAGACGAACACATCCATACAGTTTATGTGGCATGAAATTAAGGCAACAGAAATGGAGAATTCATGGAAGCTCGGGAAGAAGAGAGCTCATACCTTTGCTCAGAGAAGTGTGGCTTCGATCTGAGAGTTGTGTCACCTTCGATTGAGTCCAAGAAAGCTTCAGATGAAGTCTCTGGCCCTGGGGAATTGCCTAGACTTGATTTCCACCAGACCCGATCACAACCTTTGGAGGCTAGAGCAGATGAGTGGCCTGGAGAGGGGGCTTTCACTGGGGAACTCCTTCTCTTGGTCTTGTGCAGGTGTGGGTGAGTTTAATTTGATTTTGGTGGAGAATTGGGAGATGTCCTGGTTTTGGGTGGAATTTTGGCTAAGAAATTGGGCTCTGATGGTGGGGATTATGGCAAATTGTCACTGGGGATCAATTGCTTTAAGTGTGGAGGATGATCTGGAACAATTTTGGCAGAGTTTCTGTATGGTTTTGTGCAACTCCTCTCATGGCCGAGAGGTGAGGGGGTTTAAATAAAGCTGGTTGGAGGGTCTCCCAGGGGGGTTAATGGCTGGGATCAGCTGCTGCGGCAAGGGAAGAACAGCTCCAATGGCCACTGGGCATGAGGCAGCCCAGCAAGAGAGAATTTCAATGTTTGGCTCCTTCCAAGGTCTCGGCCATGGTGTTTCCCAGCGGCTGTGGTGGGCGGCCGGCCAGTGCATGGGTCACCCTCGGGGTCGGGGAGGTCGAGCTTGATTCCTGTGAGTTCAATTGATGGTTGCCATGTGTAAAGAGGATGGCATAAAATGGAAAGGGTAAGGGCTCATTTTGGGCTCAAATTGGTCAACCCATGATTTTGGGCTTGGTTCACCTCCCCATGACCTGGTTTTGGGCTGGGTGAATCAGTTGGGTCAGCTGGTCTTAAGTGGAGAGGTCGCCATCCAAGAATATTTAGATTAAATTTGGGTTAAGGGGAATCATGAGTAAGGTTAATGACTCTTAGGAAGTGCTTAAAGGACCTCCTCCTTTTGCCCAATGTGGTAAGGTCACATGTAAAAAACTCACATGGCTTGCATGTGGCTTAAGAATGGCTCCATGGCTCATATTTGGCATGGGAAAAGTTGGCTTGGTTTCATGGAAATGGGTTTAAGGAATTTTGGTATTTTGGTGTAAAATTTGGATGGTTTGTCATATGGCTTTGTTTAGAAAGGTTTGATTGCTGATTTAGGACTTAGGAATGATTTTAATTAAGTGAGGATGAGATGAGATTGTAATGTGGGCTTTAGGATGGGCTTGGTCTTTTGAGTTTGGTTAGGAATGGGCTTTTGAATGTCCTTTAGAAGTGGGCTTTTAGATAAAAATTTTGCAAAGGGCCATGCCAAATAAATGTTGGGTTTAGTTTAAGGATGTGTCATGAGTGATTGGATCAAACTTGAGGTGGTTTAGAATTGAATTGGGTCTAAATTGAGTCTCTTTAGTGATAGGGTCAAAATAGGTCAAAATGGACTAACTTGGGCTACGGTTGGGCTAATGTTGAAATTGATGTAAGATTAACATTAAGAAATGTTTATGGGAGTGTTTCAATGAGGTCTCAACTTTGGTTGGCTTTTGATTTTGGGATTTGGGCCTATTTGGGTTAGGTTTGGGTGTAGGCCCATTTAAGGGATTTTGGGTTTGGGTTGAATTTAAGTAGGGTTTGGGTCCAAATTTTGGGAAAATTATGTTAGTTTTTTGTTTTTGGGGATGTTATGGAAGGTTTAGAAAAGTTTTCAGGTTAATTGGAGTTGAATTGGGTTGGTTTGGGCTAAGTTTGGGTCATGGGCCAAAATTGGGCCTTAAGCTTAAAAGTGAAATTAGATTCAAATGTCAATCAAATTGGACTTGGATTTGGTCTAGATTTATATTGGGGATATTTAATTGAAGTTTAGAATTGAATTGGACCAAAATTGGGGTCAATTGGGGTGATTTGGTTTGACATTGGGTTCATTTGGGTTAAAATGGGTCAAATTGGGGGTTTTGACAAAAGTGGGGTAAATTGACAAAATTGTCCCATGGTGTAGTTGAACAAAGTGAAATTGGGAATATTTGGGATTTTCTGGAATTTTCTGGGAATTTTCTGAATTTTTGGATTTTTAGGGCAAGAGGGGCATTTTGGTAATTTGGAGGGTATTGGGGGTATTTTTGGAATTTTTGGTATATTTGGTTGGAGATGGTCAATTTGAGTAGTGGGGGAAATGTTTGAGATTAATTTTAGGAAATTTTGGGTGATTTGGAAATTTTGAAGAATTTGGGTAGTTTCAAGGGCTTTTAGTAGGTTAGGCGGGTCCCCGTTCCCGGGGGTCAAAAATTGAAATTTTAAAAAAAATGAAAATGGAGTAAGTGTAAGTGAAATGAAATCATTCTGGTTGAGCCATGAAGCCATATTAAGTCCACATGAGCCATGAAAGAACTCATTTGAGGCATTCAACATGTTGTTCCTAACCCTCTTAGCCAAGGGCTTAGGGGTTAAGGACCATCCATATGAATTACTCACATGAGTCAAAAGGTCAAGTTGGGTGAGAGTGTGGGTTTTAGGATTTGGAGTGTGTGTGTGAGAGTGTAGTATATGTGTAATTCATCCCTCACCAGACCAGGCCACCCAGGGTAATCCTAAGGCCAAAGAGTCCTATAGGGAACTCATCCTTTAAACCTCCACATTTGATCTCAACCCTCCAAGTGACTCAGGGGCAGTGACTTGGGGGTTTACAATCAAGCCTATAGGGTTTGCAGGGAGTTAAGAAGTGGCTTGAATTTCTAAAGGATGGGTCCCAATTCTAGTCCTCTAGGATAGTCAAACGAAAAGCTTAAGGCTAGATCCTAAGCACTAAAGAGAAAAGGGAAGACCTCATCAAAAATGAGGTCAAAAAGTACAAATACTTATCTGAAGTGTTCCTTCAAGAGATCCGCTGACTTCTACTGACTCCAAAGCAATGATGAAAGACTCCAACAGCAATAACACACAATAAACACTCAAAATAAACTCACTAGATACAAAATAAAGTGGCACCCTAAGTATGGAAGAGACTAAATAAAACTAGAGATGAGAGAGAAGATGCTAAAATGGGTATGTGTACTAAGAGGGGGGTTTTGGTGCGATTTTCTCTGTAGAATGGGCTCCTATTTATAGAGCTCTGAATTTGACCAGGGGTTGCTTAAGGCACCTCTTCAAAATTAGTCCAAATTCAATGTATCTTCTAGAAGGTAACTGTCGCGCTTAGGCGCCGGGATCTGGTGCCTAGGCGCCGGACTCCGTGACCAGGTCTTTCACACCTCTTCACTTTGGGTCGCACCTCTTCGCGATCCAGACCGTTTCCTTGTGTCCAAATACATTGTATCACATGTCTTATATATTATGAGTAACTTTCAGTCTTCTAGAAGCTCCAATAACCGCTTAACACCGTCAAAATAACTGTCTAAAGTCATCAAAAAAAACTTTAAGCATCTGTATCGAACTGGCGCTTAGGCGCCGGACTCTGGCGCCTAGGCGCCAGGCCAATAATTCCAAAATTTTGCTCTATAAGATCAATTTTTGCTCCTTTTTGCTCATTTTTCCTTCTTTTTCTTTCTTGGACTCTTTTTTAATCATCTACATCCAAAAACATGAAAATATCTTTCATTAAAGCATAATATCCTTAAGAATTGAATTATAAATAAGGCATAAAAATGGGTATTTTTTAGGTAGATTAGAGCTCCTGCAGAAGATGAAGATTGGTAGTTTGGTTATGTTTATCTTCCATTGTACTTTGTTTTGTATTTGTGTTTTAAATTTGTGATGTACCTGAGACTCCTTATGATTTGTATCTGAGATGTTATATGTGTGTTGGATGTACTTGTAGTAGTCTTTATTGTTGATGTATGTGATGTGATAGTAGAGTTTTGTATGTGTTATAGATTGCTAGTTTAAGTTGTACCAGTAATAATTGGATGTTAATGTTATATGTACTGTTTATTGTGTCTTGAACTTCTTCTTTATAAACTTCTAACCCATATTTGAGTATAGAAATGCTTCTTAATTATTTCAGGTTTATTGTTGTACTTTATGAAGAAAAACCTACTGAAACTCAAAGGTTTGAAAAGCCAGCATATTCAGGTATGAGTTATATATTTATATTTTTTTCTTTCTTCCATGTTAATTATATTCAAAATCTAAGTTTGAGGGAAGGGAAAGAATTAACTGTTAATTGTTCTCATTTAAAATTATTTTCAAAAATTAGTAACATGATTTCCTATAATAGAGCTCAATTTCAGATAACTGTATTTTGATTTTATTTAAGTATTTTATGAAATTGAATGAAAGTGTTTGATAATGAAAAGTAATTTTGTGATGTAAGATATTTGTTATAAAAGGATAGGACTATAGTCAACTATTCAAAGTAAGAAAACCCGTATGTTTGAAATATTAATAATATTAAAGTTTTATGTGATAGGAAATGATTGAGACTCTATGATGAATCATTAATAAGCTAAAGAAGTATGTGGTAAGTTTCAACTTTAGGGTGAGAAGGGTGAAGTTCAAAATCATTAAAGGCTATCCAGATACGGTAAACCTCACTGAAAAAAAAGCAAAAAAGCAAAAAGAAAAGAAAAGAAAAGAAAAGAAAAAAATAAAAGAAAAAGAAAAGAAAAGAGAAGTGAGGAGAAGCTTGAGGAGATGCCTAATCAAAAATTAGCTTCACTTGGACCTACCTAAAGGAAAATAACTTAATTACTATCCTAAACTTATATGTATGGATTAGCATATTTACTAGTAGTGTTCTAATAAGCTTCTTTTCATGTAATCTTTTTAAGTGCCTTAATAGAACAATCTGCAGTCATTTTTGAAATGAATAGAAGACTAGAACTCTTAGACTTGATTAGTAGATATTCTCACACCTGCAGAACTTACTTGAATTATTCAAATATCTTTCTGGAAAATTTACTATTGTACTTATCTATATCAAAATTATGGTATTCTAGAAAGAAAGTTCATTACAGTGGATCATAATTTTATGTATTAACTAAAATTACTTGAGGACAAGTAATAGTTAAGTTTGGGAGATCTTGATCCACTGAAAATTTGATAGCTTTTTACTATTCATTTCATACATATTGTTGATGATATTGCACTTTAAAGGAAGGTGTTTTTGATGATTTCATGCAGGTACAATGATTTTAGGTCTTTGGAGCAAAAGGAAGCTATAATGAGCAAACTTGGAGTGAAAAAGGACAAAAGTGGATTTTATTGAACTGGCGTCGAATGGCACTGTGACCAGCACCGGACAGCACTAGTTTCCAGAGAGTTACGACGTTTTAGCAGAATAATGCGCCGAACGTCGCTCTTATCAGCGCCATATCCTGATTTTGAACTAAATTTAATGTATTTGGCCAGATTTTGAAACGTTGCTTGAGGAAACTCTTGGGAATTCAGTTTTGGCTGAATTTAAAATATTTTGGAGCCACATTTTAAAGGGGGGAAGAAAAGCAGAGAAGAATTTAGACTTTAGAGAGTGGGTTCTTTCACTTTTGTGTTGGAAGTTAGGTTTTTGTTTTTCTCTTCTAAGGAGGGTGAGAGGAGAGGAAAAGTGAGAGATTACTTTTTCCTTGTTATTTTAAAGAGAGAATTGTGTGTTGTTGTGAAGAAAGAAGAGGAGTTAAAGGAACTCCTTGAGATTCACTTAGGGAAGAGTTTGAGATAAGTAATTTTTACTTTACTCTGTTTGTATGACATTATTTTTAAATATGAAATCCATGTTTTGTCAACTTTTCCTCATGAGTCTTGAGTAGATTTCTTTGTCTTTCTCCTTTTCATGTGATGTGTTGATGTTGTGAAATGGAAATGATGTGCCAATTTATTATGAAGAATTTGTGATGACCTTTTCACTTAGAATTTCAATTACTTTTTGATCTGGCCAATTGAATTGTTAAAATTTTTTGGGAAATATATGTTCCAAAAAGATTATGAGTTCCACAACAAAAGTGAAGGTCACATTCAAATTCCATGAATGGTGAAGTTCACGGGGGTTGAATGTAAATAAATAGGGAAATATACTTTGACTGGCGTAGAATTGGAGATTTCAGAGTGATAGGCTAAAATCCTCAATTTGATCCTAATATTTAAAAACTGAAGTGAGAGTTACCCTTCAGGTGAAGGGAAGTGAGAGCTCTGGAGTGAGAGTCAGTATCCTCCCAGCCTAACCATGGATTTGGGGACTAAAGTTAGGATTAGCCAATGTTCTTTATGCGCTAAAATATGGGTAAAGAATAAGAATGCTCATATTTAGCATAATACATTTGCATCACTGATCTGTGTCACAATAATCATCACATTATGAATGGAAATGAGGAAGACTCTTTCTTGCAACTGAACTTTGTTATAAATTTAGTCTTGCATTAGTTTAAATTGCTAGAGTTTAGAATGTGCTTTGGTAGATATAGTAACTGAACCTGTTTGTCTTTACTTTTAAAATTAAACTACTTGCAATTGTGTTGTGATTCAATAATAGATTTCTGTGCTACACTATAAAAGTAAAGCCTCCCCGTGGGATCGATATTCCAGGACTCCACTAGAGCTCTGTATTACTTGAGCGATACGTATACTTACGTGACTCATTATCCTTTAAATCAATATATAAATCTAAATATGAGTTCATTAATTTTTGCAAATTAAAAGAGCCACACCAAATAGTCACAAAACCAAAACCAAATCTAAATTAAAATAAAACAAGTTAAAATTCACCGCCACAACATTCAAAATATAAGACAACTCAAAATCTATTCACAAACAGAACAAAATAACAATTGCAGCTAAATTAAAATGTCTCTATCGGATGATCAAGAATACTTAGGAGGATGCAACCTACGGTTGCTAACGGGATTTCCACGGTATAAATAAAAGTATGGAATTCATTCAGTTGATTTTAGTAAATTCATATGGACTAAGTGAATCTGAAGAAAATAGTGGTGTCGGAATGAAGGAACCGTGTGATTCTAACCGGTATCACTATAATTAACTTAATATTCCCCTAAATGAGACATTAAGAAACCTCAATTTATTTTTTTTCCAAAAACACGATACTTTCCTTTCCTCTTTAATTGATACTTCTTTAAACTAAACCTACTACGACTAGGAGCTTAGAGCATGCATAGTGGGCAGCACGGCCATCTTCAACAGCAAAACTTCTTAGAATTAAATAATAAGCCATAGGACTTTGAGGTAGCTTGCCTAGTGCAGCATAAAACCTCACCTTATCTCTTTAGGCCTTTGCACTTCATTCAATATAAGCCCTAACTCGTCTTAGGATTTCGAAGTCATCATCAGGTATGACATAAACCCTCCTATCTTCCAGGCAATTCACATGATCAGGTATCAAGTGAATGTAAGCCCTAATAAAATAAAATTGGCAGGATGAAACACCGAATAATATTCTAAATTAAAGCCAAACCATAAGATAGTTCGGGAAAACACCAAGATCTCTCTTGGACTATGTCTTTCCCCTAGCCTCCTCTTCCTTTGGATCCCTACAATAACTGTTCTTAAATTTGAGTCATTCGCCTATTGAATTTTCTAGTACCACATTCTCTTTAAGAACCTTACCTTTTGGAAGTCATGAATAAAATATTTTCTGATTTATATTAAGAGTTTTCTTAGGTAACTTCAATCATCTAAGATGTAATTAACTATAGGGGCTTGCCCTTATAAGAAACTTAAAGACCCCAGATTAACGTAAATCTTATCTAATTTTCTTATATTAGAGAGGGAAAATTGTCGTTTAACATAAATGGTTCGCAGACCAAATGGATGTCATGGGCTCTTTAGTTTATTTGATCAAGCCTCACCACCAAGCAATGTATCCATTCTTCGGGATAGATACATGACTTGCGGTGTAGTGCTCGATTATTTAAACTATTGCATCTATGAGATCAATTTAATTTCATATTTTGAAATTAAAAAAATGATATTTTCTGAAATTATATATAAATACATATACATTAAATAAAATCTTCACATCCAACCCCCCTTTTCCGCACCGACACAAATGAATCATGTTTAGAACATTTATCTAAAGTTCTTAAATGATGTAAAGAAACAAATTTAGTACTTAATTGGGAAAAATGGCAGTTTATGGTAGCAGGAGGAATTGTTTTGGAACATCAAATTTTAGAAAAAGGTATGGAAGTAGACCCTGCAAAATCTCAAGTTATCGCTAATTTACCTTACCCAACAAATGTAAGGGAAATTAGAAGTTTTTTGGGACATGCTGGATTCTATAAGCATTACATTAAAAAAATTTCAAAAATTGCTAAGCCTCTATGCCAATTATTGGAAAAGAATATCATTTTTAATTTTAATGAAGATTTCCTAAAAGCTTTTGAGTTATTAAAAGAAAAATTAATCACTGCACCAGTTATTATTTCACCAGATTGAAAAAAACCTTTTGAATTAATGTGTGATACGAGTGATTATGCTATTAGAGCGGTTATATGACAGAAATATGATAACATTTTCAAAGTGATCTACTATTCTAGTAGAACTCTAAATGAAGCTCAAATCAATTATAAAACAACTGAAAAGGAGCTACTAGCTATAGTATATACTTTTGATAAATTTAGATCATATTTGATTGGGACTAGATGTGTGGTGCATACTGACCATTTTACTATTAAGTATTTAATGATGAAGAAGGATGTTAAACCAAGACTGATAAGATGGATTCTTCTTTAACAAGAGTTTAACTTTGAAATAGTACATAGGAATGGTGCTGATAATCAAATTACTGATCATCTGTCCAGGCTTGATAATGAAAAATCTCTCTTTTCTGATGAAGAAATTAATGAATATTTCTCTGATGAAAAACTATTCATTGTTAATGAGTGGCGAGTTCCATAGTATGCAAACATTGAGAACTTTATTAATAGTGACATATTACCCTATGGTTTGACATATCAACAGAGGAAAAAAATTTTATCTAAAGCTAAGACTTATTTTTGGGAAGCCCATTTTTATATATACAAGAAAATGATCTTATTATTCGAAGATGTGTGCCTTTAGAAGAAACTTATGAAATTATTTAAAAATATCATGATTCTGATTTTGGGGGACATTTTGGTGTTGATAAAACTGCATATAAAATTCTACAATCTGAATTTTATTAGCCTACAATTTTTTAGGATGTTAATGATTATATTAAAAATTGTGATCGATGTAAACATGTAGGCAATATTTCTAGAGGGAATAAAATGCCCCTCAATTATTGTCGGCATATTTTTAGGTTAGTGTGTTGTATTTTAAAAAAGGGGGGTCGCCTACAGAATTTGTCGGCGAATTTTTAATTTAATTTAAATAAATAATTTGAAAAGTAGTATTTGATTTTGAAAATAATTTTTAAATTTGAAGATTTTAGGATATGAAATCAAGCTGATCTCACATCCCGAATAGTTTACATAAACGAGCACCGCACCACAAACCGTGTATCTATCCCGAAGAATAGACACACTCGCTTGATAATGGGGCTCGATTAGATAAACTAGAAAGGTTTGTGACATCCGTTTGGTCTGCGAACCAATTTTATAAGCCGACAAGTTCCCCTGCTTAATATAAATGAATTAAGTAGGGTTTATATTATCTCGGTTCTTAAAATTCCCTATAAGGGCAAGCCCCTATAGTTAATTACATCTTAAGTGACGGGAATCACCTAAGAAAACTCTCGATAATAATCAGTAGTTCTGATCTCAAGAATTTCAAAGTTTAAGTTTTCAAAGGATTGAATTTTGGAATTTCAATAGGGAATGGTTCAAATTTGGAACATTTTTATTTTGGGAATTCAAAGGAAGAAAGGTAGGAGAAATCACAGATTCAAAGCGAACTCCGGTAATTTCCCGACTATCCTATTGTTTGGCTTGGATTTAGGAAAGCCCTAATGTTTATTTAGTATTTTGATCTTGCTAATTTTAATTAGTTAGGACTTATATTTGTATGATAAAATCATACAAATAGCCTCGAAGATGTGAGGGTTTATGTCGTATCGGACGACTACCTCGGAGTCCTAAGACCGGTTAGGGCTTAATTTACATGATATGATCATGCAAATGCCTAACGAAGAGTTGAGGATTTATGTTGCACTAGTGCAAACTTCCTCGAAGTCCTATGGCTTGGTTATTTAATTCTAAGAAAGTTTTGCTCGAAGTAGACTCGGGTTTTGCTCGATGACGATGGCCGTGCTCGCCCACCATGCTCCGAGCTCCTTGTTGCGAGGTTTAGTTTTAGAAATCATAAATCAGGAGATGAGAGAAGTGTTCTGGTTTAGAGAAAGTCTTAATTTCCAAGTGTTTTTTAATATTTTAATTAAACAAATCTTAAAGTTGATTATAACAACACCGGTTAAGATCCCACGGTTCCATCCTTCCGGCATCGTTATTTCTATCGGATTCACTTAGTCCAGATGAATTTGCTAAACTTAACTGAATGAGTTCCACACTTTCATTTAGCACCGTGGGAAATCCCGTTAGCAACACGTAGGTTACATCATCCGAGGTATTCCCGATCATCCAACAAGACGTTTTAATTTAGTTGTAGTTGTAGTTTTGTTGTTCTGTTTGTGATTAAATTTTGAGTTGTTTTATATTTTGAAATGTTGTGGCGGTGAATTTTATCTTGTAATGACTTTTAATTTAGTTTTGGTTTCGGTTTTAGGGACTATCCTAAAGGTGTGGGTTTTCATGCAACGAGTTGTTTATCATGCAAGAAAAGTAAGTGCGATGCGATTAAATAAATTGCAATAAGGTAAATTGCGATAAAATAAAAGCGTACCTAGAGGGTCTTCCCGTCATCCCAAGCCGCACTTAAAACACAATTAGAATATTTAAGCATTTAAAGCAAGTTCCTAGGTAAAGCTAAGGGAAGGGTTATGGTTTTCACCAAGTTCCTAATCCTATAGCTAGTCACCTCCTATGACGTCTAGGTTCTTGTATTTTGGGTTTGAGGACGATTTTCTTCATCAAAGAACAATTAAGTTCAATTGTTCTTATAAATATCCTATCATATCGAGGAAGTTCTTAAGACGAGTCTTAAACATCTTTTCAATATTTCTAGGATTATTTTAAGTCCAAGAGAATTTAATTATACAAATGAATTAATCGTCCGGGAGTTCAAGTTTTGTTATCTTGCTCAGTGAACTAGGACATTTGAATATCCTATGAGTGAAGTAACACTTCACTTAATACTCCATTTAGGAGTTGTGACAACAAAATCTTTCGAGGGCAAATTGATGTTCAGGTGATTTATGATTTAATTTAATTTCGGTTAATGGATTTAAGTTTGGAATAGTGTTCAAGTTGTTTTAGATTTATTTTTGAATTCTTTTTATGTCTTAGGTGATGTTATTTTTAATTCAATTTAATTTAACTTTAATTTAATTTAATTTGGTTTAGTTTCAATTTTAATTTAATTTATTTAATTTAATCTAATTTTAATTTTAACTTGATTTTATTTTATATTTTAATTTAATTTAATTTAATTTAATTTAATTTAATTTAATATGATTTAATTTAATTTAATTTAATTTAATTTGATTTTATTTGATTTAATTTAATTTAATTTAACTTAATTTAATTTAATTTAATTTAATTTCATTTAATTTGATTTAATTTAATTTGATTTAATTTTAATTTGATTTAATTTTAATTTTAACTTGATTTTATTTTTTATTTTAATTTAATTTAATTTTATTTAATTTAATTTAATTTAATATGATTTAATTTTATTTAATTTAATTTAATTTAATTTAATTTAATTTAAATTTTAATTTAATTTTATTTTTAATTTTAATTTAATATTTTATTTTTAATGTTTTAAAGATGATTTAATTTTAATTGTTAAAGTATTAATTTAATTGAAATTTTAAAAGGATTTAATTTAAATAATTTAACTTTAATTTAATTTAATGATTAAGTCTTTTAGCATTTTAAATCTTAAATTTGGATTATCATTTTAATTAGGAATTAAATATTATTGAGATGATTAATTTAGGGATTCTTAAATTAAAGAACAAATCTCTTCCTAATAATATCCCTATTTTAATAATTCCAATTTTATTATTCTTCCAAATTTAATTAATTATTTGATTAAGGTTTATTTTAATTATTTTTAAATTGTTTAGTAGGCTTCTACCCTTTAATTATTTAAATTTCAATCATCCAAATCAGATTAAGATCAAATATTTTACTTTTTCATTTTATTAAGCCTAAAGTTTTAATTAATGGTTAAAATTTTAATTACCATTTTGCCCTTCAAGCTTACTAATTCCATAACTCGTTAAATTGAGCTCAAATAAATTTGTAATTTTTATGTGACTTCACTCATATGTCAATAAAGGCATTAGAGGAAAAAATGTGATTTTTCTGTATTTAATTTATTTATGTAATTATTTTTGGTGGAAAATAGGGATTTCCAAGGAAAATTTAATAATATGAGCAAGAGAAAGTTTCTGTCCTTAAGAAAATTATGGGACATTCCCAATGACCAGAGGACCACTTGGACCAATTTTAGTGATTTTTTGAATTATATTCTTTTTATTATAATTATTTTGAGTTTTGGAGTATTAATTAATTTAAAAATAAAATAAAGGTTGAAAAATGAATTTTATATTTTTCAAAAATCTCTCTGATATCAAGGAAATCAGAGAACCAATTTTTACAATTTTCTAATTTTTCTTTCATTTATTAGAATTAATTTAGTGGAAATGCTAAAAAATACATTTTTTAAATTTTAAAATTACCTTATGGCTTTAAAATTTAATATCTCATCATATAGACTTAAGAAAAATATGGGGTTTATTCCTAAGTGATTAAAATTCAAAATGTGACATTTTGGTGAATTATATTATTTTTGTGATTTTTATTATTTTTTAATTATAAAAAATATTAAAATAATGCAAAAAATCAACTTTTTTAGAAAATTGAAATTTTAATTTTCTTAAATTCCCCTGATATCAGAGAGGCTCCAAAACTAATTTGGTGAATTTTTTAAAAGCATTTTGAAAGTTATGAATTTTTTAAGTTTAATTTTGGCTAAATGGCTTAATCAACCCCTTTGATAGGGCTAACCAAGTCCAATTGACTTCAGACTTTTATGGTCGGTTCCTCTGATCCTAAAGGTCAGTGGAGGATTGATTTCAAGTCAATTTGATGTATGATTAGCTCTAATTAATTAAAACTCCATTTTGAGTGTTTAAGCCAATTAGGGTTATTCCAAGTGAGTTAACTCAAAACCTATTTTTCTTAGGGTCCTCTGGTCATAATAAACATCACCAAATTTTCCTAGAATTTATTTAACAATATGCTAATTATTGGAATTAATATACTCAAACTAGCAACCTAGAGTTGAAAAATCAATAACTCTTCATAGGATGGCCTCGACTTTGGAAAATTCGGGAATGTTCCCAAATTCAGAGGCTTCAAAAGCCCTATGGTCTCATGTCATGGTGAATTGTATACATGCATGGAGAATTGAAAATGTGCAGAGAGTAAATAAATTATTAAAAATCAAATACTCAATGAAATTAAATGATTTCTTTTCCACATTATTTTCCTCTGTTCACTGAGAAAGAGGGTATTTTTATTTTATTTTCATGATTTTTCTACACAAAGTTATGCATTTTTGAAGTTTAGGATCAAAAATAAATAAAATATTTCTTTTTCCCGCTCAATCGCCACGTGTCGCTCCCTGATTGGCTGGCGCGGTTCTGTTCATGGATGCAGCTACCGTCCAACTCCATCAGCGCCGTCCGTTGGATACACGCCCGATCGGACGGCCGTCGCTTCTCTCCCTAGTTCTATTCACCCAAAACCGTCCAACTTCAAACCTTGATATCTCCCTCGATTCTCAACGAAATTGAATGAATTTTTTTTTAAAATGATCGTCTAATCGAGTAGCACACATCTATACGGTGATGATATACTTAAAACATGTGAATAATTACAGAAAATTAAAACATGCTCGGTTGGAGGAGAAAAAATTTGATACCTTTGTCCAAGAGATGAGGCCTTAATTGGAAATGATTGGATTGAGCTTAGGAGTGCTTGGAGAAGCTTTGGGAACAATTTGGCAGAGTTTACCCAAGGTAATCTTTGCATCTCCTCCACTTGGTCATGGAGGTGGGGTTTAAATAAGGAAGGTTATGGTGGAGCTTGGGTGGCCATGAGGGTTGGCTTGGTTCATTCATCAAGGTTTTTTGGCTGAGGAAAACTCACATGATTGAGCTTGATCTTGGTGCAATCAATTGGGTTATGTCATGTGTAAAGTCAAGGATTTAAATGGCATGGGTGTAAGGAGCATTTTTGGTCCAATTTGGGTCAATTCATGGTTTTGGCTTGGTTCACTCACCAAGGCTTGATTTGGGCTGATGTGAGATCATTTGGGTCAGCCTCACATATGTGGTGAAGTCCCCATCCAAGGTGAGGTGGCCAATTTTGGTTAAAGTGTATCATGAATGGAGTTAAAAAAGGTTTAGTGAAGGCTTAAGAAAGGCTCCCCTCTCCTTGCCATAAGTGGCATGGTGAGGTGGAAAGGGCTCCCCATGGCTTGCATATGGCTTATGCATGGCTCCATGACTTCATTTGGCTTGCTCATGGCTTGGGGAAAAGGTTGGCTCACATGCATGGAAAAGGGTTATTTGGAATTTTGAAAACTTTGGATTCCATTGATGGAATTTGTCATGATGCTACAAATGGGTTGATTTCATGATGGTTTAAGACTTTGGTCAAATAGGATTATCAAAGGAATGATGAAGAAAAGGTTTCATGTGGGCTTGGAAATAGACTTTGGGCTTTTAAAATTTGGTAAAGGTGGGCTTTTAGGAAGGTTTAAGGGAGTGGGCTTTTAGGTTAGATAATGGGCTTTTGAATAGAAAAATTTGCAATGGGCCATGCCAAATAAATGTTGAGTTTCATCTAAGGATGTGTCATGATTGATTTGAAACAAGTTTGGAGTGATTTGGGTTTGAATTGGGTTGGATTTGGGCTTCTTTGGTAAAGGGGTTAATGTAGGTCAAATTGGGCTAACTTGGGCCAATGTTGGGCTAGGGTTGAAATTGTTGTAAAATTAATGTTGGGAAATGTTTATGGGAGTGTTTCAAAGAGGTTTTGACTTTGGTTGGGTTTTGATTTTGGGGTTTGGGCTTATTTGGGTTAGGTTTGGGTTTAGGTCAAGATTGGGTCTTTTAGCTTTGGGTTGAATTTGAGTGGGTTTTGGGTCTAAATTTTGGGAAAATTATGTTAGTTTTTTATTTTTGGGGATGTTAAGGAAGGTTTAGAAAAGGTTAGGGGTTAATTGGAGTTGAATTGGGTGAGTTTGAGCTAAGTTTGGGTCATGGGTTCAAATTGGGCTTTAAGGTCAAAAGTGAAATTGGATTCAAATGTCAATCAAATTGGGCTTGGATTTGGTCTAGATTAGTGTTGGGGATGTTGAATTGAAGTTTAGAATTGGATTGGACCAGAATTTGGGTCAATTGGGTAGGTTTGGTTTGACATTGGGTTCACTTTGGGTTAAAAATGGGTCAAATTGGGGATTTTGATAAAAGTGGGGTAAATTGACAAAATTGGCCTATGGTGTAGTTAGACAAAATGAAATTGGGAATATTTGGGATTTTATGGAATTTTCTGGGAATTTTTTGAATTTTTGGATTTTTTGGCTAAGAGGGGCATTTTGGGTATTTGGAGGGTATTGGGGGGTATTTTTGGATTTTTTGGTATTTTTGGCTATGTATGATCAATTTTATTGGTGAGAAAATGTTTAGGAATGGTTTTGGAGAATTTTGGGTGATTTGGAAATTTTGGAGGATTTGGGTAATTTCAAGGGTTTTGGGTCAGGTAAGCGGGTGTAGGGTCCCTGGGGTCAAAAATTAAAAATTTGGAAAATTGAAGATTGGGTAATTGTAAGTGGAATGAAATCATTTTGGTTGAGCCATGAAGCCATATCAAGCCCACATGAGCCATGAAGGGACTCATTTGAGGCATCCACTATGTTGTTCCTAACCCTCTAGCCTGAGGGCTTAGGGGTTAAGGACCATCCATGCGAATCACCTTCATGAGTCGGGAGGTCAAGTTGGGTATAGGTGTGTTTTTAGGAGGTGTGTGAAAGTGTAGTGTATAGGTGTAGTGTGTGTGTAAGTCAGCCCTTCACTGCACCAGGCCACCTGGTAAGCGGCCCTAAGGCCAAAGAGTCCCATAGGAACTCATCCTTTAAACTTCCACATTCGATTTCAACCCTCTAGGTGATTAGGGGTCTACAATCAAGTTTGTGGAGTTTGCGAGGAGTTAAGAAGTGGTTTGAATTTCTAAGTGGTGGGTCCTAATTCTAATCCTCTCAGGATAGTCAAAGGAAAAGCCTAAGGCTAGATCCTAAGTACTAAAGAGAAGAAGAGAAGACCTCATCAAAAATGAGGTCAACAAATGGACCCCCAATAGGTGTGGTGTGCTAACCAAGCACACCGCGCATATTGGCGTTGACCGAAAAGATCAACAAAACCAACACAGATGTCCAAGTGACAAACTTAGGACGAAGTAGAAGAGTTTCCGCTGGGGAGTGTCAAGTATATCTCTGAGACTGGAGATTCCTGAACTCTCACTGGGGAAAGGAAAAGGAGGTGAATCCCAAATCACATGATCTGGGGGAATTTCGATTTAGATTTCATGTTGTTTTAGTTTAAATTTTGATGTGTAAGTTTAGATTTTAGCTTCGAGTTTTAATTTAAATCGAAGTTTTGTTAAAATTAATTTGAAGGGATTCTGAACTTGAAATGAAAATTGGAATTTTGTGGTTTTAGATGTAACATCTTCAACCTCAAAAGAAAATTGAATTGATTGGATTGAATCATTACAATGAGGAGAGATCTCAGAGCAATGCGGTATTGGATGTAAAATCCTTAACCTCAAGAGTTTGATTTTGATGTATTTCATTGCGATAGGGAAAGAATCCTAAAGCAATGCGGTATTAGATGTAAAATCCTTAACCCAAAAGTTTGATTTTGATGTACTTCATTGCGATAGGGGAAGAATCCTAAAGCAATGCAGTCTCGGATGTAAAATCCTCAACCCCAAAAAGTTTGATTTTGATGTATTTCATTGCGATAGGGAAAGAACCTAAAGCAATGCAGTCTCGGATGTAAAATCCTCAACCCCAAAAAGTTTGATTTTGATGTATTTCATTGCCATAGGGAAAGAATCCTAAAGCAATGCAGTCTCGGATGTAAAATCCTCAAACCCAAAAGTTTGATTTTGATGTATTTCATTGCAATAGGGAAAGAATCCTAAAGCAATGCAGTCTCGGATGTAAAATCCTCAACCCCAAAAGTTTGATTTTGATGTATTTCATTGCAATAGGGAAAGAATTCTAAAGCAATGCGGTCTCGGATGTAAAATCCTCAACCCCAAAAGTTTGATTTTGATGTATTTCATCGCGATAGGGAAAGAACCTAAAGCAATGCAGTCTCTGATGTAAAATCCTCAACCCCAAAAGTTTAATTTTGATGTATTTCATTGCGATAGGGAAAGAATCCTAAAGCAATGCAGTCTCGGATGTAAAATCATCAACCCAAAAAGTTTAATTTTGATGTATTTCATTGCGATAGGGAAAGAATCCTAAAGCAATGCAGTCTCGGATGTAAAATCCTCAACCCAAAAGTTTGATTTTGATGTATTTCATTGCAATAGGGAAAGAATCCTAAAGCAATGCAGTCTCGGATGTAAAATCCTCAACCCCAAAAGTTTGATTTTGATGTATTTCATTGCAATAGGGAAAGAATCCTAAAGCAATGCGATCTCGGATGTAAAATCCTCAACCCCAAAAGTTTGATTTTGATGTATTTCATTGCAATAGGGAAAGAATCCTAAAGCAATGCGATCTCGGATGTAAAATCCTCAACCCCAAAAGTTTGATTTTGATGTATTTCATTGCAATAGGAAAGAATCCTAAAGCAATGCAGTCTCGGATGTAAAATCCTCAACCCCAAAAGTTTGATTTTGATGTATTTCATTGCGATAGGAAAGAACCTAAAGCGATGCGAGTCTCGGATGTAAAATCCTCAACCCCAAGAATTTGATTTTTGATGTATTTCATTGCGATAGGGAAAGAACCTAAAGCGATGCGATCTCGGATGTAAAATCCTCAACCCTAAGAATTTGATTTTGATGTATTTCAATGCGATAGGGAAAGAATCCTAAAGCAATGCGGTCTCGGATGTAAAATCCTCAACCCCAAAAGTTTGATTTTGATGTATTTCATTGCGATAGTGGAAAGAACCTAAAGCAATGCGATCTCGGATGTAAAATCCTCAACCCCAAAAGTTTGATTTTGATGTATTTCATTGCGATAGGGAAAGAACTTAAAGCAATGCGATCTCGGATGTAAAATCCTCAACCCCAAAAGTTTGATTTTGATGTATTTCATTGCGATAGGGAAAGAACCTAAAGCATGCAGTCTCGGATGTAAAATCCTCAACCCCAAAAGTTTGATTTTGATGTATTTCATTGCGATAGGGAAAGAACCTAAAGCAATGCAGTCTCGGATGTAAAATCCTCAACCTCAAGAGTTTGATTTTGAATGGTAATTGATTTTGCAAAGATTTGTAGTGTTGATTTGAAAAGTGTGGAATTTTGGTGTTTCGAGAATTTCATGAAAGTTGTAAAAGATTTTTGTGGAAAGAAACAGATTAGGAGGGAATATGTAGATGTTACATATCCCATTCAAACGAGTTGATCGAAAGTTGCTGGTTTGAATTGGATACAATTCCTCGCCACTAGATCAAAATTGAAAACCTCGTGGCTCCGTGTCAATGGAATCGACCGCTTCCATCCCAGACAAGGGAGAGAGTAGAACGGATTGGATTTCAGATTCGGAAGATTGAGTTTGAATTTGATTGAGATTTGATTTGAGATCTGGAAAATCGAATTTGAATTTGATTGAGATTTGATTTAAAATCAATTTGAGGAAATTTGGATTTGAAATGAGAATTGAAACCTAGGTTCCAACCTCGGGATTGCAAGGAAAACGGGAATTTAGGTACCAGCCTCGGAGTGAGAATCGGAGTTTAAGTGTCGATTGAAAAGGATGAGAATCATAATTTAGGTACTGATCTCGAAAGGGATGAGAATTGAAATTTAAGTATCAATCTCGAAAGAGAGTCGAAATTTAGGTATCGACCTCGAAAAGGATGAGAATCAGAATTTAGGTACTGATCTCGGAATGAGAACTAGAATTTAGGTACTAGTCTCGAAATGAGAGCTGGAATTTAGGTATCAATCTCGAAAGAGAGTCAAAATTTAGGTATCGACCTCAAAAAGGATGAGAATCAGAATTTAGGTGCTGATCTCGGAATGAGAACTAGAATTTAGGTACTAGTCTCGAAATGAGAGCTGGAATTTAGGTACCATTCTCGGAAGTTTAGAATTGAAATTTAGGAATCAATTTGAAAGAGAATCGAAATTTAGGTATCGATCTCGGAATGAGAACTGGAATTTAGGTACCAGTCTCGAAAGAAGAGGACTGGAATTTAGGTACCAGTCTCGAAAGTTTGAAAGAGGACTAGAAGTTAGGCTCTAGCCTCGAAGAGAACTGGAAGTTAGGCTCCAGTCTCAAAGATTTATCCGTATGAAGAGGGACCCAGTCTTATGCCATCAGAACCAAATCGAACAAAGTTCGTGGCTCCGTGTCAATAGAACTAGTCGATCCTCTAAGACACAGAAGAAAGACAATTGAAAGGAGTTGGTAAGTGTACCAAGCTGAAAAGACTTGACTTAGCAATAAGCCGAGGAAAATATTCAAATTTCAAAAGAGTTTCAAACAGATTTTGATTGAGAGAAGAACTGAAAGGTTCAAATCAGAGGATTCAGATCGGAATTCAATTTGAGATTTAGATTCATTTTGTTTTAGTGATTCAATTTCATTTTTTGTTTAATTAGAACTCATGTTAATTTGGAATTCGTTTTGACATTCAGATTTTTAAAAGATTTTTCGTTCATTTTCTTTTCCATTTTATTTTTCATTTTCTTTTTCATTTTCTTTTCTCTTCTCTTTACCTTTTTTTATGTTCATTTTGTTTTGATCTTCAAATTTTGTTCAGATTAGGATTTTGAAAAGATAAACCTCGTCAAGAAGGAAGGGTTTGAGGACACCCCTAGGCTGATGAAGCTCAACTTGCTACCGAGTCAGAAGAGGAATTCAAATTTTTTATTTGTTTTTTTTTTTTTGACTTTTTGTTGATTTTATGTTTTGATTTTCTTTTGATTTAAATTTTTGTTTTGATTTGAATTTTGGTTTACTTTGATTTGAATTTCATTTTGATTTGTATAGACATTTTTTATTTTGTTTATTTTTTGTGAATTCATTATATTTTTGTTATTCATTTATTTGTTATTTCATTTAATGGGAAATTTATTGTTGTTTATTTGTTGTGAAATTTTATTGTATTCTTTTATGTTTTATGACTTTTCTTTTGTTGTATATATATATTTTTTTTATTTTAGGATTTTGACCCAAGCTATAAGCAAGTGCAAGCATTCGTGCTTCGTAGAACGAGGGTGTCTTTGAAACATAACGATGCACAGTACTTCTTAAGGCATCGTCCACTGACTAAAGCCACGTTTAAAGAAAACAACCCACTCTTCAAGGTACTATCGAAATTGTTATATTTTTTTAAGTACCTACAAAGAGGTGTTATTTCTACAGACACCATAGCTGGAAATGTTGTAACTTTGTAGCTCTGTCGCAACGATCGTCGTTTCTTTGACATTGATTTGTAAGGATTGTACAAGTTGTCTTTGAGAATTCGTTCTGACGCTCTTCAAATTAATGTTGGGGTTGTATTTGCTGGGAACTGAACGATATGACTTCAGGGTTGAATTTCCATCAATTACTAATAACAGAGCCCTCTCTTCAATTCTTTCTTTCTGAGCCTACGCAGATTCAAAATTTATGCTCATGTGATAGAAGTACTTTTCATTGTCCAAAGATATTTCTGAGTCAATTAATGACCAACCAAAAGACCTAAATCACTTGACTCTCTTCAAAGCATAATATCAGAGGAGACTTCTTAAGGTAGTCTTTCAAGTTTTATCAATCGGGGGAGGATTAAGACACCAATTTTTGATTATATGCTTGCCTCAAGCTTCTTCTCAGGGAGCCTTCTTGTTTCCTTCTTTTTTTTTATTGAGCTTTTCGCTTCTTTTTTTTTTCATTGAGAATTACTATATCTGGTAGAACACATGTTAAAGATTTTGAATATCTGAATTGGGACACCAATTTTTGATTGTGTGCTCACCTCAAGCTTCTCCTCATGAATACTTCTTTTTCTCTTTCTTCTTTTTTTTTTTGCTCCTTTTGTTCTCTGAGAATTACTGTATCTGGTAAGACATATTTTTTTTTAAAGATTTTGAATGTCAAAACTCCCCTAATTAATAAATCTGAAATGTTTCTTAACATGAATCCTGGGATATTAAAACTCATCCAAAAATCTGAACCCCGTCACATGGCAGAAAATTAAAAGACCCTTGATATCCCGGATCAATTACTCGTATTTCAAGCACACTGCTTCATTTCAAAATCCACTTAGGACTCAATCTGAATTCCTTAAAGTGAAGGACTCAGTTATTAGGGCACTAATTTCATTCTTTCCTGAAGTTATATTCTTATTAAAATGTTGAAGTTTCATCGTGTTTCGCTCCTTGATTGTCTTTATGCTGAACTTCGAACGTCCTTGAGCATATATTTTTTTTTTGCTGTGGTGGGAGGGCTGGGTCCCACGACCCATCATCAAGTCGTTGTCTCTTTTAACTGTTTTGTGGTGGGAGGGTCGGGACCCACTACCCATTATCCTTCTCGTATCCATTTATTTGTCAATCCATGGCATTTGAACTTGTTGGCGCCTTCGTCGCGGGACGATCCTTCAGTCGGATGTGTAGATTGTCTTTTGAAGAACATTCGAAGTCGGTGACGCCCTCTGCCTTGTAATTTCAGCGGTAATACTCAAGTTAACGCACTTGTCTTGTAAACTGGGCAGTCTTTAAAATTTATTCATGTGATTTTTTTTTTATTTCAAAATTTTGCATTTTGTTTTATTATTGTGTATTTGATGGGTTTTGAAAATTTTATTTTGAATTAAAATTTTAACAAAATTTTATTTTGTTTAAAGTTTATTGGAAGGTTGTTAGAGCGGAATTTCAGTTTGACATGTTTACAACAAGTCAAACCTAAAGAGGAATGAAGTATCGGACCCAGTCCGAGATTTAGAGGAGGTTGAATTCGCATCGAACTCACTTCGATAGAGCACCCTAGTCTAACACACCTATTGGGAGTCTACCTCGCCTCTTTGGGGAGGTGGGAGGATTCCGGAACCTCTCTGTTTAGGGGTGTCTAAACAGTGGCTCCAGAATCCAAAAAGAAGTTAACTATACTCGCTCAAGACAGAAATAAGCGGGGTATGCCAACGGAAAGAATAGTAGTTTGGTCCACTACGGGAATAGACTTACTACCAATTTATGAAAGCAAAACCATCTGATCAAAATGGAGAGAGGAACTAGTCCCCAGCGGAGTCGCCAGAAGTTGTCGGCATATTTTTAGGTTAGTGTGTTGTATTTTAAAAAGGGGGTCGCCTACAGAATTTGTCGGCGAATTTTTAATTTAATTTAAATAAATAATTTGAAAAGTAGTATTTGATTTTGAAAATAATTTTTAAATTTGAAAATTTTAAGATATGAAATCAAACTGATCTCACATCCCGAATAGTTTACATAAACGAGCACCGCACCACAAACCGTGTATCTATCCCGAAGAATAGACACACTGCTTGATAATGGGGCTCGATTAGATAAACTAGAAAGGTTTGTGACATCCGTTTGGTCTCGCGAACCAATTTTATAAGCCGACAAGTTCCCCTGCTTAATATAAATGAATTAAGTAGGGTTTATATTACTCGGGTTCTTAAAATTCCCTATAAGGGCAAGCCCCTATAGTTAATTACATCTTAAGTGACGGGAATCACCTAAGAAAACTCTCGATAATAATCAGTAGTTCTGATCTCAAGAATTTCAAAGTTTAAATTTTCAAAGGATTGAATTTTGGAATTTCAATAAGGAATGGATCAAATTTGGAACATTTTTATTTTGGGAATTCAAAGGAAGAAAGGTAGGAGAAATCACAGATTCAAAGCGAAATCCGGTAATTTCCCGACTATCCTATTGTTTGGCTTGGATTTAGGAAAGCCCTAATGTTTATTTAGTATTTTGATCTTGCTAATTTTAATTAGTTAGGACTTATATTTGTATGATAAAATCATACAAATAGCCTCGAAGATGTGAGGGTTTATGTCGTATCGGACGACTACCTCGGAGTCCTAAGACCGGTTAGGGCTTAATTTACATGATATGATCATGCAAATGCCTAACGAAGAGTTGAGGATTTATGTTGCACTAGGCAAACTTCCTCGAAGTCCTATGGCTTGGTTATTTAATTCTAAGAAAGTTTTGCTCGAAGTAGACTCGAGTTTTGCCGATGACGATGGCCGTGCTGCCCACCATGCTCCGAGCTCCTTGTTGCGGAGGTTTAGTTTTAGAAATCATAAATCGAGAGATGAGAGAAGTGTTCTCGGTTTAGAGAAAGTCTTAATTTCCAAGTGTTTTTTAATATTTTAATTAAACAAATCTTAAAGTTGATTATAACAACACCGGTTAAGATCCCACGGTTCCATCCTTCCGGCATCGTTATTTCTATCGGATTCACTTAGTCCGTATGAATTTGCTAAACTCAACCGAATGAGTTCCACACTTTCATTTAGACCGTGGGAAATCCCATTAGCAACACGTAGGTTACATCATCCGAGGTATTCCCGATCATCTAACAAGACGTTTTAATTTAGTTGTAGTTGTAGTTTTGTTGTTCGTTTGTGATTAAATTTTGAGTTGTTTTATATTTTGAAATGTTGTGGCGGTGAATTTTATCTTGTAATGACTTTTAATTTAGTTTTGGTTTCAGCTTTAGGGACTATCCTAAAGGTGTGGGTTTTCATGCAACGATTGTTTATCATGCAAGAAAAGTAAGTGCGAAGCGATTAAATAAATTGCAATAAGGTAAATTGCAATAAAATAAAAGCGTACTCGAGGGTCTTCCCGTCATCCCAAGCTGCACTTAAAACACAATTAGAATATTTAAGCATTTAAAGCAAGTTCCTAGGTAAAGCTAAGGGAAGGGTTATGGTTTTCTACCAAGTTCCTAATCCTATAGCTAGTCACCTCCTATGACGTCTAGGTTCTTGTATTTTGGGTTTGAGGACGATTTTCTTCATCAAAGAACAATTAAGTTCAATTGTTCTTATAAATTCCTATCATATCGAGGAAGTTCTTAAGACGAGTCTTAAACATCTTTTCAATATTTCTAGGATTATTTTAAGTCCAAGAGAATTTAATTATACAAATGAATTAATCGTCCGGGAGTTCAAGTTTTGTTATCTTGCTCGATGAACTAGGACATTTGAATATCCTATGAGTGAAGTAACACTTCACTTAATACTCCATTTAGGAGTTGTGACAACAAAATCTTTCGAGGGCAAATTGATGTTCAGGTGATTTATGATTTAATTTAATTTCAGTTAATGGATTTAAGTTTGGAATAGTGTTCAAGTTGTTTTAGATTTATTTTTGAATTCTTTTATGTCTTAGGTGATGTTATTTTTAATTCAATTTAATTTAACTTTAATTTAATTTAATTTGGTTTAGTTTCAATTTTAATTTAATTTATTTAATTTAATCTAATTTTAATTTTAACTTGATTTTATTTTTTATTTTAATTTAATTTAATTTAATTTAATTTAATTTAATTTAATATGATTTAATTTAATTTAATTTAATGTAATTTAATTTGATTTAATTTGATTTAATTTAATTTAATTTAACTTAATTTAATTTAATTTGATTTGATTTAATTTAATTTGATTTGATTTAATTTGATTTAATTTTAATTTGATTTAATTTTAATTTTAACTTGATTTTATTTTTTATTTTAATTTAATTTAATTTAATTTAATTTAATTTAATTTAATATGATTTAATTTTATTTAATTTAATTTAATTTAATTTAATTTAATTTAAATTTTAATTTAATTTTATTTTTAATTTTAATTTAATATTTTATTTTTAATGTTTTAAAGATGATTTAATTTTAATTGTTAAAGTATTAATTTAATTGAAATTTTAAAAGGATTTAATTTAAATAATTTAACTTTAATTTAATTTAATGATTAAGTCTTTTAGCATTTTAAATCTTAAATTTGGATTATCATTTTAATTAGGAATTAAATATTATTGAGATGATTAATTTAGGGATTCTTAAATTAAAGAACAAATCTCTTCCTAATAATATCCCTATTTTAATAATTCCAATTTTATTATTCTTCCAAATTTAATTAATTATTTGATTAAGGTTTATTTTAATTATTTTTAAATTGTTTAGTAGGTTTCTACCCTTTAATTATTTAAATTTCAATCATCCAAATCAGATTAAGATCAAATATTTTACTTTTTCATTTTATTAAGCCTAAAGTTTTAATTAATGGTTAAAATTTTAATTACCATTTTGCCCTTCAAGCTTACTAATTCCATAACTCGCTAAATTGAGCTCAAATGAATTTGAAATTTTTATGTGACTTCACTCATATGTCAATAAAGGCATTAGAGGAGAAAATGTGATTTTTCTGTATTTAATTTATTTATGTAATTATTTTTGGTGGAAAATAGGGATTTCCAAGGAAAATTTAATAATATGACCAAGGGAAAGTTTCTGTCCTTAAGAAAATTATGGGACATTCCTAATGACTAGAGGACCACTTGGACCAATTTTGGTGATTTTTTGAATTATATTCTTTTTATTATAATTATTTTGAGTTTTGGAGTATTAATTAATTTAAAAATAAAATAAAGGTTGAAAAATGAATTTTATATTTTTCAAAAATCTCTCTGATATCAAGGAAATCAGAGAACCAATTTTTACAATTTTCTAATTTTTCTTTCATTTATTAGAATTATTTTAGTGGAAATGCTAAAAAATACATTTTTTTAATTTTAAAATTACCTTAGGGCTTTAAAATTTAATATCTCATCATATAGACTTAAGAAAAATATGGGGCTTGTTCCTAAGTGATTAAAATTCAAAATGTGACATTTTGGTGAATTTTATTATTTTTGTGATTTTTATTATTTTTTAATTATTAAAAATATTAAAATAATGCAAAAAATCAACTTTTTTAGAAAATTGAAATTTTAATTTTCTTAAATTTCCCTGATATCAGAGAGGCTCCAAGACCAATTTGGTGAATTTTTGAAAAGCATTTTGAAAGATATGAATTTTTTAAGTTTAATTTTGGCTAAATGGCTTAATCAACCCATTTGATAGGGCTAACCAAGTCCAATTGACTTCAAACTTTTATGGTGGGTTCCTCTAATCCTAAAGGTCAGTGGAGGATTGATTTCAAGTTAATTTGATGTATGATTAGCTCTAATTAATTAAAAATCCATTTTGGGTGTTTAAGCCAATTAGGGTTATTCCAAGTGAGTTATCTCAAAACCTATTTTTCTTAGGATCCTCTGGTCATAATAAACATCACCAAATTTTCCTAGAATTTATTTAACAATATGCTAATTATTGGAATTAAAATCCTCAAACTAGCAACCTAGAGTTGAAAAATCAATAACTCTTCATAAGGATGGCTGCTGACTTTGGAAAATTCAGGGAATGTTCCCAAATTCAGAGGCTTCAAAAGCCCTATGGTCTCATGCCATGGTGAATTGTATACATGCATGGAGAATTGAAAATGTGCAGAGAGTAAATAAATTATTAAAAATCAAATACTCAATGAAATTAAATGATTTCTTTTCCACATTATTCTCCTCTGTTCACTGAGTAAGTGGGTATTTTTATTTTATTTTTATGATTTTTCTACACAAAGTTATGCATTTTTGAAGTTTAGGATCAAAAATAAATAAAATATTTCATTTTCCCGCTCAATCGCCACGTGTCGCTCCCAGATTGGCTGGCGCGGTTCTGTTCATGGATGCAGCTACCGTCCAACTCCATCAGCACCGTCCGTTGGATACACGCCTGATCGGATGGCTGCTGCTTCTCTCCCTAGTTCTATTCACCCAAAACCGTCCAACTTCAAACCTTGATATCTCCCTCGATTCTCAACGAAATTGAATGAATTTTTTTTTAAAATGATCGTCTAACTGAGTAGCACACATCTATATGGTGATGATATACTTAAAACATGTGAATAATTATAGAAAATTAAAACATGCTCGGTTGGAAGAGAAAAAATTTGATACTTTGTCCAAGAGGTGAGGCCTCAATTGGAAATGATTGGATTGAGCTTAGGAGTGCTTGGAGAAGCTTTGGGAACAATTTGGCAGAGTTTACCCAAGGTAATCTTTGCATCTACTCCACTTAGTCATGGAGGTGGGGTTTAAATAAGGAAGGTTATGGTGGAGCTCGGGTGGCCATGAGGGTTGGCTTGGTTCATTCATCAAGGTTTTTTGGCTGAGGAAAACTCACATGATTGAGCTTGATCTTGGTGCAATCAATTGGGTTATGCCATGTGTAAAGTCAAGGATTTAAATGGCATGGGTGTAAGGAGCATTTTTGGTCCAATTTGGGTCAATTCATGGTTTTGGCTTGGTTCACTCACCAAGGCTTGATTTGGGCTGATGTGAGATCATTTGGGTCAGCCTCACATATGTGGTGAAGTCCCCATCCAAGGTGAGGTGGCCAATTTTGGTTAAAGTGTATCATGAATGGGGTTAAAAAGGTTTAGTGAAGGCTTAAGAAAGGCTCCCCTCTCCTTGCCATAAGTGGCATGGTGAGGTGGAAAGGGCTCCCCATGGCTTGCATATGGCTTATGCATGGCTCCATGACTTCATTTGGCTTGCTCATGGCTTGGGGAAAAGGTTGGCTCACTTGCATGGAAAAGGGTTATTTGGAATTTTGAAAACTTTGGATTTCATTGATGGGATTTGTCATGATGCTACAAATGGGTTGATTTCATGATGGTTTAAGACTTTGATCAAATAGGATTATCAAAGGAATGATGAAGAAAAGGTTTCATGTGGGCTTGGAAATAGACTTTGGGCTTTTAAAATTTGGTAAAGGTGGGCTTTAAGGAAGGTTTAAGGGAGTAGGCTTTTAGGTTAGATAATGGGCTTTTGAATAGAAAAATTTGCAATGGGCCATGCCAAATAAATGTTGATTTTTGTCTAAGGATGTGTCATGATTGATTTGAAACAAGTTTGGAGTGATTTGGGTTTGAATTGGGTTGGATTTGGGCTTCTTTGGTAAAGGGGTTAATGTAGGTCAAATTGGGCTAACTTGGGCCAATGTTGGGCTAGGGTTGAAATTGTTGTAAAATTAATGTTGGGAAATGTTTATGGGAGTGTTTCAAAGAGGTTTTGACTTTGGTTGGGTTTTGATTTTGGGGTTTGGGCTTATTTGGGTTAGGTTTGGGTTTAGGTCAAGATTGGGTCTTTTAGCTTTGGGTTGAATTTGAGTGGGGTTTGGGTCTAAATTTTGGGCAAATTATGTTAGTGTTTTATTTGTGGGGATGTTAAGGAAGGTTTAGAAAAGGTTTGGGGTTAATTGGAGTTGAATTGGGTGAGTTTGAGCTATGTTTGGGTCATGGGTTCAAATTGGGCTTTAAGGTCAAAAGTGAAATTGGATTCAAATGTCAATCAAATTGGGCTTGGATTTGGTCTAGATTAGTGTTGGGGATGTTGAATTGAAGTTTAGAATTGGATTGGACCAGAATTTGGGTCAATTGGGTAGGTTTGGTTTGACATTGGGTTCACTTTGGGTTAAAAATGGGTCAAATTGGGGATTTTGATAAAAGTGAGGTAAATTGACAAAATTGGCCCATGGTGTAGTTAGACAAAATGAAATTGGGAATATTTGGGATTTTCTAGAATTTTCTGGGAATTTTCTGAATTTTTGGATTTTTGGCTAAGAGGGGCATTTTGGGCATTTGGAGGGTATTGGGGGGTATTTTTGGAATTTTTGGTATTTTTGGCTATGTATGATCAATTTTATTGGTGAGGAAATGTTTAGGAATGGTTTTGGGGAATTTTGGGTGATTTGGAAGTTTTGGAGGATTTGGGTAATTTCAAGGGTTTTGGGTAGACTAGGTGAGTGTAGGGTCCCTGGGGTCAAAAATTAAAAATTTGGAAAATTGAAGATTGGGTAATTGTAAGTGGAATGAAATCATTTTGGTTGAGCCATGAAGCCATATCAAGCCCAAATGAGCCATGAAGGGACTCATTTGAGGCATCCACTATGTTGTTCCTAACCCTCTTAGCCAAGGGCTTAGGGGTTAAGGACCATCCATGTGAATCACCTTCATGAGTCAGGAGGTCAAGTTGGGTATAGGTGTGTTTTTAGGAGGTGTGTGAAAGTGTAGTGTATAGGTGTAGTGTGTGTGTAAGTCAGCCCTTCACTGCGACTGAGCCACCTGAGGCGGTCCTAAGGCCAAAGAGTCCTATAGGAACTCATCCTTTAAACTTCCACATTTGATTTCAACCCTCTAGGTGATTAGGGGTCTACAATCAAGTTTGTGGAGTTTGCAGGGAGTTAAGAAGTGGTTTGAATTTCTAAGTGGTGGGTCCTAATTCTAATCCTCTAGGATAGTCAAAGGAAAAGCCTAAGGCTAGATCCTAAGTACTAAAGAGAAGAAGAGAAGACCTCATCAAAAATGAGGTCAACAATTATATGTTGGAAGTTGTAATATTTGACGTTTGGGGATTAGATTTCATGGGACCATTTATACCATCTTTCAAAAATTTATATGATTTGATAGCAGTAGAATATGTATCTAAATGGATAGAAGCTGTTGTTTTACCTTGATGCGATGCTCGAAGTGTTGTAAATTTTTTAAGAAAGAACATATTTTGCAGATTTGGAATGCCAAGTGTATTCATAACTGATGGGGGAAGTCATTTTAAAAATGGAATTATAGAAAATTTAGTTAGGAAATATCATATCATCCATAAATTTACTACTGGTTATCATCCTTAGACAAGTGGTTTGGTTGAATTATCCAATCCTGAAATTAAAAAAATTTTGGAAAAATATGTTAATCCAAACAGAAAGGATTGGTCAATAAAACTGGATTTTATTTTGTGGGCTTATAAGACTTCTTGCAGAACTCCTATAGGAATGTCCCCATATAGACTAATTTTTGGGAAGGCTTGTCATTTACCAGTTTAGCTTGAACATAAAGCATATTTGGCTATTAAAGAGTGCAATTATAATTTTAAGGATGCTGGTAAGAAAAGATTATTGCAATTAAATGAGCTTGAAGAGATAAGGAATGAATCATATGAAAGTGCTAAGATACATAAAGAAAAGATGAAGATGTGGCATGATCGTAAGATTCTATATAAAAATATTGAGCAAGGACAACAAATTTTGCTATATAATGCCAGATTGAGATTATTTGCTAGAAAACATAAGTCTAGGTGGATGGGCCCATTTATTGTAATGAAAGTTTATCCCTATAGAGCTGTGGACATTAAAGATCCGAATGAGAAAATATTTAAAGTAAATGGTCATAAACCGAAACCCTATTTCTCAGTTGATCAACTTAAATCAGATGAGAATTTGATGTTAGGTCACCCAAATTAAGTATTAGGTATGTCGGGCTGACGACATAAAACTAAGCGCTTTGTGGGAGGCAACCCATAGTTATCCGTGTGTTTGCTTTAAGTTTGTTTTGTGTGTTTTATTTGGTTTGATGTGAGTGTTATATGGTATTATTTTGCCTTTACTATTTTAATGGAGTTTAATTTGACCTAAATTTACCATTTGGAGAAGTTAAAACAAGTTTTTGGACGTTTAGCAAACATGTGCTAAAATCAGCACTGGCGGCTAAGTGCCAGCAGTTGGCGCTTAGGCGCTGGAGTTATCAAAAACGTGAAAAATTTGTTTCTAGAAGCCATTATTATGAGGAAGTTACATGGCACATTAAGGGATGGTTTACGAACGTGGGAGGATGGTTTTAAGCCATCTAAAGTCTATAAATAAAGAAAGGATTAAAGAAAATTCATCCCATTCCAAATTTCTATCCCAAAAGCCTTAAGAAAGAGTTTAAGTGAGAAAAATGTCTTCTTGGGAGAATGAAGTTAAGAAGAAGGAGGATGCCAACAAGATGAAGTTTGTTAGTGAGAGTGCGTAAGAGTTATATAATAGATTTACGCCGTTAGTATTCAAGGAATAGCAGAAAAGTTTGGAAAGATTGAGGCTAATGTTGCATCAATGGTAGCAAAGGTAAATGATATAAATGCACATTTAGCACATATTGGATGGTAATTGAAAATACAATTTAGTCATATAAGTTATGTTGAAAAAGCAGACAAGACGATGTATCTGAAAAACAAGTGGATTGAAGAGGATTCTGTCAGATATCTTCATCATCGTCCGTTCTATCAAATCTATATATGATGCGATGCGACTTTAAATATGCTTTAAAATACAAGAATTTGATACCACTTTTTAGAATATTTAATTTCCAGCAAATGACTTCAAAAACTTGATGTGCGAGGTTTACTTTTATTATTTTATATTTAGATTTTATTATTGTAAAAGTCACAATTTTAAACGCAAGTATACGTATCGTTCAAGTAATACAGGGCTCTAGTGAAGTCCTGGTTATCGATCCCACAGGGATAGTGAAATAAAAAGTAAGAGATATAAGTAATATTTTGAAATTTTTGAAAGCAATTTATATATACTCTTTTTTTTTGTATATATTCAAATTTAATTAACTAATACTTTTTTACTAAATGAAAGTAAGCAATAAGCAGGAAAGTAAAGTGAGCAGTAATTAAAATTCAATGCAATTATAAAAACGACTTTCTCCTTTTTCAACTAATCCAAGAATTATATATTAATTATCTTTTGTAGGGAATTAAGATTATGGTATTGTGCCAAATAGAAGCATTCTATTCTTTACCCTTTGGTCCAGGTGCAAAGAACATTGACTAATCTATAGTTAGGCTCGGGATGTTTTATTAGTAGAATGGGTTAATCTAAGCTCACACTACTAGATGTCCAAGGGTGGCTATGGTCGGCCCTACCAGTGACCTGTTACCTTTCTATAAACCAAATTATTAGAATTTAATCAGTCACTCTAAAAACTAATTAATTTTACACCCAATAAATAATATATTCCTATTTATTTGCACTTCACCTTAAACAATCTGCGTATAGCCTGTGATTACCTAAGGATTCATGTGATATCTACTAGTTAAGAATTTATCTCCGGATAGGTCTCAAAATTCTTCAACAGGTTTTAACAAATTAAATGGCCAATTTAAAAAGTAAACTAAGATCAGGTATGTATATAACCACAATATTTTAAAATATTTTATATTTAATTCTCCTACAAAATTTACTTAATTTATAATCTTTTCATAGTTGAAAGAAGAAAGATAACTAACTACTTAGAACTCATTGAAATAACACAACAAAACATATTTATAAAACTTTAAACCAAAGTACAAATACTTATCTCAAGTGTTCCTTCAAGATATCCACTAACTTCTACTGACTCCAAAGCAATGACGAAAGACTCCAATAGCAATAACACACAATAAACACTCAAAATAAACTCACTAGATACAAAATAAAGCGGCACACTAAGTATGGCAGAGACTAAATAAAACTAGAGATGAGAGAGAAGATGCTAAAATGGGTATGTGTACTAAGAGGGGGGGTTTGGTGCAATTTTCTCTGTAGAATGGGCTCCTATTTATAGAGCTCTGAATTTAACTGTCAGCATATTTTTAGGTTGTGTTGTATTTTAGAAAAAGGGGTCGCCTACAGAAATTGTCGGCGAATTTTAAATTTTAAATTTAATTTAAATATAGATATATAATTTAGAAAGTAGCATTTGATTTTGAAAATAATTTTAAGTTTGAAAATTTTAAGATATGAAATCAAACCAATCTCACATCCCGAATAGTTTATATAAACGAGCACCACATCACAAACCGTGTATCTATCCCGAGGAACAGACACACTGCTAGATGATGGGGCTCGGTTAAATAAACTACAAGATTTGTGACATCCGTTTGGTCTGCGAACCAATTTTTATAAGCCGACAAGTTCCCCTGCTTAATAAAAAAGGAATTAAGCGGGGTTTATATTACCCAGGTTCTTAAAGTTCCTCATAAGGGCAAGCCCCTATAGTTAATTACATCTTAAATGATGGGAATCATTTAAGAAAACTCTCGATAATGATCAGTGGTTTTGCTCTCAAGAATTTCAAAGTTTAAGGTTTTCAAAGGATTGAATTTTTTAATTTCAAAAAGGGATTAGCTCAAATTTGGAACAATTAATTTTAGGAGTCCAAAGGAAGAGAAGTAGGAGAAGCTGAGGATCCAAGAAGAATCTTGTCAACTTCCCAAACTATCCTATTGTTTGGCTTCAATTTAAGAGTATGTTTAATGTTGTAATCCTGCTAATTTTAATTAATTAGGACTTATATTTGTATGATAAAATCATACAAACAGTCTCAAAGACGTGAGGGTTTGTGCCGTATCGAACGACTACCTCAGAGTCCTAAGACCATTTAGGGCTTAATTTGCATAACATGATTATGCAAATGCCAAACGAAGAGTTGAGGATTTATGTTGCACTAGGCAAACTACCTCGAAATCCTATGGCTTGGTTATTTAATTCTAAGAATGGTTTTGCTGAAGTTGACTCGAGTTTTGCTGAAGAAGATGGTAGAGCTGCCCACCGTGCTCCAAGCTCCTTGTCGTTGTCGCAGAGTTTTAGATTTAGAAAATGATAATCAAGAGATGAGAGAAGTGTTTTGGTTTAGATAAATCTTAAAGTCCAAATGTCTTTAATGTTTTAATTAAAATAAATCTTAAAGTTGGTTAAACAGAACCGATTAAGATCCCACGGTTCCGTCATCCCAAACACCGTTATTTTCATCGGATTCACTTAGTCCAGATGAATTTGCTAAACTCAACTGAATGAGTTCCACACTTTCATTTAGACCGTGGGAAATTCCGTTAGCAACACGTGGGTTACATCATCCGAGGTATTCCCGATCATCCAACGAGACGTTTTAATTTAGTTGCAATTATAGTTTTGTTGTTATGTTTGTGATTAAATTTTGAGTTGTTTTATATTTTGAATGTTGTGGCGGTGAATTTTATCTTGTTGTGACTTTTAATTTAGTTTTGGGTTTCAGTTTTGTGGCTATCCTAAAGGTTTCTGTTTTCATGCAAGGTGGCAATCTTGTTTAACATGCAAGAAAAGTAAAATGCAGTGCAGGTAAGTAAATAAATTGCAATAAAATAAAAGCGTACCTGGAGGGTCTTCTCGTCATTTCCAAGCTGAACTTAAAACACATGTTAAGGTATTTATATATTTATAACAAGTACCTAGGTAAAGCTAAGGAAAGGTTCTAGTTGTCTACCAAAATCCTAATCCTATTGCTAGTCCATCCCTATGACGTCCAGGTTCTTTTGTTTTATGGATGATTTTCTTCATCAAAGAACAATTAAGTTCAGTTGTTCTTCTAAAACTACCCATCATATTAAGAAAGTGCTTAGGATAAATCCTAAACATCTTTTCAATACTTCTGGGATTATTTTGAGTCCAAGTGAATTTAATTGCACTGGTGAATTGATCATCCAAGAATTTAGTTAAATTTTCCTTCTTGCTCAGTGAATTAGGATGTTTGACTATCCTATGAGTAAAGTGACATTTCACTTAATGCTCCATTTAAGAGTTATGATAACAAAAGCCTCTAAGGGCAAATCAGTTTATTAAAGATTTTAATGATTTAAAATTAGAATTGATGATTTAAAGTGGTTTAGTTTAATTATGAAATTTTAACAATTTTAAGTTTGGAATAGTGTACAAATTGTTTTAAATTTAGTTTAAATCTTTAAACCCCTTTTTTATCTTAATGTTTCAGATTAATTTTGATGTTTTAAATTTACTTAGAAGTGTTTGAATTATTCATATATTTTTGATGGTTTGACTTAGGTTAATTATGATATTTTAGGTTAGTTTTGATTAGCTTAATTTGTTTTATATGCTTAATTATGAATTGTTTTAATATTATTTAATATTTCAAATTTGCTTTAAGTTTGTTATTAAGTGATGTCGAATTAATTTAATTTAATTTAATTTAATTGTTAAATCACTTAATATTTTAAATATTAATTTAATTAAGGGTTATTTTCTTTTAATTTTTAATTTATTAATTCCAATTATTATTTTAAGTTTAATTAAGAATTAAATCTTATTGAAGTGATTTATTTAGGGATTTTAAATTAAAGAATTAATATCTTCCAAAGTTATATCCCTAACCTTAATAATCCACATTTTAATTTAATCTTCCAAAATTTAAATTATTTAATTAATTAAAATTTACTTCAAATATTTTCAAGATAATTAATGGGTTTCTATCCCTTAATTCCCTAGGTTTCAATCATCTAATGAAAATTTTAAAATCAGATATTTTACCCTCCCCTTTGATTAAGCCTAGAATATTAATTAGGGTTAAATTTTTTTAATTACCTTTATGCCCTTTTAAGCTTATTTATTTCATAACTCACTAAATTGAGCTCAAATTAACTTGAAATTTTTTATGTCATGTCACTCATATGTCAATTAAGACATTAGAGGAGAAAATGTGATTTTTCTGAATTTAATTTAATTTATATAATTATTTTTATGAAAAATAAGGGTTTTCAATGAAAATTCAACAACATAACCAAGGAAAGGTTTCTGTCTTTAAGAAAATTATGGGATGTTCCTAATGACCAAAGGACCACTTGGACCAATTTTGGTGATTGTTTTAATTATATTTTATTTATTATAATTATTTTGAGTTTTGGAGTGTTAATTAATTATGAAATGAAATAAAAATTGAAAATGGATTTTATATTTTTCATAAATCTCTCTGACCTCAAGGAGTTTAGAGAAATAAATTTTATAATTTTCTGATTTTTCTTTGATTTATTAGAATTAATTTAGTGAAAATGTAGGGAAATTCATTTTTTAATATTAAAAATTTTTTTAAGCCTTTAAAATTTAATATCTTAACCTAGAGACTTGGGAAAAATATTTAGTTTGTTCCTAAGTGATTAGGAGTTAAAATGCGATTTTTTTGTGATTTTTATTATTTTTATGATTTTTATTATTTTTTAATTATTTAAAATATTAAAATAAGGTAGAAAATGAAAATTTTTGAAAAATTCCAATTTTAATTTTCTTAGACTCTTCTGATATCAGAGAGCCCACAAAACTAATTTGGTGAATTTTAAAAATGTTTTTTTAGAGTTATGAATTTTTAAAGTTTAATTTTGGTCATGTGACTTAATTAATCCATTTAGTGGGGTTAAACATTTCCAATTGATTTCAAATTTTTATGTGACGTCCCTCTAATCCTAAAGATCAGTAGAGAATTATTTTTAGGTTCTTTTGATGTGTGGTTAACCCTAATTAATTAAAGTTTATTTTTGAGTAATCAGGCCAACTAGGGTTATTCTTAATGAATTAACTCAAAACATAATTATCCTAGGGTCCTCTGGTCCTAAGAAACTTCCCCAAATTTTCCTAGAATTTTCTAAGCAATATACTAATTAATGGAATTAAAATACCAAAAATAGTGACATAAACTTGAAAAATACATAACTTGCCACAGAGATAGCCTCTGACCTTGAAAGATTCAGGGAATATTCCCAAGATCAGAGGCTTCAAAAGCCCTATGGTCTCATGCCATGGTGAATTGTCTATGCAAATGGAGAATTAAAATACTGAAATGAGTAACTAATTAATTAAAAATAAAATACTCATCAAATCAACTCAATTCTTTTTTCACATTATTCTCCTCTGTTCACTGAGCAAGAGGGTATTTTTATTTTATTTTTGTGATTTTTCTATGCAAAGATATGGATTTTTCAATTTCTGGGTATTTAAATAAATAGAAAATAACCTATTTATCTATTTATCCAGCGCGGCGCTGACTCAACCTCGGCGGAACCGAAAGCCCACGCGGCGCGCTCCCATTCGACGCCGCCATCTAACTCGGATGCCACGCGGCCCGCGGTCTCGCTCCATTCTTTGATCCGGCGCAATTTGGACCGTCCACTCGATACACGCGCGATCGGACGGCGCCTGGTCATCGTCTACGACAGGTGTGCACCCGTGACCGTCCACACTAAAACCCTAAGATCTCTCTCATCTCTCAATGGATTTTCATGTTCTTATACTCTATGGATTCGTCTTGAAGAGACAAACACATCCATACGGTTTACATGTATTGAAATCAACTCAAACGAAATGGAGAATCGCTGGAAGATCTCGGGAAGGAGGAGTGTCCATACCTTGGTTCAGGAGGTGAGGCCTCAACTGAATGTGCTCGGCACGTTCGTTGGAGTTGGAGGAGCCTGGGGATGAAGCCTGCGGCCTCGTCGAATTGTCTAAGTACAACTTCCACCAAGCCCGATTTCAAAGCTTGGAGGATAGAAAGAATGGCTGGCCTGGTGAGGGGGCTTCTATTGGGGAACTTCTTCTCTTGGTCTTGTGCAGGTGTGGGTGAGTTTAATTTGATTTTGGTGGAGGTTTAGGAGATGTCCTGTTCGGCTCGAGAGTTGAGCTCCAAAATCGAGCTCAATCGATGGGATTTAGGGCGAGGAGAACGGTGGGGATGGATTGCTCTTGGATAGGGAAGCTCGCGAGGAGTTTGGAGGGATTCTATGAAGGTTGATTTCAGCCAACCTTTTGGCCGAGAGGGGTGGCTGGTTTAAATAGCCATGGCCGTGGCTTCCTGGGGCAATTGATGGCTGGGATCAGTCGCACTGGGGAGGAGATGAACAGCTGCAGTGGCCATTGGGCATGGGACAACTCAGCTAGTTTAAATTGAATTTATGAATCCATTTAGACCTCTCGGCCATGGTGTTTTCTGACGACCTGGTGGCTGGCCGGCCAGGGTCAGGTCACCATCCTGATCAGGAGGGTCAGGGCTTGAAGTTTGTAAGTTCAATTGGCCAATGCCAAGTGTAAAGAGGTTTGATTTAAGTGGTAAGGGGGAAGGGTCATTTTGGCTTGATTTGGTCCAAGGCATGGTTTAGGCTAGGTGCACCTCCCAAAGGCTTGACTTTGGGCTGAGGGAGAATCATTTGGGTCAGCTAGGAAGGGGTGGTGAAGTCTCCATCCAAGGTGATGTGGCTAAACTTGGTTTAGAGTGTAGCATAAATGAGGTTAAAAAGCTTAATTAAGGATTAAGAAAGAGGCCCCCTCCATTTTCCATAAATGACATGGTGATGTGTAAAGTGACTCCCATGGCTTGCATATGGCTTATGCATGGCTTCATGGCTTCATTTGGCTTGGGAAAAGATTTGGTCAATTTCATGGAAAAGGGTTTTATGAATTTTGGTATTTTGGTGGAAATTTAGATGAAGCTTGATTTGGAATGGCTTAATGATGATTTTAAAACTTAGGGGTGATATCAATTAAAGGTATGATGCAAAGAAATTGCCATGTGGGCTTTGGAGCCAATTTTGGGCTTTTGGATTTGGTGAAAATGGACTTTTAGAATGGTTTAAGAAAGTGGGCCTTTAGGTTTGACAATAAATTGGTGGATAAAAATTTTTGTGAAGGACCATGCCAAATAAATGTTGGGTTTAGTTTAGGGATGTGTCATGAGTGATTTGAAACAAATTTGAGGTGATTTGGAGTTGAATTGGGTTTGATTTGGGGCTTTTTGGTAAAGGGGCCAAAGTGGATCAAATTGGGCTAAATTGGGCTAAGGTTGGGCTAATGTTAGATTTGATGTAAAATTAATGTTGATAAATATTTATGGGAGTGTTACAAAGAGTTTTCAACTTTGGTTGGGCTTTGATTTTGGGATTTGGGCCTATTTGGATTCATGGTGGGTTTATGCCAAAATTGGGGATTTTGGTTTTGGGTTAGGTTTGGGTGGAGTTTAGGTTCAAATTTGGCGCAAATCTTGTTAGTGTTTTTTTTTTTTTGTGGGGATATTAGGAAGGTTTAGGAAAAGATTTGGGGCTAATTGGAGTTGAATTGGGTTGGTTTGGGCTAAGTTTAGGTCATGGGCCAAAATTGGGCTTTAAGCTTCAAATTGGAGTTGGATCCAAATGTTAATCAAATTGGGATTGTATTTGGTCTAAATTGATATTGGGGATATTTAATTGAAGTTTAGAATTGGATTGGATCAACATTGAGGTCAATTGGGTTGATTTGGTTTGACATTGGGCTTACTTTGGTTAAAAATGGGCCAAATTGGGGGTTTTAGTAAAAGTGGGTTAAATTGACAAAATTGGCCTATGGTGTAGTTGAACAAAATGAAATTGGGAATATTTGAGATTTTCTGGAATTTTCTAGGAATTTTTGGAATTTATGGATTTTTTGGTTAAAAATGGCATTTTGGGTATTTGGAGGGTATTGGGGGTATTTTTGGAAATTTTGGTATATTTGGCTAAGGATGATCAATTTGAATGGTGGGAAATTTTTAGGATTGGTTTTGAGGAATTTTGGGTAATTTAGGTAATTTTTACAAATTTTGGGTAGCTTCAAGGACATTTGGTAGGTGTAGGGCCCCGGGGGTCAAAAATTGAAATTTTGAAAAAATGAAGATTGATCAAGTTTGAGTAGAATGGAATCCTTTGGTTAAGCCATGAAGCCATATCAAGCCCATAAGAGCCATGAGAGGACTCATTTGAGGCATTCACTATGTTGTTCCTAACCCTCTTAGCCAAGGGCTCAGGGGTTAAGGTCCATCCATATGAATTACCTACATAAGTCGGGAAGTCAAGCTAGGTATGAATGGTTTTAGGATTTAGAATGTGTGTGAAAGTGTAATGTGTGCAGGTCAACCCTCACTGCACCAAGCCACCCAGGGTAGTCCTAAGGCGAAAGAGTCCTATAAGGAACTCATCCTTTAAACCTCCACATTTGATCTTAACCCTCCAAGTGACTTAGGGGTTTACAATCAAACTTATGGGGTTTGCAGGGAGTTAAGAGGTGTTTGAATTTCTAAGTGGTGGGTTCCATTTCTAGTCCTCTAAGATAGTCAAAGGGAAAGCCTAAGGCTAGATCCTAAGTACTAAGGAGAGATAAGAGAAAACACCTCATCAAAAATGAGGTCAACATTAACCAGGGGTTGCTTAAGGCACCTCTTCAAAATTTGTCCAAATTCAATGTATCTTCTAGAAGGTAACCGTCGCGCCTAAGCGTCGGGATCTGGCTCCTAGGCACCGGACTTCGTAACCAGGTCTTTCGTACCTCTTCACTTTGGGTCGCACCTCTTCGCGATCCAGACTGTTTCCTTTTATCCAAATACATTGTATCACTCGTCCTATATATTAGGAGTAACTTCCAGTCTTCTAGACGCTCCAATAATCGCTTAACACAGTCAAAATAACTGCCCAAAGTCATCAAAAAAACTTAACAACGTCTGTATCGAACTGGCGCTTAGGCGTTGGACTCTGGCGCCTAGGCGCTGGACTCTGGCGCCTAGGCGCCAGGCCAATAATTCCAAAATTTTGCTCCATAAGCTTCATTTTTGCTCCTTTTTGCTCCTTTTTCCTTCTTTTTCTTTCTTGGACTCTTTTTTAATTATCTACATCCAAAAACATGAAAATACCTTTCATTAAAGCATAATATCCTTAATAATTGAATCATAAATAAGGCATAAAAATGAGTATTTTTTAGGTAGATCAATATACCAAATGGTTCAGATGATACTAATGAAGGTACTGGATATGTTCCACCTAATGGATACTGAAATTAAGTTCTATGGTGTGTTGAGTGTTATTTATTTGTGTTTTATGTTTAATTAATTGTGTTAAGTGCTTTATGTTTAATGTTTATGTTTGTTATTTGTTTTATGTTTTATGTGAGTGTTTAGTGTTTTGTTTGAGATTTTTATTGTGAGTAGAAAGATGAGATCTTATCTAATAGTCTTGGATTAAAGACTTGGTTTGTACTTGTAATTAGTATGAGTAAAATTAAGTAAAATTTGTGTTTGTGTAAAACTTGTTTTGAATCGATCTTAATCTAAAAGAAGTGAATGTTTGGAGATAAGACAATTATAAGGTGTTGAGATACTTATTAAATCAATTTAGGGTTGATTAGAGGAGTGAGAATATTTAACAAAAAAAATCAAAATCTACGAGTTGGCGACTATGCACCAAGACCCCGTGCTTACACGTCATTGCTCCGCGGCTAAGCGCCATACTTCCGCGCTTAGGCGCCGGTTCCCAAAAATCAATTTTTAGGTTTAAAAACCCAAAAAAATCACAAAATTTTCACCACCGTCATCTTCTTCCTTCGACATTTTGCAATTTTGGAGGCTAGGGCATCCCTACATTAGCCAATCTAAAGTCGTTTCAAGCAAATTTTGTTAGATTTGATCTTCTTGAGGTAAGAGCACTTCTCATAAGTAAAAATTTTTTATTTTCACTATATATTTTGAGTGTATTTTGGAGAAATCCAAAAATCACTATTCATGGTGAAAATTTAAGAAAAAGCTTAAGAAATTACTTGGAGTTAGTAGTTTATACCTTTAGGGGTTGAGTTTTGTGATTTTAAGTTGAATGTGGAATTTATAGTAATTTTTATGCAAAATTTTAGAAATGGCACCGAAGATGAGCAAATCTAAAGTTACGTTCAATTCAGACAAGTTTATTGGTTCAAAAACTCAAGATCGATACATGTAAGCGTTGCAATCACATAAATGGATCCAGGAGAGAGGTTTCGTTAAGCCAGGCGAAGATATTGAAAATATCATTTTGAATCACCTTTGGGTTAAGTTATGTTGTTTTACTGCCGTTGTTGTTTCTTCTGTTGTGCGGGAGTTTTGTGCGAACCTCCCAGAGTTAGAGGATAACTTTGTCTTTGTTTGAGGGCAGCTAATACATTCAGTCCTGAGGTAGTTAACAGATTTTACCTACAACCGTCTAATATGTTTTTTTTTTCATTCAAATTACAATCATACTGAAGAAAAGTTGGATGAGATTATCACAACTTTAATTGATGGAAGGGGGTTATGGAAAATAACTAATGAAAGAAGAGTTAACTTCCATGCATCTAAGTTAAATGTCAATTCCAAAGCATGGCATTACTTTATATCATCCAAGCTGCTTCCTACAAATCATCTTAGTGAAGTGACTAGAGAGAGTGCCACTTTGAACTACTGTATTCAGCAGAGGAAGGAGATAGACATTTGAAAAGTTATTTATGATTGTATCTGAACTTCTGCTAGAGCTGTCACCACTGCAGGTATGGGATTTGCTTCTTTGATATATTCATTGTGTGAGCAGGGTTATGTTAGATCTAAGAATTGGGAAGAGGATCTTCATCATCTTAAGCCCATTACCAGTTCAAATTTGAAGACTTATGCTGAGCATTCAATATTTGGCTGGAGAGGAGGATTTTCTAGAGGTTCCAGTGCATCAGCTTCTGCTGCTTCTACATCTCGTGCTTCTACATCCCAGGCATCTTCAGGTCAGTTCACTGATTCACAGACTGAGCTTTTGAATAGAATAAGAGATAATGTTAACTATACTGCGGATCAAGTGCATGATTTAGAGGGGAAAGTAGACCTTATGGGGGACTATCTTCAGAAACACAGTGAGTATGAAGGGAATTATCACAGCTATATGGATAGATTAATGAGAGGAGATTTTAGTGTTGTGCTGCCTACTCATCCACAATATAACTCATATGAGCCTACTCATACCTGGAATGAAGGGGATAAGGATGTTGAAGAGGAGGAAGATGATTAGGATTGTTAGTTTATTTGCTTTATGTTTATTATGTGATGTGCTTGTGGAGAATTTCTAAAATTAATGTTGTGTTGTTATTGTCATTTGTGGATGTTATGAAGGACTACTTTATGTATTACATGTTGTTGTAGTAGTTGCTGAAACACTTTAGATTGTGTTTATTTTAGTTATGGATGTTGTATGTCAGTGATATGTGATGTGATTGTTTGTGGTAGTAAATGTGTTAGTGATTTGTTAGTGTGCTTTGTTTGATAGTTTAGAACTTTTCCAGAAACTATTTAGGAAGATTTTTAAATGCTATTAAAATCCACTAATTAAATTTCATGCTTAACTTTTCATTTTACTTTCATATATATGTCTTAATTTGAATTTTTGTTTTAAGTGTGTGAATTTTCTATTTTGTATCCTCCACTACTTTAAAAGTCTTTTGAATATTTTTTATTAAATAAAAAATTTTAAAAAATTTTTGATATGGATATTTTCATTCATGTCTTTAATACCTTCATTGTTAGGATATTAAAAATTCTTGCCAATTTAATATTTATAGTTTTCTGTTCCTACTCATGTATGTTGTTACCATGGTTACATGTTTCATTATAATGAAAATTTTAAAGTTAGGGGGGAATAAGAAACAATTTTTAAAAACATAAAATTTTATTTGTTCTCAAATGAACTAAAAATTTAATTTTGAATGAAAAATAATTATGTGTATGAAGTTATATTAGGAAAGTAAAATTTTGAATATGGAAATGAGTAAGAGAACATAGTTAAAATCTATAGTAATGATGAAAAATTTAAAGTTAAAAATTTCTCAGTGACTAAATGATAAATATTTGGTAACTATCTTTAGTAGGAAAAGTTATATTTTTGGAAAAATAGAAGGATTAAACTTTTATTTTTAATGTTTAAGTTTTTTTTATTGAAAATAATTTTCAAAACTTTTATTATATTTCTAAGTTAAAGATATATATCTGGCTTATACTTTAAGAAAGGAATGGTAGAATTCAAAATCATTAAAGGCTTATCCAGATATAGAAATCCTTGCTTTATAAAAAAAGAGAAAAGAAAATAAAAAACGAAAAATTAGTATATAAAAAGGAAGGAGAAGCTTGAGGATTTAAGAGCCTAATCAAAAATTGGTTCCACACATGATCTTTTTAGTATAAGATTTGATGAAAATCATGAAGCTTATAAATATAATATAGTGAGTATAATTATTTTTAGTAAAGATTTTTAAGTAAAGAAAATCAAATTCATAATCCATATATTTTAAAGAATATATAAGTATTTCTAAATAAGATAGGAACTAGTATTATTCATTAACCTTTACTTAAGAGATTTCTATACTTTAAATTGGTCTCATTTACTAAAATTTTTTAAAATTAGACTACTACATTTCTAGAATAAAATTTTAAAAACTCCTAAAGAAACTCATCACAAAATTTAGTTGTATGATTTTTATATGATTAAAGCGCAACTTGAGGAAAATTAACATTTTAAGTTTGAGGGATTTTGATACACTTAAAATATTTAGTGTTTTTATATACAGTTTTATTCTTATTTTTAATGATATTGCACTTTAATGGAAGATATTTTGTGTGTTTTTCTTATAGGTATGATTAAATGGATGATTGTGATAAAAATTAGGAAAAATGATCAAATTTAGAGTAAAAATGAAGAAAAATGAAGAAGTGATGAGTGGCAACTAAGCCCCAGAACTCGCGCTTACGCGCCAAGGCCCCGCGGCTATGCTCTAGGATCTGGAGCTTACACGCCAGCAAGCTCACGGCTAAGCGCTGTTACCTCGCGCTTATGCATGGCAGTTATAAAAGAGGAGTTATTTTAATTTAAGCACCATTTTGAAGAGGTTTTCGAAACACCTCTTAGTGAGAACGTAGGTAACTATCTATTGGCGCCAATTTTCATTCAGATTTCTCTTGAATGGATGCGTCTCTTGGAAGATATGTTGAATTAGGACACAATTTGAAGAGATACGAAGACACCTTTTAAAAATATATAAAAATAGGACTTGAAGATCAGAAAAAGGGTTGTTGTTGGAGGGTCTGGTTAGTTTTTAAGAGTGAGGTTTATGTTATGCAGTTGTTTTAGAACACACCTCTCCACTTCGCCATCTTTACTTCATTTTATATAATTTGTATTAGGAGTAGAATTGAGATTTAGATTCTACTGAGTTGGGCGCCAACCTCTATAGATTATTGTAAGGGAAAGCAAAGTTTTCAAAAGAACTTCAAGAGTTTTGTGGAGAGGATTTACAGATAAGTCTTTATCTTTATATTACATTTGGTTTTTAATTAAGACTTGTTGTGTTTACACTATGATTTCTACATTTAAACTAAGTTGTGATTGTGTTTTCTTCATGAATTCTGATTAGTTTTCTTTATCTTTTTCCTTAATGTGATGAAGTATTTAAATTATGGAAATATGTTGTGTGAAGTATAGGAATTCAATGTTGGAAGAAGTTGTGATGATTCAAAACCTTACACTTCATTTTCTTCTTGATCCAGTGCAGTATTGTCTCAGTCACCAATTGGAAAGCATCACATGAGATTGTATGGGTGAGAATGTAATCCATATGGTTGAGTGAAAAATAAATAGAGAGATATGGGTGTATAATTAGAGGACTTTAGAATGACAGGCTAAAGCCCCCAATTTGGTTTATTGTTTTATGTTTTGATACGAGATGTTTGCCCTCAGTGGAGGGAAACGAGGAATTCTAGAGTGAGAGCTAGTATCTTTCCTGCCTAACCCGTCTTCAAGATTTTTAGAACAATGAATTAACCTATGTTCTTGATAGCATCTCTAGTAAGTGTAAAAAATATTATTGCTTTTATTTGGCACAACAGTTAAAGTATTTTCTTACTTTCATATCAAATTATAAAATTAAAAAAAAGAATCAAATTCGTTTCATAAAATATTATCTTTAATTTGAGTATGATCTTTTCTAAAAGTAAAAAGTTAATTTTTTGTGTTCTAAATTAGAAAATATTTTCTTTGTTATAACTTTCCCTATCTGTTCAATATCTTGGGGCTTAATCAGAAAGATCTATATAACTTGATAATGATACGTATAATTGCGTAAAATCTCATTTTATAATATTATCAATTAAACTCTTATTTGCATTAGGTGGATCAAAGTTTTTAGCGTCGTTGTAAAGAAAGAGATATAATTAAAAAGAAATATAAAGTAAAAACTCATATATAAAACGTAAGCATAATTATCTGGGATCAACGATCGATTTCTATATAAATAGGGGAGGGATCTATTTATTTGAAGATGTGTTCCTTTAGAAGAGACTTCTGAAATTATACAAAAAAATCATGATTCTGATTTTGGGGGACATTTTGGTATTGATAAGACAACATATAAAATTTTACAATATGAATTTTATTGGCCTACTATCTTTCAGGATGTTAATGCTTATATTAAAAATTATGATCGTTGTCAACGTGTAGGCAATATTTATAGAAGAAATGAGATTCCCTCAATTTTATTTTGGAAGTTAAAATATTTGATGTTTAGATATTAGATTTCATGAGACCTTTTAAACCATCTTTCGGAAAATTATATATACTGTTAGCAGTAGACTATGTGTCTAAATAAATAGAAGCTGTTACTTTTCCTTGATGTGATGCTCAAAGTGCTGCAAAGTTTTTAAGAACAAATATATTTTGCAGATTTGGAATGCCGAGAGTGATCATAACTGATGGGGGAAGCCATTTCAAAATTGCGATTATAAAAAAATTAGTAAAGAAATAGTGTATCAATCATCAAATTTCTACTGCTTATCATCCTCAGACAAGTGGTTTGGCTGAAGTTTCCAATCGAGAAATTAAAAGAATTTTAGAAAAATCTATAAATCCAACAAAAATGGATTGGTCAGTCAAGCTTGATTATGCTTTGTGGGCTTATAGGACTGCATACAAAACTTCTATAAGAATGTCACCATTCAGGTTAATTTATAGGAAAGCTTGTCATTTACGAGTGGAACTATGGGAAAGCTTGTCATTTATGAGAAATCTTGTCATTTAATTATAATTTGAAGGATGCTGGTAAAAAGAGATGATTGCAATTAAATGAGTTGGAAGAGATAAGAAATGAGTCTTACGAGAATGCTAAGATTTATAAAGATAAGATGAAAAAGTGGCATGATCGAAAGATTCTTACTAAAAATTTTGAGCTAGGGCAACAAGTTTTGCTTTATAATGCAAGATTGAGGTTATTTTTAAACAAACTTAAGTTTAGGTGATGGGCCCATTTATTGTATAAATGTTTATCCCTTTGGAGCTATGGATATCAAAGATCCTAAAACCCTGAAAAATTTCAAGTGAATGGGCATAGACTGAAACCTTATTTCTTAGGGGATCATATTAAATTGAATGATGTTTTGATGTTGGGTCACTCAAAATAAGCATTGAGTACGTCAGACTGACGACATAAAACCAAGCGCTATGTGGGCCCAACCCATAATTATCGGTGTGCTTTTGTTTTTAATGTTATGTGATTGTGTTTGTTTTACAGAATTAAGGTAGTATTTTGAACTTGTTGTGATAATTTTAAGACTTTATTTGATGTCTTAGACGTGTTAGAATGAGTATTTGGACGTTAAGATGACATGTGCTAAAATGAGCACTGGCGCCTAATAGCCCAAACTTGGCGCTTAAGCGCCGAAGTTATAAAAAAGTGCTTAAATAATGTTCTAGAAGAATTAAACGTGGAAAAGTGGTCTTGAACATTATTTGGTGGTTTTTAGACATGGGAAGTGGGTATAGGTTCTTCTAAACTCTATAAATGGCATGAAAATGAAGAGAATTTTTGCCCCTCTCCAAAGTTTCATTCTAAAGTCTAAGTGAAGAGAGATTTGAGTTGTAAAAGGATATAAGTTAGCAAAAATTCTTGGGAGAATGAATTGGAGAATAAGGATGAAGCCGTCAAGAAGAAGTTTGTATGTCAAAGTGCGCAAGAGTTATATAACGGATTCCTAGCCGTTAGTATCGAAGGAATAGCAGAGAAGATTGCAATAATCGAGGCTGATGGGGCTTCAATTGAGGCAAAATGCAAATGAAACTAGCACACATTTAGCACATAATGGTTGTCAACTCAAGATTTAATTTAGCCATACAAGTTATATTGAAGATGTGGTTAAGGCGATGTATCTAAAAAACAAGTGGATTAAATAGGATTCTATCAGAGTTCTTTATCATCGTTTGTTTTATCAAATCTATGTGGCAAATGGTTCAGAAAGAATAAATGAAGGCCAGGGATATGTTCCACCTAATGGAGAATGGAATTAAGTTCAAGAGTTTGTTTGTTTGCTTGTGTTTTTGTATTTGTTTGTTTTATGTGTTTAACGTAAGTTTGTCTTGTATCTTGATGAATTAATGCTATCTCATTCAAAACTTTTTTGAGTGGTGATTAGATATGTGATGTGTTTTTGTACTTATTGATTATATGTGAATGAAAGTGCTTTTTTGTGTGAAATTTTGTATTATTGTGATCGAATCTAAGTTGTGAAAAATTGAGAATTTTTTAGAAAGAAGAGAGTCGAATGGGAGGAAAATTGTTATTATGATTTATTAAGACCATTTGAGGGTGGTTGACTTAGGAAGATGTGCATTTGAATCAAAATTTGGAGATATTAAAATTTGTGCACTGGCACCTACGTGCTAATTCCCTGTACATAAGCACAGGCAAACCAAAAAGCTAAGCGCCTAAGCACTGGACCAGCCATGCTTACGCGTCGTTTCAAGAAAATCGGTTCATGACGGTTGTAAGTGCCGAAAACCACCATTTTTCTCCATTTCTTCTTCTTCTTCCTCCTCAAGTTCTTAAGATTTTAAAACTTAGGACATCCCCATAAGTGAAGAATACTTGGTGAAATTAAGCCAAATTCGTTGGATTTCTTCTTCTCAAAGTTAGAGCTTCTCTTTTATGTAAAAATTTTTTATTTTCATCATGGTTTTGGAGTGCATTATGGAAAATCTGAATTTTACTATTCATGGTAAAAACTAGATGAAACGTGATGTGTTTTACTTGAAAAAGTGAGTTTGAGCTTTTAGAAGTTAGATCTACTGAGTTAGGGTTGATTTTGGAATTTATCGTAATTTTTTTTTGTAATTTTTAGAAATGACGCTAAGGATGAAGAGGAGCAAGGGGAAAGCCACATTCAATTCGAGCAAGTTCGTTAGTTCGAAGGTTCAGGATAGATATACTAATCTTTCTAGAGTATAAAGGACCAAATTGGTTTCACACTTGATCTTTCTAGAGTATAAGACCTGAGAAAATCTTGAAGCTTATGAATATAATATAGTTAGTATAATTATTTTTAATGAAGATTTTTAAGTAAAGAAAATAAAATGCATAAGCCCTATATTTTGAAAAATATATAAGTATTTATGAATAAGATAGGAACTCATATTTTTCATTAACCTTTACCTTAGAGATTTCTAAACTTTAAATTGGTCTCATTTACTAAAATTTTTTCTAAATTGAACAACTACATATTTAGAACAAAATTTTAGAAACTTGTAAAGAAACTCATTACATAATTTGCTTGTTTGATTTTATGTGATTATAGTGTCACTTGAAGACAAGTAATATTTCAAGTTTGGGGGAATTTGATACACCTAAAATATATAGTGTTTTTATACACATTTGTATACTATTTTTGATGATATTGCACTTTAATGGAAGATATTTTGTGTATTTTTCTTGCTGGTATGATTAAATGGATGATTGCGATGAAAGGAGAGAAAAAGGACCAATTTAGAGCAAAAATAAAAAAATTTGCAAAATTGATCTATGACAGCTAAGCAGATGGACCTGCCCTTACGCACTAAAGCCCCGCGACTATGTGCCCAGATCTGGAGCTTACACGCCAGAAGCCTCGCAGCTAAGTGTCGAGACCTCGCGCTTACGTGCGACATTTACAAAAAATGAGTTATTTAAATTCTAGCACCATTTTGAAAAGGTGTTTGAGGCATCTCTTGGTACAAACGTGGGTAACATCCTGTTGGCACCAAAATTAAATTAAATTACTCTTGAATGGATGCATCTATTGGAGGATTCATTAAATTTGGACACAATTTGAAGAGATACAAAGACACCTATTGGAAAATTATAAAAAGAAGACTTGATGATCAGAAAAGTGACTTTTGTTGGAGAGTGTGTAGTATATGTTTATTGTGTAAGAGAGTTTTTAGTAACACATTACTCCACTTCACCATTTCTACTTTAATATAGTTTGTATTAGGATTAGAAGTGAGATTTGGAATTCTTAGAGTTGGGCGCCAACCTCTAAAGAGTATTGTAAGGAAAAATAAAGTTTTCAAAGGAACTTTTAAGAGTTTTGTGGAGAGGAGTTTAAGATAAGTCTTTATCTTTGTTATTACATTTGGTTTTTAATTAAGACTTCTTGTGTTTTCACTATGATTCCTACTTTTAAACCAAATTGGGATTGTATTTTCTCCATGAATTCTGAGTAGTTTTCTTTATCTTTTTCCTCAAAATGATGAAATAATTAAGTTGTGAATGGATGTTGTGTGAAGTATAAGAAATCAATGTTATAAGAAGTTGTGATGATTCAATGTCTTGCGCTTCATTTACTTATTGATTTGACCAATTAAGATGTTAATATATGTTGTGAGAAGATGTATGAATTGGTATGATATTGTCTCAGTCAACAATTGAAAAGAATCACATGAAATTATATGGGTGAGAATGTAATCCATATGGTTGAGTGCAAATAAATAAGAATATATACTTGCTGGGTGTATAATTAGAGGACTTTAGAGTGAGTGATTAAAACCCCAAATTCGATTTATAGTTTTATGTCTTGATACATGATGTTAGCCTCAAGGTGGAATGAGAAGAGGGAATTCAAGAGTGAGAGCTAGTACATTTCCTGCCTAGCCCGTTTTCAAGATTACTAAAACACTAGAGTAACCTACGTTGTTTATAGCATCTCTAATAAGGTTAAATATTATAATTGCTCATATTTGGCACAACACACTTTAGATACTTCCACAATAGAATTCCATGACTTGTTACAGATTCATAATAAGAAAAAAGATATTTTATTTGCATTTACTTTCATCTTACAAAACTTTAATTAAAGTAGTTGTTTACTTTCATTTCAAATTAAAAAAATTAACAAAAATAATTGAATTTTCTTTCCTAGAATATTGTCTTTAGTTTGAGTAAGATCTTTCTTAAAGAGTAACAAAAAAATAATTTTCTTTTTTCTTTGTTAAAACTATTTAACATTTTCCCTGTGGGTTCGATATCTCGGGGCAAAATCAGAAAATCATATATTACTTGATAACGATACATATACTTGCGTATTATCCCATTTCTTAATATCAATTAAAACTCTTATTTACATTGACATCAATTTTTTTGGGTTATTGTAAAGAAAGAAATATCAGAAAAGAGAAATATCAATTCATATATAAAACATAAGCATAAATATCTAGAATCACATAACAAGATCAAGAATGTAAAGAAAAGTAAAATGGTGCGATAGGCAAGTGTGGTGGTGTTAGAAAAGTAAAATGGTGTCGGAGGAAAGATTAGTGGCGTTAGAAAATAACCAATTTAGCTTTCTGATCAGTTGAAGAATTAAGATCGTTTAAATTCATTTACAAGATTTTTAACCTATCAATAAGTTTCATCCTGTGTATTTCTTGCCTTAATCATTGATTTAAACTCTCGAAATTTAGTTTGAAAAGTTTCAATTTCTTAACTTTTCATAAAGAGCTACAAGAGCTTTTGATCGCTGCCTTTTACATCGTGAACACTGGCATAAAGTCATGTTATTTTACTTTCCACGTCGAGTTCAATAAATGATTGCACAAAATAAATGAAGCTTGATGAGATTTCCTGGAGCTTGAAGCTCATTCAACGTGCATTGTTTTCCATAAAAAAGATCAACCGAAAAGGAGGATTTTTTTGAACACATTCCAGGGGACAAGTAAATACAATTAGCTTATATGGAACGAAATGTCTCTAGCAAAGAAAAATGCAACAAACTATTATTATTTGTAATAAATTTTGTTTGAACAAAAAAGTTTTGGGGAGATGACACTTTGAATCGTGAAGGCTAGAAGTGCTCGAACAGGGAAAAAGGAGGAAACGAAGCAATCAAATCATTTTGGAGAAGCCGACGAACCACCACTGAGAGAGTGACGCGAGACGCTAGGGCAGAAGAGTTGAGGGTAGAGACGGGTTTCACGGGGCAAAGCCGATAATATCGATCAAGGACATAGGCCACAGGGTCGAACCCATTGCCTCGCATTCCACCGAATGTAGCGTCGCCAGCCCAAAAAAAAAATCAAGACTCAGAGCCGCGCCGCACTAAAAAAATTTGGCCCAAATCAACCCTTCATTGTATGTAATCAATTTCTTCTGTATTCTCTTTTTCATATAATAAATTGTGGGGTTGGTCCCCTAATTTTCTCGAACAAAGTTGAATTTATGCGGCAAGAAACGGGCGAATTATTCCATCCGGAGCACGTACGCAGCGTTGGGTGCGGATTTTTTGGGTACTGGATGGGTACTGGATGGGTATGGATGGGTATGGATGTGTATTGGATATTGGGTATTGGCTATTAGGTGAGTATTGGTGGGTATTGGAGGTATTAGGAGGGTATTAGACGGGTATTAGAGGAGATGCGTGCGGACGCTTGAATAATGGCTCCAAGAAACGAGATGTCGCAATGCAACTAGCTTGAAGCACGACGGCCACCTTGTACCGGCGAAAGTTAAGCACGCAATTCTTTAAGCGTAAACGGCGGCAGCGAGCGACAAGGAGAGATATGCGGAGCTGTTCTAGTTGTGGTGCTATCTCCTCCTCAAGCCCATCCTTACCCTCTCTCTTTCCTCATTACCAGAATCGTTCTTTCTTCTTCAAATCAAGGAGACCATTCTCCAAAACCCCAAACCCTCCTCTGTCGCCCTCTAAAAATCTCTCCACTCACCATTCCTTACCTTTAATCCCCACTCCTTTGTCTAAAGTATCGCAAGCTCTCTTCTCATCTTCCGGCAATGGTAAGGAAACTGAGGTTGAGCTACTCGGCAAGCCATCTCTTATCTCGATCCCCGACGAAGAACCACAGGAGTCTTCGAAATCTGTTCATCTCGACGATGCTTTGGCCCCTTTCTTAAAATTCTTCAAGGCCAAAGATTTGGATGAACAAGACCAATTTGGCCAAAAGAGCCAAGCTGCACTGGGTAGTGAAATCTTGAAGGAGGAGAAGGAAAAGCTAGATGAGAGGAAGAGAATTGGAGTGGAGTACTACGACCCAAAACCCGGCGATTTGGTCGTTGGAGTGGTGGTATCGGGGAATGATAATAAGCTCGATGTTAACGTCGGTGCTGACATGTTGGGCACGATGCTTACAAAGGAGGTGCTACCCTTCTATGATGCGGAACTGGCTTATCTGTGCTGTGATTTGGGAAATGAGGCGGAGGATTTCATGGTGAGTGGGAAAATGGGGCTTGTGAAGGATGAGGAGGCGATGGGTCCAAGAGAAGTGTCAGGAAGGTCCGCTGTGGAAATGGGTATAGTTCTTTTCGCCGAGGTTCTAGGTCGAACGCTTAGTGGGCGGCCACTACTTTCTTGCAGGAGGATGTTCCGCAGGGTTGCATGGCATCGAGTGAGGCAGGTTCTATTCTCTATCTCTTTATGGTTAAGCAATTTAAACTTTCATGACTGTTCTTGTAAAACAATGCGATAATTTTTAGCTACGTTGGATTTCTATTTGTTCATTATGCCTTAGGCTGAAGTGTATGGTAGAAGTTTTTAGGGAATATCATAAAGCTAAAGCAAGAAATTGGTTCATAAAATTTTCTCGTTGCTTATTCAAAGTGTGGTATTCTTGTGGGAAAGCTATGCTAACATTTCCCACCTTTGGAAAGGTGGGTATGTTAGGCCACAGCTGCTGCTATGCCCTACATTCTCAACTGCATACAGAAAGCTGAAAGGAGATCTTATACTTCCTCCCATCTAATGTTGGAGAACATAGCTTGCCTGTTGAAGATCCAAAAGCTAAATCCTGCTGCCAGCAGATTTGCGAGGAATCATGAGTATTTTAGCTAATTATCTTACATCCATTGGGGCTGGAAAAAAACATAAAAAAAAAAAAGAGAAAGAAGAAAAAAAAATGTGGCTTTTTTTTATCACTGTATCCATTCATCTTAATGGAATTACAGACATTTCCTCGTTTTGTGGACCCTTAAGTGTTATCATATCATTCTTATTATTATGAATAACACCCTTTGTCCTTGAAGATCTTCAAAGTGGGGGATTGCAAAAGCATATAATTTGAACTTACATCAAAGGGATCTTGAAGCTAAAAAAGAATGCACTTAGAAATACCTCGAAGAAAACAATGGATAACTTTGATTGCTTATTGCTTTATTCATTGTTGAATATAGATATTCAAAGCATATTGAATACAAATTTGTTGGAAAAAAGGCATTTTCTATAGAAAAATTCTTATTATTGTCCAGATTTCCTCAAAAGATTCGCTTATGCTTTCTAGTATCCCATAATTTAGGCTATGATTTGATGGTTCTTATTGGCTGAAAATTGGAAATTAATCCAACGACACTGCATAGGTTCTGATTCTTCTCAATGGCTGTCTGTGAGTGAACTCTTTCTTGCGGGAATAAGCAATTTTTTTTTGGATATTTAAACCATGGAGGAAAATCATAAATCTTATGATTAGTTATTATATGAGGGGATCCCACCCCAGCCAGCGAGTTAAGTTCATGAAAGGAAGAAGAAATCATACTAAATATGGATTATATTTGAATATGTTTTTCTATTTTAATTATTGAAGGGCATATTGGGAGTTTCTATTTGTTATTCAAGTACCTCATTTAATAAAATTTATACACTTGCAAGTGCAATTCAGAAAAGATAAATTTCTTTTCGAATCAACAAATCAGCTTATATACATATTTTCAAGCTTGTAGAGCTCTTATCTATGAAGTTTACCTTTTTTTTTCTCAACTCTATTCAAACTGAAACTTAGTTGTGTACCTTACCTATAAGAGATGGAAAAAATAAGAATTAGCTCATATCTTTTATCACTCGTCATTAAGTCCAAGAAACGACACCTTCATATAAATGTTAGTTTCTCTGAGTTGATCCTAAACCTGGTCTTTAAGATTCTACTTGCTTAGAGAAAGAAAACATTAGAACGGCTGACAAGTGATGTTTCTACTTTGACTACAACCTAAAAGAATTCTCAATCGCTTTCTTGAATTGGCTTTTGAACTGAATTCTTAGATATCCTATAAATTCTACATCCCCTTCTCTATGAAAGAGCTCATCTCTTTTTGAGAAAATAGAATTGGAGCATTGTCATTAGTGCCTAAAGTAAGTCATTGCTTGAATTTTCTTTCTTTTATTTCTTGCACTTCTTGTAAAATAAATGCACTATGCAATGACTATATATAAAAAAAAGAAAAAGCTAACTTTTTTAATTGATTTGTCCGCTCGAGTATACAAAAGGGTCAAGGACTTTCTTTTTGCCGACCAATTTAAGAAAAAAGAAAAGCCTATGGATATTTGTGTTGTTTTTTTTTTTTGAGAGTTTCGTCCTAAGAAAGATCTATGATTTTGTCAAAGCTTCAAACTTAAAATGGTTTTGGGTGAACTTAGCCGGCACTGTGGAGTTGATCACTAGGTTGGAATACCTTTTAAATTAGTTAATATGGCAAATGTTACCGGCAAAGATTGAGATCTCAAATCTCTAATTTGGATTTTCGACTAGCTACTCTATGTTTCCCTTTGAAGCTCTATATTTTATTGAATATATCATGTGTCTACTTTTTGGTCTTTTAACTTTGACTTACCATGATCTTTAAAATAATTATTGTTTCTATAAGGAATTATAGAGTTTGAATCTCTCTTCTTTTGACTTGTCACGAATTTTTTCATTTGCTCGTTTGGCTTCTCCTTTTTTGTTTTAAGGGAATGACATGTTATGTTTGAACAAAGATTGTCATGTTAGTTTAGGTCATTAGTTTTATTGAATGAGAAGTTAAATTGGCCAATGTATGACCTATTTTTTGGATAAGCCCTAAAATAAAGAAGGAAAAATGTTTTCATCTCAGTGGCTACCATTAGCTTTGGCAAATGTAGAGTACATATTTCTACCTTACCCAAAGTTTTGTGTCAGCTAGCCAAATATTTGTTGTTGAAGTTCCAACTTGGATATGCAAAGATTTGGGGATTCTGTCTAACAGTAATTTTTGTCTGACACTGTCACATGCTAGCCAATAATATTGGCTTTCTTTCGGTGGAATCACCCTTTGAAGAAGTTCATCTATCTGAGACACCCTAAAGACTCTCCTTTTGATAGACATTGTTAAGCTTTTTGCATCATTCAAGATTGAGTTTGCCCTTTTCCACAATTTATGAGCTAGAAGAACATTTTATGCAATGATTCAGTCTTTATCCTTTAGTGAATGTTTCTTTGATAGTTTTCCCTTGCTTATGAGAACTTGGTCTACTGCTTCACGATTGACCGCATTTCTCCATTGTTATGAACTTAAAAGTTACTCATAAAAGTAAATTCAATGATGTTTAATGCCCTCCTTTCCATTTGTTTCATAGAGTAATTGTTTCTTTGTTTTTTTGCAGCACATTCCTTTTTCTCTTTTTCTTAAAAAAGTCTTTTACAGCGCCCCGACCTTTGTTCTTCTAGACCTAGCCTTGTTTTCCACTCATTGAAGAAAATGTCTTGATCCTAAATCTTGGTTTTGAACCAAAGCTGATATTGTTTTGGTGATGTCTAGTCTGATGTTTTTTAGTATTGTTGCTTTTCACATCCGGTTATCTCCATTCAATAAATCTCTCCATCTCATAGGATGGCTTTTCCTTTTCTTTTTATTTGTGCAGCAGTTTATCCCTTGCTATCAACCAAGCTGGAGGAAAGTTTCTTTAAATATAAGATATTATGCTTGAATACAATTTGATCACTTTTCAATTGAAACAATATGAAATTAAGATAGCTAGCATGGATATTTATGTAAAAAGATGCTAGTGTCTCCTCCCTTTTAGAAAATGCCGTGCTGCTTGTTGTATAATTTTTTTTCTTTGAGCCGCTTGCTTATTCCATTTGATCATCCATACCTATTATAAGCTGCATTTTTTTGTATTTATATCAGCTATTTATTCCTTTAAACTTATTGTTGAAAATTGACCAATGAAAATGTGGAATATTGTGCTTATCAGAGACTCAACAGACTATGTTATAATCAGGAAAGAAAACTTTTTTTTAAGATACACATTTGTTTGAGATCCCAGCCTTTTTCTTATTTTTGGCTCAAAGATGTAGTTCTTCATGGTAGTTGATTGTAGACAATTTTTTTACTAATAGCTTGGTTCATGGCAAGTTTAACAACATTCTGGATGTTTAGTATGTAGTTTTATGAGTATTTATACATTTATATGAAGGTTATAGTTGTTGTAGCAGTGTTAATAATTTCTTGTTACTCCATAGTAGTAAAAGTGAAGGTCATGTATCTTCCTAAAAAGTAAGCAAATGCTACCTATTAATTGAGTGCAATGCACTTATTTGAATTATTTGGTAGTAGTAATTTTTTTTAAATAAGAAAATAGAATGTCATGTTAACTTGCAGTGGTATTCTTTAATGATTAATTTTTGAAAATTAGAATTTCAATATATTCAAATAGAAGCAATAGTAGAAATATCATATTAATGTGTAATTTAACAACATACAGTTGTAACACTATCTCCAAATGATTTTGAAGATTTGAGATAGTACTATTGTATGCTCTAATTTTGTTACTAATTTTTCTATGACGATGAAATGAATGATTGATGTAAGTTAATGTAATACTATTTATCTTTTAGCTTAATATTTCTAATCTATGTTTATTTATAGCAACTAATTGTTGGCAGCTCATATAATAAAATTCTTGTGTTTCAGTGACAATTGTGAGGCTCTTGAAGTTTTTGTAACTCTTACATGTAGGATTGTATTCTAATACTTCATATTAACCTTAACAATTATTCTGTACGACATGATATTTTTGGTGAATTAATTAGATTGGTATTTATCTTAATTGATGCTCATACTTAATTCAAATTAAGTATTAAATTCTCATTATCAGGAGATTTAATTGTATGCATGCATGAAACATATTAGCATGGTTCTTCCTACTATTTGTAAGTCGTCATTCTAGTCCCAAATTATATGAAATATTTGATTTTGTTTCGGGCTTTTAAAATAGAAGATAAAATTATCTCATTCTTAAAAATAACAATGTTTTAAGTCAAAGTTAACAAAAAGGTGATAAAAATGATGGTATTTTAGAAATTTGCATATTAATGTTTTTTATAAAATTTAATTTTCTACTTTGGTTATTTACAATATAATTTATTAGTAGTATTCTCGATTTCTCTTCCTTTTATGTGCTCTATGATGATAGTAATAAATAATAAAATTTTATATTGTAGCAATTATTATTGATAATTTTTTTACAAAATATCTCAAACTTAAAAATGTCATTTATTAATTTTATAAAAACTTCGAGATGTATGTTTTTGAAACGCATTCATTTTTAGCACCATCCATTAATTTTAACTTCAATTATGGTTGCTTCTAATGGTGAGACCATTTTGATTTTCATTTTAAGAGTTCAATGACTAAATTAGTCTTTTTTTATAGTGTGGCACTAAAATGAAGTCCCTAGTTGTGATATCATTTTAGTCATTTTCTCTCTTATCTGCACATTGAAGCATTGATATCTCTTTATTGCTTTCTATTGGACTATTTGTAGTACTATTTGCTTGTAACTCCCAAATTTCTAGATAATAGGTAAAGTTCAACACAATTGAAAATGATACCCCTTATTATTTTCATCTCCTGGAATTCGATCAAAATAATTTTATAAAATTATGTGCATCAAATCCATCAATTCTATATAAAATATCATGTATGAATTGTTAACTGAGTGGGAGATTTAAAATGTTGAAGTTTTAAGTTTAATTAACCTAATTAAATACTGAATTATATTCTTAATGATAGAATTACTCTTCTCAACCAACCTTCACTTCCTTTTATTCACTAGTTTCGGTCATATAGGGCAAGTGCGCTTCAAATTTCTTCCCCTCACCTGATTTTTTTTTCCCGCTTCCATTTTCTCCAACTCATTGTCTCGGTTCTGCTCAACAGAGAAGGGTCTGTGATTCTTACTACAGTGCAAGGACAAACTACGCGAGTCGAGTGACACTAGGGAAGCTACAAGCAGCATTTTAGGGCTTCAAAGCTTCCAAATTCCTTTTTCTTCTCCCCTCTTCCCACCTTCCCCTCTCCCTATTCGTTTCAAGTGCGCAGAAGCGAGCTGCGACCCTAGCTACAGTGCAAGGGCGCGAGCAACAACGAACCGTAACTCAACAATCTAGAGCTCCGACACAAATTCTGTAAGCATGAATCTCTCTTTCATGTCAATTGAAACTTTCATTTCCTTACTCTCAATTATGTTTTGACATTTGTCTCATTTTTTGTGTATGTGTTGATTTTGTGTTGGAAGTGTCGTAATTGATTTTTCGAGCTTTTAAAAATATTTTAGCACGAAATTAGTGAAGAGAAGTAAGGTTTGAGGTGATTGGAAGGAGTAAAAGTGAAATAAGCAGTTTTAGATAGGCAAAATTATGCCAAGAAGCCTTTTTGAGGTATGTTTTTGGCATTTAATGCTTGATTTTGGGTTAATGCATGTTATGAGCCAAATTTTATGAAACCCTATGTTGTCTACGAGCCCTAGGTTTTCTTTATGAGGTGGCAAGCCTGAGACGAGCTTATGGGCACTTATCGTAGGACTGTTCCATTAAGTCAGGTGAAATAATATTGCGTTAGTTTAAGCAAAATAATCTTCTATAGGGTTTCATATGATTTATGTTTCGATATAGATGAATTTAGAACTTCTTGCGTATTATAAATGGATACATGTAATTGAAAGTATGTATGCACGTTTACTTTTCTTACGATATATGTAATGCCAGTCTATGTTACATATGAGTATGCATATGATATGAATTTTGTGTAGGTATTCATTTGTTATGCATCATGCATATGCCTATGATACATGTAATGTCTGATAAATGCTTGATGTTGAAGTGATGATTTAAATCTTATGAGTAATGCTATGGGTAGTCTATTTCATGTGTGCTTGCAAGTACATTATATAGGGATATAATATTCTCGACTCATGATACCTATATGGGGATGAACTCTAGGAACCGTTGGAATTAGCCGGTGAAAGAATGTTAGGGAACCGTGGGTCTCAGAGGGGCTATCGATAACTGCTATGTTGGGAGAAGCTCAACTCTTATGGATAGTTTATATATTTTTTGGGATAGGATGACGACCATGATGAAAGGACATGAAAAGATTCGAGCTCTATACGTTAAACTAGTGACATTACTATGAAATGACTTTTATGTAATTGCTACGATTACATAAAAAAATAGTTATGAACATGCTTTTGCATCTTCATGCTTTCGATGTACATGTTGTACTATAGTATTGATTTTTATACCACATGTTTTTTTTTCATGTTCTCTTATATGTTAACATGTTATAATTTATGTGTAGACATGTATAGTTTTTTATACAAGCATACACGCTGTTTTTTTTTCATGTATAAAATCTTTATTAGTCCTGATTATTTCTCTGAGCTCTTTGTTGCTCATTCTTCGTTATTGCATTCCATGTAGGGGTAATGAGCACGGGGCTAGTAGTCAGGTGTGTCTTTGTACAGCTTTCGTACGATAGTTTTGGGAGCATATACATATGTTTTGGGTATGTATTTTTATTTTATTCAATTTTGTAATTCTGTGTAGTTTTCATGTTTTGGATAATATGATTTCCATTCTTCCAAGCATGTATTTGAAATACAATATATCACGTATGTTGTGTCGATCCAGTTAGATTAATTCATCACCCACTGGGTATTGATTATAAATATCAGGACGAGTGCTAGTGAGAGTTGGTTGAACCGAATTGCCAGTCTTTATCTCACCACGATTGACCATAGGGGGGGGTGTTAGTTGGGGTGTGCCATTGATTCCCTTCATTTTGTCAATTGGAATTACATATCTTTAATGGGTATATTTTCTTATTCTTTCATTTTATTTCTCTTAAAACATTTAATAGGTTTTTATTTTGACATGTAATTTTATTTGGACTAAAATTTAGTTAATTATTCTATTTAAAATTATAAATGATTAAACATTTAAAGGCTTTTTTGTTTAAAAATTTTATTTTCCTAAAATATGAATTATTAGTTTAATAATATTATAGTTAAAAAAATGAACCAATGGCCATTATTTTTTCTGGGTAGTGTCCAATATATTCTTGAAGGGGATTTGCATGAGCAGTACTATAGCAAAATTTCATAACTAATACCTAAATTTCACTATTTACAACTATAACATCCAAAACATCAAAATAAATACAAAAATAAAAATCTCGTTTAAAATCTCTAACCTCGTCACTGTTGTCGCATGTAAGTCACATAACTTTTTCTCCATCGATTCCCTTGTTGCCTGTGAGCTCCGGTGATCCCATATCCAAGAACTTGGGGTACTAGAAATGACGACGCTAACGATGACCTTCTCATCTACGAGCTCCGATGAGCGGCATGCACTCCAATTGATGATAACGAGCTGTGTGCACCTCCCCATGGCCTTCTGCAAACACGTCTCATTGCTCCTTTGACTTAGCTGCGCCACTCGAGTTTATACTGAGTCCTCTTACTAGAGCCGCATGCACAATAGAAGTTACCATAGGTTCGAACCGCTCCACCTCCATGGAAATATCTATGCCTCAAGCCCGCCATCATTACCTTGTGGTAGATGAAGTTCATGAATTTAGTTTAATGGAATATCAATTATTATTTTTCTAGCAATAAAAATAAAAAAAATGAATGAATGATCGAAACAATATTATTGTTACTAGTTACACATTTATAACTTGAATGCATTTTTACAAGTGCGTGCGTGCGTGTGTGTATTGATAATTTAAATTTATTTATTAATGAGATAAAATTATAAGTGATTTAATATTCAAAGTCTACAATTTATTTTCTTATTTGGAGAATGTTAAGCGGAAAGTTTGCAAGCTTATGGCTTCAAAACCATTCTCAGGGAGAGTGAAATATCCAACCACCATAGTTATCAAATGGCCGAACCATGTTTTCATTAATAGAAGTTTTTAGTTTAGTGGATTATCAAGCAATATTTTTGTTTACAAAGGAATGAATGATCAATTTGGATTTATGCCGGCCAGGTCTACTATGGAAGCTATACATTTATTGAGAGGTTTGATGGAGAAGTATAGAGATGATAAGGAGGATCTATTTGATTTTTATTGATTTAGAAAAAGCTCACGATAAGGTTCCTAGTGATATGCTTTGGAGAGTTCTTGAGAAGAAAGATATGACTTATATTCAAGTCATTAACGATATGTATACTAGAGTTGTTACTTGTATTCGAACTGAAGGAGGATTGACCCAATATTTTCCTATTTTTGTTGGATTGCATCCGGGATTGGCTTTAAGCCCATATCTTTTTGCTTTAGTTATGGATGGTTTTACTAGACATTTATAAGAGGATGTACCTTGATGTATGCTTTTTGCTGATGATATCTTTCTCGTGGATAAGATGAGGGAAAAAGCCCAGGAAAAACTTGAATTATGGAGGTCTACTTTGGAGTCTAATGGCCTTCATTTGAGTAGAACTAAAATTGAATACATGGATGTAATTTTAGTAATAGTTGCTCTAGTGACAGAAGTGTAATTTTGGGTGATCAAATTATTAAAAGGTGTTAGCGATTTGGATATCTCGGGTCTATTATTCAAAGCAATGGTGATATAGATTGGGATGTTAACAGTAGAATTCAAGTTGGTTGGTTGAAATGCAGGAATGCTTCGGGCCTATTGTGCTATAGAAAAGTACCGCTTAGACTGAAAGGAAAATTTTATAAGAGGGTGGTGAGACCCGCAATGCTCTATAGTGCTGAGTGTTGGCCTTTAAAAGAGAAGCATAATGCTAAGTTAAGTGTTGCCGAGATGAGAATGATTAGGTAGATGAGTGGCTTTCTACTTAGAGGCAAAATGCTCAATGAATATATCCGTGATAGGTTTGGTGTAGCTTCAGCGACGGACAAAATTAGAGAGAGTCGCCTTAGATGGTTTGGTCACATTAAATGTCGACCATCTGATGATCCGATTAGGAGAGTAGATGTTTTAGATTTGACTTATGTTAAGAAAGGCAGAGGTAGACCTAGGAAGACTTGGGCTTACTGTTTAAAAATGATCTTAATCTATTAGAATTAAATGAAAATATGACACTAAATCAGACGCAATGATAAAAAATGACTCATGTAGCCGTCCCCACTTAGTGGGATTAAGGCTTTTTTGTTGTTGTTGTAAATGAATGAATGGTCATCATTAGTTTTGCTGGGGTATCAAGCATATTTTTAATAGTCATGTAGACAAAGACTGACTATCTTTTTGCTAATCTTATTTTAGTGAATTGCCAATTACTAATTTTATAGTAGTATAGATAACAAAATGATTGCACGGTCATAATTTGTCTTTGGAGGACTATGCTTTATAATCGTAGTATGAATGGTAGACTCACATGGGAAAGACAGCATTGAAGGAACTCAAATGCTAGATTTGGCTCTAACCAAGTATTTATTTATTTTTTAATTCACAAGAATGCTACACACTTGTGTAAACTGTTACTAAACTGCTTTCTGATATCTCCCTACCTGGTACTTTTAATTTAGCTGGCTTGCTGCAGCTGTTTGTATATGAAAATTTTGGCTCAGCTAGCTTAGTTTCTTCCTCAAGCTTAAAGAAATGTTTGATTTCTTTCTTGCAGATAAAACAATTTAATGAGCCCATTGAGGTTAAGATTTTTGAGTGGAACACTGGGGGCCTTTTAACCAGGATTGAGGTGAGAATTTTTGTTGTTTTCTTTTTTATTTGTCTAACATTTAGATTCTTTGCATCGGAGAAACATCAGTGATTCAATGTGGCCATATTTTTTTCAGGGTTTACGTGCATTCCTCCCGAAAGCTGAGCTGTTGAATAGAGTTAGCAGCTTTATGGATTTGAAGAAAAATGTAAGCTACCTGCAGATTTGGCTATAATTTGTCTCCATTTTTAGTTTAGTTGCTTTGGTACGATTTCCCCAATGTGCTATTTTCAGAAGTGTCTGATTTATGTTTCTGTTGTCTATGACTATAGATGGGATAAAATTACGAGCCAAAATTGTTATTTAAGTTCGCTTCTTAGTGCAGGTTGGACGACGTATGTTTGTGTCTATTAGTCGGATTGATGAGGCAACTAATGTCCTGATTATCAGCGAGAGGGAAGCTTGGGTTAGTTCATCCTTTTTTGACTGACCTCACTTATTGTTTATGGTGAATTTAATAATTCTCTGCTTTTTAACGGGTTTCTTTTTTGTTTGATTTTCTTTATGCTTACTATCATGTGTGATAAGCATGCCTTAGTTAACTCAATTCAATTCTTGCAGTTGAATTTTAGACCAAACATACTGTACAAATCAATTGGCAGTTTACCTGGAAAAGCCTTTTATGGTTCCCAAATTTCATTTTAATGAATCATTTTACTAAAAAGCATTTCCTATGGCATTCCTTGTGTGAATGTGAATAAATTCCTTGTAATATTTTCTTAAACTGGCGTCACTTTGTATATTTTCATTGACACTTGCATGTCACTTGTCAAACCCTATCTAATGGGCATAAGTAGAAATCATAGTAATCTCGCAGGAGGGTGCGAGCTGAAAATTAAGAAATATTTTCAAGAATAAAAATATATGATTTGAATAATTTTAGTCCACCAATAAGATCATCTTAGCATCTAATTCTAATAATAGCAAATTAGTTTACCAATTTATAATTAAAATTCAACTTCATTAGGACCTTATCTATGGAAGAAATCATTAATGAGCCAACTTAAAGTCATAACATTACTCACCTTCGAATGGCATGTCTGAAGTAGAGCTTAGAAGCCCTCCGTTAGATGATGAACTGCTAGCAACCTAAAAATTATAAAATGATAATCATGGGTTTATATTAATACTCAATAGGCGTAATCCCATCAAGTAAAGCATAAACAATAAGACATGAGACATAACTATGAGTAAATAAAATAATGAAAGCAAAAAAAAAAAAAAGGAATTTTATTCTGTGATAGTTATGGACAAGATACAAAAGACAAGATTTTAAAGAGTAAAATGCCAAAATACTCTGTTTACTATTTACATGAGGCCATTTTAGTTTCAAAATCTATTGAAGTGTTAAAGTAGTATGAGTTGAAGTAGGAAGTAGTATCTAGAGAGGAATATTTGAGCCCCATTAAGAATACGAAACTAAATTGATACTTTTGTAGATTTTGGGACTAAAATGACATCCTGCAAAAAATTAGGGACCATTTTGACATTTTTTAAAAATATATGAATCATTTAATAGTATTTAATAGATTTAATAAGAAATTATGTTTTTATACCCATGATCATTGTGTGTTCACACACACAAATATATCTATCTAGATATATACATACATACATACATACATACATACATATATACATAGATATCTGCATAGATATGTATGTATGTATATATATATATATCTATGTATGTATGTATACATACATATGTATGTATGTATGTATATATCTAGATAAATACATACATACATACATACGCACGCGTGCGTGCGTACACACAGACACACAGACACACACACATAGACATACACACATATACACGCAGACACACACACATGCACACACACATGCACACAGACATACACACAGACAGACATGCAGGTACACACATACATATATACAGACATACAAACATGCACACATATACACATACATTATGTCACAAGCATACACTATGACTTAATATTAATATGAATATAGTACAAGTAAATAAGCATAATTTACGCTATCTTATCTATAATATTTGATCATAACATCGATTTTCTCGGTCTAACACATAGTACTTTATTAACTCTATATTCAAATGAATCTAAATCTATCATGCATTACATATCAAAGTATTAAACGATTGCTACAATCAGTTAAATATATTTTTTAGATAAATGATTCTACAATTTATCAATTTATCATGATTTTTACTAGGCATTTAACCCAAGATTATTGTAACTATTTAGTCTCTTTATCATGGATTAACACTAAAATGGATTATCATGGAATAACAGTAGGCATTTAACACAATTTTTTTTTTTATAATTTTTAAATCTTGTATTATGGAGTAACACTACAATTATAAGCTCCTCAATGCATCTGATTTGGGCTTAGAGCTTTTTGTAGAATTTCTTGGAAGTGATAGGGAAGATTATCTAATATATTTCTGGAGTTAGTTGAGGCAATCCAAGAGATCTTGGTTGGTGAATTGGATGTAATATCCAAACCTGGTCAGGTTGAACCAAGTTGGGTTCATTTTGGATATATGTTTTGTTCTCCAAAATTTTCCAAAAACAATGGCTATGTAACAAATGAATTAAGTTAAGAACTCCATCTAGATGAAATATGGTGTTGTTCATATTTTTCTATGAAGTTTATGATAGTGGAAAGTGGGTTAGAATCAACTAAATAGTTTAGAACCGCTAGTTTGGTTGAGTAACCTAGGAGAGATTTAGGGTTTCATTGATGGAACAATGAGTTCAAACTCTCGGGTGTGGAGGAATGTGTTTACAACATATCAAGATGGTAAGACTAGCTCCTAGTATTTGATTTATTTCATTGGAGGTACAAGGGGAAGTGACTGGATTTTTAAGTGGGTAAATATGAGAATTGTGGTGGAATCATGGTAGTTAGATGGATAATCCTACAGAAATGAAATAATAGAAAAATGATACTAAAGATTGCATCTACTCAATAAAATTGCACCAAGTCTTCTTGTGGCGTTGGCCACCAAGCTTTCTCTTTAGGGTTTCGCACGCAACATTCACTAAGAAATCTCGGTAGCAAAGTAAAAATCATTTTCATTCCAAAAAATATTACATAAATAGGTTTCTTACACTTTAAATTCAAATTAGGGAAAGAGAGGAAATATAAAGTAGGGTGTGGGCCATGGTTAATTATCCTAACTATTTCATAACCACTAATGCAATTTTTTTGGTCGTCCCTCGGTTTGGCTGGCCATACATAATAGCTAAGCCACTCAAAACATGAAATATTAAGAAATCATAACAATAGTATAAAGTGTCTTTGAAAAACATATAATCATGTGCACAATACATAAAATTCAAAAGTTATAAGTAATATTGGTTATATTCATGAAATCAAAGCCCGTAATTTTATCTTGCTTCTATTTATAGGATTTTGATCAATTTTCATTTTCTTGACTTGTGATCTAGTAATTTTCATTGAAATCTCGCTTATCATTGGTCACATCTAATTCCCTGGACCTCAAACAACTCTTTCCTAAAGTGTTTGAACTGATGTATTCTCCCGCAATTTCCACCTTACAAGAAAACCTAAAATCTTCAAATTGATATGATGGCATTTCCTTGGTAATAATATGATCAACTTCGAAAAAAAAAGAATCATCCTATCAATATGTAGGTTTCATAACTTCCTTAAATGAAATTAAATCTCATATATTAAAAACTAGGCTAATAAATGTATCTTTTGGCAATTCAAGAACATATGTGTTTGTGCTAAAATTTTTAAGACACTCAAATGGCTCACAACCTCTAATGTGCAATTTTCTAAATTTAGCAGATGAATCTCTCTCCGGTGGATTTTAACCAATGCATAATCTTCCACATTGAAATAGAAAGTTATCTTTGTTTTTTTATGAGCATATTTTTTATTAATCATCTTTAATTGTTTTTCTACATTTTCACGAAGACCTTGTAAATCATGAGCTAAAGTAAATGTTGAATTTGAAATTGCGTGTGATGGTGTGCTTATAAAATAATTTAGTATTTTAGGGTTATATCCATAAATTATTTCGAAGGAGCTGTGATGCGGTTTGAATAATATTAACAAGTTGGATTTTAACTAATGATATAAACTGAACTTGCAAGGATGCTCATGATTTCTATTAACCCACTTGAATGAACACACTCTTGAACAACAATCGAGATTGCAAGTATTCACACGGGAAATCTCATTTGAGTTCGACAGAAGCAAAGCCCTAGCGATTTTCTCACTGAGCTTGTTGGTACTTATCTCTAGCGGTAAGCCCGAAGATGTAGAGATTATTCTCATGCGTTGATATCAAGCTTGCGGAGAGACAACTCTTTTGTCTCATCGAATTTGCAAAGGCATAAATCCATTACAGATTTGCATTACAGAGCTACAGAGATGTAGTTCCATTGTGGTGAGACTGTGAATATATACTTTTTGGTACTACAGAGTCAATTTTATTTGAAATTCACTTTGTTGCTTTTTGAATTTTAAGCATGATAATTGCCAAATTTAACATATATTATTTTTAGATATTGTTAAATTTTTTTAATATTTTGAAAATAAATTTATTTTAAGAATAACTTAATCAATTTAATAAATTCACTTTGATCAAAATATTATTACAAATTAACATTTTTTTTAATTAGACCTCATTTTATAAAGGATCTTTAAATTTTTTATTTTTTTTTTAAGTTTGCCTTTTTGAATAGGTAATGACAATGCTTGAATTGAAGGAATAGAAGAAAAATATAAATATCCAATATTATATGTTTTAGAATTATTTATTTAAATTTAATATAAATAATTTTAAATAATGGAAAAGTGCACTTGTTTATTCATTTTTATATTCTATATTTAACTCTTTAGATTATATTTTTAATTAATAATTTATTTATACATGCAAAAAGTTACACTTGGTCGATTTAAACATGAGAAAATATACAACTTGAAAATATACGAAGTCAAAATATGCGTAGCACTTTTTGTCATATATGTATTTTGTGATAACGAGACAAATGAAGATATATCTCAAGTTCTGAATATGAAATTATTAATATATTTAAAATGAAAAGTTCATTGCATATTTTTTAATTTAAATAATCTTAAAAAGAATGTGTTGGAAGGGAATATAAGAGACAAATGTGAATCAAGGAAAGTGTGGATGAGAGTATTAAGAAAATTTTATACATTATATTCTAAAATGATTTTATCAAGCAAAAATATCTTTCAATGCAGTGAAGTTAGATAGTTTTGATCATTTGGTTGAGATAATTACATAATATGAAACATATATTTAACTAGAATATTATCACGAGTTAAGAGTTCCTCTACTTCAATAAGAATTATAGTCAGCTATAAATGATGTGTCAAATAAAAAAAAAATTGGCAAGAGAAGGAATACAATTTTATATCTAATGGATGGATTGTAAAGAGCGATGTATAATTAAATTTTTAATTAATTAATTATCAAACACTATATTTTGGAGTCAATAGTTGTACTGAAATATTAAAAAAATTTGGTGAAGCTCTTTTAACTCTTAGATGTACAAATATAAATATTAAATAAAATAATGTGTTTCAAATGATTGCAAATAATCATCCTATGTTCTTGTTGATCCGTTATTTTAATATTCACTATTTTATATATATATATATATATATATATATATATATATATATATATATATATATATTCCAAAGACACTAAGGCCTATTTATTAACATAAAATGATTACAGAGGATTTGAGGATAGGGCCCAATAGATGAAGCCCTACCCCTACGTTACAAATCAAACATAAATATACAAATGACAGAAAAAGAAATTGTAAATAACAGCGACTAAGAACGAAATCGCCAAGGCAGTGCTTTCACTCTGGTTCTTGGCGATCCGGAAAGTAATCTCTTAAGTGCTAATCCATTGCCAGGGGTAACCAAGATATCATCAATTAAGTCTCCAAGCGTACCCCCAGACTTCTTCTTCAGTTGAGAATAAACTTGCTAATATGCTTTTTCTTCTCCTTCATCTTCTTCTTCTGAGGGCGGATCCTTCTGAGTCATAGAAGGAACAGTAGGTGCAACGATGGGTATCACTTGGGGGTGTCTTCGCTTTCTGCTGAATTTTTTGAATATACCGGTCGGACTCCACAGCATTAGTGGCCACAGAAACATCATGACGAGAAAAAGGAGGAGCTTCCTTTTTCACCGCCGAGGTTCTAGCCACTGGGGTAATCTCAATTCGCTCAACCTCTACAGCAGGTGAATTAGACGAGGGAGAAGTGGTAACGATAGTAGCTAGGTTCGTTAACGCGTCTAAGACCGACTTCGGAAGGTTCTCGCTCTTGAGTGATACAGAAGGGGAGGTGGGGGGGGGGGGGCAGTATAGCCAAACCATTGGTCTTCTGACCCACCGAAGTCCCAACCTTATCTTTAGAGTTAAATGGTCTCTTAGTTGGGGGATAAAGCCTATAGCACCTATCCCTGGTGTGCCTAAACGTTCGCAACGATGAGGACGAGTAATAAGGCTTGTCTTCATAACCACCTCCTGCCAAACAACGTCTTGATCATAGCCCACCTAAATTCTGCGGACATCTGGAAGAGTAATATCCCTCTCGATGGAAGCTGCTAGCAACATCGTGCCTAGTCACGTTATAAGTTAGCAGATCCATTTGCGAGGGTACGAAGAGGCTTGCCAATTTGAAGCAAAACATTCTGATTGAAATATCTATATGAGAGGCCTGAAAACCTGAACCATATAGGAACCACAGGAGGTTCCTTAGAGGGGTCAAAATCAGGAGTCCACTTTATTATCTTCATCTCAGTCCCTGCGATGAAAACAGATTGCTTGGCAAACAACCTAACATAGTCCTTCTCCACTGTTAAATGAATCAATAGATGTCTTCCATCCAACAGTCCCATCTTCTAATCTCCAATGAAGTGGAGTGAGTCAAGAAATTCCACACCAACTCCATTTTAGGATGTCCAAAGACAAACTTACCAGTAAGGGTAAACTTCACCTCCTCATTAAATGCATTCAATTCAGTCTCCGAAAAAATAATCGCAGGAGAGCCATCTTTCTCCTCTAGCAGGTGAATAAAAGGAAAATAACCTCTTTCTGCCGCAGCATCATGGAGAGCCTGTGGAAACATCAAATATTCTTGGCCTTTACGAGTAGCCATACCTTTTCCCGCCACCCCAGCATAGGTAGCTTTAGACCGAGCAGCGTTGGTCTCAGCCATGGAACCCGAGCAGGAGCAGCAGTCACGAAGTCGAATGAAACAATGATGATCGAACAAGAGCTGAAGCCATTGAAAACGTCGAATTTAAAATCCACTCAAAAATGAAACCTGGCGCGCAGACGTCGCAGCAGACATGAATATCGTATCGAAGAAACGATGGAGACGACGGAGACGACTCACCAAAAGAAGTCGTGTGAGACACCGTCGATCGTTGTTACCGCCAGGAATCGCCTCCACCAAGATAGTCAGAATCGCCATGGAAACCGAACCCTAGCAGAGCTCTCGACCGCCGTCATCATTTTAATATATATATATATATATATATATATATATATATATATATGGTATCGGTAAGTCCTGCATTTTTTCCACAATCCTTCCACGAGACTCTTGAAGTTGGTGGTGACTACACTTTCATTAAAAAGCTTGACAAAAAATAATGTAAACATGTTCTTTTTCTCTGTAAGGCTGAAACTAATATTCTTGCGTCTTTTTGTCATTTTGCACTACTGGGGAAATTCCTTTATGGTCACCCTAAACTTGAGCTCATTCGGAAACATTTTGATGCTATGAAGCTATCGAGTAGTTGGAAAATTGGCTTACTTGACGGCGACATATACTTATTTAGTTATCTAAAGATGCAAATTATACTCGTATTTTTTCTCAAAAGGTAATCAAGATTGATAACCGTTTTATGAAAACCTGAAGTGGACTGTCGATTTTGATCCAAAAGTGGAGTCCCATATCTTTCATGTTTGGATAAAGTTCTCGGGTTTAGAATTATACCTCTTCAACTATGAAACTCTCTACTCCTTAGCTATTGCTTACGGTAAGTCTCTGAAGGTTGATAGTCCCACGTCATTGTCACCAGATCCTCTGTGGTTTGTGTGTTAGTTGAGAGAGATATCACCTAACCAGCTCCGAATGAGGTATGGTTTGTATCCAATCACAATGGGTATTGACAAAATGTTGAAATAGAATCACACCCTCCTTATTGCTCTCATTGTAGTTTGTTTGGCCACAGCTCTACTACTTGCTATCGCTTGCATCCTCATTTGAAGGTCGGATATTGCTAAAGTTCAACAAACTGTTCAAAAATCTATTCATGCTGAACTGGGGGTGGACGTCTTGCCACCTACCATTTCTGCTGAGGAGGTGCAACCCGACCCTCTTTCCAACACTGCACATACCTTTGCTCATCTGCTTAGCGCTCTTTCTGATGGGAAAATTTCTGATGATCCTCCTATTCAAACCTTGGGTGTCTCAGATGAAGAACACCATACCCAAGCTGTTCTACCACTGGATGCTCCTGGTCTTGAACACTACTCCAGCTATTGGATTGGAGCATGATACTATGGAGTCTCATGACACAGCTCCCCATACTACTAATATTGATCCATCTCAAGATGTTTGCATTTTTAATGATGCCCCTCATTTGAGGGAACCGCAACTCTCAACACATATGGATTATGCCAAGACAGCTACCAAGCAAGTTGTTACCGCTACTCAGGCGCAGAGGGCTCATGATGTACGTGCCAGACAATCTGTCGACCAACCTACTGATCAGATGAGCCAGTCCTCAGATGAGGAATGACAGGTTTATATATCCAGAGGAAGAAGAAGAATGAAGGCCTACTAGAACTCATGAATTTAATAGATGATACACTGGTTACTTCAGGCAATGAAAACAAACTTAATAATTTGTTAGCTGGCTCCCTTCCTAGAACTAGAGGCAGAGGTAGGACAAAATTCGGTCGTTCTCTAGCTACCTGATTTTGAGTGTATTTGGCTGACTTGGCTTTTGGGTATACATGGTGGAAGTTGTTCTTTTCTATTTTTGGCGTCTGCTTACGGTACATGGGCGGACATGAGTGCTACTGCTACACAAGTATTTGAAACTCGGCTTTAAGGAGAGACTATTGACTATGATTGCTTGCTGCGAAATATACTGTTATTGGAGTTGCGCCAGATCCTTCTTTGGCTGGATTTCGTATTCGGACTACATTTTCACTCCTTCACTATCTGTTTCTTTTTTCTGTTATCCTATTATGTATTTTGGAGATCTTTTTTTTGCGTGGAGTTGTTCTGCTGAAGGTGGAACCCCTACGTGTGCGTAATGTATTTTTTTAGGTTTTATATTTGTAGTGAGAATCCACCTACACCCTCCCTTTTGCAACTCCTTTTTGATGAATATATATGGAGCCAAATAATGCTCTTTCTTATATATATATATATATATATATATATATATATATATATATATATATATATTCCTTTTACTTTTCCTCATATTTGACATTTTCAACATAATTTTCTATTTATGTAGGTCAAATGCTTATAAAAAAAATGTATATGTTTTCGACACACTGCATAACTGTTTATATTGATATGATACTAGTTATTGAAAAAAAAAATGAAGTGAAAATTAGTATCAAGAAAATTTTGGAGTTAACTAATTACATATGCAATCATGAATTTATTTTTTTATTTTTTTAAAATGAGAAAATATAGTAGTGTAGAATTAGTGAGACAAGATATTACTCGGTTTACAATTTCATATATCATTCTTGCAAGCATACATAAAAAGAAAAGTACGAGCAAATCTTTCGTATCATTGCATTATGAGTCAACTCTGACAACTTTTGTATTAAGTTGAATATTATCTTAATTCAGAATTTTTTATAAGAATAAGCTTAAAGTACAATTAGATGTATAATTATTCAAAGGCTTATATGCAACTATTATGAAGTTAGTAAAAAAATTAAATGAAAGAATAAAAATAGACTAGGACTTTTTTATTTCTAATCATGCTAGTGTTTTTTTTTTTTTTGATTAATACGTCATTTGTAATAGAAATAAGAAAGTTTCAGGTATGATTATTTAAATTTTACTTAATTTTGAGTCTTTAACTGATTAATGTTATTTTTAATTTGATATTATAATTATAATACAGTGTAGTAGTGGGAGACAAATGATGTGTCATTTTCTGACATTTGAAAAATTTGTTGTTAAAAGCTTATGATTGGTTTATAGTGTAGTTTGTTATGATAGAACTTAGTCTTCATTAACTTTTAAATCTATTAAATAATTCATATATTATATATATTAATTTTTTATTTCTTTTATAGGTTCATACAAAAAAAGAGAGATTGGTTTGATTAATAGTGCTTAAATCATCTAGTTTTCATCACGTACAATAAAGTTTCAACAAGAAGATTCAATTTGAAAAATGTTATTGATTTGATTAGTTTGGATTTAATTGATGAAAATTTTGAGTGATTGATTGGAGGAATGGAGGATGTTGGTAAGCAATAATTTGGTGGTGAAAATGTTGGAGATAAATTAACAAGGATTAAGAAAAAATTGATCGGAAGTGGTCTACAAGATTCAGCAGGGAAAAAAAAAAAAAGGAAAAAGGAAAAGATTCGTTGACAAAGTTGAAGAGTTCATCTTGACCTATATTTACTTCCTTTATGTTTGAAAAAGAAGATATAACTCCTCATCGTGAGGATAAATAAGAATATAATCAATGCCAATGGACTTTTTAAATATCAGAGGTTTTGACTTGTGTTCTAAATACTTGAGATGAAAGTCATGATAAATCTTTTGGCATATTTTAAAATTCAATGTAAGATTTCTCTTTGTTGACTTGGAATCAAGGTTAGAGTTTAATATAAACGTGGATCACTCGCTTACTGATTTGATTAACTCAAGTGACTTAATTAAAGGTAAGTTTAAGGTATTTTTGTAGGCTTGAGAAAGTGGAGGCAATTATTTGACTCTTAGAGGCAATTTTTAACTAGTTCTTGCATAAAAGATAATTTACCATAAAAAATTAAATAATTCTAAAGTTGAATGACCTTTTAGGGATTTCAAATTTTCCAAATGAAATGACTTTTCAAACATCTAATGTTATTAGTGATCAAATCTGTAATAGTGTTCTAATGCTTTTCTAATGTTCCTCTTATATTTATTCTTATAGAAAAAATTTGGGCGCTTAGAATTTTCTATAGAAACCCTTGGAAGTGATAGAGAAGCGTCTCTAATATATTTCTAGAGTTAGTGGAACTAATCCAAGAGGTTTTGGGTGGTGACTGATGCAATCTCAAAATTAGTTCAGGCGAGGCTAAATTTGGTTGATTTTGGGCTTCGTTTTTGTTCTCTAAAATTTTCCAAAAAAATGGCTATATAATTAATGATATAGGTTAAGGATTCTATCTAGCTGAAATATGTAATTTTCATTATTTTTTGTTGTGTTTATGATAATGGAAAGTAGGCTAGTTAACTAGGCAGAGTGGAAAACCCTACTTTTGCAAGTATCCTTACGAGTGGATTCAGGGTTTAATTGACGGATCAAATAATGGTATCAGAAGCTGAAACTCTTGGGTGTAATGGAGGAACATGTTTGCGCTAGATCTAGTTTTTGAGAAATTTTCAAAGGGTGTGAGTCGCCAAATATCCACGATAGTATGAGTAGGTTTTTTTGTTTGATTTCTATGGCCAAGAGGGTTAAGGGGAGAAGGATTTGGTTTAGATTTTTAAGTAGATGTAAAGTTGACAATTGTGGTAATAGTATAATAAGGAAACAAAATAAATTTGAAGATAAATATTGGATGTGTTAACCGAATTAGCATAAAATTGAAAACTATTCACCCAGCACATCTTCATTGTAGAGTTGACCACTAAGCTCCCTCCGAGTTTTACACTCAAAATTCGTTAACAAAATAAATCATTTTAATTCCAAAGAAATATTATATAAATAGGTTTCTTGCACTTTAGATTCAAATTAGGGAAAGCGAGGGAAAGAAAAGTTGGGGTGGTCCATGGGGGCAACCATCCTAACCACTCCTAACCACTATTACACTTGGTTTAATCGTCCCTCACTTTGCTTGGCAAGCTACACACATTAATTACATCACTCTAAACATGATAACATATTATGGGATCATAGAAACAATATAAAATTTCTCTTAAGACATAGTCACATACACAACACAAAATCCAAAAGCTGCAAGCAATACTGGCTACATTCATGATATCAAAACCTTTAATTTCATCTTGATTTTAGTCATAGTCTAGTCGTTTGCCCATTATTCTTTGGATTGGAACCTCGAACATCATTTGCCATATCAGCATCACTAAGATCAAACCAAATTTTATTTAAAACTTATTCATATGCATGTATTTAATAAGATGAATCTTATTTTACTCATAAACTATTATTAAGCTTAAGTCTAAATTTATTTCGTTGATTTTTATGATGTTGTCAATTTTTTACTATGTTATAATTTGTAAAACTCGCTCAACAATTTAACCTAAATTTCTACATTTAAGTACATCATATATAATAAAACAGGGTTGACTCCCTCAAACCCCTCGTATTATTAAAACCATTTTCTACTGCCATATAGACATTAAAATTTTAATAGATTTAATTCTTCTTGAAAATCCTAAAATATTAAAGTGATCAAACTTCTAAAATGATCTCTATGCACATATAAGCAAATATAAATTGATAAATTTAAGTTTCTAAGGTTTGGGTGTACCTCTCAATAAGATGCAAATAATGGTAACACAAGATGAAGAAAGAGAAGGTAAAGATAACAAAAACTTCCTCCCTTCCCTTTTTTTAGCATCCTCTCAATTGGCTTCTCGATCCTGCCAAAGCCATTGAACTAGAAATTTTTTCTTGCCTTTGGATGCATGTGTGCCTAAAGAATCTGACCTTAACATCGGTTGATCACCTACGTCATCCTCAATCACCTGCTGACTCACTTGATTTCAACTTTCTACTCTCTTTCCTTCACTCAACTTCCTGTCTTCTCTCTTCCTGTTGTTGTCGCTCTAAGTATCATTTGAAATTTAAGGAGGGCTCATCAATAGTAGGTGACTAATTTTGTGGTTCGGTTTACGCCTGTTCAGAAAATCAGTTTATTACAACACTGCTTTGTGCTAGTCCCTGCTCGGTGCATTGATTTTCTCAACATGTTATTCTTGTTACCTCACCTCTACTTCTTATGATCGTCTTTTGATCCTGTTATAGTTGTCTTGGATTCACATTTTCACCTACATAAACATTATTTCTTGTGCAAATGAGCTTTCCATGCATCCTGATGAGTCACATCTTTCCCTTTTGGAAAGAAAAAAGCTTTTTAATTGCTAAAAGAATCCAAAGCAATGGGCCAGTTAGCCCTTCCCAAATTGTTCATGCTAAGGATGATAACTTTGCTTAGGTTTGCTTGAAGAAGTTTGAAGTTGTCCGTCAAGGAGAAGCTCAATTTATTTACAGCAAGCCCAGTTATTGTTAGTGTTTTGGTTGTACATTATTCATCTGTAGCGAACAGTTTCAGCAGCTTCTTGCCTCCAGTTCTTGGCTGCTAGTGCTCGCATCCCCTTTTTCTGTACCGGGGCAATAATCATTCAACCTAATTTTAAGTCAGCAAATTGACAGCCCATTAATTCTCACATCCGCTTGCTGTTTCATTTTTAATGTTGCTTAACTCCTTCATTCATGTTTAAACTTTATGTAAACTGTTTCAAATGTTGTTGTCTATATTTCTGGCTTGTAACTGAGTAAATGTCCTTATAACGGTGTTCCAATTTCTGCGTATTTTCATTGCGTTCACCAACAATAGGAAAATAAAGTGCTTTCTTCATAGGATTGGATGGTCATTATTCTCTATGTTACAAAATTATCAGAAGGCAAGATTACCCTGCACTATAACTTTACTTTAGTCATAAAGATAACATCTCCACTCCATATTATCAATTCTTCTGAGAACTCTCTTTCTAGTTACAACATAATCAGAGGGGACAGAATGCTTTACTCTCTTAATTAGAATTTTGGCACAATAAATCATCTTTTACTTCTTAGAACTCTGTCTTGTTTACAACACAAGGAGAAGCGGAAGCATGCCTTGTCGCTTAGCTAGAGTTTTGATATGAGATAATTTTACAAATGGTTTATTTGTTCGGATAACTCCTTTTGCATGGTTGCTTATAGGGGTGTCAAAAATTGACTCGACAGAGCCAACACAACTTGAACTTAACTCGAAAAATCCTGGTTAGGGTTGACCCGAATATTTTTCGAGTTGGGTTCAGGTCAGAGAATTCGATTTGTTTATTATTCGGGTTGGTTTTGGGAACTGAAAACCCAAATATGACCCGAATAAGCACGGATGTTTGGGTCGGGTTCGGGTTGACCCTACTCGGATCGGGTCATTTTCGGGTCGGACTCAAACCCGACCCGCTGAACCAAATTGACATCCTTATTTTTGAGCGAGCTTCATTTTATAACTTTTTATCACGCTTATTTGGTGAAATTGATCATTTTTTGCAGGATATGCATCATTTAAAAGAAGGAACCCTTCTAGAAGGGTCTATTTGCAAAATTTTTCCATTTGGAGCCCAAGTAAAAATTGGCGAGACTAACCGAAGGTTAGTCACATGAATCTGTGTTTTCTTTAATTGCTTCAAATACATTTACAAGACTAATCGAAAGTTAATCATGTGAATCTGTGTTCTCTAATGCTTTAAATTTATTTACAATGTGAGTCTGTGTTTTCCTTATTTCCTTAAAATTTATTTGTTTAAAGTACTTGTTCTTTCAGACCACAGATATAAGATGAACTATTTTTCATGAATGATTGTACAGATGTGCACATGCATGTTCCATGTGCTCAAATATCAATACCCACCCTCAGAAATATTCAGTGCTCACACACATAAAGACATTCATACATATATGTGCGTACATAGACATGCTATATTATTATTCATATATTTAAGATCATGAATCTATGAAAATCGAAGTCACTATTTTTTATCTTCATGCTTATATTTGGAGCTATGTATTATTTATCTATTTGTGATGGATATTTCTTTGATGGTTATTGTTATAATTCTTATCAATGGAATGTCTAGATAATGTGTTGTGATATTTTATATTTCTTTTTAATAAGTTATTCATATTAAATGAAATTTTCTCTCTTTTTGACATACTATGGAGTGGAAATATAAAGCAAAAGACAAAGATGCAAGTACAGAAAACAAGGTGAAAATCATGTACGTGATGGCTCTTGGGTTGAGATCTAAAGAATCATATCAGTAGTCTCTCATCTAAATAAACTAACATGAAACCAAGCTCTGTCTTTGCAGTATTGCTTTGTCTCCAATGCTTTTGTTATTGTTATAGTGGTCACATCTCCGTCTTTTGCGTGACATGTTCTTCAGCTTTAGCTCTAAGCAGGAGAAGCTTGGATTGGTGATGTTGTCAGGTAGGCAACTTCTTTATCGCTGTGTCAATTCAGACGACATGCTTTTTGTCTTTGAAAAGGAAGTTAAATAAATGATTGGTAAAAATGAGTCGGAATTTGATTGGCTTGGTCAAAATGCCTCAGTTTACACTTATTTTGAAGGCACATGCTATCACATAGGATTTTGAATACAGTATACTTAATAGACATATTTGTAGGATTGAACTCAGGAGTGGGGTGATGTTGATGCAGGCGCTAGTTTTATGAATGACTCGAAGCACCTTTTAAATAAGACATGCTCTTTGCTTGAGATCGCTGAGGAGCTGATAATAGGTTAGGGATGAGTTATGGATATGTATGGTAAACAGTTATAAGTTGGGTCAGAGTGATGATATGTGGGAGAACATTGATATTGCATAGATGTGGATGTATTTGTTGAAGTTTTTATTGAAGATCTGTACTTGCTTATGGCATCATGATTCGTTTGATGTTGCGTTCGTTATTGATTATTAAGTTCATGAAGAATTCAAAGAGGAGCTTATAGTGAAGACAATGGGCAAATGAAATTAATGATTAAAGTGTGGTGCTAATAAAATTATCATGAAAGTTGGAAAGGTGTACTTGCAGCAATGATTTGGAGTTGATGATGGAACATTTGCGATGTCTTTTATATGCAATAACACTACTGTTTTCTTTAATTCTTTGACTGTGTTGTGGAACTGGATGATGAAAACCTCGTATCTCGTTGCCATGGTAATGATTCAATCTCACGTAAAATATCTTCAGTGAATTGGTGGAATGCGAGCAAACAAGTGTGACATATGGGTTATTTATAAGAAAATTCGAGTGCGGAAATGTACAATACAATATTGATTGTATGATATGATTCATTTGTCTCATTGATCATCCTAAATAATTAGAAAACAAGTATTTGATTGAGGACTGGTTGTATAATACGACATGGATATTACGATACAGTTAAACCTAGTTAACATAACAATTGGATGCAATTAGCATGGTGAATTGACTATGATCTTACAATTCAAAGTTATCTGTACATGTGGATCATACAATATGGTTTATTAATATTGCTTTATGATTCAACACAGTTTTTTTGTTATCCTTCATTTACAAGGTCACTTTTTATGATCTTGAAAACTTACTTGAATATACAATCACAATATAAAAGTAATAAAAGCAATTGAGAATAAGGGGAAAAAAAAAAAAATGAGAACAATTTATGATACATTTTAGGCTTTCTGTAACTATGATGTTCAATTTTGTTCTTAGGATATGAACCTTTTGTAGAAAATAAGTAATGAGGAAAACTCTCAAGAGATTTTCATTCCTTTATTTGTAGAAGAGGGAATGATGCGGCAAGCAATAGGAACACACGGCGGAGGGGATGCGAGCACATGATTCCACAGGGCGGGATTTCACGATTGACATTATCTTGCCAATGCGATAATTTCTCGCATGTGCAGGAATCAAGACATGATACCATCTCTATGGGCTTGAACTAGGCTTTCCTGTTCGGCTTTTCAGATTCCTGCAGGATTTCTTTACTTTTTCTTTTCTTCCTATTTATATATTTTCTAATTGGGGTATCTTTATTAGAAGATTATTTGTCTTTCTTTGGCTGTTTTTGGAGGTTCAAATTGAGTTAGGAGGGTTTTTGCTTGTATCCTTTATGGTTTCTAGATGGGAACGAGTCTGTATCCATGTTATTGGGTGATGGCAATTGAACCGCCGCCGTTGTTGGTGGTGACATCCCAGTCTCCTTCCTTCGTCAATCCTTCGGGTGGTGATTTTTGTGTCTCAATTAGTTGCGAGAGTAGAAAACTCTTGTATCTTTTTCTTTGATCAGTGCATCTCATCTTTATTGTCGATATTTTTCCCTTTTTCAGATAGTTTTTTTGATTTTCACTGAATATTCTCCAACCTCATATTTTTTGGTATGATTTAGTATCAGAGCTAGCCTTGCCTTAGTTCCATCTTATGGTTATCAAAATCCACCAAACGTAACATAAACTCACTCAAAATCCTAGTCTAAAAATTTTTAGATACTTTGAATCAAACCCAAACATGTTTGTCATCCCCCAAACCTAAATCCTAGTCATGCCACCAAGGAGACAATGGTCGGAAGTCGATCAGGATGCATATATAGAATGTTATTCAAAATATGGGAAATCTCTTTCTATGTTTTGTGGAATTGTGCATTCGATAGTGGGATTCAGGTGCTTTTAGGGACGTCCTCAAAGACCCTCCAATCCCAGGGAGTCGCAACAGCTTTGCCACCTCCTATGTGGCTGACCTGACATCATCTCATGTAGTCACGAGCTTCGACAGATGAGGTGATTGCTCCATTAATCCCGGTAGATTAATGCGGGAGGCGACATGGATGAATGACAAAGGCGATGTGAGCGATGGAAATGAGCGCGAAATTTCATGTTTTTTGTGGTCTTGTATGCGAGAAATTTTCTCGGACGTGCGGTAATCAGGATGTTATTCCATCCTAATACCCTTGTACCTGGCTTTCCTCTTCGAATTTTTTGATTACAACATGATTTTCTTCTTTTTTTACTACTTCCTATTTATCTATTTTCTAATTAGGATATCTTTATTAGGAGATTTTTTATATGTTTCTTTGATTGTTTTAGTGGTTTCAATTTGAGTTTTGTGAGTGCTGTTACTCCTTTTGTTGTTTCCAGATGGGAACAATTCTGTATCCACGACATTTGGTGGTAGCAACTGTATCTCTTTGTTGTTTGTAGTGACATCCTAGTTCTCCTTCCTTCATCAATTCTTTGAGCGGTGGTTTATGCATCCCAACCGATTGCGAGTAGGCTATCTTCTATATTATTTCTTTTTATTTGATCAGTGCATATCATTTTTATTCTGGAATTTCTTTTCCTTTTTTCAGATTGTATTTTTGACTGTTCTTATTGAATATTCTTCAACCTCACATTCTCCAGTGTCAGTGAAAATATATACAACTTCTAAAGGCATTACAAAATAGGAATGAATCAACAAAGGAGTAAAAATACCTAGTGCTGGTGATCCAATTGGAAAACACGGATTACAATTTCATGGTGTAGAGAGACGAATCTAATAATATAAAGCGTCGATCCATATGTTTTGATTTAACGGTATAGAGCCTTGATTTGTGTGCCTTATGTTATTTGTTATCATACAGTCAAATAAACTGATCCAATGGTACAAAGCCTTGATCCACGTGCCTTCAATTCTTTTTTATGAGTAGAATAGAAATTCAAGACTCCCGCTCAAATTTAAAGATCTATCGTTCCAAGTTTGCTTATGATATTATTAAATCTTAGGTTGCAGAGTCCCTTGGTGATTATGTCAGTCAGTTGATTTTTTGTGGATATATATGGAGTACAAATCAAGCTAGATTTTAAGTTTTCTTTTATAAAGAGCTTTTAAACCTTAAAGTTTGGTATGATCATATTGTGTAGGATTGTGTGCAATATTGATGTTCGATTTGTTATCACAATATAATTTCATAAATTTTTTTCATTTACTTTTAAATCCTTTAATATAATTTTAACCCGTAGAAGCTCACAAATCCTCTGTTTAATGACTCTAAATTCGGCTTTAATGCTTGATATTGAAGTCCCATGTTTATTTCTTCTCCAAGTTAGAAGATTTCCTCTTAAAAATATACAGTCGTACGTCAGAAATGTGTCAGTACAAATCTCGAAAAAAATCCAAAGAACTAATGCAAAGAAGATAAAGTCAAGAGGGCCCATTGGTGAAAGATCAAAAGTCCAACCCTTCAGGGTAACATTAGAGGACATCATTGATCAAGGACCAAGTCCCGCTGATCTGGACCTAAAATCGGCAATATTTAGGCCGTTCGAACCAATAGCCTAGACCTTTCTAGTCTGAAGAGGGCCCATTAGGTGAACTACTCATCGGATTACGGTGACTCACTTTGCCCGATAAACTAGTCTATCATTAGGATAGAAGTCCACCATCTAGAGGTGAAGAATCAATGCCCGAGTCAGAGTTGTATGTCGTCAGAGGCCAACCAACTGAATCAAGTTTGGACAACCAAAGGTCCTCGGCAAAAGCCGACCGATAGATTCTAGCCTCGAGCCAAAGATCAAACAATCAGAGGCAATTATCAAGTCTATCGTCAACACCTACTCAGCATGGTTAGGGGGATGAATCTTGACGAACCAAGGTCCTTTTACATAGACTGAGCGAAAGGGTTGTCGGGCCACAAGCCTATTTATGTAGAATTACTTATAATACCTTATTATGCCCCCTATCGAAACAGAGGTAGTATGTAAATATACACTTCGTACCTCCCATCCTTGAAAATAGGGGGTTAATTTCTACAGTGAGGGGTACTCAAAAATCATTCTTACGGCTCATCACTGGGCACTCTCTTCCTTTCTCTCTCTCTCATGTTTATGTTCTATTCCTTTGGTGTTTCTTCTGGACAATTTCAGATTCAACACCCTAAAAAGTGCGATTAGCGTGAAACATGCAACCAACAAGAAAAGAAGCATAATGACAATAAAGTCACCTGAGGGATGTAACAAATATGGAGTGCAAATAGAATTTGAGCAACAAGGATTCATGAGTCAAGGGACAAATGTTGGGTCAGGCGGCGAGAATAATCTATGTAGAATTGACTCGGAAATGGACCAAAACCCCCCGAGAACAAGTCCTCAGAGAGCAGAACCGTAGAGAGGAAGAGCCGACACCCACTAGTCGAAAGTACTATTGCTCAAAGAAAGAGTAGAAGATCCCCAGTACCAAGACAGTGTTGGATCCGCGTTGATGAACATATAACTGTTCGGGTGCAATGAGGCCCCCCGCCAGTTGGAGAATGCTTTCTCTTGGTAGAATTTAGCCGCTGAACTCCCTGAGAAGTTTAAGGCTCTGTCACTCGACTCCTAAAATGATCGAACTGATCCAACCAACTACATTTCCTCCTTCGAGTCGACCATCTACCTGTTGAGGATCACCAACGCTCTGAAGTATCTCCTCTTTTTCGTCATGTTGAGGGAGTCAACCCTCAGATGGTTTAATGGATTGCCCACAGGGGGAATTACCTCATTTGCTGAGTTCAAGAAGAAGTTCGTGGTGTACTTTGCTAGCATCTTGAAGCTATGGAAGAGTTTGCAAGCCTTGTGATAGTTTAGGCAATGGCAACACGAGAGCCTCCACTCGTATATAACTCGATTCATGAATGAGATGTTGGAGATGTGGTATCTGGAACTTGTAGTAACACACGATGCCTTGTCCCAAGGGCTGAGAGGAGAACGATTTTAGTGTGCCCTAGGCCTGAAACAGCCGAAGATCTTGACCGAACTATTGGAGATGGTCAATAGCCACATTGCAACCGATGAATACTTCAACAACCCCGCCTATCACAAATCGAATCATCTGACCACCACTCACATAAGAGAGCCTTGCAAAACAACAAGTGGAGGCCGAATGACGACCAATGTCCTCTCGTCCATTTGAAATGCTCCCGGGACAATAGGGGGCCTAACAGAAGCAATCATCGAGGTAGCAAAGCAAGGTACACTAAGCTTCTTGATGGCGGAGTTAGTGCAAATCATACAAAGCAAATGATACTTCAAGAAGGCAAATAGAACGATGGAGTGATGCTTACACTCGATCTGGCGGAAGAAAACCAGACCAATTCATTTCTTCAACATGAGGAAGTCAAAAGGAGAACCACCCACTACTACAATAAACATATATGGGAAAAGACTTTTGCCCTACAGAAACTTGTGCTAGAAAGTCGATTCAGATGCTTGCAGATAGATGATCGACAAATTAGACCGGATGTGGGTTAGTCCACAAATTGTCGATCAAAGAGTCGCCCCTAGAGCATATAAATTCAATATCTACACTGGCAAGGGGATCCCTCAATTGTGGAGTGGAGATGATCTCAAATAATTTTTTCCCAAGCAATTTTTGTATCCTCATATGAAAGATAATAAAAAAGGCGATTTCATCCCAACAAGCTTGTAATTTTTTTCTTTAACGAATATCAAAAAATGTGAGTTGGCTAATTGAATGTGTAAGTGTAACATCAGGTTTGTAAAACACTCGGGGAACTCAAGGAGTTCATGCACCTCAATAGCTAGCCAACGCTTGGGCAACTTAGACCCGAACAAAAAGCCGACAACGATGCTAAGATGTTCGATCAGTAAGACATACAACGAAAATAACTTGCGAAGCTCATGCATCCTAAAGCAGTCCCTTCGCTTAGAACGGATAAAATTTCGAGGATGGTTCCCTACACAATAGCGACAAGGTCTGCGAAGGGTATCAAGTAAATCATCTCAGAATCGAGTATTGACGGACACCCCCGCATAGGGGGTGCTTCGAGACGGAGATCCTCTCAAGCTGCGAGGCTCAAGAGGAATAAGACATAAGTTGGGTGCTAACACCTGAAACTGACGATGGCACAAGCCATTCGATCAATACAAAACGCTTAAAACGACCAACAACGACTCCATGACATCTAATTGTCCTTCAACACTGAGAACCGATCCTCATCGCCTAGGCCTCAAATAACTTGACTCTAAGCAAGAAGGTTGGTTGGAGGATTTTTTTCTGTTGTTATTTTGATGTTCACTTTTCTCTTCATAAGTTTTGGGGCATATACATTTCTTCAGGATATGTTGAAAATAAGCATCCACCAAAAGCTGTTGAATGTTTAGGATGAATTATTGCAATGTAACTTATTTTTTTAAATTAGGGAAGAAAAATTGACATTAATGCAGCTTTTTTCCTAAATATAATGTTCAAATTAAACTTGTTCAGCATTCTCCATGAAAGTGAACTTTATATTGTAACAGTTTGTGTATAGTTTGTCGGAGAACTTTCTATATTGCTTTGAGAAATTGCAGAGCTTTATACTTTTTTGAGTTCGAGAGGTAAAATGTATTCCTTACAGAACTGTTGCTTCAGGTTGTGATTAGCTGGATATCATATGCATAGCATGTAATGACATCTCTTTTTCCATTTTTTTGAACTGCTTTAAGCTGTGATCAGATGGGATTTAGAGCTCTTTTTCCATGTAATGGCATGGAACTGTAATGAACCGTTTCAGGCAGTGCTTCAAGCTATAATCTGAGGTAGATGTTTCCTCTTAAATGATAAGTCTCTGATTGTGTACCTGTGCTAGTATAACTGAATTGTAAATAGGTTGTTCAAGATGCAGTGCTACGAAAGATGAACTGTTAAAGTTGTTGTCAAATTTGATGTTAAAGAAGTTGCTAAAGATGTTGGCAAATTTGATTGTTATAAAAAGATGTGATGAAGTTTTTCTTTTTCCAACAGACTTTTATTGTTATATTATTGCTGCACCTTTTTGTAACAATTTGTTATTGGTATATGTGGAGATGTAATTGTTTGCAATGATGTATATGTATAAAGTTGGATATTTTTTGTACAATTGGCTATAATACCATTTCCTGAATATTAATTTGTCGAGGTTGCCGGTTTTGTCAAATGCTCACATATATATGTTGATTGGCTATATATCTATTTCTCCAACTAATTCTATTAGCATTTAAGATTGTTACAGCCAACTTCAGGTTGTAATAATAACAAAAAAAATTGTTACAGCCAACTTCAAGTTGCAATTTTTTTGTACAATTGACTAATATCCATTTCTCCAACCAATTGTCTTAGCACTTAAAATTGTTACAACCAACTTTACTTTGCAGTAATAACAAAAAAATTGGTTGGATGAACTTAAAATTGCCTGGGACTAGATTTTGGGTTTGCTTTTGGTTTGTTGGTTAAAATAAACGAAAATAAGCTTCAGGCTGTAGAGTTTCTCACTGCGTTTTCGAAATAGTACTAAGGAAGAGTATACAAAGTCTTTGTAAAATGCAATTTTATTACAAATAATTGCTATCGCATATGATGCATAAAACACAAATTTAAACTTCATGTGTGCTTACAATATCAAACGCCTAATACCTCGTGTTTGTAATTACAAACATGTCACTAAAATCAATACACTACAACAGGAATGCTACAAAAACAACAGGAACGCTATAAACACATTTCAAAAGCCCCAAAACTCTTGATGTCATTGCTCTCCATCTTCAAATCTATAGCATGTCCATTGATCTCCAGCTGTGTCAAAAGCCCCCAAAATACAATATTAACCTGCAGGCGCATAAAAATAAAAAGTTAACAAAATAGATCACATTATCTTACTGACTTAAACATTATTAGAAGCTATACAAAATTTGTATTACAAAGATATGCATTACAATAAAGGGTGGGACAGTTAAGTGACATCAGACATAGGTTGATATCTTAAAAGGTAGACCATTGCGGGAATATTGTCTTGTCAATTGAATCTCTCATCATGGTGGTGTACGATTTCATGGTCCGTGGATTAAAGAAATTCTGCAGAGCACATCCAAATATCAGTAGAGACAACTAAAAAATTCAAAAATCAGCAATACATTTCTACCTGTGCTAGAATATCAGACATTGAGTAAATGGGTGGTCCACTCTGTAATGGTTCTGGCTCTTCGGTGGTAAGAACTTTTTGCTTTTCTGTATATACATTTGATATAAGCCAAGCATATGGAAACGAATATGAGCACACATTAAAGTTATTAAAATTAACCTTTTGATCTTTTATTCCTCTCCCAGTAACATTTTATTCTAGCATTGGACACTCCTTTCGGCCGCATTTTGGCCGGATCATTCAGGTTGGAGTCACCATCCACTGTCTTCTTATTTTTATGAGCTTGTTTACTTCTCTGAGGACCTCTACCAATCAATATGTCATCAATATCCAATGATAGTTTTTTCATGGCGGCTGTCATGTGCCGCTCAGCTGCAGGATTTCCTTTTGCTTTGTTGGTGATTTGATAGACAATTTTTTTCATGTGTTTGGAATTTTAGGTCCCCTTGACTCCCATTCCACGAATCCGACGGTTGCATATGCTTGTATCCGTAGCTGTTGTATACATCTCTTTTTGCATTTGCAGACCATCTCAAGAGGAGATATTTATCAGGTATATTCCTAATATGAAGAAAGTTCAGGATTTGTAGAGAATGTGCACATAGTACGCCCATCATTTCGAATTTCCTATAGCTACACTGAATATCCGAACTCAGACTGTCGAATTTAACTACCCAAGTTGTGTTTGACCTATGATCATCCAAACTCTTAATAGCAAATTCATTTTCAACATTTGGAGAGGCATGTAACTGCAGGCCACATGATTCGTACAGAAAAATTTCTTCAAACATTGTGTACAGCTTCCTTGTGTAAAATGTTGCTGCCTGCCTCAGTATTGAGTTACTGTTTGCCACAGGAGTAATGACAAATTGATCATACTTGAAGTCCTCATCCCTCTCATTACGCCTCAATATTTTCATGACATTTTTAATTTCCAAAAATAATATGTGATAGAACTTATGGGTTTTGAGACACCATGACAAATGTTATTTGTCGACTCACTTCTTTGGGTCGATAAAATTCCCATTCCGAAAACATTCTTATTAAAAGTTGTAGACCACTTGTGTCTAATTCTATACATCTCAGCTAGCCACAGATTATCCTGTAGATTACCTGTCTGAATCTTCAAAAGCCATGTTTCATCGAACTCCTCTTCAGACTCGCGATTACACATACATTTACAAAAAAAGTTTATTGACTATCTTATTCATCACCCCGCAGTGGATCTTCGTAGGCAATTCCTTGTATATGTGCTACTAACATAATCTATGCTGTGTATTTGACATAATCTCAGCTATCGCTCTTGCCATTGTCTGATCCTGATCAGTATAGATTGTTATTGGATGATTATCACCCATGATACGAACAAATGTTTGAAAAAGTCATTTAAACGACTCGACCGTCTCCTCTAACAGGAATCCAACACTAAAAAGAACATTCTGCCAATTGTGGTTAACACCAATAATAGGTGCACAACATAAGTTATATTTATTCAATCTATAACTGGTATCAAAGATAATGACATCTCCAAAACAATCGTAATCAAGCCTGGATGTCCCGTCGCTCCAAAAAAAATTCATCAACCTACCCATATCATCAATTTCGAAATCTCACTCAAACATGCAATATGAAGCACGTCTCTTTGTGAACAACTGCAATAACACATTGGCATCACTCTTCTCAATTCTGCCTCTCCTCTCTCTCTGAATGAAATTAAATGCATCTTCGTACATTACAGGTTCTCTACACCACCAACTTCGTTAGCTATAAAGTTGAAAGCATCTTTAGGTCTTATCCCAGATTGTGACATCGATCTAAGCACATCTGCATTGACTTCACTTATCTTTCTACTCGAACGCAACATGTGCTTATCACCAGTATTCGCTAACGAGTGATTATGAGATTCAATCAATTTTTTTACTGACCAGTTACCTTCATCATCAATAGAGAATCGAATCTTTGCCGGACAACCACTTCTTGAGTCTGCTCTTTTGTATTTAACAGTTTTGTTGATCTTCAGCTCTCTCTTGAATCCTGCTTTTCCACATAAGTAGTCTTTCTTCTTAATATTCCTGAGTTAGGCCAAAAAGTTGCGTGATCCTTACGAACACTAAACCCGATGTGATGGGCATATGTACAATATATTTTATAAGCTTTGTTCTCCATATGTACAGGTAACTTCACTACCACCAAACTGCACACAAGAAAATAAAATACTAAACAGTTGCATACAAAACATTTTAAAGGGTTAAAAAAAATAATTAAAATTCATAAAGTATTAGTTTCTACAACTTACAACTAGCTTACATTCTTCACTAATGAAGCAATTAATAAAACATAAAAATGCCTTATTAATTAAGCATTTTTCTTAAAACTACCATTTTTTATAATTTTATGAATACCACAATTTAAAGTTCTCATGTTGAAGTTCCATATCTTCAAAAGAGTATTGGAGATTACTAGTTTAACAAGAAAGCAACAATAACTGAACAAAAATAAGTCATTTTAAGCTATAAAATGTGTATTCACCTAGTTTTTTTTACAAAAGACTACAATAATGCAAAAAACAAAACTACATACAACTACATACATACCACCACTAACATACCTCCACTAACATACAACTACAGAAAAATGACTAGTGTCTCCAAAAAAAAAAAAAAAAAAGGAAAAAAATATGCCCGACCAACATACTGAACTACTGCGTACGCTTGCCAATCCAAAGGCGACACATCGGCAGCGCTGGTCCCACCAGCATTTAACTTGCGAAATAAATATGCCTGACTCGATTGCCCGGCCTGCGGCGGTAACCGCCGTAAACCCTCGATGTACCGACCCAATAACCCCCCGCAGTAACGCGTTCGTAAACCCTCTGTAACCCGGTTGCAACCTCCCAACGAAGGCGGCGGTAAACTCAAAATAATCTATCTGTAACCTCCATGTAATCTTGTGTATGCGGTATCGCGGACATAACCTTCGCACAACTCGATTGTAACCTGTCCCTAAAGAGGTACCAAGGCTGTAACCTTTCTGTAACCTTGGTGTAACCCTCCTAACCGTGGTACAGCGGAAATAACGCGCTGTACTCTGTACCACGCTGTACTCGTGGCGTAACCCCGTCGTAACCTGCCAGCCGCGGTACCTCGGTTATATCTTTATTGTAACCTCTTTGTAACCCTCTGCGGCGCGACACCGCTTAAATAACCCACCTGTAACCTTAAAATAACGCGAGATGTAACCCTCTCCCTGCTGCGGTACCGCATATGTAATCAGAATGCAACCTTCGTATAATCGCTGCATATACAACGTTGAAATAATGAAAATGGGAGCCCGCGAATACTGGTATTTAAGCAGCTAGGGTTCACTATTTTATTGGCATATTTTTTGGCGTGTCTTTCTCCTGCACTGGACTGGCAGCTCGAACTGAAGATGGAGTACAAAAAACGTAAACATCCATTTTTTTTTTTGAAAGGGAGGAAGAGAGTTATCATGCGAAAATTGAAGAAATGGGGTTAAAGAGGAGGTGTGCTATGAGATGCTTTTGTTTTTGTTTTTGCTTTTTCTTTGTTTTGTTTTTTTTTTTGTTGGGAGACACTAGCCATTTCTTTGTAGCTGTATGTTAATGGAGGTATGTATGTAGTTGTATGTAGTTTTGTTTTTTGCATTATTGTAGTCTTTTGTAAAAAAAAACTAGGTGAATACACCTTTTATAACTTAAAATGACTTATTTTGTTCAGTCATTGTTCTTTTCTTGTTAAACTAGTAATCTCCAATATTCTTTTGAAGATATGAAACTTCAACATTATAATCTTTAATTGTGGTATCCATAAAATTATAAAAAATGGTATAGTTTTAAGAAAAATGCTTAATTAGTAAGGCATTTTTATGTTTTATTAACTGCTTCATTAGTGAAGAATGTAAGCTAGTTGTAAGTTGTAGAAACTATTAGTTTGTGAATTTTAATTATTTTTTTTAACCCTTTAAAATGTTTTGTATGCAACTGTTTAACATTTTATTTTATTGTGTGCAGTTTGGTGGTAGTGAAGTTACCTGTAGCGAGCAAGCTGCAAACATATTACTTCAAACGATGGTCCATAATGAGAACTAAGCTTTTGAAGTATATTGTGCATATGCCCATCACATCAAATTCAGTGTTTGTTAAGGATCTCACAACTTTTTGGCCTAATTCCAGGAATATTAAGACGAATGACTACTTATGTGGAAAAGAAGGATTCAAGAGAGAGCTGAAGAGCAGGAAAACTGTTAAATATAAAAGCGCGGACTCAAGAAGTGGTTGTCTGGCAATGATTCGATTCGCTATTGATGATGAAGGCAACTGATCAGTAAAGAAATTGATTGAATCTCATAACCATTCATTAGTGAACACTGGTAATAAGCACCTGTTGCATTGAGCAGAAAGATAAGTGAAGTCAATGCAGATGTGCTTAGATCGATGTCACAATCTGGGATAAGACCTAAAGACGCTTTCAACTTTCTAGCCGACGAAGTTGGTGGTGTAGAGAACCTGCAATGTACGAAGATAGATGCCTTCAATTTCATTCAGAGAGAGGAGAGACGAGATCGAAAAGGGTGATGTCAATGCGTTATTGCAGTTGTTCACAGAGAGACGTTCTTCAGATTGCATGTTTGAGTGAGATTTTGAAGTTGATGATATGGGTAGGTTGATGAATTTTTTTTGGAGCGACGGGACATCCGGGCTTGATTATGATTGTTTTGGAGATGTCATTATCTTTGATACCAGCTATAGATTAAATAAATATAACTTATGATGTGCACCTATTGTTGGTGTTAAGCACAATTGACAGAATGTTCTTTTTGGTGTTAAGCACAATTGACAGAATGTTCTTTTTGGTGTTGAATTCCTGTCAGAGGAGACGGTCGAATCGTTTAAATGACCTTTTCAAACCTTTGTTCGTATCATGAGTGATAATCATCCAATAACAATCTATATTGATCAGGATCATGCAATGACGAGAGTAATAGCTGAGATTATGTAAAATACACGTCATAGATTATGTCAGTGGCACATATACAAGAAATTGCCTACGAAGATCCACTGCGGGGTGATGAATAAGATAGTCAATAACCTTTTTTGTAAATGTATGCGTAACTGCGAGTCTGAAGAGGAGTTCAATGAAACATGGGTTTTCATGATTCATACAGGTAATCTACAGAATAATCCGTGGCTTGCTGAGATGTATAGAATTAGACACAAATGGTCTACAACTTTTAATAAGAATATTTTTGGAATGAGAATTTTATCGACACAGAGAAGTGAGTCGACAATTCACATTTGCCATGGTGTCTCAAAACCCACAAGTTCTATCACAGATTGCTTTTTGGGAATTGAAAATGTCATGAAAACGTAGAGGCGTAATGAGAGGGATGAGGACATCATGTATGATCAATCTGCATTACTCCCGTCGCAAAGAGTAGCCCAATACTGAGGCAGACAGCAGCATTTTACTCGAGGAAGCTGTACACAATGTATGAAGAAATTTTTCTGCACGGATCATGTGGCCTGCAGTTACATGCCTCTTCAAATGTTGAAAATGAATTTGCTATTAAGAGTTAGGATGATCATAGGTCAAACACAACTTGGGTAGTTAAATTCGACAGTCTGAGTTCGGATATTCAGTGTAGTTGCAGGAAATTCGAAATGATGGGCGTACTATGTGCACATTCTCTACAAATCCTGAACTTTCTTCATATTAGGAATATACCTGATAAATATCTCCTATTGAGATGGTCTGCAAATGCAAAAAAAGATGTATACAATGGCTTACGGATACAAGCATATGCAATCAGTCGGATTCGTGGAATGGGAGTCGAGGGGACCTAAAATTCCAAACACATGAAAAAGTTGTCTATCAAATCACCAACAAAGCGAAAATCACATGGGCTGACGGCAGCATGATGACCACCATGAAAAAACTATCATTGGATATTGATGACATATTGATTGGTAGAGGTCCTCGGAGAAGTAAACAAGCTCATAAAAATAAGAAGACAGTGGATGGTGACTCCAACCTGAATGATCCGGCCAAAATGTGGCCGAAAGGAGTGTCCAATGCTAGAATAAAAGGTTATTGAGAGAGAAATAAAAGATCAAAATGTTAATTTTAACAACTTTAATGTGTGCTCATATTCGTTTCCATATGCTTGACTTATATCAAATGTATATACAAGAAAGCAAAAAAAAGTTCTTACCACCGAAGAGCCAGAATAATTACAGAGTGGACCACCCATTTACTCAATGTCTGATATTCTAACGCAGGTAGAAATGTATTGTTGTTTTTTCAAATTTTAGTTGTCTCTACGGATATTTGAATGTGTATTGCAAAATTTTTTTAATCCACGGACCATGAAATCGTACACCACCATAATGAGAGATTCAATTGACGAGACAATATTCCCGCAACGGTCTACCTTCTAAGATATCAACCTATGTCTGATGTCACTTAACTGTCCCACCCTTTATTGTAATGCATATCTTTTAATACAATTTTTGTATAGCTTCTAATAATGTTTAAGTCAGTAAGATAATGTGATCTATTTTCTTAACTTTTTATTTTTATGCACTTACAGGTTACTATTGTATTTTGGGGGCTTTTGACATAGTTGGAGATCAATGAATATGCTATGCGATTTGAAGATGAAGAGCAACGACATCAGGAGTTTTGGGGCTTTTGAAATGTGTTTATAGCGTTCCTATTGTGCTTGTAGCATTCCTGTTGTAGTGTATTGATTTTAGTGACATGTTTGTAATTACAAACACGAGGTATTAGGTGTTTGATATTGTAAGCACACATGAAGTTTAAATTTGTGTTTTTTGCATCATGCTGATAGCAATTATTTGTAATAAGATTGCATTTTACAAAGACTTTGTATATTCTTCCTTAGTACTATTTCGAAAACGCAGTGGGAACCTCTACTGCCTGAAGCTTATTTTCGGTTATTTTCACCAACAAAGCAAAAGCAACCCCAAAATGCAGTCCCTGGCAATTTCAAGCTCATCCAGCCAATTTTTTTGTTATTACTGCAAAGTGAAGTTGGCTGTAACAATTTTAAATGCTAAGACAATTGGTTGGAGAAATGAATATATAGCCAATTGTACAAAAAAAATTGCAGGTTGAAGTTGGCTGTAACAATTCTTTTTGTTATTATTACAACCTGAAGTTGGCTATAACAATCTTAAATGCTAATAGAATTGATTGGAGAAATAGATAGATAGCCAATCAACATATATGTGAGCATTTGACAAAACCGGCAACCTCGCCAATTTAATATTCAAGAAACGACATTATAGCCAATTGTACAAAAATATCCAACTTTGTACATATACATCATTGCAAATAATTACATCTCTTCACATATACCAATAATAAATTGTTATAAAAAGGTCTAACAATAATATTATAATAAAAGTCTCTTAGAAAATGAAAAACTTGATCACATCATCCCTTTATAACAATCAAATTTGCCACCATTTTTAGCAGCTTCTTTAACAACAAATTTAACATCTTTAACCGTTTCATTTTTTGTAACACTGCATCTTGAACAACTTGTTTACAGTTCAGTTATGTTAGCACAGGTACACAAGAAGGTACTTATCATTTGAGAGGAGACATTTACCTCAGATTACAGCCTGAAGAACAACCTGAAACAGTTCATTACAGTTCCATGCTTTTGCTCTAAATCCCATCTAATCACAGCCTGAAGCAGTTCAAAAAAATGAAAAAAGAGATGCCATTACATGCTATGCATATGATATTCAGCTGATCACAGCCTGAAGCAACAGTTCTGTAAGGAATACATTTTACCTCTCGAACTCAAAAAAGAATAAAGCTATGCAATTTCTCAAAGCAATGTAGAAAGTTCTCCGATAAACTATACACAAACTGTTACAATAGAAAGTTCACTTTCATGGAGAATGCTGAACAAGTTCAATTTTAACATTATATTTAGGAAAAAAGCTGCATTAATGTCAAGTTTTCTTCCCTAATTTAAAAAAATAAGTTACATTGCAATAACTCATCTTAACTTTTAACAGCTTTTGGTGGATGTTTATTTTCAACATATCCTGAAGAAATGTGGATGCCCCAAAACTTATGAACAGATAAGTGAACATGAAAACAACAACAGAAAAAATCCCCAACCAACCTTCTTGCTTACAGATACTGGTAAACAATTTAACTTATTAACAAATCCCTCCAAATCAGCAGAGCATGAGAGAAATATTATTGGGTGGTATAAAATTGAGAAAAGTGCAAACTAATAAGACGAAGGCAAAACTTGAAGCTTCATTCTGTCATATATTCATGAACAAACAGCCTCTGCTGATCCTCAAAGCAGTAAGCAATCAATCTAACTTGTTTAGATGCCTCACTTTACCTAAAAAATTCACTTTAGATTGCAACAAAATATAAAATTTTCATCACCATGATTAATTCATGTAACTTCTTAATTATCTTCAAAGATCAATGATTAATTAGCCACAATGATTGTGCACTTGTAGCCTACAAAACAGATCTGTTTTCGTGTCATTGCCCATTTACAAATGTCGTAGCCGAACTCCGCTCTAAATAATGCCATAGAGTCTTGCCTGTTCATCTTGTCTTTCCAATCAAATTTATTCTTCTGAACAAGAGCTTCCATATATTTATATACGAATACACAACAGTCCACACTATTGGTTTGCTTTGGAACGCCTCTGGTGATTACTACCTGCCATTCACTCATATCCTCCATGAACGCGTCTCCGGCATCACGGACAAAATGTTTAATCTGCACATTTATAATTTTGAATGAATAGGAAAGTACATCATGTATTGTGCTTAAAAGAACAATGAATTTGTCGAAGTTATAACAATGTCACCGGTGATCGCCAGATGCATTTTGTTCAGCAACGAGTCATAGAATCTCCACTTGCGCTCATGCAATACAGCAACCAGCAATGTCCAATGTTGATTGTTGATTATTGGTATTAAAATTAACTCCGTATTCTGAACAGTCTTCTTCATAATGTGTTCAACTAAGCGTTTAACATTGCCTACTTTTTCAGATCTGAAAAACAAATTAAATATCATATCAGAACTAATTTTAACATTAGATGTATTTAAGTGCACTCAAACTAAACGAATTTGGAATTTTACCCAGTGGCATGGAGACACATATAGGTATGATTTATACATTTCTAGTGCGTTGCATCTCTTGTTCTCCAGCAACATGAGAAAACAGTCCACTTGTTCATTTCCCAACCAACTATTCATCAAAAGTTCATCGAGATATGAATGAGTCAACGACACATTCTCCGTATCAATGACTAAATCAGATCTGCATTTCAAACAGAAAATGACTTCAAAACTACTATAGGATTCAGAGAAAAGAAAAAAGAATTAATCCACTAACAAATCAATAAATTTACTACAACAGAGATCGATTGTTTTCCGCTTATATTCTGGAATTAGTTGTCTACCGGAAAAATCGAGAACCAATGCTGCTGGACGGACCTATAAGACAAACAACTAACAATATTTTATGGGAACCTTAAAGTTTGTTATGCAATAACTAAAGAATCACTATCAAACCGTTTTGGAGATGTGTTGATCATCAACATCGATGCCTTTAATAGGTTCAACTGCGACTGTTCTCTCGATGTCCGAAGCGTGAACCTGTATGCAGTGCATGTTCTTAATTGAATTTTTTTCTAAATAGTAAATATTAAAAGTAGAACTATTATATGATTCTTATAAACTTTTTACCTGAGCCGCCTCCACTGTTGTCTTTTTCTTCTTTTGTCGTTCAAAAACCATGAATGGGGAACTTAGTGGCCTCTTTCTTCTATCTGCTCTTGCCTTAATTCTTCGAATCAAGCTTACTTGCGGGATTCTTTGCTCCATTTCTTTCCAAATCCAACACCTGGATTTTTTATTTATTTCTTTATATCATTTACCTCGAATTTCAACTTGATCACTGTATTTTCTATATTTGCTAGCCGAGTGAAAACCGAGCCTTGAAAGTCCAGAAACATTTTATGGTGACCTTTCAACAAATCATGAATTTCTTGAAGCCCAATGTCAGGACTACTCTGTGAACATGTCTCAGCACGTGTTGGCTCAGTACCGACATTGTAAGGAACTAAAGCAGTAGCCGCATCGAACGTTGGCGAATGTGGAATGGACTGACTCTCCTTTTGTGGGAGAGACTTCTCAGGACTAGTTGACTCGTCAAGTGGATGGGCAATGAATCGGTATTCATTGTCTTTCAGTTGAAGAAAACAATTATACACCTGCAAAACATAACTTACAGTCAAAGTTAACTTAAAGTGCTACGTTAACATAATAACACTTGAGGGAATAAATAACTCACATCGACAGGCCTGAGCCTCTGAAAGACTAATTGAATTTTTGCAGCGTTCCATTTCACTTTTGCTGGCTACTTCAACATCTGTGATCTAGCCTCGGGCAGTGCTGGGAGGACCAAGGACATGTGCTCATAAAACCAGAGGTGCGGGAAACATGCAAAAATAAATTATATATAAGTTCAAAATAACTGAATGAGCTTTTAAGACTTTTGTAAGGAAAACAAACCGTTAAAATGAAAATAAAACTCGTTAGATATCCCTGTTTCTCATTCGCCCTTATTCTCAAGCCACTAACATTGAGTTGATCTGTTATAGATCGCTAAACTGTAACGGGCCAATTATACTATGTAAATGTAGCTACATCATCACATATTGAACACATTTCATTCGACATTCTGAAGTTGTTAGAGGGAAACAACAAATTTGACATTAGAAACTTAATTAGTAATTGCAGAAAATTATGCGAGGACTCCCCTAGTGAAAAGTTTAGCAGTGCGTCCTTAATTTGTCTTGCATCCATGCTACCAGGCGGAGCCTCACTCCAGCATGCAGGTACGCCTCTGTTGGGAATTCCAATCAGGAGTGCAATCTCATCTGGATCAAATTGTATCTCTCTCCCTCCTAATTTGAAGGCCCTGCGATCAATATCCCAACAATTTATTATGTTCATTGTCAGCACATGATCTTGAGGGTAGAGAGGGAGTCGAAGAACTGAGCCAAATTCATAGATTCCAATTCATTAGATGTTGGCTCGTCGATTGATGGTCGGATCTTATCAAGCACTCCTCTTACAGCAGATGGACGACATCTGCAATTCATTGATGTTGCGCTCAATAACCTGCAACAATAAAATATGACACTTTAACATCAAACAAAAACAATGAGAATACAAAAAAAAAAAAAACAATTAAACATTCAGTTTGATCTAAAAAAAATCACCCTAACATTGAACAATGCATTAAAAAAAATAAACTACGTTGCAGTTAAACATCGTACCCTAAATAAATTCTAACAGTAAATTTGTGTGTATAACCCCCGCTCACATGTGTTTAAATATCTGGATCTCAAATTCCAGCGAGATAAATCAAAAGGAAATTCACATACAAACCATGCAATTCTTAGATATCCACACATGTAGCACTTAATTTTCAGATTTTTACATATGAGCACTCAAACCTTTTAGATTTTACAAAAATGCCACCCATCATTCTCAGATTTTGCAAAAATGCCACTCAACATTCTCATATTTTGCAAAAATGCCACATCTGTATGTATGCACCCCACAAGGATGCAAGCCCTAAACCATCAAAGTGAAACTTATAAAGCTCAAAGAAACTTTGGTAAAAGGCATACCATACCTTATCAAGCCACCCTTAACCTAAAATCTAGTTCCAAAGCCACATGTATTTGATGTCATCCTCAAGTAAATGAGAGGTTGCAGAAACTTTAACAAAAAGGTGCTAAAAAGCTTAACAAATATCAGAATATGGTGCCATTAGAAGAAGAAATGAGCCTAATAAACTTTTATTTTTAAAGTGTGCTTAAGCCTGCATGAACCACAACACTAATGCATAGTAGTTGAACTAAATTTCATAACCAAAATACTCTTATATAAGATTCCAGCCCTAAAAAAATCAGATTTGAAAATAACAGCCACATCACAACACAAACGCACCATATCCAAGGTAAATTTCGCAACAAAACCTTTATTCAGGCAACCAAGCAACAAGAAAATAGTACCTTGTTGACCCAGTAAACGATTAAGCAAGAATAACGAACCACCAAGCAAAAATACTGAGCAACCAGATGAGATTATCGAGCAACCAAACAAGAAATTCGAGCAAGCCAAAATTTTGCAGCACCTCTCTCTCTTCCAAACTTTAGCAACCCAAAAAAACTTATCCCAATCATAGCTTTTATAGGCAGACAAGTAAAGGGAGGTCTTTTCTACCACGGTGAGGTGGCCGAACCAAGTGACGATTGAAGAGGCGGCATTTAGGAGGAAATGCGGCCTCGAGGAGGAGTAGCGTCGGCCAGGTGAAGCTCCGCTATTGGGGAGCTGCTCGGTCGAGTGGGGCTCGAGGGGGCGAGATCGGGATTGATCCAGGAAGCTTACGTGAAAGATGTGTGTGGTTTAGGGCACGGTTCGAGCGGCTGGATCGAGCGCAGGAGAGGTGAGCGGAATTCGGCTGGCTCGCGAGAGTGGGAGAGGCGAGGGTTCGGGCTGAATAGGGGAGAGGCTTGAGTGAGAGATTAAGGTAGGGATTTTAAGGAGAAATGAAAATGTCATTTTTTATTATTTTTATAATATTTAATAGTAAAATCTTCCGATTCACACATACTCACTCGTTCATGAAGTCATAGCAAAATAGATGTCTCTCTTAGGTAAAATCAACGTTTCGGATGCACTGGCGCAGTCCGTTTTGTCATCCGTGGTTGTTTGATTATTTTTCGATAATCTTGCCAAATTTCAAATAATAATTCGCTCATTTTTAAATGCAAGGAACTCAAACAATATGGGTGTCCTTTCTGGCTAAAAACGCATTTTTTAAACACAATCCGTTTCGTTGTCCAAGGTCGTCTGTGCAAGTTCGCATTTTTCACCATTTTTAAGTTTAATTTTAGTTCGACTTTACGTAACTTAGTGTATTTTGTTTGCGAGTGTGTTGATAAAGTCATAAAAGGGTTTCCCTAGGGCTTTTCCGATCCCTATAGGAATTCTCTCCAAGTCTCTACATGGTGGTCCTTAACCTCTCAACCAAATGATGATGGTCCGTGAACACAATCACTCGATCACACGGTGATGGTTTGAGACTACACATGCGAGACACCGCAAGTGAAATAGGAAGTGACTTGAATTTCTAAGAGGGGTGGGTCCCAGCACTAGTCCTCTAAGCAAGTCAAACAGGAAAATCTTAAGGCTAGATCCTAGGCTTTATGAAGAGGAATGAATGACCTCATAAAAATGAGGTCAACACATCTCAAGGACAATCTTCAAAAGTTATCCTATTCCGAGAAAAGGATCAGATTGAGCAGACTAGATGGGCGATCAAGACTTGGGCCTAATGGTGAACTCATCAAATTTGATCGAAGAAACCCTTCTAGAGAAACGAACGGATAAACATAACAGAAATAACTCTAAGTAATAGGTCGGTAAAGAAAACACTATAAATGTTGAATGGCGTAAAGGTAAAAAACCGATTGAAGGCCGGATTACATTTCATTTTCAATCGGTCGGTTATAATAGTATCCTTTATTAAATTTTTTGTTTATACATTTCTATTATAAGGAAGACAATTTTTTTTTTCCAAGCACATGAACCCCCAAAACAACATAAGTTATTGGATGAACAATCGTCCGCCACATGTTCCCTTGCAGACTCCCCAACTTAACACACAGTTGTCGTTAGCACGAAAAAGAGTTTGGTAAATCCGCCCAAGTCACCGTACTTGGAGCTAACCATTCCTACTAGGATGTATTGGCCGCTTGCCAACTTTGTGCCCAACCAGAGGGACTTCGCCTTGTTGTTAAAGGACTCCACTGTCTTCATCGTGGCTATCTTCTTAGTTAGTTCAACATTTTCTTCTTGAATAACAATAAACCACTTTGACGATCCTTCAAGCTCCTCGCCTTCCTCCAGCTGGGCCTGAACTACGGTTAGGGCTGTCAAAACGGCTCATTGTTCGCGAGCAGCTCGGGTTCGGCTCGTTAAGAAGCTCGTGTTCGACTCGTTCGCTAAGTTAACGAGCCGAACACGAACAAAGATTTGTTTGTTCGTGTTCGGCTCATAATATCATCAATTATATATATATATATATATATATATATATATATATATATATATATATGTATATATTTATTTATTTTATTTTTCTAATGAGTAGTGTTTTAAAAAAAATTAATTGACTCTAAGGCTACAATGATTTATAATCAATTAAAAATATTAATTAAGAAAATAGAATAGAAATTATTAAATTAGATTCAAATGATGTTTTAATATAAACAATAATTTGTAAATCTTGTCCCGGTACGTGATTAAATTTGTCAAACAACTCTTTGTTCGTGTTCGGCTCGCAAAGCAAATGAGCCAAATACGAATACACTTTTTGAGCTCAAAATATAAACGAGCCGAACACGAGCTGAGCCTGGCTCGCTCGTATTCGGCTCGTTTACACCCTTAACTACGACCGTTCATCTTTGTACTCCTCCTTAGCCTTAACAACTTTGACCTTCTACAGCTCAAACATTTTTGCCCTTCTTTCTAGGTAACTGGACAGTAGGTAATGTGTGGAGGTCATGCCAAGTTACTGATGCCGATCAACTGCATGACAGTTTCTGGGGGTTGCAATCGTCGAGATGCTCTTCAAAACTCGTGGAACTTAGTACTCCCGCGATGGTAGAAGCGTATTAGTTGACTCTTGGACCCTTGCACTTTTGCTAAAACAGTCCTTTTTTGTATCTATCATTGCGAAGTTGAAGTCTTTGTCTACAAAAACCTTACAACTGATATTCTTCCATTAGACTCCCCTTGTGCGACGCACTATTCCGTTTCTTTCCTGGATTCAAGGGAAGTGAAGTGTCCGAGTCTAGCGTCAGAGCCTTGCCTTTTCTCTGATGGATCTCCTTGGAAACTGTTGGCTCATCCTCAGCCTCGTACTCTGCTTGAGCACTTTCTTGGCAGATGCCCCATCTCTGGAAGCAGCTAGTGAAGACTCTGAAAAATAAATATTATTACTGAAAGAAAATAGAAGATTACAACCAAACACACTGAAATGGGAAATAACAATAGACACGACACCAAACTCGAACTGGGGTTCAATCTTGGAATGGTTTTGGTTGGCTAGTTCGGTTGGAAAGGGTGGTAGGTGCCTAGAATGGTGGGATGAGTTTGGTAGGTGGGCAGTCATGATAAGTAGGGGCTTCTAGAGAGCAATTTTCGCGGCGACAACGAGTGTGGGGCAATTGGGAGCTTGAAGAAGAACAGGTTGGATATTTCAGGTTACGCCAGCGTGAAGAAAGGATATGGAGGCTGGAGGCAGCAGGCGGGGACAGCAGGGGACAATAGATGGGAAGCAATCCAAGCAACAACAAGCTTGAATGATGGATAGAGATGCAGGCTGTGCCACAGTTTTGGGCGGCAACATTGAAGGAAGGAGACGAGCGATGTAGAAGGGTTGAACAAAGCAAGCATAACGGCGCAAGGCAATAATTGGGAGATAAAAACAACAGGAAGGATCAACCGAGATAATAGTTCTTGGCGGCTAAAGCGAGGGTTGCGCGACAGCAAGGAGGGAGGGACGGCGAAAGGTTGGGGAATGATAATTTGTCACCTTGAGAGTGAGATACAACTGGAGCACTACCTAACCCTCAGATACAATCCCTTAAAGGATCACAGAGACAGCGACAACTATCCTGAACAAAACACAAAAGCTTGAATTTCAAAGCCCTAATACAACTTATATAAAGGCAAGGAATAGAAATGAAGGATAAACAGAAACATGCTTAAAAATGAAAAGAAATTAAAAAATAAGTACTTTGGTTTGGTTCTGTCCCACTGGCGTGATTCGAACGCCAAAGTCACAATCACAAAATGGCCGCTGCTCCCACATCAATCTACTAGGGTTGGTGTAGCTTCATCCTCATATGTATGAAATGGCGTTAGGTCTACCATGTTGAAGGTAACATAAATTTTGGAACCTTGTATGTGTTGTCCTTCAAAAATTCATCTTGATAGAATAATTATCTATTTTCAATCGACACAACTTGTGTTGGAGCTACATATAGCTATGTTTTCTCACAAAGTAACTCTCGAGCCATTAAGTTTATAATTTGCCTCTTCAATAGTCCGGCGGGGTGCATCTGATAATCAAATGCGTTTGGAGGAGCTATGTGGTTAAATGGGGCATGTTGTACAAATCTCAATAGTAACCACAAAAGAGACACCCCTTATTCTCTAGACGGAATTAGATCCCATTATCGGATGTTCTTTTTCCACAAAGCTCTAAAGCCAATTTTCAACTCTAGAGTCATCTCCTATGTCAGACCATTTGTCGGTGGGTACACTCTGAGCTAAATTTATTACTCAAATGACTCCATATAGTTTTTCAAAAATTGCTCAAAAGCTTCTCATCTTTGACAAATTGAACCCCCCTTAATACGAGCAACTCAGGAGATAGGCTATGTATTTAAAAATTTTAGTGGGGTTGTTTTATGCTGGTGTTGGTTTCTCTAACTCATAACACTCTTGGGCCCAATGCTACTTCTGTTGGAGTCCCTCTCATGGACTCAACTTGAATGACATGCATTCTTCCCTCATCAATTGGAAATTTGTATTCCTCCTTTGGGTCCTCACTTTCTTTAGTGTCTACTATGTCTTCGTCTATTTCTTCAACTGGTCTCTACTCAGTGAAATAGATTAAACTCTTATTTTGTTAATTTGATGCACTGTGCCCAAAATCATGACACTTGACATACTTTCTGGCTGGAACGAATTTGAGAATGTTGGTTGGCTCTATCTGTTCTCCACTCTGAACTAGTTTTTCCTCAAGCGGAGTTGGTTTGGATCCTCGAATGGGTGCACTCTTGTTTCTTGATCCTTGGATTTAACTGTCTGTATGATGTGGTAGTCATCCGGTGATGTTTCTTCGAGAACATGTCATGTTTGTAATGAACTGGTAGGTACTTGCGCTACATCTCTCATTTCATTTAGATAGTGATTCTCTTTTTCCCTTCTCGCTGACATAGGCGCTGCAAATTTTCCTGCCATAATGCATTCTCTTTTATTTGATGGCGATTAGCATTACCATTAGATCCGGTGGAATTTTTTTTATATTCGCAGACCTGCTCCATTGCCTTAAACTATTCAATGAATTCTTCCGGAAACTCGTGACCATCGAAATACTGTAATTCATCTTTACTTCTAAATCCCGACATCTATGATATTCCATGCAAAATCTTTGGGATAATGGTTCTTCATCCTTTCAATCTGATGAATTGTCGTTGTGACAACTGGTGAGTCCTCCGGATTGTCTCTTCTTAAGGGCGATAAGCCTCTGTTGCAATTTAAGGATTTACCACTGCACATTGTCCATTAAAATTTCTGCAACATTTATTTTCGGATTTCTCATAAGCGGCATTGTGTCTTTTCCTCCCCCATTAGCTTTTTGGTAATTGTTTCCTCTGTGGCATGGTTAGGGTTTAGGTTTGGCGAGGTGGAAGAGGGTGATTTCGGGTGGGAAAGAAAAAAAATGGAAGGGGAAAGGTTTTGTGTGGAGATCGGTTAAGTATTGGTGGGATTAGTTAACCCTAGGATAGGACTAAGGTTAGACTTATTTTGATACCAAATGATACCGTAGTTTAACCAAATAATAATATAAAAAATAAAATTATTACTGAAAGCAAATAAAAGATTACTACCAAACACACTGAAACAGGAAATAACAACAGACACGACACAAACTCAAATTGTGGTCTGATCCCTTGATGGTGATGGCTGGTTAGGTGGATTGGTAAGGGTCGCATGTGGCTGCAATGGTTGGATGTATGGGGGGAGGGGGCAATTACAACATGTGTAGGGCTTTTGGAGGGCTATTTTTGGGCGGCAGTGAGTATAGGGAAGCTAGGAGAGCTCAACCTACAACAATTTTGCTGTTTCGGGTGACGACAACAAGGTGAAACGAGATGGCGACAAGTGGCAGCAGGCAGGGACTGTAGGAGACAACAGGATGGGAAGCAATTCAAGCAGCAACAAGCCTAAATGATGGTTGGAATAGTAGGAACAATAGAATGGACTGCAATTTTGGGAGGTGGCGGCGAAGGTAGGAAGCGGGAAGTAATGCGGAAGGGTTGGTTAAGGTAGAGACAACAACTCCTCGCTGTCCCTGATTGTGGCAGAAATCAAAACAACATATGGTGTGGCTGGGAGACAAAAATTGCTGGAAGGAACAACCGAGACAAGTGGTTTCGGGTGGCTGCGATGAGGATGGAGGTGGGGCAGCAAAGTGAGAGGGATTTGGATGGGTTGGGGAAGGATAAATCACCACATCGACGACGAGATACAACCAGAGCACCGTTCGACCCTCAAATACGTCCCCTACAAGGGCACACAGATGTCGACGACTGTCTTGAACGAAACACACGAAATCTTGAATATGAATGCTCTAATACAACGTATATAAAGGCAAGGAATAGAAAGAAGGATACAAGGAAACATTCTGGAAAATTGAAAGAAATTAATAAAAAATCCTCCGGTTTTGTTTTGCTCAGTGAGTGAACCGTAAGTTGCGCCTCATGGTCACGGGATCGCGAGACTTCTGCTCCCGCATCGCAATTGTCCAAATTCTAAGCAGAGCAGCCACAGATGAGAAGAAATCTATATGCTTCGACAGCAGTCAGCTGTATGCGGTGATATGTATATTACCAGTTGTTGCACATGCAGTGGGAGTGGTAAATGAGTAATCCAGACAAACATTATTTGGAGGCGGGGAAGTGGATTATCAGATAATTGAGAGTAACAATAAAAAAATGTATTTTGCTTTGGAAGCGTAGAGATTAATTTACAGGGATATGTTGATTCATATTTAATAGAAGATATTGATGGTAGAAGTACAAGTTATATCTTCATTTTGGGGAACACACCTATGAATTGGATTTCGAGGTTACAGAAGATTGTTATATTATCAACCACAAAAGTTAAGTATATTGCTCTCACTAAGGATAACAAGGAAATGATTTGGCTGTAGAGCTTTATGATAGAATTGAGCAAGAAGCAAGAGATGAAAAACTTTATATTGATAGTATTAGTGTCATTCATCTAGCAAACCAGGCAACATTTCATCCCATTATAAAGCACGTTCAACTAAGATATTATTTTATTCGTTCACTCCTAGAAGATGGTCCTTGTTTTAGAGAAGATACACACAATTCAGAATTCTACAGATATGTTGACTAATACTGTAACAATTGAGAAATTGAAGCTATACTTGGTTTCCTTTTGAGTTTAGGAAGGTTGAGACAATGATGAGCCACACTACAATTAATAACTATTATGTTAGTTGCAGTTTTGGAGGAGCATAATTGATTGCACTTAGTTTTAAAGTGGGAGATTGTTGTGATGAGAAATCTGCTTATGTTAATCAATTTGCGGGGACTACATGGGACAACAAGATGGGAAGCAATCCAAGCGGCAACATGCCTGAATGATGGTTGGAATGACATGAACATCATGATGGGTGCAGTTCTGGGCGGTGGTGGTGAAGGAATGAGGTGGCATGATTTGGAGATTGAAATTATAGAAAGCAACAACCAAGATAGCGGTTTTGGCCGGCTGGAACAAGGCAGGTGTGCTGTAAAGCGGGAGGGACGTGGAAGGATTGGAAAAATGTTAAATCACCATATCGGGAGCGAAATACAACCGGAGCATCACTCGACCGTTAAATACAACCCCTAGAAGGGAATATAGAGACGTTGAAGATTGTCCCGAACAAGACACGAAAGCTTGAATTTCAAAGCCCTAATACAACCTCTATAAAGGTGAGGACTAGAAATGAAGAATAAAAGGAAACATGCTGAAAATAGAAAGAAATTAAAAAAAAAGAATCCTTCTATTTAGTTTTGCCTATCATGTGACCTTGATATTGCACCTCGCGGTCACGAGATCGTGAGACCCCTGTTCCCGCATCACAATTTCATTAAGTCTGAAACAGAGCAAAAACAAACGAGACGAACTTCATATGCTTAAACAGTTGGAACTATGATGTATGCTTTGAGAATTCTTGAATAATCATATATATTGATTTCATAGATAATTCACCTATAAATAGGTGAGTACAAGTAATACAAAGAGGAAAGAAATTAAGTACTTCCTATAATTGCGGAATAACATAAATACCTAAAATTAAGGAATTAAATATCCTGATTACACCATTACTCAATGACTAAATATAGCAAAGACTAAATATAGCAAATATTAAAATATAATTATGAGCGTAATTCCACACTCCCCCTCAAGTTGGGTAGTACAGATTGTACATGCCCAACTTGTTGTTTAGCTCATCAAAGTTTGACTTAGGGAGAGCCTTGGTGAGAATATCTGCGGTTTGGTCTCTAGAAGGAGTATAGACCAATTCAATGATTCCATTGTCCACCTTCTCCGAAATGAAGTTCCGATCGATCTCAATGTGTTTCGTTCGGTCATGATGAACAGGATTCTTTGCGATACTGATTGCTGTTTGATTGTCACAGAGCATCCTGATAGGATTTTCTCCCATAATCCCAAGCTCCTTGAGAAATCTTTTTATCCACATTCCTTCGCAGATACCAAGAGCCGTGTGCTCCGTATTCGCTTCCGCACTACTCGAGATACCACCGATTGCTTCTTGCTTCTCCATGTCACTAGATTGTCGCATACATAAGAAGCAATACCTGCGAGGTTGATCGTCGGGTGGATATATCTCCCTGCCGTCAGCATCAGTAAAGACTTCTACCTTTTGACTATCATTCTTTTTGAATAATAATCCTTTCCCTGGAGTCATTTTTAAGTATCTTAAGATTCGGTTAACAGCTCCCATATGTTCCTCAGTAGGACAGTTCATGAATTGACTCACTAACTGAAAAACTTATGTTTGGTCTGGTGTGAGATAAGTAAATAAGTCTTTCAACAAGCTGCTGATAGCGTCCTTTGTCGACTGGTATACTATCCTTCTCCATTCCAATTTTTCTATACGGGTCTATTGGAGTATCTATTAGTTTGCATCCAAGCATACCAGTTTCTTTCAATAAGTCCAATGTGTACTTTCTTTGAGTTACGGCTATCCCCATTTTGGATCTTGCAACTTCCATTCCCAAGAAGAACTTCAAGTCTCCGAGGTCCTTGATTTCGAATTCATGGGCTAGAAACTTTTTCAGTTTTGTCAATTCTTCAGTGTGATCACCGGTAAGAATAATATCATCAACATATACGATGAGTACAGCAATTTTATTTCCGGATCTTTTTGTAAACATTGTATGATCAGCCTGGCTTTGAGTATAACCCCATTTGATTACTGAATTGGTGAATCGGGCAAACCAAGCACGGGGAGATTGTTTGAGACCATATAGAGATTTCTGGAGCTTGCATACTTTACCACTAGGAAGGATCCTTCTAGCACGGAGAGCAAATCCATGTATACATCCTCTTCAAGATCTCCATTAAGGAATGCATTTTTGACATCAAATTGCATTAGCGACGATCTCGATTCTCTGCAATGGAGAGTAGGATTCTAATGGAGTTCGGTTCGACTCTTGGAGCGAATGTCTCTTGGTAGTCGATTCCGTATGACCGCGTATAACCTTTTGCAACAAGTCGGCCTTTCAACCGATCTATGCTTCCGTCTGCCTTGCATTTGATTGTAAATAACCACCTGCATCCAACTGGCTTTGTATTCTTGGGCAAATCAGATATAATCCACGTTCCATTATTTTCTAGTGCAGCAACTTCTTCATTCACAGCTTTTCTCCATCATGGGTGTGAGAGTGCTTCCTGAATAGAATTTGGGATCTTTATGTTCTCAATAGCAGTAACAAATGCATGAGAGGGAGGAGATAATTTCCCATATGAAACAAATCGAGAGATAGGATGTTGAGTGCAAGGAACATCTGAATCATTTCTCACAGGCGGGGTAAGCTCATAATCACTAGTGTCTATAGATTCCGTACCTGAGTGAGTTTCAGAGAGGTTTGGAGCCGGATTAGATTCTTGGACAGCATGAGGAAGCGGTGTTTGGTTCTCTATTCTTCCAGCAGTTCTGTTCCGTCTTGTATAGACCCGAAGTTCCTGAGGTGCGGGATGTGTAGACGGGTTTGGAATAGGAGATGGAGGAGTTTGAATAGGAGTTGGAGGAGGTTTGTCAGCCGGAGAAAGACCCGTGTTAGTTGGTAAAGGAACACAGGGTTGAGAAAGACCCGTGTTAGTTGGTAAAGGAACACAGGGCTGTTGTTCACTGCAACTCTCCCCCTAACGACAGACTCTTGGTAGTATGACTGATGCTCAAAAAATGTGACATCCATAGAATGATAGACCTTTTTAGTTGAAGGGCAATAACACTTATAGCCTTTCTTATTGGTCGAATACCCTATGAAGATGCATTTGACTGATTTGGGGTCTAATTTACTGCGGTATTGTTTGTGAATATGAACAAAGACGGAGCAACCAAATAGTTTGGTAGGGACAACCGAAGGGAGGAAGCGGGTAGTCGGAAATGAGCGAAGGAGGACATCAATTGGACTAAGAAAACCCATGATACGAGAGGGCATCCGGTTTATGAGATAGCGAGCGATCGATGTTGCCTCGCCCCAATAACATTTAGGGACCGATGTGGTGAACATGAGACAGTAGGCTACCTCCAACAAGTGACGATTTTTTCTCTCAGCAACCCCATTTTGTTGGGGAGTATCAACACAAGTGCTAAGGTGAAAGATGCCATGGCGAGTAAGAAAAGTTCCTAGGGAGGTGTTGAAAAAATCTCGTGTGTTATCTGTTTTAAGAGCTTGAATTTTTGTGTCAAATTGAGTGAGTATCATTTGATAGAAGGCACGAAATATTGATCCTACCTCGGATTTATCGCGCATAAGATAGATCCAAGTCATGCGTGTGTGATCATCAATAAAGGTCACGAACCATTAGGCCCCAGAAATATTTTTTTCACGAGAAAGATCCCAGACATCACTATGGATTAGAGAAAAGGGACGAGTGGGTCTGTATGATAGACGAGGAAATGAAGTACGAGTGTGTTTGGCAAGTTGACAAAATTCGCAATTAAAAGTGGTAGGACTTTTATTGATAAATAAATGGGGAAACAGTTTTCCAAGGTACCTAAAATTGGGATGACCTAAATGATAATGAAGTAACATGATTTCATTATCATTATTAACACTGGTATGAAAGACAGATGTACTTAGAGGATTTAAGCAGGACAGACTCGATATCGGAGCACAACCCGTAGGTGAAACAAGACCAACGAGAGGTTCTTGCGAGAAGATAGAGACCATCGCGCAACTCACAGATCGCCAATCATCCTCCCCGACTTCAAATCCTGAATTTCACAAACATATGGAAAAAATTTAGCAACACAATGACAATCATGAGTGAGCTTACTAATAGAGACTAGATTACAATCCAAAGTAGGAACATGAAGCACAGAGGTGAGGAGTAAATCTGGAGAGATGCGGACAGAACCAAGACCAGCAACTTTGGCGGCCGATCCATCAGCAATCCGAACATTGAGGGTCGGATTACACCGGTCGTAATCCACTAATAAGGAGATATCACCTGGTCATATGATCGGAGACACCCGAGTCAACAATCCATGGGCGAGAAGAGGTTGAATCCAAAATGAAAGCGGATGGGGAAATATCTTGTTGGTCAACTAGTACGGTGGCACGCGATGCCACACTAGGAGGATGGACTGGTGACAGCTGACCGAGCATCTTCTGGAGGGCATGAATCTGGTCTTCACTGAATGGGATCGTTCCTGGAGAGGCTTCGGTGGTGATGTTGGTAGCTGCCCGAGAATCATGTTTGAGCTTCCCATTTGTGGGTTTATCATGAATCCGAAAACAAGTATCCTGAGTATGGCCAGGACGGCGGCAGTGATCACACCAAGGGCGGCCCTGGCATTTAGTCATTGGAGAGGAGGCCAGGAAATGACCAGAGAAGAGGTTACGCCGACCGAAGCACTGCGTCGGAACGGCGGTTTGGTCGATCGCGGGAGAGCACGGCTTGAAGATACCCTGCTGTCGACGCCCGCACGGGAGAATACGATCACACGGGAGAAGACGATCACACAGTAGAATGCAGACGATCGCAGAGGATCCGAGCGGGAAAGACTTCGCACGGGAGAAGACGATCGCAGAGGATCCGTATAGTAAGGATGGAGACGATCGCTCAGTACGATACCACCGAGCGGGGAGGAGACGATCGCAGACGAGCGGGGTGAGCGGGAGACGCTTCGCCGGAAGAAGACGATCGAATCGCAGATGATCCGAGCGGGAAGAGGACGATCGCAGACGATCCGAGCTGTAGACGCTTCGATCGAGCGGGAGAGAGGCTCCGTCGGCTTATGGCTCTGATACCATGTGAGAATTCTTGAATAATCATATATATTGATTTTATAGATAATTCACCTATAAATAGGTGAGTACAAGTAATACAAAGAGGAAAGAAATTAAGTACTTCTTATAATTGCAGAATAACATAAATACCTAAAATTAAGGAATTAAATATCCTAATTACACCATCAATGACTAAGTATAGCAAAGACTAAATATAGCAAATATTAAAATATAATTATGAGCGTAATTCCACATATGCGATCTTATGTAAAATATTAGATATTGACATGCAGTGATAGGTTTCAGCCGATAAATGAGTAATCTAGAAAAACATCATTGGGAGGCGGTGAAGTGGATTCTCAGTTAATTGAGAGGAACAGTCAACAAGACACTTTTTTTTGTAAGTGCAAGAATTAATCTGCAGGAATGTTTAGATTTCGATGTGACAGGAGATATTGATTGTAGAAGTACATGTTATATCTTACATTAGGGAACACAACAGTGAGTTGGGTTTTTCAAGTTTCAAAAGATTATTACATTATCGATTACATAAGCTGAGTATATTGCTATCATTGAGGGTAGCAAGAAAATGATCCGTTGCAGAGTTTTATGATAGACTTGGGCAAGGAGTGAGGGAGTGTAAAACTTCATAGTGACGATATTAGTGTCATTCATCCGGCAAAGAATGCCATATTTTATGTTAGGAGAAAGCAAATTCAGCTAAGGTATGATTTCATTCATTCACTTGTAGAAAACGATCAATTATCTTTGGAAAAGTTACTCAACTCAAATTTCATGCTATATCTTGGTGTTCTTTCTATTTTTGTGATTTTTTATTTTTTGTGTTTCTAGTCTATGTTTTGCTTCGCATCTTTTGAACCGGTTTTCCTAAAATTATCAATTTCTTACAACATGCTTAAGCCATAAGCATTGAGCGACATAGCCAACTGCTACATATATTCTGCTTTGATAATGAAGAGAAACTAAAATATGTTTTCTACTGAGTACAAAAATAAGATATTTTCTATGAACCAATACATTTTCGATGTGCTCCTCCTATCAACTAGACAACCTGCAAAATTACATTCGGTATCCAGTATAGTCAAATGGTGTACTTTCCCTGGATACCAAACTCTTAAGCTTGGGTTCCCTATCAAGTATAATGTGTGTCACTGAAGTTATATGTGTGATTTTCTTGGATCTGCCTGAATTTGTGTAAATAAACCTGTGTTGAACATAGTGTTATGTCACTCGCTATATGATAAAGCAGTCATTCAATCATCCTTCAATTCAATTTTCTATCCATGGATGTTCCATTACGGTCTTATATAATGTGGTTGTTAATTTTTTTTATGTCTATTCATGCCAAATTGTTTGAGTTCTTTTGTGTATTTTTTTGACATTTAAATGTTATGGTTTTTCTTGCTTTACTTAAAATATAAGGAATTATATTAATTAGCACATCATACTAATCTCAAAGTAGCGACCCATCATCATTATAAAATGTTCTTGACAAATTTGAGTTGTTTGTGGCTCCAAATGATATATTTTTAATATTGACTTGAACAATCATGATATCAGATCTTGACCTTCTAATGAATTATGTGATGTCAACTATCCCTTTAATGAAATCGTTTTCAATATAAATGAACAAAGTCCTTTATACCATGCTATGGGCTTGCTTCAATCCAGAGAAGGTTTTTTTTTTTTTTTTTTTTTAATTTTTAAATTTGTGTACATGATCAAACTATGCTGAGATGGTTGCTTAGCATATAAATGTTTATCTATTACACCATTTAAGAAAGCATTTTAAATATTTATTTGGTTTAGCTTGAATTTCTTAAAGCAATTAATACATCAGTAATCTGATGGCCTGGAGACGGGCTACAGGATACAAGTACAAAAGTCTCTTCAAGGCCCATCCTTTCTATTCGATTAAACCTTCTAGCAATTAATTTTTATTTCTCACTACTGGTTTGTTGTCATTTAGTTTATTTTGATACACATTATGTACATATAATATTCAAGTCAATTAGTTTAGGCACCAATTCTCACACATTTATAGCAAATTGATTCAATTCTAGTATGTAAATGAACAAGAATTTATCATCTTACACACCTGCAAATGTAGTTAGTTTATTCAAAGACAAATGCTGTGGTATTTACTTATTGTACAAGTATATACCTCATCCTCACACTAAGAAATGGATCTCCTAATACTTGCTTGTTGGGATGAACTAGATGCATATATCTATTCATTGGGTGGTGATTCTGTTTTATTATTGTCTTTTTTTATTTATTGACTTGAGATTTTTAATGTTTGATATAACTTCCTTCTTTATATCACTGTCTTTTATCTATTTTTGAGTATCATGCCTATCAAATGCAACATGTGTAGACTCTTCTACCACTAATGTTCTTTTATTGAATACCTTTTAAGATTTTTCTATAAGAAGAATATCTTAAGAATGTTGCATCATTAGATTTTGCATCCAACCTTTTTAGATTTGATTTTCCATTACTAAGTGTCGGCGTTGTTTTGGGTATGGGGTGCCCGTAGGAAGCTGTCGGTTGCCGGAATCGAAATCCCGTCGTCCGTTTCAGAAAGACGCTTTAATTTACATATATATATAATTTTTTTTAGAAAAATATGAAATCAAACTGACCCTATATTTTTCATAGTTTAAATGAAAGAACACTACACCTCAAGACCTGCATTTATCCCGAAAGAAAAACACAAGACTTGAGGGTGAGGCTCAATCAGATAAACTATGAAATATATGACGTCTGTTTGGTCTGCGAAACCATTTTATTTGTCGATAAGTTCCCCTATTAAATATGAAGAATTAAATAGGGTTTATTTTAAGCTGGGTTCGGAAATGCTTCTATAAAGTGAAGCTCTATAGTTAATTACATCTTAAATGACCAAAATCACTTAAGAAAACTCTCGATAAAAATCAGGAAATATTATCTTCAAGGAGGTCAAAAGGATAGGACTTTTCAACGAAATCGGACAAAGAGGTGTGAAAGGAGATTGACTTAAATTTGGAACATTTTATTGTAGAATCCAAAGGAAGAACTAGGGGATGTCGGAGATTCGGAGGCGAATCTCGGTGACTTCCCAAGCTATCCTATGGTTTGGCTTCGATTTAGGGGAGATATTATTTAAGTATTTCATCCTACCAATTTTATTTAATTAGGGCTTACATTTGTGTAAAACGATCACACGAATAGCCTAGAAGATATGAGGATTTAGGTCGTGACGAACGACAACCTCGGAATCCTAAAACGAGTTGGGGCTTATATTGTACAACAGAACTATACAAAGGCCAAAAAATGTTGAGGATTTATGCCGCACTAGGCGAAAAACCTCGAAATCCTATGGGTTGTTTAATCAATAAGGAATAGTTTAATTTAGTGAAGACATATTTCTTTATTGAAGATGGCCGTCTTTGCCATCATCTGGCTAGCTCCAAGCTCCTTGCCATGAAGAGGTTAAGTTTTCTAAGTGGCGAAGTCACAATATCAAATCAATAGCACTTATGGTTGAGTTCTCCTAAACATCCTATCCAAGTATGTTTAAATGTTGTACAGTGTATAGCAGTGTATATAGCATAGGAAAACAGTAAAACACGCAGCAGAGTATGGTACAACGTGCTGAAAAGAACAGTAGCGGGTACGAAAAATAACACGTTGTAAATATAAACAAACCTGTATACCTGGGAGATCCGTTATTTTCTTAAATGCAGCAGGCTGGAATGCATCATGAAATGAAAGCCAAGCAGAAAAAGAAACATCATCCAGAAAACCCGAAAATAAACGAAAATAAAATCATCAAAACCTTGGGAAAGTCCCGGAAAAAGGACCACGAGTGCTTCATCAAAATCATAAGAAAAATCCGAAAAAAACCGCAAGCACTCGGGTCGGGGCTAGCCTCAGAAACTATGTAGTTGTTCTCGAGGGTCGTCGAAGGCTACTCGGTCACCCGAGTGTATAGAGCCTGCTACTCAACTAGAAGGATGTCCTACTAAACCTAACTCAGAAGGATGTTCTTTAATCAAAAACTGATAATCAACAAGTGGACAACCAAATTTTATAATATGGTTTTAAAATTTATATTTTTAGCATGCACGTGGATTTCAGGCATACAAAAGAGAGTTTGTATCAATATTTGGTTGTAGTGAAAAAATATATTTTTTGTTGTGAAAGTAGTATCCGTTCTTATCAGATTTTGAAAATTAGGGTTGTCCACGAGTCGATCACTTCGACGGGTGTAGGATCACTAAACATCCTAAGAAGGTACGGGTGCCCCGCTTGCCTTATAGCGGTGAATGATACCGTCATTCTACGGTTCACCGGAGCCCTGGAGCGGGTCCTGATGTCGTAGGATGAGATATCATTCCACTCTACCACAGGTGTGCTTTTATCATCAACACCGTCACTGCCCAAAAAACAAAACGAAAACAAAACCAACTCCGAGAGAAGCCGGGAAAACAAGTCAACAGCAGAAAGGGGAAGGAAAGGAGACTAACCCTACCTCCAAATCCGATTTAAAAGAGGCGGGGCCCAAACGGAAGGAGGATTAGCCTAAAACGTCCCAAAATAAGATTTGAAAAAGTCTTCCAAACTTTCACATAGTAAATCAAATAGTAGTAAGCTAAGAAAATCTCATAGGCATTTCCAAACCCCATAGGTTGAAATTTCCAAACCCTCACATGATTCACAACTCGATCATGCCTCGCAAATGTAAAATCTTCCGATAAAACCAAGTAAAAGCTCATGGCCAAGTTAGGACAAGGTCAAAGAAGCTCACGGCCAAGGCAGCAGGGGCCGAGGAAGCTCATAGCCAAGGCAAAGAAAACCAGAAAAATCATCTCAAAATAAAACTTTTAATACATAAGAAAGTGAGTGGACAAGCTTGCAAATCTTTCAAACTAACTCCAATTCTCTCAGGCAAGACTCAGGAAAGTTTCTTTCAAAAGGTACTCTCCAAACATATCTCCCCACAAGTAAGCTAAAGGAGGTATCTAGCCAATCACAAAGCGCATGAAAATATTCGTCAAATAGGCATAGGACTGAATTCACATAGAGCCAAAACTGAGCCATTATAAGGTGTAAACCTGAGCCACCATGAGGTTAGGACCGAGCCAACATCCAGCTGTAGTCGGCCCAACACAAAGCCAAGACAAGGAACAACATCACGAGGGCAAAACCGAGACAGTGCAGGCCCAAACCCGAGCCACCATGAGGTTAGGAGCGAGCCAACATCCAGCTGCAGCCGGCCCAACACAAAGCCAAAGCAAGAGATACCAAAGGAGCCAAACTGAGCCCACATAGGACCAAAACACGAGCCATAACAAGGCTGAAAACGAGCCCAGCTCCAAGCTACAACCAGGAATACAGCAGAACCGAGCCACACGAGGCTAAAACCAAGCCCCATACTAAGTTACAGCAAAGAACACAGCAGGGCCAACAAAAATCGAGCCATCACATGGCCAAAGAAAAACAAACCCAGCACAAAGCAGGACTCAAAAACCGAGCCACATAAGGCTAGAACCAAGCCCAGCCATGATTGAATCCAAGCCCAACATCAAGCTAAAGCAAATTTTTTTAAGAGCTTAACAAATGAAACATACATACATACATATATATATATATATATATATATATATATATATATATATATATACACATATACATATATACATATATATATATATACATATATATATTTAAACATAGCTTTAGCCTGAAATTAAGAAAAGGAGGCTAGACTTGGACTACAATAACACTTCCATGCTTTATATATATATCAATCCATGAAATTATCACATGCTTGCTAACAAGAATGAGCCTAGAAACTTTCCAAATCCATTTAACAGCTTTTATAAAGTGCTAATATACAAGAAGCTCAAGGATTAAACTTCCATATATTCAAAACATAGAGCCACCATATGCTTCACATGAGAACAAACATGAAACTCTTCCAAATGAAGTTAAAACTTCTCCCTAGCATGCAACTTTTGTAAGGGAAAGCCACAAGGAGCAAAAAACAAGCCCCACATATGCATATAAGAGAGTTAAGGGACTCGTCCATGATTCATAACAATAAGAGTAAGTGAAGAGCTTTATTCAAAAATATTTGCTAGGGGAGCTAACAACTTGGCCTCCAAGCCAAACCTACCACATGCTTGCAAGGCTCAAGTGAACTCTACCAACTCTTCATACTAGATAAGCCCAAGTGTAAAGCCACACTTTATCATTTCAAGCAAGTAGAGAAAAAGAAAAAGAAAGGAGCCAATGTCATGCCACATTTTCACCACTTTAAGCAAGTAACCAATACCATGCCTTAATATATACTCATGCTTCCATTCTTAACATGCTTCAAGTGATAAATATTCCCAAATGAAACCATAATAACAAGCTAACATATTGCTAAAAATAAAAGAAGAGAAGGAACAAGCATTCAAGTTAGCTAACAAATCATCCCAAGGCATATAAGTGCCCAGCCGAGAGGCTAAACAGGAAGAAACGAACCAAAGTCACAAGCCACGAGCCACACTAGGCCAAACCGAGAAAATTAGAGGAGAGAAAAGAGAGTACCAGCCAATGTAGAGCACACAAGAGAAGCAAAGAAAATCAGGCTCCAATCCAACAACACCTCCCCACCTCCAAGAGAAATCGGCCAACCAACCCAGGGAAGACTCAAATAGGTCACATTTATAGAATGGAAGGGGGAGAGTGCTGAGGAAGTCTCACAAGAGATAAGCCCCAAGTGGAGCAGCCTCTAGCAGCAGCGACAGAGAGAGGGTTGCAGCGGAGAGCCGGTGCAGCCAGAGATAAGAGATGGGGGCGAACGCGTGTGGCTCGAGAAGGAGAAGCCTCGCAGGGACACGCTCGAGTATGAGGAAGACAGAGGTCGTCGGGGTGACGTGCTCGAGCGCGGGAGGAGGAGGAAACAAAAACTCCTCATCGTGCGAACAAGAGCAGGGGTGAGCCGATCGAACGGGGTAGAGATTTAGGGCTTAGGATTTAACAAGGGGAGGGAAATATAAGAATTATGTATAATAATATAATAATAGAAGTATTATTATTATTATAATTATATATATTCTCATTTCGCAAATTTCGTCCCCGACAGGCGATCGTCACAAATTAAATGTCAATTTTAGGTAAAATCGACGCTCCAGACGCATCGGCGCAGTCAATTTCGTCATCCGAGGTCATTCAGACAACTTCATCAACGGTCGCGTCGAAAGTGCGTCAAATCCGGTCTTTTCTGAAATTCTGACTTTGATGTCGATCGTCCCGGCGTTCTGACTCCAGCTCCAGCCCACTGCGAAGAAATTAAAGGCGTCGAGGTCGCGAACTGAGAATTTGTGCGTACAAGTGTGTAAGGCGTGCACGAGGCTGTCCTAATGTCTAGGGGTCCTATAGGGACTCAATTTGAACTCCTGACGTCAATATCGACCGGCTACGAACTAGCGGTACAGAATCTCGTGTAGAATTTCAAAGCGTAACGAAGTGGCTCCGACTCTCTAAAACGAGGTGGGCCCCATCGCTAGGAAACTAGGATCGTCGGGGAAGCTCCTGAGGCTAGAATCCTAAGTCTAGGAGGAAAACTAAGCCTCGACAAAAACGAGGTCAACACTAAGTATAAAAACTTACAGCTAAATGTGCAAAGGATCTATATTTGGTTTTCTGCCTAGTTTTATGGGATGGGTCAGTTCAAAGTACATCCCTAATCTTATGGTCTAGTAGAAAACAAAATTTAGCCTCAAGAATGTTGCAACATTAGATATTGCATCCAACCTTTTTAGATTTGATTTTCCATTATTAAGTATAAAAAACTTACAGCTAAATGTGCAAAGGATCTACATTTGGTTTTCTGCCTAGTTTTATGGGATGGGTCAGTTCAAAGTACATCCCTAATCTTATGGTCTAGTAGAAAACAAAATTTAACCGCTTTCTCTACTGTTAAAACAGAATATATGGTATCAAGTAGTTTTGTTGTTTTTTTGCTCGCATCTTACGACTGATGTAGTAGTTGCTTGATTTTAGAATTCCAATCGAGTGAATGCATATTATCTGTGATAATGCAAATGCTATGTGTATGACAAAAAAAATATCTTATACAACACTTCATAGCTAAGCACATACATTCATTGTATTTGAAATTGGTCGAAAAGTTAGTGAAAATTTATTCTATCAATAAAAAAATCAATTGGTGGATTTTTTCTCGAAATTGTTAGGTCATGGCATGTTTGGTATCTTAAAAAAAAAAGTTTTGGCATCATAGACATAAAAACTTAAAAGCTTGTGTAATTAAGTTGTGACTATATTTACTTTTGTTTTTGTTTTTTTCTCATTTATTTTGTTTGATTTTTTCTTAGGTTTTTGTCATTTCTTGTTATCGAATGTTTTTTTTGGCTGTTTTTATATTGCGATAATATCTTTAAAATAAATCTCCAGAATTACATGAAATGAACCTATAAATAATAGATGACATAACGTCTAAAATTGTGTAATCATAAAATTTTACTGGTTAATCTTATTGTACTTTCCACATCGTACTGTACAAACTATTTCAGATTATATGAACTACATCATATTGCATGCTATATATTTTATCGTCTGATTAGTTAAATTAGCTATTTTTAAAGACACATTTGTCGTCTTGACCAAGTTAGTCTTATTTAATAATTAGTCCTCAGTCTACAATTGTTTTTCAGACATTAATATGATCAATATGGCTAATTGAGTGTATTGTACATGCTATATTACGATGAATGATCATTCTAATTTTCTTCTCAATAATTCTCTCGTCTCGCTCATTCAGTATTTCTTTTATGATCTTTTTGGTGAGTGATTTTTAATCATGTATTATAAGAGGCAACAAGATATCTATTTGATGATGCATCGATGCTTTAGACATATGATAAACGTTTCATCATCGACTCGAGATAAGCACTACAAGAGAATATGTTTCCTAGATAATGCTTGTTTTTTTCATTGGCACCAGATTTAAAATTTTTGTTTCACTTGCCCATTCATTTTATTTTGACTCTTATTACTATTTTTTTTATTTTGAGAACCTAGTGATCAATGTCGAATGCATCATCATGCGTCATGATGCGTCGCAGAAAAGTCTTGATTTTCATGACTTCATCGGTCTAATATTGTTGCTCACCCATATATGATTGATTATTGATCTTGCTTAAAATTGGTTTGTCCTAAACTAAGTTTTGGAAAACTCACTTCCACCTCATCATCTGCTTCTTCTTAGTAGTTTTGTATAGAACTTCGGCGCAATCTCATTCTTAAATCTGATGATCATAGTAACATCATTCTACTCTTTTTTCTTTAGTTTGCATGACCTGCATCGAGTTTAATGTCATGAATATGCTTATTTAGCATATTTAGAACCTCATTTCTATTTGCAATCGCAAAGAAATTGTGGATGCAATAGCCCTTGGTCTTGTAATAGCATACACCTTAGTTTTAATCCAAATGAAGGGAGCTCGCTATTACACAAATGGTGCAATGTGGGCAGATATTTTGTCCAATATATGTACATATGTAGGTCATAATCACATTAAAATATATTATGAAAAATATGTATTGCACTTTAAAAAGTTAGTATTAATATTTTTTATGTACTATAAATTTAAATATTAAATTTTAGATGTTCAATAAATAATTATATATGAATTAAATTGTATATATTTAGATTTTTTTATCATATTAAATAAAAAAGTGAACTTAGTGCGCTTCATTGGGGCAATGCACCATGCGCCATTGCATATGCTTGGCGCAAATAGCATGCATTCTTTTGATGTTCCATATCATGCAAATCATATCAAGGTGCATTGTGCTGTGCCATTCGACATTGACATTATGCTCTCGGTGGCCTTTCAAAAATGAGATCTATTTATATTACTACTTCATTTGTCAGTTCTGATTAGTTTTGTTTGGTTTTGAGCCTCGATCAAATTGTCTGGAGGATGGTTCAGTACTGTATCATGGACCAGTTTAATTGGCCAGTTTGATCTAGTTTATAGAATTATGAAATTATAGTAGCAATAACAAGAGTATGGAGAGAATTGCAACAATAATAAGATGAAAATATAGCTTTCTTTTACACTAGTTCATAATAGATCTGGAAAGCCCAATCAGGGCTTGTGGATGCATGAGTTTGACTTGATACTTGTATTTTTTGTCTTTTGCTCATATCTTTTTTCTTTTTTCTTTAATACTTTTGATATATCTCGGAATGGGGAGTATTAGTTTAGTTGTTGTATTATTTGCCATTTTTATTTTTGGTTTTTCAGTTTCTTATGTTTACTATATTATAAATCTCAATTTAAATATTCCAAATATTATTTGCTTGTGCACCATTTCATTCATAGCATATTAAAGAGAATAATTATAAGAATGCATAAATATATGGAAATTTGATAAAAACTTCAATTTTTTTTTTTTTTTTAATCTAGAATTGAAGCATTCAATTTTTTTTTTTTAATCTAGAATTGAAGCATGTTTGCCATAATCAAGAAGAGATTATTATTTTCCTATGCCCTAATTAGTATTAAAATAGTATGATAATCACACATTTTTTTGAGCTAACAATATTTAATAGATATTTATGTAGATATATGTGCTAACATTTTAGGTACACGTTAAAAAGAACAAACTCAAATATTAAAGATGCTTAAATGAAAATACTGGACTTAGTAAAAGTTTGTAATTTAAGTCAGGTCTAGCATAAGTCAAACAAGTCAAACTTAATAAGATCTAAAATAAAGGCTTCATCATCCAATAAATATATATGTTTTAGGCTTCGAAATTGCTAAGATAACCAGCATGTGCATGAATGAAATAGGTTAAAATAAAATCAACAATAAAATGGCTTGGTATAGAGAGAAAGATGTAATTTTTAATCTTATAATTATACTTCATAGTGTCTCTGATCTTTTAGTGATTTTGAGTGGAGTGCACGCATGCAAGTGAGTTCATGTATTTACATTACATCCATACCAATCTTCACATGCCCACATCAAACACTGAACTGCTATTGGTTGCTAACACTTTGTTAAATCTCTTTTTTCAGTGGCTTACTTCATATCTCGAATATAAGTCGCTCCCGTGTAGCTTCTGTGAGCGATGTGCTTGAAGTTGACGAAAGGGTCAAAGTTCTTGTTGTCAAATCTATGTTTCCGGACAAGATATCCTTGAGGTGAGTTTCCATTGATGTTGGATTTGAAACGTGCAGCTAAGAAATGATTCAAACGTAATTCCTGGTTGTATCTTGCTTTTTAATTTATCTTTTCAATCATGTACTGGCAGCATTGCTGATCTTGAGAGCAAACCTGGTCTATTTCTTTCAGATAAGCAGGTAATGCTGACTAGTTTCTCGTTTTGGCTCTATTGTATTCACTTATTTTAAACCAATGAATCTTTTTGTTTAGTACTACTTTTTTATTGGGGTGATGGAATGCTTAGCCAGAAGGTTTTCTCATAAGCTTTTCATTACAGAAGGTTTTCTCGGAGGCAGAAGACATGGCAAAGAGGTATAAACAAAAGAAACCTGTTATGTCAGCAACTCCGAAAGTGGATCAACTTCTAGATGAGGTGCTGCCTTTTGATGATGAAGCTAAATTGTATGCTAACTGGGAATGGTTTAAGTTCGAATGTTAAAGGATTTAAACTTCTCTACTGCCTGGTTATTTCAAGGAGTAGGCCTGTTAAAATTGGAGCTGGAGATCCCTTAAGGAAAGTACAGCCTAGAATGAAGCTACTTGAATGTTAAATTGGTCCAGAATTCTGCGATTCTAAATTTCTTTTCGAGAAATATTGTATCCTTCAGGCATACGCAGAGCATCCAGGCAAGGTATATTTGAGCAGCGCATCATCTGCTATTATTTTCGTTTCTTGACGGACAATGTCCTGTTAATGTATTTTCGTTACTAGTAATTATAAGAAATACATAAGAACATTTATTGGGACAATTTGTTTACTGTTAAATATCGCTAAATTTATTACTGCTTGCAGACGTACCTTTTTAGCTGTAATGAAGAGCTTTATAATTCCTCATTTCAGAGCTATAGGTTTCATTAATCAAATTTGTTGATAAAAGCGAATTGATCCAAAGAAATCCTCCTTGATCCAAATAATGCCTGTCTAATGGCTGTAATTGACAGTTATTCATGAACAATGACTACTAATCAAGTACTATTAATTATATGTTATTTATATGTTGGATGAAGATTGATGTAAATTTTGAATTAGAAAATTTTCAGAAAATTTAACAGACCTTCAATTAAAAAGCAATAATATTCATGTTGAATGTTTTAATGAGAAAAATCTATTGGCATAAAAAATGGGCCAATTATTTCAAAGTACGCCTAAATAATGTGCTTAAAATCTGATAGAAAATTGGTCAACTATTTTAAATTTACAACTTATATTCAAATCAATTTCATTAATGTAAGAAATTTAATGAGCCCAAGACAGTTCAAATTTGATTTAATGCATATAAATTTTGAAAGAATGATCTATGATTAAAGAAATTTATATAGGTTACTTAATAAGTTTATTAATGAACATTATAAAAAATTATAAATAGTCTAATTTCATATATGAAGAGAATGGTTGGAGAAGTGAAGAGCTTTAGAGCTTGATTTGATGATCAACACTGAGCATCATTGTAGCCAATGGTTTAGTTTGACAGGGTTGATCAATTATCAATTTCTCACCAAAATTATTTGATTTATCTCAACTTTCACTCAACTTTTATATTTAAATTACTAATATTCCACCTCCATCATTCAATTGCCATTGTTAGTCCATTGTTGCCCTATTATTGTTGCCCGAGTAATATAACTTGACTATCATTATTGTCATTCTACTACTTCAAATTACATTACACTTACTAGGAGTTGCATACCTAACTATTATGCTAAATGTGATCTTTGTTGGTTAAAATCAAACTGAGCTTGACAGTCGAGCGAGTTAGGTTGAGGTAGATTTACTTGCCGTGTTTAAGGCAAATTTACCATTTTGGTTGAGTTAGATTCACTTGTCGAGTTTAAGAAAAATTTGCCAGTTAGGTTGAGGTAGATTTAGTAGTCGAGCATATGAATAATTTAAGAACTAATTAGAACTAAAAAGAATTTATCAGACATGGCGAGCTCATTCACCGACCAAGCTTGAGCATGTTACTTAATTTTAGGAGTTACTATGCATTTTCTTAAATTAGTTCTTGCTCAAACTACATTTCTTCTCTATTTTTATCATAAGTAATCAATGAGATTTATGCTGTATATTTATTATTAATGTAACTAATCATGTATTTATTTATTTTTTTTGTAATAATTAAAATCTAATCCCAAAATTTCATTAGAGGGTTGAGGGAGCCTAGGTAAAAGACAATTGTGAGCCTATATTCTTGTTACTTGCTTTCTATAGTAGAAATTTCTAGTTTCTATATTCTTTTTTTTTTTTGCTATTCTTTTTTTCTTTGTTCTAAGATCCTTGTGTAAATCATAAATAGATAAATCAATAATTCATGAATAGATAAATTAAAATTTAGCACCTCAAAAGTGTGGTGTGTGTGAATATATTATGAATTAGAAGGAATTTCTAAAGAACTACAAAAGAAGTAACCAGAGTAGTAGTTAGAGAAGTAGCAAAAGGAACATTTGTAAACACAAAAATTCAAGAATTTGTGACTACTATGCAACTCACACATATTGAAGGAAAACTTTTGAAGAATTATTTAGGGGACCTTAGAGCAAATTCTTAGAACAACTCTTAAAGGTGCAATTTTTTGAAGGGCCTTCTGATTCTATAATCAGTTGAAGAAACCAAAGAACAATATCATTAATCAAACATTGATCAGGAAGAATCATCTTCTTACGTTACCAAGTAGAGAGGCCTACTATAAAGAGATATTTGTAGTTGATGAATGCACTTTTCTAAGAAGATTGCATAGGCAATGTCACCCACCAATTTTGAGATCCAACTTCTTAAATCATTTAAGGGAAGAACTATTAGACCATTTCACCCCTTTCAAGTCTACTATCTCATTGCTGCACATCAATGATGCACCAAAGTGTAGGTTATTTTTCATAATATTTATGGTAAACGTTTTAGTAATTTTTTACACACACACACACACACACACAATTTTGTAATCTGATCAAAAGATGGATTTCCAACACCAACTACAACATTATTGTTAATGGTTCTTGCCATGGATTCTTTCCTGCTGGGAGGGGAATCAAGCAAGGGGATCCTTTGTCACCCACTATATTTATCCTTGCCTTTGATTATTTTTCAAGAACTCTAAATCAGGCTCATTTATCTTATCCATACATGTGTTACCTTCACTGCTCCACTCCTATTGTTAGTCACCTAGCTTATGTTGATGACATTATTGTTTTTACTAATGGCAGCAAACCTGCCATTAAAAAGACCATGCTGATTCTGGAACATCTGAAGGAGGTGGCTGGGTTAGCCTTAAACAAGGAAAAATGTCAGTTTTTAGCTGGTAAGAACTGCAAAGCTTCTATCATCACCTGGATCAAATCTTTTACTGGCTTTTCTTCCCCCAATGCACCTATTAAATATCTGGGATTCCAACTAGTGAAAGGCAAGAGACAACAAACACAATATGATGAGGTGATAAATAAGATAACTTCCTATATCAGCTGCTGGACTAATACCTTCCTATCCAATGGGGGCAGAATTACTTTGCTTCAAAGCATCCTATCCACTTTCTCTCTCTACACCCTCCAAATGATTAAGATGAAAAAAAAGCACTCAGAAATTACTAACTACTACTTTCAATAAGTTTCTATGGGAAGGACAACATTCTCAAAAGCATTGGGCTGTTTGGAACAAATTGTGCAAACCTGTAGCTGCAGGTGGGTTCGGCTTTAAGAATTTCCAGCACATGAGTGATCTATTCTACATTAAGTAATGGATTAAATTCAGGCAGAATGACTCACTATGGTCTTCCTATCTATGGCATAAATATTGCAAAAAATTCCATCCAAACCTGGTACAAGCAAAACTGGGAGATTCCATCCACTGGAAAGGACTCTTGAAGATTAGAGAACAGGCCAATGATATTTTCTGCTGGGAACTTGGTTCTGGTAAGATTAACTTCTGGCATGATAAATGGCTTAATGATTCTGCCCCCCCCCCCCCTCCCCTCTTCTCCTCTGATTATGATTCTAAGTTGACTGTTTCTAATTTCTGGCATGAGGAACAGTGGAACATTGCTGCACTCAGGCAAGTGGTTAGGGAAGATGCTATCACTGAAATTTTGGAGATCCCTCTGGACTCTTCCAAACCAGATAACCAATCCTTAAATATGTACATTCAACTTAGAACTCAACATTGGCAAACCTTAGACTGGGGCAACAATATTTGGTGCAAGGAACTATCCCCTTCTATGTCCTTTTTCAGTTGGAGGCTGTTCCATAGCTTCCTACCTTTGGATGATATCCTAAAACTGAAGGGTCTTAAATGTGCTTCTAGATGCTGGCTTTGCCTTTCTAATGAGGAAACTATTCAACACCTTTTTCTTGATTGTCCTGTGGCTCAGGAGGTGTGGTCCCTTACTCTCACCACACTCAATCTTAGACAGCATCTCTTTCATTGGAGCTCTATATTGTCCTGCTGGAAGGACTGACATGATTTACAGAAACCACATATCCCTTTAATAATATTTTGGTTTATCTGGATGGCAAGAAATAAGACAAAATATCAAGGAGTTTTGTCTAGCAGTAGGTTGATCTCCTCCCATTGTTGCAGCTACATGCAGCAATTGAACTCCCAAAGTTCTCTCCTTCCAAAACCCAAGTCTAAGGTGACTCTGATCAAATGGACCCCTTCTCCTCTACCTTGGATTAAAATTAATACAGATGGTAGTTTCCTCAATGATGCTGCAGGAATAGTTGGTGTCTGTAGGAATCACATTAGTCAATGTCTATGGTGGTTCCAATCTCCTATCTGTTCCTCCTCATATCAAGAATCAGAGATAGCTGCAATTTTTTGGGCTATCAAGATGGCCAAGGCAATTAACTACAACCACTTAGTCATTGAATCTGATGCTTCTCAGATTATAAACATGCTTCAAGGTACAACCCCCATTCCTCACCAACTGGTTTACTGGAGTCGAAAGATTACACACCTCACTCTTAATATACATGTACATTGGAGTCACATTAGAAGAGAAGGAAACCAACCTGCTAACTGGCTTGCCAAAACAGCCTCCTCAACACAAATGATTATGTTTTTGTAAATCCCCTCATGCTCAATTATCAAAATTACTTAAAGGGTACTCTTTGGCTCTTCCTTTCATTAGAAGGGCTTGATTTTGTTTATTTTTGTTATGGGTGCTGTTGGGATTCACCCCCCCTCCATTCCTAAACTTTTTGTACTGCTTCTCCTTTATTAACATGCAAGGAGCCTAGTGCTCTTTCTAATATATATATATATATATATATATATATATATATATATATATATATATATATATATATATATATATATTAACTTCATGTAGCAATTCATTACTCCAGAAAGTTACAATATCTAATATATCATTCAATCTAATCTAATTTAGCGAACCAATTAGTAGGTCTGTTCCCTTCTCTTGGAATGAAGGAAAAACTGGTTGATATGTGTTTAGCTAACTACTTGATTCTATTTAGCAAATGAGAAATATGCCAAGGAAGAGCCACCTGATCCATTAATATATGAACCAACAATTGAGAGTCAGATTCAATATGAAAGAAGTTCAAATTATCAATTAAAGAGAGTTTGAGAGCCCAAAATATAGCCATAGCCTCAGCTTCCAGTGCATCCTGAGCCACAACGAGAGAATCAAAATGTAGAAAACATCTTCCTAAATGATTCCTGAAAACCACACCTATGCCTACCTCATCCTTAAGAAAGCTGCCATCAGTATTGATTTTAACCCAAGGAAGAACTGGCTTCTTCCATAGAACAGTAAGGATTTTACTGCTAATTGGATGATTCCCTAAAAGCATAAAACAATTTCAACAAGAAGGCCATACAATTACTGACCGCCTGATGAATAGACAAAGGAGTACATCAAATTTGGCCTTGTTTCTAGCCATCCAGAGGAACCAAGCAATTAGCCCTGGTATAGAAGAGAGCTGGAACTATTGCCAAACCGACCAGAAGTTTCCAAATAAAGCACCCTGAGATGAATTGTAGGAATGGAAAGATAGACCACCACAGATGTCCACACAGCTTGAGCAAAAGAGCACTTAAAAAATAGGTGATCCAATGTTTCTTCCTCCACTCTACATAAATCACACCAAGGTGGGCCTCTTAAGCCTTTGGGATTAAGAATATCATTTGTTGAGAGGAGTTTAAGAAAGAATCTCCAAATGAAGAAAGAGATAGATGGAGTTAGGAACTTATTCCAGACAGTCTTGCTCCATTGGTTTCTATCCCAGCTGAAACTCATTTGGTAAATGAAAGAAGAAGTGTTTTGAGAGGATGCCTTTTTAACAATTATCTTATCCCTAGAACTGTTGTCAAAAAGGATCCTCTCAATAGAAGTGGTAAGATCAGAATTCAGTAATCAGAGAACAAGGAGCCACACCAAGCATTATCCCTCCAACAGTCAGCTACCTTTAGCTTATCATTAGGAACAGAGGGAAACTTATTGATCAGCTTGCCTTCTAGGGACCAATTATCCAGCTAAAAGTTGATTTTCCCATCCCCAATTCTCAGATGAATAAACCTTCAGCCTGAGATCTAACCTTAAGCAAATTCACCCAGATTCTGGAGTCTCTTACTTTCCTACTAACAAGGGTAGGGTGAACATCCCTGCACTACTACCCCATCATATATCTAGTCCATAGAAACTCTTGTTGCCTAAATTAAATCCACAATATGCAGAAATTTACATGACTTAATTGTTGGAGACCTTTGAAACCCAAACCCCCAACAACTATGGGTTTGCAAACCTTATGCCAACTGACCTAGTGCATCTGCTTCCTCTGGCCAGCCCACAAAAATCTGTTGAAGCTACTTTCCAGCAACAACTGAGTACTTTTCTTAATTATAGTCATTTGCATGATTTAAGAAGGGAATAAAGTGAGAATACTTTTGAGCAGGATTATTCGACCTACATTAGATAGAAATGATGAAGTCCAACAATTGAGTTGCTCAATGATCTTGTCAATAATTGCATCATAGTGAGTTTGCTTAGCCCTACCTTTAATTAGTTCTACCACTAAGTCTTTCAAAGGGAGAAAACAAATAAAGAAACCAGTGAACTTAGTGATCCAGTGCCTGATAGGTGCTTTGTCTCCTTTACTGAACAGAATAAGGCATTTATGAAGATTACAACACATTTCTAAAGTAGTTTGAAAATCTTGCAGGCATTTGTGAAGATTTCTAACAACTATTTTGGTGGCTTTGGAAAAGAGGATTACATCATCTGCATAAGCCAATGAGTAATGTTTAAAGATGACCTGTGACTATAACACATATGATAAGTAGTAGAAAACTTCAGGTTAAGCAATCTAGATAAATAATCAAAGGAAATGATGAAAATTGTAGGGGATAAAGGGTCTCCCTGCTTGTGGCACCTGGAAGCTTTGAAGAACCCATGTAGTTGTCCATTCACCAGGATAGAGTTAGAATTTTTGGCAAGCCATCTCTTGATCAAATTGATGAAATCCATTGGGAAGCCTCTAGCCTTCATAACATCATCAATAAAGTCCCATCTCATAGTGTCATAGGATTTTTTCAAATCAAGTTTATACATTACATTACCCCCCTGCAAGGTTTATCCAGATCTTGAAAGAGTTCTTGTGCTAACAGAACATTACCAGAAATGTTTATGCCTTAGAAAAAAACAGACTGGTTCTCACAAATCAGATTAGGGAGGTGTGGCTGTAATATAAACATCAAAATTTCACCGATGACCTTACGTAGAACATTTGTCAAACTGAAGTGTCTGAAACTATCCCTGTTCTTTCTAGAATTATCCTTGGGATTGAGAGCCATAGTTGCTGCATTGAAGTAGTTAGGTGGATCTATTCCCTTGAAACAGTCCTACACAACCAATATAACATCTTGTTTGATGATGGGCCAAGCTTATTTGTAGAATGCTGAAGTGTATCCATGTGGACCAGCAACACTATTGTTGTTAATGGCTTTGAGAGCAAGCTAGATTTCCTCCTTTGGAATGTAAGATAAATTTACGTTTTTGGTGTATTCATGATCTTGGATGAAAACTTTATTAAATACAATACATTTATTGGACATAGAAACACTGAAGTGAACTAGCTGCTCCCATAAAAAACCTGGGTAGCAGAAGAACGACCAACATACACAATGGTGGAAAAACCCTCACAGCGTTCAATGGTGATGTGTACATGGACAAAATGAGGGAGATCAACCAATACTGACCAAACCACCTCCTTTCTTCAATGGATACAAATTTTATTATTAACGTTAGCAAATTGTGTTAAACCATGTATTTTTTTTAGACACTTTAAGAGAATTTTTAGTGATCATGTTTTCTAAAAATGCAAAGCACCAACGTTTGTGCATCCTGATCAAATGAAGGATTCTATGAAGAGATTGAGGATAAGCAATTCCCCTCACTTTCTAACATAAAAGATTAATCATGATGACTTGATTTTCCCTTTCCCCTAGTCCTGGAAAGAGAATCAAGTACTTGGTTGAGAAAGCTTCCTTCTGGAACAACAATAAAATCATCCTGCAACTTTCTAAGTTCCAGAGAGCCTTTTTTTTCTTATCAGTCAAGATAGACCTAAGATCCTTCAGTGGAATAACATTCTTGTCATGAGAGTGATCCCCAATCTTAGCTTTAACCATCTGTTCAGAAATATTTTCATCATACTTATAAAATATTTTGGTCTTGAAGGGTTCCCCAGGAAGCACATGATGGTGAACATTTACATCCAAAGCTGAGGGCATCAGTACACCTGCGACCTTTATTAAGCTGATCAGTATTTTGTGACTCAGAATGACTAACTTGGGGAGAACAGTGGGATTCAAAGGAGTAGTATGTACTACCTGAATAGTATCCGGCCTCTCAGAAGACTCCTTGGAATGACTAGTTGGATCAACAAGGCCCATATTAGGTGGCCTCAATGAAGGGTGGAGCCTATAACATTTCTCTTGTGTGTGTCCAAACATTCTACAATGATAGCAATAATAATGTCTATGTTCCATTACAATGGGTTGCCAATACCCATTGTCAGTTGTTCCCAACCAAATTTCATCAATCTCAGGAAGAGTGATATCTTTTTCCACTAAAAGTCTAGCAACATATGGTCTAGAGAGGTTAAAAGTGAAGATATCTAATTTCATGGGTCTTCCAAGTAGTGATCCAATTGAAAACAACACTTTATGATTAAAGAAACGTTGTTCCAAACCAGGTAATTTGTACCATATGGGGATAATAGGAGGTTCCTGGTTAGGATCAAAGTCCATGGACCATTAAGAGTTTCATCTGTACTCCCCCTATCATGATGTATTTCTTGGAAAAAAAATTGGGCATAATCCTCCTCTTGAGTAATTTGAATCATGTTGTGCCTCCCATTAAAGATATCTACCTTCTAGCTACTAAATAACTTGAAATCATCATCCAACTTAAGATGACCCGGCTAAAATTTACCAATTAAAGTAAATTTATAACTATCAGCTAGAGAGGTAATTTATGTTTCAGAGAATAAAATGGCAGGTTTGCCAGTCTTCTTTGAACCCTTCTTAATAAGAGAACAGTCATCTCTTCCTGGCATAACTTCATGATACACCTGTGGGAACACCAACTTGTCCCCAAAAGGAGGACCTCCTCCCTCTCTACCATCTACATCAGCTAAAGAACCTTTCCCAAAAAAGTCAGTATCAATCGTCGATAGCTCCATTGCCAACAACATAAAGGTGATTGATAACCATAAAACAAAAGCTCCCAACAACAAAGACAGAGAATGACAGCAAGAGAAAAACAAAAAAAGAGCCTTCACCGACAGATGCACCAACAATATATACTCTTTTAGCTATATGTTTTTACCTATTTTTAGTGATATTGCACTTTAAAGGAAGGTATTTTTCATGATTTGTTGCAGGTATGATGATTATAGGTGATTGGAGCGAAAATATGCAAAAAGAAATGAATTTGGAGCAAAATGGAGCAATTTAGAGGAAAACAGCTTCTGGCGCCGCCGGCGCCCTCTTCCAGAAACTTCAGCAATTATTGGGAGGATAGGGCGTCGCCGGTGCCACTATCGGGCGCCGCCGGCGCCCTATGTCGGTTCATTTCAAATTGAAGAGTTTTGGTAGATTTTTTAAGGGGTGCTTGAAGAAACTCTTGGGGAATTTATTCCTAACGTAAAATTAAGTGTTCAAAATGAAAAAGGAGAGGAGGATTACTGTAGAGAGTGTAAGGAAAGTGTGAGTGAGAGTTAGAGTTTGTGATTTGAAGAGAGATTCTTCTCTAAGGAGGGGAGAAGAAGGAGTAAAGTGAGAGATTGCTTCTTTATCTTTGTTCCAAGGAGGAAATCAAGTGTTGCAAGGAATAGAAAAGGAATCAAGGGAACTTTGAAGGAATTTGCTTGGGGAAGAGAAGGAGATAAGTTGTATTTGCTATTGTGGTTTGTATGACTCTTCTTATATATATAAAATCCATGTTTTATTTTATCTTCTTCATGATTTGTGAAAAGTTTCCTTTGCCTTTCTTCTTGCATAAAGTAGTGATGATGTGGTGATGTGGAATTGATGTGCCCTTAAAGTGTTATAAAAGTTGTGATGGTCCTTTCATTTGGAACTTAATTTACTTTTCAATCTGGCCAATTGATTTATTAAAATATGTTGAGGAACATTAATTCCAAAAGAATTGAATGTTCTACAACAAGAATGAAGAACTCATTCAATGTCCGTGAATGAATTGCGTAGTTCATGGGGATTGAGTGCAAATAAATAGAGAAATGAGTTTGGATGGACTTCAAATTGGAGGTTTCATGGTGACAGAATGGGATCCCCAATTTGGTCCTAAGATTCGTAACTAAAGCCTATATTTAGCTTTCGGGTGAAGGGTGAGTGGGAGCTCCGTAGTGAGAGTCGGTATCCTCCCAGCCTAGCCTTAGATTTAGTGACTAAACTGAAGATATGTCAATGTTCTTTACATGCTTGGAAGTGGAGGTACTCTTTTAAGGGTAAAGAAGCAAATATGCTCATATTTGACATAATACAGAAAATTACCATTCTTCATCATTCACACATCATAATCTTTATGCAGGAAAGAAGACACTTTTCACATAGAAGTATCTTATAAATCACATAAGTTAGTGTGTGTTAGTTAAATTAGTTTAGTAAGTAGAAGTAATTGTAGTAGCTTTATTATTACCATACTTTGCATTCACTAGTTGTAGTACACTTGAGCAGTTGTTACACTTGGTATTGAATTTTAGTGCTATATTATCTGATTTAAGGAATGTTGCCTTCCCTGTGGGATCGATAACCAGGACTCCATTAGAGCCATGTATTACTTGATACAATACGTATAATTGCATTGAATTTGTGACTTTACTAAATCATTATAAATATATAAATATGAATTCATAAATTCTTGCATTTTTAAGCATATATAAAGTCACTGTCAAGTTTTTCGCGCTGTTGCCGGGGAAGGTAGATAAACGATACTTATTTATAGATATTGTAGTAACTGAAAACCTTTACTTTGTAGTATATTTGTGTGCTTATTTACTTTTTAGTGTGATTTTGTATGCGTAGTAGTGGATCTGTAGGTTTGATACCTTACGATTCAGAGTTAGAGCGTACTATTAGAAAAATTAGAAAACAACAAAAACAAATTGAAAATTACTGCGAATTGGCGAATAATCAAGAGAATCAAAATATTAATGTTGGAAATTTTCCAAGACCCTTAAGAGATTATTCTAACCCAACATCAGATGAAATTCATATAACTATTCAAAATCCTGATGTTGCTGCTAATTCGTTTGAACTTAAACCTGCTATTATCCAAATGGTACAAAATAATCAATTCGGAGGAACACCTAATGAAAGCCCAAATTTACATCTCGCTAGTTTTTTAGAACTGTGTGCTACTTTTAAGTATGACGGAGTTTCGAGTGATGCTGTGAGACTTAGAATTTTTCCTTTTTCCTTAAGGGATAAAGCTAAGGCATGGTTAAACTCGTTAGCACCTAGATCTATTCGAGCTTGGGGAGAACTTTCTCAAAAGTTTCTATCAAAATATTTCCCTCCATAAAAAACTGCTAAGTTAAGAAATGATATCACATCTTTTGGTCAATTTGAAGGAGAGTCAATATATGAAGCTTGAGAGAGGTTTAAAGATCTTCTTAGGAAGTGTCCACATCATGCTTTGCCGTATCGGTTAATAATTCAAACTTTTTATAACGGATTAGTGGGATCATCGAGATCAATTATTGATGCTGCTGCTGGTGGATCGTTAATGTCAAAACCTTTCGATGAAGCATATTCATTGATTGAAGATATGACTACTAATAATTTTCAATGACCCTCTGAACGGGTAAACCCTAAGAGAGTAGCTAGTGTTCATGATTCTGATATGATAACTATGATAGTTTCTCAAATAGCAGCACTTTCTAAGAAAATAGATCAATATGGAATGAATTATTCTCAACCACCCCCAGTGTTAGAGGAAAATTCATTTAGGCAGATAACTGAATCTCATACATCTTATGAGGCTTTAAACGTGATTAATAGACCTAATAACCCTTATTCAAATTATTATAACTCTGGTTGGAGGAATCACCCAAATTTCAATTGGAACAATAATAATGCTAATGTGAACCCACAATGGGGGCACAATTCTATAAACCCAGTTGGAAACTCAAACAACCAAGGAAATACTAACTTTAGACCATCTTATCCTTTTGGATTCAATAATAACCCACAGTTTAAGGATAAGAAGTTGTCTACAGATGAAATGATTTTGAATATGGGAAACCAATTACAAGTTCAAGGTGTTGCGATAAAAAATATTGAAAATCAATTGGGACATATTTTCACCGCGCTTAATAATAGACCTTCTGGAATGCTTCCTAGTAATGTGGAGATCAATCCAAAAGATTAAAACAAGGAGCAACTTAAGGCTATTCAATTAAGGAGTGGAAAAGAATTAGAAACTATAGTGCAGAAAGAAGTTGAAGAAGAGAAGGAGAATGTAAATATTGAAAAAGGTTCAAATAAGATTTATCCAGACATGCAATATCCTCTTGAACCAATAAAGATTACTGTTGAGAAACCACCTCCTCCATTTCCTCAAAGATTGAAGCAGAAGAATAGGGATAACGATTTGGAAAATTTTTGGAAATCCTTAAGAAGTTAACAATAAATATACCTTTTGTTGAAGCATTAGAACAAATGCCTGATTATGCGAAATTTATGAAGGATGTTCTTAAAAAGAAGAGAAAGTTCACGGATCATGAGACTGTTGCACTTAGCGGAGAGTGTAGTGTAATAATTCATAAAAAGCTTCTTAAAAAACTTAAAGATCCTGTTAGTTTCACTATCCCGTATGCTATAGGTGAAAAGTTTTTTGGAAGAGCCTTATGTGATATGGGAGTTAGTATTAATCTTATGCCTTTATCAACTTTCAAAAGATTGGGAATTGGAGAAATTTCTCCTACATTTGTAACTCTTCAATTAGCCGATCATTTTGATTACTTATCCTAAGGGAGTGGTAGAAGATGTGCTAGTGAAAGTGGATAAATTTATCTTTCTTGTGGATTTTATTGTGCTTGCTATGGAGGAAGATAAAGAAATTCCAATTATTTTAGGAAGACCATTCCGAGCTACTAAAAGAGCTGTAATTGATGTTCAAAAAGGGAAATTAACTATGAGAGTTAATGATCAAGAGGTGACCTTTAATATTTTGAAGTCTATGAAGTATCCCTCAGTTGCAAAAGATAATAAATGTTTTAGGATGGAAGTCTGTAAATATTTGAGAAATGATTATTTTAAAGAGATGTTTGAAAAAAGTGGAATATGAAAATATAATTGAAGATGAAACTGGAAATGAAAAAGATTCAGATAATGAGAAGAATAAGGAGTTAGAGCATATTTAGGAGAAATTTGAAGTGTTAGATACCATGGAAGGTGGAGATAAAAAGTTTAATTTCATCTATTATTAAACCTCCTGAACTTGAGATGAAAATTCTCCCTAAGCATTTAAAGTATATGTTCTTAGGAGAATCATCTACCCTACCAGTTATTGTACCTTCGGAGTTAACTGAATATCAAGAACAAAAATTATTGGAAATCTTAAAAAGATACAAAAAAGCTTTTGGATGGACTTTGGAAGATATCAAAGGAATCAGTCCTTCAATCTGTATGCATAGAATTTTATTAAATGAAGAACATAAACCTAAAATTGATCCGCAAAGGAGATTAAATCCTATAATGAAAGAAGTAGTTAAGAAGGAAATTTTAAAATGGCTTGATGTCGGAATTATTTATCCTATTTCGGATAAGTGCTTGGGTAAGTCCAATTCATTGTGTACCGAAGAAAGGCGGAGTGACTGTGGAAGTGGATGAAAGGAATGAAATTTTACCTACTAGACAAGTTGATGGATGACAAATTTGTATTGATTATAGAAAACTGAATGCTGCCACTCAAAAAGATCACTTTTTTCTTCCTTTTCTCGATCAAATGTTGGATAGACTTGCTGGACACAAGTACTATTGCTTTTTAAACGGATGGTTATCATAAAATACCTATTTCTCCTGAGGATCAAGAAAAAACAACGTTTACTAGCCCATATGGAACATTTGCTTTTAGAAGAATGTCTTTTGGACTGTGTAATGCACCTGCAACTTTTCAAAGATGTATGATGTCTATCTTTAGTAGTATGATAGATAATGGAATAAAAGTTTTCATGGATGATTTTTCTGTGTTTGGAACTTCATTTGATATTTGTTTGGAAAACTTGGAAAAAGTTTTGGAACTCTGTGAGAAAACAAATTTAGTTCTGAACTGGGAAAAATGTCAATTTACGATTGCAGGAGGAATAGTGCTTGGGCATAAAAATTTTGAATATGGTATGGAGGTCGATCCTGCTAAAATTCGAGTGATTGAGAGATTACCACCACCCACTACTGTGAGAGAGGTGCGGAGTTTCTTAGGACATGCTGGATTTTACAGACGTTATATTAAAGATTTTTCTAAAACTACTAAACCTTTGTGCCAACTTCTAGAAAATGATACGAAGTTTGATTTTAATGATGAATGTTTGTGTGTTTTTGAATTACTTAAAGAAAAATTAATCACTACTCCTATAATTGTTTCACCTGATTCGGAGAAATCCTTTGAATTGATGTGTGATGCTAGTGATTATGCTATTGGAGTTGCGTTGGGGCAAAGATATGATAAACTTTTCAAAGTCATTTACAATGCTAGTAAAACTCTTAATGATGCTCAAATTAATTATACCACTACTGAAAGGGAGTTATTAGCTATAGTATTTGCTTTTGATAAGTTTAGACCTTATTTAATTGGGACTAAAAGTATAGTGCATACTGATCATTCAAAAATCAAGTATTTAATACAAAAGAAGGATGCTAAACCTAGATTGATTAGAAGGATACTCCTTTTGCAAGAATTTGATTTTGAGATAGTTGATAGGAAAGGATCTGATAATTAAATTACTGATCATTTGTCAAGAATATAATTTGATAAATTATCTGAATTTGAGAAGGAAGTTACAGAAACGTTTCCTGATGAACAATTGTATATTCTTATGGAAAAGAATTTGCCTTGGTATGCTGATATTGTGAATTATATTGTGAGTGATATTATACCATCGGATTTAACAAGGCAACAACAAAAAAATTTAAATATGATGCTAAATTTTATTTTTGGGATGAGCCCTATTTCTATAAACAGTGTAAGGATCTGATTATTAGAAGATGTGTGCCACATGAAGAAATTAATCCAATTATTCAGAGATGTCATGATTTTGAATTTGGAGCTCATTTTGGTGTTGATAAAACAGCTTATAAGATTTTACAATCTGGATTTTATTGGCCTACTCTTTTTCGTGATGTTTATAAATATGTTAAATTTTGTGATCGATGTCAAAGAGTAGGTAATATTTCTAGAAGAAATGAAATGACTCTGAATTATAATTTGGATGTTGAAATTTTTGATGTATGGGGATTAGATTTTATGGGACCACTTACACCTTCATTTGGAAATTTATATATATTTGTCGCTGTTGATTATGTTTCGAAATGGATTGAAGCTGTTGCTTTACCAAGATGTGATGCTCGGAGTGTTTCTAAATTTTTAAAGAAAAATATATTTACAAGATATGGAATGCCGAGAGTGATTATAACCGATGGTGGAACCCATTTCGAAACAATCAAATTAAGAGATTAATTGAAAAATATAATATTATTCATAGGATCTCTACTGCTTATCATCCCTAGACTAGTGGTTTAGCGGAAGTATCGAATCGGGAAATTAAAAGAATTTTGGAGAAAATAGTGGATATTCATAAATTAGATTGGTCTGCTCGATTAGATACTGTATTATGGGCTTATAGGACTGCTTTTAAGACCCCTATTGGAATGTCTCCTTGTAGATTAGTATTTGGCAAAACTTGTCATTTGCCGGTTGAATTGGAGCATAAAGTATATTGGGCGATTAAGGAGTTGAATTTTAATTTGAAAAATGCGGGAGAGAAAAGATTTATTCAATTGAATGAGTTGGAAGAAATTAGAAATGAATCATATCATAATGATAGAATTTAGAAAGAGAAAATGAAATTGTGGCATGATCAGAAGATATTGGAAAAACGATTTGAACTTGGACAAAGAATTTTATTATATAATACGAGATTGAAATTATTTCCTGGAAAACTTAAGTCCAGATGGATTGGACCTTTTACTGTAGTGAAAGTTCATTCTTTCGGAGCTGTTGATATCGAGGATCCTAAAACTGTAAATATTTTCAAAGTTAATGGGCATCGTTTAAAACCTTACTTTGGAGGGTTTTTACCAGATTTCAAAGAGGTTTTATTGCTGAGTCATCCTAGTTAACTGAATGATTTGTCGGGCTAACGACGTTAAACCAAGCGCTTTATAGGAGGCAACCCATGTGTACTTGTGTGTTGTGTTTGCTTGCTTATTGTTGTTTGTGCTTTTAGTTTGATATTTAAGAATCCTAATTACCCCTAAATAAGTTAAAAATTAAAAATATATTGGATCGTATTGCGAAAATGAAGTATTTCGAGCCAAACGAAGTTATGTGAAAATTTTTACTACTGGAGCCGCTGACGCCAGAATGGGCGCTGCCGGCGCCCTATTCTTTTAAAAATAGCTGAACTTCTAGTTTGAGCGCCGCCGACGCCCAAATTCTGGTTGACTATTTTTAATTTTTAAAATGCGGTTTTTGCCGGTTTTGAGCTGGATCTTCTTCCTTAAAACACCCCAAAACTCCATTTTAAACCCATAACCACCATAAAAACGAAAACTTCCTTTCCCAATTCGCATCCCATAGATTCCTACTCCATTGAACTCCCTAGATCTCGCATTTACAACCGATGGAAGTTCGTTAGTTTCGAGGCGTAGTGTCTATTCCATAAAATGATGATGAAAAGAAGGATTAGCAAGGAAAGAGGCTTTGTGAATCGAGGTTTGGAGAGTCCGACTACAAGAGTTGAAGAGATAGTAAAGCAAAGGTGTTGAGAAGTGTTATGCTACACTACCGCCGCAGTGGTTGTTCCGGTCGTGAAAGAACTTTATGCAAATCTGCATGGGATCAACCAAGGATGTGTTTTTGTGCGAGGTAGGTATGTATCATTCACTCTTGCGAGGATTAATGATCTCTTCATGATTGAGAATGTACCTATTTTTCATTATGCAAATTTTAATGCGACGAGCGATGATATGAATGAGATCTATCATTATTTGACGGATGAGAATGAAGAATGGGAAGTAAGGGATAATGGATATATCAGTTTCTCTTCTTCATCCTTAAATCCCGTATCAAAGCAGTGGCATTACTTTATTTCGGCAAAATTAATTCCTACTATGAAGATAAGGAAGGTAACGAAGGAAAGTGCTATTCTGAATTTCTGTATACAAACTGAAAGGCCAGAGGATATTGGATCAATCATTACGAAATTTGTTTTGGGATTGATTGTGCATGGATCTAAATATGGGCTTGGACACCCGTCCACCATATTTCTGTTATGTAGTCAATCACAAGTACCATATGAGAGTTGGGAAAAAGTTCTTCTCCCCTGGAGACCTATTGATCCAAATGATCTTTATGACTACCGAGCAGTAGGAGATGAAGAAGATATGGATTTGGTTGCTGATCAGCCCACTGAGAGTTCACAAGCTATTCAGCCTTACTATTCTGAAAGTTCGAGGGTGATATTGAAGAAGATAAAGGAGTTGGAAAATGAGGTACAGAATGTTCTAAATGCTATTAATAATATTTTTGATTTATTTGATCACATTGATTGGAGGATGAAAGAGCAATTTGATCATACTGGTCGGATTGAGTTGGGTTTGATTAATCTGTTGAAGAAGAATGTTGTGGTGGCTGAAGATTCATCTGATGAATTCCCATATCGTCCCTTCTACAATCTTTTCGTTCATCATCAATCAATTGCAGACATTAGAGAGGATGATAGTTCTGAGACTGATGAGGAGTAATTAGTGGATTCTGTATGCTGCTTTGTTGTGTTTGAGTGTTTGCTTTGATTATTATGTTGTTTGCTTTGCTTTTGTAGGGTGTGCTTGGACTATGCTTTGATTTCTTGTGTGTACTTAGGACTTAGTGTTTGCTTATTGTAGTGTACTTGCAACACTAAGGATCTAAGGAGTGTTGTTTTTATTTGATGAACATATGTGTGTAATCGTTGTATCGTGGATTTTATATATGAAAGTGATGTGATGTGTTGTTTGTGTAAAGTGATGTTGTTTAGTGTTCGTGAGATGAAATAGATGCTTGTTGATGTGTTAAATAGGACTGCGGACGTTGAAACGATTGAAATTGCAACAAAAAATTTTTTTGAACCCAATGGAATTTTGGACTAGAACCGCCGGCGCCAGATTGGGCTCCGCCGGTGCCCAAATCTAGAAAGTTTGGCTATTATTTTTAATAGAGTGCCGCCGGCGCCCAATTGCTGAAAATAGCCCGGGACCCTTAAAAATTCGTGAAAATTGCCCAGGACCCATTTTTCCGCCATTTCCTTCGTCTACCACCTCCATATTCGCGATTTTGACGCTTTAGGACTCGTTAGATCTCGGAGTAGAGAGGATTTCAAGGATTTTTTAGGCCGGATCTGCACTTCTCTTGGTAAGAGCTTTACTTTAAGCTAAAATTTTTGGATTTTCTCCATGTGAAACTCTCACGTTATTTGGACGATATTTTTGGGAGATTTTTTAGAAAAAGTGAGGTTTCCTACAGTGGAATTTGTTCTTACTTGTTTAGATTAATGCTTGGAGTTAGTACATTGTGGATTTGGGATTTATTGGTAAATTTTTGCAATTTTTAAAAATTCCCATGGCTCCTAGAATGAGTAAGGGGAAGCGAAAATTTGATTGGTACGATGAAAGATTTATTAATATTAAGGCTCTGTGTCGCTTCAACTCTCTGTTGCAAAATAAGAAGTGTATTCAGGATCAAGCATTTGAGAATCCTGGTGGATCTGTGAAACAGTTGATTTCTGAGCTGAATTAGGAGCATTTCTGTTACTTTTCTGCTAATGCTGTTTTGGGAGTAGTCTGAGAATTTTATGTTAACGTGCTGCGGTCCGAGACGGAATATGTGCTAGTCCGAGGGAACCGGTTGAGTTCACCCCACCACGTATCAACGCATTTTATCAAATTCAAGAACCTTTTGTTTGTGAATTTGAGAATTTTGATACTAGTGAGGGGAATTTGATGAGTGTGATCACGTATCTGACTGATGGAAGAGGGGAGTGGAAGATGAATCAGGGACAGATGATTAACTTCCCTGCTTCTACTTTAAATGTTGCTTTTAAAGCGTGACATTATTTCATTTTTGTAAGACTGTTACCTTTTTATCATCACAGCGAAGCTACTAGGGATCGAGCTAATTTTGAATTATTGCATTCAGAATATGAAGAAGATTGATATTGGAGCCATTGTTTTCAAGAGCATTCACTCTATTGCCAAAGGAGAAACCACTATCCAACGGCTCCTGATCATCGTCTTTGACTGGTTCTTCCCACGGTTCGTCCACACTCGATACCTAATATATCACTTGATACTCAACCAAATCACTTCGGGTTTGTTTCTAAAGACTCATCTAACCTAGATGAACCTTTCTATATGGCTAACTTAGCTTGAAATCAAGCCAACATGCATGGAGAATTGAAATAAGCTCAGGAGAGTGAGAGAGTTTAATACCTTTGTCTGAGAGGGGAGGCCTCAATTAGATGGTTGTAGCAGCTTCGATTGGACCCAACGAACCTCTAGATGAAGCCTCTTGCTGTGGTGAAATGTTTAGACCCAAGTTGATCAGGCCAATTTCAGGTGTTGATTAAAGTCTATGCTAGGGGCTCTCTGTGATGGGGCTTTTATGGGGGAACTTCTTCTCCTACTCTGGTATGGTTTAAAGTAAGTTGGTTTGGGGTTTTAAGCACTGGGGAGATGCAATTAAAATTGTTCTAGTTTCAGTTGAAATTTTCAGTGGGGAAATTATCTCAGGGGAAGGGCTTAGGTGACTAGAGACAGTGGAAGAGGTTTGGATGAGCTCCGATGAGGTTTTAGTAGGGTTTCCTTAAGAAATTTTCAGCACCCCCATTTCTCCATGAAGGATAGCTTTTTTAGCCATGGCTATGGTGGGTGTAATTGTCTGCTTAGGTGGAAGGCAGATCAGCTCCAATGAGCAACCAGAGCTTGAAGCAATGGATGGGTCAATTGGGTTGAGCTTGGCTTGGGGTGGCTCTCGGTTTGGGCTCCTCCGGAGACTAGGCCGGCCGGCCAGGCCAAACTAGGTGACCAGGGGTCAGGTGGTCAGGTGGTAGGTTTAGTCAACTTGAGTAGGGTGGGCTAGAGGCATCTAGAATGGTTTCTAAGGTCAATTTGGTGATTGTGGTGGGTTTGGTTTGATCAATTTTGTTAGGTTTGGTCAACTTGGCTCATGGGTTCAATTTTGGGTCATGTGGGTTCAAGTTGGGCTAGATTGGGTTTAGGCTTAGGTTGGGCCCACTTGATTGTTCAAATTGGTGTAAATAATTGACATAAGGCTTTTGGAAAAGGTTTGAAGTGATTTTGAATTTATTTGGTAGGTGGATTTGGGGAAATTTGGATATTTGATCAATTTTGGGACATTTGGGTTAGCTTGGGTTTGGGTTAGACTAGAGTGGGACTAAGGGTCAATTTATGGTTCCAAAAGGTCTATGGGGATGTCATAAAGAGTCTTAAACCAAAATTGGGTGTCAATTTTGGGGTGAGGGCATTCAATTTAATGGATTTTGGTCATGTCAAAAATTTTGGGAAAATTGTGGATTTTGACTTGTGTTGGATTTGGGTGAAGTTTAGGCTTAAATTAGTTTAGTTTGGGGGAATTGGGCCATAGGGTCAAAATTGGGTCTTTTTAGTTTTGGTTGAAAATGGGCTTAAATGTGGGTCAAATTGGACTTGAATTGGTTTAAATTGGGATTGAGGATGTTGAATTAAAACATGTAATTTTAATTTAGGAGAATTGAAGTCAATTTGGTGGACATTGAGGGTAATTTGGGCATTTTGGACCTTAAGTGGCAATTTGGTCAATTTGAAGAGAGACTTGGGTATTTTGGTCAATTTGAAGTCAATATTTAAGTGGTAATCTGGTCAATTTGGGTCAATGTGGTGGTTTAAAATTGAAATTGGGAATATTTTGAGGGTTTTGTGAATTTTTAGGAATTTTTGGGCTAAGAGGGGCATTTTCGTCATTTTGGGACTTTTGGGTATTTTGGGGGTACTTTGGGAATTTTGGTAAATTTGAAGTGTTTTGGGTATTTTAAGTGGTGAGGAATGTTTTGGAATAATTTTTTAGAGATTTTGGTAATTTGGTTGATTTTAGAAAATTTGGGCAAATTTTGGGTTTTAGGGGTAATTTGGTCATTTGGTAAAGTTTAGGTGTAAAGGGGTTAAAAGTTTATATTTTTGCTAAAATTAGGGTTGGAAGAAATTGATAATCTATTTGGGCCATGGACCAAGGAAATTTTTCTTGTACTGGTACTAACCAAACTCTAGCCTGGGGCTAAGAGCTTGGGGAAACCACCCACATGAGTTTCCAAAAGGGTAGGGGATCAAGTGTAAGGAAGCTTGGTTTAGAGTTGTGAGGTAGTGTGTGTGTGAGCCTCACCCAGACCACCCAGGGTAACTCCTAAGGCTTGACCATCCTATAGGAAACTCCTCTTGAGCTTCCTAATGCTTGGTTTCATCCTATTAAGCATTTAGAGGTTAGACTTTAAGCATTTGAGAACTTCAAGTGAAGCAAAAAGGTGTTTTTTTAAATTTCTATGAGGTAAGGGTCCCATTCTAGTCCTCTAAGATAGTCACCAGGAAAGTTTTATGGCTATACCCTAGGCTATTCTGAAGAGAGACTAGACCTCAACAAAATGAGGTCAACAAATGGACCCCCAATAGGTGTCGTGTGTTAGACAGGCACACCGCACGTATTGGTTTTGACCGACAAGATCAACAAAACTAACATAGTTGTCTGACTCAAAACTCAAGACAAAATGTAGAATTCCACATGGAAGTTTCCACTAGAGATTATATGGTTGAAAACCTTTAAACCTAGGAACTCTCACTGTGGAAAGGAGGTGGGATGCCCTCATTATGGAGCTATGAATTTCAAGCTTCCAAATTTTGAAGGAGCCCGATCTGATTTGAAATTTGAAATTAGAAACTGAAATTAGAATTCAGATTTGATTTGATTTTAGATTTGGATTTCGGGTTTGAATTTGATCTTCAGCTTTATGGAGTTTGTGGAAATTTTGAGTTTATAGCATTTCAAATTTGTGAATTTTTCATTTTTGATTTTGATTTTGAGAATTTTGATTTCATGTGAGATTTCGAGTTTAACTGAGTGTAGAGAGAGCGTTGGAATTTAGGTACCAACCTCGAAAAGAGGGAATTAGAATTTAAGTACTGATCCTGAGGGAGGGAATCAGAATTTAAGTACTGATCCCAATGGATGAGAACTGGAATTTAGGTTCCAGTCTCAGAAATGAGAATTAGAATTTTGGTCTCGATCTCGAGAGAAGGGAATCAGAATTTAAGTAGTTATCTTGAAAGATGAGAACTGGAATTTAGGTACCAGCCTTGAAAATAAGAATTAGAATTTAGATACCGATCTCAAAAGGAGTGAATCAGAATTTAAGTATTGATCCTGTAGGATGAGAACTGGAATTTAGATACCAGCCTTGGAAAAGAGAATTGGAATTTAAGTACCGATTTCGAAAGAGGGAATTAGAAATTAGGTACTGATTCTGAAGGATGAAAACTGGAAGTTAGGTATCAGTCTCGGAGATGAGAATTTGAATTTAGGTACCGACCTTGAAATATCGTGAATGTGAAAAATATCTCGGAAAGGGAGTAAAATTTAGGGACTTTAAAAGAATCAGATGACCATGCTCTTACCCTAAAATTTCATGGAAGGCAAAATTTCTAGGATAGGATGCGAAAATTTAGGGATTTTTGAAGGAATCGGACGACCATGCTCCTACCCTGGAATTTCGTGGAAGGCGGAAAATTTCTCGAATAGGATGAAAAAATTTAGGGATTTTTGAAGGAATCGAACGAAAATGCTCCAACCCTCGAATTTCATGGAAGGAAGAAAATTTCTCAGATAGGATGCATAAAATTTAGGAAATTTGAAGGAATCGGATGGCCATGCTCCGACCCTGGAATTTCATGGAAGACAGAAAATTTCTCGGATATGATGTGGAAAATTTAGGAAATTTGAAGGAATCGGACGACCATGCTCTGACCCTGGAATTTCATGGAAGGCGGAAAATTTCTTGGATAGGATGCAGAAATTTTATGGAATTTTAAAGGAATCGGACGACCATGCTCTGACCTGGAATTTCATGGAGGGCAGAAAATTTCTCGGATAGGATGCAAAAAATTTAGGGATTTTTGAAGGAATCAGACGACCATGCTCCGACCCTGGAATTTCATGGAAGGTGGAAAATTTCTCATATAGGATGCATAAAATTTAGGGATTTTTAAGAAGTGTTGGGAAGGAAAGCTCAAGGACTTACATCCAGCCCAAGGGATGACGGGAGGGAACCAGGATTTAGGTACTGATCATAGGATTTCATATGAAAGGATTTAGAGGAAGTTTGATGTTAACTTTCAAAGAAAATATAATTGTGCAATCCGGCCAAGACTTGTAGCCATTGTAAGATTTGTAGAATTTTGTGGCGTTTCAGATCTGTGGGAAGTGACGTTGTGTAAAGTGCCAAAATTTGTGGAGTGCTTTTGGAGATGTAAAATCTGAGAATGAGTGTAGAGACTCAGAGTCTTGAGAAAGAGTTATCTTGTCATTTGTTTTCAATTTGTCTTTATCTTTCATTTCATTTCGTTTCATTTCATTTCATTTGGGGGATATGCGATTCAAGATTCAATTTTCCTTGATATTATTTTCTTTTATTTTAACTTTTTCCATTTTTTATTATTTTTTTAATCTTCTTTTGTATAGTTTTTTGTTTGTTTTAATTTGGGATAAATGTATGGTCCTGCGGCTTTTCAACCACTGCACCACAGGAAACATTTTTGAAAAATTTGGTGAGCTGAAACCTAAATATTCATTAAGTTTGCTAAAGATAGTAGTACAACTGATCGTATGCTGACAAGCATTCAAAAGTAGATCGAGTGCACATAGCTGAACAAAACTGACATATCATACCATGCTAGTATAGAAAGCGGTGACAACTACCATAATCTGAGGTCGTCTCGTGAACAAGCCAACCTACCAAGGCTACGCTCCGGGACTAAAGTTTCCTCATGAAAACCCTAAGGTACTGTTGTCACAGCGATAAGGGACAAAGGCTTTCCTACTTTGGATCTTGCTCATAGTAGAACGACACCTTATTTTCATTCATCCTTCTAAAGTGACTGAAACTCTCTGTCCTGTGACTCTTGGGATGCAATGCTTTGCAAGATATACACCATTTCCTTTCAGAACCAACACTGATCCAACTGGTAAAGGGATCTCGATGAAACCTTAGAACTCTCCTGGCCCAACAATCTGAATCTCCCGGCTGAACAATATACTGCATTCACTTATAAATGAGACCGTACAGAAAGGTCTCATAAAGTCATGGCGGTCGATATGAGGTGGGATACAATCCCCATCCTCATAGATGTTTATAATGCATCTGTTAGGAATAAATTTTGCAGGCAGTACGTGCCACTCGACCATTCTCTTTATCATCTTCTTAATTTGCGACGGCATATGATCCACCTCATCATGTTGTAGAATCCCTGAGGGATTACCCTGTTGATCTTTTGCAAAGTTATAGAAGCACCCACACTGAATGGTGATCCTGCCCTTTCCTTTTTTCCATTTTGTGGCTTTGTGTATGTCCTCTCCTTCAAATGACCCGCTCTGCCGAAATCTTGAATGTTGAAAACACAGTCCAGAATTTTCTCTTGATAGTTCTTTGAAAATACATCTGTGTAAAGCTCTAGGCCTTCCAAAATATTGACGAATCTTCCTTGGATTTCTTCGTAATGCTGGAATTCTTTCTTCCTGACTCTTCTGATCTTAGCCATCACGTAGTCCATGACTCCTCGCTGCAACAGCGGCAAACAAATTGTGGTACGTAAGGCTCTACATCAGGATGCTCCCTACTTCTGAGTAGCTTCAAGGCAGCTGCGTATGCCTCGAACGTGTCATACTCCTCCAACTGTAGAATGTGACACTGCAGGCATTCTGAAAATGCCTTTGTGACTGAAGGTTGTCTAAATAGACTCGAGTTGCAAGTCGAGCACTCGGTAAAAATTTCTTTCATCGAATCCCATGTTGGTACAGGGTCATCAGCAGTCTCCGGCTCTGTCTCTGTGCGCGGCTAGCTCTCATTTGTTTCTTTCATTTCTGGCTCATAAACTACTCTTGAAATAGGCGGTAGCTCGACGACGAACTCCCAGGCCTATCTCCTCTCCATCTTGTCCAAGTGGCAATACTTGCGGCGATTTGCTTTTCTTTTTTTTTCAACGTGCCAATGGCACGTTGGGAACTCTCTCAGCTGTAGCAGCGATGAGACCACCTCCTGGAGTAGTGATCATGGACAGGATCTGCTGTGTCTACCGGCGGGAAGGTGTTAGTCAACAAAACGTCTGGGGACTCCGTATCCCGACGTATGTCCGGTCTCTCTATGACCAATTTTCATCTTTGATCTCGTATTCACAATCTCCTCAGATAGGATGGTCCAAGTTGTCTTTAGAAGCAAACACCAACTTACGAATCTCCTCAGAGCGCAAGGTCCAGACCATTTTTGGAAGCAAATACCAACTTACGGCCTGACATTTCATACACAAGAAAATAGGGAGAAATGTCAGTGGTTGGTATTTTTCATGAATAAGAACAATAACAAATTTATTATTATTTATTTAGCAATTTTTGTAGTTATTTTTATGCCATTATCTTATTTAATATAATTTTTATAGAATTTGATTTTAGAGATTTAACAAGCGTATTTTATCTTGTGAGAAAATTTATTTTATTTTATTCAACTTTATTTTATTGTAATTTTCAGACCCAGTCACAGACACTAGCAACATGGCTCATTTCAGAAAATCCTTTTCCAGAATTTCTTTACGTTGTGTAGTACTTCTTCAGGTAACGTCCATCTATTGGCAACATTGGTCTATCCCCTTGAGCATCTACTAATTGGTACGACCCGCCGGAGTAAAGCTTCTCCACCACAAATGGTCCCTCTCAGGTTGGTTCAAAATTTCCACCTATCTTGCTGTTTGTAAGAATAGGCCTTCTAAGAACGAGCACAAGGTCACCGACTTTGAACGACTTCGGGAGAACCAATTTATCGTGGGCTTGAATCTTCTTTGCATGATAAAGCTCCAAATTATATTGCGCAAGCAATCTCTTCCCTTCAAGGCTTTCCAATTCTGCAAGTCGAAGTCTGACATTCTCTTCTGTTGTAATCTGATTGGCGACGGAGATCCTGAGCGACAGTAGCTGAACCTCTAAAGGAAGTACTGCGTCGGACCTGTACACTAATGCATAAAGTGTAGACTGCGTTGGTGTCCTGACAGTCGTCATTTATACCCATAAAAGCTTTGAGCAACCTCTCGTGCCATCCTCTTTTATTGTCTTCAAGCGTTTTCTTCAAAATCTGCATGAGCATTTTGTTGAAGGTTTTTGCCAAGCAATTTGCTTTTGGGTAGTAGATTATAGAGTACCACCAATCTATCCCATGACGTTTGATAAAGTTGTTGATCTTGGTACTCTTGAAAGCAGACCCGTTATCTAAAATAATCCTGCACGACACACCGAAGCGATAGACGATCCGATTCTTGAAAAACTGTAAGATCTATTGTGCTGTAACATCTCATAATGGTACTGCCTCTGCCCATTTAGAGAAGTAATATGTAGCTGTGAGTATGAACCAGTGTCCTTTTGAAGATGGAGGGTCTATCGGACCCACTATATTTTTGCCCCAAGCCCCAACACTCAAATGGCCGTGAGGCAAATGTGAGGTGTAGAACATTCGGAGGTTGGGGCAAGTCCATTCCATGTACTTGGCGCTAATGAAATTTCTTAGCCGTGTCCATACAATCTGTCATCATTGCTGGCCAATAGTATCCAAGTCACTTGATTTTAATTTACAGTTGTAGCCCTGATTGGTGAGCTCCACACAATCCGACATGTACTTTTCTGACGATATTTTGCACTTCTGCTCTGTTCAGGCATCTCAGACACATCTGATTAAAGGATCTTCTTTACAGAACGTTATCGATTAAGGAATATGACAAAGCCCTCTTCTGAATCTAACGTGTTGTTGACTTGTCTTCTGACAATCTTCCTATTTGCAAAAATTTTATTAATGGCTGACGCCAATCTTCTGTATCATCCGACACTGTAGTTAATATCTTTTCTTTTCCAAGCTTGTGCAAACTGTCGAGGTTGATCTGCGACAACACATGACATCCTTGCACAATGATATCTTTATAATCTTCAGGTGAAGAAGCCAATTCTTTAGGAAGCTTTGTTAAATTGTCCGCATGGGCATTTTCCACTCGAGAAATCCTATAGAACGCCACACTGGAGATCTGCTCTAACAATTTCATCATATATTAGTGGTATTCTTTAATCTCAGCTTCAAAATCTTATACTATCCTGCCACTTATTGGATGATGAGTTGTGAGTCACCATAAATGGCAATGTCTGTTATATTCATTAATATTGCCAATTTTAAACCCGTGATTAAAGCTTCATATTCTGCTTCGTTGTTGGTGCACGGCTCTATCAACGTTCAGCAAATTCTGAAATTTCCGTAAATTCCATAAAACTTAAAATTAAAATTGAAACTTAAGATTAAAATTTAAAACTCAAAATTAAATTAAATTTTAAACTCAAAATTTAAATTGAAATCAAATCCAAATTCTAAATCCAAATTCCAACTTCAAATCAATTCGGATCGAACTCCTTCAGAGTTTGGAGGCTTAAAATCCATAGCTTCTCACATGAAGGTATTCCATTTTCCTTCCCAGCAGGAGTTCCCAGGACTTGAAGGTTTCAACCAAATAATCCCCAACAGAATCTTCTTCACTGAATTTTGTGTTTGTCTTGAGTTTTTACTCAGATAGTTGTGTTGGTTTTGATCTCATCGATTAACACCAATACGTGTAATGTGCTTGCCCAGCACACCACACTTATTGGGGGTCCATTTGTTAACCTCACATTTAATTGAGGTCTAGTTTATCTTTAAAATAGCCTAGGTTCTAGCCATAGAACTCTTCTAGTGACTTCCTTAGAAGACTAATCATGGAACCCTTCCCCATATAAATTCAAACTTTTCTCACTTCACTGGGAGTTTTCATATGCTTAAGGCCTAACATCCAGTTTAGGAGGAAGAGACCAAGCATAAAGAAACCCAGGGGAAGTCTCCTATATATGGTCGGACCTTAGGATCTACCCTGGAAGGTTTTGAGCTTACACACACTTTTACACACTCACAACCCTAAAACAAAACACATCCCACTTTGATCTCCTAACTCTTTGGAAACTCATGTAAGTGGTTTTCCCAGACCATTAGCCTCAGGCTAGGGTTTAGCTAGCACCAACACATAGAGGACCAAATGAGAGTGACCCTTGGTTCATGGTTCAATCTAAGCAATGTCATATTATTCACTTTCAACCAATCCCAATTTTCCCAAAGATTTCAAACCTCTGACCCCTTTGCCCCCAAAATACCCTAAATACCCAAAATGCACCCAAAACCCAAAAATCCCCCAAAAAATTTCCTAAATCACTCAAATTACCCACAATCTACGAAAAATCATTCCAAAATACTCCCTACCACTCAAATTAACCAAAATTACCCAAAATAACCAAATTTCCCCAAAAATCCCCAAAATGACCAAAATGCCCCTCTTAGCCTAAAATTCCAAAAATTCCCATAAATAGCCAAAACCTCCTAAATATTCCCAATTTCATTTCTCTCAACAACCACAAGACCTAATTTGACCAATTTAACCTAATTTAACCTAATTTAACCAAAACCCCCAATTTGACCCATTTAAACCAAAAGTGCCCAAATTAAACTCAATGTCTACCCAATTGATCCTAATCTTGTCCAATCTCAATTCCAAACTTTAATTCAACATCTCCAATACCAATCTAAACCAAATCCAAGCCCAAATTGACCCACATTTGAGTTCAATTTCACCTAAAACCCAAAATCCCCAATTTTGCCTAAGTAACCCAAATCCCCCAAATTGACCTAATGTCAATCAATTTCTCCCCAATTTGAATCCTAAACCCTTCATAACACTCCCCTAAACTGATTTGAAGCATCAATTGCCCCCAATTTGGATCTAAGCCCCATTCAAATCCACTTGAACCAAGCTTTCCCAATTTTGACCCAAACATGCCATATACCCAAAATCTCTCAAATTAATTGTCTCACTCCTAAAATTTCCATTCAATTGATGTTGGGAACTCTTTATAACATCCCCCTAGACCATTTGGAACCTTTAACTGGGCGTAAACCTCACTCTAGCCAAACTTAAACCTAAGCTTAGCCAACTTACCCAAAATTGACCAAAACACTAAACCAAGCCAATTTGATCCCACAAACCAATACAAAACCACTCCAATCCTTCACTAAACCATTTATGACAATCGTATACAAAATATTGCTCAATCATTTGGGCTTAACCCCTAGTTAGCCCAATGTGAACCCAAAGTGACCCAAATGAGCCCATGACCCAATTTAATCAAATTAAACCAAATGTGACCAAACAAACTCCTCCACTGCCACAAAGTTGACCCTAGGGACTGTGCTAGACCCTCCTAGCCTACCCTAGTGGAGTCATGGACCAAAGGTACCCCAAATTAGGGGATATCCTCCCTTAAATGGTTAAACATATGGGGATTTTCCATAATGCATTAACCACTTAAGCTCACCCCATGATGGCCTACCCACTGGCTCACCTGACCCACTGGCCACCTCCCCTAGCCTGGTCGGCAGGCCTAGTCACTGGAGGAGCCCAAACTGAGAACCACCTTACACTTAGCCAAACCCAAACTCCACCCTATGGCCAAGTCAGCCTAAAATTTCCATTGGGGCTCCTTTGTACTCCACCTAGGCAGCTCTTTGCACCTGAATTGAAACCTTGGTAACCACCCTAGCCATGGCTACTTAAGCCACCACCCTTCACGGCCAAAAGTTTGGGCTGAACCAGACCTTAACAAAACTCTGCCAAAATCAATAAACCTTCCCACAACACAGAGAAGCTAATCCCCACCATTTTTCAGCCCTCAAATCCTCTGTCTGAGCTCAATTTCTGAGCTTAAAGTTGAGCTCAAAACAGGACATCTCCTAAAACTCCACCAAACTCAAATTAAACTCACCCACACCATCCTTACAGCAAGAGAAGAAGTTCCCCACTGAAAGCCCCATCGCCAGGCCACTCCAACAGGGACTTCCATCAAAGCTCCAAATCGGGTCTGGTCACTTTCATACCTAAGCAATTCACCTGGGCAAGTGGCTTCATCCCTGAGCTCCTGGGACTCCAATGAACATGTAGAGGATCTCTGATCGAAGCTTCACTTCTCAGAGCCAAGGTATTGACCTCTCCTTCTTCTCGAACTTCTCTTAATTCTCCATGTAATTAGGGTTAATTTAAATCATGATTAGCCGTATGAATATGCTTGTCATGCTTAGCCGAGTTCATAGGATCAAAATAAAAGTGATTTGGTTGAGTCTAGGCTGAGAAATTAGGGTTTTAGTGTGGACCGTCACGGGATCACACCAGACGAGGACGAAGATGGTCAGATGTTGGATCGCGCGTGTTTTTGTTTGATGGCTCTGATCGCGCCGGACAAGGAGATGAAACAGAATCGCAGGCCGCGTGGCATCCCAGTCAGTTGGGGGCGTCGAATAGGAGCACGCTACGTGGGGCTTCGATCCACCGTAGGTTGACGCGGCGCTGAGCTGGTTAAGTAGGAAAATATGGAATTTCTGATTTATTTAAATCACCTAAACTTTAAAAATCCATATCTTGGCCTAAAAAAATTATAAAATAAAAGAAAAATACCCTCTTGCTCAGTGAATAAAGGAGAATAATGTAAAAATGGTTTGAAATTTATTTGATGCATGTATGATTTCTAATTAATTAAATACCTTCCGTAGTCTTTTAATTCTCCATGCATGTAGACATTTCACCATGGCTTGATATTTTGGTATGTTATTGCCTCTGTCATGAGAGATATCCCCTGATTTTTCCAAGGTTAGGAGAAATCCTTAGACAGAGAACCCTATTTTCCAAGTTTAAGTGTCTATTTTCATAAATTAAATCTAATAATTAGCATGTTGATTAGAAAAATCCCAAAAAGTTATGGTAGGTTTCTTATGGTCAGAGAACCCTAGGAAAAATTCATCATGGATTAAAACAGTGAAAATAAGCTTAATTGTCCACTTAACCTAAAACAGTCTTTTAATTAATTAGCACAAAATAAAAATCAAAATAATATAAAAATTGTTCTCCACTGTGCTTCAGGGACAGAGAAACTCCCCTAAAAGTTTTGCAGCCATTTGGAAGTAATTTCATAAGTCAAATAATTTTTCTAAATCCAATGGCATTTTTAGCACTTAATGATTTTTAAAAATTAAAATACAATTAAAAAAATTATGAAAATGGTTTTGGAAGTTCTCTGTGATTAGAGAAATTTTATAACAATAAAATTATAATTTATGTAAAAATCTCATTTTTTAAATATATTTTTAAAATTAATAAGAAAAATCATAAAATTAATAAAATTCATGGGAATGTTTAAAATTGTTTCCTAAACACTTAGGAGCAATTGAAATATTTTTCCTTGCTATCCAAATGAAGATATTAATTTTCTAAGGCTCAAAATAATTTTTAAAGACTAAAAATGATTTTCTACAATTTCTCACTAAAATAATTCTAATAAATCAAATAAAAATAAAAAAATTATAAAATTTACTTCTCTGGGTTCCCTAATCTTAGAGAGATTTTTGAAAAATACAAAACCTAATTTTTCACCTTTAAAATATTTTATATTTAATAAATACTCGAGAACTTAAAATAATTGTAATAATTAAACCATAATTAAAAAAATCATGAAATTTGGTTTAAGTGGTTCACTAACCTATGATTACCTCTAGTAAAAATATGAAGGGATTAGGGTCTGCTTGGTCAAGATATTGAATTTTCATTGAAAAATCCTATTTTTGCATGAAAATAAATATATAAATTAAATTAAATTTTGAAAAATCATATTTTCTTCTCTGATGTTTTAATTAACCCATAAGTAAGGTAGTATAAAAATTCTAAAGTCATTTGAGCTAAATTTAATGAATTATGAAGTGATAGGGCCTTAAGGGCAAAATTGTAATTTTGGAAACTTAGCCATAATGAATATTTAGGCTTAATTTAAGAGGGTAAAATGGGCAAGTATAAATCTTAATAAGTGCATTTGAATGTTTGTAATATAGGGGAATAAATGGTAGAAACCAACCTCACTCCAATTATTTAGAAAAATTATAAAATCTCTAATTTATTAATAATTAACGAGTGGAAGTTAATTAAAAATCAAATGATCCTAGATTTAGGGGTATGATTTTGGAAGTCATTCATTCACTAATCTAACCCCTCACTTGGTGTCTAAAGGATATCATGATATTTTGATAGAAATTCTTGCCACTTAAAATTTAATTTTCTCTCAAATTGCAAAATACACTCACCTAAAGTCTTAAAGGCTTAGTAGTGAACTAGGCTTAATAAAACTGACTAAAATAGGATTTGAAAGGTTAATATAATAAAAATTCAAACATTTTCAAATACTACAATTCCCAAAAAAATTGAAAATTTGACTGAGTGGCCTAATAACATTAATCTGCCCCTTTAGGGCCTTCACCCACATAATCCACTAATGAAATGACAAATGATATTCACCCCTACTTTTTGGATTAATCAAAACACTAGTTCACTGAGCATAAGGGCGTGAAAGGGATAAATTAGTTAATAACTATAATAAGTCCAAAATACCTCAAGGAAGTTTAAAAGTATTGTGAAAAATCTAGGTTTCTCCTGGACCTTTTCACAAGTCTTTTGGCCTAATATATTTATTAAATGAAAAATATCTCTCATATAAATGAATAGAATGCATCGGGTTATGACCTAGAACTTTGTAAGCTTGTGACGAATATATCCATAGGTTTTACTTTCTTACAAATTATAAATTTTTATTGCAAGAATACTAAAGTTTCATGTGGAGATGATTGGAAGACCTACCAGATATGCTTTTATTTTATTGCAATTTACTTACCTGCACTCTACTGCACTTTCTTTTCTTGCAAATTTGCATGTTAAACAATGATGTCATCATGCATGAAAACTGAAAAATTAGGATAACCACAAAATTGAAACCAAAATTAAAATTAAAAGTCAAAGTAAGATAAAATTCACCACCACAATATTCAAAATATAAAACAACTCAAAATTTAATTACAATCAAAATAAAAATCACAATTGTAACTAAATTAAAAGGTCTCGTTGGATGATCGGGATTCCCTCGGAGGAGGTAACCTACGTTTTGCTAACGGGGTTTTCTACGGTCTAAATGAAAGTATGGAACTCATTAAGTTGAGTTTAGTAAATTCATTTGAACTAAGTGAATCCGATGAAAATAGTGATGCCGGGATGATGGAACCGTGGGATCTTAACCGGTGTTGTTATAATCAACTTTAATGTTCCCCTAATAAAATATTAAGACACCTCAATTTTAAATATTTCCAAAACATAACACTTCTCTTCTCTTCTCGATTGCCACTTCTATAAACTAAATCTGCTACGACAAGGAGCTTGGAGCATGCATAGTGGGCAGCACAGCCATCTTCAACAGCAAAACTTATCTACATCAGCAAAACCATCTTTTAGGAATTTAAACAAGCTATAGGACTACAAGGTAGCCTGCCTAGTGCAGCATAAATCCTCACCTTTTCTTTAGGCCCTTGCATAACCATGTTGTGTAACATAAGCCCTAACTTGTCTTAGGATTCTAAGGTTGTCATTAGGTATGACTTAAATCCTCCTATCTTCCAGGCCATTCACATAATCAGAATCAAGTGAATGTAAGTCCTAAATAATAAAATTGACAGGATGAAACGCTAAATAAATATTCTAAATCAAAGCCAAATCATACTATATTTTGGGAAGAGATCAAGATTTTTCCTTGAATCTATGTCCTTCCCCTAACCTTTTATCCTTTAGATTATGTTAAAATGAAATGTTCGAAACTTGAGCCATTCACCTATTGAACTTCCGAATATCACATTTTCTTTAGAAACCTTACCTTTGAAAGTCATGAATATAAATATTTCCTGATCTATATCAAGAGTTCTCTTAGGTGACCTCGATTATCTAAGATGTAGTTAACTATAGGGGTCTGCCCTTACAGGAAACTTAAAGGCCCTAGATTAATATAAACCCTATTTAATTCCTTCATATTAGAAAGGGGAAATTATCGGTCAACATTGGTTCGCAGACCAAACGAATGTCATGAATTCTTTAGTTTGTTCGATCAAGTCTCACCCCAAGCCATGTATCTATTCTTTGAGATAAGTACATGTCTTATGACGAAGCGCTTGATTATCTAAACTAATATATGAAATCAGTTTGATTTCGCATCCGTCAAAATTAAAATATTATTATATAAAATATTATTGACGAAGAAAAGGAATGGTGAGAGACTGTTGAAGTGGAGGTGAATGGTCCCATTCTTATGTTTCGTTTGAATCTTCAACTTTTCTTATCACAACTTCTCTCAAAAATATTGTTTTCTTTAAGGGAGCGTACTAGGCTATATCTTCGTAAATTCCCACTTCATGTATTGAGAATGGTTGTAGATCTCCCTTGATACAATGTTATTGTCCATCTTTGTAGTACTTGATGCACTGGTGAAGCGATGACGCGACCATATTGTACTCATGAAGCCACAGTCGGCCAAGCAGGGTGTTGAATGAAGTATCTGCGTCGATGACATGGAATTTTGTGGTTGTTACTATATCTCCAACTTTCATCTTGTTGACCTCATTTTTGATGAGGTCTTCTCTTCTTCTCTTTAGTACTTAGGATCTAGCCTTAGGCTTTTCCTTTGACTACCATAGAGGATTAGAATTGGGACCCACCTTTTAGAAATTCAAACCACTTCTAAACTCCCTGCAAACTCCACAAACTTGATCGTAGACCCCTAATCACCTAGAGGGTTGAAATCAAATGTGGAAGTTTAAAGGATGAGTTCCTATAGGACTCTTTGGCCTTAGGACTGCCCTGGGTGGCCTGGTCTGGTGAAGGGCTGACTCACACATACACTACACCTATGCACTACACTTTCACACACCTCCTAAAAACACACCCATACCCGACTTGACTTCCCGACTCATGTAGGTGATTCACATGGATGGTCCTTAACCCCTAAGCCCTCGGCTAAGAGGGTTAGGAACAACATGGTGAATGCCTCAAATGAGTCCCTTCATGGCTCATGTGGGCTTGATATGGCTTCATGGCTCAACAAAAGATGTTTTCATTTCACTTACATCCACCTAATCTTCAATTTTCCAAATTTTCAATTTTTGACCCCGGGACCCTACACCCACCAACCCTACCAAATGCCCTCGAAACTACCCAAATTTCTCAAAAATTTCCAAATTACCCAAAATTCCTCAAAACCATTCCTAAACATTTCCACATCACTCAAATTGACCATTCCTAGCCAAAAATACCAAAAATTCCAAGAATACCCTCCCAATACCTTCCAAATACCCAAAATACCCCTTTTAACCCAAAAATCCAAAAATTCAGAAAATTCCCAGAAAATTCCAGAAAATCCCAAATATTCCCAATTTCATTTTGTTCAACTACACCATGGGCCAATTTTGTCAGTTTACCCCACTTTTGTCAAAACCCCCAATTTGACCCATTTTAACCCAAAGTAAACCCAATGTCAAACCAAGCCTACCCAATTGATCCAAATTTTGGTCCAATTCGATTCTAAACTGCAATTCAACATCCCAAACACCAATCTAGACCAAAGCCAAGCTTAATTTGATTGAAATTTGGGTCCAATTTCACTTTTGGCCTTAAAGCCCAATTTGGACCCATGACCCAAACCTAACCCAAGCTCACCCATTTCAACTCCAATTAACCCCAAGTCTTTTCCAAACCTTCCTTAACATCCCCATGAACAAAACACTAACATGATTTGCCCAAAACTTTGATCCAAACCCCACTCAAATTCAACCCAAAGCTAAAAGGCCCATTTTGACCTAAACCCAAACCTAGCCCAAATGAGCCCAAACCCCAAAATCAAAACCCAACCAAAGCCAAAACCTCTTTCAAACACTCCCATAAACATTTCCCAACATTAATTTCACATCAACTTCAACTCTAGCCCAACTTTGGCCCATGGTAGCCCATTTTGGCCCACTTTAGCCCACTTACCAATTAAACCCAAATTCAAACCAATTCAAACCCAAATCACTTCAAACTTGTCTCAAATCACTCATGACACATCCTTAAACTAAACCCAACATTTATTTGGCATGGCCCTTTGCAAAATTTTCATCTAAAAGCCCACTTCTAAAAGACATTCAAAGGCCCATTCCAAACCAAACTCAAAAGCCCAAGCCCATCCTAAAGCCCACATTACAATCTCATCTCATCCTCACTTAGTTAAAATCATTCCTAAGTCCTAAATCAGCAATCAAATCTTTCTAAACAAAGCCATATGACAAACCATCCAAATTTTACACCAAATTACCAAAAATTCTTAAAACCCATTTTTATGAAATTGACTAAACTTTTCCCTAAGCCAAAGACAAGCCATGCAAGCCATGGACAAGCCACATGAAGCCATGGAGAGTTTGACATGTGATCAAGCCATTAATGGAAAAAGGAGGACCCCTTTCCTAATCCTTCTTAAGCCTTTTTACCTTAAGCATGTCACACTCTAAACCATGCTTTGCCACCTAATCCATGGATGGAGACTTCACCACTCCATGGCAGTGACCTAACCGATCCTCTCAGCCCAAAATCGAGGCCATGGGGAGGTGCACCCAACCCAAACCAATGGGTTGACCAAATTGAAGCTAAAATAGCCCCTTCCCCTTTCTACTTTGATTCAACCACTTTACACATGTCAAACCTCAATTGAATACACCAAACCCCCGCCCCGACCCACTCGAACAAGATGGTGACCGGTGCTCGGCCGGCCGACCACCGAGCCGCCGGAAAACACCATGGCCGAAACCTTGGGAGGAGCCAAACTTTGGAATTCTCCCTTGCCGAGCCGCCCCATGTCTAGTGGTCACCATGGTCGTTCTTCTCCTCACCGAGCAAGCTCGATCCCAAGCCCTAACTCCCCGCGGAGGCCCTCCAGCCATGCCTATTTAAACACCACCCCCTCACGGCCATGAGAGGAGAGTTGCACAAACCTTGCCAAAACTCTGCCAAAATTGTTCCAGACCCCTCCTCATACACAGAGCACTTGATCCCCAGTGAGATCCCCCTGCCATTTCTTCTCCGCGAGCTCAATTTCGCAGTTGAAATCCAAGCCCAAAACCAGGACACTTCCCCACGGTGAACCAATCCCCAAATTGATTGGTCCTACACCTTCACTGGACCGAGGGAAGGTGTCCACCGAGCAAAGCCCCATCTCCGAGCCACCCAGGTTGCTCCGGACTCCAAGCTTTGTGATCGAGCTGTGGTCGAAGTTCAACCTAGACAATTCACTCGGACTAGGAGACTTCATCCGGAGCTTGCCGGGATCCAATCGAAGGTGCAACAACTCTCGGATCGAAGCTTCACTTCTCCGAGCAAAGGTATGAGCTAATTCTTCATCCCGAGCTTCTGGAGATTCTCCATTTCAAATGCCTTAATTTCAATGCATGATTACCGTATGGATGTGTACGTCTCTTCAAGACGAATCCATAGAGCATAAGAACACGAAAATCCAATGAGAATCGAGTGAGTTCTTAGGGTTAGAGTGTGGACGGTCACGGGATCACACCAGTCATGGACGATGAACGGATGCCGTCCATTTAATACACGCGCGGACGGACGACTCAGATGGCGTCGGACCAGGAGACGGTACGAGAACCGCGGGACCCGGGTGCCGACTCGGATGGCGGCGTCGAATGGGAGCGCGCCACGCGGCATTTCGGAGCCGCCGAGGTTGACGCGGCGCCGCGTGGATAAGTAGATAAATAGGAATATTTTCTATTTATTTAATTCCCGTAACTTTAAAAATCCATATCTTTGTGTAGAAAAATCACAAAAATAAAATAAAAATACCCTCTTGCTCGATGAACAAAGGAGAATAATGTGGAAAAGAAATTAATTAATTTTGTCCAAGTATTTTATTTTTAATTAATTATTTACTCCCTGCATTGTTTTAATTCTCCATGCATGTATACAATTCACCATGGCATGAGACTATAGGGCTTTTGAAGCCTCCGAACTTAGGGACATTCCCTGAATTTTCCAAGGTCGAGGCCATCTCTGTGAAAAGTTATTGATTTTTCAAATGCATGTTGCTGATTTAAGTATTTTAATTTCAAAAATTAGCATGTTGTGAAATAAATTCTAGGAAAATTTGGTGATGTTCCTTATGACCAGAGAACCCTAGGAAAAATAGGATTTGAGTTAATTCACTTAAATTAACCCTAATTGGCTCAAACACCCAAAATAGACCCCTAACTAATTAGAGTTAACCATAGATCAAATTGACTTGAAATCAATTCTCCACTGACCTTTAGGATCAGAGGAACCCACCATAAAAATTTGAGGTCAATTGGACTTGGTTAGCCCCACTAATTGGGTTGATTAAGCCACTTAGTCATTTTAAACTTTAAAAATTCATAACTTTCAAAATATTTTTCAAAAATTCACCAAATTGGTTTTGGAGTCTCTCTGATATCAGGGGAGTTTAAGAAAATTAAAATTTCAATTTTCTAAAAAGTTGATTTTTAATATTATTTTAATATTTTTAATAATTAAAAAATAATAAAAATCACAAAAATAATAAAATTCATTAAAATGTTATATTTTGAATTTTAATCACTTAGGAACAGGTCCCATATTTTTCCTAGGTCTATTTAGTGAAATATTAATTTTTAAAGCTCTAGGGTAATTTTAAAATTAAAAAAAATGTATTTTCTAGCATTTTCACCAAAATAATTATAATAAATCAAAGAAAAATCAGAAAATTGCAAAGTTTGGTTCTCTGGAATTCTTGATATCAGAGAGAATTTTAAAAATTATAAAATTTATTTTTCAACATTTATTTTATTTTTAAATTAATTAATACTCCAGAACTTAAAATAATTCTAATAAATAAAATATAATTCAAAAAATTACCAAATTTGGTCCAAGTGGTCCTCTGGTCATTAGGAATGTCCCCTAATTTTCTTAAGGACAGAAACTTTCCCTTGGTCATATTATTGAATTTTCCTTGAAAATCTCTATTTTCTACTAAAAATAATTATATAAATAAATTAAATGCAGAAAAATCATATTTTCTCCTCTCATGTCTTTGTTGACATATGAGTGAAGTCACATAAAAATTTCAAGTTCATTTGAGTTCAATTTAGTGAGTTATGAAATTATTAGGCTTAAAGGGCAAAATGGTAATTAAAATTTTAACCCTTAATTAAAACTTTAGGTTTAATAAAAATTAACAAGTAAAATATTTTGATCTTAATCTGATTTGGATGATTGAAATTTAATAATTAAAGGGTAGAAACCCATTAAGCAATTTAAAATGATTAAACTTTAATTAAATAATTAATTGAATTTGGAAGGATAATAAATTTGGAATTATTAAAATAGGGATATTATTAGGAAGAGATTTATTCTTTAATTTAAAAATCCCTAAATTAATCATCTCATTAATACTCAACTCTTAATTAAAATGATAACTCAAATTTAAAATATTAAAAGACTTAACCATTAAATAAAAATTAAATCATTAAACTCTTTCAAAAATTTTCAATTAAATTAAATTAAATTAAGATTAAAAGTTGCATTAAATTAAATTAAAATTAAGTTAAATTAAATAAACAAATTAAATTAAATTAAATGAATTAAATACATTAAATTAAATAAATAAATTAAATTAAATTAAATTAAATTAAATTAAATAAATAAATAAATAAAATTAAATTAAATTAAATTAAATTAAATTAAATTAAATTAAATTAAATTAAATTAAATTAAATTAAATTAAATTAAATTAAATTAAAAATTAAATTAAATTAAATTAAAATTAAATTAAATTAAATTAAGAAATTAAATCAAATAAATTAAATTGAATTAAATTAAATCAAATCAAATTAAATTAAATAAATTAAATTAAAATAAATTAAATTAAAATAAATTAAGTTAAATTAAATAACATCACTTAAGACATAAACCTAAAATAATTTGAACACTATTCCAAACTTAAATCATTAATTTGAACTTAAATTTGAATCACAAACTATTAAATATTATTTTGCCCTTAGGAGCTTTTATTATCATAACTCCTAAATGGAATATCAAATGAAGTGACACTTCACTTATAAGGATATTCAAACATCCTAGTTCACTGAGCAAGTTAACAAAACTTGAAAACCTCGGACGATCGATTCATTTATATAATTAAATTCTCTTGGACTTAAAACAATCCTAGAAATATTGAAAAGATGTTTAAGATTCTTCTTAAGCACTTCCTCAATATGATAGGATATTTACAAGAACAATTGAACTTAATTGTTCTTTGATGAAGAAAATCGTCTTCAAACTAAAAACACAAAGAACCTAGACGTCATAGGAAATGACTAGCTATAGGATTAGGAACTTGGTAGAAAACCATAAACCTTTTCCCTTAGCTTTACCTAGGAACTTGCTTAAATATTCTGACTGTGTTCTAAGTGCAGCTTGGGATGACGGGAAGATCCTCCAGGTACGCTTTTATTTTTTTTTTTTTTGCAATTTATTTTATTGCAATTTATTTAATCGCATCGCACTTATTTTTCTTGCATGATAAACAACAGTTGCATGAAAACCTACACCTTTAGGACGAAACCAAAACTGAAACCCAAAATTAAAATAAAAGACACTACAAGATAAAATTCACCTCCACAACATTTCAAAATATAAGACAACTCAAAATTTAATCACAAACGAACACAAAACTACAACTACAACTAAATTAAAACGTCTCATTGAATGATCGGGAATACCTCGGATGATGTAACCCACGTGTTGCTAACGGGATTTCACCGGTCTAAATGAAAGTGCGGAACTCATTTAGTTGAGTTTAGCAAATTCATCCGGACTAAGTGAATTCGATGAAAATAACGGTGCCGGGATGACGGAACCGTGGGATCTTAATCGGTTCGTTTAATCAACTTTAAGATCCGTTTTAATTAAAACACAAAAAACACTTGGAAATTAAGACTTCTCTAAACCAGAACACTTCTCTCACCTCCCGATTTATGATTTCTAAAACTAAACCTCCGCAACAACAAGGAGCTCGGAGCATGGTGGGCAAGCACGGCCATCGTCGTCGCAAGAAACTTGAACCTACATCAACAAAACTTTCTTAGAGTTAAATAAACAAAGCCATAGGACTTCGAGGTAGTTTGCACTAGTGCAACATAAATCCTCAATTCTTCGTTAGGCATTTGCATTGCAAATTAAGCCCTAACCGGTCTTAGGATTCCGAGGTAGTCGTCCGATACGACATAAACCCTCATATCTTCTGAGCAATTTGTATGATTCTATCATATAAATATAAGCCCTAATTAACTAAAATTGGCAAGATTAAAACATTAGATAAACATTAGGACTTTCCTAAATCCAAGCCAAACAATAGGATAGTCGGGAAATTACCGAAGTTCACTTCGAATCCATAATTTCTCCTACTTTTCTTCCTTTGAATTTCCAAAATAAAATGTTCCAAATTTGATCCATTCCCTATTGAAATTCCAAAATTCAACCCCTCGAAAACTTAAACTTTGAAATTCTTGAGAGCGGAATTATTGATTATTATCGAGAGTTTTCTTAGGTGATTCCCGTCACTTAAGATGTAATTAACTATAGGGGCTTGCCCTTATAGGGAACTTTAAGAACCTGGGTAATATAAACCCTGTTTAATAGTTTCATATTAAGCGGGGAATTTGTCGGCTTATAAAATCGGTTCGCAGATCAAACCGATGTCACAAACCTTTCTAGTTTATTTAATCGAGCCCCATTATCAAGCGAGTGTGTCTATTCTTCGGGATAGATACACGGTTTGTGGTGCGGCGCTCGTTTATATAAACTATTCGGGATGTGAGATCAGTTTGATTTCATATCTTAAAATTTTCAAATTTAAAATTATTTTCAAAATCAAATACTACTTTTCAAATTATTTATTTAAATTAAATTAAAATTCGCCGACAATTTCTGTAGGCGACTCCCTTTTCAAAATAAAACACATGACCTAAAAATATGCCGACACATCTGCAGTGTTATAGATCCAAGGTCTCTTTCTCCTTTCTGGTTGAATCCTCTTAGCATCATCTTATCCGTAGTGAGCTCTCGTACATCGATGTCCAGGTAAGCTAACGTCCCTAGTCTCATTATGTTAAGCGACGCTCCAAGATCTACTAACACTCTGGAGAGCACAAACCTGCCGATGATAACAGAATGTAGAGCAGACAGTTGTGATTGGAAGTGCCGAGTAGCAAGTCTTCATTGGATAAGGTTACGCCAGCTGTTCCTTTAAAGTACAAAATCCATCTGAGGATGTGCTAGCCAACTGTGCTAAGCAGATGTCTGTATCAAGTAGGGCCTTAACCAGATTTTCTATCATCTCCTTTGACATGATCAGAGTGTCGTAAATGCTTAGTTTGGCTGGAAACTTCCTAAGATGATCTAGTACATTGTAATCCACTTTGTTTGACTTTCCAATATCATTTCGAATTTGGACTTCTTCTGTTGATGGAGGCAATTCTTCTTGAGTAATTATATATTTTTCTTTCTCCACCGGAGTTGTCCTTGGAGGTAACACCCTTAAAATTTTGAGATTCATTTATGTTATTTCTTCCTCCTCTAGATCAGAAGGTTTTCATAGTGTTGTAGCTGACTCCTTTGGTATCGTTTATGTATCTGAAAAGTCCAAGCTGATTGCAATTGTAGTTCAGTTGCACTTGAGGACTAGCTCCTCACTCCCCTTGCTGTCGTAACTGTTGTTGTCGATATCTTCCTCATTTTTTTCAACATTCTCATCGAGAACTAGTACAATTTGAGGATCATTTTGGGAATCAAAATCGGGGTTAGATAGGTTGTGATCAGTTACGTCATCACTAGAGACAGTGAGAAGTAGCCAAAATCACTTTTATTATCATTATGAGACTTTAGAGGGGCATAAAGATAATCGTACCAAGTCAGGGGTTTGAGGAATTTCACCCCTGAATCTGAGAAATCCAATCTAACAGGGGCAGCCCCTATCCTTTCCTTCACACTGTCGTCCTTAATTTCATTTGTGATTTTCTTCTTCTTCATCTGATGTGGCGGTCTCTTGGTGAAATCTCCATCTTAGGCTTGGGAGGTGGCAGACTCTGTGCAGCAGCTTTCCATGAAGGGGATTAGATCCAATACAAGACCTTCTTGAGCTCGTTCCAAATCTTACTCATCCCGCTTCACCAGTATACGAGTCGATCAGAGAGATCAGCTCGGCCGAAATCATATTTACAGAACCTCTTTCAGGTTCTTTCAAATTTTCTTTCGGTTAAATTATATTCTCTTCTTTGTAATTCTTCTCGAGCCAATCCTTAAAACTGAAGCATCCTTTTATCATGTGTTTGAGCAACCTGTGGTAGGGACAAAAGTTGGGTTGATCCTTGTTGTTCATCTCTTTCAGCTTCTTTGGCTCAGGCAATCTGAACTCGGGCTTCTTCATCAAATTTCTCAACATTTTTGTTATGGCCTTGACCGGTGCACTGCCACATAAATAAATTTTTAAAAGGTAGTTTCAGTTCAGTTTCAAAGTAAAGTTGATTTTAATAATCAGGCAGTCACTCGTATATGCAAGTATACGTATCGTTCAAGTAATACAGTGCTCTAATGGAGTCTTGGTTATCGATCCCATGAGGAAGTTGGAATTTTTCAAAGTTTAGTACAGAAATTTAATACTTAATTTACAATGCACGTTCATGAAATATTAAAGTTGTTAGTGTAAATATGACTTAAAGCTAAGTTAACTAAAGTTACTTTCTAAATTTCTAGACAGAATTAACCAACACAGACAAAGTTTTGTATTGAACGGTTCAAATATGAAAAAGCATTTTCCCCCTTACAATGATACTATGATGAGTGAATGATATAGATTGATAATGTTTTGTATTGTGCCCAATAGAAGCATTCCTATTCTTTACCCTCTTTAGAGTACCCCCTCTTCTGAGTTATGTAAAGAACATTGGCAAATCCTAGGTTTAGTCCCTAATTCCATGGTTAAGCTGGGAGGATACTGGTTGTCACTTCAGAGCTCCCACTTCCCTTCACCTGAAGGCTAACCCTAGCTTTAGTTACCAAACTAGGACCAAATTGGGGATTTCAGCTTGTCACCCTAAAATCTCTAATTTGATGCCCATTAAACTACATTTCCCTATTTATTTGCACTCAAGCCCCATGAACTACGTAACTCGTTCATGGACATTGAATGAATTCTCCACTTTTGTTGTAGAACACTTAGTCCTCTCAGATTAAAGGTTTCACAACAAGTTTTAATAATTCAATTGGCCAAATCAAAAATTAAATGAAGTATAAAGTGAAAAGTCATCATAATTTCTTAACATTTAAATGACACATCAAACCTACATCTCCACTTCACCATATCACATTGCAAGAAGAAAGACAAAGAAATCTACTCAGAATTCATGAGGAAGATATGTCAAAACTTGAATTATATATATAAAAGCAAAGTCATACAAACCATAAGAAGTAAATACATCTCAATTTCTTCCCCAAGCGAATCTCTGGAAGTTCCTTTGATTCATTTTTCCTCTTCACAATAACACTCAATTTTCTCTTAGAATGGTAAGGAAGAAGCAAACTCCCACTTTCCTCCTTCTCCTACACTCTTTAAAGAAGAATCCCTCACAAAATAAGACTTCCACAAACTTTAATGTACTTACACACTCACTATCCAAAACCCTAACACACTTTATTCACACCAAACGACACCTCTCCCTCTCTTCTCTCACTTTCTTGGCGTCCAAATCTGTTTGAAATAGTATAGAAATGAATTCCCCAAGAGCTTCCTCAAGCAACCCTTCGAAAATTGTCCAAATGCATTGAATTTGGCCTCCACATATTTAGGGTGTTGTCGGCTGTTGACCTCATTTTTGATGAGGTCTTTCTCTCCTCTCTTTAGTAATTAGGATCTAGCCTTAGGCTTTTCCTTTGACTAATCTTAGAGGACTAGAAGTGAAACCCACCCCTTTAGAAACTCAAACACCTCTTGACTCCCTGCAAACCCCACAAGCTTGATTGTAGACCCCTAATCACCTAGAGGGTTGAAGTCAAATGTGGAGGTTTAAAGGATGAGTTCCCTATAGGACTTCTTGGCCTTAGGAATACCCTGGATGGCCTGGTCTGGTGAGGGTTGACTTGCACATACACTACACTCTCACACACATTCCAAGTCCTAAAACCACACTCTCACCCAACTTGACCTCCTGACTCATGTAGGTAATTCATATGAATGGTCCTTAACCCCTAAGCCCCTGGCTAAGAGGGTTAGGAACAACATAGTGAATGCCTCAAATGAGTCCTCTCATGGCTCATATGGGCTTAATATGGCTCCATGGCTCAATCAAAGTGATTCCATCCTACTCAAATTTTATTAATCTTTATTTTTTTCAAAATTTCAATTTTTGACCCCGGGGCCCCGGACCTACTAAACCTACCAAAAGCCCTTGAAACTACCCAAAATTTACAAAATCACCTAAATTACCCAAAATTCTTCTAAATTAGTCCTAAACATTTCCCCCCACTCAAATTGATCATCCATAGCAAAAAAAATACCAAAATTTCCAAAAGTACCCCCCAGTACCCTCCAAATACCCAAAATGCCCTTCTTATCCCAAAAATCCAAAAAATTCAGAAAATTCCCAAAAAATTCCCAAAAATCCCAAATATTCCCAATTTCATTTTTTCCAACTACACCATGGGCCAATTTTGCCAATTTACCCCCACTTTCATCAAAACCCCCAATTTGACCCATTTTTAACCCAAGTGAACCCAATGTCAAACCAAACCACCCCAATTGACCTCCATTTTGGTCCAATTCAATTCTAAACTTCAATTCAACATCCCTAACATCAATTTAGACCAAATACAAGTCCAATTTGATTGAAATTTGAGCCTAATTCCAATTTGGGGCTTAAGTCCCAATTTTGGCCCATGACCTAAACCTAGCCCAAACTAGCCCAATTCAACTCCAATTGGCCCCAAATCTTTTCTAAAGCCTTCCTAACATCCCCATAAACAAAACACTAACTTGATTTGCCCAAATTTTGAACCTAAACTCCACCCAAACCTAACCCAAAACCAAAATCCCTTAAATTGACCTAAGCCCAAACCTAACCCAAATGGACCCAAACCCCAAAATCAAAGCCCAATCAAAGTTGAAAACTCTTTGTGACACTCCCATGAACATTTCTCAACATTAATTTTACATAAATCCAACTTTAGCCCAACCTTAGCCCAAGTTAGCCCAATTTGGCCCACCTTGGCCCATTTACCAAAAGACCCCACATTAAACCCAATTCAATTCAAAATCACTTCACACTTGTTCCAAATCACTCATGATACATCCGTAAACCAATCCCAACATTTATTTGGCCCAACATTTCACCAAATTTTTATCCAAAAATTCATTTGAAAAAAACCTAAAAACCCACTTCCTTAAGCCATTCCAAAAGCCCATTTATATAAGTCCAAAAGCCCAATTTTTTAAACCTATGCCCACATGACATTTCTCTAAAACATCCATTCAATTAAAATCATTCCCTAAGTTCTAAATCCATCATCAAATCAACCTAAATCAAGCACCATGTAAATTTTTCACTAAATTGCCAAAATCTCCAAATTCCTTTTTCATATAAATGAATCCACTTTTCCTAAGCCAAGGATGAGCCAAATGGAGCCACATGCAAGCCATGGACAAGCCACATGAAGCCATGGGGGTTTGACTTGTCACCAAGCCATTAATGGCAAGAAGAGGGAGTCCTTTCTTAAGCCTTCCTTAAGCCATTTTAACCTCTTTAATGCAACACCATAACCTAAAATTAACTTAAACTATTTTGATGGGGACTTCACCACTCCATGACAGCTGACCTAACTGATCCCCTTGGCCCAAAATCAGATCATGGGGAGGTGAACCAAGCCCAAATACATGGGTTGACACATGTGAACCCAAAATCACCCCTCTCCCTTTACCACTTAAATCTAACCCTTTACACTTGGCATTGGACAATTGCTTGCACAAATCTCCAGCACTAGTCCTCCTAACCTTGAGGGTGACTTGACCCTGGTCGGCCAGCCACCACAGCCGCCGGAAACCACCAAGCCGAGAGGCTTAATTTGAATAAAAAATTCAATTTGAATTAGCTGACTTGTCCCATGCCCAATGGCCATTGCAGTTGTTCTTCCCTTGCCCTGAGCAGCTGATCCAAGCCATTGAACCCCCCTGGGAGGCCCTCTAGCCACCTCTATTTAAACCCACTCACCTCTCGGCCAAACAAGGAGAAGAACCAAACCTTAAGAAAACTCTGCCAAAATTGCTCCAGGACCCTCTCCTAACCCAGAGCAGTTGATTCCTAGTGTTTCTTTGCCCTAATCCCCATTGACAGAGCTCAATTTCTAAGTTGAAAATTCACCCAAAAATAGGACACTTAACCACAGTGAGCCAATCCTCAAATTGATTGGTCCTACACCTTCACCAGACTAAGAGGAGAAGTTCCCCAGCAAAAGCCCCCTCACCAGGCCAGCCATTGCTTCTAGCCTCCAAGCTTTGTGATCGATTGTGGGCACTTTCATACCTAGGCATTTCCCCAGGACAGGAGACTTCATCTGGAGCTTGCATGGACCCAATCGAAGGTGACACAACTCTCAGATCGAAGCTTCACTTCTCTGAGCAAAGGTATGAACTCACTCTTCCTCCCGAGCTTCCAGTGATTCTCCATTTTGTTTAAGTTAATTTCATAGCCTATAAACCATATGGATGTGTTCGTCTCTTCAAGACGAATCCATAGAGCATAAGAACATGAAAATCCATTGAGAGTCGAGTGAGATCTTAAGGTTTTAGTGTGGACGGTCACGGGTGCACACTAGTTGTAGACAATGACCCGGAGCCGTTGGATCGCGCGTGTATCGAGCGGACGGTTCAGATTGCGCCGGACCAGGGAATGGTACATGAACCGCGGGCCCCTGGAGCGCTGAGTCGGATGGCGGCGTCGAATCAGAACGCGTCGCGTGGCCTTTCAGAGTTGCCGAGGATTGCGTGGCGCCGCGTGGATAAGTAGGAAAATAGGGTTATTTTCTATTTATTTAAATACCAGAAATTCAAAAATCCATATCTTTGCATAGAAAAATCACAAAAATAAAATAAAAATACCCTCTTACTCAATGAACAGAGGAGAATAATGTGGAAAAGAAATCAAGTTTATTGGATGAGTATTTTATTTTTAATAATTTATTTACTGTTTTCAGTATTTTGATTCTTCATTTGCATGGACAATTCACCATGGCATAAGACCATAGGGCTTTTGAAGCCTCTGATCTTAGGAATATTCCTTGAGTTTTTCAAGGTCAGATGCCATCTCTGTGAAAATTTATTGAATTTTCAAGTTCATGTCACTGTTTTAGGTATTTTAATTCCAATAATTAGCAAGTTGTGAAATAAATTCTAGAAAAATTTGGTGATGTTCCTTAGGACCAGAGGACCCTATGAAAAATATATTTTGAATTAATTCATTCATAATAACCTTGATTGGCCTAAACTCCTAAAATTGAATTTGAATTAATTAGGGTTAACCACACATCAAATTAACTTGAAAACAATTCTCCACTGATCTTTAGGATCAGAGAGACCTCACATAAAAATTTGAAATCAATTGGACTTGATTAACCCTACCAAATGGGTTGATTAAGCCACATAATCAAAATTAAACTTTAAAAATTCATAACTCCAAAAATACATTTCAAAAATTCACAAAAATAGTTTTGGAGCTTCTCTGATATCAGAGGAGTTCAAGAAAATTAAAATTGGAATTTTCTAAAAAAGTTGATTTTCCACCATATTTTAATATTTTAATAATTAAAAAATAATAAAAATCACAAAAATATTAAAATTCATAAAAATGTCACATTTTGACTCCTAATCACTTAGGAATAAACCAAATATTTTTCCTAAGTCCCTAGGATAAGATATTAAATTTTAAAGGCTTAATGTAAGTTTTAATATTAAAAAATGAATTTTCAACCCTCTTCACTAAAATAATTTTAATACATCAAAGAAAAATCAAAAAATTATAAAATTTATTTCTTTGGACTCCTTGAGGTTAGGGAAATTTAAGAAAAATATAAAATCTATTTTTCAATTTTTATTTTATTTTATAATTAATTAATACTCTAAAATTCAAAATAATTATAATAAATAAAATATAATTCAAAAAATCACCAAAATTGGTCCAAGTGGTCCTCTGGTCATTAGGAACATCTCATGATTTTCTTTAGGACAGAAACCTTTTTTTGGTCATGTTGTTGAATTTTCCTTGAAAATCCCTATTTTTCATTAAAAATAATTATATAAATAAATTAAATTCAGAAAAATCACATTTTCTCCTCTAATGTCTTAATTGACATGTGAGTGAGGTGACATAAAAATTTCAAATTCATTTGAGCTTAATTTAATGAGTTATAAAATAAATAAGCTTAAAAGGGCATAAAGGTAATTAAAAAAAACTTTAACCCTTAATTAAAACTTTAGGTTTAATCAAAATGAGGGGTAAAATATTTGATTTTAATTTTCTCTTGGATGATTGAAACTTAGGGAAATTAAGGGGTAGAAACCCATTAAACACTTTGAAAATATCAAAAAAATGAAGCTTTAATTAATTAAATAATTTAAATCTTGGAAAGAATATATTTAAATTTGGATTATTAAAATAGGGATATTATTAAGAGGACATTTATTCTTTAATTTAAAAATCCCTAAATGAGTCGCTTTAACAATATTTAATTCTTAACTAAAAAATTAAAATAATAACTTAAATTAATAATTAAAACTAAAATTAAAACAAATTAAATTAAAATCAAATTAAAATTAAAGTTAAACTAAAACTAACAATTAAAATTAAATTAAAATCAAAATTTAAATTAAATTAAATCCAATTAAATTAAAATTAAAATTAAATTAAAATTAAATTAAAATTAAAATTAAATTAAAATTAAATTAAATTAAATTAAATTAAATTAAAATTAAATTGAATCAAAAATTAAAATTAAAATTAAATAAAATTAAATAAAATTAAATAAAATTAAAATCAAATTGAATTAAAATCACTTAATAACAAACTTAAATGAAATCATTAAGAATTAAAATTGAACAATATTCCAAACTTAAAATTATTAACTAAAACCTCATAATTAAATTAAAACACTTTAAACCATTAACTCAAACTTTTAATTTGATTAAAATTCTCGATAAACCGACTTGCCCTTAAAGGCTTTAATTATTATAACTCTTAAATAGAGTATTAAATGAGATGTCACTTCATTCATCAGGTAATCAAATACCCAAGTTCACTGAGCAAGAGACAAAGTTTAACTAAACTCCTGGATGATTAATTCATATGTGCAATTAAATTTACTTGGACTCAAAATAATCCCAGAAGTATTGAAAAGATGTTTAGGACTCGTCCTAAACACTTTCTCAATATGACGGGATGTTTTAGAAGAACAATTGAATCTAATTGTTCTTTGATGAGGAAAATCATCCTTAAACCAAACCAACAACCTAGACGTCATAGGAAATGACTAGTTATAGGATTAGGAATTTAGTAGACAACCAAAACCCTTTCCCTTAGCTTTACCTAGGTATCTGTTGAAATATTTAAATGCCTTAACATGTGTTTTAAGTGCAGCTTTGGATGACGGGAAGATCCTCCAGGTACGCTTTTATTTTATTGCAATTTACTTTTTTGCAATTTACTTACATGTACTGTACTTTACTTTTCTTGCATGTTAAATAAAACTGTTGCATGAAAACCAAAACCTTTAGGATAGTCCCTGAACTGAAACCAAAACTAAATTAAAAGTCACTGCACGATAAAATTCACCGCCACAACATTCCAAAATATAAAACAACTCAAAATTTAATCACAAACAGAACAATAAAACTACAATTGCAACTAAATTAAAACGTCTCGTTGAATGATCGGGAATACCTCGGATGATGTAACCCACATGTTGCTAACGGGATTTCTCACGGTCTAAATGAAAGTGTGGAACTCATTCGATTGAGTTTAGCAAATTCATCCGGACTAAGTGAATTCAATGAAAATAACGGTGACGGGATGACGGAACCGCGAGATCTTAATCGGTTCCGTTTAAACAACTTTAAGATTTATTTTAATTAAAATATTAAAAACACTCGGATTTTAAGATTTTATCTAAACCAAAACACTTCTCTCATCTCCCGATTTATGACTTCTAAAACTAAACCTCTCGCAACAATAAGGAGCTCGGAGCATGGTGGGTAGCTCGCCATCATCATCAACGAAAACCAGGATCTACTTCACAGAAACTTTCTTAGAATTAAATAACCAAGCCATAGGATTTCGAGGTAGTTTGCCTAGTGCAACATAAATCCTCAACTCTTCGTTAGGCATTTGCATGATCATGTCATGTAAATTAAGCCATAACCGGTCATAGGACTCCGAGGTAGTCGTTCGGTATGACATAAACCCTCATATCTTCCAGGTTATTTGTATGATCATGTCATACAAATATAAGTCATAGTTAATTAAAATTGGTAGGATTTCAATATTAAATAAATTCCTAAATTGAAGCCAAACAATAGGATAGTTTGAGAAGTTGCCAAGATCCTTCTTGGATCCTCAGCTTCTCCTACTTTTTTTCCTTTGGACTCCTGAAAATAATTGTTCCAAATTTGATCCATTCCCTATTGAAATCTTCAAAATTCAATCTTTTGAAAACCTTAAACTTTGAAATTCTTGAGAGCAAAACCACTGATCATTTTCGAGAGTTTTCTTAAATGATTCCCTTCATTTAAGATGTAATTAACTATAGGGAGTTGCGCTTATAGGGAACTTTAAGAACCCAGGTAATATAAACCCTGCTTAGTTTCTTTGTATTAAGCAGGGGAACTTGTCGGCTTATAAAATTGGTTCGTAGACCAAACGGATGTCACAAATCTTCTAGTTTATTTAATCGAGCCCCATCATTAAGCAGTGTGTCTGTTTTTCAGGATAGATACACGGTTTGTGGTGTGGTGCTCGTTTATATAAACTATTTGGGATGTGAGATCTGTTTGATTTCATATCTTAAAATCTTCAAATTTAAAGATTATTTTCAAAAATCAAATACTACTTTTCAAATTATTTATTTGAATTAAATTAAAAATTCGCCGACAACTTCTGTAGGCGACCTCCTTTTCAAAATACAATACAAACCTAAAAATATGCCGACATCGGCACTGTATAGGGTGCCGTCGGCGCTGGTCTACCTTAATATTTTCTGAACTCTCAGAATTGGGCGCTAGCGGCGCCAATTCTGGCGCCATCGGCACCAGTAGGTTGATTTTTCCATTTTGCCTCTTTTTGCTCCAAATTTATTCCTTTTTGCTTCTTTTTGCTCCAAACACTAAAAATCATCATACCTGCAGAAAAACATGAAAAATGCCTTCCTTTAAAGTGCCCTATCACCCAAAATGAGTACAATTTATATATATGAAAATCTAACATACTTTTGGTGCATCAAGCCTCATCCTTAAAGGAATAGTTCCTACATAGCTATTCTGACATCGTCAAACCTTGTCGTTTGTCAATTCTATATGACCTCTGTTGCTGACAAAAATAATTATTTTGCTGTGTATGGGGTTGACCATACTGCTGAGATTGACTGTAATGACCCATTACTAATGAGGGGACTGACTGTGCTGCTTGGTTGACTGCTTAGCTTGAATCCTCATCGGCTGTTTCCCTTTCTCAATCGTTACCACTACGCCAGATCGCTTCTCATATGCTTTAACCACTCTCATTTTCTCTATCTTCTCTGCAGGCTCTATATGCGTGACTTCCTCTTGTAAGGACTTGATAGTTAGACCTTTAAGCATGAAAGCCACTGAACCGTTGATACTCTTAAGTAGTATCTCGATCGTGTATTGTTTTTATAGCTGAGGCTCACATTTCATGCTTAAGTTCCTCCATCTCAGAATGTAGTCAACTAGAGTCTCATCGGGTTTCCGCCATTGCGCTATGAGATCTCCTATAATGACATGGAGCTGTGCGCCAGCGAATCTCTTCACGAACATGTTCTCCATTTCTACAAAGGTCTTTACTGATCCATTGGGTATTTCTGCATACCAGTCAAAAGCTATTCTTGACAAGCTGCTGACGAACTGTCGAAAAAAGGGCTTTGTTTCCTCTTGTATTGCAACAACTAGCTCTGAAGTGTGCTATGTGTTGATGAGGATTTTTTGTCCCGTCGAACGTCTTAAAAGTCTGGGGTACAAAGCCTTTGGGGTAAGGAATGACATCAAATTCTTCTGAGTAGGGTCTACCCCTTGAAACTGATGCCCAAACTTTAGACTGAGCCAAGGCCTCCCGAACTAGTTTTTCGATCATCTACTTAATATCCTTTTTTGGTGGACTCAGAGTAGAATCCTTCTTCGGAGGTTCATCTTCTTTAGCAAAAGTGACTTCTCTTCTTTCATCTCTGATGTGTATGATTTTGGACTGGTTAATTTCTGGAGATGCCAATGGTCATGACTGTTATTGTCCGTGTAGTGTGGACATAGCGGTCATTGCGGCGGTCATCTCCTCCATCCTCTTTTCCAGATGACTAATCTATTCATCCCTTGTCAAAATGGCCCTCTGAAGCTCATCTGCGGCATTCTCCTCACTAGGAGCATCGTGGGCAGATGATGTAGACCTAGTTTCGACGACATTAATTTCCATGAATTCTTCTTCCATGTAGTCTGACAAGTTGTAGTCTTCATTTTCAATATCTTGTCTAAGTTCTCTAGCTAACTCTAAAATTTCTGCCTAAAGCTTTTGAACTTTATCATCAACTGCTTTCTCATTAATCAATTTCAAATCTATAGGCTTCCCTTGACTGTCACTTCTCTCAGCAACTGACTCAGAAGTGACGGCGGTAGTGGCAACGAGAACATCAAAATCATGATTCATCCTATGATTCACAGATGTCTCAGAGCACAATGGTGCAACGACCTTTGGTAACCACACTTTCCTCTTAAGAGACGATGCCGTGAGACGGGTTGTCTTGGCGGAGACATCAAAGTGGTGAGGGGAAGTGTGCTCCCTAGGGTGTAGACCATGTACAGAGGTAAACAAAACTCTCTTATTCTTCTTCTTCTGGAATTCTTCGTAATCGTCGTCAAACGGTACTCTCGGACCTAACCGAGATATGACTGATCTGTGCACTGTGGGTGTTGGAACGGTAGTAGTAGTATCCGTAACATGCCTCCTCAAACAATGTCTAACAGAAACTCAGATGGGTTTTTCTTTTCTTAGAATCTCACTCTCATTTATGGGGATATCATACATCCCATCCTTTTGAGGAGCTTGGCAACATAACATCCTTCTCTCTCAGCTAATCTCTGAAAAATTGTATGGACTCAGGTGACTGGTGTGGGCCTCTCCCTCACCTCATCACTACAGTGTAGTGATGGAAGAGTAGAAGCAATCCAGTGGAGGCTCTCGTCTCCAGTAGTGTTAACCAACCGGTGGAACCTACTCCCTCGGAGGACAGGGGAGGTTTTCAGTAAACCGAGTTCCTCCTGCTGAGGAATCTCATCAATTACTGGATGACTTGCAACTTGTGCCCTGGTGGCTTTGAGAATCCTATGATTGTGGTTCCTCCTTTGAGACCTGGTTAGTGGGGGAACTCTAGAGCTGGAGCCAATCTCGAAGACTGATGACACGGTGAGAAAGACATTATCGCAGTTTTCTTCATACAGAATTTGCTTCCCCTTAGCAGATGGAAAATTAAGTGCAGTCACGGTAAAACCGATAGCAGTAGTGGTAACAACTCTCCTAGGCACGGAGACGACTGACTTGACAAGGGCGGTAGCAACTTTCACCTTCTTAGTAGAACAAAAATCCTGGTGGGAGTTCAGGTCGAACTCGACAGATGGTTCTTGAACTTCAGGGGCAACAACTTTCACAACGACGAACGGGGCCTTTCCCAGCATGATCTCGAACTCACTAAAGTTGTTCCCAAAATGAATCATTGGAGTGGCAATACGGGCCTTATGGGATGTGGGCAAGTTGCAGAAGAAGGTAAGCATCAGGTTCGACATTGTGACTTTGTCTGAAAGAAATATTTCGAAAGTTAGTGAAGGCCAAAACCTAGTGATCATAGTGGCAACACTACGAAAAAGGTCACTCTGTGAACTAGGTACAGTTTATCCTTAATGTTTTATTTTACTTTTAATCTTTATGTATTTTCGTTAAAAGGAATTTTTAAAACTTAAGGAAAGATGGTTCGATTTGCCGGTGGCAAAAACGAGCCTGGGAGGCACAAAGCGAAAGTGAAGTGTGGGACCTCGTCTGGGATCCCCTTCACAACGTACATTGCTATGATGAAATTTTTTTATCGACACACCTATTGGGGGTTCGACCCCACAAAATCAAGAAGGATCCTAAAAATTCATGAACCCTTTTGTTTAAGAATGGTTAAACAGATGGTCCGGAAATCGAGGAGAGTTGATCGTACTTTCCCAAGAAAGAAATGGGTAAAGTATGTATATGAAACAATGGTAATTTGGTTCACGAGGGACATGAACACATTACCGATATATTAATATAACATTTCTTGATCTTAATGAAGAGAGAACTAAGTCCCCAGCAGAGTCACCAGAAAATTGTCGGCAGCAAAGAGGGAGGTCGGTTTTAGGAAGATAGATTTGATTTAATATATATATATATATATATATATATATATATATATATATATATATATATATATATATATATATATATATAATTTCAAAAAATACCATTTAATTTTGAGAATATGAAATCAAACCGATCTCATGTATGCAATAGTTTAAATAATCAAGCACTTCATTGCAAGCCATGTATCTATTCCGAAGAATGGATACATTGCTTGGTGGTGAGGCTTGATCGAATAAACTAAAGAATCCATGACATCTGTTTGGTCTACGAACCATTTATGTTGAAAGAAAATTTCACCTATCTAATATGAAAGAATTAGATAGGTTTTATTTTAATCTGGGGTCTTTAAGTTTCTTATAAGGGCAAGCCCTTATAGTTAATTACATCTTAGATAACTGAAGTTACCTAAGAAAACTCTTGATATAGATCAAGAAATATTGTATTCATGAGTTCTAAAAGATAACATCTTCAAGGAAATGTGGTAGTAGGAAATATAATAGACAAGTGAATTAAGTTTCAGAACAATTATTGTAGAAGTCCAAAGGAAAAGAAGACTAAGTGAAAGACATAGATCCAAGAAAAATCTCAGTGTTTTCCCAAACTATCCTATGGTTTAGCTCCCATTTGAGATAATTATTTAATGTTCAATCTTGCCAATTTTATTATTTAGGGTTTACATTCCCTTGACATTGATCATTTGAATAGCCTGGAAGATAGGAGGATTTATGTCATAATCGATGATAACCTCAGAACCTAAGACAAATTAAAGCTTATATTGGGTGTAAAGGCTTAAAGAGATAAAGTGAGAATTTATGTTGCACTAGACGAGCTACCTCAAAATCCTATGGCTTGTTATTTATTTCAAAGGAGTTTTGCTATTGAAGATGGTTGTGCTGCCCACTATGCATGCTCCAAGCTCCTCAGTGTAGCAGGTTTAGTTTTAAAAGTGTCAAGTTGAAGAGATTGGGGAAAGTATCATGTTTTAGAAAAAAGGATTAAATTGAGGTGTCTTAATGTCATATTAGGGGAATATTTAACTTGATTATGACAACACCAGTTAGGATCCCACGGTTCCCTCATTTCGGCACCACCATTTTCTTCAGATTCACTTATTCCAGATGAAGTTACTAAACCCAACTTAATGAGTTTCGTACTTTCATTTAGACCGTGGGAAAGCTCTTTAGCAGCCTTACGTTGCTCCTCCGAGGTATTCCTGATCATCCAAAGAGATTTTTTAATTTAGATTCACTGGTGGTTTTGTTTTATTTGTGATTAAATTTTGAGTTGTTTTATATTTTTGTTTTTGTGGCAATGAATTTTATCTGGTTTTTGTTTTAATTTTGATTTTAGTTTTGGTTTCAGTTTTGTGGCTATCTTAAAAGTTCTAGTTTTAATGCAGAGTGACATTTTTTGTTTAACATGCAAGCTTGTAAGGAAGAAACATAAAGTAAAGGAAGTACAGAAAAGAATATACTATAAACTTATAAAAGCGTACCTGTCGAGTTTTCTCGTTCTTCCATCTGAAACTTTAGCATTATTTGCAATAAACATTAATAATTTACAGGAAAGTAAAGCCTATAGATAGGTTTGTCATGGGTCTACTAAGTTCTGTGTCATAAACTTGGTGGGTTCTACTTATTCATTTGAGGGATGTTTTTTTCTTTAATAAGTATGGTAGGTTCAATTATCCTGCAAGATGTCCAGACGACTTATGAGAAGATCCAAAGAATACCTAGATATTTCACAACCCCTTTGAACTTTCTTGAGTTTATTTTGAACTTATCATACTCATTAAATGATTCATCCATTTCATTCCCTTATGCTCAATGAACATTGATATTTTAATCATAACAAAAGTGGACTTGAAATTCCATTTATAAATTATGTGAGTAAAGGCCCTTAGGGGCAAGTTGGTTTATTAAGGAACTAAAGTAATTTAAGTTTTAATTAATTTTGTCATCTTTTCTAATCTATATTAGTTAAGTGTGATTAAGCCTAGCTCGCTACTAAGCCTTTAAGACTTTAGTGGGTATCTTTATAATTTAGAAAGAAGTTAAATTGACTTTTACGATTATGATTCTTATCAAAATATTGAATAATCATTAAACCACTGATTAAGCATTTTAGATCATTAAATATCTTCTTCCAAAGATGAAACCCCTAACTTAGGATCATTTAATTTTGGTTATCTTCCAAAAATAATATAATTTAAAGAAATTACAAATTTATCTTTTAATATGACAAAAGTGAGATTGGTTTCTACCCTTTATCCCTTTATGTTTTAATCATTCAATCATGTTAATTAAGATCATTCATTGCCTATTCCCCACTTTAATTAAGCCTAAATATTGATTAAGGCTAAATTCTTCAAAAATATAAATTTTGCCCTTAAGGCCTTAATACATTATAATTAATCAAATTTAACTCAAATGACTTTGAAAATTTTATGGTACCCTACCCATGGGTCAAGTAAAATATTAGAGGAGAAAAATATGATTTTTTAAAGTTTTATTTAATTTATATAGTTATTTTTAATGCAAAAATAATGATTTTCAAAGGTAATTGTATAACCAAATCGAAACACAATATTTATTTTTAAAAAATTACAGGAAGTTCACCTAAAAAAAGGGACCACTAGGATAAAATTTCATGATTTTTTGAATTTTAATGTAATTATTATAATTATTTTAAGTTTTAGAGTATTAATTAAATACAAAATATTATTTAATATGAAAATTAAGTTTTATGTTTTTCAAAAATCTCTTTGAGGTCAAGGAACCTAGAGAACCAAGTTTTATATTTTTGTGATTTTTATTTCAGTTATCAGAATTATTATTGTGAGAAATTAATGAAAATCCATTTTTAAGCTTTAGAAATTATTTTAACCCTTTAAAATTTAATATCTTAAATTAGAGAGTCAGGAAAATTATTGCAATTATTCTTAAGTGATTAGGAGACATTTTAGAACATTTCCATCAATTTTACTAATTTTATAATTTTTATGAATTTTTATTTATCTAAATATTTAAAATAATCTTAAAAATGAAAATTTTACTTTAATGCTAATTTATTTTTCTTATGTTCCTCTGATCACAGAGAACTCTCAAAACCAATTTGGTAATTTTTTGAATTGTATTATAATTATTAGAATTATTTTAATACCAAAGGTGATATTTAACTTAGAAAATTCATTTAAGTGGCCCAATCAATTCCAAATATCTTTAAAATTTTTATGGGAGTTCCTCTAATCCTAAACCAAAGTGGAGAACCATTTTCAAATTATTTTTTTTATATATTTACCTCAATTTAATTTATTTTCAATTTTAGGGTTTAATGGAAATTAGGAATATTATTAATGAGTTAAATCAAGTTTATATTTTTTATGGTCCTCTGGTCATAAGTAACCTACAAAATTAATCTTATATTTTTCTGATGAGTATTTTAATTTCTATAATTTTTAAATCAAAGCAGGGGTGATTAAATTGAAATTTAGGGATCTCCACATAGAGATCTCCCCTGACATTGGAAAAATCAAGGAAGATCCCTCATGATAGAGGAAACAAAAGCCTTAAATTTCATGTCATGGTGAAATGTCTATGTTAATGAAGAATCCAAAGACTAAATATATTATTTAATTAATTAAAATATAATAAACATCAAATAAACTTGAAACCATTTTCACATTGTTCTCCTCTATTTATTGAGCAAGAGGGGCTTTGTCTTTTATTTTTATAATTTTTATATGCCAAGTTATGAATTTTTAAATTTGGATTGATTTTATTAATTAAATAAATCCATATTTTCCCACTTAAGTGATTCATCGCCACACAATCCTAGGGCGCGTCGAAGCCATACACGACTCCTTCTGATTGGGCACCGCCTTTTGACTCATCGCTACGCGACCCGCGCTTTATGTAATATTTCTCTGTCCACTCCACCAAATCCATCTGTTTGATACACGCTCCATCCAACGACTCATGGTCATCGTCTTCAACTGGTTCTTCCCACAAACCGTCTACACTCTAGACCTAATATCTCACTTGATACTCAACCAAATCACTTTGGGTTTGTTTCTAAAGACTCATCTGATCTAGAAGAACCTATCTATATGACTAACCTAGCGTGAAATCAACCCAACATGCATGAAGAATCAAAATAAGCTTAGGAGAGCAAGAGAGTTTAATACATTTGTCTGAGAGGGGAGACCTCAATCAGATGGTTGTAGCAGCTTCGATTGAACCCGAAAAACCTCCATATGACGCCTCTTGCTATGGTGAAATGTCTGGACCCAAATTTGACTAGGCTCGATTTCAGGTGTTGATCAAATTCTATATTAGGAGCTCTCTGTGATGGGGCTTTAATGGGGGGACTTCTTCTCCTACTCTGGTGATGGTGTAGAGCAAGTTGGTTTGGGGTTTTAGGCAATGGGGAGATGCAATTGAAATTCTCTTAGTTTCGGCTGAAATTTAAGTGAGCAAATTGTCTCGGGGCAAAGGGTTTGGGTGGCTAGAGATAGTGGGTTTGAGTTCAAGGAGGTCTCAATGAGCTCTGGTGAGGTCTGAACAGCATAATTTCCTCCAATATATCTATAAGTGTAAATAATTCCTCAAGGTCTATATATTCTACTTGTTTGTGGCATCAAAAAATCTTTCTAGTTAAATTCAAAATTTGAGGTTTGTCTGAGTGTCAAGGAATATTGGTCATCCTCTGCTAGTGGAGTCCAAACTTGTTGATGAGGGATAGTCTTATCTACTGTTATTTGCTATGTTTTTTACTCTTTTTTTTGTAGAAACTTTGATGAGGTATGAGCAATATAAGCTTTTTTTTTTCAAGAAAATGAAAGCATTAGGATATTATAAAACTACAATTGGTTGATATTTTATTTGTAAGAATATATAAAACCATATGCCTTGCATTTATAGCATCTATTTAAGAATTTGAAATATTTTTTTATATGAGAATCATTTTCTTGCAACTTTAAGTGAAGCAGTCACACACGTATTTGCCAAACTAAATACACTAATGTGCCACGCAAAATATTTTTTTATATGAGAAATACTTTTTTATTTGAAAAATTTTGAACATAGAAAGAACTTTATAAGTCAAATTTATAATTAAATAAAGTTAAACTAGGAAAATTAGTTGGAAAAAAATTTTATAGAATCATGATAAGTTTTATTTTATACCTCATTGTAAGCTGGTTTGATATTATTATTTTTGTATATATTTATGCTTTTCAAGAAATAACATAAGTAATAAGATATGTTTCTGTAAGTCTAAGAAAGGTCATAGAATAATAATGTTAAAATAACAAAAAAAAACACAGGTAATGGAGCTATAAAAGCAACGTTGGAAGGAGTCAAATGTTGTAAAATTTTTTATTTAATATGCCATAGTGTTTTACTTAGTTTATAATTTTCTTAAATCTACTTTCCAACCAATATATATATAGCTTTTTACTTAGTATGGTTTTTTACTTAGTATGGTTTTTTAATTTCCTTGCTGTAGTTTTATGTTTTATAAATAGCTTTACTTACTTGTTTGGTCTGTTGAAATATATATATATATATATATATATATATATATATATATATATATATATATAAATCTTATTTAATTTTTCCTTTTTTGAGATAATAAAAATAATTCTTGATGATATAATTTGTGATTGTTGAAAGTACATCAAATAGCTGGACCTGATTCACTACAATTAATGTCTTAAGCATTAGGAATAAAGCTTATAAGATAAAGTTATCTCTTTAAACTTATAGGAAATTGCCCTATTTTTTAGAATAACTTAATCGTTGGTTTATAACTTAGGGTTCTATATTGCTTTAAATTTAATTTTTATTAACCTTATATTTTCTTTTATATATTCCCCCTAACCTAGAAAGATAGATCCATGAAATGTTGACTATTTTGCTTTTACCTTTTTCTAGATCTTTTACTAGCACCCATCACTAGCTTGTTGGCTATTCAATGATTTAATGATTATTATCAATTAAATCATAATTTGTTGAGCAAATCCTTCTTACTCAAAAATAAGTGACCCAAAATTTTTTTATAGTGTATGCTGGAGGAATTCAATCTGTGCGGCATACATTATTATAATAAAGAATCACAATGGCCAATATCATAACTATGATTACACTTGCATCTTCAATCTCTCTCCATTTTTATTTACCCAAAATTTCGTTTTTTTTATACATACATAAGGCTGGATTGTTGTTTAAATAAACGCCGAATCTCATTATTTGATTAACATAGTAATCTTTTAGCATATAGTTGAACTTCATCTCCCCCGACTCTCCGCCGACTCTCAACTCCATCAGCGCCTCGCGCTTCCTACGAAATCTTCGTTCGCTGCGGCCCTATTGTCGAGTCTTCAAGGCGGACAGACGCTTTATCGGTCGCGAGCACTTCCAGGTCTCCAAACATGAACAAGGAGAACAGTCTTTCGAAGCCCAAGGTATATCGTAGTATGTTTCTTCCTGATTTTTACAGTTTGAATTCCATTTTTTGTTGGTGCAGGAATTGTATCCCTTCTTTACCATTTCGAAAGATGACCAGCTCGGGCTAAGTTTGGGCTTTTTCGGTGCACCGAAGAAACCCCCCCTGCCTCCATGTATCGAAGTACCCCTTTATGAGGTCATTTCATATTTTCTGAAAGCTTGCCATCTTTTGATATCTTTCAAGGATTGCGGCATGATGGTTGGTTTTTATTTCTTTTTTATTCTTTGCATTTTGCTAGTAGCCGGAAGAGGTACCCATAAAATCACATACAGAGCCCATTATTGTCGGTGACGGGCATCATAAGCTTACGTTTCTTAAGGTTTGCGCATGTTTCAACATTTTTTGCAAGGAAGTGCATAATTGTATTAGATGCAATTCATGGAAATCCGGATTTTATCATCCTTTTGGTTTTCTTCTTTTTGGTCTCTGTCAGGGAAGAGTCAGTACATCTGATGTCTTTGGAGTTTCGAATTCAGATTTAGTACCAGGGAAGTACGAAGGTGAACTTTGCTCTTTTTGATCGACTTTCCTGCCACTTTTGAGCTATGGTTTCCCAAGCATTTGAATTTAGTCTTGTTCTCAACATAAAATAGACTGCCTTTTTTATTTTATTTTATTTTGTTTTATTTTTGTTCTTTGTTCTTCTTTTAGGAGGTTTAAAGTTGTGGGAAGGTTCAATTGATTTGATAAAGACTCTGAATGCTGAGATTGAACGCGGGAGGTTAACCGTTGAAGGCAAGAGGGTATTAGAGGTGAGCTTCTTTTGCTTGTGCACAATTGAGATTGTTAAGATTAACATTTTCTATGAAGGTCATAGTTAAAATAAAAAATATGACATTCACAACCTCCATGCATATCTTCTCAGCAGTTATTTATGTACATGAAAGATTTATAAGATCAAGGAGTATTGTTGCTATATTCCCAACAAGGTTTAAAAATGTGAAATAAAAAACTGAGGCGTTATGCTTTAGCAAGCCGAGGCATAAGCCTTGAGATGGATTGAGGCGTACGATTCAAAATAGAAAATAATAATAATAAAAAAATCATATATATATATATATATATAATTCATGAATATAACAAACTATCAACATTTTTATTTAGTTCATCATTATAATGACAAGTTACAAATGTTAATATAATGATAATTTAAAATAACAAATTTAATTGAGATTTAATATAAATACTCATTCAAAATTTTAAATTGCTATAAGGATTAGGATCCACAATAGCCTCATTATCATTTTCATTATCTTTGAAAGAATCATTATATGTAATAACTCTGTCATTCTCGAATTCTATCTCATCATCATCTTCAAAATTTACTTCAGTAACAACTTCTTTTCTCTTACTCCCTATATCAATTAACACCGAGTTCAATATAATTTTAAATAAAATACTAATATTAATCACATGAATAGGCAATTTACTATACTAAAATTACCTTTTGATTTTCTTGGAGCTCCAATCTTACTTTCCTTCTTTCTTTTAAATGATTGTTAAGTAAAAATTACTTCAAATTCAGTTGTTGTTTCATTTCTTTTAATGCTAGCATTATATTCTCATTTATAGCATCATTAAAAGTTATTCTTTTACACTCAAATTCACTTTTGTTCTTAGTTTTTGGCGTTACCTATCCATCATTGGATAATGCATCATTAAAATTGATGGATCTATTCCATCATCGCCATTTCATTGTTTTGTAGCTTCAGGTGTCTTTCATTCTGTTATTGCATATAACATGAACTAACTTGTTTATTCAACCTACAATCAATTTGTTCATTTTCATTGTATATAGTTGAATATGCTTAAACTATGGCCACATGTGAAAGATGAACTTGCTATATATATATATCTGGCAAAAGGAAACTTCTGTTAATCAATCAAGAAGTTATAATTCTGAGGCGGGGGGCATTAAAAAGGCCCCCCCTGCAGCAAAAAATTAAGAAGAGAAGGAAGGGAAGACAAGCACAGTTTGGGACTCACAACCATACTTGGCCAACCAATTGGCTAGCCTATTTCCCTCCCTAAAAATAAAGGAAAATTGAACATTAATTTGAGGCAGCAAGGATTTGATAAGCTTGATCCAGTGCAGAATATGCCATGAGGAATTTCCGGGGTCAGTGATGGCAACCAAAAGCAATGAAGAATCCATTTCAACTTGTAAAGAACACCAATGGTTCAGGATCACCAGCTTAATGACCAAAAATACAGCAACAGCTTCCGTTTCCAGTGCATCCACAACAATAATAGGGGAATGAAAGTAAAACAAGCACTTACCATTATGGTCCCTGAAGATACCACCAAAACCAGCTTTAGAAGTGGAAAAACTCCCATCAGTATTGACTTTGATTAATGGGTGAACAAGCCTCAGCCAAAACACCTTTAACACAAAGAAAGATGATGCGCAACTTTGTCCTCATCTTAGGTAAGTGGAGGATCAATCTGCTCAGGAAGGATTTACATTTAATGGCTACCTGCAATTCAGGGGGGGAAGTATCCTCAAATTTGGATTGATTTCTAGTCATCCATAAGAACCAGGCAATGATGAATGGGATGGGGCCTAGGTTAGCATGGTGCCAGCCTGACCAACGTTCAAAAAGATGTTCCCACTCTAGCAGCAAAGTGTTGATGTCAAGGTCCTTAATCTATTCAACCCAAACCTTCTGGGAGAAGTGGCATTAAAAAAAAAGTGTAATTGAGTCCTCAGCTGCCTTGCAAAGCTAGCACCTAGAAGGGTCCCCTGTTGATTTCCAGAATTTAGCAGAATTCTTTTATTGATATGAAAAAGGGGTATAAATGCAGTTACATGAATCCTCAAATAAGAAAGACAAGAAAAAAGAAATAACATGAAAAGAAAAATATAATACCTATATCTCCAATTAATTAATTCATAATAATTACGTGGAGATAAAGAATACGACATAAAATAGGAAAGCTTAAAATAGAAAAGGAAATAAATTCAATACAAGGAAATAAATTTAAAGTAAGGAAATAATCAAATCTAAGGAAATAAATCTAATTTTCATACCTTTTAGCAAGAATAAAGTACTTTCTAATATAACTTCTAACACTTCCTCTCAAGTTGAAACATGGCTGATAACCATGTTCAACTTGGATTTGAAAATATCAAATAATGGGTGGGGAAGATTCCTTGTGAGAGAACTTGAAGTCTTCATTCCGTACTTGGTAATCAATCCCAAGAGAATTTAAGGGTATTTTTAGTTGACTGCAGTTGTTTCTTACTATAGTTTCTCCAGTTTCTGTAGGTAGGTGGAAGAGTCTTGCAGATAATGCTGCAGGGAAGTTTGCAAGGAAGTAGACAACCTACAGGAAAAACTATAGAGCACGGTCTTCAAGGAAGAAAACTCCGGAGGAGGGCTTGTTGTAAGGAAAAGCTTTGGAGGACCTGCTGTAGGAAAAAAGTTTGGAAGAGGGTCAGCCGTATGGAAAAACTCCGAAAGAGGGTTTGCTGCAGGGAAGAGCTCCGCAGGAGGGTCTTCTACAAGGAAGAGCTATTGATGAGGCTCGGAGGGCATGCTGTAGTAAAAAGTTTTAGAGGTATGCTTGTGACAGAAAAAAACTCCGGTGAAGAATTTCAAATGTCCTTAAATTAGTGAAATTTCTACGTACAGTTTCATAAGAGTACTGCTCCTGCTTTGTGCGCGGGGAGAGAGCAAAGAACACCATCATGTTTTAATATTTTTGCTGTAGAGGGCAACACTAACTATGGTTGTGGAAGGTCATGGAAGACGGTGTTCGTAACTCTGCAACATATATCAGGGAAACTTTCTTCCCCTGAATATCCCTAACATAAACAGTAATAAAGCTTCCCAACCCATTCGTATTGAAATCTTCCCTTGCCAGTGCTGCTCTTTGCTCATGAAAATCAAATGTATAGACATGGACATAAGGTGTAACAACTCTAGCAAAAGAAGTGGTTAGAGAACCAGTACTAGTCCCTGACTTCAAAATCATACAACCCGAAACAAATTCGAATTAGGATATCACAAAATTGATATTAGCAAGGTATAAAATCTAAGTCTTGTGACTAAGAACCAGAGTCCACAAGTCAGTGTTGGAAAAAGGAGATGAACAAAGCCCCTTATTGCTGAATACATTGTAATCAAAATGTTTCCATATACAGTCAAAATGCATAAAAACTCCATATGTTATCATCTCTCTCATACAAAATTACTAGATCGCCATCACAGATGCGGCACTGAAATATATTTCTTTTTAATTGATTTGATGAAAACATCCTTGTGCTATCACATGCAATTTATCGCTACTACCCAATATATTCCATAAAAACCTCATTTTTTCTTCCGAAAGTGAATCATTGGGTCTTAACAGTAGTATATCGATGTGAAGGGGACATGATACACGACCGAGAAACAAAAATTGAATGATGGGTGATTTGGGAGGAGAAAATGTATAGTTTCGAGGGGCAGTGGAGACACCTCCTTGATTGTTGAGTGATGTCAGGAATGGGAAGGACGCACGATGGTAAAGGTGAGCAGAGATGACATATTAGATTCTGGAGAAAGGTGTCAGAGTTTAGGGTATGGGTGGTCCTTTGGCGGCTATTACACTTGGATTATATTTATTTCAGCAATTTCAATGCCAACGGGAAGGAGAAACAGATGCAGCGAAAAGACTTCAGGAAGATGTGACACCACTACGGAACCTTGTAGGAATTTGCGGAATGCAATAAGTTTTTAAGCCGACAGAGAAGGTTTCAAGCTGCTAGGGACCTGCAGGGAGAAAGTTCCGGTGGCTAGTTCCTGCAGAAAGGAGTTATGGTAGCTAGGGCTTGCAAAAAAAGTAAGTTTTCGGCGTCTTGGGACTATAGAGAGCGGGAAAGGCTAAAGGTGGTGGGAAAGGCTATAGAAGGAAATTCCAGAGGCGGGAATGGCCGCAGGAGGAAATTCCGGCGGCGGGGCCTGCAGGGAGACGTGATTTTCGGTGGAAAAATTGAAAAGAGGAGGAAAGGCATGCAACACAAAAAAGATTGCTAGTTGCAGGGAATAGGAAGTTTTCGGCGACAGGAGACTCTAGGGTTTGTTTCAAGGCTCTAATGCTGTTTTGAATTTCAGAATTTAGCGGAATTATTTTATTGATATAAAAAAGGGGTATAAGCACCGTTACATGAATTCTAGGATAGGAAATACAAGAAAAAGGAAATAACATGAAAGGAAAGATATTACACTTGTAATAAGTATTTAGCATTGAGTAAGCTCTAAATATCTTGGGGTTGAAAACCTTCAAAAGCTTTTAACTGATATAAACACAAAGAGAGGAATAACAGGGGAAACAAAGGAATTCTATGAGGAAATAATATTATTACAAAAGAAAGAGATTTGGTAGAAAATATCTCATTTCCTTGGAAATCATACCAATGATATAATAAGCTTTAGGCCTTCATAAGACAAAATGCTATTTATCTTCCTTTCAAAATTTTAAGAAGTCATCAAAAGTTTGTTAAGCAAGCCACAATATCTTCTTAAATAGCTGTAAGTTGCAAACAAGATCCTAAAATAGCTTACTTAAAGCTCTATATGAATAAATGAATAAATTGAGGCTTTTTAAGAACTTATATAGTTTAGTTTATCTTCATTGATGTGGAAAATATGCACAAAAAATCAATGACTTCATACATCATATTCGCTGATTCGATTGCCTTCTTTCATATTGTTTTCTTTTCGGGAGAAATTAGTTCTTTTATGAGCTCTGAATTTAAATGTTTTGGTTGCAATTTGAACTGTGGAATGCTGATTTCCTTTACCAATCTTACAGCTTGGATGTGGTCATGGCCTTCCTGGAATCTTTACTGCACTTAGGGTATGTTATTCGGTCCAATTTAATAATATTTATAATTTTCTTACATGCACATTTAATTAGATTAACATTTACCTATTTTCTTTTTACAAGGGTGCATCTACCATCCATTTTCAAGATTTCAACGCTGAAGTGCTCCGGTTTCTTACTATTCCAAATGTAAAAGCTAATCTGATTGAAAATTCACCATACTGCCTACCTTCTGGAAAAAATACAGAAGTGAATATGTCATCGAATGTTTGCTTTTTTGCTGGTGACTGGAGTGAGGTGCACCATTTGCTGCTTCATGGAAGCAAAGATGACCGCCAAAATGAGGAGTACTCTAAGGATGTTGCCAATCATGGTTATGATATTATTTTGATGGCGGAAACTGTATATGCACTGTCTTCTCTCCAAAGCTTGTATGAACTTATTAAGAAGGTTTGTGCTTAAATATTTTTTAATCATGACTATTATTGCTGCTTTTAGAATATTTTTAGCATAGTGAAATTTGAAATACATGTTACAGTGTCTGTGCAACCCTAGGGGAATTGTTTATATTGCCGGAAAGAAGCACTATTTTGGGGTTGGTGGAGGAACGAGACAGTTTATAAATTTGGTTGCCGCAGATGGTGAGTTGGTAGTTAAACCAGCCGGCTATATGTTCATAAAAGTATTCAAATGTTATGATTTTCCTAATTTTTTATTCCATATTTTGAATTAATCCGCTGCAATAAATTGTGAAGTTAATGGAGTTCAATCATGATTTTACATGTTCAGTGGTTGCATGCTATGTGCGAAGTGTATATTATATTTAATTCCCTCACTAAAGATCATACCCATTAATTTCAAAATGTTATCATCTGGCCTCATGTTTTTAAATGCATTTCACCCTTCATCTTTTTCTAGCCAAAATTGGAGGACCTGGATGGATGCCTATGCCCAGTTTTTAGTTATTCTCGTCATATTGGCTGATTCTTTTTGTTCATCAACTGCTATAATTTAGTGTCTCATGTTTTGTTGGCTTTTTGCCCGCTAAGAATAATATTGTTGGTTCAATTCCTTTGCTTTTAACTGTTGTCTGTTTCTTTAGGCCAAATGAAACCTTTATTGCTTGCTGAGGTTGCTGATGGTTCTTCAAATGTTCGTGAAGTGTGGAAACTTTCAAACGAATAGAACTTCATATTCAGGAATTCTTCTCATGTTGTTTCTTAAATTTTCTGTCACTCTCCTCTTAATCTATGATATTTATGTTTTTTTTGATGTTCTGAAGAAAAATTGTATACCAAAAACTTCTTGAACAAATTTCATTCATAACTGTTGACTGTCCGCAATGAACTTCTTTGTTGCACTGTTCATTTAATCCATGCAAATTGTAATGCTCGGTTGTTTTATTGCCTTGCTTTTTTTGGAAGTGTTTGAGAATGCTTTTAATTTTGTCATGTTTTCTATATTTTACGATAACGCCATCAACCTCTTATGCCTTGCATGGCTATATGTGCGTTTATGCCCTTTAAAAACTATTAAATGCCTACAAACAATTACGATTTAGAGTATTCTTGTTGGGGTCTTCTTGGATTATAAATAAGAGATGTAACCGTCTCATTTGGTGAACAAGTGGAGAGTGAGTTCTAGTTCTATAAAAGCTCTTTCTTAATAACAAAATTTTATTCTCCAACTTCCACACTCGCTTTTCCACCATCTCACTTTCTTACTAGCCTCTTAGCAGAGTGATAAGTATGGTTTACTTGGCAAATTGTGTTTGCTAAGGCCTTACGTTTACTTGCTAAAAATTTATGGGCATGATAGTTGATATCAGAGCTTTGGTTTTAATATTTCAAGAAGTGCTAGGATCAAACATTCAGCTATGAGATTTCCAATGTAGGGTCATCTCAATCATTATGGAGCCTTGAAGAATAATGCGAAATGACAATATCAAAGCACAAGATAAGTCCGATGACATACTTTTTAAATTGGAGGCATGCTTGATTTAGTACTTTTTAGATTGGAGGCATGCTTGATTCAGGTAGGGCAAGATAGGGGTGATGTGGATGCGTACATCAATGACTTAGGACAATGGGTGGAAAGCTTAAAGACATATAATGGCTAAATCCATGTTGGAATACGTGAAACCTTAGCAAGGCTATAAGCCTTAATGGATGAGGTCATGACATAGGTAACTCAAATGCGAGAGGTTCTTCAAGTAGAACACAGTAAGGCACTCTCTTAGTTGAAGGTAACACCAAGGTAACTAAAGGAAACATGAGGGGACAACCTTGTGCAAGAAGGCAGTCTTAACTAGCTCTATTATATTTGTGAGGAAATCCTAACAATTTTACATCCTGCAGACGTAATTTGCAGGTACGATTCCGTCGATAACTTCCTATAAATGCTTGAACAATCTTTCCGTGCTGTTAAAATATTAGAGGAAGGAGCTAATATCAAGAATACAACATTATATCTCATAGACCTGCTGTTCCATTTTAGCTACGATGGTAAGAAGTCATGAGGGAACCTACATTATCAAAACAATTGATGCCTTCAAGAATAAGTTAATGAATCAATTTTACCCAAGTAAGGCTGGAGGATGCATGTGGCCACCTACATACTCAAGCAATCTGGGAGCATTCAAGACAATTTCAAGGATGTTATAACCTTGTTTTAGAAATCCCTGATATGTATGACAAAGTTACTATATATTTTTTCTCATCGATGGGTTGCAAGCATGGCAACGAAAATGCTAACACATCGTAGTGTAGAAGACCTTGTCAGCATCATTGCTACTGCTGAATGCCTAATTGATTGATCCTGTTAGGAGTTGTCCAAGCTCAAGGAGAAGAAAGGTGGCAACAACAAAGGTTAGGGTTAAAAAAAAAATAAAACAAATAAAGAAAGAATAAAAAGATAAAAAATAACAAATATTGTGGAGAGCTTAATCAAAATAACCACAAAAGAGATTGCCACTATAAAAATGTCTTCAAATCTAGAGATAAGATCATGCAGAAAAGAAAATTCTAGTTAGTTTACTCCATGGTACGCTTGTTTCATATGTGATAGTCCTCGGACAATGGAGTGCCTGAAAACGAAGACACTAAATGCACATACTCCCACCTTTTAAGAACAGGAGGTAGGAAGTACAAGGAAGATGCTCATTGTGCAATGCTATTCAAAATTCCCCAAAGAGGCATTAGTTCACAAAGTTGTGCACATCCCACTTAGTTGGAGGAATAGAAAACATTAGTCGACACAGGGGAAACACATAACTTCATTTTGATAGAGGAAACCAAGAGATTGGGACTGAAGATGGTCGACGAGTGCACAATGATGAAGGCCATCAAGTCCATGGTGAAGCCCATCCAAGGCATAACTTGAGTGATGAAGACCACCTTAAGCACATTGGTGGGTTACTAAGATTTGTTCGTAGTTGCATTGGACATCGTTAATGTAATGCTTTGACTAGACATCCTTGACCATGCCAAATCTTTCCTATTCCCTTTTTCAACACTATGTGCATCTTAGATGGAGATAAGACTTGTATAATATCCACGATAAAGGCTAGCAAGTCTAAAGCAAAGGTGTTATTAGTCATACAACTCAAGAAAGGCTTGAGGAGAGATGAAGAAAGTTCACTATACTGAATGGGGCTGATGAGGAGCCAAATACCAACTACTAACTAGGGCAAGTGCAGTAGCTGAGAAATTTAACCAATAAACAGATTTATGTCATTAATCCACAAATTTATAGTATCAGGTAGAATGGGACTATTTAACTTAAGATACAACTAGAAGTTTGAGGATGACCAGTGGCACTATAAAAATGAAATCCAACATTACCCTAATGTGAATGCTGATGAGGACATCATGAGTTTAAGGGTGGGAGAGTGTCACAACCTCATACTGATAAATGAGATTTCCAAACTCTTTGGGTATCTGATGGCAATCATGGACAACAAGATCCTCCATATTCATATTGAATGGAGCCACTATGTTCTAGAAGTTTCTACACAAGCTAGATTCATCTTAAAGGCTCTTGAATTCCCTAGAAGATTTTTTATTTTCCAAGAATATTCAATAAGTTTTTGGAATTCTCTAAAGCATTCTAGATAATTCATAAATAATTTGGAAGTCACTAGATCTCTCTAAATTATCATGAGTGTTTAAGAGTAATATAGAATTGTGTATAAGTATCTAGAGCCATGAATTGGGTTGTGTTCCTTGAGAATGTTCTAGAATAGTTATGAACATTTTGTAATTCTCTAGAAGTTTGTAAATTGAGAAATATAGAGTTATAGAGTATTCTTAGATGGGTCACCTTGAACTACAAATAGATAAGATACCCTTTTGTTTGGTCAGTAAGTAGAGAGTGAGTCCTAGTCTTTTAAAGGCTCTTTTTTAGTAATATAGTTCTTTTCCCCAACTCCCACTCTTGTCTTTCCACCATCTCATTTTCTTGTGAGTCTCTTTTAAGCATGAGTGACAAATAAATCTTAGCAATTTGTGTGTGCTACAACATGTTTTCCTAACATTAACCTTATAATTATCATTTCCATGAAGAGCATATATTTGTTTTCAAATCCAACCTATGTTAAAAAAATAAAATTCAACGTGAAGGGGACAAGGAGCATTTGTTAAAGTACAATTTCTGTAATCTAATTATATGAAACTTAGAAACTGTAAATTTAGCTATACAACTAACTACCATTTCTCCCAAAATACTTGAGCGTTAAAGATTTCTTATGTTTCAACTTCTCAGGCGTGCTTTCCCTTATCCATGTTTTGTAGATGTTGTGCATTAAAATTTTAAGAGCAATTCCTTTTTTATGCGAGAGGTGTTTTAAAAATAAAATGTATTGATGCTCTATCTTGTCACTTGGCTTTGTACAATTTAGATTCTGTATTACAACATTCAAGAATGGCGACAATCAATCAGAGATTACCATAGGGATGAATAAATTTCAGTTTTTTTAACCATAATGACCACTATCCAATGACAGTAAAAATAATGGTCAAACATGTTTTAAAAACATTTGTATATATAGTAATAAGTTTCTCAAACTAAAATAGAGTGTAAATGTGTTCTGAAAACATGTGTTTGGAAGTCAGTCCTCTACTAGTAATCACCTTAATCAAACAAAAAATATTTACATCGAACTAAATTGATGAATGTCGCATTCATACATAAAATACAATACATGAAACTAAACTATTACTATCCCTATTTAATAATGTTATTTAAAACAGAGTGATGATTGTATATTATAATGAATTTATTAAGAGTTCAAGAACAAGTTCATTAGTCAGGATAACACTACATATATCTCACTTCCTAACACGAGGAAAACTGAAATAAGATAAAATGACAAAATAACATACATTTCTAAAGTTCAGTTTTGAAGGTTGAGAGATTTTATTAGAGTCCTATCTATTCTTTATATGCATTTTATAGAAACCTAAAAAACTGAATGAAATGCCGAAGGACAATCATTGTGATAGTTTTCATGTTGCAGTAAAACGAAGCTGCAGTATGCAATTTTTTAGTAAAGTTGTTTACAACTTCTAGATACAGCTGTAAATTTCACTTGCAAATTGCAATTTTCTAGCCTCAAGAAAAAATTATGGATCTACATTAAAACTATTTTGCAATTTTTTTTTGTTCAAAAATTTAGGCATGTTATTGGTTAAGTTGGTACTATAAAATATAGAATTGTAGTTTACTGAGAATTGAGTTGATTAAAATTTGGCTCATCATAATAATTATAATAATTGCTTGCATGTTATGAGATGATATTATAATTTCTTAAAAGATTTCTCAAACATTTCAATATGTGATGGAGAATGACCTCAATTTTGCTTCTATATGATGCAAATTATTTAATATATAATTGTTGGACTTTTTTTTGTTCATGAATCGTACCCAATGAATGGAGCACATAGAAGGAGAGAACACACACACAAAGAGAGAGAGAGAGAGAGAGGAAATGGTTGTATCAACTCTTTTAATAGATGTCTTACGAGGGAGGAAGAAGCATCTTTTATCTTAACTTCTCCGTATGTTATAATTACCTACATATTTCTCAAAATTTCTAACTATCTAGAGCTATCATTTAATGTCTCGGGTGTATAAATTATATTATGTTTATTATCATTTCTTCTATTGACGTCGTCTTCGCTCAGTTTTACTTTCTCCTATGTACTCTCGGTTGTCACGTATGTTGTCTAGTGGTCTGTTTGGTCATGGATGAGTTCTCTACAACTATTTTGGGAAGGTTGTCTTGGGATAACTCTTGTGAGAATTAATTTTTCGGACGAATATAGGAGGTCAAATATAGGTAGCCGATTGCAGGAGGTCAAATGTAGTTGACCGAATGTAGAAGGTTAAGTGCAAGAAATTGAATGCAAGGTGGCTGAATTTAGGTGGCCGAATATAAGTTACTAAATGCAGGTGACCGGATGTAGGAGGCTGATTACAAGAGGCTGAATGTCGGTGGCCAATAGATCAAATACATGAGGCTGAATTTAGGAGGCTGAATGTAGGAGGTCAAATGTATGTTGGAAGTTGAATGCAGGTGGACAAATGCAGGAGGCTGAATATTGGAGGCCAAATATAGGAGGTCAAATGCAGAAGACTAAACATAGGCAGCCTAATCACAAATTCCTAGTTCATGAGATTTGGTCATACATATTTAATTCTGTGATTCTCTTATTACTTTTAAATATAACCTCAAATAAATTAAGAAAATGATAAACATAAAATTATACCTTAATCGTTTCTATAAGACAAGTATGTATTCACTGTCTAAAAAATAGATCAATTAGATGCATTATTATCTCAAAATATGCATCAAAGTGTCGAAGTAAAGATGATTGATGTGTTTCTCTATGTTGACTATTCATTTTCTTGAGGGCTCTTAATTTTCTTTTAGAGAATCATCATGAGGGTGCTTCGGCTACACCTACAAGATTTTGTGATTGGGATATTTTAGCTCACATTCAGGAAATCGTCTCATAGATTACTAGCTCATTTTTATTATCATAAATAATTTTATTCTTTTATGAAAAAAGATTGACTGTTTTCTAGAAGTTAGAAGGAGATTTATTTTTATGGATAATTTTTGATATATTGTTCTCATTCCACAAACATAAGGTTTGACCCATATAGTATTGACTTTAAAATCTTTCTTAACCAGTTTCAAACCTAGTTGGCAATTTTTAAGATGAAAGCTTGGTCATTGATGAACCTTGAAACCTGGGCGGAAAATATGTCTAAAATTATATCTAGCGGCTAGTGTGAACAAATGTAAATATTTATGAAATATATAATACATTTTCACACTACGGGTGCTACGCAAGTATAAATATCGTTTCAAGTAATATAAGATTTTCTTTTAAAACCCTAGGATCGATCACACGGGTTTGTCTCAAAATGTATCTCATATTTTTTCTAAGTTTGTCTTTCCAATGGGTTTATGTGATGGCAAAATTTATTCCCAAGTCTCATATTTCACACCAGATTCCGTACACAAAGTAGTAATAAGAGCAGGGTAGCCCAGAACTCTTGTAGTTCCTGCTTTCGAGGAAAAAAGCATGTTTGTATAAATGAGGGAGCCAATTTCAATAGGTTCCTTCATCTGAATACAGTACTTTAAAGTAGCTCTCTCACGGGTTACCTCAATGAAATGGTTGGTAGGCAGTAATCTATCGGATATGAAATAGTGTCATGCACGAGAATGAGATTAAGTTTTGAGAAAGAAAAGTTTACCCATCGCTCATTTTTAATCTTCCAGACTCTATTTCCATCAGTTAAAAATCCCATAATCTCATCCAATTCATCGTCGGTAAGATGGAATTCAGAAAAGAAGCAGGTGGGAACACTGTGCAGCTTATAGATGTGATTGATTCGAACATAACTAATATCCACATATTGCCCTTGTACATAAAGCAAATCATCAGATTCGTTTGGTAGATTAGCATAGAATTCCCGAACAACTGAATTTACAGTTACGACAGTGAAATAGCATAAGTTTTCCCATTGTCGCTCCTTAATCAAGTATTCAATTGTACCACCAAGACGTAAGAAACTTCGTTCTGCAATCAATTTCTTCAATTGCAGATCAATGTACCTATCTTGTTCCTTGCATTGGCGAACTTATCGGAATCAAAACTTGTTTTTCCCTTGCCTCTCTTCATTCTTGGAGCCATGATAAATCTAAAAAACAATTTCAAGATAAATTCCAAGAATCACAAACTCAACTTTAAGAGGCTCCTATAAACACAATCTAAACATGAATAATCATTCAACTCTGGATTTCACACTATTTTCATCAAGTTTTAAAATTTTCGGCATAATCGACAATGTGGATGAAATCCATTGTCAAATCAAAATTTTACAAAGCTAAGGTGAAGATCTTACCCAAAGATGATGAAATCCAATGTTTGGAGGCCTAACTCCAAGCTAATCAAGTACAAAATGAAACCCTAACAGAGCAAAATGCAAAAAAAATAAAGGAGACAGACCAAAGGTGAAAATGGCGAAAATCGTGGGTCCAGGCTCCTAAATTGATTCATGATTAGTTCGGCGCTATAGCATCGGGCAGTGGCGCTATAGCACCCTGCATAGCCTGATGAATCGCGCTATAGCGCCATTCATAACCATCCAGATTTTGAAACTTTTTTATGTTTGAAAAGAAAACAGAAAATCTAGAATGTATAAAGGCTTTTCATCAAGTTTTAAAGACCATTTTTATAGTTATTGACTTCGCGTCAATCCAAAATTTCAAATTCGCAAATTCCAACATGAACACATAAGGCCAATTTTTTACAACAAAACAAAATTTATTTTCTTATATTAATTATAGGTTTACGACAAAACCACATATACATCATCAGATGTTCATGCAACAAAGACAATTAAAATAACATTAAGTCTTAATACAAATATGATAAGCACAACACATGGAATCACATAACACTGTAATAGAAATATCTATATAGAAACATCCTTTAAGACCACTCATGATGAGTGGTGACATTCTCCATTCCACTCACCAAACAATTTCGATCGTAGGCATGGTAGAAAGGAGCACGAGGAAATTCCTTAGCAAATTTATCGTCGATCCACTTGTTGGTGCTATACATAGTCATCTGACTATCTTAGAAATAAGCCAAACTATTGAATTGCAGTTTCAACTGCTAGTCCATATGCTCGTATTGGTGGAACAAATTTTAAAACTTTGTATGCAAAAGAGAAATCTCACCTTCAATCTTCTCAAAGTTTACCCATAATTCGCTCCAAACTTAATGCAAGATATCCATTAAAGTAGGTTTGAGCATCTTATGCACCAACTTCTTGTCTTCCAATCTCCCATTGCCATGATTCTCCATGATCTCTCACAAGTAATGGAATTTCCACTCTCAAATCTCTTCAAAATACATAGAAATGTCGTAGGATGCTTTAGATCCCATCTTAGGCCGTTTTATATAATGAAAGAAGACAAAAAACTGAATTTTTGGAGGTTTAAAGGAGTTATTCGAACTATGGCGCTATAGTGCAAAATCTGGCACTATAGCGCCAAACCAAGATTTTCCATTTTTGAATTTCTTTCTTCCACTCTTCCAATTCTTTAATATAATAATGTTATGTGCCAAAAAAATCATACAAGACTCACAATCACTACATAAACTCATCAAAACAATAATTCAACTCCAAATCACACTGATAACTATGAGTTGCCTTCTACAAAGCGTTTGGTTTAACGTCGTTAGCCCGACATAACCAATGTTTGATCAGTGTTGACCCAACATTAGAATCTCTTCAAATGCATGACCTTCATCACTTATGCAAGCTTTCAATCAGTGTCCATTTACCTTAATCACTCTCCCAGTTTTTGGATCTTCAATATCAACAACACCATATGGATATACTCTTTCCACAATAAATGGTCCTGACCACCTCGATTTATGTTTTCCTAAAAATAATTTCAATCTCAAATTATAAATCAATAATTCTTGCCCAGGCTCAGAATGTTATTTCAAAATTTTTTTATAAATTTTGGCATTCTTATAAGCTTCATTTCTCAATTCATTAAGTTCATTTAATTACAATAAGCATTTTTCTCCAACATCTTTCAAATCATAATTAAACTCTTTAATTGACTAATAAGCTTTATGTTCCAACTCAACTGACAAACGACATGCTTTTCCATATATGAGTCTATATGATGTCATTCCTATAGGTGTTTTATAAGCAGTCTTATAGGCAATAAGCATTATCAAGTCTAGCAGACCAATCAGTCCTTTTAGGATTTACCATTTTTTCTAATATTCTTTTAAGTTCTCGATTGAATAATTCTGCTAAACCACTGATATGAGGATGATAAGTTGTGGCACTACGATGTTTAATTCCAAAATTTTGAGTTAATGTTTCAATCATTCTATTCCTGAAATTACTTTCTACATCTGTAATGATCACTCGTGGCATTTCAAATCTTGTGAAAATATTCTTTCTTAAAAATTTTCTATACTTTTAGCATCACAGCGAGGTAAAACAACAGCTTCAATCCATTTAGAAACATAATCCACAGCTATTAAAATGTAAATTATTCCAAAAGATGGTATAAATTGTCTCATGAAATCTAATCCCCAAACATTAAAGATTTCAACTTCAAGAGTAAAATTTAGGGGCATTTCATCTCTTCTAGAAATATTGCATACTCTCTGACATCGATCACATATTTTTATATATTTGTTAACATCCCTAAATAATGTAAGCTAATAAAATCCAGATGGTAAGATCTTAAATACATATTTATCCACTTTAAAATGTGCCTAAAATTTGATTTATGATATTTTTGAATAATCTCTTGAGTTTCTTCTAATGGTACACATATTCGAATAATTAAGTCCTTACATTGTTTATATAAATAAGGGTCATCACAAACGTAAAATTTTGAATAATGAATGAACTTTTTAATTTGATGGTTATCTAGTCCGTAAGGTAAAATATTACTAACAAAGTAATTCACCATATCAACATACCACAAAATTTTCCATTCATTAATCCCATATAATTGTTCATCATGAAAGTTCTCATTAATCTTGATTATTTGAATATTTTTATTTTTATGTTCAAGCCTTGACAGATGATCAGCTATTTGATTATCAGTACCATCTTATCCATAACTTGAAAATCAAATTCTTACAATAGAAGGACCCATCTAATTAATCGTGGTTTTGCATCCTTCTTCATCATTAAATATTTTATAACAGAATGATCAATATGCACAACACATTTGGTTCCAATAAGATAAGATCTGAATTTATCAAAAACATACATTATAGATAACAATTCATTTTAGTGGTACTGTAATTAATTTGAGTCTCATTAAGGGTTTTATTAGCATAGTATATCACTTTGAACATTTTGTCATGTCTCTGTCCTAAAATAGACCATATAACATAATCACTAGCATCACACATCAATTCAAATGGTTTCGTCCAATCAGGTGAAATAATAATAGGAGCAGTAAATAATTTCTCTTTTAAAAAGTTGAAGGTATTTAGGCATTCATCATTAAAATCAAAGTTGACATCTTTTTATAAAAGTTGACATAAAGGCTTAAAAATTTTTGAAAAATCTTTAATATAACATCTGTAAAGACCAGCATGTCTCAGAAAACTTCTTACCCCTTTCACGTTTGTAGGCAATTCAGTAATACTAGATCAACTTTTATGCCTTTCGTAGAAATTTTATGCCCTAACACAATTCCTTCTATAACCATAAATTAGCATTTTTCCCAGTTGAGAGCAAAGTTTGTTTCTTCACAATGTTTTAGGACTCTTGCTAAATGATCTAAACATAAATTAAAAGAAGTCCCAAAGACCGAGAAATCATTCATAAAAGTTTCAATTCCTTTTCAATTAAGTCACAGAAAATTGATATCATACATCTTTGAAAAGTTGCAGGTGCATTACATAATCCAAATGACATTTTTTAAAAGCAAAAGTTTCATAAAGACTAGTAAATATTGTTTTATATTATTCCTCAGGAACAATAGGAATTTGGTGGTATCCAGAATATCCATAAAAAAAGCAAAAGTAACAGTGCTCTGCTAGTTTATCCAGCATTTGATCCAGAAAAGGTAAAGGAAAATGGTCTTTTCTAGTGGAGGCATATAATTTTTATAATCAATACAGATTCTCAAACCAGTGACTTATCTTGTCGGAATTAATTCATTCCTTTCATTTTCAACCACAGCCTTTGGAACACAATGAATATGATTAACTCAAGAACTATATGAAATTGGATAAATAATCCCAACCACTTTAAAATCTCTTTTTTAACTACTTCTTTCATTATGAGATTCAATCTCCTTTAAGGATAGGTCCTAGGCTTATGATTATCTTCCATCAAAATTCGGTTCATACAGATTGAACGACTGACTCCTTTAATATCAGCTAATGTCTATCTAATGGCTTTTTTATAATTCTTTAATATTTGCAATAATTTTTCTTCTTGTTCTGTAGTTAAATCTGAGGATATAATAATTGGTAATGTAGATGAGTTTCCCAGATACGCATACTTAAGATAAATAGGTAAAATTTTCATCTCAAGTTCATGAGGTTTTTCAATAGATGGAATCAAAGGAGTACTACTTTAGTAGTATCTAAAATTTTATAATTTTCTGAACATAATTTGAATCCTCAGTAGATATCTCATTTGATTCATCTTCAAAATCTCTTTCAGTCTCAGCTTCTTGTTCTTTCTCTTCTGAAATGACTTCATCTTTTTGATCCAGTATGACTTCACATATATTTTGAAAATGATTAACAATCATATCATCAATGATATCCATTCTATAACATTTTCCATCAGGATACTTCATTGTATTGAACACATTAAATGTAACTTCTTGATCATTCATTCTCATGGTTAGTTGCCCTTTTTGTACATCTATCATTGCTCGTCCAATAGCAAGAAAAGGTCTCCGCAAAATTATAAAAATTTCTTTATCTTATTCCATATCTAATATAATAAAATCAACATGGAAGATAAATTTATCCACTTTAACCAGCACATCTTCTATAACCCCTTTATGATAAGTAATAGATCGATCAGCTAATTGTAGGGTTATTTTAGTGGGAGAAATATCTCCTAAAACCATCCTTTTGAATATTTGATTGTGGCATAAGGTTGATGCTTGCTCCCAAATCACATAAAACTTTTCTACAAATTTTTTTTCCAATTGCACAAGTTATTGTAAAGATACCAGGATCTTTGAGTTTTCGAGGAAGTTTTTTATAAATTATTGTTCTACATTATTCACTAAGTGCAAAAGTCTCATAATTTACAAACTTCCTCTTTTTATTTAAAACTTCTTTCATAAATTTGGCATAACTTGGCATCTGTTCCAATGCGTCAGTAAAAAAAGGACATTAATTGTAAGCATCATGAATATTTCAAAACAATTTGAAAATTGTTGATCCAATTTCTTCTGTTTAAGTCTTTGCGTAAAAGGTGGTAGAGGGTATTTCTAAATTAATCTTAGTTGGAGAGTTAGGTGTTTCTGCTTGCTTAATAATAATTTCTTCTGGTCTCTCAATTTCTTCAACTTCTCTCTCAACCACAACTTCTTTTTGTACTCCAACATTTAATTCTTTTCCACTCCTTAATTAGACTACTTTAACTTGCTCTATCTCTTTAATTTTATCTTGAAGATTGATCTCTACATTACTAAGAAGTGTTCCCTGAGGCCTATTGCTAAGATTGTTTTTCCAACTTGGGTTGTAATAATTAGAATATGGGTTGTTGGGTCTGTTGATAGCATTTATAGTTTTCAATGAAGTATGAGAATTAATCATTTGTCATAATTAATTTTCTTCAACCATTTAGGGTGTTGGAGAAAAATTCATTCCAATTTGGTCTATCTTCTTAGACAATGCAACAACTTGCATGCAATCATTGAAATAACATCGTTATAATGAATACTGACTACTTTTAAGATTTACTCTATCAGAATGCCATTGAAAATTATCTGTACCTTGTTGACCTTATTTTTGGTGAGATCTTTCTCTTCTTATTACTTAGGGTTAGACATAGGATTCCTCTTCGACTATCCTAGAAGACTAGGGATGGGACCCACCTTGTTTTAGAAATTCGAACCGACTCTTTAATCATTTTGAAGTTCTGCGTGAATGGTTGCCGACCTCTAGTATTTAGAATGTTGAAACTAACATGTTGGAACTCAAAAGGAGCCCCCATAGGACCGTTAAGCCCTAGGGTTGCCCTGTGCATAATTTCACATCTTTGCGCGCACAAACAACGCGATTCGGACATTCGACACATTCAAATACTGAAATTGACATCACTCGCACATTTATTTGTTTCATAATTAACCATAATTAAAATAAAAATTTTGAAACAATCAATCGTGAGCTGGAATTTTGATGAAAATTAAATTCGACGTGTTTTTGGCTCAATCGTCGATGAGGTTTTCTGAACGACCCCAAACGACGAAACGGGTTATGCCGTTGCGGCCAGAACATCGAGTTTAGCTAAGAAAGACATCCATTTTGATATGGTTTCATGCGGGGTCGAACTGTGTTAGAACCGACAAATTTTAAGTGAAATATTAGATTTAAAAAAATAAAATAAAATACCTAAAATCCCTAATTCCTAATTCACGCATTTTGGCCCCCCTCCCTTCCTATTTGCAAAATCGACCGAGCTTTTTTCTTCCCCACCGAATCACCCTCTACCGTGCATTCTCTTCGGAAAATTTTTTCATCAGGACTCCGCACGTAGAGCTACGTGCGGAGTCCTGTAAGATTATGCCACGTGGAAATCTCTGCCCCACCCAGAAAATGAAGAGGTGGAAATGTGGGCCCCACGCGAAATATGAAGAGAAAAATAATTAATTAGGATTTTATTGCGACCCGGCCCGAAACTGTAACCCAACCTTCGTTTAAAAAACCTTTTCATCTTTCCGTAACGCCTTCAACCATTTCATCTTCGTTCTGTTCCTCCTCACAAAGAAAACCCGCCAAAGTCCTTCGTCGGTCTACTGCACGACACACAAAACCATTTTCCGGTGCTAGCGAAGGGGACAATGACATCCGAGCGGTCGGTTAAATCAAGGTATGACCAAAATTTGTTTCTTGAAGATAGGTTAGTCTTAGGGTTTAGTATACCTAAACAAGACAAGGGCATAATGTACATTGCATTCTAAAAACTACATGCTTTTTACGTGTTATTGTTGTATTATTGTCGTGTTATTACCGTGTTATTCATGTTTTAGGGTTGTAATTCATGTATTATTGATGTGTTAATTTAGTTGATGTGTTATGCTTATGTTCATTTGTTCATGTGTTATTCTTATGGATATTGGTTATTGGTTTGTTTATCAGGCAATAACATATATGAAACACTCCTTTTACGTGTTATTATTGTGTTATTATTGTGTTATTGTTGTATTATTACCGTGTTATTGCGATGTTATTCACGTATTATTAGTGTGTAATTCATGTGTAATTCATGTATTATTGATGTGTTACTTTAGTTGATGTGTTATTCTTGTGTTAATGTATTATTCTTATGTGTTTAGGTTTATGATTACTTTAGTTCATGTGTAATATATGTGTTTGTGTTATTCTTATCCAATAACACACCAATGATACACGAATAATACAAGAATTTTATAGAAATAACTCACCAATAAGAAAGTTTTGATGTATTTATATGTGTTATTTATGTGTTATTCCTGTATTATTATTGTGTTATTCATTTATTACTGTTGTTTTATTGATGTGTGACCTCTGTTCATGTCATCATGTGTTATTCTTATTTTCTAACATGTGAAATACAATTTTCAGCAGTTCGTTGATATGTTATTTATGTATTACAGAAATAACTCACCAATAAGAAAGTTTTGATGTGTTATTTCTGTGTTATTCCTTTATTATTATTGTGTTATTCATGTATTACTGTTGTATTATTGATGTGTGACCTCTGTTCAGGTGTTATTCTTATATCCTAACATGTGAAATACAATTTTCAGCAGTTTGTTGATGTGTTATTTATGTATTACGGAAATAATTCACCAATAAGAAAGTTTTGATGTATTTAGATGTGTTATTCATGTATTACTGTTGTATTATTAATGTGTGACCTATGTTCAGGTGTTATTCTTATGTCCTAACATGTGAAATATAATTTTCAGCAGTTTGTTGATGTGTTATTTATGTATTATGGAAATAACTCACCAATAAGAAAATTTTGATGTATTTAGATGTGTTATTTCTGTGTTATTCCTGTTTTATTATTGTGTTATTCATGTATTACTGTTGTATTATTGATTTGTAAGTACATAAAATTTTATTTGTATATTAGAAATATTTGTAATAAAATAGATTAATTTTGAATAATGCGATTTTTTCGACAGTAACACGATTTTTTGCCGATTTAAAGACGAGGATAACACGAAATACTCCCAAATAACACGATTTTTTGCCGATTAAAAGCCGCGGTAACACAGTGTACTGTGCGAGTCGAAGGCGCGGTAACACGAGCAGCGCTATTTTAGGTGTTACTCACGTGGTATTTATATATTATTCGCGTGTTATTCGCATGTAATAAACATGTTCTTACAATTTGAATATTTTCCTGCATGTTGACCCATTTGGCGCGTGTTATTCTATCGTTACTCAAGTGTTATTCTAGTATTATTTACGTGTTATTGATGTATTATTTACGTGTTTTTGCGTGTTATTACCGTATTATTTACGTGTTATTGCGTGTTATTGGCGTTTTATTTATGTGCTATCTACATTCAGAATAAAACTTCTCATTTACGTTTGTTATTCTATAGTTGGTAACGCACGGAATGAATATTTTTCTGCATGTTGGCCCATTTGGCACGTGTTATTCTATTGTTACTCAAGTGTTATTCTATCATTACTCAAGTGTTATTCTAGGATTATTTACGTGTTATTGGTGTATTATTTACGTGTTATTGCGTGTTATTGTCATATTATTTACGTGTTATTGGGTGTTATTGGCGTATTATTTACGTGTTATCTACGTTCAGAATAAAACTTCTCCTTTACGTTTGTTATTCTATAGTTGGTAACACACAGAATGAATATTTTCCTGCATGTTGGTCCATTTGACACGTGTTATTCTATTGTTACTCAAGTGTTATTCTATCGTTACTTAAGTGTTATTATAATATTATTTACGTGTTATTAGCGTATTATTTACGTGTTGTTGCGTGTTATTGCTGTATTATTTACGTGTTATTGCATGTTATTGGCGTATTATTTACGTGTTATCTACATTCAGAATAAAACTTCTCCTTTACATTTGTTATTCTATAGTTAGTAACGCACGAAATGAATTCTGAATGTAGATAACAAACGTAAAGAAGTTTTATTCTGAATGTAGATAACACGTAGATAATACGCCAATAACACGCAATAACACATAAATAATACGGAAATAACACGCAATATCATGTAAATAATACCCTAATAACAAGTAAATAATACTAGAATAACACTTGAGTAACGATAGAATAACACTTGAGTAACAATAGAATAACACGTAGCAAATGGGCCAACATGCAAGAAAATATTCATTCTTTGCGTTACCAACTATAGAATAACAAACTTAAATGAGAAGTTTTATTCTGAATGTAGATAACACGTAAATAATAAGCCAATAACACGCAATAACACATAAATAATACGACAATTACACGCAATAACACGTAAATAATACGCCAATAACACGTAAATAATACTAGAATAACACTTGAGTAACGATAGAATAACACTTAAGTAACAATAGAATAACACGTGCCAAATGGGCCAACATGCAGAAAAATATTCATTGTGTGTTACCAACTATAGAATAACAAACGTAAAAGAGAAGTTTTATTCTGAATGTAGATAACACGTAAATAATACTCCAATAACACGCAATAACATGTAAATAATACGGTAATAACACGCAATAACACGTAAATAATATGCCAATAACACGTAAATAATACTAGAATAACACTTGAGTAACGATAGAATAACACGTGCCAAATGGGCCAACATGCAGAAAAATTTTCAAATTGTAAGAACATGTTTATTAGACGCGAATAACACACGAATAATACATAAACACCACGTGAGTAACACCTAAAATAGCGCTGCTCGTGTTACCGCGCCTTCGACTCGCACAGTACACTGTGTTACCGCGACTTTTAATCGGCAAAAAATCGTGTTATTCCGGAATAATCCGTGTTATCCTCGTCTTTAAATCGGCAAATAATTGTGTTACTGCCGAAAAAATCACATTATTCAAAATTAATATATTTTCTTGCAAATATTTCTAATATACAAATAAAATTTTCTGCACTTACAAATCTTTATAATATAGCAATACATAGATTTTAATTACTTACAAAATTTTAAACAAAATATTTACGTACTCTTATTTAAACAAAATATTAAAACTAAAATTTCATTACTAATATTTAAACAAAATTTTTTGTACTTCCAAACAAAATATTTTATAATTATTCAAAACACCTATTTGCAAGTACTTACAAAATGTATACAAATATTTAAATATATAAATATTTAAATATACAAGAAGGTACATTCTGCACTATATTTAAATATACAAATAAAATTTTCATAAATAAACACAAGAAACACAAGTTATCATATGCAAACTGTGACCATATTAATAAATTTAATTCCTTGACAGGAGACAAATATCATATGCAAATTTTGCTCTGAATCTTTCCATTTCATCCTGCAATTTGAAGTATTGTTTCCAATCTACATCTTCGACCAGCACGACTATTTCCATGAACTTACAAACGAACATGCCACAATCAATGCTATTCGCTTGTGAGGGTACACCCTGCACTGTTGCCCTAGGCCATTTCAAGATTTTAGCTTTGAAAAGATGTCCACAATCCTTTGCGAATATTTTGATCTGCATACAAGAAACAAATAATGAAGTGTTACTATGTGTTGCTTAAGTTTTATTAATTGTTGTATTACTTATGTGTTACTATGTGTTGCCTAAGTTTTTTTACTTGTTGTATTACTAAGTCCTACTCTGATTTTGAAATAATAGTTGAAAGAGTTGAATTTACTTACAACTAGTTCAGCATAGGACTTATGGGTCGGCTTTGGAAGAGAGTCATAAATTCTTCATCTTCTGTTATTGATATCGTGCACCAACAAAATTCAGTGATCATTATGCTCAATTGGAAACAATATTGTCTGTCCCTTAAAGTCTCCATGAGTTATGTAGTCAACAAACTGTTTGCTGTTGCCGTATTTCTTGTGCATTTGCATAACATCATTAGTTTTAGTTTAGCCAAATTTATTAAATATTTAATACAAAGTAGAGTGACTAAAAATATTACCAAATATGAAGGTGAAACATAGAGGTAAGGCCGATATAGGTTAGGTCTCCTCAATGTTAGTTCGTGCAATAACGTAGCAAAAAAATCAATGTGTTCGTTTCTGAGAGACTTATTGAGCAGAAGATCTACTAAGGCCATTCGGTCAATCATAATGCCTCCTCTAAAAAACACAATATCGCTGCTGCATTGATAACATAGCGTTTATGTTAATTCACAACAACGCAACTGCAAAAATTGAAAATGAATGTTCATATTAACTTACGGTCCAGGGTGGCTCGCAATGTACTGATTGATCTCTTCCTGCATTTCTTGTGGTATCAAAGATCTACCAGGATAATCAACAGGTCCAGGTGCAGGACGGCTCTGCAACATCGAACAATGTTTCTGGAGGACATGAAGAATATGTAAAGTCTAGTTCAACCTTTATTAAGTACCGACAACTATGGCGAATTGGCCGTCAGCAGAGCTCGGACTAGATATATCAACATTTTCTTCCATAGCTTTGGCTTCTTGGCCGTCACCCTCTTGGGCATCAATATGTTCACCTGATGCCACAAGACGCGTCTACAATAGAAAAAAATATGTTTTCACTAAACAAACAAGGTAGATCGTATCGTTAAATAAAATGATGTAGTACTCACCGACATAAAATCTAGCATACTCTTTATTGCTCGGTCGACTTCATCGGGGTCTTCTTCCAATGTCGAATCCCCAACAGCCTGGGCGACTTCTACATCATCACTATGCACATTGGCCTCTTGGGCCACTTCCGGATCATCAATTTGTGCATCGGCCTCTCGGGTCACTTCCGGATCATCAATCTGTGCATCGGCCTCTTGGGCCACTGCCGGATCAACAATCTGTACATCGGCCTCTTGGGCCACTTCCGGATCTACAATAGGTACATCGGCCTCCTGGGTCACTCCCCGAGCAACAATAGCTATATTGAACTCCTGGGCCAGGACATGATCAACACTGTGTAAATCGGTCTCTTCGGCCTGTTCATCATCAGCGGTATGTACAATAATATCTGTATGTCTGTCAGCTAATGTCTGAAAGGGATCATCTATCTGTACAGGATCCTCTCTATGTATGGTGTCATCTATATCTGCTAGCCTACGTCTTCTTCTGAATTGGTTTTGAGTGATAGGTTGCTCGAACGACCTCTTCCGGGAACTACTACTCGACGGCTTCTTCTCCATCTCCTTATCAGCCCTGGTTTCAACGAACCTATGTACAAGGTCTGTGAGGTTGGAAATAAATCAACGATAGTATGCAGTACGTACATCATGTGAATCCACTTTGTCTTGTATATTTAAGCTCACTTGGTGCTGATCTTTCATCAACTCATATAAAACTTCGAGATCAACAGCTCCACTAGTACGACCAATCACTGGGGTCATCTCACTTGACACTATTGTGCCCGCTCTAGGTGAGGATGGTCCTGCCTCGATCTCGTGCTGTGGGCGAGGCCTTGGAGGGGTACTTGGTCTCTGCTCTGGATTTGAGAGCAGCTGGACTTCATCGTCCCTCAAATCCAAGAACATGTCATTGACCTGCAATGAAATTAAACATGTCATTGTGAATGTGATTCACTTGCAAAAAAACTATGAACCATTTAAAATTATTTTAATGCAATGAATGACAAACCTGTGAAGGATGAAGCCTCTTAAAGGCTTCATGAATCTGTTTCGCAGTCCGCCCGTGACTTGTTGGCCATCTCAGAATACGTGGTCAAGCCTCAGGGGCGGCAAGAGTAACCAGTGATGTCTTCTCGTAAAACCATAACTGAGGATGTCATACACCATAACCATTTATGTAACAGTAAAAAACAACAAAACTAAACTTCATAATGAAATGTTTTAAAAAACGGAAGAAATACATACCGTTAGCAGAAATACAAAATCCTGGATATAACCCAATGATTTATTATCCCTTAATTTCATGTAAACTGTGCTGACTTGTTTTAACAGCATTTCACATATGGCAGCAAACCAATTAAAGGAGGGAAAAGCTTGTGCATCAGCAGCAAAGGCAGCAAGCTCTGCGGCACTTGAAAATTACTAGACGAAAAAAATAGGTTAGTTAGCAAAAATTTTAAATACTACTCAAAAGGAGTAAATGCTCCTACAAAAAAGAACTTTCATTTGGTCCTTTATAGCTTTGGCATCGTTCGCAGCTTGTCCACTTTTCTTCCATGTGGCACGATCTCCTCTGTTAGGCATGCCAAACAACAAGGCCACGTGGTCAGCATCTAACTTTAGCTCTTTTCCATCCAATCTGAATACCCTTCTCCTGTTATCCCAACATCTCAAAATATGCAACGTCAGGACATTATCTTGGGGATAGGGGGCATGTCAAAAAATGTGTATACCCTAATTTCCCTTAAATTATTAACTGTCTCCTCGGAAATGTCATCCCTAACTCCATCCAGTACAGCCCTCACTGCAGATAGACGACATCTACAGTTGAAAGTCCTTGCGCTCATTATCCTGTAAAATGAAGAAAATAATACGTAAATGACACATCAAGGAATTGCTGAAAATTGTATTTCACATGTTAGGACATAAGAGTAACACATGAACAGAGGTCACACATCAATAATACAACAGTGGACGACATCTACAGTTGAAAGTCCTTGCGCTCATTATCTTGTAAAATGAAGAAAATAATACGTAAATAACACATCAACAAATTGCTGAAAATTGTATTTCACATGTTAGGACATAAGAATAACACATGAACATAAGTCACACATCAATAATACAACAGTAATACATGAATAACACAATAATAAAACAGGAATAACACAGAAATAAAACATCTAAATACATCAAAACTTTCTTATTGGTTAGTTATTTCTGTAATACATAAATAACACATCAACAAACTGCTGAAAATTGTATTTCACATGTTAGGGCATAAGAATAACACCTTAACAGAGGTCACTCATCAATAATACAACAGTAATACATGAATAACACAATAATAATACAGGAATAACACAGAAATAACACATCTAAATACATGAAAACTTTCGTATTGGTGAGTTATTTCTGTAATACATAAATAACACATCAACAAACTGCTGAAAATTGTATTTCACATATTAGGACATAAGAAAAACACCTGAACAGAGGTTACACATCAATAATACAACAGTAATACAAGAATAACACAATAATAATACATGAATAAAATAGAAATAACACATCTAAATACATCAAAACTTTCTTATTGGTGAGTTATTTCCGTAATACATAAATAACACATCAACGAACTGCTGAAAATTGTATTTTACATGTTAGGACATAAGAATAACACATGAATAGAGATCACACATCAATAATACAACACTAATACATGAATAACACAATAATAATACATGAATAACATAGAAATAACACAGCTAAATGCCAATAATACAACACTAATACATGAATAACACAATAATAATACAGGAATAACATAGAAATAACACATCTAAATGCATCAAAACTTTCTTATTAGTGAGTTATTTTTGTAAAATTCTTGTATTATTCATGTATTATTGGTGTGTTATTGGATAAGAATAACACAAACACATAAATTACACATTAACTAAAGTAACCAATAACCTAAACACATAAGAATAATACATGAACACAAGAATAACACATCAACTAAAGTAACACATCGATAATACATGAATTACACATGAATTACACACTAATAATATGTGAATAACACAACAATAACACGATAATAATACAACAATAACACAATAATAACACGTAAAAGGAGTGTTTAATGTATGTTATTGTCTGATAAACAAACCAATAACCAATACCCATAAGAATAACACATGAACACATGAACATAAGCATAACACATCAACAAAATTAACACATCAATAATACATGAATTACACAACCCTAAAATATGAATAACACGGTAATAACACGACAATAATACAACAATAACACATAAAAAGCATGTAGTTTTTAGAATGCAATGTATATTATGCCCTTGTTTTCTTTAGGTTTATTAAATCTTAAGACTAACCTATCTTCAAGAATCAAATTTTGGCCATACCTTGATTTAACCGACCGCTCGGATGCTATTGTCTTCTCCTTCGCTAGAACCGAAAAATGATTTTGTGTCTTGTGCAGTCGACCGACGAAGGACTTTGGCCGAAGTAGGGTTTTCTTTGCGAGGAGGAACAGAACGAAGATGAAATGGCGGAAGGCGTTACGGAAAGATGAAAAGGTTTTTTGAATGAAGGTCGGGTTACGGTTTCGGGCCGGGTCGCAATAAAATCCTAATTAATTATTTTTCTCTTCATTTTCCGCATGTGGCCCACATTTCCACCTCTTCATTTTCTGGGTGGGGCCGAGATTTCCACGTGGCGTAATCTTACAGGACTCCGCACGTAGCTCTACGTGAGAAGTCCTGATGGCCGGGCGAGGAGGTCCTTCACAAGTCTTCGTTCCTGGTTAAGGTAGGTTTGACCCTTGGAAGCTTGCCTCCCGGAGCATCAAACTGGTAAGATTTCTTCTTCCGATGTCTTACGCCCCGGCTCTTTGTCGTCATTTCTCATATTCTTTCTCTTGAGTTGCCGCACCTCCGGTAAGTGGTGGTATTTCCTCTCCTTCCCTCCTCTACTATAAAAACCCCATTGAAGGGGAAGATGAGGTTATTGTGATTTTGTTTTCTTGCTGGCTCATTCTGTGTGCTGGAAGTGTTTTGGAGTTCTGTATTTTATTGGGTAAAACCTGAAGGAGGAGAGTAGTGGAAGAGAGGATGTTGAAGCTTTTGCTGGAGTTTTACTCTCGAGGTTTTGGGAGAGTTGTGGTAGCTATTGAAGTTCTGTTGGCTGAGGTTCTGTCGAGTCTTCACTGTTTGAATTTTTGAGTCTTCTTAAACTCGGGTTAAGCTTCGTGGGAGGTAACACTTTTCTTCTTCCTCCTCCTAAATCTCCTATACATTCTGAATTTGCCGCATCTCCTAAGCACCTTTTTTTTTTATGAAAAAAAAACGAGTTTATTTTAGTTTTGGATGAAAGGCAACATGGAAATGAGACTCAAAAGGGCTGTACGGTTTGAACCAATCTTCTTTTTCTTGCTTGGGAAGATTTAATTTAAACATTCTCAAATCTTTATTTTAAATTTTCTTTCCGGTCACCTTACTGTACAAACGTCTTTTAAGATTCTACCTATTTTGCTTCCTTTAAATACAGCTTTAAGTGGATGGTTAGCCGTTGAATCCGAACTAACATTTGGGAATCATGTGGATGCTTGTCTTGGGTTCTTCTTTTGGGATCGATGTTAATCGCATTGAATGATCAGACATTTAGCAAGATTGTTAAGTTTTGTCGCATGATATTAAGAGCTTTTGATTTCCGATACATGACATTTAGAAGGCTTCTTGGCTTAAACATCTCCACTGTTTTGTTCACGATTTTTTTAATGAAAGAGTGACGTGATGCTATACGTGCGTATGATAATCTTCAACTTCATGGATTAGGTGAATGAGCATTAGACTTGAATAAATATACAAGGAAAATTTTCCTTTGCTCTATATGCTAAATCTTATTTCATAGCAGAGACTTGCTCATTCCAATCTTGATGCTCATGAAAATATTTCTTAATTTCCTCTAAGTCTTGATGATTCATAAGATTTATCTGAACTTGTGGCGAGCATTTCAGTTTCTGTTTTTTTAAGAAAAGTTATGATCACTTGGGGAGATTCACATACTTACACATCACTCTGTTTCAATGTGTACGTATTCAACGATTTAATTTTGGTTTTTTTTTTATTTATTATTTTGCTAATGTGTATCGGAGTTCTTGCCTCACTATACGCCTATTCTAGAAAAATGATGATTTCCCTCTCGTTGCATGAAAGATGTAGGTGGAAAGAGCACAAAAAAAGGTGAGATGTAGGTGCTAGATATGTGAAGGTATGAATTGAGTGGCGTGTAAAAAGTAAGTGGATACTGGCAATGAATTGTATAAAATTTGGAGGCAGTTGTTTTATTTTATCATTATTATTATTATTATTATTGTTATTATTATTATTATTATTATCATTATTATCATTTATTTAAGTTTGAAGTGCAGTCCGCTTGGTTTTTGCTTTACTGCCACTGTAATCTAATTTCATTCAACTTGTTCTTTTTTTTTAATTGTCCCCGATTACTCGTTTCAACACCTGGGTTCTTTGTCTCTGTCTATGGCCTGTTTTGAAGGTGGCTGCCATGCTTTAATGTCTAACAACGAAATTCTTCTCTATTATATATATATATATATATATATATATATATATATATATATATATATATATATATATATATATATATATATATATATATATATATATATATATATATATATATATATATTTATTTATTTATTTATTTATTTATTTATTTATATCAGCCTTGTGAATAGGGCATGTCAATGCATCCCGTAGTGATGATTTTGATATCGATTTGCTGTATGGAAGTTTCACATAAAAAAAAAAAACAAAAAAAACAAAAAAACAAAAAAACAAAAAAACAAAAGAACAAAAAAAACTTGGAAGATTTACATGTATACCACGCAGTCGTTATATGTTTACATTTCTAAATTGCAGCATTTACATATATGCCACTCAATTCTTATACATTTACATTAGTAACACCCAAATTATTGCATTTACATATATACCACTCAAATCTTACATGAATTACAGCAGTCACTTATATACCTACCACCTGATTCTTATATATTTACATTCTATACCCAAATTTCAATTCTAACACACGTGCCACCCTATCCTATGCGTATATGAAAGTTCTGGACTGTATGTGAATGAAAGATTGCATGGCATGAATGTGAAAATTGGAATTTAGGTGTGAATATTCAGAAGAACTTACATGTATACCACTTAATAGTTTGCACAAACCTTAGGGTTTCATTTATTTGCCAACCTGATCGTCGCCCCTTTCAATATTCTCAGGGGGCGACGTTTCTTCACTATAATAAAATTATACGCAGTAATTTTCATGGAATTAAAAGAAAAAAAAATGGGTAAAGTTATGTATATAGAGTAGGGAATGCATGAGGAAGTTTGTCATAGCATTTTTGGACTACAGCACAGGGACGTTTTTTTAGACCATATGCTTGATCATTTAGCATCACATAGAGTATTGGATATCTTAGTGGATGCTTCTACTTTGCTTTTCTTAATTAATAGTTGAGCCCTTAAATAACTCAATTTATCCCCAAATTAACTCTTCTTCAAGCTTGTTTTGTTCATTGATGTCTTTTGGAATTATGTATATTGACAAGTGAAGCTTCTTTTGCAAATAACATAAACAGTTTATTTATTGGACAATTTAGAAAACTTACATGCTATGGAAAATTTACATGCATGTTATGTTGTTTTGTCATGTTTATATGCTTAGCACTTAATTCTTATACTCTTTCATAGTTACCACCCAAATCTTTCAAATCATATTAGAGTTGAGCTGTATGTAAACATGAATAGCTTCTTTGGTATGTATGAAAATTGCCCCAATTCATTTCATTGCTAGTTTGTCTTCGCTTGGTATTCCTTTTTGAATATTTGGCAAAAATTGCAACAATTTTTGCATTTGCTCTGTTTTGGAGATCTGCAGTTAGTTTTGTTTTGCGATCTGGAGCATTTGAGAAACGTTTTGTCCGGCTTTCCTTTATTTTATATTTTTGGATATTTGGATAGAATGTAGCTAATTTTAGAAAGTTGGGAATATGCTGGTTTAAGGATCTGTTTAGAGGAGAATTTTTTTGCTTAACATATTGGGATGTTTGAATGTCGTTTTGAGAAAATTCACATGCTACTTCTAGGCTTAAATGAAGGCATGCACATTCTTTTTACTTTCATGATTGGAGCATGGAAGTTACGAGATTATTTGGAAATGCATTTTTTTAGGCTTCGGGCATATATTTCTTTGGAAGCCTTGGAGATTTTTTTAATGTACCTTTTAAGTGGAACTCATATGCTATCTTGGAAAGGTTTTGGGTGCATTTCGTTGAGCCGAATAGCTATTGTTTTGGAGGATGTCTCAGGCGCATTTGATGCGTTGGATGTTTGTTGTTTTGAGTTGTTTTAGATGCATCTCACAAGCCAAAAATGTCGATTGTTGAGGCTTTAGTTGTGGCTTTTGAGCCGCATTTGGTGGGTTTGTTTTATGGCTTTCAGCTCTCATGGGATTTGTTTGGCGGTTTTGAGTCTTATGTGGTTTGTTTGCTTGGTGGCATTCTTGTTCTAATATGAAAGGTGTGTATGACCCAAATGCAACATTCAGATTTAGGGAGTTGGATGTGTAGACAGATAATAATTGCGGGCTATGTTTGTGGTAGGTACGTTGATATGGTCCTCTTGTTATTTGCTTAAAATGTAGTTTGGAAAGGATATCATGGTTGATTCGTGGATTGTTGGGCCGTATTTGTTAAGCTTTTTTTTTGTCGATTGTTTTAAACATAATTTTGAGGATCGATTCACCTGCTTTTCTCTATACTTTAAGGTGGGTCATCTCCTCCCTCTCCCCGTATTGTTCTTTTCTTTCTTTCTTGCTTTTTTGCTAGGTTTCTGCACTTATGTACGAGGCATAAGTGTGCACGTATAGCCTTTTGCTATATGTGAGCCATCAAACAAAGCTGTAAGCTAGATTTTTTAGGGGTTTAAGCAATGATGACATTGTTTATCTGTGCTTAAACAAAGGAAACGAGGCGAGATTATTAGAATAGTATCCCTTACCTTTAAGACCTTCAGTGAGGGAGAGGATAAGAACTGATGATATTATTTGCCGACTCTTGATAGGATTGTTACCCCCGACACCGTTAGGTTGTCGGTAGTCCCAGCTCGATTAAGGTGACTAACCTGTGGACTATATTACTTTATGAAATATTACAAATATATATATATATATATATATATATACATATATATACATATATATATATATATTCTTTTGCTTGTAAAAAAATGGAATATGCATGAAAGCTTAAACAACAGTTTTTTGCTACAAAAATTAAGGAATTTTGATGAAAACATATAAAGATCCGTGGTTAGTCATTCAGATCGAGATTGAGACTACCATCTGTAGGAGGTCGGGTTGGTAGCTCTTATTCAAGGTCGGGAAGCACACAGTCCAGTTCTGAGCCTACCTTGACCTGATGCTTACAGTCTTCTTTCTTTCCTCAGATTTTTCGTACATTTCATATGGTTTTATCCGAGTTTTTGTAGATTACTTGTGATCTCTTTTGGATTTTATTCAATTTTTTTTTTTTTGAGTCACCGTGGGTCGTTTTGTGGCTTTCCTCGAGGCTTTCAGAGATAGCAGATAAGTCAGGTATACAGGTTTGTTTTATGTTTACAACAGTTTACTTTTTTTACTGCACGCTCTGTTGTTTTTCCTTACTTACCTCACTTTACTGCATATACCTATAATTCACACTTGCGATTGCTACTGTTTCCTGCTTACTATACTTCATAACATGTTTCCTTATATTATTAGGTTGCTTTTAGAGACTTGCAGGGGACTTTAGGATAGAGGCCAGTAGGATACCCGGTTTATGAGGTACCCTACGGCAGGCCATGAGACCCAACAATAATTATACATGTAAATACAAACATAAACTCTAAATCGGTAATCGTTACAACGAGAAGTTTGAAGCTTGGAGCAAAACTTCGAGGGCAACACGACAAGGAGGCAGTGGACGAAGGATGACAAGCCACAACAACAAAACGGGTCTACGTCATCAAAACCTTCCTTTAGTTTAAATAACAAACCTATAGTACTTCGAGGTAGTTCTCCTAGCGCGGCGTAAATCCTCACTGCATCTCTTAGGCTTTTGCACAACTCTATTGTGCGGTATAAGTCCTAACACCTTTAGGATTCTGAGGTTGCCGCGCGGTACGACATAAATCCTTCTATCTTCTTAGGCTATTTTCACAATCGGGTATCGTGCGAATATAAGTCCTAAATAAATAAAATTGGCAGGATTGAATCATTAAGTAATACCCTCCTCGAAATTGAAGTCAAATCATTCATCAAAGGGTTTAGACAGTAATGAACCTCCAACAACATCTATAATAGATCTAAGAGATTCTACTAACCCATTATAAAAAGTTTGAATGATTAACCAATCTGGTAAAGCGTGATGTAGAAACTTTCTAAGGAGTTTCTCAAATCTTTCTCAAGCTTAATATATATACTCTTCTTCATACTGTGCAAAAGAAGTAATATCATTTCTAAGCTTCGCAGTTTTTGAAGGTGGAAAATACTTTGCTAAAATTTTTTTAGCTAAATCTTCCTAAGTTCTAATAGATCCAAATGTTAATGAATTTTACCACATCTTAGCTTTATCACTTAACGAAAAAAGAAAAATTATAACGACATCATTTGTAACGCCATCATATTTAAATATAGCACACCGTTCTAAAAAGCTTGTAAATTGAGATCTTCGATGGCTTTCCTCCAAGCTGATTATTTTATACAATTTGTATAATTGAAAGTTTAAGTTCAAATGAGTTAGCCGCTACGACTTGAGTTTGAATGCTTAAATGAATTTCATCTACTGTATAGTTCGTATAATCCCTTAAAGGTTTTTGTAAATTATGATGTTCTTTTTCAATAGTTTGAATTTCAATATTATTTTGCAATGTTTTAGCCATTTCTTGAGAATTATGAAGTCTTACTTGTTTTTGCATTTTTTTTAATAATTTGTTTCAATTCAAAATCGTAAGGTAGTAAGTTTTTAGATCTAGAGCTACGTATAAATAATATAAAAATTGTAAAAAATGAAATAGCACACCAAATATGAAAATAAATATTTTAAATTTTTTAATTTTTAAAAATATATTTTTTTGATGTTATAATTTTTTCAGTTTTTTTTAATTTTTTTTATATTTATATATTCTAAATTCACAATTCAAATAATATTGTAAGTCAAAAAGTTTCGTCGCTCACCGACAACAGCGCTAAAAACTTGATCAACCTATAATTACGTGTATTTTTAATCTCCAAAATTTTGCCAGAAATTTGTCTCAAATTATATCTAACGGTTAGTGTGAACAAATGTAAAGATTTATGAAATATATAATAGATTTTCACACTAGGGGTGCTACATATGTATAAGTATCGTTTCAAATAATATATGATTTTTCTTAAAAACCTCAGTATCGATCCCATGGGGAAAGCGATAACTCTTAAAATAAACTTATAAAATTCTATTTAAATTGCAAATTAAACAGATAAAATGTATATAATGATATGCTTACTAAAAATTACTAAAAATAAATAAACAACTAAATGTAACAGCTTAAAAAAATATAATATGTTTGGAATTTATGGAATACCTTTCTCCATGCAAATAGATTTTAACCTATGTAGGATTCAAATGATTTGACAAAATTGATATATTGTGACAAATTTAAGCATACTTTATTCTTTAGCCCCTCCTTAACATCTCGTTTCTACATCGAAACATTCTAGTCTCTCACCTCTAGATGCCCTAGCCTAAGCCAATATATTGACCGAATCCCATTGTCTGGGTACTAAACCTTAAGCCAAATTGGAAAGAATCTAGACTGTCACTTGATACACCTAAAAAATATATTTTTATACACATTTTATACATATCTTTGATGATATTGCACTTTAATGGAAGGTATTTTGTGTATTTTTCTTGCATGTATGATTAAATGGATGAATGTGATGAAAGGAGTGAAAAATAATTAAATTTGGATCAAAATGAAGAAATGTGCAAAATTGATCTGTGGCGGCTAAGCACCCAGATGACACGCACCAGAGCCCTGCGGCTAAGCGTCGAGACCTCACACTTACGCGCGATAGTTACTTAAGAGGAGTTAATTAATTAATTTTTGGCGCCATTTTGAAGAAGTGTTTGAGGCATCTCTTGGTACAAATGTGGGTAACTTCCTATTGGAGACAAAATTAATTTAAATTACTCTTGAATGGATGCATCTCATGGATGATTCATTGAATTTAGATACAATTTTAAGAGACACGAAGGCACCTATTGGAAAATTATAAAAAAAGACTTGGAAATCAGAAAATGATTGTTGTTGGAGTGTGTGTGGTTTATGTTTATTGTGTAGGAGAGTTCTTTTAGTAACACACCACTCCACTTCACCATTTCTACTTACTTTAATATAGTTTGTATTAGGATTAGAAGATAGAATTAGAATGCTTAGAGTTGGGCTCCACCTTCTAAGGAAGATTGTAAGAAAAAACAACGTTTTCAAAAGAACTTCAAGAGTTTGGTGAAGAGGATTTTCAGATAAGTATTTATCTTTGTTATTACATTTGGTTTTTAATTAAGACTTATGTGCTTTCACTATGATTTCTACTTTTAAATCAAGTTGTGATTGTATTTTCTCCATGAATTCTGAGTAGTTTTCTTTATCCTTTTTCCTTAAAATGATGAAATAGTAATGGATGGATGTTATGTGAAGTATAGGAAATCAATGTTGGAAGAAGTTGTGATGATTCAAAAGCTTCATTTTCTTCTTGATTTGGCCAATTAAGATGTTAATATATGTTGTGAGAACATGTAAGAACCAGTATGGTATTGTCTCAGTCAACAATTAGTAAGATCACATGAGATTATATGGGTGAGAATGTAGTCCATATGGTTGAGTGCAAATAAATAGAGAGATATGCTTTGATGGGTGTAGAATTAGAGGACTTTAGTCTGAGGCTAAATCCCCTAATTCAATTTAATGTTTTGTCTTGATACGTGATGTTAGACTCCAGTTGGAGGGAGAAGAGGAAACCCTAAAGTAAGAGCTATCTTTCCTGCCTAGCCCGTCTTCAACATTACTAAAATATTAGATTAACCTATGTTCTTTATAGAATCTCTAGCAAAGGTAAATAATATAATTACTCCCATTTGACACAACACATTTTAGATACTTCCACAACAAAATTTTATGACTTGTTACTGATTCATAGTAAGGAAAAAAATATTTTATTTGTATTTACTTTAATTTTACAAAAATAGTTATAGTTGTTTGCTGATACACTTAAAATATATAGTATTTTTATGCACATTTTTATACCTATTTTTGATGATGTTGCACTTTAACGGAAGTTATTTTGTGTTTTTCTTGCAGGTATGATGAAAATAAGTGATTATGATGAAAGGAGTAAAATTGGATTAAATTTGGAGCAAAAAAATGTAAAAATGAAAAATTTCAAGGGGTGTTTGAAGCAACCTTTGGTGGTGACTTCCTTCTCATGGGCGGCAAATTTGAATGAAGTGATGCATCTTTTGGTGGATACGTTGAATCGAGACATAATTTGAAGAGACACCAATGCACATTTTGGATTATTATTAAAATTATGTCATGTAATGAGTAGAAGAGTTTTTTTAGTGAGTCCGGTTTTCAAGAGTCTCTTCTAGTTTTTAGTGTTATCTTCTAGTTTTGAAGAGTTTTACTTTCAGTCCTTAATTGCTTATAGTTTAGTTAGTTTAGTTTTAGAGGAGAAAGGGTTGGTGTGAAACTTTCTTTCCACCAATTTTTTTTTCATCCATTTATCTAGTTTTTATTGAAGTCTAAAGTCAGAGTCGGAGTCAACAGAGTTTGGCGCCAACCTCTGTAGTGTTGTCCTGTGGAAAGTCAAATTTGAAAGGAACTTCTGGAGTCATGTGGAGAGGATTTTCAGATAAGTCTTTACTTCTGTTTTTATTTTTAGTTTTTTCTGTTGTGTTTTCTTTGTGATTTCTATTTTCAAATCAATGTGTGCTTGTGTTTTCTCCATGAATTCTGAGTAGTTTTTTTTATCTTTTTTTTTCTTAAATGAAGAAGGAAATTAAATTATGTAGGATTGTTGTGGAATGTATAAGTGTTTAAAGTTGGAATAAGTTGTGAAGATTTAATTCCACGAACTTAATTTACTTCTTAATTTGGTCAGTTAAGATGTTAAATTTGTTGTCAGATTATGTAAGATCCAATGTGGTATTGTCTCAAACAACAAATGATATAAATCACATGCAATTATATGGATGAGAATTGTAGTCCATATAATTGTATGCAATATATTAGGAGATATGTCTTTAATGGGGAGTAAAATTAGAGGTCTTTAGAGTGACAGGCTAAAACCCCCTAATTTGGTTTGATATTTTAAATTTTGTTATGAGAACTTAGCTCCAGAGTGGAGGGAATCGAGGGAACTCTAGAGTGAGAGCTGATATCTTCCCTACCTAACCATGTTCAAGATTTTAAAATTTCAAATTAACTAATGTTCTTTATAGAACTAAGTAAGGGTAAAGAATAAATTTGCTCCTATTTATTACAACACATTTAAATACTTCCACAATAATAATTTCATAATTATTACTGCTTTATAAGAGAAAGAAAAAGATATTTTATTTCATAGTATTTTATACCGCATTTTAAAATTCTGATAATTTCATTTCCTGCTTAGCTTTTATTAAAAATACCAAAAATAATTTTCAAGCTTTTCAAATCAAAATATACTTTCAAAAGTCATTAAAAAAGGTAAAAATATAGTTTTCTTAATTCTTTAAAAAGTTTTTACATTTCCCTGTGGGTTCGATATCTCGGGGCTTAATCAGAAAGTCTTATATTACTTGATAAACGATACGTATACTTGCGTAGTATCTCATATTTAAAATCATAATTTTCATATCTAAATCATCAACACATATATTTGGTGTGAAGTCAAGATTTTGGCGCACATATATTTATCGGGGATCATTTCCTTTCATTTCAAATTATAAAAATTATCAAAAAAATCAAATTTTCTTTTCTAGAATATTATTTTTAGTTTGGGTAAGATCTTTCTTAAAAGTAAAAAGTTATTTTTCTATTTTCTTTCTTTTAAGAAAATTTCTAAACATTTTTCCCTATAGGTTTGATATCTCGAGGCTTAATCAGAAAGTCATATATTACTTAATAACGATATGTATATTTGCGTAGAATCCTATTTTAAAATGATAACAATTTAAAACTCTTATTTGCATTGGCATTAGGTTTTTGACATCATTGTAAAGAAAGAGATATCATTAAAATGTAAGTATAAATTCATATATAAAACTTAAGCATAAATATTATGGATCAAGTTTTTGGCGCCGTTGCCGGGAAAATATAGTTAAAAAAGAAAAAAAAATTAAGTTACTTAAAACAATATATATATAAAAATGAGAGAATTTTCAGAAAAAACTAATTTTTACTTTTTAAATTCTTATTTGAACTTGTTAGACTTATTTTAAGAAATTGTTGTGTTGTTTTTATATAAGTTATTGTTTTTATTGTAATTTATAATAGTGTATGCGTAGTTCAGGTTCTGAAGAACTTGTACCTTTTGATTCTGAATTAGAAAAAACTATTAGAAAAATTAAAAAAATTAAAAACACAGAAAAAGACAAAAATACTTAAGATATGGCAAGTCAAAATAATCAAAATGCTGAAATCCATAAAGAATTTAGATCTTTAAAACATTATGCTAATCCTACAGTAGATAAATTTCGTGGTAGTATTTAAAATCCTGTTGTAGCGACTAATTTATTTTAACTTAAATCTGTTATTATCCAAATGGTATCTAGTAATCAGTTTGGGAGAGCACTAATTGAGGATCCAAATTTACATCTTGTCAATTTTCTAGAATTGTATGCTACATTTAAATATGATGGTGTTTCGGATGATGTTATTATACTTAAACTTTTTTCCTTTCTCATGAGGGATAAAGGTAAGACGTGGTTAAATTCGTTAACACCTGGATCAATCAGAACTTGGGGTGATTTAGTTCAAAAGTTTCTAGCTAAATATTTTCTACCATCAAAGACTGCAAAACTTAAAAATCATATTACATCTTTTTTTTCAGTTTGAAGGGGAATCTATGTATGAATCCTGGAACGTTCTAAAGATCTCCTGAGAAAGTGTCCACATCATTCGATATCAGATTGGTTTATAATTCGAACTTTTTATAATAGATTAATTGGATCTCTTAGATTTATTATCGATGCTGCTGCTGGTGGTTCATTGATGTCTAAATAATTTAATGACGCTTATGCTTTAATTGAAGAAATGACTACAAATAAATTTCAATGGTCTTTTGAGTGGGTAAATCCTAAGAAAGTAGCCAATATTCATGAATCTGATACTTTTGCAATGTTAGCAAATCAAGTTGCTGTAATTTCAAGGAAGATAGGCCGATTTGAAATGAATTTTTTTAGCCAATTTCAATGATTGAAGAGAATTCATTAGGCTAAATGGGAGATTCTCAAACATCATTACAAACTTTGAATTCTATAAACAAGTATAATAACCCAAATTCCAATTATTATAACCTAGGTTGGAAGAACCATCCAAACTTTAATTCGAATAACTATAATCCTGCTGGTAGTAATTAAAAATGGGGGAAAAATCAAGTTAACCCATTGGAGAATTGAAACAACCAAGGTAATGATAATTATAGATCTATTTATCATCTAGGTTTTAACAGTACTTTGCAATTTAAAGAGAAGAAGTTGTCTATAGATGAAGTGGTGTTACAAATGGGAAATCAATTGCAAAGTCAAGGAGCTACAATTAGAAATATTGAGAATCAATTGAGACAAATAGCCAATTCATTAAGTAATAGATCCCAAGGAACACTTCCGAGTAATACAGAGATAAATCTAAGAGACAAAAATAAAGAGCAACTAAAAACTGTTCAACTGAGAAGTGAAAGAGGGTTGGAAGTTAAAGTTCCAAAATAAACTGAAGTAGAGAAAGAAGAGATTGAATAACCAAAAGAGGATGCTCCGAAAGGTTTGGAAAGACATATTTCTCCACAAAAAAATGATTTAGAAAAGCCACCACCACTCTTTTCTCAGAGACTTCAACAACAAAAGTTGAATAAGAAATTTTCAAAATTCTTGGAAATTTTTAAGAACTTACAATTAATATTCTATTTGCTGAAGCCATAGAACAAACAACAAGCTATGTGAAGTTTATGAAGGATATTCTCAACAACAAAAAGAAGATTGAAGATAATGAGACTGTTACACTTAATGAAGAGTGCAATGTTATAGTTCAGAAGAAGCTTTCTGAAAAGTTTAAAAATCCTGGTAGCTTTCACAATTCAATGTGCAATCAGAGATAGATTTTTTGGGAAAGTTTCATATGATTTAGGTGCAAGCATTAACCTTATGCCATTATCTATATTTAAAAGAATGAGATTAGAAGAAATAACCCCAAATACTGTAACTCTACAATTAGCACATCATTCGATAACGTATCCTAAAGGAGTTTTAGAAGATGTTTTAGTAAAAGTTGATCAATTTATCTTTCCTGTTGATTTCACTGTGCTAGATATGGAGGAAGATAAAGATATATCTATTATTTTGGGGAGACATTTCCTAACTACATGAAGAGCAATGATAGATGTGTAGAAAGGGGAATTAACTATGCTCGTCAATGATCAAACTATTACATTTAATATTTCAAAATCAATGAAATATCTTGCAAAAGGTAAAGATGATGAATGTTTCGGGATGGATGTAATGAGATATCCGAGTGAATGCCATTTTAAAGCAACTTATGAAGAGAAATTTGAAAGTAAAAAAATTGGAACACGAGCAAAAGGAACTACAATATTCTGATGATTTTAATGAGGAAGTTTTAAATTATATTCAATAAAGTTTTGAAGTTTTGGACATGTCAAAGAAAGACGAATCTTTTTGTCCATAAATTGAAAAATCTTCTGAACTTGAATTAAAGTTATTTCCTAAGCATTTAAAGCATGTCGTTTCAGGTGATTCCTCAAGTTTTTCAATTATAATTTCCTCAAAATTAATTATAGAAGAAGAAGAGAATTTTCTTGAAACTTTAAAGAAATATAAAAAAGCCTTTGGATGGACCATAACTGATATTAAAGAAATCAGTCCTTCAATTTGTATGAATAGAATCCTTATGAAATAAAACTGCAAACCCAAGACTGATCTTTAAAGGAGATTAAATCCTATTATGAAAGAAGTTATTAAGAAAGAAATTTTTAAATAGTTAGATGATGGAATTATCTATCATATTTCAGATAGTGCATGAGTTAGTACTATTCACCGTGTTTCTAAGAAAGGAGGAGTAACTGTAACTATTAATGAAAAGAATGAACTAATACAAATAAGATAAGTTACAGGATGGTGAATATGCATTAGTTATAGAAAACTAAATCTTGCCACCATGAAAGATCATTTTCCACTACCCTTTCTAAATCAAATGTTATATAGACTAGTTGGGCATAAATACTTTTGTTTTATTGATGGATGTACTAGTTATCACCAAATACATATTACTCATGAGGATTAAGAGAAAACAACGTTTACCAGTCCTTATGGTAAATTTGCTTTTAGTAGAATTCTCTTTGATTTATGTAATGCCTCTGTTACATTTCAAAGATGTATGATGACAATTTTCTGAGATTTAATTGAAAAAAGAATTGAAGTGTTTATGAATGATTTTTCAGTGTTTGGAATTTCATTTAAATCATGTTTATAACACTTATTTAAAGTTCTTAAACGCTGTGAAGAAACAAATTTAGTTCTTAATTGGGAAAATTGCAATTTATAGTAGCAGAAAGAATTATTTTGGGACATCATATATCAGAAAAAGGTATATAAGTAGACCGTATAAAAATTCAAGTGATTGCTAATTTACCTTGCCTAACAAATTAAGAGAGATTATGAGTTTTTAAGGATATGATGAATTCTACAGGTATTATATTAAAGACTTTTCAAAAATTGTTAAGCCTTTATGCTATTTATTGGAAAAAAGATGCAATTTTTAATTTTAATGAAGAATGCCTAAAAGGTTTTGAGCTGTTAAAAGAGAAATTAGTCACTGCACCAGTTATTTTTTCATTAGATTGGGGAAAACCTTTTGAATTAATGTGTGATGCAAGTGATTATGCTATTGGAGCTGTTTTAGACAAAAACATGATAAAGTTTTCAAAGTAACCTACTATGCTAGTAGAACTATTAATGAAGCTCAAATTAATTATACCACAACTAAAAAATAGTTATCAGATATAGTATATGCTTTTGATAAATTTAGATCATATTTAATTGGAACAAAATGTGTAGTGCATACTGACCATTCTGCTCCATTAAATATTTGATGAAAAAGAGGGATGCAAAACCAAGACTGATAAGATGGATTCTTCTTATACAAGAATTTGACTTTGAGATAATAGATAGGAAGGGTGCTGATAATCAAATTGTTGATCATCTATTCAGGCTTGAAAATGAAAAATCTCTCTGTTCTGATGAAGTAATTAATGAACATTTTCCTGATGAAAAATTATTCACTATCAATGAGTGGCATGTTTCATGGTATGCTAACATTATAAACTTTATTGTTAGTGACATAATTCCCTATGGTTTGACATACCAACAAAGGAAAAAATTTTTATCTGAAGCTAAGACTTATTTTTGGGACGACCCATTTTTAGATAAACAATGAAAGGATCTAATTATTTAAAGATGTGTACCATTAGAAGAAACTTATGAAATTATTTAAAAAAGAGTCATAATTCTGATTTTGGGGGACGTTTTGGTGTTAATAAAACTGCATATAAAATTTTTTAATATGGATTTTATTGGCCTACAATTTTTAAGGATGTTAATGCTTATTTAAAAAATTGTGATCGATGTCAACGTGTATGCAATACTTCTAGAAGAAATGAAATGCACCTCAATTATATGTTGGAAGTTAAAATATTTGACGTTTGGGGATTTGATTTCATAGAACCTTTTATACCATTTTTCGAAAACTTATACATATTATTAGCAGTAGACTGTGTATCTAAATAGATAGAAGTTGTTTTACCTCGATGTGATGCTCGAAGTGTTACAAAGTTTGTAAGTAAGAACATATTTTGTAGATTTGAAATGCCAAGTGTAACCATAACTAATGAGGGAAGTCATTTTAGAAATGCACTTATAGAGATTAGTAAAGAAATAACAGACCAACCATAAAATTGCTACTGCTAATCATCCTTAGACAAGTGGTTTGGTTGAATTATCCAATCATAAAGTTAAAAGAATTTTGGAAAAATCTGTTAATCCAAAAAAATGATTGGTCAATCAAACTAGATTTTTTGTGGGCTTATAGGACTGCATATAAAACTCTTATAGGATTGTCCCCATATAGGCTAATTTTTTGGAAAGCTTGTCGTTTACCAGTTGAACTTGAATATAAAGCATATTGAGCTATTAAAAAATTCAATTATAATTTAAAGGATGCTGGTTAGATAAGATTATTGCAATTAAATGAGCTTGAAGAGATAAGGAATGAATCATATGAAAGTGCTAAGATATATAAAGAAAAGATGAATATGTGGCATGATCGTAGGATTCTGACTAAAATATTGAGCCAGGACAACAAGTTTTGCTATATAATGCCAGATTAAGATTATTTGCTGGAAAACATAAGTCCAGGTGGATGGACCCATTTATTATAATAAAAGTTTATCCTTATGGAGCTGTGGATATTAAAGATCCTAAAACTAAGAAAATATTCAAAGTGAATTGCAATAGACTGAAACCATATTTCTCAATAGATCAACTTAAACTTGATGAAAATATGATGTTAGGTCACCCAGAATAAGCACTGAGAATGGCGGCTGATGACGTAAAATCAAGTGCTTTGTGGGAGGCAACCCATAGTTATCGGTGTGCTTTATTTTGAGTTTAGTTTGTGTGTTTGTTGTTTGGTTTGAAGTAAGAATTATAAGGTAGTATTTTGATTATACTATGTTAGTGAAGATTAATGAGACCTTAATTGATAAATTGGATGAGTTAAAATGATTATTTGAACGTTTAGCAGACCTGTATAAAATGAGCACTGGCGTTTAAGCGCCAGCAGTTGGCGCTTAGGCGCCGGAGTTATGAAAAATGTGAAAAATGGGTTTCTATAAGTCATAATCGAGGGCAAGTTGTATGGGACATGATTCAATTGTTTGTGAACGTGGGGGGACAGTTCTAAACCATCTAAGGTCTATAAATAGAACCTAATAAAGAGTTATTCACCCCATTCCAAATTTTCATCCTAAAATTCTAAAGAAGAGTTTAAGTTACAAAAATGAGTGAAATTAAAAAGAAAAAAGATGCATATAAGAATAAATTCATTTGTGAGAGTGCGCGAGAGTTATACAACCGATTTCTAGCCATTAGTATTCAAGGAATAACAGAGAAGATTGCAAAGATCGAGGCTGATGTTGCATCAATCTAAGCAAAGGTAAATGAAACTAATACACATTTAGCACATATTGGATGTCAATTAAAGATGCACTTTAGTCATACTAGTCATATTGAAGAAGCAAATAAAATGATGTTTTTGAAGAACAAGTGGATAGACGACGATTCAGTAAGATTTTTCAACCATCACCCGTTTTACCAAATTTATATATGGAGGTTCTGGATATGTTCCACTTAATGGAGAATGAAACTAAGTTCTTATGTCTTATTAAGTTGTGAGTTAGTCATGTTTAGTTATTAGCGTTTATGTTTTATGCATTATTTGTGTTATAAGTTTGTTGTGTCTTAAGTGTTTGTTTTGTGTAATGTTTAATGTGTTAAAGTGGGAGTAAAGATGAGATCATATCCAAGAATCTTGGATTAAAGATTTGTAGTTTGTACTTATCTGTTCTTTAGTAAAGATAGTTTTATGTTTGTGTGAAACTTGTATTGAATTTATTTTTAGTATTAATGCGTGATTCTTAAGATAAGAAGAATACAAGGAGAAGTTATACTTATTAAGATCATTTAGGGTTGAATAAATGAGCTTGAAAGTGCATTTAATGAAAAATTAAAATCAGTGAATTCGCGGGTAATTGCTAAGACCCCGCGCTTATGCTCCAGAGCTTTGTGGCTAAGCACCGAACTTTCCCGCTTAGGGAAAATCAGTTTGCAGGTGTTAAAAACTCGAAAATAACCATTTTTCTTCTTCTCGTCATCTTTTTCATTTGGAGTTCGAGCCAAGAGAGTTAGGGCATCTCCAAATTTGCGATTTTTGAGCCTTTTAAAGTTGAATTTGCTAGATTTGATTTACCTAAGGTAAGAGCACTACTCCTATGTAAGATTATTTTTATTTTCACCATGTATTTGAGCAACATTATGGAGAAATATGAGATTATTCATGGTGAAAATCTGAGAAAAAACTTTGGTAATTACTTAGATTTAGTAGTTTAAGCCTTTGAAAGTTGAGTTTAGTAGTTTTAGCTTAATTTTGGAATTTAGGTATTTTTTATGAAAATTTAAGAAGTGGCACAAAAAAGAAGTAAGGGGAGAACCACTTTTGATTCAGACAAGTTTGTAAGTTCGAAGGCTCAGTATCATTACGTGCAAGCACTACAGTCACGTATATTGATTCAGGAGCAAAGCTTTGACAAACCCGATGGTGTGATAGATGATATGATTGTTAGAAGGATTTGGGACAAATTTTATTGTTTTCTTGGCCATAGTTGTTATTTATGTTGTGCTGGAGTTTTATGCAAATCTCCTTGAGGCAGAAGAAAATTTTGTGATGGTTCGAGGGCAGTTAGTTCAGTTCACACCCGAGGTAATCAACGAATTTTACTTGCTACTGCCTACTACATTATGTTTTTATTTTAATTATAATCATACAGAGGAGGAATTGGATGAAATTATTTCTGCTTTGACTGATAATAGAGGACTGCGAAAAATAACAAATGAAAGAAGAGTTAACTTTCCTGCCTTAAAGCTAAATGCCACCTCTAAGGCATGGCATTACTTTACATCATCCAAACTAATTCCTACCAATCATCTGAGTGAAGTCATGAGGGAAAGAGCCACTTTAAATTATTGTATTCAGTAGTGGAAGAAAATTGATATCAGAAAGATTGTTTATGATTGTATTTGGAGTTCTGCCAGAGCTGCTACTGCTGCAGCTATGGGATTTGCTTCCCTTATTCATTCATTATGTGAGCAGGCTGGTGTAAAATCTGATAATTGAGAAGATTTCCTTTAGCCTCTTAAGCCTATTACCAGTGTAAATGTGAAGACACATGTTGAGCATTCTATTTTTGGCTGGAGAGGAGGATTCTCTAGAGCATCAGTTGCTTCTACTTCTGCTGCTTCCACATCTCGTGCTTCAAATTCTCACGCATCATCAGGTTAGTTTACTGATTCACAAATAGAACTTTTGAATAGAATGAAAGATAATGCTACTTATACTGCGGATCAAGTACATGATATTGAAGGAAAGGTAGATCATATAAGGGAGTATCTGCAGAAACATAGTAAGTATGAGGAGAATTATCACAGTTATATAAATAGACAGATTAGAGGAGATTATAGTGCTGTGTTACCTCTACATCCACACTATACCCCATATGAGCCTACATATGCTTTGAATGAAGGAGATAATGATGAGGAAGATGATGAGGATTAGGATTTATATTTTGTATGTGTTGTGAACTTTTATGTTATGTTGTATGTGTGGAATATTATGTTATTTTGTATGAGTTGTTAACTTTTTATTTGTGGTTTTTATTTAGAATTTTCTGTTGTAGATGTGATGGAAAAACTAATGTACTAGTTAGTGAACTACTTTAGTTTTTTATGTTATTTGTGGATGTTGTTTGTTTGTGTTATGTGATGTGAATGTTTAGAGTTTTTGTGGTAGTAAATGTGTGAATAAATTTGTAGTGTATTTCGTTTGTAAGTGTAGAACTTATTCCAGAAACTATTAGGAAGGTTTAAAACACTATTAAAATCCACTATTTAATTTCATGCTTAACTTTTCAATTTACTACCATATATTTTAGTTGTGATTTTTGTTTAAGTATGTGTGAATTTGCTTTTATTACCTCCACTCCTTTAGAAGTTTTTTGAATTTCTTTTATATAAAATGTGAAGTTAAAATTTGATCTCGTTGTTTTACTCCTATTTTTAATTGTGTTACTTGCATATTTAGGATATAAAAATTCCTGCAAGCATGATACCTATAGTTTTTAATTCCTACCCATGTAAATTTTTACTATACTTAAATGTTTTATCATAACAAAAAAAAAAAACTTTAAAGTTTGGAGGGGGATGAAAAATTTTCAAAAAACTTAAATTTTTTTTGTTCTTAAATGTGCTAAAAAAGATTTTGATTTTTATTGAATACTAATTATGTGTATGAAGTTATATATGGGAAGTATAATTTTGAATATAGAAATGAGTAAGAAAATTTAGTTAAAATCTATAGTAATAATGAAAATTTTAAAGTTCATTATTGAAGAAATGATAAATATTTTGTAACTATCTTTTGTAGGAAAAGTTGTATTTTTGGAGAAATAGAAGGATTATACTTTTATTTTTATTACTTAAATTTCTTTTATTAAAAATAATTTTCAATACTTTTATTATAGTTCTAAGTAAAAAATATATATCTGCCTTATACTTCAAGAAAGAAATGGTGGAATTCAAAATTATTACAGTTCTATCCAAATATAGTAATCCTTGCTTATAAAAAAAAAGAAAATGTGAAAAATAGTATATGAAAAAGGAAGGAGAAGCTCGAGGATTTAAGGGCCTAATAAAAAATTGGTTCCACACCTGATCTTTCTAGAGTATAAGATTTGAGAAAATCTTGAAGCTTATGAATATAATATAGTTAATATCATTATTTTTAATAAAGATTTTTAAGTAAAGAAAATAAAATGCTTAAACCCTATATATTGAAAAATCTACAAATACTTCTGAATATGATAGGAACTCATATTTTTCATAAACATTTACCTAAGAGATTTCTAAACATTAAATTGATCTCATTTACTAAGATATTTTCTAAATTGGACCACTACATTTCTAGAACTAAATTTTAGAAAATCCTAAAGAAACTCATCTACGTAAGTTTTCTTATTTGATTCTTAGTGATTATAATTTCACTTGAGGACAAGTGACATTTTAAGTTTGGGGATTTTGATACACCTAAAATATATAACATTTTTATATACATTTTTATACCTATTTTTTATTATATTGCACTTTAATGGAATATATTTTGTTTATTTTCTTGCACGTATGATTAAATGGATGAATGTGATGAAAGGAGTGAAAAGGGATCAAATATAGAGCAAAATGAAGAAAGGTGCAAAATTGATATGTGGCGGCTAAGCGCCCAGATGGCGCTTAAGTGCCAGAGTCCTGAGGGTAAGCGAAGAGATCTCGCGCTTATGACCAGATGTTACTTAAGAGGAGTTATTTAATTTTTGGTGCATTTTTGAAGGGGTGATTGAGGCATTTCTTGGTACAAACGTGGGTAACTTCCTATTGGAGACAAAATTAATTTAAATTACTCTTGAATGGATGCATCTCTTGGAGGATTCATTGAATCTGGACACAATTTGAAGAGACATGAAGGCACCTGTTGGAAAATTATAAAAAGAAGACTTGGAAATAAGAAAATAGTTCTTGTTGGAGGGTGTGTGGTTTATGTTTATTATGTAGGAGAGTTCTTTTAATAACATAACACTCCACTTTACCATTTCTAGTTTAATATAATTTGTATTAGGAATAGAAGAGAGAATTAGAGTACTTAGAGTTGCTTTAAGGAAGATTGTAAAAAAAAGTAAAGTTTTCAAAGGAAGTTCAAGAGTTTGGTGGAGAGGATTTTCAGATAAGTCTTTATTTTTGTTATTACATTTTGTTTTTAATTAAGATTTCATGTGTTTTCACTATGATCTCTAGTTTTAAACCAAGTTATGATTGTATTTTCTCCATGAATAATGAGTTGTTTTTTTTATCTTTTTCCTTAAAAAGATTAAGTAATTAAGTAATGGATGGATGTTGTGTGAAGTATAGAAAATCAATGTTGGAAGAAGTTGTAATGATTCAAAAACTTGCACTTCATTTACTTCTTAATTTGGCCAATTAAGATGTTAGTGTATGTTGTGAGAACATGTAAGAACCGGTATGCGATTTCCTCAATCAACAATTGGTAGGAATCACATAAGATTATATGGTGAGAATGTAGTCCATATGGTTGAGTGCAAATAAATAGGAAAATATACTTTTATGGGTGTAGAATTAGAGAACTTTAGAGTGACAGGCTAAAGCCCACAATTCGATTTAATGTTTTATGTCTTGATACGTGATGTTAGCCCCCAGGTGGAGGGAGAAGAGGAAATTCTGGAGTGAGAGCTAGTATCTTTCATGCCTAGCCCATCTTCAAGATTACTAAAACACTAGATTAAATTATGTTCTTTATAGCATCTCTAGTAAAGGTAAAAAATATAATTGCTCCTATTTCGCACAACACATTTTAGATACTTCCACCACAAATTTCTATGACTTGTTACTCATTCATAGTAAGGAAAAAGATATTTTATTTGTATTTGTTTTATCTTACCAAAATAGTTATAGTAGTTGTTTGCTTTCATTTCAAATTATAAAAATTATGAAAAAGAATCGAACTTTCTTTTCTTGAATATTATGTTTAGTTTGAGTAAGATCTTTTTTAAAAAGTAAAAATTTATTTTTCTATTTTCTTTCTTTTAAGAAAATTTTTTACTTTTTTCTCAATAGGTTCGATATTTTGGGGCTTAATCAGAAAGTCATATATTACTTGATAACGATATGTATACTTGCATAGAATCTCATTTTAAAATAATAAAAATTCAGAACTCTTATTTGCATTGGCATTAAGTTTTTGAAGTCATTGTAAAGAAAGAGATATCATTAAAAAGGAAGTATAAATTCATATATAAAGCTTAAGCATAAATATCATGGATCATCACTTAAGAACTGACTAATTCTACGACCATCAAAACTTATCGCTTTATTTATTTTTGCTCCCCGTTATGGTGATTGCAATGGCTCTGCCTAGAATGAAGTGTTGTATTCACTAGTTGGGTGAAATCATAGCTCTCCTAGGTCATCATGTTTCTTAACATATTTTTACCTCACAAGTGGCCAGTTTGTAAAGTAATAGAAGACTCTGTGAAAATATCATCACAATTTTAAGAGCAAAAAGAAGTCTTTAAATCATTCTCATCCCACAACTTTAATTTCCATATGTAAGGAGAATGAAAGGTACTACTCATGATTCATAGAGATTAATAAAAAACAAAACATTTGCAATGAAATCTAAGTCTTACAATAAAACTTAAACACAAATACAAAGTACCTTATGTCTTCTCCCCAAGTAAAATTCTGAAGTTTCTTTTAAGAATCTCCAAACATTTTCACACTAAAACACTCTCACACTTACATAAAGTATAAAAACCTTAATTTCTATTGTCACCCAATTGATTTTTTGAGGCTCCAAAGTGTCTCTAAATTCAACCAAATCCTTCTCATTTAATAAAAAATAGAAATAAATCAAGGGTTGCTTTAAACACCTCTCCAAAATTTGTTCAAATTTAATGGATCTTCTAGAAAATTATTTTCTGGCACTATAGCGTCACTCGTGGTGCAATATCGCTATTCTTGTTGGAGACTGGAGTTATTAGTGCAAGGGGTGGCGCTATAGCGCCACCAATATTTGCACAATTTTTCTCTATTTTTTCCACATTTTCTCTAAATATCCACTCCAAGTATCTGAAATAAAAAACATGCAAAATAGCTCCCTTTAAAGTGCAATATCATAAAAAATGTACATAAAATGCTTATAAAATATTCACTAAAAACATGTTATTTTAGGTGGAACATGGACCCACTTGTAATTGAGTTGTATAATTTCCCCTTTAGAAATATAAACCAAACATGTTGGTTGCCTCAGCCTGATTAAAACTTTTGAGATAATGTTAAATCAACATAGAAATTTTTAATGGAGTTTAATTGAACAGCTCATTTAGCATATCAAACCTAAGCTTAATGTTTGACAACTCTTTTAATCAAGCTTATTAAATTTATATAAATGCATTTTAAGATAAACCCTAGCTAATTAAATTTATATAATTGTTAACTTACTAAATTAACTTTAGGAATTTATTTTTAAGAACATTTTAATTTATTTTTAAATTTTAAAATGCAATCATCATGGATTGCATGTTGACATTTATTTATATGAATTGCAATGCATTCTCATTTAATAAAAAAAATAAATTAAAATTTCACCACAAATGTTCTCCCAATGTAGAATATTGACAATTGTAGTTATTTTGAGAAATTTTCTTGCATACTACTCAATTTCTATGTATTTACATATCCAACACCTAAACCTTAATTTTTAGATACACACCACCATACATATGTGTACATCATTAATATGCATGCACAGATGTTGAAAATATCTAAGGGGTCACACAAAGAGAGTTGGTATATGAACATTCATCATTATATCAGTCGGCCCTAAAGTTGACTAAACGAAAGACTGGTCGACTCAAAAAACACCGCCTACCCGCATCGATGCCTACGAAACCAACATCTGCCATCGGAAATGTTAACAACCAAGCATAGGAAATTAATTTTATATAGTCTCATCATTCAAAGGTTGGTGACATGTTTTATTGCGGTAATAAACCCGCTACCCGATAAAGCATTCCTTCCCGTGGGCAATGAGTCTCCACAAAGGGTACCCTCGAGAAAGGCAGTCGAATATTGTTCATCTGACCGGATGACTTATGACTGACAAAATGAATACCATGTGATCAAACTAGAAAATTACAAATATGAAGCGGTGCTAAGGGCAGTTACAGATATGGAATGATGCCAATAGAAATTACAGGGTGAAAATATATTTATTTCGGTTACAAATATACAAAATTGAAATAGCTCATAAATTATTATAATGTCCCTATTAAATGGGGACAATCTTATAATTTGGTCAGTTTCATGAAGAGAGACTACATAATTTCCCAAAAACTAAGTGTTGTTTGAGTCTCTTCTCTCTTCCTCTTCTTTCTTTCATTCTGCTAACACACTTTTCCTTAGGCGTGATCCACGAGAAATTTTAGGATCCAACATCCTAAAAGGTGCGACAAGTGTGGAATAATTCCTTTAACAAGACGAGGAGCATGTTAGGGTGAAGGAACACACAAGAAAAGTTTCCAATGTGGAGTTCATCAAAGAATTTGTGCAATAGTGAATTCAAGAACTCCATCATTGGATGATAAACTAATTGAACAAATTGATACTTAAAGGGAGAGTGCAGCCTCTCCCGCGGCTTGATTCACCAAAATTAGAACCCCATGCTCATTAGATATCCCAATATACCAAACGAGGGAGGAGTACCAGTACCAGTATAGTGCTAGCCTCTTAAGTCTGTGTTATAGAGGAAACCACAACCAAGAGCAATAAAAGTATACCGCTCAATAAAGAATGCATTCACCTGGCTTATTGTTGACGTCGAGCCACCTTAAAAGCTCAAGGTTCCCTTCTTGAAACCATACAAGGGCAGAGCAACCCTGTTGACCATGTTGCTTCCTTTAAGTAAGCAATCTGCCTTCTTAAGATCTTTGATGCATTAAAGTGTTGACTAATATAAACTACTCTAAAAGATCCCTCTCTCATATGGTAGTAGTCTCCTCATAGGAATCATGTCTTTCAAAGATTTCAGGAAGTTATTTTTGGCATAGTTTGCTAGCTTCCAAAAGCCACGAAAGGATTTAGATTCTTTGTGGTATGTGATACAGGAAACGAACAAGAGTTTGTAGGCATATGTTACAAGATTTAAGAAGAAGATGCTCGGGGCACAGAATCTAGAGCCGATATTTGCCAAAGTAGCCTTAATGCAAGGGCTAAAGTATCCACAATTGAGATATTATTTGGGTTTGTGGAAACCCAAACCATTGGTTGAACTTTTGGAGTTGGCTAATAAACACATTTCAGTTGGGGAATAAATGAACCAATTTATTTCAAAAGGTAAAAAATTAGATCGACGGTTGGGCAAGAAGAGCTTGAAGGATGATTGATGAAGGGAGAAGGATGGACCTTGTCAAAACAATAAAGAGGTTGCTCGTTCTGAAGCAACAAAAAAAGACAAATGAGATGGATGCAGACACAGTCGATCAAATAACCAATCTAAGTCATAAAAGATAAGTATTATTTCTCAAAGGGAGGAATATAGCAACCTCCATAGCCTGATGGAGGAGAGCAAATTTGAGCCAGAAAGGTCAAGGAGTTTGCAGCTTCGGAGGCCCACACTCGGTAGAAGGGCAAAGTCTCTGTAGATGATGAATCATGCTAGCCTACCTGAGCCAATTGTATCCACATAGCGAGGACGGTTCTTGTGATATTATAAGGCAATTCCTTCCCAATGCTTGACTAAAAAAGAATTTGACCAGGGAACTATTACACTATGACTTCTAATTCCAAAAGGAAACCCCATCCTCTAATTATTTTCACCGATTTAGATCTTCCTCCAACCGAAAATCCCATGAATGAAACCATTATTATTACTACATTAAATAGTAACTACCAGATAAGGAGTATCTTAATTGATACCGGTATCTCGAAGAACATTTTGTTTAGAGCTGCATTTGAGAAATTGAATTTGACAATTGACCAGTTAATTGCACCAGCTAGCTGATTGTATAGATTTTCTAGCAAATGAAAGGTGATCGGTATAATGGCACTATCTATCACTTAGGGAGAAGGTAATGATCAGTTCACCAACATGGAGGATTTCTTGGTAGTCGTTGCGCCACCAACCTGCAATGCGAAATTCGGTCGCCCTCTTCTCAATAATTTCTAAGTTATGCTGTCTACATATTGTTGACCTCATTTTTGGTGATATCTAGTTTCCTTCCTAAAATTTAGGATTTAGTCATCGGACTTTCTTGTTGACTATCTTAAAGTTCTAGTCCTAGATCCTACACACTTAGAAGCTCAAAATTACTTCCTATCTTTTTTGATAAGTCTTACATGGGTGATCTCAAACCCTTAACATTGGGTTGGATTGGTTGACACCAGCATGTGGAGACTCAGAAAAATGAGTTCCCATGGGATCATGAGGCCTTAGGATGACCTTGAGAGGCTTGCTCACCTCACACCACATACTCATTTACATACAACCTATACACTACCACACACTACATCACCACACTCACTCCAACTTCATGCACCTCTTGCTCACATGCCTCACCCATTCCACACCCCCCCAATTTACCAAAATTTTTAAAATTTACCAAAATTCCCCAAAAATACTAAAATTACCAAAAATGCCCAAAAAATATCCCAAATTTTCCCAAGTAAATCAAATCACTCATTTGTCCACCCAAAATTCCTAAAATTATCTGATTGCTCCAAATTTCACCAAAATTCTCAAATTTGCCCAAATTTACTAAAATATCCAAATTCGCCCAAACGCTTAAGGGTTTGTTTAGCACAGCTTATTTGCTACGGTGCATTAGGCGAAGGAGTTTGGTTTGGGTGTGTGGGGTGCATTTTGCATTAATCTGTGAAAAAGTTTTATTAAACGCGGCCATAGGTTCAACACTGCGGCCGGCGTTCACATGAAATATTTTACGGGGCTATCCTCTTGGCTTCTTCTACCGTCATCATGTCCTAGAGAGAAGAGTCGCTAAGGAGAAGAAGAACAAAGGATATACTTGCTCGCCACTTGACGCACATCACCTCACCCTTCATAACAGACCAAAGCCTTGCCTACATCACTTCCGCTTTCCTGGTTTCGCCCAAAACCAACACCTTCATGAATGAAACCTTGCAATACAGTCACGATTAGAGCTAGTAGAGCAGGACACGATGGGATCACAACATATAAAGACTAGCAATACTCCCATCTTTCTCATCCTTCTGCTCTGCTCCTACCAGAAACCATCGGAGAAGTTAAGCCTATTCATCCCCATCCTTCCAAATGGGAATGTTAGAATTTTGGATTCCACTATGGCATTTCTTCATAAGTAGTTGACCTTTTTGTTGTTATTAGAAAATTAAGGCATATTTATATTAGCACTGATTTTCTTCATGTGGATTTGGAAGAACATTTTTATTTTGAATTGTTGGATCTGAGTCCTTTGGCTAGTATTCAAGTATATGAGAATGGCTTGCTCAAAATTAGCTATATTCAACTTCAAGCAAACTCTACATCCTTAACTGAACATGAGTAGAAATTGAAATTTTCAACTTTGATTATATGTTGCCTAGTAGGAACTTATTGTTTGTATGAATCTCCCTATGTCATGGGTGCAATTCTCTCTCAAAATTTTTTTAGGAGCAGTAAATCCCAAATTGATTGATTATTTATAAATTGCACTTATCATATTGTAAAATTAGGAATTTTAAAAATAAACATATATAACTTAAACTTCCTCGATTTTGTGATACGATTCGTTTTGATTATTTATTAAATATGATGATTTTTCGTATGATTTTATTTTTAGGACTTTATATTTTTTTTGTATTGTTCTGAAGTCATTTTTTACTTCTCAAGTATCAAATATATTGTTATGACAGTTATGTTGCAAACAACATTACTACATAAGTGTAGAATTATCATTTATCCAAAAATAACTGCAAATTAGCTGTTTTCCAAATGACCAAATAAAACAGCTAGCCAACTTAGCCGGATCAACAACTGATCAACAACTTATTAGGATAAGCTGCTAATATGGATAAGCTGGGTAAGCTGCAACAGCATCAAACATACCCTAAATTTCAATCAAAAATATCCACAAGACCAATCTTAACCAAAAATTCACCCAAATCCACCCAAAATTCAAATTCAAATCCAAATCCAAATCCAACCATGTTCACCCCAAGCCCAAAACTCGCCAAAATTTGAATCCTAGTGACAAAGCCAAATTCACCAAGCTTAAGTCTTAAATTTCATCATGATGAAATCATGACCTCATTAAGTTTATTATGGCTAATTTCCAAGCCCAATTTCAAGATCGAAATTAATTTATCATGACCCATTCTAAAAGCCCATCAAACAAAGCCCAACCTCCAATTTATTTTAAGTCCAAAGCCCACTCCAACATGAAATCTTCCCCCATCATCCACTTAATCAAAATCAAATCCTAAGTCCTAATGTTCATGGTTAAAAATTCCTAAATTTAGCTTCATGATGACATCTCGTAAAATACCAAAATTCCTAAATACTTTCCCCATGAAAATTGCCCAAGCCACATGTAAGCCACGAGCCTCCTTCAAGACACATGTGAGCTATGTGAACCATGAAAATTCAACCATACCCTAAAGAGAAAAAGAAGGGGGTGCTTCCCCTCATGGTGTTTAGTCCCTTCCATGATTCATTTTAACAATGATTAAGCATTAATCTCTTGGATATGGACTTGACCACACTAATCCACCCGACCTCCACTGGCCATAGCCACCATGGGGAGTGAGCCAAGTTCATTTCCATGATCCTAGCTCAACTGAAACCCAAACTCATTTCCACTTTGATTAAAACATATACCCATGCTCCAACCTAATTGGCTTCACCAATCTCCACCTTAGAGTTCCCTCAACCAGATGGTGACCTCCCATGGCCTGGCTGACCAACTTGGATGCAGAAAAATCCCAAACCCAAAATTGAGCCCATCAAATTTGGCTTTAAAAAATCATATCTTGGTATAAAAAAGTCACAAAAATAAAATAAAAATACCCTTGTGCTTAGTGAATAGATGAGAATTCAGTGAATCTAAAGTTAAAAATATTTACTTCCTAATTTTTAATTTTTTATTTACTCTAAAACTTGTTAATTCATAATTAATTAATTCTTACTCATTATGGCTTGAATTTTTAGGGTATGTTAATCATGTTATTAGGGATGTTCCCTAATTTTGTCAATGTTAGAGAACTCCCCTAACTCAAAAAACCCTAATTATTTAGACTTATTACCCTTGCATTAATTAAAAATTTATAAAAATAAAAATATAAATCAGAAATATTATAAATTAGGTTTTATGAGTCCACCAAAGACAGAGGTATCAATGAAAAATAAAAGTGCACTTTCAAATAACAGTATATATATTTCCTAATATTTATCTATTTAAATAACTAAGAAAGTTATGAAAATTCAATAAAGGTCAAAATGTTATACATTATTCTCTAATTTAAGATAGTCACTTTAGAAATATCTCATTAAAATTTCAAAGTCAGACAACCTATTTTTTATACAAAAATCTATTTTCTAAGAAAATGACAAAATGACAATTTTTGTTTAGAATAATTATAAAAAATAAAAAAAATAAAAAAAAAATACAAAATCAGGTTTGGTGAACTCCCTGAGGTTAGAAGTACTTAGGAAAAATAAAATTAAATTTAAGAAAATACATATTTTTCAAGTATTTTTTTAATTAAAATAATTAAAAATAATTAAAAAATTATAAAGTCAAATGTATTTCAAAATTTTACAAAATTTCCTTTGATTAGAGACAACAACTTAAAAATGCTTTAACAGATTTTTAAAGGTATAAAAATTTATTTTGAGTACTTAAATATATTTTTCTATATTTCTATAAATTATTAACTAAAATAATTATAAAAAATATGATATTAATAAAAAAATATAAAATCAAGTTCTCTGAATTTATTAAAATCGGAGAAGTTAAGGAAAAAAATAAAAAATGACTTTTTGAAATAAAATATATTTTCTTTTTATTTATTTATCGAAATCAGTCAAAAACCCATAAAAATTAAAATATTATTCAAAAAAATCATGAAAATTACCCTAATTGATCCTCTGCCTTTTATGAACTTCATAAAATTTTCTTATGGACAGAAAACATGCTATGGTTAATTAAATTCATTAATATTAAAAATTCATAATTATGGATAAAAAATAATTCTAAAAATAAATGAAAATCAGAATAAAATTTAATTCCTCCTATGAGGTCTTAGTTCATGAGTAAGAGGTCAACAAAGTTTATGACCATTTGAGTTCAAACATAATAATTATAGGGTACCAACCCTAGAAGTATAGTTGTAATTTTGGAATTTTACGCTCTAATTAATTTTTTAGGTTAAACTAGAGAGAAGAATGAGTAAGAATTATGATCATTAGTCCACTTAGATAACTTTATTATGAGGGCAAGTAAGGGTAGTAATCCACCCACAACCTTTTCTATAAAGGGTAAAATTATAATTATTTAAATTGTTGTCTATAAGAAGAAACAAAAATTTGGATGAAATAAGAGTGAGGGGTATGAGTTAGGAGATCATTAATTCACTGATGTAGAACCCCTAATCAATGGTTAAGTTGTCGGCGAATTTTTAATTTAATTTAAATATATAATTTGAAAAGTAGTATTTGATTTTGAAAATAATTTTAAGTTTGAAAATTTTAAGATATGAAATCAGACCGATCTCACATCCCAAATAGTTTATATAAACGAGCACCGCACCACAAGCTGAGTATCTATCCCGGGAATAGACACTTCGCTTGATGATGGGGCTCGATTAAATAAACTAGAAGATTTGTGACATCCGTTTGGCACTGCGAACCAATTTTATAAGCTGACAAATTCCCTCGCTTAATATAAATGAATTAAGCGAGGTTTATATTACCTCAGGTTCTTAAAGTTCACTATAAGGGCAAGCCCACATAGTTAATTACATCTTAAATGACGGGAATCATTTAAGAAAACTCTCGATAATGATCAGTGGTTTTGCTCTCAAGAATTTCAAAGTTTAAGGTTTTCAAAGGATTGGATTTTGGAAATTCAAAAGGGAATGACTCAAAATTTGGAACAATTTTATTTTTGAGAATCCAAAGGAAGAAAAGTAGGAGAAGCTGAGGATCCAAGAAAAATCTTGGCAACTTCCCGACTATCCTATTGTTTGGCTTCAATTTAAGAAAATCCTAATATTATCTGATATTTCAATCTTGCCAATTTTAGTTAATTAGGACTTATATTCGTATGACATAATCATACAATTAGCTTTAGAAGATGTGAGGGTTTATGTCGTACCGAACGACTACCTAGGAGTCCTAAGACCGGTTAGGGCTTAATTTGCATAGCATGATTATGCAAATGCCTAACGAAGAGTTGAGGATTTATGTTGCACTAGGCAAACTACCTCGAAGTCCTATGGCTTGGTTATTTAATTCTAAGAAAGTTTCTTTGAAGTAGATCCGAGTTTTGCTGATGACGATGGCCGAGCTACCCACCATGCTCCGAGCTCCTTGTTGTTGCAGAGGTTTAGTTTTAGAAGTCATAAATCAGGAGATGAGAGAAGTGTTTTGGTTGAGAGAGAATCTTAAAATCCAAGTCTTTTTAATATTTTAATTAAAACAAATATTAAAGTTGATTAAACATAACCGATTAAGATCCCACGGTTCCGTCATCCCAGCACCGTTATTTTCATCGAATTCACTTAGTCCAGATGAATTTACTAAAATCAACTGAATGAGTTCCACACTTTCATTTAGACCGTGGGAAATCCCGTTAACAACACGTGGGTTACATCATCCGAGGTATTCCCAATCATTCAACGAGACGTTTTAATTTAGTTGCGATTGTACTTTTGTTGTTCTGTTTGTGATTAAATTTTGAGTTGTTTTATATTATGGAATGTTGTGGCGGTGAATTTTATCTTGCAATGACTTTTAATTTAGTTTTGGTTTCAGTTTAGGGACTATCCTAAAGGTTTTGGTTTTCATGCAACAGTCTTGTTTATCATGCAAGAAAAGTAAAGTACATTTGCAATAAAGTAAATTGCAATAAAATAAAAGCGTACCTGGAGAGTCTTCCCGTCATCCCAAGCTGCACTTAAAACACATGTTAAGGCATTTAAATATTTCAACAAGTACCTAGGTAAAGCTAAGGGAAAGGTTTTGGTTGTCTACCAAAGTCCTAATCCTATAGCTAGTCATCTCCTATGACGTCTAGGTTCTTGTGTTTTAGTTTAAGGACGATTTTCTTCATCAAAGAACAATTAAATTCAATTGTTCTTATAAACATCCTATCATATTGAGGAAGTGCTTAAGACGAGTCTTAAACATCTTTTCAATACCTCTAGGATTATTTTAAGTCCAAGAGAATTTAATTATACAAGTGAATTAATCATCCGGGAGTTTAAGTTTGTTCTTTTGCTCAGTGAACTAGGACATTTGAATATCCTATAAGTGAGGTAACGCTTCACTTGATACTTCATTTAAGAGTTATAATAATAAGAGCTTAAAAAGGGCAAATCAAATTATTAAATATTTTAATGATTTAAACTTAATGATTTAATTTTCATTTTGACTTAATTATAAAAAATTAGTTTAAGTTTGGAATAGTGTTCAAGTTATTTTAGATTTAATTCTTAATGATTTCATTTAGGTTTGTTATTAAATGATTTTAATTTAATTTAATTCAATTTAATTTTAATTTAATTTAATTTTGATTTAATTTGATTTAATTTAACTTCAATTTGATTTTAATTTAATTCAATTTAATTTAATTTTTAATTTAATTTTATTTTTATTTAATTTAATTTCAATTTAATTTAATTTTAATTTAATTTTAATTTAATTTCAATTTCAATTTAATTGAGATTATTCTTTTAATTTTATTTTTAAGTATTATTGAAGTGATTTAATTAGGGATTTTTAAATTAAAGAATAAATATCTTCTTAAATAATATCCCAAGTTTAATAATTTCAATTTTCCATTAATCTTCCAAACTTAATTAATTAATTAATTAAGGTTTATTTTAATTATTCCTAAAATGATTGGTGGGTTTCTACCCTTAACCATTTAAGTTTCAATCATCTAAAATTAGTTTAAATCAACTATTTTACCCTCCCCTTTTTGATTAATCATAAAATTTTAATTAAAGGTTGAAAATTTTAATTACCATTTTGCCCTTCAAGCTTAATAATTTTATAACTCACTAAATTAAGCTCAAATGAACTTGAAATTTTTGTGTGACCTCACTTACATGTCAATTAAGACATTAGAGGAAAAAATGTGATTTTTCTGTATTTAATTTATTTATGTAATTATTTTTTATGAAAAATAAGGATTTTCAAGGAAAATTCAATAACATGACCAAGGAAATGTTTCTGTCCTTAAGAAAATTATGGGATATTCCTAATGACCACAGGACCATTTGGAACAATTTTGGTGATTTTTTGAATTATATTTTATTTATTAGAATTATTTTGAGTTTTGGAGCATTAATTAATTTTAAAATAAAATTAAAGTTGAAAAATGGATTTTATATTTTTCTTAAATCTCTCTGACCTCAAGGAGTTCAGCGAAACAAACTTTATATTTTTCTGATTTTTCTTTGATTTATTAGAATTATTTTAGTGAAAAGGTGGGAAAATACATTTTTTAATATTAAAAATTACATTAAGCCTTTAAAATTCAATATCTTACTCTAGGGACTTAAGAAAAATATTTGGTTTGTTCCTAAATGATTAGAATTCAAAATGTGACATTTTGGTGATTTTTAATATTTTTATGATTTTTATTATTTTTTAATTATTAAAAATATTAAAATAATGATAAAAATCAACTTTTTTAGAAAATTATAATTTTAATTTTCCTAAGTTTCTCTGATATCAGAGAAGCTCAAAAACTATTTTTGTGAATTTTTGAAAAGTATTTTGTGAGTTATGAATTTTTAAAGTTTTAATTTTACCCATTTTGCTTAAGAGGCTTAATCAACCCATTTGGTGGGGTTAATCAAGTCCAATTGGTTTCAAATTTTTATGTGGTGTTTTCTTATCCTTAGAGGACAGTGGACAATTATTTTTAAGTTAATTTGATGTGTGGTTAACCCTAATTAATTAAAGTTCAATTTTGGGTGTTTTGGCCAATTAGGGTTGTTCCAAGTGAATTATCTCAAAATTTATTTTTCCTAGGTCCCTCTGGTCACAATAAACATCACCAAATTTTTCTAGAATTTATTTCTCAACATGATAATTATTGGAATTAAAATACTCAAAACAGTAACATGAACTTGGAAAATCAATAACTTCTCATAGGGATGGCCTCAGACCTTGGAAAATTCAGGGAATGTTCCCAAGTTCAGAGGCTTCAAAAGCCCCATGGTCTCATGCCATGATGAATTGCCTATGCAAATGGAGAATTAAAACAATGCAGAGAGTAAATAAATCATTAAAAATAAAATACTTAATGAAATTACTTGATTTCTTTTCCACATTATTCTCCTCATTCATCGAGCAAGAGGGTATTTTTATTTTATTTTTAGGATTTTTCTACACAAAGTTATGGATTTTTGAAGTTACGGGAATTAAATAAATAGAAAAATAGCTCATTTTCCTACTTATCCACGCGGCGCCGCGTCGACCTCAGCGACTCCGAAGGGGTGCGTGTCGCGGCTGTGATTGGGCGCCGCCATCCGAGTCGGCCGTTCCGGGACCCGCCTTTCACGTAACATGTTCTGGTCCGACGCGATCCGAGCCGTCCATCCGATACACGCGCGATCCAACGGTTCCCAGTCATCGTCTACGACTGGTGCTAACCCGTGACCGTAGACCTTCTAACCCTAATTTCTCACTCGATTCTCAACGGATTTATGTGTTATTATGCTCTATGGATTCGTCTTGAAGAGACGAACACATCCATACGGTAAACATGCATTGAAATTAACTCAAACTAAATGGAGAATCACTGTAAGCTCGGGAGGAAGAGTGAGTCCATACCTTTGCTCGAAAAGTGAAGCTTCGATCCGAGGGTTGTGTCGCGTTCGATTGGGTCCAAGCAAGCTCCGGATGAAGTCCCTTGGCACAGTGAATTGTCTCAGGTGTGATTTCGACCAAGCCCGATCACAAAGCTTGGAGGCTGGAAGCAATGGTCGGCCCTGGTGAGGGGGCTTTTGCTTGGGAAACTTCTCCTCTTGGTACGGTGAAGGTGTAGAGTCAATCAATTTGAAGATTGACTCGCGGTGGTGAAGTGTCCTAGTTTTGGGCTTGGATTTCGACTGCGAAATTGAGCTCACGGAGAGGAAATGGCGGGGGATTTCGGTGGGGATCAAGTTCTCCATGTGTAGAGAGTGGTCCGGGATGATTTTGACGGGGTTTCGGTAAGGTTTGGTTCGAGCACCTCTCTTGGCCGAGAGGAGGGGGTGTTTAAATAGGAGAGGCTGGAGGGCCTCCTGGGGGTTTAAGTGTTGGGATCGAGCTTGCTGCGGTGAGGAGAAGAACAACCGCAATGGCCATTTGGAGTGAGGCTGCTCGACGAGGTGGAATTCAAAATTTGGCTCCTCCCGAGGTCTCGGCCATGGTGTTTTCCGGCGATCCGGGCGGGTGGCCGCGGGCATGGGTCACCCTCGGGTTCGGGTGGGTCGGGGCTGGAGGTTTGTGCGAGCAATTGAGCTTTGCCATGTGTAAAGGGCTTGGATTAAAATGGCATGGGGGAGAGGCCATTTTGGCTTGATTTGGTCCAAGCCATGATTTTGGGTTAGGTTCACCTCCCCATGGCTGATTTAGGCTGAGGGAGGATCATTTGCATCAGCTAGAAAGGGGTGGTGAAGTCCCCATCTAAAGTGATGTGGCTAATCTTGGTTTAGTGTGTAACATGGAAGGGGTTAAAAAGCTTAATGAAGGTTTAAGAAAGGGGCCCTCCTTTTGCTACTTTGGTATGGTCACATGTCAAACATCCCATGGCTTCATATGGCTTGTACATGGCTTGTATTTGGCTCATCTATGGCTTGGCAAGAGCTTGGTCGATTTCATAAAAAAAGGATTTTGTGAATTTTGGCATTTTGATGGGAATTGTTATGAGGCTTGATTTGGAATTGTTTAATTGATAAATTAGGACTTTAGGAATGATTTTAATTTGAATGTGTGATGAGGGAAAGTGTCATGTGGGCTTTAGATTGATTTGGGCTTTTGAACTTGGTGGAAGTGGGCTTTTAGGAAGGTTTAAGGGAGTGGGCCTTTATGTTTAGCAATGGGCTTTTAGATAAAAAAAAATTTTGCAAAGGGCCATGCCAAATAAATGTTGAATCTAGTTTAAGGATGTGTCTTGAATGATTTGAAGCAAATTTGAGGTGGTTTGGAATTGAATTGGGTTGAATTTGGGTTCATTTGGTAAATGGGCCAATGTAGGTCAAATTGGGCTAATATGGGCCAATGTTGGGCTAAGGTTGAATTTTATGTAAAATTAATTTTGGGAAATGTTTATGGGAATGTTTCAAAGTGGTTTTAACTTTAGTTGGGTTTTGGTTTTGGGACTTGGGCTTATTTGGGTTAGGTTTGGGTTTAGGTCAAAATTGGGCTTTTTTTTTTGGTTTTGGGTTGAATTTGAGTGGGGTTTGGGTCCAAATTTTGGGCAACTTATGTTAGTGTTTTGTTTGCGGGGATGTTAGGGAAGGTTTAGAAAAGGTTTGGGGTCAATTGGAGTTGAATTGGTTTGGTTTGGGCTAAGTTTGGGTCATGGGTCCAAATTGGGCTTTAAGGTCAAAAGTGAAATTGGATTCAAATGTTAATCAAATTGGACTTGCATTTGGTCTAGATTGATATTGTGGATATCAATTTGAAGTCTAGAATTTAATTGGACCAAAATTTGGGTCAATTCGGTAGATTTGGTTTGACATTGGGTTCACTTGGGTTAAGAATGGGCTAAATTGGGGGTTTTGGTAAAATTGGGGTAAATTGACAAAATTGGCCCATGGTGTAGTTGGACAAAATGCAATTGGGAATATTTGGGATTTTCTGGAATTTTCTGGGAATTTTCTGAATTTTTGGATTTTTTGGCTAAGAGGGGCATTTTGGGTATTTGGAGGGTATTGGGGGGTATTTTTGGATTTTTTGGTATTTTTGGCTATGGATGATCAATTTGATTGGTGAAGAAATGTTCAAGGTTAATTTTGGGGAATTTTGGGTGATTTGGAAACTTTGGAGGATTTGGGCAATTTTAAGGGATTTTGGTAGGTTTGATAGGTGTAGGATCCCCGGGGTCAAAAATTGAAATTTTGGAAGAATGAATATTGATCAAATATGAGTGGAATGGAATCACTTTGATTGAACCATGAAGCCATGTTAAGCCTATATGAGCCATGAGAGGACTCATTTGAGACATTCACTATGTTGTTCCTAACCCTCTTAACTAGGGGCTTAGGGGTTAAGGTCCATCCATATGAATTACCTACATGAGTCAAGGAGTCAAGTTTGGTATGGGTGTGGTTTTAGGATTTGGATTGTGTGTGTGAGAGTGTAGAGTGCGAGTGTAGTGAGTGTGTAAGTCAACCCTCACCAGACCAAGCCATCCAGGGTACTCCTAAGGCCAAAGAGTCCTATAGGAAACTCATCCTTTAAACCTTCACATTTGATTTCATCCCTCTAGGTGATTAGGGGTCTACAATCAAGCTTGTGGGGTTTGCAGGGAGGCAAGAAGTGGTTCAAATTTCTAAGGGATGGGTCCCAATTGTAGTCCTCTAAGATAGTCAAAGGGAAAAGCCTAAGGCTAGATCCTAAGCACTAAAGAGGGAAGATAAGACCTCATCAAAAATGAGGTCAACATAAGTATAATTCAATCTTTCAATAAGGATCAGACAAATTTTATAAAACTTTCCTAAAGTTACAAATTTTCCATTAAGTCTTAAGAGCTTAGTAGTGAGTTAGGTTCAATCTAATATCATTTGAGGAATAGTTAAAGAAGAAAATATAAGTGACAATGAAATCGATTGAAACATTACAAGCTCAAACCCAACTGTTGGGCAAGATTGTAGAATTCCTTAAAGACCAGAGGTAATCCCAATGTTGTTAACTCACATAACCTCTTAACAATTGAGACTAGCTACCTAGCCTTACTCATGGGCTAATTAAGACATCAAGACTACACCAAGCACAATTGAAATCTAAGAGCCACACAATATAATTAGGATGATTAACTCAACCGCATAGTAAGACCGGATGAAAATGAAATGGTCTAAGGAATTCTAAAGTTGTTTAGGGTTATTCCTGAATACCTTTGCAAGACTTTAGACATTTTAAAGGACATTTGGGTTTGTTTTAATTTGTTGAGAAAAAAACATCCACAAACTTTAAGTACCCGCCAAGATATGACTTGGGCTCCTCCGATCTACGACCTAAAAATGAGAAATGCCCTGTTATAACTTGTCATACAATAAAACCCAATGCTCAGGGGTATGGGCCTTGGATAAAGTGTCCAAAACCTCATAGCAAGTGGGGATTTTTAAAATATGATGGTGTATAGATCATCGAGTGAGGCTATAAGTTGGAGGGTTTGAGGTCAAAAGTAATTACAAAGAACGCTTCTGGTGTTAAATGTGGGATAATAAAATAGTATCCCCTAGTCTAAGGACCTTCGAGAGGGTGTAGGATCAATGTTACTATTTACCAACACTTAGTGATAAGTTTCCCTTGCTTTCCTAGGTTGCTAGTAGCTCTAGTCCAATTAGAGTGATAAACTTGTTAACTATTTGATTTAATATATATATATATATATATATAATATAATATAAATATGGCGGCTGTGGTCTTCCCTGCTCTGCTAGGGTTCCCATGATGATTCCTGGCGGCTGCTCTTGCTCCGGTGGCTTCTCAGGTAGGAGGTGGTCCCTTTGGTACTCAATTTTCTAGTGGTGGTGCTTTTCCCCCTCTCTTCTATGTGTTTGGTCCTTCCCGGGTTCTTTCTTTTTCAAATTCTTGTTACTTTGGTTGGGTGTTTGGTGGTTTTTCTGGACTTTGGAGTTATGATGCCTCCTTGTTGATGGCTCATCCCATAGATTTGGACACCAATATCCGATGGTCCAAGGCCACCTATGCTTTGGTGTAGTTGGTAGCGACTCTTCTAAAATAACCTCTTCGCATTCACTTGTGTTCCCTCGATTCCTTTATGAAGCGAGCAGTGGCCGGGCTTCTTGCCCCTTTGTCCACCCCACTGGACTCAAAGATGGTGAACCAGCTGTTTACTTTACTGATAATGAGCTCTCACAAGTGAATGAGGAAGTTAAATTTACACTTGTTGGTAAATTTGCTTTGGGCCACCCTAAGATGGAATCAGTTAGATCATATTTTCAATCATTTCAATTTCTGGGTTCTTGGTAAATTGGATTCCTGGATGGCCGACATCTGCTGATCCAACTAACCACTGAAGAGGACTATGCAAGGTTATTTGCTAAACAGTCTATCATCATTTCTAGATCCGAAATGAAGCTTTTGAAATGACCCTAGATTTTGACCCCGGGAAGGAGCCTCCTTTTGTCCCAATCCGGTTCAAACTTTACGAGCTTCCTATTAGATTCTTCGATCAAAATGCCATTTTCAACATAGCTAAAGCATTGGGCACCCCTCTTAAATTGGATGCCCCTACTAAGCAAAAGGCCAGATGATCCCCGTTAAATGCAACGGTGCCAAAAACTTGGTATCGTCCGGTAAATGCAACGGCACCAAAAACTTGACTCTGCTGGATAAATGCGCTGATGATTTTGGATATGAAAATTATGATTTTATAATATGGGATACTACGCAAGTATACGTATCGTTTATCAAGTAATATATGACTTTCTGATTAAGCCCCGAGATGTCGAACCCACTGGGAAAATGTTAAATCTTTAAAGAAATCAGAAAAATTATCTTTTTACTTTTTGTTATGGCCTTTGAAAGTATGTGTTGATTTTGAAAGGTTTTGAAAGTTGATTTTTCTTTTGAAATTTCCTTAATAAAATGTTAAGCAAGAAATTAAAATTATAATAACTAAAAAAAACTGTATGTAAAATACTATTAACTAGAATATCTTTTTCTTTCCTTTTATGAAGTAGTAATAATTCTTAAAGTATTGTTGTGGAAGTATTTAAATTTGTTATGACAGATAGAAGAAAATGTGTTCTTTACCCTTACTTGGTTCTGTAAAGAACATAGAGTTAATTTGAAATTTTTATTATTTTGAACATGGTTAGGCAGGGAAGATACTAGTTTCTCACTCTAGAGTTCCCTCGATTCCCACCACCTGGGGGCTAACTTCTCATAACAAAACTCAAAGCTTTAAACCAAATTAGGGGATTTTAGTCTGTCACTCTAAAATCCTCTAATTTTACTCCCTTCCATAAAAATATCTTCTAATATTACATTCAATTATATGGACTACAATTCTCACCCATATAATTGCATGTGATTCTTACTAACTTTTATGAGACAATACCGCATTGGATCTTACATAATCTCAAGAAATTTTATAACTTAACATGCCAAATTAAGAAGTAAACAAAGTTTTTAGAATCAATCTTCACAACTTCTTCCAACTTTTAAACACTTATACTTTCCACAACAATTCTTTATAAATTAATTACTTCTCCATTTAAGAAAGAAAAAGATAAAGTAAACTACTCAGAATGCATTGAGAAAATACAAAAATACATTGATTTGAAATTAAAAATAATAAGAAAAATAACAAACGAAAGCAAGTATTAATAAAAAGATTAAAAGTAAACACTTATCTGAAAATCCTCTCCACAAGACTAAGGAAGTTCCTCTGAAACTTTGACTCTTCGCTAAACTACTTCTCAGAGCAAGTCTCCCAACTCCGCTGACTCAGAATACACACTTCAGACTTCAATAAAAACTAAACTAAAATAAAGAAAAGAAGTGGGAAGAAGAAGACTTCACTCCGACCCTTTTCTCCTTTCTACTCTCTACTCCTACTCCTAATGAAAACTCTCATTAAAATGCAAGTGGAAGAGCAGTGGAAAAACAGTAAAAAGACCCTTCAAAATGCAGTGGAAGTGCCCTTCTCTTTAAATAGTAAACAAAAAGGTGCCTTGGTGTCTCTTCTCTTTAAATAGTAAACCAAAGGTGCCTTGGCGTCTCTTAAAAATGTGTCCAGATTCAATGTATCTACCAAGGAACGCACCACTTCATTCAAACTTGCCGCCCAAAGGAAGTTATGGTAGTTACCACCAAGAGTTGCATCCCATCCCCTTTGAAATTGGCGCCAAATACATGAAAATTTTAATTTTTAATCATGGCGGCTAAGCGCCGCCTGCAGCGCTTAGCCGCACGATGCCAAAATTTTGATATTTCATTATTTTTGCTCCAAATTTGATCCAATATTGCTCCTTTCATCATGACCATCCATTTTCATCATACCTGCAAGAAAAACACAAAATACCTTCCCTTAAAGTGCAATATCATTAAAAATAAGTATAAAAATTCGCATAAAAATACTATATATTTTAGGTGTATTAAAATCCCCCAAACTTAAAATGTTACTTGTCCTCAAGTGACAATTAATCTCATAGAACATTTTATCATGCAAATTATGTAATGAGTTTCTTAGGAAGATAACAAAATTTTGTTCTAGAAATGGAATAGTCCAATTTAGAAAAAATTTCAGTAATTAAAACCAACTTAAAGTTTAGAAAGTTCTTAAGTAAAGGAAAATGACAAATATAAGTTTCTATCTAATTCAGAAATATTTGTAGATTCTTCAAAATATAGGACTCAAACACTTATTTTTCTCACTTAAAAATCTTTATTTGAAAATAATTTTACTTACTATATTATAACCTTAAGCTTTAGATTTTCTCCGAACTTATATCTTAAATTTTAGGTATGAAACCAATTTTTGATTAGGCCCATAAATCCTCAAGCTTCTCCTCCCTTTTCATATACTATTTTCACTCTTTTTTATAAGGATAAGGATTACTATATCTGGATAGACCTTTAATGATTTTGAATTTCACCCTTCCATTTAAAATAAAGGTCAGATATACATCTTTTACTTAAAAATCATAATAATAATATTTGAAAATTATTCTTCAATAAAAGAAATTTAAGCTTTGAAAAATAAAAGTCAAATCTTCTATTTATCCAAAAATACAAAACTTCTTACTAAAGATAGTTTAACTTTATTTAACACTTCTTTATTAAGAAAATTTTAACTTTAAGTTTTTCATGATTACTATAAATTTTAACTAAATTCTTTTATTCATTTCTATATTCAAAATTTTGTTCCCTTAATATAATTTCATGTACATAATTATTTTCAATTAAAAATAAGATTTTATTTTAAGTATTCTTGAGAATCAAATAAAATTTTAGATTTTTGAAAAATCTTTATTTTTAAAATTCCCCCCCCCCAAACTTTAATTTTTTTAATTAAGATAAAACATTTAAGCATAAGAAATGATATATGGGTGAGAAATAAAAACTAACATATCATGCTTGCAGGAATTTTTAATATCCTAATATGCAAGCATAACAATTTAAATAACAGAAGTAAAATGAAATCAAATTTAGTTTTTTAGTTTTTTTTTTAATAATAAAAGTAAAAATTTCAGAAGACTTCTACAGTAGTGGAGGTTTTCAAAGCAAATACACACCAACTAAAATAACACACTGATACAGATAACAGATGATAGTGGAATTTGAAAAATTTTAAACTTCTCCTCTTGGTCTTGTGAAGGTGTAGAGTCAATCAATTTGAAGATTGACTCACTGTGGTGAAGTGTCCTGGTTTTGGGCTTGGATTTCAACTCTGAAATTGAGCTCACAGAGAGGAAATGGCAGGGGGATTTCAGTGGGGATCAAGTTCTCTATGTGTAGAGAGTGGTCTGGGATGATTTTGGCAGGGTTTCAGTAAGGTTTGGTTCGAGCACCTCTCTTGGCCGAGAGGAGGGGGTGTTTAAATAGGAGAGGCTGGAGGGCCTCCCGGGGGGTTTAAGTGTTGGGATCGAGCTGCTCGGTGAGGAGAAGAACAGTCGCAATGGCCATTTGGAGTGAGGCTGCTCAGCAAGGTGGAATTCCAAATTTGGCTCCTCCCAAGGTCTCGGCCATGGTGTTTTCCGGCGATCCGGGCGGCTGGCCGGTAGGCATGGGTCACCCTCGGGTTCGGGTGGGTCGGGGCTGGAGGTTTGTGCGAGCGATTGAGCTTTGCCATGTGTAAAGGGCTTGGATTAAAATGGCATGGGGGAGAGGCCATTTTGGCTTGATTTGGTCCAAGCCATGATTTTGGGTTAGGTTCACCTCCCCATGGCTGATTTGGGCTGAGGGAGGATCATTTGCATCGCCTAGAAAGGGGTGGTGAAGTCCCCATCTAAAGTGATGTGGCTAATCTTGGTTTAGTGTGTAACATGGAAGGGGTTAAAAAGCTTAATGAAGGTTTAAGAAAGGGGGCCCTCCTTTTGCTACTTTAGGTATGGTCACATGTCAAACATCCCATGGCTTCATATGGCTTGTACATGGCTTGTATTTGGCTCACCTATGGCTTGGCAAGAGCTTAGTCAATTTCATAAAAAAAGGATTTTGTGAATTTTGGCATTTTGATGGGAATTGTTATGAGGCTTGATTTGAAATTGTTTAATTGATAAATTAGGACTTTAGGAATGATTTTAATTTGAATGTGTGATGAGGGAAAGTGTCATGTGGGCTTTAGATTGATTTGGGCTTTTGAATTTGGTGGAAGTGGGCTTTTAGGAAGTTTTAAGGGAGTGGGCCTTTATGTTTAGCAATAGGCTTTAGATAAAAAAAATTTTTGCAAAGGGCCATGCCAAATAAATGTTGAATCTAGTTTAAGGATGTGTCTTGAATGATTTGAAGCAAATTTGAGGTGGTTTGGAATTGAATTGGGTTGAATTTGGGTTCGTTTGGTAAATGGGCCAATGTAGGTCAAATTGAGCTAATATGGGCCAATGTTGGGCTAAGGTTGAAATTGATGTAAAATTAATGTTGGGAAATGTTTATGGGAATGTTTCAAAGAGGTTTTAACTTTGGTTGGGTTTTGGTTTTGGGACTTGGGCTTATTTTGGTTAGGTTTGGGTTTAGGTCAAAATTGGGCTTTTTTTTTTTGGTTTTGGGTTGAGTTTGAGTGGGGTTTGGGTCCAAATTTTGGGAAAATTATGTTAGTGTTTTGTTTGTGGGGATGTTAGGGAAGGTTTAGAAAAGGTTTGGGGTCAATTGGAGTTGAATTGGTTTGGTTTGGGCTAAGTTTGGGTCATGGGTCCAAATTGGGCTTTAAGGTCAAAAGTGAAATTGGATTCAAATGTTAATCAAATTGGACTTGGATTTGGTCTAGATTGATATTGTGGATATCAATTTGAAGTCTAGAATTGAATTTATTTATTCAAACTGTGGTATTTGGATTTAATGGGGATCTTTAGTTTAAATTTCAAGCTTATTTTAAGTCATTTTGAGGTGGCTATGATTAAATTATTATTTTACATTCAAATTATTTTTCTCTCATTATCGATGCTCATTTTATCATTTCTCCAAACCGAGATGGATTTGGGCCTGAGATGAATTATCAAGTCACATGAAATGGATGCAATGATGAAGTCTATTTAAAAAAAATTCGATTTATTGAAAAATTTGTATGTGGGACCACGTTTCATGCTTAAACTTAACTCCACTCAATTTACATAAAAATAGTTCGATGACCACTAAACCTAAGTATGATTTTCATATGTGGTTATGAAAAGTACGTGAATTTAAATAAATGTACTTAGATCACTAGAATAACTCGTGAGGAAAATGATAATTTTAGGGTTTATGATAACAATCATCATGCATAAAAATTTTTAATTGATCAGTTTTACATAAATTTTTTTTCTGATGATCGCCGAATGTTTAAATAGTATTTATAGGTGATAAATATATATCATGTATCCTTCAAATTTAAGTCTTGAGTCCTGCAATCATCTCTAAAGAGAAACCAATAATCTTATGATTTTGATCATTAAGGTTATTTTTAGGTTATCTTAAAGTTTGGTTTAAATTGATTATGTTTGTACATTATTTTTATTAATTTTGATTTTAATTAAGTTAAAAAATTAAATTTTATCAAAAAAAAAGTTTACTAAGTCCAAGTTTAAGTTTAAGCCAAGAAAATAGGGTTGACCAAAAATAAGGTCAACATGTTCCACTTCGTACCATCCAAAATCATAACCACCCAAGAAGAACATACTAACTCACAAAACTCGGTATTAACAAACTCAACCATAGAAAATTAACCTATGTTTATTAAACCCTTGTAAAAATAATTAACATCGCAAAGCACATGAAATTCACAGAAAAAATCAAACAATAAATATCTGGACCTAACATTACGCTGCAACACCATGCCCAAATACCCTATGAGATCATGCTTAAGGGGTTTTAACTTTGTAATTACTAGCTCAAAATATAGTAATTTATATATTTTAAAAATTTTAATGTCAGCCTAAAAGCATACCCTCTTACAAAAATATATAAAAAACAATTAACTAGTCATCCTAACAATAATATAGCGTAGAAAACCATCATAATATCATATCTAAGAGGGCAATCAAATTATCATAATCACAAAAATCAAACCACAACTTCTTAATTTTTGTCTCCTTTTCGTTTATCTTTCATCGTTTGTAGATTTTCGTTGGCCCTTCTTCGATGTCATTTCTCTTAGGCCTTTCATGGTCACCTAACTTTCAATTGCTTCTAATTTCAAATTTATATGTCTCACTAAGTATTTTATCATTTTGGGCTGAACAAGAGCTTATTATCTTTTTACGAGCTACTATAAAATTGGGATTCATGACTACGTTTTTTATTGGTGATGTCAAGGTTACTTCATCTCTTTTATAGATGCATTCATGTATGTCATAATGAGGTTCATATTTTATTTTTAGCTAACTTGCTTTTTCCGCATCACTAACTATTTTATTATTCACGTGTTCTATTTTGCTAATATCATTATGAATGATGGTAACTTGGTGGTCGCTAATACCACCCGACTATTACACATTTTGAGAATTATTCCAAGAAAAATCGATGGCTTCTTTGCCTTTGTTGTAAGTGATGGAATACAAGTTTACTTCGTGGTTAGTTCAACAAAAAATTTATTCGTTCCACGAAGGGTTTTCAGAAAATTTTGTTCACCTAGTAGTCGTTGTCGTAGTGGATTCCAAATGCATAAATAATAAGATTGCAGTGAAGAAAGAGAAAGATTTCCCACAAAGCAATCCTAGTTTTCAGGGAGTAATGAAATTAGATACTTTTAATGCTTTTTCAATGACATTCATTTCAGCTCGCCATTGGTTATTGTTGTCCCATTCAAAAGGTCCTGCAGCCGTTCTTACAGCCTTGGGTCGAGTACCGCCTATTATGACATGTATAAGTATTCTCTTCAACCCTACTAATCCATTATAAATTATCTGCATTAGCATCCAAATAAGCAATCCATTGTAAAATGCCTACACTTGCTTCTCAAAGTCTCTCCTCAACCAACGTTCAACAAGGCAACCTACAACCTCTTGGAAGGTTAATACGTGAGATTGCTAAATAAGGTGGTTACCTAGTTTTTTGAGTGGGATATTTTTGAGCCAACGAAGGGATACTCATTAAGATTCATAAAGACTATACAACAATTGAGTGTGTCATTAAATCATAATGGGCAAATTGTTGAGTCAAATGATGTTACATTGTCAAAAGAATTAATTCTTCTTTTGTAAAATCCAATGCTATAATCTTAAAAAATATTTGTTGCCTTTGCTTTCGTGATTTCTCTAGAGAATGCATTATTCTACTAGCATCTTCTTGTAACTTCTCATCTCCTATCTCTTTACCACCAAGAGAATTTGCAGCGCTTTGGATGGTATGTCTCATTTTCATATGTCGAAGTAGATGGCAAAGGTCTCTCGTCTTGTTTGATTGGATTTTTTTCTTATTTACCAATGAATTTAGGGAAATATATTTAACCAATCATGTGGTGCCTCCCTTAGGGAACACTGATGTCCTGTGTGCTACCTCAAATGTAAATATTCGAAAGATAGTTTCAGTTCAGTTTCACAATATGAATAATTTAATAATTAGGCAGTCACTCGTATACACAAGTATACGTTTTGTTTAAGTAATACATGGCTCTAGTGGAGTCTTGGTTATTCATCCCACGAGGAAAGTTGGAACTTTTAAAAGTATAAGAAAGATTGAAATCCAAGACTAATTCACATTGCAAGTTTAAGTGTTATTTGCTAAGGCAAAGATAACTAAAGCTAAATTAACTAAAATTACTTTCTAATTTCTAAACAAATGATTAACTAATACACTCTAAGTTTTGCATTGTAATGTTCGAATATGGAAAAGTATTTTTCCTCTTGCAATGATTCTATGTGATGTGATCATATTAGACGATAATAAATTTTTATCGTGCTGGGATGACCATTCATATTCTTTACCCTCGTCGAGTACCCCCTATTCCAAGTTATGTAAAGAACATTAAAAATTCAGTTTACTACTAAATCTATGGTTAGGCTAGAGATATTCTGGCTCTTACTTCGTAGCTCTCACTTCCTTCACTAAGGCTAACCCTAGCTTTAGTTATTAAACTTTAGGACTAACTGGGATTTCAAATTTCTCACTTTAAAATCTCCAATTCAATGCCCATCAAACCACATTTATTTATTTGCACTCAATTCTCATGAACTACACAACTCATTCATTACTGAATGAATTCTCCACTATTGTAGTAGAACACTTAGTCCTTTCGTATCAATGTTTCAAAACAAATTTTAGCAATTCAATTCGTCGATTGAATAGTAAATGAAGTTCAAAGTCAAATTCATCACAATTCCTTAACATTTTTATGGCACATCAAATCTACATCAACACTTCACTATATTCTATCAGTAAGAAGAAGGATAAAGAAATCTACCGAATTCATGAGGAAGACACAAGAATATATGGATTTCATATATAAAAGCAAAGTCGTAAAAACCACAAAAGTAAATACAACTTATTCAATTTATTTCCTAAAACAAATCCTCAAGTTCCTTTCAATCCTTTTTCTCTCTTCAATATAAAGACTTAATTCTCTCTTTAGAAATCGCAAAAGAAGAAACAATCTCTCACTTCCCTCCTTCTCCTATACTTTTTAGAGAAGAATACCTCACAAAACAAGATTTCTACACACTTACCACACTCTCCACGTAATTCCTAACACACTTTCATCACTCCAAAAGACTTCTCTCCCTCCTTCTCACTTTCTCGGCATCCAAATCAAGCCAAAACAAGAAATAATTCCCCAAGAGTTTACTCAAGCAATCCTTTCCAAAATGTCCAAATACGATGAATTCGACTTCTAAAAACATTGTGTGCCGACGGCTACTTGGATAGATTAATCGATTTCGCATCGGGCCGCCATTTAAATTCCGAACTCTATTGAATTGTAAGCCTACAAGCGTAGCCGAATTTTTCATTTTCTCAGCTTCTTTACTTCAAATTCATTCCTTTTCCCTTCATTTTGCTCCAATCATCTAAAATCATCATACCTGTAGTAAAACATGAAGAATATCTTCCTTTAAAATGAAATATCACCAAATATGAGTACAAATTATATAGCAAAAATCTAGCATATTTTTGGTGCATCAATATCTCCCAAACTTAACTATTACTTATCCTCAAGTAATCATTTTACTACATAAAAATATAAAACAATGCAAAGGAACTTTTTACTTATTGAATACTATGATTTTTTATTTAAATGAATATAATAAGAAGATTTTTAAAAGAAATTTAGTAACTCATGTTAAAACTACAAAAGTATAAAGACATCTAAGAATAAGCTCAAGAGTTTAGTTTTCTATTTATATCAAGATGAACTATAATTTTTCACATTAAGAGTGCCTCAAAGAATATATCAAAAAGAAGCTCATGCAAACTCTATTAGAAACTGTACTAATAATTTAAATATAAATTCGTAAATGTAAAAAATTCTTCCTTAAGTCGATTCAAGTGAAACCAATTTTTGGGATTAGCATCTCTCAAGCCCCTCACATATATTTTCTTTTTTCTCCTTTTTTCTTTTTTTCTCTTTTTCTATTTTTCTCTTTCTCGTGCGGGATTACTATATCCTGGATAAAATTTCTTAATAGTTTTCAACTTCACTATCCTCTTTCTAAAGTTGAAACTCGAAACACCTCCTACTTTATAAATTTATAATGCCTTTTATAATTCATCATAAAGTCACGATCCTTTCTTTACCCATAGTTCTTTAAGTCTCTTAACATTTTTCGGCATATTTTTAGGTTATGTGTTTAATTTTGAAAAGAGGGGTCGCCTACAGAAATTGTCGGCGAATTTTAGATTTAATTTAAATAAATAATTTGAAAAGTAAGATTTGATTTCAAAATAATTTTAAATTAAAAATTTTAAGATATTTAAATCAAACCGATCTCACATTCCCGAATAGTTTATATAAACGACACCGCACTGACAACCGTGTATCTATCCCGAATGTAATAATCGCTCGAGGGCTTGTGGCTCGATTAAATAAACTAGAAAGGCTCAGGACATCCGTTCGGTTCGCGTTGCTACTGGAAGAGCGGTGATTGATGTTCAAAAAGGAGAATTAACTATGAGAGTTAATGATCAAGAGGTGACTTTTAATATTTTAAAATCTATGAAGTATCCCTCAATGGAAAAAGATAATGAAAGTTCTAGGATGGAGGTCTGTGACTATTTGAGAAACGAACATTTTGAGAATATATTTGAAAAAGAAAGATAATATGAAAATATATTTGAAGAAGAAACTGAAGATGATGAAAATTCAGATATTAAGAAGAATGAAGATTTGGAGTATGTACAGGAGAGATTCGAAGTATTAGACACTATGGAAGGTGGAAATAAAAGCTTATTTCTATCTATAATAAAACCTCCTGAACTTGAGATGAAAATTCTCCCTAATCATTTAAAGTATATGTTTTTAGGAGAATCATCTACCTTGCCAGTTATTGTATCTTCGGAGTTAAACGATTATCAAGAATAGAAGTTGTTGGAAACCTTAAAAAGATACAAGAAAGCTTTTGGATGGACTTTGGCAGATATTAAAGGAGTTAGTCCTTCGATTTGTATGCACAAAATTTTATTAGATGAAGAACATAAACCGAGAGTTGATCCGCAAAGGAGACTGAATCTTATAATGAAAGAAGTAGTTAAGAAAGAGATTTTAAAATGGCTAGATGGTGTAATTATTTATCCTATTTCGGATAGTGCTTGGGTAAGTCCAATACATTGTGTATCGAAAAATGGAGGAGTGACTGTTGAAGTGAATGAATGTAATGAAATTATACCCACAATGACAAATTAATGGATGGCAAATTTGTATCGACTATAGGAAATTAATTGCCGCCACTAGAAAAGATCACTTTCCTCTTCCTTTTCTCGATCAAATGCTAGATAGACTTACTGGACACAAGTACTACTATTTTCTGGATGGATATACTGGTTACCATCAAATACCTATTGCTCCTGAGGATCAAGAAAAGACAACATTTACTAGCCCTTATGGAACCTTTGTTTTTCGAAGAATGCCTTTTGGACTGTGTAACGCACCTACAACATTTCAGAGATGTATGATGCATATCTTCAGTAGTATGATAGATAATAGAATAGAAGTTTTTATGGATGATTTCTCTGTATTTAGGACATCATTTGAAATTTTCCTGGAAAACATAGCAAAAGTTTTGGAGCTCTGTGAGAAAACAAATCTAATTTTGAATTGGGAGAAATGTCAATTTATGGCTGCAGGAGGAACTGTGCTTGGGCATAAAATTTCTGAACATGGTATGGAGGTCGATCCTGCTAAGATTAGAGAGATTGAGAGATTGCCGCCACCCTCTACTGTGAAAGAGGTGAGGAGTTTCTTAGGACATGCTGGATTTTACAGGCGATATATTAAAGATTTTTCTAAAATTACCAAACCTTTGTGCCGAATTTTAGAAAATGATAGAAAATTTGATTTTAATGATGAATGCTTGAGAGTTTTTGAATTATTAAAAGAGAAATTAATCACTGCACCTATAATTGTTTCACCAGATTGGGAGAAACCATTTGAACTTATGTGTGATGCTAGTGATTATGCGATCGGAGTAGCATTGGGGTAAAGGTATGATAAAGTTTTCAAAGTCATTTACTATGCTAGTAAAACTCTTAATGAGGCTCAAATTAATTATACCACAACTGAAAGAGAGTTATTATCTATAGTATTTTCTTTTGAAAAATTTAGACTTTATTTAGTTGGAGCTAAAAGTATTGTGCATACGGACCATTCGGCTATAAAATATTTAATGCAAAAGAAGGATGCGAAACCTAGACTCATTAGATGGATACTTCTTCTGTAAGAATTTGATTTTATGGTAGTTGATAGGAAGGGAGCTGATAATCAAATAGCTGATCATCTGTCAAGACTAGAATATGATAAATTATCTAAATTTGAAAAGGAAATTACTAAAATTTTCCTTGATGAGCAACTCTATACTATTATGGGAAGCAACTTGCCTTGGTATGTTGATATTGTGAATTATATTGTAAGTGATATTGTACCATCTGATTTAACAAGTCAACAACAAAAGAAGTTTAAATATGATGAAAAATTTTATTTTTGGGATGAGCCCTATTTATATAAACAGTGTAAGGATCTGATTATTAGGAAATGTGTGCCACAAGAAGAAACAAATTTGATTATTCAATGATGTCATGATTCTGAATTTGGAGGTCATAAACTGCTTTTAAGATTCTACAATCTGGATTTTATTGGCCTACTCTTTTTAGAGATGTTTATAGATATATTAAATCATGTGATCGATGTCAGAGAGTAGGTAATATCTCCAGAAGAAATGAAATGCCTCTAAATTATAATTTGGATGTTGAAATTTTTATGTATGAGGATTAGATTTTATGGGACCATTTACTCCTTCATTTGGAAATTTATATATATTGGTTGTCATTGATTATGTCTTGAAATGGATTGAAGCTATTGCTTTACCTAGATGTGATGCTCGGAGTGTTTCAAAATTTTTAAAGAAAAATATATTTACAAGATATGGAATGCCGAAAGTGATCATAACTGATGGTTGATCCCATTTCAGGAATAATCGAATTAAGAGATTAATTGAGAAATACAATATTATTCATAGAATCTCTACTGTTTATCATCCTCAGACTAGTGGTTTAGCAGAAGTGTATAATCGTGAAATTAAAAGAATTTTGGAGAAAACTGTGGATAATCTTAAATTAGATTGGTCTGCTCGATTAGATACTTCTTTATGGGCTTATAGAACTGCTTTTAAAACCCCTATTAGAAAGTCTCCTTATAGACTTGTGTTTGGTAAGATTTGTTATTTACCAGTTGAATTAGAGCATAAAGCATAATGGGCGATAAAAGAGTTGAATTTTAATTTGAAAAATGCTGGAGAGAAAAGATTTATGCAATTGAATGAATTGGAAGAGATTAGAAATGCATCTTATCACAATGATAGGATCTATAAAGAGAAAATGAAATTATGTCATGATCAGAAGATATTTAAAAAGAACTTAGAATATGGACAAAAATTTGTATTATACAACATAAGATTGAAGTTATTTTCTGGAAAGCTCAAGTCTAGATGGTTAGGACCTTTTACAGTTGTAAACGTTCATTCTTTTGGACCTGTTGATATTAAAGATCCTGATACTGGAAAGATTTTCAAGGTTAATGGGCATCGATTAAAGCCTTACTTTGACGTGTTTCAACCTGACTTCAAAGAGGTTTTAATGCTGAGTCATCTCGATTAACTGAATCGTTTCTCGGGCTGACGATGTTAAACAAAGCGCTTTATGGGAGGCAACCCATATGTATCTTTGTGGTGTTTTCTTGTTCGATGTAGTTGTGCTTTTTATATAGTTCTTTTTGAATCCTAATTACTCCTAAATACTTTAAAAATGAATAAATGATGGATCAAATCGAGATATTGGCATATTTTGGGCCAAACGAAGTTCGGTGAGAATTTTTTACCACTGGCGCCGCCGGCGCCGTATCACAGTTGTAACACTAAACTTACAGGTTTGAGTGCCGCCGGTGCCCAAAACTTGTTGATGGTTTTTATGTTTTAAAATGCAAGTTTTGGCGGTTTTGAGCGGGATCTTCGTCCTTATAACTCCTTAAACTCCATTATTGTCTTCCTAACTCCAAAAAAATGAAAACCACCAATCCCAATTCGCATCCTATGGATTCCTACCCCATTGAAACCCCTCGATTTCACATTTTCAATCGATGGAAGTTCATAAGTTTCGAGGCGCAGCGTTTGTTCAACAAAGTGATGATGAAGAGAAGGATCATCAAGAAAAGAGGCTTCATAAATTGAGGTATGGATAATCCTACTACTACAATTGAAGAGATTATTAAGGGGAGACATTGAGAAGTGCTTTGGTACACTACCGCTACCGTTGTTGTTCCTGTCATGAATGAGTTCTATGCAAATCTTCATGGGATCAACCAAGTGTTCCTATTTTTGCGTGGTAGATTTGTGCAATTCACTCCTGTACGAATTAACGATCTCTTTATGATTGAGAACGTACCCTTTTGCCATTATTTTAATTTCAATGCCACGAGGGATAATATGAATGATGTGTATCGATATTTGATGGATGAGAATGAGGAATGAGAAATTAGAGAGAATGTATACATTAGTTTCCCATCTGCATCTCTCAATCCAGTGTCGAAGTAGTGACACTACTTTATTTCAGCAAAGTTATTTCCAACATTGATGATTAGCAAGGTAACCAAAGAAAGTGCCATTTTGAATTTTTGTATTCAAACTGGGAGGCCAATTAACATTGGTAATATCATTGTGAAATCAGTTTTAGGATTAATTGTTCATGGATCTAAATATGGGCTTGGACACCCATCCACCATATTTTTGTTATGTAGTCAATCACAAGTTCCTTATGAAAGTTGGGAAAAGGTTCTTCTTCCATGGAGGCATATTGATCCAACTAATCTTTATGACTACCAGACAGATGGAAATAAAGATGACATGAATTTGCTTGCTGATCAACCAACACAGACTTCACAACCGATTCAACCCTATTTTTCTGAGGGTTCCAGAATGATATTGAAGAGGATCAAACAGTTGGAGAAAGTGGTACAGAACATTATGAATGCAACAATAACATTTCTGATTTATTGATCATATAGATTGGAGAACGAAGGAACAATTCGATCATACTGGTCAAATTGAGATGGGCTTGATTAACCTGATGAAGAAAACACGGTGATTGCTGAGGAATCATCTGACGAATTTCCAATCAAACACATCCATCTATATATATTTTGTGCATCGGCAATCGATTAGAGACATTAGAGGAGAGAATAGTTCGAAAATTGATGTGGAGTAATTAATGAATTCTACTTATGTTTGTTTTGTTTTTAATTTACTTTGCTTAGTTATGTTTGGTTTGTGTAGTATTTGCTTTACTTTGTAATTTGAATTTGGATTTGGATGTGCTTACTTCCATTGTGTGCTTAGATCTTAGTGTTTACCTATCGTAGAGTATTTGGAGCACTAAACATTTAAGAGTTGTTAGTTTGGTTTGAATGAACATATTTGGTGTTTATGTTGTAACTTGGATTTTATATATATAAGATTGTGTGTAAAGAATTGTGTTAATTATTGATTATGGGATGAAGTAAATGCTTATTAAAGTGTTAAACATCATTGTGGATGTCGAAACGATCGAAATCACGAAAAAATTTTTGGACCCAGAAAATATTTTGAATTGGTGCCGCCGGCTCCCGAACCCAGTAAAAGGCCAAAACCCTTGTTTTCGTGATTTTTACCTTGGGACCCGCAATTTTTTCCATTGCTTTTGTCTTCCTCCATTTTCGCGATTTTGAAGATCTAGGGCTTGTTAGATCTCGGATTTGACTTGATTTCAAAGCTTTTTGAGGCCAGATCTACACTTCTCTGGTAAGAGTTTCACTTTAAGTTAAAATTTTTTATTTTCACCATGAAAATCTCTCACATTGCATTGATTGGAATTTTTGGAGTTTTAAAGAGATTTTGAGATTTCCATGATGAAATTTGCTCTTGCTTGTTTAATATAGTATTTGGAGTTTGTTACATTATGAATTTGGGATTTATTGGATTTTTCTTACAAATTTTAGAAATTCACGTAGCTCTAAGGATGAGTAAAGGGAATTGGATTTTGATGAGGAGAAGTTTATTATTATTAAAGCCCAATTTCACTTTAACTCTTACATTTACAATAAGAAGTGTATCCAGGATCGAGCTTTTGATAGTCCTGGCGGATCTGTAGAACAACTAATTGTAGAATGGAACTGGGAACGATTTTGTTATTTTACTGCAAATACTTTTATGAGAGTTGTTAGAGAGTTCTATTCAAATACCCTGGACTGAGACTGAGTATGTGCCAGTTAGAGGAAAAATGGTTGAGTTTACTCCTCAGTGTATCAATGCTTTCTATCAGACTCGGGAACCATTTGTTTGTGAATATGAAAACTTTGACACTCGAGGGGATAATATGAGAGAAGTGATTGCTTTTCTGACAGATGGGCGAGGAGAATGGAAAGCAAGTAAAAAACAGTTGATTAATTTCCCCGCTTCCACATTGAATGTTGCATCAGAAGTTTGGCATTATTTCATTTCTGTGAGACTATTACCATCTTATCACCACAGTGAAGTTACAAGGGATAGAGCTATTCTAAACTATTGTATACAGAAGATGAAAAAGATTGATATTGGAGCTATTATCTACAAGAACATTCAGACTATTGCTAGAGGTGAGACAACTAGTGGTTTAGGGAATCCTTCTTTAGTTCATGCCCTGTGTGTTCAGTCTGGAGTGTAGTTTAATAGTTCTGAAGAAGTGGCTATAACATTGAGACCAATTACAAAGACTATTATCCGTACTTATGAGTCTCATGTGGGAGCCATAGTTAAGTGTAGGAGTACTGATATTTTTACTACGAGTTATGATGTTCCATCTACGTCTGAGCCGCTTACCTTATATGATATTATGGAGCAGCTGAGATTACAGAGTGCTAGTGTGGATAGAATCCATGGTAGGATGGATGTGTTTGAGGCGAGGAGTGATGTGAATGAAGATTATCTGAAGAGGAGAGTTGAGTTTGATATTGCTTATTATGATGCTCAGGTCAGATTTATGAGGAGGGAGTCCGATGTGATATTTCCTACTTGCCCCAGCTATACACCATATAGACCTGACACTGCTGATGACCCTGCTGCTGATCCTGGTGTTGGAGATTGGTAGATTGTTTGTCTCTATTTCTGTTGTTCTTGGTGTGTTGTGTTGTGCTGTTGTGATGTAGTAGTTATTTACTTTTCATGTGATGTGTAACCCTGTTGGTGTACTGTTTTGTTGTACTGAAACATTGAAATTGTTAGCTGGACTGTGTAGTACTGTGATAGTTTGTTTCATGTTGTAGAGTTTTGTTGGATGTTTAGATGTTAAAAGTTAATTTCTATTTACCCATGCAAATATTTAAAATTGTTATATCACTGCTACTAATTGTTTCATGCCTGCTAGTTGTAAATTTTGACTAATAATAGATAGCTGTTGAAGATTTCAAGATCCCAGCACAGAAAGGTTAGTTTTCTTTTACTCTTTACTGTTTCAAATTTATTGAAAAATTTAAGTTTGAGGGAGGGTAGAGAAATACTAACTTTTATTTGTTCTCAATTATTATATTTTCAAAAATTATTATCATAACTTCTAGAAGTTGAACCTCATTGTAGATAACTAAAACATTTATTTCAGTTGAATATTATGGAAGGATAGGATGAAAATTTTTAGTAATAAAGGTTGATTTTATAGAAGTAAGATATTTGGTATGAAAGGATTTGATTATAGTTAACTATTTAAAGTAAAGAAAACTGTATTTTTTAAATGTTAAGTGACTTAAAGTAATGTGTGTTAAAAAGAGATTGTGACTTTATGATGAATAATAAAGCTTGTACTTAACTATAAAGTAAGGAGGTGTCTCGAGTTTGAACTTTAGAAAGAGGAGAGTAAAGTTCAAAATCATTAAAGGCTATCTAGATATAGTAATCCTTATTAAAAAAATGAGAAAAGAAAGGAAAAGAAGGATTGAAAAACAATCCCAAAAAGAAAAAAAAAAGAAAAAGAATATGTTTATGAGGAGAAGCTTGAGGAGATGTCTAATAAAAAATTGGCTTCACTTGAATCACCCTAAAGAGAGAACTTGATTTCATTTCTGAATTTATGTTTAAAGTACTGGCCTACATTCTGATGAAGTTTGCATGAACTCCTTTTTCACATAGTCTTTTAAGGCACTCTTAATGTGACAAATTATGGTTCATCTTGAAATAAATAGAAGACTAGAACTCTTAGACTTGATTGTCGAATATTCTTATACTCGTAATGTTGACTCGAGTTACTAAATTTCTTTCGAAAATCTAACCAATATATTCTTTTGAATGAAAAATTTTAGTGTCCTACAATTGAAAAGTACATTGCCTAGATTTATAATTTTATGTAGTAAAAAGATTACTTGAGGACAAGTAATAGTTAAAGTTTGGGGGATTTTGATGCACCAAAAATATATATAGTTTTTGCTATATAATTTTACCCATTTTTTGTGATATTAAACTTTAAAGAAATGTATTTTTCATGATTTATTGCAGGTATGATGATTTTAGGTGATTGGAGCGAAAAGAAGCGAAAAGGAACGAATTCTGAGCAAAAAGGAGCAAAAAGATGGAAAACATGTTTTGGCGCCGTTGGTGCCATTTTCCAGAGACTTCAGAATTAATTGGCAGGATAGAGTGCCGCCGGCACCCGAAGTCGGTGCAATTCAAATTTGAAGAGTTTTGGCGACTTTTTGAAGAGATGCCTATGGAAACTCTTGGGATTTCATCCCTATCTTATAAGTAACTGTTTTTAGACGAAAATGGTGTGCTTCTTCAGTGGTTCTAGTGTAGTTTTAGTGTGTTAAGTGTTAGGGTTTAGGAGAAGAGTGTGTAAAAGTGAGGATTTGAGATGAATTCTGGTCTAAGGACTGAAGGAGAAGAAGTAAAGTGAGAGATTGCTTCTTCTTTTCCATTCTAAAGAGAGAATCAAGTGTTGTAAAGAAGAGAGAAGAGGATTCAAAGAAACTTCAAGGGAATTACATTAGGGAAGAGAAAGAGATAAATTGTATTATCTTTTGTGGTTTGTATGACTTTTGTTTTATATATATAATCCATGTCTTGTTGTATCTTCTCCATGAATTCTAAGTAGTCTCCTTTGTCTTTCTTCTTGCATAGAGATGTGATGATGGATTGATGTGGATTTGATGTACTTTTCATGTATTGAAGAAATTGTGATGGTTTTTCATTTCAAACTTAATTTACTTTTTGATTTGGCCAATTGAAATGTTAAAATATGTTGTTGAACATTAATTCTGAAAGAATTTAATTTCCTACAACAATAATGAAAAGTTCATTCAATTTCCATGGATGAATTGTGTAGTTCATGGGAATTGAGAGAAAATAAATAGAGAAATGTGTTTTGATGGATTTCAATGTGGAGATTTCAGGATGATAGACTGAAATCCCCAAATTGGTTCTAATATTAGTAACTAAATATCAAATGTTAGCCTTCAGGTGAAGGGTGAGTGGGAGCTCCGAAGTGATAGCCGGTATCCTCCCAGCCTAGCCTTAGATTTAGTGACTAAACTTAGGATATGTCAATGTTCTTTTTTTGCTTAGAACAGGGGGTACTCTTTTAAAGAATCATCCATGCTCCTATTTGGCGCAATAACATAGATAATTGTTCCATATCAATCTACACATCATATTCTCATTGCAAGAGGAAATATACTTTTCTCATATATCAAAAACCTTTCAAATACTTTGTTTAGTGTGTCTGTTAATTAATTCTATTTTTAAAGTTGTTAGAAGTAATTGTAGTTTAATTAATTTTTACTGTTTTCTGCATAGTGGTAGTAGAAGTAGGTATTAAACATTAAGTGCTATTTAAATATCGGATTTCAGTGCTATATTATTTATATTGTGAACACTTTCTTATACTTCTAACTTCCCTGTGGGATCGATAACCAGGACTCCATTAGAGCCTTATATTACTTGATACGATACGTATACTTGCATTGAGTGCTTGGACTTAAAAAAATCGTTATAAATATTTAAATTTGAGTTCATAAATTCTTGCAAAAATATAAGTCCCCATCAGGGATCTAAGCCTGTCACCCTGAAACCTCCAATTCGAAGCCCATGAAATCATATTTCCATATTTATTTGCTCTCAATCCCCATGAACTACGCAATTCATTCACAGACATTGAATGTGGTTCCACTTTGTTGAGAATTACACCGCCCTTCTGGGACAATGCAATTACAATGAATTTTAACAATACAACGGACTCTTTTTGTAATGTAAATGAAATTCAAGTAAAAATCATGACATTTATAATTAAAACATCTTTTAGCAAGCATCCCAATATTATAAACATGAATCCTACTCGTTGTAAAAGAAAACTAGAGTGAAAACAATGGCATAAACTTCTTATGCCAATATTTCCAAATAAGAAGAAAGAGTAATAGAAAGACATCACAAAGCACGAAGATAACACAACAGAAAATTTCAATTCAAAGCAAATCCACAAAATAAGTGTTTACAAAATTATAAGATAATGAAGAACACAATATTTATTTTTTCCCCTTGAAAGAAAGATGAAAATCTCTCCCATAAAGTCTCCCTGCGGATCCATGCAATGTTAGAACATTCCCTTACAGATTCTCTCAAAATCCCCTCACCAATCTCTCCAAAAAGGTAGAAATCTACATTTCCACTCCTATTCTAAGATCTCTAATCATTCTCCGTGTTTTTCCTAACATCTCCCTTCTTTTTCTAGCTTCAAATTCGATTTAAAATAGTGTAAGGATGAATTTCTCAAGAGGTGCATGAAGAAACCTTTTAAAAAGCATCCAGATTCGATGTATATGGCCAAAAACCGCCCAATATCGCATCCAAACCATCTTGGGCGCCATCGACGCTGAATAGGGCACTGTCGGCGCCCTATTTTCGTGCCCTTGGGTTTCTAGCGCCACCAGCACCGGTTTGGGCGCCCCAGCGCCCATCCTGCGCAGCTCAACCATTTTGCTCTATTTAGCTCCGTTTCAGCTCTGATTCGCCCCGTTTCAGTTGCGTTGCATTCCTAACAGATAGCCCTACAAAATAATCATAAAAAATAATATTTCTTTAAAGTATAATCTCATTCAAAAATATGCAAGAAGTGTAAAAGAGATTAAACATAGAAAGACTTATTGAAAGGTGTCAAGCCAAAATTTATTTTCTTGCTCATTTTTACTCCAAATTGCACCGTTTTTGCTTCTTTTTTCTCCAATCACCTAAAATCATCATACCGACAAGAAATCATGAAAATACCTTCCTTTAATGTGTAATATCACTAAAAATGAGTAAAATCATATAGCAAAAACCGTATATATTTTTGGTGCATCAAAATCCCCCAAACTTAACTGTTACTTGTCCTCAAGTAACACTATAACTTTAAAAACAAAATATGTTGACTTGTGGTTGTGGGTTTCAATAGAATTTCCTATAATGTCACCTTAAAAATATTATAGTATAACATAGGAGAAATTCTAGCAAATCAACCTAGGACTAGAGCGTAAGAACATCTCATATTCAACTTAGGAATCCTAATTTTATATTTACTTCAAAAGTTATTGAAACTTGTCAAACTAAAGATTCAAAGAAAGTATAAAAATAGAATTTAAGCACCTTATCTATACTAATTTAACCAATACTTGAAATAAGAATAAGCTTAAGATTATTTTTAAGTCTTTTCATTTAAAAAGATTCAAGTGAAACCAATTTTTGATTAGGCTTCTCCTCAAGCTTTTCCTCACTTATTTTCTTTTCTTTTTTTTTATTTTCTTTCGGGATCATTTTCAATCCCTTTTTTTCACTTTTTTTTCTTTCGGGATCATTTTTAAACCCCTTTTTTTTACTCTATTTTTATGTGAGGATTACTATATCTGGATTGGCCTTGAATAATTTTGAATTTCACTATCCTCTCTCTAAAATCCAAAAATCAAAACTTTCCCTCACTTTTTATAAGTGTAAGTATTAGTTTGAAAAAGGTTTTCAATAAAGGCTCAATTCTCATTAAGTATAAATCTAAGAATTTTAGCTTTTCAAATATTCAACTCTTTTCTACCATAAATAGAAAATCATTTTCCCAATGTTTCCTACAAAATATCATAACTCTAGAACAGTTTCTTCACTAAGGATTTCAGCTATATTATTTTTCTAACATTCCTAAAATTGAAATTATAGTAATCTCAAGGTAACATCACATACCACAAGTCATTTTAAAAGTGATATGAAATTAAATATAGGCTATTGAGGACAAATAAAGTTACATTTTAAAAATTTTTCTTCCCCCCAAACTTAAATTTTAAAATATTTTGCAATTAATTTCATAAAATGTTGCAGGAAGAAAAAGTAAAGGTTGAATCTACTTACTTCTACAACATCCTATCAAATTCATATACATGCATAATGAGGATAGAATGACTGAAAGAGAAAGTAAATCTAACCTAAAACATTTTTGTAATAAAATTAGACTAAAAGGAAGTATTTTCACATTAAAAGTTTATTTTTCTTCCTACCCCAAAACTTACTTTTAAACATATATAGCATTCAGTACAAAAAATATAAGTAGGAAGAAAAACAGTTTAGAAATTCTATCTGCCATAAATGTCTATCAAAACAATTTACAAGTATTCATTAGGACAGAACAATATGCAGCAGAAAGTAAATCTAAACTAATCATGCCAGAATGAAATTCACTAAATAAAAGTTTAATTAGCATAGCAGGTATCAGCAAGGGAATATAAAAATGTTCTTCAATTATTATATAAAATTGTAACACAAACATAAACACACATAAGAAAATGAGTTTAATTCGTCCTTTAACTCATGACATCTCACTAATTTACTTCCAAATTCTAATGGAATCACTAAACTAGTAAATTTGGTACTGTTGAACTCATTTTTGGTGAGGTCTTTTCTCTCCTTAGTGCTTCTTAGGATCTAGCCATAAGGTTTTCTCCTTGACTATTCTAGAGGACTAGAATTGGGACCCACCCTTTAGCAATTCAGCTACTTCTTGACTCCTCTTGGGATCCCACTTGGATGGTTGCAAACCTCTAAATCACCTTGGAAGGTTAAAATCACCAAATGGGCAATCAATAGTGAGTTCCTGTAGGATTGTTTGGATTTAGGGTGACCCTGGGTGCCCTGAGCTTCTCTTGCACACACACACACTCCTAAGCAATTTTACCCTTTAACCCTAAACTTTGAACTTTGCCCCTTTCACTCTTTAAGAAGCTCACATAATTGAACTGAAGCCATTGATCTTTGATTAAGATGGCTAAGGTCAATATGTGAAGAATCATAAAGTGGTTACCATTTGGCTAAGCTTGGTCCCAAAGTGGTTAGACTTGGGTGAGATCCATAAGCCTACCCCTATAGTCATGAGCCTACCCCAAAACTCTCCAAAAACTTCCAAAAATTACCTAAAATTCCTAAACATTTCAAAAACAACCTCCACCTTTTAAATTCACCAATACCCTCCAAATAACATCTTGATACCCTAAAATACCCTTTTGGCACAAAATTCCACAAATTCTAAAAATTCCCAAAAAAATTCCAGAAAATCCCAAATATTCCCAATTTCATTTTTTTCAACTACACCATAGACCAATTTTGCCAAAATAACCCACTTTTATCAAAATCCCCAAATTAACCCATTTTTAACCTAAATGGACCCAATGTCACACCAAACCAACCCATTTGACCTCAATTTTGCCCAATTTCAATTCTAAACTTTAATTCAACATCATTACTATCAATATAAACCAAATCTAAGCCTAATTTGATTCATATTTGAGTTCAATTCCATTTGAAATCCAAAATCTCCAATTTTGCCTAATTAATCCAAAACCCCCAATTAACCTAATACCAATCTTTTTTTCCCCAAATTTCAATCCTAAACTTTCCATAACATGCCCATAAAACCTATGCAACCTTCAATTGCCCCAATTTGAGCCTAAGCTTAACCTAAATCTATTTGAAAACCAAAAATACCCCCATTTTAGCCTAAAGTGAATCCATGCCCTAAACCTACCAAATTGATTAGCCAAACCCTAAAATTTTTTCCCAATTGATGTTGGAAACTCTTCAATACATTCCCCTAGACCATTTGAAACTTTCAATTGGGTCTAAACCCCACCTTAACCCAACTTGGTCCCAAGTTGATTCAACCTTGCCTAAATTAACCAAAATACCAAAATCCACCAAATTGACCTTCCAATTGAACTCAAAACCATTCCATGTCTTCATGAATTTTTTTCATGGAAATCATTTCTATAACGTTGCTCAAGACACTTGGACCTAAATCAAACCCAAACCCAAGTTAGCCTAACCCAAACCCAAGTGAGCCAATTTGAACCTATGGCCTAATAAAACCAAATTGAACCAAGTGTGGCTAAACCAACCTTTCCACAGCCACCAAGTGAACCCTAGGAACCACCCTAGATCCACCTAGCCCAAGCTAAGTGATTGGACCAAGGGTTCCCCATTTTAAGGGATCTCTCCCCTTAAGTGGATAAATCCTCTTTTTCCTTACCCCAAAACATCCCCACAACTGCTAATCACCATTAAACCTCTCCATGACTCACCTGACCTCAGGGGCCAGCTCCCCTGTCCTTGTCGGCCGGCCTAGCTGCTGGAGGGGGTCAAAACCGAGAGCCGCCATCTACCTAAACACACCCAAACTCCACCAAAATGGCCACTTCAGCCAAATTAAACATTGGAGTCTCTCTGCCCTCCACCTAAGAAACTGAATCCACCCTTCAATTGAGCCCTAGCTCAGCCCAATGGCCCGGGCCATTTAAGCACCACCTCTCGACCATGAGAGAGGTGTTGAAATTTTTCTCAACAGAAGCCCTCCAAATTGTTCCCAGAGCTCCTCCTAGCCAAGAGAAGCTCAGCCCTACTGCTTTCCTGCCTCCTCCCCCACTGGTTGAACTCAATTTTTGAGTTCAATCTCAGGCCAAAAAACAGGACACTCTCTGAAACTTCACCAAATCCAAATTAACTCTTCCCACACCTTCACCAGAGGTAGAGAAGGAGTTTCCCAGTGAAAGCTCCCTCTCTAGACCACCCAGTTGTTCCAGCCTCCAAGCTTTGTGATCGGGCCTGGTGGAAGTCAAGTCTAGGCATTTCACCACAGCTCCAGGCTTCATCCCTAGCCTCCTTGGACTCCGATGAACGTGCTGAGCATCTCTGATTGAGGCTTCACCTCTCAGAACAAAGGTATGAACTCTGCCTTCCTCCCGAGCTTCTGTGAATTCTCCATTTAGTTTGGCTTAATTTCGTGGCGTGTTAACCATATGGATGTGTTCTTCTTCTCAAGACGAATCCATAGAGCATAAGAACTCAAAAAGTCATTAAGAATCAAAGGAGATATTCGGGTTAGAAGATCGACGGTCACGGGTGCACACCAGTCGGAGACGACGATCGGCCGCCGTCGCATTGCGCGTGTATCGAACGAACGGCTCAGATGGCGTCGGACGAGGAGATGGAACGTGAACCGCGGACCGCGTGGCAGCTGAGTCGGATGGTAGCGCCGAACCAGAAGACGACGCGTGGAGTTCGATCCGCCGTAGGTTGACGCGGCGCCGACGTGGATAAGTAGGAAAATAGGATTTTTTTTATTTAATTAAATAGCCAGAACTTAAAAAAATTCATATCTTTGCATATAAAAATCACAAAAATAAAAGAAAAATATCCTCTAGCTCAGTGAACAGAGGAGAATAATGTGAAAAAAGAATTGAGTTAATTTGATGAGTATTTTATTTTTAATTAATTATTTACTTATTTTGGTATTTCAATTCTCCATTTGCATAGACATTTCATCATGACATGAGACCATAGGGCTTTTGAAGCCTCTGACTTGGGGAACATTCCCTGAATTTTTCAAGGTCAGAGGCCAATCCTATGACAAGTTATGTATTTTTCAAGTTTATGTCACTATTTTTGACATTTTAATTCCAAAAATTAGCATGTTGCTTAGAAAATTCCAGGAAAATTTGGTGAAGTATCTTAGGACCAGAGGACCCTAGGAAAATTATGGTTTGATTTAATTCCTTAAAAATAATCCTAATTGGCCTAATCACACTAAATTGAACTTTAATTAATTAGATTTAATCACACTTTAAAATGACTTGAAAATAATTCTCCACTGATCTTTAGGATCAGAGGAACCTCACATAAAAATTTGAAGTCAATTGGAAATGTTTAACTCTATTAAATGGATCAATTAAGCCACATAATCAAAATTAAACTTTAAAAATTCATAACTTCAAAAATACATTTCAAAAATTCACCAAATTGATTTTGGGACTTCTCTGATATCAGAGGAGTCTAAGAAAAATAAAATTAAAATTTTCTAAAAATCTTCATTTTTAAGCATATTTTAATATTTTCAATAATTAAAAAATAATAAAAATCACAAAAATAATAAAAATCATAAAAATGTCATATTTGGTCTCCTAATCACTTAGGAATCAATCAAATATTTTTCCTAAGTCTCTAGGTTAAGATATTTAATTTCAAAGCCTTAAAACAGTTTTTGAATTAAAAAATGTTTTTTTCTAGCCTTCCCACTAAATTAATTCTAATAAATCAAAGAAAAATCATAAAAAATATAAAATTTGTTTCTTTGACCTTTTTGAGGTCAGAGGGATTTTTGAAAAATATAAAATTCATTTTTTAACTTTTATTTTATTTTATAATTAATTAACACTCCAAAACTTAAAATAATTATAATAAATAAAATATAATTCAAAAAATCACCAAAATTAGTCCAAGTGGTCCTCTAGTCATTAGGAACATCCCATAATTTTTTTAAGGATAGAAACTTTACCTTGGTCATGTTAGTAAATTTTCTTTGAAAACCCCTATTTTCCATTAAAAATAATTATATAAATAAATTAAATTCAGAAAAATCACATTTTCTCCTCTAATGTCTTAATTGACATGTGAGTGAAGTGGCATAAAAATCTTAAGTTCATTTAAGCTTAATTTAATGAATTATAAAATAAATAAGCTTAAAGGGGCATAAAGGTAATTAAAAGATTTTAACCCCTAACTAAAACTTTAGGCTTAATCAAAATGGGGGTAAAATATCTGATTTTAATTTTCTCTCAGATGATTGAACCTTTGGGAAATCAAAGGGTAGGAACCCATTAATCACTTTAATAAACCAAAAATGAAACTTTAATTAATTAAATAATTTAAATTTTGGAAGATTAATTGAAATTGGATTATTGAAATGGGGATATAATTTAAGAGGATATTGATTTTTAATTTAAAAATCCCTAAATAAATCACTTAATAATACTTAACTCTTAAACTTAAGAGGATAAATGGAACTAATAATTAAATGATTAAAAGTAAATAATTCTTAATTTAATTAAAACCTACATCATTAAATAATTTAATAATTGATTAACACCTAAAATGTTAAATAATTAAAAAGTAAATTAAAATATTTGAAACTAATTTAAAATCATTTCAAAATAAACTTAAATCAAAATTACAAATTTTAAATAATTTTAAGACAACTTACCTTAAAACATAATGTAAAAATTAAATTAATTAATATAATTAATCCAAATTAAATCATCAAAATTTAATAAATAATTTGAACACTTCTTTTGACCTAAGTTAATCTAAAAATTTAAATTAACATGAAATATTGATATCATTTATAAAAAGTTTAACTTAAATGAATCAAACATCATTCCAAACTTAAAATCATTGATTAAAATTTCATAATTAAATCACATTAAAGTAAATCATCAACTTTAACTTCAAATCATTAAAATCTTTAACAAATTAACTTGCCTCTGAAAGCTTTAAATTATTATAACTATTAAATGAAGCGTTAAGTGAAATGCCACTTCACTCATAGGATAATCAAACAACCTAATTCATTGAGCAAGGGAATAAAACTTGAATAAACCCTTGGATGATTAATTCACCTGTGTAATTAAATTCACTTGGACTCAAAGCTCGTCCGAAGTATTGAAAAGATGTTTAGGATTTGTTCTAAGCACTTCCTCAATACGATGGGTAGTTTTAAAGAACAATTGAACTTAATTGTTCTTTGGTGAAGAAAATCATCCTTAAACAAAATCAAGAACCTAGACGTCATAGGAAATGACTAGCTATAGGATTAGGATTCTGGTAGACAACCAAAACCCTTCCTTTAGTCTTTACCTAGGTACTTGTTGAAATATTTAAATGCTTTGATATTTGTTTTAAAGTGTAGCTTGGAATGATAGGAGGACCCTCCAGGTACGCTTTTATGTTATTGCAATTTACTCGATTGCATTTTCTTTACATACACTGTGCTTTACTTTTCTTGCATGTTAAACAAGACTGTTGCATGAAAACCAAAACCTTTAGGATAGTCCCTGAACTGAAACCAAAATCAAATTAAAACTACAAGATAAAATCCACCGCCACAACATTCAAAATATAAAACAACTCAAAATTTAATCACAAACAGAACAACAAAACTACAACTTTAACTAAATTAAAACGTCTCGTTGGATGATCGGGAATACCTCGGATGATGTAACCTACGTGTTGCTTAACGGGATTTCCCACGGTCTAGATGAAAGTGTGGAACTCATTCGATTGAGTTTAGTAAATTCATCTGGACTAAGTGAATCCGATAAAAATAACGATGCCGGAAGGATGGAACCGTGGGATCTTAACCGGTGTTGTTATAATCAACTTTAAGATTTCCATAATAAAACATTAAAGACATTTGAATTCTAAGATTTCTCTAAACCAAAACACTTCTCTCATCCTTTGATTTATGACTTCTAAAACTAAACCTCTGCGACAACGACAAGGAGCTTGGAGCATAGTGGGCAGCACGGCCATCGTCATTAGCAAAACATGTGGCTACTTCAGCAAAACCTTTCTTAGAATTAAATAACAAAACCATAGGATTTCGAGGTAGTTTGCCTAGTGCAACATAAATCATCAACTCTTCGTTAGGCATTTGAATAATCATATTATGTAAATTAAGCCCTAACTGGTCTTAGGATTCTGAGGTAGTTGTTTGGTACGACATAAACCCTCACATCTTCGAGGCTACTTGTGTGATTATATCATACAAATATAAATCCTAATTAATTAAAATTGGCAGGATTGAAACATTAAATATACTCTCAAATTGAAGCCAAACAATAAGATAGTTTGGGAAGTTGCCAAGATTCTTCTTGGATCCTCAGCTTCTCCTACTTTTCTTCCATTGGATTCCTAAAATAACTGTTCCAAATTTGATCCATTCCCAATTGAAATTTTCAAAATCCAATCCTTTGAAAACCTTAAACTTTGAAATTCTTGAGAGCAAAACCACTGATCATTATCGAGAGTTTTCTTAAGTGATTCCCGTCATTTAAGATGTAATTAACTATAGGGGATTGCCCTTATAGGGAACTTTAAGAGCCCAGGTAATATAAACCTTGCTTAATTCCTTTATATTAAGCGGGGAACTTATCGGCTTATAAAATTGGTTCGCAGACCAAACGGATGTCACAAATCTTCTAGTTTATTTAATCGAGCCCCATCGTCAAGCAGTGTGTTTGTTCTTCGAGATAGATACACTGTTTGTGATGTGGTGCTCATTTATATAAACTATTTGGGACGTGAGATCGGTTTGATTTCATATCTTAAAAATTTCAAATTTAAAATTATTTTCAAAATCAAATGCTACTTTCTAAATTATATATATATATATATATTTAAATTAAATTGAAAATCTAAAATTCGCCGACAATTTATGTAGGCGACCCCTTTTCAAAATACAACTTAACCTAAAAATATGCCGACAGGTACTTTCAAATGATTTTATAGATTATAATCCCAAAGATAAGATTATCCCTGATAAATTGGTTTCCGGACACCAATCTCAGGCATCATCTAATCCCTTTAAATAAGTGCCTCTAACTGTTATAAATCGTAGTGTAAGATCATCCACAAGTTATTCATTAAATAGGTTCAAGACTCCTATCAAATGAAAATAAAGTTAGAGAAAGGATGTAACAAAATTGAGATGAAGTTGTCATTGTTCAAATTCATGATATCTCTTATAAAACTCAAGTCCGAGTAAGACCCGAGTTATAGTGAACTCATCAATCCAACTACTATAAGTGAACATGTAAGTCTAACCATAATAAGAAGTTAAGGAATCACCTCCCTCATGACACACAAAGATCAAATCAAACTACTAACAATCCAAACATCTACCAATCAACAATCAAACTTATCAATCCATAATGACACATAAAGATCAAGTCAATCCACTCTAAAGAAAACATCATACAACACTAACAATCATAACTCTCAAGCACACTAAATCAAAACACACTGATAACTATGGGTTGCCTCCCATAAAGCGCATGGTTTTAATGTTGCGGGTCCAACAAATGATTCCTCCTTGATCAAAATTCCAATTAAGTAATCCTCGATCAATCGCCCAATCCTTTTTAGATCCAGGAATTCCTACAAAATCCTCAAATTGTAGTTTTTTATTCAGCTCTTTCCTTTCAAATGGATTTATATCATTGTTCCTCATATTCCTTTCTAGATCCAAAATTCTTCTATTGATTTTCTCAATCCGAATTTTAATATCATCCTTGAAATTTATAAGAAATGGATCTGTATAGGATACTTCAAGCTCTCCCAAATTTTGAATTAGATTCTCCCTAGATAATTCAGATTCTAGATCAAAATCTTCTATGTTACTCTTCTGATTCAAATTATCTTCCAATTCTTCCCCTTCATAATTATTAAATGATGGAGAATCTATCTTAGTTGAGGAAATCAGTTTTTCTATTTTCTTAAGAATTTCTACCAATGGTCTTCCAATATCCTTATCCTCTTTTCTCAACTCAAAGTTCTTTTGAAATTTATCCTCAAATTCTCTTCGAAGTCCTAGTTCAATAACTTTATCTTGTTCATCATTCAATTCAGGTTTTTCTTGTAATTGAGTTGAATCTAAAGATATAAAGACTGGTGGTGTAGATGAATTCACTAAATAGGTAGGCTTTAAAATTGCATGGGGTACATCCATCTTAAGTTCATGATATTTTTCAACAAATGGAATTAAAAGTTCACTATTTTTGGCAGCTTCCAACATTTCACACCTCTCTTGAACATACATACAATCTTTTTTAGATAACGTTTTCAACTCATCATGAAAATCCATTCCAACCTCATCTGTTATCTTACTCTCAAAAATTTCTTGGAAATGGTCTTTACTTAGATAATCAATTTCATCCATCCAAATGCATTCATCATCTTTTCTCTCTTTTGGAAATTTCATAGTCTTCAACACATCAAAAGTGACTTTCTGGTCATTAATATTCATAATCAACTCTCCTTTTTGCACATCTATCATAGTTTGTCCAAGAATAAGGAATAGTTGTTTATTATCGTTCTCTTTAGGTTTGATCTCAGTGTTTCTAGGAAGTGTTCCTTTGTGTCTATTGCTAAGTGAATTAGCAATTTCTCCCAGTTGATTCTCTATATTTCTAATCACAGCATTTTGACTTTGCAACTGGTTTCCCATTTGCAATAGCACTTCGTTTATATACATCTTCTTATCCTTAAATTGTTGATCATTGTTAGAGTATAGTGGATATGAAGGTCTATAGCTTGTGTTCCCATGATTATTCCAACTTTCATTAAGATTTGCATGATTGTTTTCCCATTATTGGTTTCCACCCTCAGTAGTATGATTCCAGTTAAAATTAGGATGGTTCTTCCAACATGGGTTGTAAAAGTTATAATATGAGTTGTTTATGGTATTTAAAGTGTCATATAATAAGTTAGAATCAATTGTACGCCCTAATGAACTTTCCTCACTTACAGAAGTAAATTGAGGTTGGTTCATTCCAAATTGGTCCAACTTCCTTGATATTGCAGCAACCTGAGATGCATGAATTGCAATCATATCAGTGTCATGAACACTAGCTACATTTTTATGATTTACCCTTGCAGAGGGCCATTGAAATTCATTTGTAGTCATTTGTTCAATTAATGCATACTCTTTATCAAATGTTTAGGGGGAATACCTTCCACTAGCAGAATTCCATCTCAGACATGCATCTGAAATGGGTCATCCCTTCCAACTTCGTACCTCTAGAAGGGTAGCAAATCAAAAGATTCACCAACTTGTTTTACCCACAATTTCTTATACGTCAGCTGTTTGACTGATTTGGACTCTTCTGATTTAGTCCCTTTGGACGACCTTTTGGTGCCAATCATTCTCATTTCTTTGTCTCTTATCTACTAGCCGAATTTCTCCATCCGCACAATTTTGAAGAGAACCTTCGGGTTAATTCTTTTTCTCATCCCCATAATGGCAAACCTTCAAAGCGGGGAGCTCAAAGACCTTCATGAATGCTTCTTCGTTGACTATTCTCTTGGCAAATGACATATTAGTTCGCAAATATAAACGACAGATAGACAAAAAAATTAGGAAATAGTGAAAAGGCACATTGCTCCTTATTTATAGAGGAAAGCGACAAAAAATCTAAAGGTTATAATCATTGATATTTATTAATACATATGTGAACAATCATATTTTTAAATTTACTTATTCTTACAATGGTTCTCACATTCAAATAAGTAAGAGAATCGAGGGGCTAATTATGTACATCGTTAATACGTCTGCATGAATCTCAAGAAGATCCGACGGATCACACATAAAGAGTTGATGTACAAACACTCGTCATTATATCAGTCAACCTCTAAAGCCGACAGAATGAAAGACTAGCCGACTCAAGGAACAACGCACCCCCACAGAGACGCTTATGTAATCGACAGCTGCCATTGGAAAAATTAACAGCAGACCGAAGGGATTTCCTTTTATATTGACTCATAGTCCGAAGGTTGGTGGTCTGTCATATTAAGGAAATGAGCTATTTGCATGATGGAACATTCCTTCCCAAGGGCAAAGAGTCCCCACAATGGATCCCCTCGAGATAAGCGGTTGAAGATCGTTCATCATATCAAATGACTTATGATCGTCTGAATGAATACCAAGTGATCAAGCCAGACTCACAAATACGAAGCAGTGCCAAGAGTAATTACATATATGAAACGACACCAAGTTACAAATATGTAATAATGCAACGGTTCATAAATTATTGTAATGTCCCAATTAAATGTGGGTCAATCATGTAATTTGTTATACCGTTCGTATAATTTATAAGAAATGTTGTTTCACAAAGATAGATTACACAATTCTTTAGAAACTAAGAGTAATTTGAGTCTCATCTCTCCTCCTCACTTTTTCTTCATTTTTCTAAAGCTCTATTTTTTGTGTGTGATCCACACAAGTTAGGTTCAACACTATGCAAGAAATATGTATTTCACCACTAAAAAATTAAAATAGTAGTTTGACAAAAATTTAAATAATTATATTTTCTGGTATGATATGAAAATTTTGGGTGGTATAAACGTAAAAAGTAAAGTTTATATATAAGATATGTATATACATAAGATTGGGATGGTATATATGTAAACACCCCTTTATTTAAAAAAATACTTTCCTATTTTCCTAATATATTGTATTAAAAAAAATCCTTATATTTTTTCCATTAGAGCTACAAATAGAAAATAAGAAAATATGATGTAAATTATAGTTAATTTGTAGGTAAATTTTAATTTATTAATTATTTTGTATATACTTATTTATTTATATTTTTAATAGTTTTTTAAAATTAATGTGAGTTTCAAATAAAAGTTACTATTTCATAAAATTATATTTTATACGAAGCTTCAAGTTTATATATTAAATTATTTTTAAATTTATTAAGAAAATTACTCGTAAAATTGTTCAATTTATCAGTGCTAATGATCTACAATATTTTATTTTAGATTACGAACTATTCTGTTTTTACTTAATTCAATTTTTTTAAAAAATATGCTGCTCCTACTTGAGCCTCCATTCTATAGTGGATTAAAATCCTCCATATAAAAAAGTTTAAAGAGGAATACCCTCTTCAAAGTAGAGGAGACTAAAAGTTACTTTAAATTGTCAAAAATTTTGAACAACTCGAAATAACTTTAGATTAACTGCATATCTAAAAAGAACAACACTGATCAATCTTTTGTCTCTTTTAGGGTATGTTTGGGGCAAGTGCGTACTTATCCTGATGTTCGTGTATCAGCAGCTTGCCTTGATAAACTAACTGACTGTTTGGTTTGTGTGTTTGGATAACAACTGATTTGCAGCTGTTTCTAGATAAATAATCATTCTGCCCCTGATTCATTTACCGATCCATTAACTAAACCGTTTCATTTTTTTTTCTCTCCTACAAATCAATTTGCATACTCTCCATCAACGAGTAGTCCCATAGGTAAATTTCATAAACTATAGTTCGGAATTAGTTGCACTTCAAACAGTTCCATTACTTCAGGAATTTCATCAAATACGTCCTAAGCAATGATTGGGAGTTCTATACCAACCAACAAACAACTCAAAACAATCACTCAACAACAAAATAACAAAGAATTGATGAAGGTGATTGGAAAAATGTAAGAGGAAAGACATCATACCCTCACATCTCGCACCTCTAAAACGAAATCAACCACAGGGATTCTTTCCAGGATCGCACGCTCAGGATCTGCCATATGCAGCCCGTACCAGCCCCAATCTCCTTTCTTTCACCCAATCTCCTTCACAACAGAGCTCAAGCACTTCCAGAATGAATTGAGCACTGCCATTTTCAGCAGAAGCATAGGATTTGGGACAAAAAGAAGTTCTCCAATTCATGTGTTTGCAAAGACGTAATAGTTACGCTGTGCATACGCTACCGAGAGCACTGGAGTGAACTTTTCTATAAGCGTTGAACAAAATGTGACCCGCAAGAGTCACCCCGCGGGCCGCTTGTTTAACAATTTGAAAAATGCCATAACCAAACAGTATGGTAGCATTTTCAAAATGTCACTTACACTCATAAACTGCCCCAAACAGGCCCTTAATGTTTTGGAGAAAGAAAACAGATTTGTCAACGTTCAGGATACAAGGGTGGCCGAGAGTCGAAGAGGAAGATGCAAGTCGGAAAAGCTCTAGTTAGTTCGCCAAGGATGGTTTCCAGAACTTCAGTTCTGGTAATGATATAAGAGGCCACTTTTGACTGTCCTAAATAACCCACAAAAAGAAAAAAAGGAAAAAAAATCTCCTCATAACCCCCGTATTGAGCAATACCCGACGGGTCCGTACCCTCGCTGCAAGAATGGCTGTCCGCTCAGCTGCTGTATCGTCGAGCTGTTTGTCCTTATGCGCTCCTCGCTCAGCAATCCGACCCCATCGAGCTCGAGTTCCCAGGACACTGGTCGCACCATAAGGAGTTTCTAGGCCGGGAAGAGCAGATAGCGCTGGTTTTCACAGGCGAAGGAGAGAAAGAAAGGTGTCATTTTGGTGGATTCTTCTCCAAGATCCGAGCAAGCTCGCTTCCCTCTATTAAATAATGGCTGAAGGAAGGCGACTCCTTCAGCTGATCTCTCTACTTGCCATTTCCCTCCTCTTCGGTGAGCGTACTACCGTCTTCTTTTAAAAGAGTGAAGTAACCTTGATGCTCTAATATTAGAATGCTTTTTGTAGTCCTGAAAACCAGGAGTTCTTGGTTTTCTCTCGCGCATTTGGTTTTGCTTATAGTTCTGATTTTTATGGATGTATATTTTAAATGCTAACCTTCGTTTCCTGCGACAAATCTTCACCGGCTTCTGTACAGAGCTCTGTAATGGAGGAAAGGTTGGTGTTTGCTACGGAAGAAATGCTGATGACCTTCCAACACCAGACAAGGTTGCTCAGCTTATTCAGCTTCATTCCATCAAATATGTTAGAATCTATGACGCCAATATCCAGGTTCTCAAGGCTTTTGCTAACACTGGAGTTGAACTTATGATCGGAATACCGAACTTAGACTTACTGGCCATGTCTCAGTACCAATCCAATGCTGACACCTGGCTCAAGAACAATATCCTCCCATACTACCCAGCCACCATGATTACCTACATAACAGTGGGAGCCGAGATCACTGAAAGTCCTGTCAATGTCTCATCCCTCGTTGTTCCTGCCATGACTAATGTCCACACTGCTTTAAAGAAGGTTGGACTGCACCAAAGAATCAAGGTTTCGAGCACTCATTCGCTTGCTGTGTTATCCCGCTCATTTCCACCGTCCGCTGGGGCTTTTGATAGCAAGTTTGCTTTTTTTCTGAAGCCTATGTTGGAGTTTCTGGTGGAAAATCAGTCCCCTTTCATGATTGATCTTTATCCTTATTATGCCTATAGAGATTCTTCCGGAAATGTTTCTCTTGACTATGCTTTGTTTAATCCATCGTCAGATGTCATCGATCCTAACACGGGCTTGGTATACACCAACATGTTCGATGCACAGATGGATGCTATATATTTTGCACTCATGGCATTGAATTTTAGGACTTTGAAGGTTATGGTTACCGAATCTGGTTGGCCTAACAAGGGCTCAGCAAAGGAAGCTGCGGCAACCTCTGATAATGCTCAGGCATATGATACTAATTTGATTCGCCGTGTTATTAATGATACCGGAACTCCTGCTAAGCCAGGAGAGGAGATAGATGTTTATATATTCTCATTATTCAATGAGAATAGGAAACCAGGTTTGGAATCTGAGAGAAATTGGGGTTTGTTTTATCCTGATCAGACTAGTATATTCAGCCTTGATTTCACTGGTAAGGGTAGTGTAGATGTTGTAACCGGAGCTAACATTACTAGCTTAAATGGTAGGTGGTGTGTTGCTTCTGCCAACGCTTCAGAACAAGACTTGAAAAATGCATTGGACTGGGCCTGTGGTCCGGGAAATGTTGATTGTTCTGCTATTCAGCCAAGCCAGCCTTGTTTTCAACCCGATTCATTGGCTTCTCATGCTTCTTACGCTTTCAACAGTTTTTTTCAGCAGAATGGAGCTACTGACATTGCTTGTAGTTTTGGTGGGGCGGGGATTATAACTACTAAAGACCCAAGTGAGTAATTTAGTTTCTCCATGGTTACCCTGACTGAATTCTCTGCTTGTGTTAAACTTTTGGCTTGTTTGAGATTACTTTTATTGTTTGTTTTTTGTTTTCCTTTTGGTTTGATTTTAAAAACATGTTTTCTTAGTGCATTTTGCATGTTTTATTTGATTTTAAAAACAAATTTGTTTGTTTTTAAAAACACTCAAAACAATATAAGTTGTTTTGATTATTTTTGAAAACAACTAAACATTCCATATCATACAAAATATGTTTTGTTTTCAAGTCAAACCATAAACAAAACAAAATAAATTCTAAAAACAAAAAGTAAAAAATTTAAAGTGATCTCAAATGGCCCCTTTATAAATTTGGCTCCCCAATTCTAGTATGTTGGTGAAGCGTTAAAGATGTCTCCCGATAGGGAGCAAGTTTGACTGGCAGTTTCGAGCTATTAGACTTTCAGCCCTTTAAAACAATTCTAAAATTTGGATCATGTTATTACCGTTGTGCATTTTGTTCCTTTATTTCCATATGTGGTATGTTTTTAATTTTTTTCTTTTTCAATTTTGAGTTTTAATATTTCGATATAAATTTTGTGCTGGATGTCGACCACCTAACGCAACCTGCAACTTATTACATTTGGCGCTTGGGACTCGACAATGGCTATGTACCTTTTAAGGATAGTGGGATTATTGTTTCACGTTTGAGACTCTACTAACTCTGTTAACCTTTGAAGCAGAGTCATTGTCATGGGATATAGGCATGATAGAATGCGAATATAACGATGTAGGAGATAAAGTAGGATATGACACATCATGGTTTTTTCATTTTTCATTTATTTATTTATTTTTTTTTCGGTGGCATCTACATGCTTGCCACATTATTCTTATGTATTTACCTATCTAACACCTAATGTGTAGTATTTACATTTCAACAATCAAATCTTTAACATCACAGCAATAATACCACTATCTTCTTTAAAATCAAATGCTCCTTCTCATGCATATGATTATAGCACCAAGTTGGATAAATGTAAATATCAAATATTAGGTGATAGATATGTGAATCAATAAGAATTTTGTGGTAGATATGTAAATTTCCCTTTATTTAAATAAAAATTTATTATAAAGTGTATAGTTAGAACACTTCATGTGATATTTGCTCTTATAAGTTTTATGAAATGAAATTTGATATCATATGTATCACCCAAGAAGTTTTAGCACCTACACTAATTAGTTTAATTATATTAATATTCGATATTTAGTCAAATGTACTTAAATGCCTGCAACTCATCAACATTATCATTAATTTCTCGACTATTTAGCTGTATTGTTCTTAATACCTACCCATAGTGGACCTCGGAAACATCTGCCTTGTATGGTTCAGTTTTGCAGAATGGTAAACAAGTAGTTTCCACAATGTGGTCAATGCAAAATTTACTGTGATCATCTTTACTATTCGGTAAACATATGTTGTATGTGATATGAAGTTAAACTAAGTCAGAGTGTTACCACATTATCCCCCAATTTATATGGAGATGTACTAATCATTTGGAGGAATTATAGAATATATATATTTTTCTCCAGGGTTGCAAATAAACAGCTCATGCTTTGATATTTGTTTCTGTTTTATTTACTGGCATGTTTTGTCTGTAAGTTTTCCTTACCTATAGAGATTTCCCATGTGCTTGACATTATCTGATGAGATGTAATATGTTAATTTTTTTGCAGGCTATGATAAATGCAAATATGCAACCTCAGGGTATGCTTATAACTCTCCTAACTTTCATTATGTAAAGGCTTTATTTTTTAGTTTTTATTTTTGGATAGAATGCCAAATATAAAACAATTAACTTCCAAAAAAATTCCTGTGAAACAGCAAAATGAACAACACAAACTCTACTGGACCCTCATCCATTCCATCCACAGCAAAGAGCTTTGCCGCTTCATGCACGGTAGGTTGTCTGTTTCTTTCTTTGTTGGCGTTGCATCTCATCTTGTTTGAGCTTCTTGGCTTCATGGAAATGAGTTTGTAGGGAGTTTAGAAGATCTGTTGAGGCAATGGAAATCTGTTTCTTTTTTTTTTTTTTTTTGTGGCCATGTGTATTTTCTTATGGGGCTCTGAGTGACTGATATTATATTGTAGAAACTATTGGAAAACAGAATGATGTTTTCTAGAAAATTATGAGAATTTTGTAGTTTAGATAATGGTTCAAATTTTGAAATTGTAGCATAACTAGTTTTTTTATAACGTTTAGTTTACATGTTGGATGAATGCCTTTTTTTTTTTTTTTTTTTGTTGATGAACAATGCAGAGTCAAGTTAAAAAGGCCTAATATATTAATTTATGAGGATTCAAGTTAAGTGGATACAGACAAATATTAACACAACAGTAGTATTGATTAATATTAAGCGGAACTCAAAGCAAAGCTCAACAACTTCTTGAGCTCTTTGAAGAAATCACCTCAAGCGAAGGATGATGAAACGCTGCCCTGAAAATATTTATGGTGGACCAAAACTAAGGTTATGTTAGGATTGGCTCAACTAAACATTTTCCAACCTGTTTTGGGTTGGGCATCATTAGTCCATTCTGGCGAAGGGAAACAGGCCTTGCACTTTGGATTCAGGTCCCTTGTATTAATCTGTTCTGGGTGGTCAAGGATTTAGAATTATTGTCGTTCAAATTTATTTCTTGATAGTAGAGGGTGCATTATTTTGTTAAAATTGAAAAATTGTACCAATCCAATTAAATTTGGTCGATCCGGTTTAATTTTTAAAATGCATTTCAAATTTTTTAATTTTTAAAATTATAATATCACTATTCTAGGTTTTAATTTAGTTTTAATCGAATAAACTAAAAAAATTGAAATTTAATAAATTTCTTATTCAACTTTAATTTCATGTTTAATAACTTAAAAAAAAACAATTATAATGAATGGAACATTTTTTCAAAAAAAATGAAAAGAGTACTTGAAAATTAAATTATATTATGTATGTATAAAGGATGATTCATAATGCTTGTTCGTTATTGAAGTCTAACAAATAAGTAAATTTTGGTTTAATTATAATTAAATTATATAAATCGAATTAGTTTTATGAATATTTTAATTGTCCTATATTTTAGATTTTGGATTTTAAATTTTGATTTTTGGCTGCGAACAGTTTGACCAATTTGAAAATCCATTAGTCCAAATTAATTGAATGCTAACCCAAAAATTCAAAAGGAAATTTTATCCTAATAAAGTCTGGGTGATGTTAGTCACCATTTCTTTTCATCTCAGGCAGGTACAATAATGCAAGTAGCCATCACCTATCAAAGACCCATGAAGATATTGGGTGATTAGTGGAATCTTCTTAAAGACTGTGTCAGGAGAATATGAGAGCCTAACGAAGGAAAAAATATTGCATTAGGAGTCAAGTGTAAGAGGAGGATCAGCTGAACAAAAAATAAAAGCTCTATTTTTTAATGCATGACCCGACCCGATCTAGCTCATTGCTTCGAAAACAAAGTCCTTTGCGCCGAATTAAACATTCCATTTTCTTCTAACGTAATCAGGTAAGGTTTTGCATAGCGATTTTCTAAGTCTCTCTCTCTCGCCAGACGAGAAATATTGATGATAGAATCTAAAAAAAATTATAAGTTTGAAATGAAGGTAATGAAATTTGAAAAAAATGGTGAGATGTTTGAAATAGATGTGATAGAATCTTAAAATAATGACGAGTAATTTGAAATTGATGTAAGTTTAGCTGTTTTTGAAATGTCGAAATTAATTTATGGTGTTATTGTGGTATTATTGTGGTGCTATTGAAATATTATTATGATGTTACTTTTTGCATAATTGTGGTATTATTATGGTATTATTGTAGTATTATTGTGGTGTTATTGAGGTGTTATTGAAGTATTATTTTGTGTTGTGATATTATTATGGTTTTATTGCAATATTATTATAGCGTTATTGAAATATTATTTAAGTGGTATTGTGGTCGCTCTGTGGTGATATTCGGCTGGTGTTATTACGGTGTTATTGCAGTATTATTGTAGTATTATTCGGGTGTTATTGTGACATTATTTTATATGTTATTATGGTATTATTGCGGTATTATTGGGGTGTTATTGAGGTGTTATTGAGGTGTTATTGCGATGTTATTATGACGTTATTGTAGTATTTTTGTGATGTTATTGAGGTGTTATTTAAGTGTTATTATGGCGGTTTTAAAGTGGTATTCGACTGATGTTATTGTTATATTATTATGTTATTATTGCGGTATTATTGTGATATTATTGAGGTGTTATTGCGATGTTATTGTTGTGTAATATGTTATTATTGCGGTTTTTATGATGTTATTGAAGTGTTATTCAGGAGTTATTTAAGTAGTATTACTGTCGTACTATGGTGGTATTTGGTTGACATTATTACATTGTCAGTATGGTGTTATTATGATATTAGTATGTTTCAAGTGTTATTAAGGTGTTATCCCGACATTATTTGAGTGATATTGTAGCGGCCTTGTGGTGGTATTTGACTGGTGTTATGTTTTTATTAAGGTGTTATTGTGGTATTATTGAGATATTATTGAGGTGTCATTGCGATGTTATTATGTCGTTATTTGAGGTGTTATTATGGCATTATTGAGGTGCTTTTGTGGTGTTATTGATGTGTAATTGAGGTGCTATTTGAGTGGCATTGTGGTGGTATTCGACCGATCTTATTCTAGTGTTATTATGATTTTATTGTGATATTATTGTGGTATTTTTTGCGTTATTCTGGTGTATTGCAGTGTTATTGTGGTGTTATTGCGATATTATTGTGGTGGGTTAGGATGTTTTAGAGGTGTTATTTTGTGTTATTAAGGTATTAAAATAGTATTATGGTGATTCTGTGGCGGTATTCGACTAGTGTTGTTATGATATTATTATAGTATTATTATGGTGTTATTTAAGTGTTATTAAGGTGCTATTATAGTGTTATTTTATTGGTATAGTGGCGGTTGTGGGGGTATTCGAATGGTGTTATTACGACGTTATTATGGTGTTATTGTGATATTATTATGGTGTTATTGAGGTGTTATTAAAAAATTATTTAGGATGTTATTATATTGTTATTATGGTGTTATTGCAGTATTATTGTAGTGTCATTGAGATGCTATTGCAGTGTTATTGTTGTGTTATTATGATGTTATTGCATTATTTTTTTGGTGTTATCGAGACATTATTGAGATGTTTCAGTGGTATTATGGAGGCTTTGTGGTGACATTCGATTAGTGTTATTATGGTGTTATTATGATGTTATTGTGGTATGATTTGGGTGTTATTGAGGTGTTATTACTGTGTTGTTATGGTATAATTATGGTGTTATTTTGGTATTTTATGTATTATTGAGATGTTAATAATGTGTTATTTGAGTGGTATTGTGGTTGTTCTGTGGTGGTATTCGATTGATGTTATTACGGTATTATTATGATATTATTGTGGTATTATTATGGTGTTATTCAGGTATTATTGAGGTGTTATTATGACATTATTTGAGTAATATTATGGTGGCTCTGTGGTGTTATTGCGTTATTATTAGGGCATTACTGAGATGTTATTACAATTTTATTATGGTGTTATTGTGTTATTATTAAGACATTACTGAGATATTGTTGTGATATTATTTGTGATGTTATTGTAGTTTCATACCGTTACAGAACATTTCATATATAAAAAAAAATCATAAAACATTATTTAGTTTTCTTCTTTCTATATTAGTATTTTAGAAATTTTCATATATGCAAACTGAACCTTCAAACTAAGCCTAAAAGTTCAGTAAGTTAGAACTTCCCCTATTAGAGATATTTTGGCACTTCTCCCATGGGTTTGATACGGAGACTCATAATCTGTATATTACTTGAACATGTTGACTTGTGTGATTGATAGAATTGCCTCACAAAAAATTCAAGCATCAACTTCTTAGCACTGTTGTTGGGGAAAAAGTTAAAAGTTTTCTAACTTTAGGAGAATTTTACTTGAAACACTTAGTCACAGTTTGAAATTTTCTGTCATTTACTATCTCTATTTCACTTGTTTATTCTTATTTCTTGTGTTATTTGTTTAAAATTATGAAAAAAAATAATATCAAACTAAAAATAAAATAAAAATATTCTAAGACTTAGAAATGCAACCCTCTGGAAACCCATCTTAAACCTCTTAGGAATTATGCCAACCCATCAATAACTAGAATGCAAACGAGTCTCAAACACTAACCATAAGAACTAAATTTAATCACTCTTATTCCAACACCTACAACCCAAGCTAGATGACCTACCTAACATTTAATTGGAACAATAATATAAGTAGTGGCATTGTATCCATGACAACTTCGTAGAAATTTAAAACAACCAAGGCAGTGACTACCTTAGACCAACTCAGCCATGCAGATTCATTTATATCCCTCAATTTAAGGAGAACTAGTCTTTGAAACAATTGTTAGGCAATATGAAAAGTCAGTAACAAAGCTAAGCTGCAACCATAAGAACCATAGAGAATCAAATTAGGCAGTTAGTTAACCTCTTAAGCAAAAGATCCTAAGAGATGTTGCCCAGTAACGTCAAAGTGAATTCTATAGAAGAGGGTAAGGAGCAAGTCCGTGATTTAGATGTGGTGGCTAGGGTAATGAATAGCCTAGTTTCAGAATCTAAAGAATTAGAACCCAATGAGCAATTTGTGGTGGATTACTTTGTTGGACAATGATTAACGAATAAATTTTTCTTCTTTTAAGGGTTAGAGAGATAGTAAAGCTTGTGGACACCATGAATTCAGTCAAGCCTGTAGGGCCACCCATAAGAGGAATCCCATGGAAAGAGTAGGAAGATTGCCTTAAGTAGGAGAGTAACCCTATAAATTTGGAACCTAAGCCTCAAGAACCTAGTGAGAATTCTGTCAAAAAATTAAGAAATCTTGACTCACCTCCTAAGGAACCATTTCATGCAAATGATGGGGAAATACAGATCTGCTAAAAGGGGATTTAATTGGGATAATTTTGGATCTAGAAAAAACTCTTATGGAAGATAATCCAAACCAATCACTTACATACCCTTTGTAAGACTATTATCGAACTGAGATAGAAAGGTTGAAAGAAAATCTTAAACCTGAGGATTTAGTAAAAGTTCCAAGATAAACAAAAGATTTGACAATCAATCTGGGATTAATGCAATGAAATTTAGATCATAGAGGAAGTCTTTTATGTTTGATTTGAACTTAAGTTGTACTAAAGGAATTAAACTAAGCACTTATTAAAAGGCAGGACAAGTGTTACTTTCTTTTTAGAGTATATTTTTTCTCTACATTTTCTTTGAAATTTGCATTGAATTTGCTTTGAATTTATTTTTATGTGGGTTATAATAATTTTTTTGATTTTGAGAGTCCTTTCATGCTTTTTGAGATCTAATGTGTACTCTATAGATTCTTATGTGATATATTTCATAGTGTTAAACTTCATGTTTGTTTTTACTTGCGTAGTGACCTGTTCTAAGATGTACTTTCTATTATTACATGCTTTCTTCTTTTTTCCATTCTTTCATTTGTTCATGTCTTGTATAAGATAGAAAACAAGTTTGGGGAGGGATTTTTTTCATGCACACTTGCCTAAGAGTAATTCATATTTTTAAGTTGTGAATATACTTTTTCAACTGCGACTCATGATATGAATCCAAATAATTTAATAAGATTATATATGCCTTCATTATAATAGTGAATACTCATTAAAGGGGGGTTAGAATTAATGTCCTCCTAACTGAGTCCTCCACTTAAATAACTTCTACCTAAACCCTAAAAAATCAAATAATAATTAAAAAAAAATAATTAAAATAAAAGTAGTTAACCAAATATGCTTTTAATTCTTAAATCAACTAATTTGATTGAAACTTGACATTTAAATGTATTCTAATATTTTGGAGTTCATATTAAGAAGCATTTGAGACTTACCAACTTAGGCAGATTAGATATTCAAAATCTTTAAAAGAAAGGTGCTCAACCAAATATAGTAATTATTAGTAGAATTAAAAAAAAGAATGAAAGTAAAAGAAAAAAATCATCTAAAATTATGAAAGGTTTGATCCAAAAGAGAAATCAAAATAAGTTGTCAATCTCCTGAGAAGAAACTTTATGTGAACCTAAAAATAAAAAATTAGTGTCTAAATTCTTTCGAATTAATAAGACTAATAAATTTTCTTAATGAAATTCTTATGATATTATATTCAGAAAAAAAAATTAAGTGATTTTGAGTTGGTTGGTTGGATATTAACTTATTTAAATATTTTTTTGAGAAATAAAAATAATCCAATCACACTTATTTAAAAGTATTGGGATATGTTTAGGATTAGGAATAGGGGAATAAAAGAGAGGAGACATTAATGAATAACTGATCCTGAAATGATATGTGCATATCTTTTATTGCACTTATATAATCTAGGTATAAAATTAAGAAGTCTCACATGGGAGTTATGAATATCACTTGAGTCCCAGATTACATATGAGATTACTTGAAGATAAGTAATAAGTAAGTTTGAAAAGACATACTCGTTGTGTTTTATAGTTTATATAGGAGATTAGGCAATTAAGGAAGAAAAATAGAGACGCAAAAATGACAGCGTAGAAAAAGGGCAGTGCAACCATGCAACAAAACAACACACTTGTGCCATAAGGCAGTGTGTGCGTGCCACAGAGCAATACACCTGCGCCACCCTCTAGAGAGGACAGCATACCTGCACCAGACAGTGGTGCAAGGGTGCTAGTTTCATGCACACTGTATATTGCTTGATTGATACATATGCTAATGTGATTGATTGACTTTCCTCACAGACATTTAGGCATCAGGGGTTATCTTTTCCATGCAAATGTTAACGAGTTCCTTTGAATATAATTCAAAGTTAAGGTAATTCTAGTTCATATGATATCCAATTCTGCAAGCCATCAAAATAGTCATAGGTTTTATGTATAGCACATTAGCAGCTTCGTAAGAGGTGGAGAAGAATAGTAAACATCTACCCTTGCTATCCCTAAATAGTCCTTGAACACTAGCCTTCTCACTTGTGAAACTTCCATTTAAGTTGATCTTCAACCACGACTTCCTAGGTTTGATCCAGTTGACAAGTAGCATTTCCCTTCTAGGGAGACATCTGATAGAAGATCGAGATTTACTGCTACATTAAGGACTAGAATTGATAAAATTACATAAAAAAAAATATTAGCAAATGAAGAATGCAAACTATATAAGAAGCCAACTACCTTAAATCACTTAAATAATATAGAGGACCCTTGAAAAGTTACAAATAAAAGATGAGATAATTCGAAAAATAACAAATAAAAGTTCGCAAATTTACAAGCCTAAAGAGACTTGAAAGGCCAGGCGACTCAAAAAAGAAGTAATGGAAATGATGGTTTCAAATTTTTTCGGGGTCAGGATTGCACAGGAACAAGTACTGCTAATATTTACTTTGCTCTTCCTGACCTACAACCTCCTGACAGCAGCATATACCAAGCTAAAGATCTAGCTAGTAAGCTCGAACTTCTTGAACCAGGCCGGAAGCTGGAGGACTACTGCTTGAAAATTTGAAGGATGAAAAGAGGCAGCATAACTTTGAGACTATGGGCCTTGAACTAGGAATACCAAAAAGTGAGGAGCTCAGATCATCCAAAACCTTGTCACTTCTGCTGTCATATCCTTCAAGATCTTCTTTAGTGATCAGCACCGCATCTTCTAGTAGAGAAACAGCTAGTGAAGAGTCCGAAAGTACCTCTTTTTTGGGGTTTAGTAAAATCAACTCATCTTTAAAGCAAACCTCACTAGTTGCATACCCCCCTAGATCAGCTTCATTAATCGGGACGGTATCAACTACAGGCAAACTTTTCTGGGGGCAGCTCTGCAGGGCTGGGAATTCTGATCCTCTCTTACTATAATATTCTTGAACAGCCTACGCAAGTCACCAGACAAAAAGCTCAGAAGGGATGGGCAGGCATGTCTCACAGTATGAACAAAACTAAATGTGATCGTGCAGTACAGTTTTTACAGAATCAGAGTGATTACGAACTCAAAAGTATATATTTTGTACCAGTAATTCATTTAAAAGAAGACCCTGATTACCACTAGAGGAACACGAATGTTTGGATGTAAAGATTTTAAATCTAAAAGAAAGTAAAGTTCTCTTACAATGCGACTTTAGATAATGGTAGCACCCCCAGGCTATATGGCTGCTACACTTTTTTTTAGCTACTTGAGTTATGCTCTTTAAACTACTCGCTGCATGGGGGCGTGTTAAATATGAACGTTAAAGATCAACATATGCAGAATTTTCTAATCTAATGCTACATACAATTAAAACATAAAATCAATAACGAGACAGATAAGATAAAAATTGAAATTTTAATTAAGCAGCCACTAGAGAAAACAACTTTGGGTTAACTTCTAATGCAAATATGAGAAGCACAGAAATTTCGATAATGAGGTCGGGGCTTAGAATTAATCAAGACATGAACGGACGGTCGGACTCTGTGAAATAAAAATTTTCTTATTCATTTTTCAATACTATTAACAGATGAAAGAGTTACTAATCAATTTAATTAAAACAACATATTTAAATTTACCTCGCTATTGGTTCTCTTCTTTCACTCATCCCTTTATCACTTAATTAACATGAAATGTTAGTTTAAAAATAATAATGATCTAAACAAGCCAGTGAATACTCATACTCCTCAACTACAGTCATATAAGGAAAAAAAAACAATATGCGTACCAATTAAGTTTTTTATAAATCAATATAAACATTTAACATATTATTCAAAGAGTCAATATCAATATCATATCAATATCATTTTATATTCATACAACCGTCATAGAAACACCGTTTATACAACGTGCACTGATACATTAGTGTTCCTTCACTAGTACCATCAAGAGATGACTTCATTATAGTCACTCAGGTACTTGCAAGTATACTATAAAGTATTCCCTTTATATTTCAAAAATCACCCAATAACATGCAAGTTTAGTAAATGTCAATCAGGAATGACGGAAATCAGACAACTAATTTAGGAGTTTTCTATAATTAGGAGCTTCCTTATATTATTTTCAATGTCTTTATTCTAATTTATTTCCCTTTTAGCTAAATATTTAGATTAGGAATATGTATTATCAAGTTATCTAAAATAGATTATGCACTTTATTTTGTACCTAAAATAGATTGTAAGATTATTATTTAATGAAATTAAAGCAAAGGGACAAGCCATCGAATATATTCAGGATTGAGCCTATTTTTCTCAATACTTTAACATGGTATCAGAGCTAAAATTTTTCCCTAACCATCAGTAGTTATTGGAGGACCATCAAGGCTCCCTTCCCGCCCGCCTACATGCAAGAAGAAACTTTCTTTGCCTTGATTCTCGCTAATCTGCTCGTCGTCTCATTAATTCTTCTCCCGCGATGTCTTCATTCTACTTTGTCTTCCTCTTCAAATCAGCCATTCTCGACAGAGTCGCAGTGGCTCCTGCCTTTGATTCGTCTTCTTCGATTGCAAATCTCTGAGTCTCGATGGGACAGTTCATCTGGTTCGTCCTCTTTCTTGTCTCCCTGACATTTGTTTGAAATCCTCCACATCGACTGGCTCCCTGCGTCGAGATCATTGTCGTCTCTCTTCTCACAAGACTCGAGTCCACACAATCCTGAGCATTCCTTTGCTTCCTTCGCTCATTACTCATCCCTGACTTCGCCGCTTGTTTCACTCTTCACGCCGGAAGCCCTCACTCTACCTTACCCCACAAGATCGTCGAATCACAGCCTCACTTGTTGCGATCCTCTGCGCGATCCATCTTGTCCTTCTTGAACATGATCCTCTTTGCCGCTGTTCTTCTCTGCCCTACCTTGTCTCATCTTCTCCCGAGCCAACAAAAAGTCGAGGATCTCTTCCCTGCCCTAGAGCTCGACCCGAGAGCATAGTCGATCTTCACTCGAGCTCATTCCATCTTCTTCGGCTGCTTCCAATGTCTTCGACCTCCTTCGACTGCTTTGTCCGCCTTCATTCACCATTGATTGCTTCGCCTTTTATTGCGTCTGCTTCGTCTTTCGACTGCTTCATCTGCTAGCCTTCGAAATCGTTCGCCTTTGATTACTTCGCCTGTTCGATTGTTTCGCCTTGCTTCGTCCACTTCGGTTTCAACCAAAATGCCATCATCGACGTCGCTAGTCTTCACTGCTTGTCTTGTTCCGTTTCCCGCATCTGATCCTGTTTGTTTGTTGTCTCGTCCGCAATCCGCAATCGATTATCTCTTCTGTGATCCAAGTCTCATCCGCAATCTGTGATCTCGTCCACTTCTGCTTCGTCAACTTTGACTTTTATCTTTAGCTTCGGTACTCAAGGATGGTCGGCATATTTCAGCGTCAAGATCCTTCCTAGATCTTCGGTACTCAAGGATAGTCGGCGTATTTCAGCACCGAGATCCTTCTTAGATCGTCGCACTCAAGGATCGTAGGCTTCGGCTTTGGATTCCTCTCCTTCGGTCTCGAATAGAATTCAAGGGCAGTGCACAATATTTTGGTTTTATTTGTTTTATTTTTTTGTTTTCTTTGGAATTTTTTTGGATCTCTTAGCTCTTTTTTGGGTTTAGATTTACTGGAAAGAATTATGCAGCATGGGAATATAAGTCCAAGATATTTTTGAAAGGGAAGGATTTTTTGGGAGCATATCGATGGGTCTTCTCCAGCACCTACAAAACCGAATGATCATGGTCAATGAGAGGCAAAAGATGCTTGGATTGTTTCTTGGATTTTGGGATCTATTAAAGCTCTACCTCGACAGCGTCTTCAGTTTCTTGTTGGAAAATTGATGTTTCCTGATCAGTCAATATCAATTTGAGGGGGGATGGCAATCAAGAATGACGGAAATCAGGCAGCTAATTTAGGAACTTCCTTATATATATTATTTTCAATATCTTTATTCTGATTTATTTCTCTTTTAGCTAAATATTTATATTAGGAATATGTATTATCAAGTTACCTAAAATAGATTATGCACTTTATTTTGTACCTAAAAAGATTGAAAAATTATTATTTGATGGAATGAAAGTAAAGGGAAAGGCATCGAGCCTATTCAGGATTCAACCTATTTTTCTCAAAACTTTGAGAGTAAATAAGTATAACTACACAAAACATTCACATTCATTTCTAGATGATCAGATTGAATAATAAAACAAAATAATCACATTCTAATTGCAGTAAAAAAATATATTGACTAATGACATTCTAATGTGAGTGATTTAGAAGAAATACAATATTATTACTATCATTTATAAGTAAAAATACTCGCATTGATACTGATTATTGACTTGACGTCGACTCCTCAAAAATTGAATGCCTAAAATAAACACGACATTCATATTTATTATGTTATTACAAATTAAATAATTTATCTCATTTTTATTTTATTTAATAAGTTACCCTGCCTCTTTAGACACTCGGCCCGACTTTAGCACCCACACGGAAGGGTCTCTTTCCTCCCACACGTGATCGTCTGCCCTTCTTCCTCTTCGGCCTTTGCACGCCAGAACCCTCGACGTCACCTCCTCACATGAAGCACCTCGACTATTCTTCCTGTTGTTCCTCTTCTTCCTCTGCACACGAGCAGTTAAAGTTAGTCTTCTTAGATCGAACCCGCACGTGGCTCCAACACTCCAAGTAAGTTCTTGCCTCGTGTTTATTTATAGGGCGACTTGTCTCCTAGCTTTTTAACCCCTCGCTTCCTCTCCCTCTATTTCTTTAGTATTCCCCCATTAATACCATCAAGAGATGACTCCGTCATAGTCAATTATGCAGATGCAAGCATATTATAAATCATTTCATTTACATTCTAAAAATCACTCAATAACATGCATGTGTAGTAAATAAGTATAACTATGCAGAAAATTCACATTCATTTCTAGATGATCATATTGAATAATAAAACAGAATAATCATATTCTAGTTGCAGTAACAAAATATTTTGACTAATGACAGTCTGATGCGAGTTAGAAGAAATATAACATTATTACTATAATTTAGAAGTAAAAATACTCACCTCGATCCCGATTATTTTGTCTTGACGTTGACTCCATTAAAATTAAATGCCTAAAATAAGCACGGTATTCATATTTATCTTGTTATTACAAATTAAATAATTTATCTTGTTTTTATTTTATTTGATCAATTACCCCTACCTCTTTAAACACTCGGCCCGACTTTAGCACCCGCACGGAAGGGTCTATTTCCTCCCACACAAGATTGCCTGCCCTTCTTCTCCAGTCATTGCACGTAAGGACCCTCAACGTCGCCTCCTCACACGACGCAGCTCGACTATTCTTCCTGTCGTTCCTCTTCTTCCTCTACATGCGAGCAACTAGGGTTCGAGTCTTCTTCGATCGAAACCGCACGTTATTCCGGCTCTCCTAGTGAGTTCTTACCTCTCGTGTTTCATTTATAGGGAAACTTGTCTCCTAGACTTCAGAACCCTTGCTTCCTCTCCCTCAGTTCAGTTGTCAGACCCTTCATTTCGTCTTCTTTGCTTCTTCATTTTCTCTTTCGTCTGTTTAATTTCTCTTCAGTAATAAACACACTTTTAAACTACAGTAACCCAAGAAAAAAATCAATATACATGTTGGTCTTTCATATCTCGATAAGAAATCTTGAAATATGCTCATAGTTCATTTTTCTATAAAAAAATTTTATTATACTTACACGTGTCAATGAGTTCTACTCAAAAAGAATAAGCTTCTATATGCATTTATCCAACAAAACAAAGAAATACCATATCATTTTTTAACTTTACTTTTACTTTATACTCTTTACATACACAACTATCTTTTAGAGGATCACCGTCAAGAAAATCTAACACGCCCCTTGCCGATATTTTCTCATCAGTACAGCGGTTAACGATCTAAACATCAAATTGTCTGAGGTGAAAAAACTCTTATCTTCCCCTAATCGATATTCTCACGTCAACACAACAGTTAACAATCTAAACATCACAATTTCCTGTTGAAGTAAGCTCTCGCTACTCGCCCCTAGCTGATTTTCTTCAATCGACACAGCGTTTAGTAATATAAACATTATAGTTGTCTGGTGTGGTAGAAAAGCTACGTGCGCAGGACAACGCTATCCTCTGTTTGTACCACTAGAGTGTGAACTCTTCTTAACATGCACATACAAACATTCATTAATATACATTCTTTTAAGCGATCTTCATTCATCCACTAACATGCATATTTACTTATTGTGTAACTATTCATCATACATATCTCTCGTATAATTCATTTCTTATCTCATGCATATCTCTTATATTATGTTTATCATACATGTCATGATCTTATACATATCTTTCATGCATATCTTGTCTATAAATTTTATAATGTGTCTTTTCAATCTAACAATATGAACGATTTGTTGTAATATAAATCTAGTTGAACTAAAGAATAATCAACACATATATTGAAATAACGAAAATTATTTAAATTTAATAACATAACTACTCACCTTGGTTGCTACGCTAGATTCTTAATCTTAGATAACTAGTTGTGATAATCTTTATTTTAATACCAATAACCTAAAGAATAAAAATCAAACTTTAAAATTAAAGCAATTTTTTTAATCAAATTATTCTTCTTAAATTAGCATTGAATTACTTTACCTCAAACTAATATAGCCGCCGTAGCACTAGTTTTCACATGCTCACCTGAAACTTGTCGCATCAACTAAATAACCTGAAATTTGTAAATATCTAAGGATTTCATAATATCTTAGCCTTATAACTCATTAGCCAATACGTACCTTAAATGGCTTTCACAAAACCCACCCATATCTGAAGCCATCAAATCTTCTTCTCTCTTCTTCTTATCACTTCAATTTTTCCTATCTTCATTGTATTCTCGCTTAAGACCCTTATGGAAGTTTATAAACCAACTTCTTCACTTCCAACATGACATCGTCTCTGCTACGGCGACCAAAAACAACAAAAGATGCACAATTCATGGTAAATCTCAAAAAGGAAATAGAAGGAAAGGAATGTTTCAATTAGCGCGAAAGAGTGTTTCGTACTCACTGATTTACAAATGTGTTCTCCTTATTTAGTTCAAAGGCAGAATTGTTATTTATACACAAACAGCTGCAAATCAGCTGTTTCCAAACGCTCAACTAAACAGTCAGCCAGCTAATCAGGATAAGTTGCGGATCAGCAGCTTATCAGGATAAGCTGCTTATAGGGATAAGCTATAGCTGCCCCAAACAGACCCTTAAACTAAGGGAGAGTTTTGTAGTTGTAGACTTGTTAGCTCTCTCAAAGATGTCTTTCTGCAGGTCCTCGTCGCGCTGCCCATGGTGTATGCTCCAAGTTTCTTGTTGAAGTAGCAGCCCAAATGTCTAAGGTTCAAATGGTTTTACCAAGTGTGTTTTAATGTTTCGGGTTTTGTTGTTGTTGTTTTGCATTCTAAGTAAATGAGTGCAGGAAAAGAAATACAGAAATAAATAAAGGAACTATAGTGCATAAAATAAAATGCGTACCTGGACTTTTGCTACCGTTGCATGGTCAGTTCATAAATCATAATATAATTTGTCGAGAATTTAAATAAATTTCAAAAAAAAGAAAGAAAGCAGGAATTCTTGTGTGAAAAACAGCAAAATGAGTCGTAACAAAACAACGAACAGGCAAAGCAAAGTCCATGGTCGTCTAGGACGAGGTATAAGACATCAGTAAGATGGGGGCTCGGAGCTGAACTGTGTGCTTCCCGACTTTGAACAAGAGCTACCAACCCGACAATCTATGAAGGCAGTCTTTAATCTCGCTCCAAATGACTAACCATGGATTTTTATAAGTTTTCATAAAAAAAATTATTTGATATTCATGAAAAAACTGTTGTTTAAGTATTTATGTAGAGCTCTTGTTAACAAGACAGAGATTTTTGTTTTATTTTTGTAAATATTTTGTAAAGTAGTATAGTCCACAGGCTTGTCACTCTAATCAGGATAGGACTACTGGCAACCTAAGAGCCTTGGGGGAAACAATCTCACCAAGAGTAGGCGAATAGTATCATTAGTCTTTTTCTTTTATTAAAGGTCCTTGAGGTAGAAGATACTATTCTAAAAAATTCCCACATCGTATCCCTCGTTTAACACACATTAGCGTTATCGTCATCGCCCTAGTCACCTAGACTTCAGACTTATACCAGTCCGATGTTTCATATGTGGCAAAAACAAATGCCCCCAATTGCCGAAGGATCTAAGCGTAATGTTCAAGTTCTAATCCCGGTACATTGGATCTCACTGTAGGTTAATTCATTGGCGGGAATTTCACTATTTGATTTAATTAAGGATGTCGTGAATCATATCTTAGTGCATCCTCATGTCTATTATTTTAATCAATTTGTAAATTATGGTTAAGTGTAGTTTCAACATTCATTCAAAAATTTGGTAGATAATCTATCACCTAACGTGTGCTCCTAAAATCTAGGAAGCCTACACTTTAACCTGAACTTAAAATAATTTATGGTGTTTTGCCCTCAATTAATTGTTTTTCAACTAACACTCAAATACATTTTAAGTGTCCTCCAAATAACTAAATAAAAAATTCTCATTGTGACTTAACCATTAAACAAGAAAGAAAAATCAAAATAAGACGACGGGAAAAGAAAAAAAGAGACCGGCCCGCTTCCAAACTCAAAGTAAAAGGGGGGCAAAATTCAAAGCAGTGTTAAAAATACCCAAAACAGTACCCAAATTGCTTAGAAATCAGCCCACAAAAGAGCCATAAAACTGTGCATAAATTGCCCCAAATCGATCAAAAAAGCACGCTAAAGAAGTACCAAAACAGTGCCAAAATGGTGCCAAAACAGCTCCAAAATTAGCCCACAAACACCACTTTAAAGAACTCGAACAACACTTGAAACTGCCCCAAACAAAAATTTTAAATTTTTCAAACAACTCTTATGTAAGCCTAAAACATCAATTTTAAATGTCCCAAAATCAGCTGGGAAACCAATCCCAGAACAGTGTAAAACCTCCAAAATCACAGTTAACAAACCGACTCCAAATCAATAGGCAAAGCCCTCAAAATTACAATGTTTAAACCCTTCAAACTATAGGTAAAATAGCCCCCAAGGGAGGCATTCAGAAATAAAAGAACATATACCCGCAAAGAAGCATTCAAGCCTTGGAATAACGGTCATGTCGAGCTTCGTAGTATTCTCGTTTGAGTGCTCGAAGCATGAAAACAGCAAACGAGTATTCAAGATTAACAAGTAAATGGTCATTTGAACCTCTCAATATTTGCATTTAAGTGCTTGAAACATAAAACCGGCTACGGAACATTTAAAATCAACAATAATATTTAATGAAAATAGAGTTTATAGTTCTCCAAAATCTGTAAGAATGTATGACCAAAGCAGCATTTTTAGTTCTCCAAAGATCGATGTCAAACACATGAATATACAAGAATGATTAGTGCTCGTACAATTGACTTTATAATAATTCAGTAACCCGCATATGTTATGGGTAAAAAGGTTAATTGCAAACTTAGAAACTAATGCCGAGACACGAAAAGTAACTTCATTGGTTGTGGTCTCCTCAGTGTTTAAAAAGAACTACTTGTATAGATTTCCTAGAACAACCTACAACAATAGTAGCAGCATGCAACCAAGCTTATTGACATAGCAAGGACACGAATACTTCATCATCCAAATGGTGAAATGAAAAAAAAGATGTATACAATCGTACAAGTATTAATAGTGATATATAAGTTAATCATGCGGATATGCTACCACATGCTACCAAAGTAATTTAGAATCTAAAAATTCAATCGGGAGAGCGAGACCAGCCAAACCAGCGGAACGGAAGGAAAGTCAGGAGGATACATGCTTGTCGTCGGTGGAAGGAGATCCCTGGATCGAAGGGGGAGGAAACAGGAGATGTCGAGAGTTTCGCCTGAGAGGAGCAGTTAGGCGAGGGTCTGGTCGGCTTGTCGAGCGTGGCTTGTCAAGCGTGAGGAGGGAGGTCTAATGTTTCGGTCCAGAGGGAAAGGAGTCGAATGTCGAGCAGGAGGTCGAGCAGGGGAGGCGAAGCCTTCTGGGTGAGCGAGGAAGAGAGGAGGCGGGTGATATTGTTTCGGTGCTATGAGGGAGACGCTGGCAGCTGGGCTTGTTTGGCTAGGATGGAGGTCGAAGCAAGCGTGTCGAAAGGGAAGAAGGGAGGCGAGCGAGCGAGGGTCTCGATGTAGGGGAGAGGAGAGCCGAATCGGAGAGGCGGAGCAAGCGAGTGCTTCGATGTAGAGGGGAGGAGGTGAGCGTGTGCGGGAGAGGGGGCGAGTGTTTCGATGCAGGGGGAGGTGAGGTCTTCAGTCGAGAGAGCAGACGAGGTCGAGCGGCAGAGGGTTTCGGTGCAGAGGGGAGAGGGAGTCAAGCAGTAGGTTTCGGGCTGTCAAACGTGCGGAGAGGAGGCGAGGGCTTCGGTGCAGAGAATAGCTGGGCTTCGGCGCAAAGAGGAGGCGAGCAGGTGGGCTTTCGGTGCAGAGAGTAGACGGCTTCGGGGCAGAGAAGAGGCGAGGGCTTCGGTGCAGAGAGTAGAGGGCTTCGATGCAAAGAGGAGGCAAGGGTTGCGGTGCAGAGAGGAGGCGAGGGCTATGATGCAGAGAGTAGAGGGCTTCGCCGCAGAGAGTAGGCGAGGGGGGGGGAGCCGAATGAGGAGAAGAAGGACGGGGCCTTTTTTTGTATCGCGCGAATTTCAGAAATACGTTACGCGAAGAATTAAATGATTTTCGTTAAAGCTGCAGTCCTAATTGGAAACTAATAATGTCTAATTAAATTTAATTAAGGATTTAGGCGGGATAATTTAAAATTTCAAATTTCAAATTACAAATTGGATTGTCAATCCGATCCGACATAATTGGGCTATGTTTAGCCCTAATTGAACCTAGGTTAAGCCTAAACTCATATCCTTTAATTAAATTTAATATGCATCGATTTTCGTGTGGTTCGCCCGTGCGCCAAATCATAGCAATATGTGTGTCCTTCCTAGCTAAAGTCGACGTCCCGAACGGACTTGCGCGGTCCGTTTTGTCATCTGGGGTCGTCCAAACAAATTTGCTGACGGTGGTCGGGTCAAGAATGCGTCAAATTTAATTTTTCTTCAATTTTTGGGTTCGTGACGGCTCATTTTAAAAATCAATTTTAGTTTAAATGTTGGTGTAACGTGTGTGAGTGTCAGTGACATGAATTATTTGGTTTACACGCATTGAATGTGTGAATGTCGAAATGGGTATTCCTAAGGCCTCCTGATCCTATAGGAACTCATCTTTAGGCCCTCTATATCTTAGTCCTTAGCCCTTAAACTAAGAGTTGAGTGCTTGGGACTACTCATGCGAGGTCTTCACAAAAATGGGTCAAGAAGTGCTTCGAAGTTCTATGTGAGGTGGTCTCCGTTACTAATCCACTATGATGATCATAAAAAACTCTTAAAACTAGATCCTAAGTTCTGGGGGGAGGAAACTAAGACTTCACTAAAAATGAGGTCAACACTCTAGTCTTGTGCCATTAAATTTTGGCTTGTTCCAAAAACTTTTGTTATGGTAAGTCAAACAAGGTATAATCAGTCATTTGATGCAACTCAAAGCAGTGGCACACAACATCAATCAATAAGCATATCACCAAACAAAGCTATCTCGATATTAATCTGTTGCTCATATGACTATAGCATCAATCACACAGCCTCTATAATGATTGAAATGCACACGATAAGATTATGATATAGGAGCTAAAGATCATCTATACTCATTCAATGTATAATTGTAAGGGATTACCACATGGATCTTTGTGTATTAAATTTACATGATGGATTGATACGTGGAAACTCTAAAACATTGATGCATACCTATTCAAAATACCTCAGAAATAGTAATAGATACTAGAAACGCACCACCCAAAAGACACCAAGTAAAATCGATGCCAAATCTAGATCTATCACTATGCTTGGTTGACAATATCCAATTACTCCAAATTTAGTACCAATCAATGGGATTACATAGACTATAGAAAAGAATAATAAAGTAATAGTATTGATAGATAAAAAAAAACAAGAAGAATTGGAAAAAAAAAAAAGAAGCACAATACTAATAGGTCTCTTCATAATTCACACTTTTTAATCTATGATTTCACAGTCATGAGCCCAAAAAAAATATTCATTCACAAATTTATTAAAATAAGACAGCATCAAGCAATTGAAGAAAGCAGTCATTGCATACCATGTTAAGACCGTCCATAAACTACTACATAAGCCTAAATTCTTGGAACAAGGTTATAATGAAGTTTGAAAATTTAGGACAGAGCCAAACAAAACCAACTTTCTTCTTTTACTACATGTTGGCTCCAACACATAGTATATAGGGCTCCTATTAGAAAAACAATTCTTTTCTTAGAATAAGGCAACTTATGTTGTACCTGGTGAGCATTTCACTGATTATACTGAAACTTCCAACATAACTCATGTTGGAACTAATGAACACTTAACAGATCATAGTTGACTTTCACATCATTTCTTGCCTCAGCCTTAAGCATGTAATACATAAACCCATACAAGGAAATAACCAGAACTGGTTACACAAAGCAGACATAGATTTTGTGCTCTGGCCCACGTAAAGATGTGGTTTTTCAACATAGGATATGTAAATTTCCAGCATACATTGTACAGTAAATAAATTTCATCTAAGTGTCTGGTATGTTCCATTGTCTGCAACTTGCCGTTTTATATTTTAAAGTCTCAACTGAGGCATACTTATCAAGATTCACACGACACTGTAACCCTTCAAATGTTTAGACAGCCAACAAAAACAAAAAGCAAATATATACCTCAAATAAGAATATAACAACCATAAATGATGATGACAAGCGACCTTCCACTTCTTTTTCTAAAGGTGTATGGATAGAAGTCTGCACCACTCAACTGATTGCTTCAAAATAGGCATTTTCTATGTTGAGGTAACGATAGGAGTGGAGTGTTTTTTAAGAGAAAAAATGTATGCAAATGGACTGTCAGTGAAAAGAATAATTGTGTTCATGAATCATTATGCACACATTGGCAATAATATGAAAATAAAAAGTAAAGCCTTCAAAACAGATTATCATAATGTTTTCCTTAGCGAAATGATGAATATCAATTAAACGAAAGAAAAATAATTTAATGTTGACAGTAGATAAAACTTCACACCTTCCATTGTGAAGGAGCCAGCAAAACCCGAGGCCTTCTTAAACGAACATATTCCAAAGCATCAGCAGGTGTCATATTCTTGTATTCAATCTGTAAAAGCAAAGAGGAATAGGTCTATATCACAATCCTTCAAGCAAAGAGAAAATATGATATCATAGCCTCCTAAAAAAAGAAGGCTACAAAACATCCGCATTAGCGAAATGAATGCTTAATAAGTTAAATGAAGTTATTGAATCAGAGTCAGTTTGGTGAAAACATAAGGGTTACCAAATAGCATAAAACAATGGTGGTACTACGTCCCCTTCCAGCTTTACAGTGGACATAGGTAGTACTCCCACAGGATGCATTCCCTAGAAAGCGATACAAAATTAATCAATTAAACAAAGTTAATGATAATTTCATTTCAGAAAATGGAGAATAGGCCAAGCTTTGTTACTACAAAAATTAGGAAATCAAAGTCACATGTTCTTTGACCAATGGTTAGAATGAAGACAATCAAGTGGTTGATGTTTAATAAGTTAACATTTTGTTCTACAAGCACCACTTAGCATAAACCTTCAACCTTGATCCTTAACCACTCAACAGGCCTGAACTTATTTCATATAGAAGATTTCTATAACCCAAAAATAGATTCCACAATCATGTCATTGCTTGTGTGGCAGCTGATATAGCATGCCTTCTAAACTGGCAAATAAATACCCAAACCAATTACTCAGAAATCCGCATCTGACTCCTCAACATATATGTACCTAAAAATAGCCTTTTACCAAGAAATAAGATATTTCAAACAAAAATAAATTATTTCAGCTAATGGACTTTTGACCAAGTACTTATGTTTCGATAAAATATGCTATGAGTGAGATATCTGATATTTAGATTAAACATATATATATATATATATATATATATATATATATATATATATATATATATATATATATATATATATATATATATAAGGGCAATTTCATTGATAAAAAAGAAAGGTTACATCTAATATGGGGTATGTCCAAACAATTCCCATTCAGCAAAAAAGACAAAAAGGATGAAGGTCTATTATGACAAGTAATAGAGAGGAAGAAGCTTCATATGCAAGGTGGTGAGACGGTTTGTTGCCTTCCCTAGGAACATAAGACCAGATGATCTGAGTAGAGACCGCTGAGATGTTGAATTTTTTTCATCCAATAGATCGTATACCATGGGGGTGGGGGGAGGTCTTCGACTGAAGTATGTGTAAGAGTTGTAAGCAACCAGTTCCACATGTATATTGTTCAGCTTTAAAGCCAAAGCCAAATTCAGCCCCCAAAAGACAGCTACAGTTTCAGCTTCAAGAGCATTTAAAGCCTCAATAGGTGCAGCAAAGTACCATAAACAATGTCCTTTAAAGTTCCTACAAAGGCCACCAATGCCAGCCCTGCTACTAGAGTAGCTTCCATCAGTGTTTAGTTTCACCCAATGCTGTGAAGGGGCCCTCCAAAAAACTAACTGGACCGCAGGAGGGTTTACTCTCCCAGGTGAAATGGAAGATGAACCATTCAACTTTCTGATAAAGGACTGGCAGTGTAAGCTTATCTTATGATAGCTGGCAGGAAGGGTTTGGTACTTGGCAGCATTCCTGGCCACCCAGATAAACCAGAAGATAATGAAAGGAATATGTTTTTTTGAATGATGTTTCCAAGAATCCCAATAGTCATTAATATTGGACCGATTGGTAAGAAGATCCGAAGAACTGTTCTCCGTAAGTACAAGCAGTCTCAAACACTTCTGGAGACTTCACAATGCAACATCAGGTGTATAAGGCTTTCCTCAGCAGAGTGGCATAGATGACATCTGGATGGTCCTCTGATACCTTTAAGTTTTAAAATGTCATCAGTAGGAAGAAATTTTCTAAACAACCTCCAGCAGAAGAAGGCCATGGATGGGGTTATGTTAGCTTTCCAAACACATTTTCCCCAATCAGTAGATTGTCATTGGTAGTGAGAGTGATAAATAAACTTGGACAGACTTTGATGGGAGCCATTTTTGGTAATAAGTCTATCAGGAGCAGAAGGATTGATAGGGAGATCCAAAATACTTTTGACAATGTGGGGGGAATTAACCTCACTAATCTTGGAGAGGTTCCACTTACCATGTACCCAGCAATCAGATACATTAATTATACTAGAGTTAATGGGTTGATATTCCTTCAAGGAATGATTCCCCAACCAGTTGTCAAGCCAAAAATTGATTTGGCCTTCACCCACATCCCAAATGAAAAGAGCTTCAGCAACATCTTTAACCTGGAGAAGAGCTTTCCAGTTTCTAGAGTCCCCCAATTTAGGATTCACAAGTGATGGATGAGAAATGGGACAATATTTACCTTTCATAAATCTTGCCCATAGAGAACATTGTTGTCTAAATCTAACCCATTGCTTACAGTAGAAGATATGGCTCAAGTGTGCTAAATTTTTAAAGCCCAGTCCACCAGAGGCAGTAGGATGGCAGATCTTGTTCCACGAAGTCCAGTGATGTTGTTTGTGTTGACCAGCCCATAAGAACTTGTTGAATGACACTTCCAACATTCTTTGAGTGTTCTTTTTTAACTTGATCATTTGAAGTATGTACAGGGGGTAAGTAGTGAGAACCGATTTGAGGAGGGTCAATCTTCTCCCATTAGACAGAAATGAGGTGGTCCAAAGATTGGATCTTGGAGGTCACTTTTTTCACCACCTCATCATAGTGGGATTGCTTCCTCCTGCCCTTGATCAAAGGGAATCCTAAATACTTGAGGGGATAAGTAGTAGTGGAGAAACCAGTGAGATCTTTAATCCAGTTAATAAGGTTAGGTGGCAGCTTGTTGCTAGGAAGGAATTGGCATTTAGATTTGTTGAAAGAAAGTTCAGAAGCATTCTGGAAATAATCCAACAATTTCATAACCTTCCTAATAGCAGTTTAGCTCCCATTAGTGAACAAGATGACATCATCTGCATATGCAAGATGAAAGACAATACGAGCTTGATTCGTGCGAGTATCTCGGATAGGGTGATTGCTCGTCGTGAAGGTTAATCAACCTCGACGGATAATCAAAAGCTAGTATGAAAATGTAAGGGGACAAAGGATCCCCTTGCTTAATGCCCCGGAAGCAAGAAAGAAGCCATGACACTCTCCATTGATTAAAATGCTATAGTGAGAATTATGAAGCCACCTTTTGATAAGTAAACAGAAATCCTCAGGGAAGTTCCTAGTTTTAAGAGTCTGTAGACCAAAATCTCAGTTTATTGTATCATATGCTTTAGCAATGTCCAATTTAATGATAAGATTAGAGCCTCTGCAAGGCCTGTCAATCTCCAACAATAATTCCTGTGCCAATAGAACATTATCAGTTATGCTTCTCCCTTGGACAAATGCAGATTGGTTGGGTGAGATTAAATCATCCAGCAAAGATTGCATTCTGAAAACAATAATTCTACTGATGACCTTAGAAAACACTGTGGTTAGACTGATAGGCCTAAAGTCCTTCCATGTAGAATTGTTATTTTCCTTAGGAATGAGAATAATTGTGGTCGCAGTGAAGTACTTGGGTAATTCTATACCAAGGAAGAAACACTGAATAGCCAAAGTGAGATCTAACTTGATAGTCTCCCAAGCCTTCTGATAGAATCCAACAGTATATCCATCTAGTCCAGCCGTTTTTGATGGATCCAGGGAGAAAAGAGCCCTTTTGATTTCATCTTCCTCAGGTGGAGCAGATAGAGTAGTACCATCAAACTGGTTTTCAGTTTGGGTAAGATCTCAGTTTGAAGTAGAGGACCGATTGGAGGGTCAAGGTTAAACAACTGATGAAAAAATTGTACAGCAGAATTGACAATAGCTTGGGTACCAGTCAACCAATCACCACTTTCTCCTTTAATTTTAGTTATTGCATTTAGCTTTCTCTTATAATTTATGACAGCATGATAATATTTAGAGTTTCTGTCCTCCTGTGCAAACCACTGACAAACAACTTTCTATTTCAGGAATTGTTCTTCAATATCTATAGCTGCCAAGAGATACTGATTAGCCACCATTAAATCATTATCATTAAAACTACCTTCCAAGTTAGCCTGCTCTAACTGATTCACAATTTCCTCAGCAGCAGAAACTTGTGAATGAATATTGCCAAACACCTTCCAATTCCACTTCGCAGACTTCTTAGCTAATCTTTTTGTAGCATCTTCAATTTAACAATAGGATTGTTAAATGTATAGGAAATGGTTCCACCAAGAAGATTGAACAACATTATGGAAGGTAGAGTGAGAAGCCCATACATTCGGATATCCGAAGTGGGCTTTACTAAGAAAGCTCGGAACGACAAGCTTAACCGAGTAGGGGGAATGATCCGATCCAGTCTCAGGGAGATGGGTCACATTGGTTGAGGTAAAGAAGTTAATTCACTCTTGATTAGCCAAGAATCTATCTAGCCTTTCCCAAATCCTGCCTTTCTTCCAAGTATAATCTGATCCTTCATAACCCAAATCAAAAAGTCTAGCATCTGAAATATTATTGAAAAAATCAGTCATTTTCCTGATGTCAGGTGTCCTTCCTCCTTTCTTTTCACTGGGGTTAGCTATACAGTTGAAGTCCCCACCAACTATCCACATTTCAGACATACTGCTACTGATCTGATGTAATGAGTTCCAGTGCTCATCTCTATCAGCTTTGTTGCACCCAGCATAAATAAAAGTAGCCAAACCAGTCACCTGCTCAATGTGAACATGGATGTGAATGAACTGAGGGTGATCTAATAAAACAGTCACTATCATTTCTTTTCTGCTGAAAAACCAAATTTTGTTGGAACAGTTGGTAAGAAAGTTAAACTGAGGAAATTTATTGGTAATTCTTGTGGTGTTATATTGAACCATAGGTTCCAAGAGAGCAAAGGCCCAGAATTTATGAATCCTATTAAGATTCACCAATCTATTAAGGGAGCCCTGGGCAGCAGCCCCCCTAATATTCCAGCACAACATGTTAATCATTAGGGGCATTCTTTCCACTCCTAGTGAGTCTAGGAATGGAAGATACATGTTGTTCTTCAGAAGTAGCCTGGGGTTGAATTATGCTCTCAGAAGACAGGTTTCTCAATTCTAGAGGTAGCTTTTTCTTTTTGGAATGGTAAACAGTCCACCCTTCAACAAAGTCAGTAGCAACATTATCAAAACACACAGGTTCAGAGCTAGGAGAGGAAGGCAAGACAATGGGGTCTGGATATGAAGTACTTGGTGGAAAAATTATTTGTGTAGGTAGAGGTGCTGACTCTGATAAAGCAATATGTCCTGGGTCCAAAGGTGACAGAGGTAAGGGTTCACTAGAACCATCTGCTGAAGGGTTACCAGGAGGGGGGTCAGCAGTAGAAGAATAAGGTTCAGCAGAGGGAAGACAAGTGGGGTTGTCCAGCAAATCAATATCAGCAGGATCTGTACCAAGATTACCAACATTCTCAGCATTCCCATTAACAATAAAACCATCCTTTTCAGCAGGTGCCAAATGGGCAGGGTCCAACTGGAGGCCAGGCTTAATGGAACTAGAAGGAATAGCTGGGACAGAATCAACAACTAGGTCAGAGGGGGCCACAACAGGTGAAGGTTTTTTCCTCAGTTCTGGCTTCAACCTGTAGCGCCTGTCAATAGAGTGACCAAACATTTTGCAGTGTAAACAATAGTAAGGCCTCTTCTCCATCACAATTGGTTGTCAATATCCATTATGTGCGATCCCAAGCCACAATTCTTTCACTTCCGGTAGAGTGACATCTCTTTCAATTAACATTCTAAAGCACTCGAAGGCTCGGTAACTTCGGTGGTTGGGTCATCAACAAGTAGAGGTTTGCCCAAGGCTAGCCCAATATTATAAAGTGTATGCTTCTCATAAAAGTGTAGTTGTAGTTCAGGCAAATTAAACCAGATGGGGGCAATAGGAGGTTCAAGAGAAGGGTCAAATTCAGGTGACCATTTCAAAATCTTCATCAATTTTCCATCAATTGTAATAGCTTTCATAGAGAATACCCTAGCATAATCATCTTCCAAACTTAATTGGATAATCACATGCATGCCATCAAACAGTCCCACTTTCCACGAGCCAAAAAGTTTTAGATTTTCAAACACCTTTCTGATAAGCTCCATTTTAGGATGGCCAAACTGAAACTTTCCAACCAAAGTGAATTTGAACCTGTCAGCCAAAATTTTTATCTCCTCCTATGTGAAAAAAATTGCAGACTTCTCATTCTTCTTACTGATTGGCTTAATGAATTGACTAACAACGTTGGGTATCCCATGAGCAGCACCATGGAAGCTCTGTGGAAAAACTCCCTTACCACAGGATTGAGAAGAAGCCACAGCAGAGGCATAGGAGACTCCCCCCCCCCCCCACGAGAGGGTTACTTTCCATTGTATAGGAAAACAGGTGCAAAGAGGGCAGCGAACGGAGCAGAAAGAAAAGGAGACGCAGAAAACGAGCGCAGCAGGGAGCTGGAGCAGACGAGCAGCTCGACTCGATTGCGACAGGCGCCAAGTCGACGTGATTCGCCGGTAGCAGACGAGCGGCTCCAACGCCTAGCCACGATGACGCTGCAACGCGACGAGGCGAAGAGGCGACGAGGACCGTAGAGGATGCTAGGGTTCGCCATGAGGCGAAACCCTAGCAGATCGGTTGGGAACACGACGGCTCATGTAAATTTATTAGTTCCTATCGATATATATGTATATATGTATATATATATATGTATATATATATATATATTTATTTATTTAAAAAAGCCCAAGGGCCTATATTGATTTAAAAGCGATTACAGAGGCTTGAGGAGAGGGCCCATGGAGCCTTACCCCTCTGATACAATGCTAACAAAAAAAGATCCCAAAGATTCAAAAATTACAAAACAAAGTCAAGAGCGAGAACGTGATACTTTCGCTCTGGCTCTTGGTAATCCATAAAGTAATCTCTTTAATACTACTCCATTGCCCTGAGTCACCAAGGTATCATCAACTAGAAGTGTATCCCTAAGTTTCTTGTTCCATCGAGAATGATAAACCTGTCAATCTTCTCCATCATCTTCTTTTTCTACTTCTTCTACTTTTTCCTCTTCCGTAGACTGCTGTTGATTCAAACCGGTGGGTTCGGCAATTTATTGGGGATTTCTTCTTTTTCTACTGAAAGTTTGGATGTATCTGTTAGAGCGGACGGCTAAAGTAGCCTCCTGGACGGCTTGCGGCACAGGAAGAAGCGCCACACTTCCAGCTTGTTTCGTAACCACTGTAGTCTTCAGAGTGGCAATATGTATAACCAGCTGAGAATTCTCCCCGACAGCCATGTCAACTGAGTTTAAACTTTTATCAGCATCAGATGCTACCCTATTCTCCTCCAGGGTAGCGTCAACTCTATGTTGGGAAGTCCGAACAGCAGCAGAAGGTCCAGAAGCCCTTTTCCTCGAGGGAGGATGCAGTCTATAGCAGGTGTCCCTAATGTGCCCGAATATTTTGCAATGCTGGCAAAAGTGAGGCCTGTTCTCCACCACAGCCTCCTGCCAAAACCCATCCGCACCATCTGTGATCCAAAAACGATCCACATCAGAGAGTGAAATCCCTCTCCACTTGAACCCTGACACCACCTGGCGAGACCCTATCAAAAGTAGGTGCATCAACTCTGAGAGGAGTACCGAAAGCTTGGCTAATGTTGTACAAAGCACGTCGATTGTACAAATGAAAGGGAGCCCCAGAAGTTTGAACCACATAGAAACAATAGGAGGTTCCTTAGATGGGCCAAAATCAGAAGTCCATTTGGTAAGCTTCATATGGGTGCCAGCAATCAAAACGGATTGTTGAGCAAAGATTCTAGCATAATCTTCTTCCTTTTGTATTCGAATGAGTAAGTGTCTGCCATCCAAAACTCCCAATTTTCATCCTCCAATAAGTTTCAGATTCTCAAAAAATTTCTAACTAAATCTATCTTAAAGTGACTAAATCGGAATTTCCCAACTAAAAGTAAACTTAATATCATCTGAGAGAACCTTCATTTCCAATGTGATGAAGATAACAAAGAGATTTCCCATCTTTAATACCTATCGGCCTGATAAAATCACTGTCTTTTTCCAGCAGCAGTGTCATGAAATTCTTGTGGAAAAAAGAGATGATCATTGTAGGAATTGCTGCCCACAGTTCCAAAGATGGAAGCCCTAGTTACCATCAGAAAGAAGTCGCCGAGCAGCCCCTACAGTCAGCAAATTACGCTGCAAGCAAAAGCAACGCATGCAGAAGCAGGTATCGCTGCTGGTTCTCGCATAGATTCAAGGACCCGAGCTCCCAGAGTTCGATTGAAAGTCGTCGTACCAGGAGCCGAGCTTCCAGAGAGCGACAGGAAGTCGTACTAGAGTCGAGGAGCCCTACTTCTCGCACAGGAAGTTGTCGTGCAGAGTGAATCAACGACAGAAACAGAAGCGTGGCAGTCGCAGAGGACCAGAGCTGACAGCCGAGTTGTCGAACGCTAGCTGGCCAGCGAGCAGCAGTCGAGAACGAAGCCGACAGGCGAGTTCGACGAAAAAGATCGACGAGCCGGCAGACGAGTTCGACGAAACAGCAAGCTCCTCCACCGGAGGCAACGAAGGCGCGTCGCTATACAGTCGACGACGACGAAAATGAGCCAACGAGAACGTTGGAGAAGCCGGTGGTCAAAGCTGGGTTTCGCCGGACGCCGCCATATATATATATATATATATATATATATATATATATATATATATATAAAACCCTAGGGCCAATTTTATTGAATTAAAGAGAATACAAAAGAAAGTTTTAGGATAAGGCCCAATAGATGAAGCCCTACCCATACAATACAAAATATAGAGAAATCTCAAACAAAAGGATACAAAAGACACAAAGGAAAAATGCAAATAACAGTGTCTAAGGACGAGGTCGCCTAGGCCTTCCTCTTCCTCTGATTCTTGGAGCGGGTTCAGAAAGCAAACTCTTAAGTGTTGTTCCATTGCCAGGAGTGACCAATGTATCATCCATTAATCCTCCAAGCATACTCTCAGGCTTCTTCTTCCGCCGAGAAGTGTATACTTGTCATTCTTCTTCTGAGGACTGGTCTGTCTGATCCATACAAGGAAAGGTAGGTGCATCAATGGGTTACAGTGTTTGTTTAGGACAGTTTATCAATACTTGGGGGTCTCCTCTCTTCCTGTTGAATTTTTGAATAATCTGTTCAGACTCCAAAGCACTAGTGGCAACAGTAACTAGATCAAAGGCTCGAGGAGAGATAGGAGGAACCACATCCTCCCCCTGAGAATTCGGATAATCAGTAAGTGGATCAATAGCTGGAGGAAAAATAAGAGAAGCCAAATCCTCCCCCTTCTCAATGGGAGGGGTTCTTCATCAGATAAAAGCAGAGAGGCAGAAGATGGGGGAATAGAAGAACTCAAAGTATTATCAGTAGTCTCATGAGCAGAAGAAGCAGAAGGCAAGACAGAGGTCAATTTTTTAGATTTGGGGGGAGGGGGTGCTGATCCTCCTCGGTTAAGTTCGTAGTGTCAGCTGCATCATGGACAAGGGGGAAACCTGAAGAGGGGTAGGCGATGGTGACTCAATATGCTCATTCACAGGTGCAGCTAATGGATCAAAGGTGATAGGCGGCCGAGAAATAAGAGGTCTTTGAGTAACTTCAGGCTTTAAATGAGGATGCAATCTATAACAATCTGCAGAATTGTGCCCAAACATACAACAATGAGTACAGTAGTGTGGATGAAGCTCCATAATTACCTTCTGTCAATACCCCTTATGATTAGAGCTTATTCAAACTTTATCAGGGTACGACTTTGCAACATCTCGTTCCACAAGAACACTGGCATCAAAAGGCCTAGTGCGGTCTAGAGTGGGATTATCAATTCTAAGAGGTTTGCCAAAGCCCGAAGCAAGACAGTACACAATTTCATCATTGAAACGATGATATTTCAAGCCAGGGAATCTATGCCAAACAGGGATTATGGGAGATTCAGCTTTCGGGTCGAAGTCGACAGTCCATTTGAGCACCTTCATGAAATGATTATCAATCTTTATGACTTTTCTAACAAAAATTTATGTGTAATCAACATCATTAGATAGTTGGATGAGGACATGTCGCCCATCCAACAGTCTGACTTTCCAACTACTAGTAAGTTTCATCAACTCGAACTCATTTCTAATGATCTCCATTTTTGGATGTCCATATAAGAACTTACCCACAAGAGCAAAGCGGCAATACGAGGCAAGGATGTTGTTTTCCTCATCCGTGAGAAAAAAAGCAAGTTTGTCGTTCTTACGGCCAAGCTTCCTAATAAACTGATGATCCCCTCCAAACTCCAAAGCATCATGAAAGGATTGAGGAAAATAGCAAGAGCGAGCAACAGAGTCAAAGGCCGCTCCACCGGAGAGGGCAGCGGCGTAGGAACGCCTTGAAGCCATAATCGTGCTTCAAACACTCCAGGTACAGAAGTAACTGGCGCTCTACCACAGTGTAATCCTAGCAATAGAACAGCAGCCACGAAACAATCAGCGCAGCTGAGTACTCTGCCTCCAGTTGAACAGTCGAGTGCCTGGAGCAAACACCACCCGATGTCGCGAGCTTCTGTGAGTACTAGAGCTTTCTCTGTGACCCGACTAGCTGGTGTAGAGCAAAGTCGCACACGAACGCGACGACAAACAGCACGACAGAGAAGAGGAGACGAGAAAATACAAGACGAGGCAACGAGAGAAGACGCAACGACAAACGCGAAGCTCAGCGACATGGAACGTGTGAGCTGGGTGTGAGCTGGGTGACGACGACGCTGCGACTCGGCCACGAAGCACTGTAGCCAGAAATTAATGCGGGGTTTCGCCATAGGGCGAAACCCTAACAGAGCTCGCCGCCATTATATTGCCAAGCCAAACAAGAGCAAGAAAGCTCCAAAAAAATCAGATGAAATGCTTCATACATTGAACTTTTAGGCATGGAATATAGATTGCATCAAAGTAGAAAACAGACCGGCAATGATTCTAGGCAAACGAATCGATCCAACAAAAATCTGGCAGCACCTCCACCTTCTCTTACAAAATTCGGCCCACCCACCAAAGGCCATCAAAGAGGGTCATTTTATAACAAAAAAAACAAGAGAAGAAGGAGAAGAAGAAGCCACATATGTTACCCAAGGGTAAAGCCATGTTCCAAGAGCAATGCAAGCTAAAATCCATCATGAAATGAAGGTGAAAAGAAAAGTGGCAGCAAGGTGGAAGAGATTCCCCTGGCACAAATCAAAGATCACATCAAGAGGAGAAAGGAGCTTGATCCTAGCAAGAGTAGGAAGAGAGGAGCTTGATTCTTGCCAAATCATGGAGCTAGGGTTAGGTTGGGCCAAAATTTCTTTAGGGAAGAAGGGGAGGTTGGTTCGGCCAAGAAAAATTGAAAGAGAGGAGGAGGGGGGCGGGTATGAGGGCTACGTTAGGCTAGGGATTAAAAAAAACAATTTAATGTTTATTTACTTACCCGCGACGTGCCGATTTCGATGTCGTTTGCTCGTGCATCGAACTATGACAAATCTTATATCAATTCCTACTATTTAAGACGTTCCGGACACAATGACGCAGTCCGTTTCGAAATCCGATGTCGTTTGGGTAACCTCGTCGTCAAAAACAGGTCAAAATAGGTCAAATTTGGGGATTTTGCAATTAAATCGGATTTGGTTGAAATTCAAAGCCAATTTGGTGGTGATTGAATGTTGCATTTAGTTTACGGGGATGTGTCGAAGCGTTTAAAATTCAAATCGGGAAGAAATTGGCTAACATTGGGTCAATTTGGGTCAAACCGGAGCCTAGGTCGGGCTTAAGTCAAAATTGGGGCTTTTAATTAAATCGGCCTAAATTGAAAAAATTAGGCTACAGTGTAGTTTGATAAAATGAAATTGAGAATTTTTGACAATTTTTGAGAATTTTTTGAATTTTTGGTTATGTTGGGGCATTTAGGTAATTTTAAGTAAGTTTGAGAACCCAATGTCAGAACAAAAAATTTTGGCAAAAATAAAATTTGATTATGGTTGGGAAGTGTAGAAAAGCTTAGAGTGAGTCATGGACCAAGAAGGTGTTTATTTTGAACATCTCATATGTTGTTACTAACCCTCTTAGCCAAGGAAGTAGGGGTTTGGATTTAGCCACATGAGTGCTCCAATGAACCAGGAGTCAAGATTGGGTAGGGATGGTTCAGGGTTTAGGATTAGTGTAGGAGTGCAGTGTGTACCAGCCTAGACCTCACTAAGACTGAGCCACCTAAGGCCGTCCTAAGGCTCGAACATCCTATAGGAATTCATCCTTGTTTTCCCGCACATCGGTCCTAACCTTTCAGTGACTCCGGAGGTTAATGATCATCTATGTAGGATTCCAAAGAGAATCAAGATTCGATTTGAATTTCTAAATCGTGGTTCCATCTCTGATCTTCAGTGATAGTCAAGGAGAAGTCCTATGGCTAGATCCTAAGCACTAAAAGGAAAGAAAAGACCTCACCAAAAATGAGGTCAACAGTTACATAAGTTAACCCAGGTAGATTAGGGTTTGATTTAGGTTGACCGAGGTAATTTAGGGTTTGATTTGGGTTGACCCAAGTAATTTAGGGTTTGATTTGTGTTGACCCAGGTTGACTTGGGCTGACCCGAGTAGATTGCAGTTTGATTTAGGTTGACCCGAGCTAACTTGGGTTGACCAAGGAAGATTAGGGTTTGGTTTGGTTGATCCAGGTAGGTTGGGGTTTGATCTAAGTTAACTTAGGTTGACCTGAGTAGGTTTGGGTTAGATTAGGCTAGACCTGAGCTAGGTCGGTTCTAGGTTGGGTCAATTCTGGGTTGGGTCTGACCTGGGTTAGGTTTAGAGTTTGGGCTAGGTTGGGTCAGGTCAGGGTTAGGTTTAGGGTATAGGCTAGGTTGGGTCAAGTCAGGGTTAGGTTTAGGGTTCATGTTAGGCTGGGTCAGGTCAGAGTTGGGTTGGGTTGGGTCAGACTTGGGTTAAGTTTAGGGTTTGGGCTAGGTTGGGTTTGGGCTAGGTTGGGTTTGGGTTAGGTTGGGCTAGACCTGAGCTAGATCAGGTCTAGGTTGGTTAAAGTCTGGGTTGGGTCAGACCTAGGTTAGGTTCGGGTTAAATAATTTTAGGGATTAAGATTAAATCGGGTTCGGGTTGACTTGAGTCGAACCAAAACTAAAACCTAATCCAAGGCTATTGAGTTAACATAACATACCCTTAAACTTAAACTTAACTTAAAATACTTAAATAGAGAAGAAAGACATACAAAGGAGACAGCTGACCAGATGAGAAGGTTTGCCAGAGAAAACTGGAGGAAGGCGCTTTGAGCTAGAAGTGTTCGGGATACTTCGATGCATACCTTCACTTGATTTCAGATCCCTCTTTAGAGGCACGAACAGCTACCTTTTATAGGCAGCGGCGGCTGTCCTGGGTCGTCGATCAGACGGGAGATCGATAGATCGGATTACTCCTGCAGTTTCCGCAACCGTCAACAGTTCGAAAGAATTGACGGTCGGGATGAGGATTAGTGGACAAAGGTTACAGATCAATGAAGATGACCATGCCAACAAAATTGGGCATGTGGCCACACCTGGGCATGGTCACTCCCTAGGCTAGACCAGAAAGGGTCACAGTGCTTTCTTTTTGTGAGGGTTCAGAAGTATTAAGACCTTTTCGGAAGCTCCATATGACTTTGGAAGCTGCATGTGACCTAAAAACTGCATGTGACCCAAAAAAGAGGTCAACAATATCGGGTTGCTCTATTGTTCAAAGTGATGGTGATATAGATAGGGATGTTCTTAATAGAATTCAAGTTAATAGGGTTGAAGTGGAGACATGCATCGGGCTTATTGTGTGATAGAAAAGTATCGCTTAGACTTAAAGAAAAATTTTATAAGTTGTGGTGAGAGATGCAATGTTTTATGGCGCAGAATGTTGGCCTCTAAAAGAGAAGCGTAAAACTAAGTCAAGTGTTACTGAGATGAGAATGCTTAGGTGGATAAGTGGCTTAACACTTAGAGATAAAATGCAAAACAAATGTATCCATGAAAGGGTTGGTGTAGCTAAAGTGGCAAAAAAAAAAAATACAAAGACAAGCTTAGCTAGTTTGGTCATATTAAATGTTAATCATCTAATGATCTGATTATGAGTAGATGTTTTAGATTCGACTTATGTTAAGGAATGCATAGATGAGCTTAAATACTTTGGCATATTATCTAAAAAATGATCTCAATTTATTATAATTAAAATAAAATATAGCACTCAATAGGACACAATGGAGAAAAAGTATTCATGTAGCCGGCCCACTTAGTGGGATAAAGGCTTGTTATTGTTGTTATACTAACTTTTTATTATTATTATTATTATTACTTTAAATATTACTATCATTCAAAAATTTTACCATTATATTATATATATATATATATATATATATATATATATATATATATATAGATATATATATATAGAGAGAGAGAGAGAGAGAGAGAGAGAGAGAGAGAGAGAGAGAGAGAAAGCCCTAGGGCCTATATTGATTTAAAAGCGGTTACAGTGGCTTGAGGAGAGGGCCCATGGAGCCCTTCCCCTACGATAGAATGCTAACAAAAAATATCAAAAATATTCAACAATTACAAAACAAAGTCAAGAGCGAGATAAGAGCGAGAACGTGATACTCTCACTCTGTTTCTTAGAGATCCATAGAGTAATCTCTTTAATGCTACTCCATTGCCCTGAGTCACCGAGGTATCGTCAAAAAGGAGTGTAACCCCAGGCTTCTTCCCTCGAGAATGATAAAATTGTCAGTCTTCTCCATCATCTTCTTCTTCCACTTCTTCTTCTTCTACTTCTTCCTCTTCCGTAGAGTCCTGCTGATTTTTACCGGTGGGTTCGACAATTGATAGGGGAATTCTTCTTTTTCTGCTGAAAGTTTGGATGTATCTGTTAGAGCGGAAGGCTGAAGTAGTCCCCTGGACGGCTTGCGGCACAGGAAGAAGTGCCGCAATTCCAGCATGTTCAGTAACCACTGTAGTCTCCGGAGTGGAAATTTGTATAACCGGCTGAGAATTCTCCCCGACAGCCATGTCAGCTGAGTTTAAACTTTTATCAGCATCAGATGCTACCCTATTCTCCTGAGCCAGGGTAGCGTCAACTCTATGTTGGGAATTTCCAACAACAGCAGAAGGCCCAGCAGCCCTTTTCCTCGAGGGAGGATGCAGTCTATAGCAGGTGTCTCTAATGTGCCCAAACATTTTGCAATGCTGGCAAAAGAGAAGTCTGCTCTCCACCACAGCCTCCTGCCAAAACCCATCCGCACCATCAGTGATCCAAAAACGATCCACATCAGGGAGAGTGAAATTCCTCTCCACTTGAACCCTGACACCACCTAGAGAGACCCCATCAAAAGTAGAAGAATCAACTCTAAGAGGAGTACCGAGAGCTTGGCTAATGTTATACAAAGCACGTGGATTGTACAAATGAAAGGAAGCTCGAAAGTTTGAACCACATAGGAACGATAAGAGGTTCCTTAGATGGGTCAAAATCAGGAGTCCATTTGATAAGCTTCATGTGGGTGCCAGCAACCAAAACGGATTGTTAAGCAAAGATTCTAGCATAGTCTTCTTCCTTTTGTATTTGAATGAGTAATTGTCTGCCATCTAACACTCTCAATTTCCATCCATCAATAAGTTTCAGATTCTCAAAAAATTTTCTAACTATATTCATCTTGGGGTGAACAAATTGGAATTTCCCAACTAAAGTAAATTTAACATCATCGAAGAGAACCTTCATTTCCAAGTGTGGCGAAGATAACGACGATGTTTCCCATCTTTAAGTACTTATCGCCCGATAAAATCGCTCCGTATTTTTCCAAACTACGAAGTGTCATGAAATTCTTGTGGAAAAAGAGATGATCATCATGGGAATCGTCGCCCACGACTCCAAAGAAAGGAAGCCTTAGTTGCCATCAGAATTCGTCGATCGACTCTGCTAATGTCGCATAGAGCCTTAGCAACCAGATCGTACAACAAAGATTGCCTCTCCTTGTCTGGCGTTAGAACACCATAACCCAAAGCAGCAAAGCACTCGACGGGTTGCCAAGGCGTACTAGAGTCGAGGAGCTCTTCTTCTCGCACAACAGACCGCTGCTGCAGAAGTGCCGCAAAAAGCACCGCAGCAAAGACTGCGAACGAAGCACCGCAGTGGCACATAGAGGAACGCGACACGGACTCGTACCGCAGGAGACGCTCGATCTAACGCACGGAGCTTCAGCGTCAGACGAACGGTGGGCGGCGACCCGGACGCGACCTCCAGATGATGCACGAAGCTCGATCGCAGCGGAGAGCAGACGAACTTCAGCGCGAAGTTAGCTGCGCGCGGAGAGTAGCGACGAAGATGATCCAGAGGATACACGCAGCCGCTAGGGTTCGCCATGCGGCGAAACTCTAGCGAGAGCTCATCGTGGACGACGACGACGCCATCCTTAATATATATATATATATATATATATATATATATATATATATATATATATATATATATATATATTTAAAGCCCTATGGCCAATTTTATTGAAATAAAAACGGTTACATAAGGTTGAGGGCCCAAAAAAATGAATCCCTGCCCCTACAATACAAAGCTAACAAAAGAATCCAAAGATCACAACATAAATAACAATAACAATGTCTAAGAACGAGATCGCGCTGCTCTCTCTCTGTTTCTTGGTGATCCATAGAGTAAGCTCTTAAGTGCTACTCTATTGTCATGAGTAACCAAGGTATCATCAACTAACAAAGTATCCCCAGGCTTCTTCTTCCGTCGAGAATTGTAAAGGCGTCAATCCTCTTCATCTTCTTCTTCTTCTACTACTTCTTCCTCTTCTGTTGTCAGATCCTGCTAATTCTTACCGATGGGTGCAGCAGTAGGTTGAAGGTTTCTTCTTTTTCTGCTAAATTTTTGGATGTATAGGTCAGAATCGACAGCATAAGTAGCCACCCAGGCGACTTGACCACAGGAGGAAGGGCCACCCTTCTAGCTTGTTCAGTAACCACGGTGTTGGACGTTTGACTAACCACCGGGGTGGCAATTTGTGCAACATGCTAAGGAGTCTCCCTGACAGCCTTGTCAACAGATTTTGAACTGTTGAACACGTTATCAGCCTCAGATGCTACCCTATTCTCCAGGGTAGCATCAGCTTTTTGTTGGGAAATCTCAACAGCAGCTAAAGAAGGTCCAGAAGCCCTTTTCCTTGAGGGATGATGCAGACTATAACAAGTGTCTCTGATGTGCCCGAACATTTTGCAATGCTGGCAAAAAAGAGGTCTGTTCTTCACCACCACCACCTGTCAAAACCCATCTGCATCATCCGTGATCCAAATTTGATCCACATCTGGGAGAGTAAAATCCCTCTACACCTGAACCCTGGCACCACCAGGCGAGAACATATCAAAAATAAGTGAATCAACTCTGAGATGAGTACTAAAAGCTTGACTGATGTTATATAAAGCTTCTCGTTGGTACAAATGAAAGGGGAGTCTCGGAAACTTGAACCACATAGGAACGATAGGAGGTTCCTTAGATGGGTCAAAATCAGGAGTCCATTTGATAAGCTTCATATGGGTGCCAGCAACCAAAACAGATTTGTGAGCAAAGATTCTAGCATAATCTTCTTCCTTTTTATATTCTAATAAGTAAATGTCTGTCATCCAACACTCCCAACTTTCATGCTCCAATGAGCTTCAGATCCTCAAAAAATTTTCTAACTAAATCCATCTTGGGGTGACCAAATTGGAATTTCCCAACTTAAGTGAACTTAAAATCATCAGAGAGAGTCTTCATTTCATGGGTGGTAAAGATAGCAGCAGGTTTCCCATCTTTAACACTTATCGTCCTGATAAATGCACCCTGCCTTTTTCCAGTCGCAGTATCAAATTATAGTATATATATATATATATATATATATATATATATATATATATATATATATATATATATATATATATATATATTTATTTATTTATTTGTATTTACTCTATTTTAAATATTTCTTTAAAATACATGTGCATGCTTCCCACAAACTTTGATTTCATGTCCCAGTACGCAAAAGCCTTCCAGAACCATTTTGACATTATGGATACATTGACATGATCTATCTGACAAAATGAGTGATGGACTTGGGATGTTTTGAGTTAATTTATCATAAAATGCATCCATCTTATGTGTTTGTCATATTTGACCCCATCAACTTGTAAATTATACATAGAGATCAAAACCTATGTAGCTCCCTAATTTTAAAGCATGTTCAGAGAAAAATAACAAAATTGTCTTTATATTCAACAAGAACTGTTTCCATAATAAAATAGAAATTAATTACATAGTACAACAAAAATTTGAGGTTAGAATACAAAAGACTAGATCATTCATAAAACGAGTAGATCCAAGTAAAACATAAACAATTTATTAGAAATTCCACATAATGCTATAGTATTCTGATGAAAATTAAAATTCCATGAATATTAGGCATAATTTATATTTTTCAAGTAAAACAAAATCTAAAATTAAAATCAATGCTGCTGACTTTGTGCCAAATTCAGAAGTATAAGACTCTTCAAATTAGAATATTTATGAACTTGCCAAACATTGACATACTGAACATAGATGAACCAACATCACTTGAATGTTAGCACAGCACAACTTCAAAACATTACCACATTCAAACAAATAACATCCATTTTTCATATCAAGATAAGTAATCACCAAGAAGAAAACAAAGACATAATCCATGAATATAAACAAAGCACACCCAAGTAAAATTCTACACGGTAGAATATCATGAAACCAGACTTACTATGAATGAAATCGACAGCTCTGAAGATATCTACGATTGAAGGAGCAAAAAAGTAATCTCTAGTCGGAATGACAAGGTGATCAATTCCATGAGCCTGGAAGAAGGGAAAGGGTGAAATGACATTCATTAATCTGGAATTACATGAAAAGAAACCTAATAGCAATTTTATCATCTACTGATTTAAGGAAGTACTACATAGGAAAATAGTAACTAAACAAAGAGAAAATTATTGGCATATTGAACAAAGTAATTCCCAAAATGAGACCACAAACTTGCTTGTATGGACAGGAAATATGATAGAAAACTAACAATTTGCATTGCACTATAAAAGTGGTTCTTTTCAAAAACCATTGATAAAAGTCGGAAAACACATGAACTCTATTATTACTAAAAAAAGGTACGAAGTCACTGCAGAGTGTTGGGAAACATGTTTTCTAAATATGCTACAAAAAAAAAATCCCAAATTCATGCTGCCAAAAAAAATACATCTCAAGAAATCCAATCCTTAACCTCTTGTGTAAAATTCATAATGCCGCCAAAATTCATTTTTCAAAAGACCAATAAATACATCAAAAAATGAAGTGCAATAAAATTTAAAAACTAGAGCTCGCCTTAAACAAAGATGACGGAACCAAAGTCTCATATGCTTCATTTAGGGTAACGACGCCCTTAACTCCAAGCTTTTGCAAATGAGGAACATCTTTCTGAAAAGGAACAGCTCCTAACAAAAGATACTGAAAAACACATACAGTAAACAACATGGTGGAATGTTAGTATATAAATAAGGGTTTTTTCTACATAATTAAAGAGATTAAAATGAAAATTAACAGCTTACAAGAATAAGGAAGTAAATTTGATGCATATAAATAGACAACTATGATCAACAGAAAAACAAAAATTACAATAACTCTTTACTTGCCTATAGCTTTTTTACTCGTTCATAAAAATTAGGCAGAATGAAATCATCAAGCTAACATTTATAAAAGGTGTTGTTTGGTTGGATATTTTCAAAGTATATGCATTTTTGAAATACAGTATAATTGAAATTGGTGCATTTTAGAAATGCAGTTATTCCGATTGATGCAAATCAAATCCATTTATATTTTTTTGGTATTTGTTCCGATAAATTTCAAATATATTGAAATGCAAATCATAGCATCTGTGAGCGGTGGCGAAAATAGGTGGCAACTGCAATGATAGAAATAACAATAGGTCGCAATCGATGACAAAAAGCAGTTAGAGGCGACAGTAAGTGGCAAACAACAATAGGCATCAAGAGACAAAGACAAGCAGGAGATAAATAGGAGTGTGCATTATTTGATCAAAACCGATAAACCGAATCAAACCAAACTTAATTGGTTGATTTGATTCGGTTATAAATATTTTCAGATTTTGATTTTAAAATTGTCAATATTCAGTTATTGGATTTTGGATTGATTTTGCTCTTCATTTAACCGAGCAAAACAAAAAATCGAACTTGAGGATGAATCAACTATTCCCAGGCCGTGTGATCCAATTGGAATCATGCCAGGTACTTTCCGCACTCAAATACTAAAGGTTTTTAAATTTGAGTGAAGGAAAAATATGAAGCTGTCACAAATGGCGCTAGGCATTTTTTAAAGGCAGAATGGGGAAAGCAGGATCTGAGATGAGATGCCCACAAACCTCCATTGGAAATCACAAATTTCTATCCCTACAGTATCTTCCTTAACAATCTCGATCCTGATCAGTGACAAATTGATCGGAAGATTGCCAACAGCCTGGAGCTAAAGTCGATCTTGTTCTCCTTTTTGAACAAAGCAAAGATATTTTGTAGCTATTCTTACCTTATTGGTAAAAATGTAGAAATGTATTATCAAGCGTCTCTATGCAGCTATGCTTGGAGTATATTTCGTTCTCCTTTTCAAATGTAGAATCATAGAAGAATTGAATTTTCCCCACATCTATTTAACCACTTAAGGCAATTCAATTTCAAACGAAGTTAGGAGTGATTTGCTTAGTTCCCTAGTTAGAACTGGTTCCGAACTGTAATTGGAGTTGGTTTCAGTTGTGAAGATTTAATAGTTGGAGATGATGATGCACTAGGATTGGGAAGATCTGGTCATTTTTTTTAATGTAAAAAGTAAGCTCTTCCTTTTTGTTCATCTGTGAAACTGTCTTCGATTTCAAAATGCATGAGGGCTTTCTGTTCGGTGTTGTTTTGGATTTCTCTCTTGCCCTAATTAAAGTAATAGTGAGTTAAATATGAAACATGATTATATAATTGATTGTTAATAAAAATGAAATCTTAGTAATAAAGGCATCTCAATTAACATTCAAGCCAATGGCCTCTGACTTAGCTGCTCTGTGCTTGTTTTGTTCAACTAGATAATTTTAAATTATTTTTAGTCTATATATTAAGATTTATGATGTGACATCATCTACATAGGTATGAAATCAATAAAAAAATTACTTTAGCGTATAAAGAATGGGGTAGTTATTTAGTAATTAAAATATCATTTTTTATACTAGATCCCGTATCCATTATATCATAGAAATAATTTACATACATGTTTGAGGTAAAATTCTACATATTATAATTAAGTGAAAACTATTCCGACACACACATGTATCTTATCTTTGTAGTTACGGTTCACATATAATTAATTTTATTCTTATTGATATTAGTTAGTTGTCGGCCATCTTTTTCGTTTCGAAAATAATTTTTTAGATTTAATTTAATATAAAAGGTATGTAATTTTGATTTTGAAAATAGTGTACTTTAATTTTTGGAGAATGAGACCGAATGGATCTCATTTGCCCAATAGTTTGCATAATCGTGCTCGATACTACGAATAATACACTTTCTCGAAATATAAGTGTATCTCGCGGCGGTGGACCCAATCATCCAAACTACGAGATTTGTGACATCCGTTTGGTCTGCGAACATTTTATATGCGACCGACAAGTTCTCCTACCTAATATAAAGATTAAGTAGCATTTATTTTAACTAGGTTCCAAGTTCCCTATAAAGGCAAGCCCCTATAGTTAATTACATCTCAAATGACCAAGATCATTTGAGAAACCATTCAATAATGATCAGAGGTACTAGTCTTCAAGAATTCAAGGTTTAGACTTTCACGGTATGACGCGGAAAATCAAATAGGAAATGATCAAATGGGAACGGTTATTTTTAGGAATCCAATTGAAGGAAAGGTATGAGATGTTACGGATCCTGAAGAGAACCCCCGGTGACTTTCCAAACTATCCTACTGTGTGGTTGTGTTTTGAAAATGATGTTATTTAATTGTTTAATCCTGCTAATTTTATTATTTGGGATTTATACTTTCATAATACTCGATTATGCAAATAGCCCACAGGGATAAGAGAGTTTACGTCGTATCAAACGACAACCTCGAAACCTAAAGCGAGTTAGGACTAACGCTATACAACAAGGTTGTACATGGGCCTAAAGAAGGACGTGAAGATTTACGTCGTGATGGGCGAATTACCTCGAAATCCTATGGATTGTTATTATGCTAAGAAAATTTAGTTGATGTAGACGTGTTTTGTTGCCATAGAATGTCAACCAACTCTGCTTGCAGCTTGCTCCATGCCCCTTGCCACGCTGCCCACGAAGTTCGCTTCAAGTCTCTTGTGTTAAAGTAGCAATTTCAAAGCTTAGAAGATTCTAGTTTGAGGTTTTGTGTTATACATGCAATGGTTTGGTTGGTAATTTGTCAGTGTACATTCTAAAAAGTCAACTTACTTGTTCTTTACCCTAAGAAAAAAGTATTTCGGTGTAAGTGAACACATGAATGGAGTAACAATAAGAGCACAGTAAGAACAGTAAAACAAGTAGTAAATGAAACAGAAAAAAACAGTAAAAGGAGCAATAAGGGAACAATAGAAAAAAAAATAGTAAATATAAAATAAACTCGCATACCTGACATGTCTGTTACTACTACCAGACTGGTGTCATTCATGAAAATAAGTAGGTGCGGCTAAAGATTTAATATGCACATCAAACATGAGCACGTGAATGTAAAAAAAAAAAGACGGCATATGAAAGCTCGAAGAAGACTGAAGTAATTTCGGTCAAGGCGAGCTCAGAGCTGAGCTATGTGTTTTCCAATTTCGAGTAGCAACTACCAGCTCAAACTGTCGAAGGAGGGCAACTCCCAACCACGATCGAAACATTTAACCAGTGGAATCTTATACTATAGGAGTGTAGCATCTGTAAAGGTGTATAGAGTGGTGTAGTATCTGTATGGATATGTGAAGGACAGCTTTGGTGTAAATGCGCAAAAAGGTGAAATGTATGTATAAGTATGTGAAGGAATGTAGCATGTGTATGAATATGTGAAGAAATGTAGAATCAGTGAATAAGTGCAGTGTATGTAAGGAATGTCTCATGAGTGTAATTATGTGAAGAGGTGCAATGCGTATGTAGGTGTGTGAAAAGATGTAATGTATGTGTGATCATGTGAAGAAATGTAATGTATGTGTGGATAGGTAATGTATGCGTAGTCACGTGAAGTGTTGTGTATGTACATATCGAGGAGTGTAATGCATGTGTAGTCATGTAAGGAAGTGTTATGTATGTATGAACATATCGAGGAGTGTAATGCACGTGTAGTCATGTGGGGAAGTATTGTGTATATGGGGGAATGTAATGTAGGTGTAATATATGTGCGAACATATCGAGAAGTGTAACATATGTGTAGTCATGTGGAGAAGTATGTGTGATCATGTGGAGTGTAATGTATGTGTAGAAATGTAATGTGGGTGTAATTATGTGAGGTGTAATATTTGTTCATGTGTGAAGGAATAGAACGATCCACCGGTTACTCAATTCAATCGGACTAGGGTCACTTGACTACCTAAGAGAGTTAGGGGCAACTTCAAACCCAAAGGTTGGTGAACAGTGTCATCGACCCTGCTCTCTCCTTATAGAGGATCACCGAAACAGGAGATATTATTCCCCCGTCCCTCCTTAGCACATATAAGCAGTATCATCATCAACCAAAAAAAAAAGAAAATAGAAAAAGGGAAGAAGAGAGGAGACCGACCAAGCTTCTAGAGCCGGCGAAAACAAAGGAATAGAATGATGAGTGGGTCAGCTCAAATGGGCGCTAAAATCCTCAAAAAATGGCAACCAAGAGAAAACCAAAAGAGAGTATAGGCTCAAGTTCCTTAAACCCGACTCCAAAACGGCATCTAAAAGGGTCCAAACAACTACAACGTGAGCTCAAATAACACCCAAACGACTCCAGACAACAACTACAAAGCACAAACAGCACCCAACGACTCCGGACAGCAACTACAAAGCCCAAACAGCATCCAAACGACTCCGGACAGCAACTACTAAGCCCAAACAGCATTCAAACGGCTCCGGACAGCAACTACAAAGCCCAAACAGCACCCAACGACTTCGGACAGCAACTACAAAGCCCAAACAGCACGCAAACAACTCTGAACAGCAACTACAAAGCCCAATCAGCACCCACACGACTCCGGACAGCCACCTCCACAACTAATTGACTCGTCAAACATGTGTTACAGGCTCCCAAAACAGTGAGGAAATTAAAATTTAAATGGAGCATAAAGCCCTCCAAAAATAGTAAACGAATTGGCCCTTAAATGGCTCACAAAGCCTCCGAAATCTTCTTTGAAAACAGTATAAACATGGGACAAAAGCAGCACTTGAATCTCTTCCAAAACAATGAAAATTCAAGACAATGAGCACTTGAACATCTTCTAAAACGGCGAAAATGTGGGCGCAAAAATAATATTTTATCTCTTCAAAATTAGAAAATATATCAAGGAATCATCAAGGGAAGCTGAGTCGTTTAGCAAGAAAACCTAGACGGACTTATTCCATGCATAGACAAAGCGGCATACATAAACATTGAACTAGACATTAGATATGTGAAAAAAAAATGGTGTTTATTTAAAGGCTTGAGCTGGGATGGTACAGGTAAATCCATAAGAGTTAACACATGCATTTCAATTTCCATTCCCTTTGTACGATTTGAGTATATAAGTGCTGGTAGCATGCATGTGAACTCATAAGAACTGGAAGGCATGCATGTATTTAAGTGAAAACATTGTGTTAAACATATAAATACATCAAAATTAGGTGGCATATAAAAAAAATAAGATTCACGCGTCAGACATGTAGATATATATGAATTTTGCCTTCAAACTTTCCTTTATGACTAAAAGAAAATGTGCAAACAAATGAGATGCCATCACCATTCCAAGCAAATTTATTATGTCTAAGGGATTTTAAGAGATTAAACTTCCATGCAAGTCAACCATTTATGCTACCTAAACAAAGTTAATGAGATATCTTCCTCCAGCAAGCAAAGTTTCCAACTGTAAAAAAAAGTCAAATGACTTGATTTGCTAACTCCATAATAAGGTGGTTGTTGGGTCTAAGAAAATATAGCAATAAAAGCCACAGGGTAACAGAAACTGCATTATAATCAACAACGAGAGTAACTGCAAATAGGGAGACATTATAATGAAACAAGAGATCAATAATAAAAAGCCTCTCAGGCTTCTTCTCTGATATTTTTTTATATTTATTTTTAGATCTAGCAACAGTAGAAAGTATAACTAAGTGATTCTCAAAAGAATAACAACATCCCAAAAGACTAAAAAAGCAAGGGATCGAGATCAGCACCTCAAAGATTCACCGATAACGCAGACCCAAATAAGAAGTGGCGAGGGTTCCGGCGCAGTGGAGAGACGAGCGAGTGCGGGCGAAGGAAAGGGGGGGGGTGTGTGGGTTGGGGGGGTGGGAGGGGGTGGGGGGGCTTTGGTCTCGCAGGGAATATGCGAGCGGAGGGAGTAGGCAAGGGTTTTGGGTCCCTGAGGAGTCAAGCAGGCACGAGAGAGAGCAGGCAAGCCGGGGGTCTTCGATCTCGCGAGGAATAGGCGAGCAGGTATGGGCGAGCGGGAGCGGAATCGAGAGACGAGCGGGAGCGGAATCGAGAGACGAGCGGCTTTGGCGTGAGGAAGGGGAGGCCAACGCAGGTGAGCGCGAGGGTTTCGGTCTCGAGGAGAAGAGGCGAGCGCAAGAGGGCGAGCGGCTTCGGGTCGTGCGCAGGGAAGAAGGCGAGCGGGCTCGAACAGAGGAGCAGGAGGAGGGCTAATGTCGAATCCTCTAGGAATCAGACGTCCCGCCAATCCTATAGCCACTCCGCAAATATCCGTTACTCTTGCGTTGGGCAGGCAATTCATTGGTTTCCATGCATGGAAGGGTTTTAATTGGAAAATTATATCCTCTAATTAATGTGAAATTAAGTGGTTCTTTTGAATTTTAAATTTTGAAATTTGAAATAGTCAAGCCCGTGTTCAGCCCGTGTTCAGCTCGGATTGAACCTGGGCTGAGCCCGAACCCGCGCCCCGCTAGTTAAATAAAAAAAATATGCATCGATTTTAGTGTTGACTGCTCACGCACGAAACCATAGTGATATGGGTGTCCTTCCTAGCTAAAGTTGATGTCTCGGACGCATCTGTGTGATCTGTTTCGTCATCCGGAGTCGTCCAGACGAACTCGTCGAAGGTCAACCCGACTCAAGCCAACATTGTGCGTGGTTCAGTCAATGTACGAATTGTGGTGTCCGCGAGTGCTCGAAGCAATAAAGGTTCCCCTAGGAGCGGCTCTTATTCATGTAGGAACTCAACTTCACATGTCGATCCTAACCAACTTAGCGAAATGCCGAGAATTTGGGACCGCCCATGCGAGACTCGAAGGAGTAAAGAAGTAGCTCGAATTTTCTAAGCAGTGTGGGTCCCGTACTAGTCCTCTAAGAGGGTCAAACAAAGGGAAAGCCTAAAGCTAGACTCTAAGCACTAGGGAGAGAAATAAAGAACCCATCCAGAAATGAGTTCAACGGTAGTATAATACAAAAATAAACAATTAATCTTTTACATTAATACTTAAATATTTTGGCTAACCTTGCTTAAATGAAAATATTATAATTCTGATATGCTAAATTTTATAACCAACGTTTACTTAGCATATTAGATGTCACATTATTAAGAATTTTCAAATACAACTTCACAAAAGCCATACCTACCCAACAAATTAATATTGTTGGTATAAGCGAGTCAAGTACCAACTCATAAATTAAAAAAAAAAGAGAAATAATAATACCAAGATCTAATGTTTGGGATCACTTTACCAAGTACACCAACAAATATAGAGGGAAAATGAGTAAAGGCAACTATTGTAAAAAGATATATCATAGTGATCCAAAAATTAATGATATAGCAACTTTGCGAAAATATTTTTCTATTTGTCAAAAAAAATCTCATAGCATTGAATAACTGAGACCTAACTAGTATTGAAAATAAATGATAAAAGAGATTAGAAAGATGTGAGTCTTAAAGCTTGAAGATTTGACCAAGACAAAATTGAATAAACTTTGACAATCAAGATTATTGTTGATGAATTTCTCTTTAAACATATTGAGTAATATGAGTTTAAATATTTTATGTCACAATATTGCTCAATTGTTCATATTCCTTTTCGATGAGCACTCACTAGAGATTATTTTCAATTCTACTTAGATGAAGGTGCTACTGATATGTGAACAAATCTTTAAAGAATAATGTAAAAGAGTTTTTTTAACAACTGATATGTGAACATCCAATGAAAAAATTAATTGTATTTTCTTACTGCATATTACAGTGATAAAAATTGAAAATTAAATAAAAGAGTAATTATTTTTTGCCCAATATATAATCATAGAGGTGAACTTTTTGGACAGAAAATAAAGAAATGTTTAGTTTCTGGTATAGATGAAATCTTTATAATTACATATGACAATGTAAGCTCCAACAATGACATCATCAGTAATTTATAAAGGATAAATCTAAAAGAGATAGGTTCTTGCATATGAGATGCATTTCTCAGATTATAAATTTAATAGCTCAAAATGGAATTAAGAAGATGGTTTCTTCATATAAATTTACGTTCATTGTATAAGGACTATTATTAGGTACATAAGACAATATCCTGTAGGACTTCATAAGTTTAAAGAATGCATTGATATGAAAAAAAATTCAAAGAGCTTGTGTTTAGATGTACCTACAAGACAAAATTTTATATATTTGATATTGAATCAATATTGAATTTTGAGAGAGCCTTCGAGCAGTATGAAGTGGTGGTGACTTACCCCTAATTCAAAAACTCAAGAGAGAAGAGAAAGGGAGTCATGACATGAACAGAGTTTTAAATGATTTTGTTTAAGAAAATGGACAAAATAATTTCATTTTCAAAAAATTTCTATGAGTTGACTACATCTACAGATCATTGTACATCACTTCAAATACATTCTTTCATGAAATATCCTGAGTTTTATGTGCTCTTCAAAATTGGGAATTATACAGAAACCCTGAAATCAGAAATATAACTAAGAATATAAATCTAAAATATGATAAATATTAGGATAAGGTTGACAAGATATATTTATCTTGTAGTTGTGTTTGAACCATGATTTAGGCTGAGATATGTTGAGTCTGCAATAGGGATATACATTAAGGAGCAGAGAGGGTTTCTTTAACATTGTTGATAAGATCAAATTACATGATATATTTTTTAATTATAAGATAAAGATAATTTATCAAAATAGATATGTGATTATCAATCTAATAAGGAAATATAGCAGTTGAACATAATAATTTTAAAGCTAATGGAGATAATAATTAATGGTTGAGTAGCTTAAATGATGTGTTTATGAGGGAGATAACTTTAATAACAAAATAGATTTGAAAAAATATTTAACTAAATATTCTGAAGTAATGAAGGATGACTTTACTATTTTGTCATTTCAAAGCTCTTTATCTAAAAGACTAATATCACTACTTCTAACATTATTGTTTTCTTACTTTTAACCGGTAGCTTTTACCATTTTGTGAAAGAGATTATAAGAAAATGATTGCATCAATTTCAAATGTTCTCAATACCTTTTGAAATAAGTGTTAGATATGAAAAATATGAATGTATTAAAAAAATGCAAACATATATAGCAGCAAGAACTCAGTAGTAGTTAGACATGTTTTAATAGAAACCAGTAGTTGGTTGGCCTCTTTAACACTTCTTTATATCAGTTCTCTTGAATAAAAAATTGTAGGGCTAGTGAACAACTATGTGCAATTACATATCATTTTTTTTTAATGTAATAAAGACAACCCTTTATACTAGAATGTTGTATATTGCTATTGTTGTGACAGTTTGCTCTTATGCTAGTTCTTGGTTAAACATAAGTTGTTGCGACTGCAACTTATCTGCTATTGTTTTTATGGTTTCGATTTACCTATGGGTTTCTACTATATACTACCCAAGCTCCAAACTGAAGTATATGTTTATAGTGACATATTGATATCATATCCAGCCACTCTTATGATTTTAATTGATGTGAGATCGATAGATTATCTTAATTTTTCCATTGAGTCCATTCAAGGGTTTTATCAATGCACGTTTGACCCTACTGTGGATGAGCCATAATGAAAGCCCTATTTTTCTTGATAATAAGATTCAACCATGCAGTTTGCTACTATCCCGTTGCTTTCCAATACATATTCATGAAGCTTATAACTTGTCATACATAAAATTTAGTTTTTACTTTAAAATTACAACAACTTCAGAGCCCTCGGCCATAGTGTCGCTAGTCAGATGTCACAAGGGATTTTCGTAGGAGATTCGTTATTTAAAGAAGATGAATGAAATATTTTTCAGATTTTACGATGTGAAATTAAATATAGTGAGGCAAAGGCAACCAGGCAGGGACCATTTAAAATGAAGCGCGGGGGTGAAGAGATCACGCGGGAAGGTTTAAAGCCTTTTGGCATTTACAAACCGGTACACAATTCTTATGTATTTACATCATTAAATGTTAAAAATATTTTTTTGGTTTTTGAGATTTTTTTTCGTACATACCACCTAATTCTTATATATTTACATATCCAATATAAAAAATTTATATTTTATTTACAATTTAATTAAAATTATTTAAAAACTAAAATAATTTAATTTTTTTAAATAAATACAATATATAAATTTATACTAATATTATTTATTTATTATGTAATTAACTCGAGTCAAATTAACTCAAACATGAACGAACAAACCTTTGTTCTTGTTCGGTTTGTTTATAAATCGAACCAAAAAAATTTATTCGTTTGTTGAACAGACAATAGCACAAGAGCTACTTAATGAGCTGACACGAATTTTTCGTGAACAATGAGCTTTTTTTATTGCCCTAGTCCTGCTTCTGATTTGAGATCCTACTGTAGTCCTCTCCCCCCTTCGGTCTGAAGTTGAAGCAGTCCTTGCTACTCTCAGGATTATTTTTTTTTGCAAATAGAAGAATATTGTTGTTAAAATGGACTCTCTGGCACTTTGGAAGGCATGATCCTCTATGATCCCCTCACACTGGCATATTAACTTTCTCATGAGGGAAATTGCACATGTTGCACACCAACTCAATATCCAATGGCCTTACATATCTAGAGAGAGCAACAAACAAGCTGATTGGCCTGTGAAGGTTGGGGCTTCCTCCCAACTTATAGTTGTTGACACCATTGCTCTTATTTATCATTTTTTATTAAGGGGGATAGGCTTGATCTTCTGTCTATTCGAGCCCCTAAATTTGATATACAACCTTTTTTTAATTTGATATATATATTTGTGTGTGTCTGTGTTTGTGTGTGTGTGTGTATGTATGTATTTATGTATATATATATATATATATATATATATATATATATATATATATATATATATATATATATATATATATTTATATATTTCCCTCTCACTGACCTCCTACCATTTCTGTATGGTTGCGCATCCCAGATCTGAAGTTTTATCTTTTTAATCGCGAGCTCCTCTACTCCTTAGCTATGGTTTATGATAAACCCCTCAAAACTGATATTCCTACAGTTAATCTGAGTCAATCTTCTGAAGCTAGAGTTTTAATTGAACGAGACATTACTTTACCTTTTCCGGGAGAGATCTGGAGTGGCTCACAACAACAGGGTTTTTGGCAGCGGGTGAAACCCGAACAGTTCCCACTTTACTGCACCCTCTGTCGTATGTTTTGACACTCTCACTCTCAATATCATCGTTTGCACCCTCATTTAAAACCTAGGAGTAAAAAGGTTACTGGGCCCTGTGCCCCAACTCACACTGGTCCTTCCTCCACCTCTAAGTGCAATCCACTGGCAATTGAAACATTGGTTGAAACATCACCAGCTCTCCCTTCCATTACCGGAGATCCCCCTCTGATAATAATGCTTATGTTTCTGCGATTGACGTGTTGTCGGATGGTTTCAGCTAGGCAACCTACAGCCTCAAACCTTATTGAAAACAATACTTAATGAACTTTACCTACAAAGGATAATGTTCAGTCTGATAATTCAGAGAGCTTTCAAGCTCCTCATCTTCAGGGAGCCTCAGGTGCACAAGAGACAATCATACTTCACAAAGCCTTAAACTTATCATTGTTGCAACGGTTGGAAATATTTCTACTGCGGCTCTAACACTTCATCAGACCGAGCAAGTTGTTACTGTTAGTCAAGCGCAAGGGGCTTATGATGTACAGCAGATTATACATGCCCGACAATCTGTTGACAAAAACACTGATCATATGAGGAATGGCAGGTTTACACCTCCAGGAGGAAGAAGAAGAATGGAGGTCTACTCGAGCTCAAGAACTTAATGGATGATACATTGGTTGTTTCGCGTAATGACATAAAACTTAACAAATCGTTAGTTGGCTCCCTTCCTATAAGTAGAGGCAGAAGCAGGACTAAATTGGGTCGCTCTCTAGTTTGGCAGTTTTGGTTTTTGGGTATTCAAGTATTTTTTTCTTTTTTGGGACATTTTTTGGACCTCACATACAACCTATATGTATCTTTTCTTTTTTAATATATTAGCTCTTGGACTTTTTCAATATATATATATATATATATTTACATACATACATAATGTATGTATAAATGTACGTACTCACGCATGCACGCCCGCCCGCCGCTGGCCAATCTCTTTTTTTAACATACATACATACATACATACATACATATATATATATATAACTATATATATATATATATACACACACACACACACACATACACACACGGAAGTATGTATGTTTGTGTTTCTGTGTTAAGTAAATGCAAGTATATATAACAAATGAGAAATGCAAATTTCATCAACATATTGATGCCTAGCATTGCTTCAAAAATATTTTTTCTATGTAGCTGAACTAAACGGTTTTCATTTTCTATTTTTAACTTCATATAGTTGATCAATATGACTGGCCTTGTTTGTTTATTTCAAGGTTTAGAGAAGGGGATAAGTATGTCAAAAAAAAATTTCATTACAAAACAAAATTGCTCCAAGCGTTTCTTGTAGAAGAGATATACAAAATAATACATATAACCATACAAAATATAAAGATGGAATTATCTATTTTAATACAGAGCATCATTCCTCTATACTTCTTATGTGTTCGCTCCTAGGTTGTACATTAATCATTGCAGCAGTTTCATTTGCCGCATGGCCAACTCTACTTGAATATGAGATACTGAAACATCTATAGTTGAATTTGATTCTTTTTTTAACCATATTCAATATTTGAATAATTAACTATTAAGTTTTATTCAAACAAGAAATATATAAATGGTTATCAGGTTGACGTATATATTTTGATTTATTTATAACCAAATTGTTTAAATTGAATTAAATTTCAATTTAGTTTAATAAATAGTTTGAATGACACGGTTTTTTTGGATTTCAGAGTTTAAATTCAATCAAATTATCAATTTTTGAAACAGATCTATCCAAACCGGCCAAATGCATAGACCTACTGATAACAAAAACAGAGAGAGATAGTGATGGCTAGCGAGCAGCAATGACAAGAAGAGATGACTTGCATCAAACATCAAGATTGACAGTAGGCTACAAAGATGGAAATTAGGAAGAGCTGTGATAAGATGGGTGACAGATGATGGTCTATGCAACGATAACAGATGGCCGAAGAAAGGCAATGATCAAAGTGGCGACAAGTAGCGATGATGAGAAGCATGTGACGATGTGGTAACTGAATGCAATCGATTTTATCAATTTTTGGATTTCAGATTTTCAATGCAATCAATTTTATCAATTTTAAAACCGATATATCGAAACCAATCAAATGTACACCCTTAGACAACAACAAGAAAAGGAGAGACAGTAATGGATAGTGAGCAACAATAACGTGAAGGGTTGACTTATATCACGACCTGCCCCGAAACTTGGAATTAACCAAGACGAGAACAGACAATCGAACTATGAAAATAAATTTTTTGCTATTATATTTCTATTACTAATAGTTAAATGTTCAAATATTCATGAAAGGGCAATTAAAAAAAGTAATTTAATTAACAAGTAAAAATTTTACCTATCTGATTGTTGTTTCCTCACGTACACATTAGCTCTTCTTCTATTCGTTTTATTTAAAAATTTAAAACCTAAAAAAATGTTAAAATAATATAATGAGTTATCGAAAGATAACCTATGAGCAATCACACTTCTAAACTAATAAGCTAAGAAAAAAACAATCTGATAATCTAATGTGTGTGTCCATGATATTTACTCAATAAGAATAATCTAAAACTTCTATATGCATTTACTTTTATTGTACTCTTCAAGGTTTAAACTTAATTTTACTTCTACTTTATATTCTAAACATATGCATCTGTTTGTCTAAAAATCAGCGTCAAAACAGCCTAACACGCCCTTGACCGATCTTATCCAATCGACACAGAGGTTAGCATTCTATACATCACAACTTTCTGGAGTGGAAAGGCCCTTACCGAAAGTTTGCATCACCTTACTCCTACATATTCAGGATTTTAGTATCTACAATTATGATATTAAATGCACTTAGATCTATCATTTAAATAATAACCTAATTATATATGTGATCATTGTTAAATAATTTAATTAAAAGAGTATTAATTTCACCTTATATGATTCGGTCGACAACCCTAACACACGCTCTCGACATGGCCCATTGGTTGGATATTGTCATCCCAAATCTGAGCAATCAAGTCATGTTGCAGTCAAACAACTGCAATAATAACCAATATGGTCATCATATCGATATCCAACCATTGTTTCTATCCTAATCTGTACTGTGAATTCCAACATATGCCAACGATTGTGTTCATAATGGAAAGTATAAAGAGATTATTTAATTTTTTTAGTTGATTTAAACTTTAACAATGATCATATATCTGTCAATATTGAGAAGAAATCAATTAACTTCTCTAACGAAAGATTGGACAAATGATGTCGTACTTAACATACTTTGAACATGGATTTGGGTGCCATTTCTCTTATAAAAGGACATGAAATTCAAGGACACCATATATTTATAAGCAGTTATAGGGGAACAACAACTGTAGTCCTTGTGATTATTTTGTAAAGAAGATCAAATTAAATAACTGTAAGAAAATATATGGAAAAACATGTCATGACCATCAAGAACTAAGGCTGCAATGTCAACATGATAAAATTAGACTGCTTGCAATATGTATTTGTTATTGAAACAACCTTGATCCAAAGAAATTCAAACACTATGATAATTTATGCTTAAATACTTATGCTTCATCATTGCTTGCTTCCACCATGCATAAAAGCCATCACTTAGAATAGTAGTTGACCTACTCATTATATTTCATGCTTCTAATTTTGAGCCCTCTAACAATAGAATATTTACCCTGGAACCTCTAAATAACTAAGGACTTTCACATGAAAACCACTAAATTATATAAAGATAAGATTAATTTAGCAGAAAGACCTTTTATTACATAACTAGAAAGGATTTGTATGACTTTGATTACATTATTTGTTCTTGATGCTCCTTCATTCCCTTCAGACATAACGTTACTCTAGTTCCTTTTTATTAGACACTATGTAAAACAAACTCTATTTACTTCATTAACATCATTATGATCTAGTAAAGTATAATCTTCATTATCATCTTCATCAAGTGAATGCATAGTGTGGGCAATTTTTTGCACATATATGTGCATATCTATGCATGTATGGATGTGTGTGAGTGTGTGTTGTGGAATTTACATACATACTAGCGCACAATTCTTATATATTTACATATTCAACACCTAAAGATTAATATTTACAAATACAATATTTTCTGTCATAATCCATTAAAATATATTCATAAAAAAGGTATATTTTACTTCAAAAATTTTATTATAAATATTGTTTTATGTGTTATATAAATGAATATTAAATTTTAATTTTAGATCTACAAATTTTTATGAATTCAATTATATATAAGTTATTTTATTATTTTTTCATAGTAAATTAAAAAAAAATCAACAGAGTGCATGCCATGGCGGCAATGCGCCATTGCCTATGCATGACACAAATAGTCTCTGTCACTTTCATGGACTGTGCCTTGCCATGCACTATAGCACATACCATTTTGTGCTATTGACATGTATGCTTTTTGCCAGCAGCAGCTTGGCCCCATAATCCACTAATCATACAATAATTAACCCTACCACACCTAATGATATGAGCAAGTCAACTTTTATAAGCACAAATACAATCCAAACCAACAACATAAACGTGCAATAGTATTTGCCTAATCTGATTGATTAAGTTGTATCAATGAACCTCAAATTGGTCCTCGTCTGATAAAACCTAAATCCACCAAGACATCGCTTTGGCTAAAGATCAACGCCCTACTCAACTATGGATGTCAACTTATGAATGTGCCTGACAAGCTCTAAGGGGACCCTATTAAAACAAACTCAAGCAACTAGAATAGAACTTTCCTACCTCTTAAGGAAACTCGTTCAACTCATAGAATAACACTCAACCTCCACAATATACGAGTCAACCTCAAGCTCAGTACAAATCCAACTTCAATTAGTCATAGAAAAGTCATCATGTTTTATTTTATTTTGGATTGTACTTTGATTCTAGCTTATAAATAAAGGATCTAAGTGTAAGGCATGGACAAAAACATTGCATCATAAAACAATTTTAAGGTAATTATTTTATCGAGGTCTCTATAACTCTGATGCAAATCCTTGATTTCAAAACTCTGTCTCTCTCTCTTTTATCTTCTCTATCTTGTTTAAGCTTCTCTTTCCCACAAAAGGTCCTTTCAAGTCACACTTGAAAACAACTTATTAGAAACTTTAGCTCCATTCAATGCTCTCTCCTCAAGTTCGTCTCTCATAATTGCACTCTAGTCTAAAATAAGACAGTAAGATTCCACTTAACAATTACAAATTCAAAATCCTTGTATATACAATGAGCACGTTTGTAAGTTGAAACACATCAAGAACCAAGTTGTAAGCAATTTTCTCAAGCTGCTCAACCTCTAGCTCCTCCAAGCAATTTTTTTGAAGGAGCCCAAAGTTCACCTAGAAGACATTGTGCACTGCTTTCCATGATCTTTGTTGCATCATACTCAATGATTCTTCACTCTATGGCGAGTAACAATTAAACTGTTTGACATCATCATTAAAGAATATCATGCATAACTTGTTATGTCATATAAAATTCTATACAATATCTCACTAACTACTATGCATTAATTTATGAATATTTTGCTCTCTGACATTGCTAGCTTCTGATCATTGGTCATGGGCAGTGCTGTATTGACAATGCCCAATAGCTGCATCATATTTTCAAGGGGGGACTTCACCAAAGCAAATTAAGAGTCGTAGTAAACAAAGGCCAAAACTTACAAATCAAACTGTATTAAAAAGCCAAATGCATGTATTTAGAAACTTAATCAGTAGCAGACGGTTAAGCTCAACCGGACAAAAAATTAGCAATGTATCGCATAAGCAAATCTATTTTCTTATTCAACATTTACAAGAAGGTTCAAAAGACAACAGCATTACAGTAGGAACGTGCTCGATTATACCTCATCGCACAAAAATCATTCCAGAAAATGAGGACATTTTCTGAGCGCGGAAATAAGTTCTTTTAAAAGACAATGTCAAAAGAATCACCTGATCGACTTCGTCCCACCATCGGAATTCCGACTGGACCTGATTGCGGAGGATATTGTAGAGAAGGGTGGGGTAGAAGAGAACTCGCGCCCCCAAACCAACCAACACTCTCTTCGCACTCAAAGTCTCAAACTCATCTTTATCACAGCTCCCCCATACTTCCTCCTCCAATTCCGTAATTGTCATGATAAACAAATTCAATCTAACAGATACGTAGAAACCCTAATCAAATCCCACAAATTGCTTCTAACAGTAGAAAGAACCTGTGACCAAAAAATTGGATACACAAGAGAAACTTCAAAGAATGTCTAGCAAGAAGTTTCAGTGCCGGAAACCAAATTCACTCCAACGTTCATAAATCAGCAAAAATTGAACTAAACTTCAGCACATCACATGCGGTCATTCGCAAAATAAGAAAGTATGCTTCCACATCCTGCACGGATATTCGCAGGCCACTATTTTCGGCAAGATCTTTCCGATAGTCTAGCGGACAGCGTAAGAAAGTGATAGTTAGCTTTTGGCCAATCATGGCCTTTTGTTAACAAGCGGGAGATTGTGGATAAAAGGGACACGATAAGTGAACCGTTAGTGAGGGCATCGTAACGAAGTTTCCGGAAATAAACCTGATCGCAGCCGTTCGTTTGCAGATGTTGGATGAGGAAACGTTTTCGACGCCGAAACAGGACGCAGATCAATTTGCGAATCTACGGGTGTGGAGGCCCGCCGAACCGCCGCGTATGTTTCTTTAAAAGGAAGGGGCGGGCATTTACATACCGCCTCATTGAGTTATCCATATAATATCCACATTTTATATTTTAGATTTATGACATCTCACTTTTCCATATAATTGAGTTTTAGATATATAAACACATAAAACTTAAGACATATATACGTAAAAATTTTCTGAATTATTTGCATACACTCAATTCTTAGGTATTTAAATATCCAATAATAAAATTTTAATATATATATATATATATATATATATATGAAAATATTATATATTATATACACTCATTTTATTTATGCATGAAAATATTATACTTTTAAAAGTTAAATTAGTGGTAGTTTTAACGTAATATGACAATTTTGGATGTCGTAAATATAAAAAATTAAATTATGGATGTTAGATATGTAAGTAGATAATAATTGAGTTGCATGTATCTAAATGTCTATAAAATGATTAAAATAAAAAGAATATGTCATCACTATAGGCAATTTTTTGTACCTTCATAAGTAATTTCATCATTCAGCAGCCAACGGCGGAACCAACCACTTTTATGAGAGGGGCGAATCTATTATATTAAAAATAGATAAATAAATAAAATGAATAACACAATTCAAAATAAATTTTTATATTCTACTATCAATAAAAAATTAAAATATTTTACAAACTTTTCAATTATTTTGTATATTTTGATAATGTTACATAACAGCTTCATTTGGAACCAAATTAAAAGAAAATTTTGAATGTATGGTGTGAGACAGTCATTAAGTTATTCATCATTCATTCAACTATGCAATTGATGTTTGATAATTTTCATTGCAGAGAATGCTCTTTCAACTGTAGCAATAGTAACTAGTATGGTTAATGTCAAGATAATAAGTCTATAAAATAAATGATACACACCATCCTTCTTTGTCTGAACCAACTGTCTTGCAAGATCATCACTACCACTTAGAGATGAAAAATCAACACTGTTGCATATCAATAATATAAGTGGATTGTTGATGCTCAAGCACCACAAACTCAACAATAACATAAATCATTTGGATATAATTCTACAAATGAATCAATTTCCCCTAATCAAAATTAGAGTCACTTAGGTTGAAACATGCCACACAAATAAGTAGATCTGCATTGGCTGCAGAGAAAAAATTATTCAACTTTTGAAGTTGCACCTCAATCACAAAATTAAACAACTTAACATAACAATAATGTAAATTTGTAATGTTTTCCCCTCTATGTGTTAAACAAGTGATTAGCTTTAAAAATACAGCTCATATCTAGAATATCAATTTCAAAAATATTGCAAAAATGAGACACTTCATCCAATAAAGAATCCATCCATTCTTCCTCAACATCTGTAATAGCTGCTTGAACACTTAAATTAATTTCATTGCATTCTCAACATGATGATCTTCTCTTTGTAGTGATTATGACAATTCATTTGTAATACCTAAAAATTCAATCATTAAATGCATGGTTAAGATAAAAGTCAAAAAATTCTATTGCATTGATTAAAGAACCAACTTCAATTGATTGTTCATCATCTACCTCGTCCTCTTTTACAATCTCAAAAACTTCAATGAAAGATGCATACATTTGGTGAGATTAATTAAAGTATGAAAATGCGAGTTCCAATAGGTTTCACAAAAGAAGTTTCTGATTTAAATCTCCAGTTTTAAGATACAAAGGAATCTTTTCATTTTAAAAAGGTTTGAGAGCATCACGCCTCTTACAAGAAGCTCATACTATATTCAAAATTCTTGAAGTGAACTCAAAAAGAATTTTGACTTGCCAATGATTTTTGCTACTGCTAATAAACATAATCGAAGTTGATGAGCAACATAATAAACATAATATGCTTGAGGATTATCACGAAGAACAAGTGCTCTTAAGTCATTAAAATCGACTCGCATATTTGAAGGCCCATGATAGCCTTGGCCACATATTTTATGCAAGCGCTAATATAGATTCAAGGGTTCTTTTGAGAGTAACTACATTTATTGAGGAAACATGTTTGATACCAACAAATATTTCAATAAATTATCCCTTTTAATCGACAAGTCTCATTGCAATTGCTAGTTGTTCCTTCATTGATATATCATGAGACTCATCCACTACAATAGAATAGTATGGATCGATTATATCTTTCACGATAAGAACAAGAGTTTCAACTGCTAAGTACAAGAGTACCAGATGCTGCTACGTGACAATGTTGATTATGAATCTTTGGTTAAGTCAAATCTAACTTTTTACTGGTGTTATCAAATGTAACTTTGTTTACTTCTTCATTATCAGAAAATAATGTAATTTCAAATACCTTGATTAATTGCTTTAGATGATTCATCATGTCCATGAAATGATAATCCTCGTTGTAAAAGAAATTAAATTTAATCAATTGTTGCAGTCAACATAATCCGATATTCTTTTTTGTTTCTTTCATCTTTACTCAGCCACAGTATGAACACTCTGTATTTGCAACTTCATTAAATCCTCACATTTTTTAGCACTATTATTTTCACCAACATGAGTAAAAGTTTTTCATTTTCTTCCAATTTTTAAATCACCAACAAAAAGAATCTCCACCTCCTTGACATGTAGTAACTTGTTCTTGAGGCCAAAATATATAACAATAAACAAAATATGCAACATCTTTCTACACTCTATATTCTAACCAAATTGGTACTCTTTAAACCATTTTGAACTAAATCTCTGTGCAACATTACCCATCAATGTTTGAGGAAAATTGTAATTTTTTGGTCGATGTGGTCCCTTCAAGAAATATACTCTTCGTATTGCATTTCTATCATTAACAACATAACTCTAAATCAAATGACAAAGCCCAAGATCAGCCGAAATATTGCTAATATCAGGTTTTACTTGTTCTTTTCTTTTTAAATAACGATCCACTTAATAAAGATAAGGGGAAAAAACTAATTTTATAAAAAATTTAAAATTGATAATGAAATATTTATAACATGAAATATATGTTAAACAAATAAAACATTCAAAACCTAAGAGTTCAATATCTTATAATATTTAAATGTAAATGAAGGCAAGAAATTTAAAAAAAAAATAGACACTGCTGACACCTTTTAAAGATTAAGGCACATTGTCTACCATTTTTAAGAAAAAATGCACATTTTTGTTTTTTAAAATAAAAAATATATAGAAATGTGTACATGTATGTTGCTAGAGAAATAAAGACTTTGAGTAAAGAACCAATAGTGATGGACACAAAATGTTGAATATGCTACTGAACAAAAGAAATAATATTGATTAATTAATTTGAAAAATATATGGCCAAAAGTGATTATCCATTTTAGTTTGAAAGTTTTGTTGATGTCTAAAATTAATTGAAATGCCACTTTGCAAAATAAGTAAAAAGTTAATACCTATATAACTATTACTTAGCTCAAAACAATTCTTAAAAGATTACTAGTGAGAGTTAACAGTCAATTAGTTTATAAATATACCTCAAGGCATAATTTTGGTAGGCAAACTATAAGATAACTTAGTACCTGATCAAGATAATAATAACTAATCTTATTCTTTAGAAAAGAAAAAAGTCTAAGAAGCCATGACTTGGCATTTGTGAATTTAAAAAAGTACATAACTATGTTGAAGGTGAAGCTTCAACAAACATAAACAAATTTGAAGCGATGTAAGTATCTCTAAACTTGAATTTATCAATGTAAGTGTCTCTAAACTTGAACTTAACTTATCATATTGGATTTCAAAATTATTAAAATCATTCATCTAGACCCAACTATCGGGGATCAATCATAAAATTGAATTTAACTATCCTAGATCAATCAAATTTGGTCAAAAATATTGCCAAGATAAGCAAAAAAATCCCAAAAAAAGGAGGATAACAAATGGCTCCAATTATTTTTTTTTTAATTCTCAATCATGCCATATCTAGAGATCTTATATCAAAGTATACTATAAATCAAAAGATTGTGAAAAGTGATTGCTTTTTATCACCATAAAAAGCAAACAAATTACCCATGTTTTGAAGAAAATCAAATCCACCAATTATACATGTATTAGACTTTTAGTAAATGGAGATTTTATCGTAGGTATTCTACAACAAAAAAGAGAAGTGGTGCACAGGGATTCAACAAGACAACGAGGGAACAAATGAACTGGTTGCAGTGGCCAACAACTCCAAACTCCGTTCCTTATGAAGGGTTAAAGGGACGAAAGACGATGAACTCCGTGTCAACATGGAGTGGTGGAGTGGAAGAACAAGGAAGAGCCAAAGAGCAAGGATCGCCTGCAATAAGCCAATCAATTATGGGATGTGGAGCGCCTAGGAAACCAAAGGCTTGCATATACAAAATAATCTTTTCAAAAGGAGCAAAAGACTAAAATGGGCATCACTCTATTATTGAAAAAGAAAAATTTAAGGGGGGCAATTGCCCCATCCTGGGTTATGGTGGGCCCCATGTTTGCGGCCATCTGAAAGTAAAAGCAGACACAGTGGAGCCGATGTTATTGTTTCAATTTTTTCTCTTTTTATTTTTTGCAGGAGTCAACAACTTGTCTATTGTCTTCTAATTCCTTTTTTTGAATAAGTCTCTCTTTAAGATCATAAGAATAATCTGTAGAAGAAAAGAACCAAAGATACAAGGTACTTACAACGAAGAAGACAAACAAAGAGAAAGAAAAACATGGAGAGCCTACACTATGATAGTCCTTATAAGAATAGGTCAAGTATGTCCACCTAAACAAGATTGGGTGAAGGCACCTTATACCAACATCTATAAAAGAATACCTATGTAGACTACTCATAACTAGAGATTCATATGTATTTGCTTATTTGAGGGTCTATAGTGCTCCTAAGAGGGCGTATCTCACTTAGTTAATTACATCTTGAGAGTTGCCCAAGAATACTCTTGATTCAAAAGAGTTTGGTTATATTAGTAGTGGCAACTAACACATGATTATCAAAGGATAGTTATTTCACAAGGCAATGCCCCGATGATTTTAAAGCTCTCACTAAGCCACGAGGCAGAGAGTGACTTTCTCCTGTTCATCACATAAGTAACAGACTCATCAGCATGTGGAGCCTTCAAAATAACTGAATCATCCTCACAGAAAATCCTGATATGTTAAAGTACATCAGGGTCATAAGGGCAGAGGACAAATCATCATATCTTAAATGGGTGGCAGCTCATTTATAATCAGACCGTCAAGATGATATGAATGAAAGCAAAAGGAGAGACAGGGCTCAACAATGGTAGTCAAAGGAAGGAAGGAGTATTCCTTAATAAGTAGAGGTAACGAAGTAGGGAAACCGCAGGCCAATCATCCCAAGCCACTAGGACTCAGAGTCTACCTGATCATGAAGTTAGTCGACCCAACATGTCTAGAGATCCCCGGTCAGCAATCCGTGAATTGTACCATGCACAAAGACCTTGGTAGCCCTAAGTTCAAAGGAGAAAAAAACTCATTTTATGATAATCAATTGGAGCTCAGAGAGTGGGACTTATACCCATCGAAGTGGCGAGGATGTCACTAGAAAAGAAGAGGAAGGGAGGTTTAGCTACAAAGCTGAAAATGCTTCGGATAAAAGGACTCGCACCCCTTCTGGATCAAGAAGCCTTCTAATGACCTAAGCGTGCTAAACAAACACCTAATTATAAATATATGATGAACCAGTCAGGTTAGATAAGCACGGGGGTTTCTCATCGGGACATGCATATGATGCAGTTATCTACCACAATCATAAGCGTGGAGGTATATTATTATGACTTAGGATGTGTTCATGCTATGCAACCTAATTTAAAACCAAATGCAAGAAAGAAAATAAAAGATTTTAAAATCTTGAATATTTTAATCCCAAATTTTAATTAGTCTTAAAATTTTATTAGGATTTTGTAAAAAGTTTACAATTTTAGGTCCTTAGAGAGCCTAAATGATCCTCATGATTTCTAGATAATCCACAAAGTAAAAATGATGGAAAATAATTTCAAGCACACAAGCATGCAATAAAGACAATAAAGCAAGCCAAATATGAAAGAAAAAAAGGTCAGTGTCACTGGGCTGGCAACATAACCCAAAAATAGAAAAAGGCAACCAAGCACCGCATAAGTACACACCTTGACCTTATTCTATACATAAATGAGATGTAGAATGAAGGTACGGGACACTAGCAAGCATCTCATGGTCTCTATCACATGGTTCTGTCCATCTGGCATCTTGGAATCAGTGTCTGTACCTTATTTTTAATACAAGGATCTCTAAGGACTTCTAAAAACTGCATAAGGAAAGTAAGAAAAGTCTCGACCTGCATGAAAACAACGTTATCAGGAAAGCCAATAAACATGCAATGCATATTGGTCATTTCTGGCGGGAGGAGCTATTAGTGCCTATAAGAAAGGGTTAGTATATAAATCATTAGATTGCTCCCCCTTATTACATGTGTGGTGTTTATTTTAGGAATGACTCCCGCAATAAGAATGACCTATTATACTACCATGTATATCAAAACAACAAGCATGCAAGCACACTAAAAGCATTAAAGATGATGTCTGGCTAGGGCAACCAAACCAACAGAGAAATTTAGTAAAGACATCGAAAATGACAACCTAGCATCTTAATCCTTAGCCTAGCACATCATCTAACACAATATCGTAACACAACATCTAAGTGAGTGCAGGGTTGTGTCTGATGGCTAGCATATGTTTTGACGAGATCGTCGTCATCGACCCATCCTAGATCCAATGATTCTAAGAAGTGCCACTAAATGCAGGTTTTGAAAATCTATTGAAAAATTGTCCTCATTTGTGATCTAAGCTAAATATACAAGTAACTTCAAAATAGATTTTGAAAATAAGATGCATATAATTAAAAACAATTTTGATTTTTTATACTTTCAATATAGTTCATAAGAAATAGAAAGCCTATGTGGCACCCTATGGACAATACTCGCTATCCTCTCGTGACCAATAACGGTAAACTAACGGGTCAGATTCATCGTCGAGACAATCAAAGAAATGCAAATACAAATGCATAGTGATCGAAAGATGAAAATCATTCGCCACTGACATACAGTGTATATACTAGTGATGAATGCTCTGGTAGTGTCGAATGATTCATGTAAAACATTATGCACAAATGAAAATGTGTGTTGTGAAGTCAGTGTATCTAAAGGCGGGTGTATCCTAGAGGCAGTGACAAGAAAGACGAGTGTGTTGTGACAGCAGTAACCCGAAAGGGTGTTGCGTGTCGTGGAGGTAGTGACCCATAGGGGTGCCAAGGATAGTCCATAGCAGTGTCACGGGGAGTGAAAGGAAGTAACCTTTGGAGGGAATTACACAATGAATTGGCTTGGTAGCAGGCCATAGATTCACATGATGTGTGAGTGCGAGGAGTAAGTGTATGAGAATTCTAATTCAAATGCAAATACTACAAGTAAGAAAGTCATGGACATGCAAGGTGTTATGCAAGCAAACACACTAGGGAGGAAGATGTAAGTGCAAACCACCTATGAAGTGGTGTTAAGTGAAATAAGGATGCCACGAAGTGGATATATAGGGTTTGCTGGGTCAGTTACAGCTTATTAAAAAGTAGCTATGAAGTTGTTAAAAAATAATCTGATGTTCGAAAAGCTGTGGTAGCAATTACATTTTTTTTGGAAAAAAGTCAAACTACAGCTAGAAAGTTGCCACTGCACATAGCTAGGACCGGTATAAAAATGCAAATTTAAGCTACATCTTTTTGAAAAGGCTGCCAAAATGCATTTTACCCAAATAGAAAAAACTGCAATGCGGTGTCACACCACCACCGTACGGCTACTCCAAATGGGCCCATTGAGTAACGTATCACTGCAAGGCACGGATACTCATCATGAACATATGTGGGGATATTCTCATGGGTGTATAATAATGTGGAATCCTGGATGTGCTAATACAAGCAAGGTGAAGAAGCCTGCAATGAATACAACATACCATATGCAAAAAATTGACTGATCAATCGGGCCGGCATGTCGACAGATAACAGTTGATACATCGATCGAGTCAGTAGTGATGCAGATCAATCATGTGGATTGAAGAAGGTCAATCAGACTGGTGTGCGATCAATCAATGAAGGGTGATCAATCGATATGACTAGACCAGTGGCAACCGATTGATTAAGTGGATTGATGTAATCAATTTATCCTGCGTGTGTGGCTGATGAACGAAGGGTGGTTGATGGATACCATCGGGCCGGTAGCGGCTGGTCGATCGAGTGGCACGAGGACATTTGATCGATCAGCGGCGTGGGCAATCAACGAAGAATGGTCGATCAATGCGGTCAAACCGGTGAACTGCCGATTGATAAAATAGACTAAAGATGGTCAAACGAGCTAGTGTGCAACCAATCGATGAAGGTTGGTAGATCGATATGATCGGACTGGAGGCAGCCAATCAATCGAGTAGATTTAAAATAATCAATTAAACTGAAGGGTGAGGCTAATTGACGAAGGGTGTTCGATTGATACGATTGGGCAACTAGCAGCCAATCGATGAAGGGTGCTCGATCGATGTGATCGGGCCAGTAATAGCCAATCGATTGATTTGACAGAGGAAAATTAATCAAACTAGAGAGATCAATAGTTCAATGACACATGCAAAAAATGGATGTTTTGATGCAATTTTTTGAAAATAATCCATGTGATGCATAAAAGAAAAATGTGAAACACGTGTAATATGAGATTTAATTAGATTCGATGATGAATCTTGTTTGCCCTGATGAACTCAAGGGGTACCCTAGGGTAAATGAAGAGATGAAATGGACATCACTACAAAGAGACGGGCGGCCAACTTCATTTACCCGGTATGAAGGGATTCTATGGGAAAAACTGATGCACCAAAAATATATACTATTTTTGCTATATAATTTTACCCATTATTTGTGATCTTGCACTTTAAAGAAAAGTATTTTTCATGATTTGTTGCAGGTATGATGATTTTAGGAGATTAGAGCGAAAAGAAGCGAAAAGGAATGAATTCGGAGTGAAAAGGAGCAAAAAGAAGGAAAACAGCTTCTGGCGCCCGAGAGCCCAGAATTAAATTGATGATAGAGCACCGCCGGCGCCCAATGTCGGTGCAATTTAAATTTGAAGAGTTTTGGTGACTTTTTGAAGGGATGCTTAAGGAAACTCTTAGGAATTCTTTTCTAACTTATAAGTAACTGTTTTTGGACGAAAATAGTAGTAGTTTTAGTGATTTTGTGTGTGGTTCTAGAGAGGGATAGTGTGTGTTGAGAGTTAGGGCTTAAAAGTGTGAGTGTAGAAGTGAGAATTTGAGAGGGATTCTTCTCTAAAGAGTGAAGGAGAATGAGTAAAGTGAGAGATTGCTTCTTCCTTTCCATTCTAAATAGGGAATTGAGTGTTGAAAAGAAGAGAGAAAATGATTCAAAGGAACTTCATGGGATTTGCATTGGGGAAGAGAAAGAGATAAGTTGTATTTTCTTTTGTGGTTTGTATGACTTTTCTTTTATATATAAAATCCATGTTTTATTGTGTCTTCTCCATGAATTCTGAGTAGTTTACTTTGTCTTTCTTATTGCATAGAGATGTGATGATGTGATGATATGGAATTGAAGTTCTTTTAAAGTATTGAAGAAATTGTGATGATTTTTCATTTCGAACTTAATTTACTTTTCAATTTGGCCAATTGAATTATTAAAATATGTTGTTGAACATTAACTCTAAAAGGATTTAGTGTCCTACAATAATAATGAAGAATCAATTCAATGTTCATGGATGAATTGCGTAGTTCATGGGAATTGAGTGCAAATAAATAGGGAAATGTGTTTTGATGAACTTCAAATTGGGGGTTTCAGGGTGACAGGCTGATATCCCCAATTTGGTCCTAAAATTAGTAACTAACTCGAAAGTTAGCCTTCAGGTGAAGGGTAAGTGAGAGCTCCGTAGTGACACCCGATATTCTCCCAGCCTGGCCTTAGATTTAGTGACTAAACCTAGGATATGTCAATGTTCTTTTCATGCTTGGAAGAGGGGGTACTATTTTGAGGGTAAAGTAACATTTATGCTCCTATTTAGCACAGTACAATAAATAATCATTCCATATCATTCACACATCATATACTCGTTGCATGAGGAAATATACTTTTCTTATATATCAAAACCTTTCAAATACATAGCTCAGTGTGTGTATGTTAGTTAATTTTGTTTTAAAAATATTAGAAGTAATAGTTGTTTGCTTAATTGTTACTGTTTTCTACATTTTTTTAGTAGAAGTAAACTTAAACTTTAATTGCAATTGAGTATTGAATTTTAGTATTACGTTATCTATTGTAAGAATCGTTGCTTCCCTATAGGATCGATAACCAGGACTCCATTAGAGCCTTGTATTACTTGATACGATACGTATACTTGCATTGAATGTTTGGACTTTATAAAATCATTATATATATATATATATATATATATATATATATATATATTGTTGACCTTACTTTTGGTTGAGGTCTAGTCTCTCTTTAGAATAGCCTAGGGTCTAGCCATAGGACTCTCCCGGTGACTTTCTTAGAGGACTAGTCATGGAACCCTTCCCATAGAAATTCAAAACTCTTCTTGCTTCACTAGGGGGTTTTCATATGCTTAAGACCTAACCTCCACCTTTTGGTAGGAAAAAGGCAAGCATAAGGAATCCTAGGGGAAGTCTTTTATAGGTGGTTAGACCTTAGGATTTTCTCTGAGGAGGTCTGGAGGTCACCACTCATACACTTCACATTCACAACATACACACACTGCACATTCTAATTTCAACCCCGAGCTCTTTGGAAACTCTTGTGGATAGCCCAGCCCTAAGTCTATGACTAAGTGGTAGGGTCCAACACATAAAGGACCAAATGTAAGTGACCCTTGGTCATTACATCCTGCTCACCTTGAAGCCACCTTCAAATTTCCAAAATTTCAATTTTTGGCCCCTTTGCCCCCTAAATAACCCTGAACTACCCAAAATACCCAAAATTTCCAAACTTACCCAAATTCACCAAAATCCCCCAAAAATTATTCCAAGATATTACTTACCACTCAAATTGACCATTCATGACCAAAAATTCCAAAATTTCCAAAAATACCCCCCAATACCCTCAAAATACCCAAAATACCCTTTTTGCCCAAAAATCCAAAAATTCCAAACAATTCTCAAAAAATTCCATAAAATCCTAAAAATCCCCAATTTCATTTTGTTCAACTACACTATGGGTTAATGTTGCCAAATTAATACACTTTTAATCCAAAATCCCAACTTGGCCTATTTAACCTAAAGGTGCCTAAACGAAATCTAATATTGACCCAATTGACCCCAATTTTCATCAAATTCAATTCTAAACCAAAATTCAACATCTCCAATATCAACTTAGACCAAATTCAAGTCCAATGTGACCCACATTTGAATCCAATTCCACTTGAAATCAAAATCCCCAATTTTACCTAAATAACCCAAAACTCCTAAAGTGACCCAATGTCAATCAATTCCTCCCAAATTTCAATTTCAAACTCTTTATAACACCTCCTTAAACTGAATTGGATCATCAATTACCCATAATTTGAGCTCAGGTCATACCCAAATCCATTTTGGACCAAAGAAACCCCAATTTTGACCCAAGCTGAACACATATTTTAAATCCACAAAATTTACCCTCTAAACTTTGTCAAAACCATTTTATGTCTTCATGAAAATTCTTCTATACAACCATATCTACATTATTGTTGAAGACCTCTGAACCCCATTCCCACTCGAACTCAAGATAACTTGACCCGAACCCAACATGGTCCAAAATAATAAAAAATCCAATCCATGCCAAAATTGAACCTCCAAATGAGCTCAAAACCACTTTGTGTCTTCATGAAAGATCTTCATTACAATCAAGTGGACAATATTGATCAAGGCACTTGGGCTTCATTCAAGCTCTAACCTAATCCAAAACTCACCAAACTAAAATACACTCACACACACACCCACATTCTCCCCCTCTCATATCTCACGGCAAAAAAAAAAAAAAAAGAGAAAAAAAAACAAATAACAAAAAATCTTTTTTTTTCTTCCCTTCACCTTACTTCCATATCTCTCCCTCACCTCTCCCTCATCTCTCCCTCACCTCTCCCTCACCCTACCAGCCACCTCACCCTACCCTCCTTACCTTCACCATGCCTCCACCATATTTCTCCCTCACCTCATCCTCACTCCCTCCTTAATTCTTAGCCGTGAGCATCCCCATTAAACCCCCCCATAATCTCACTTACACTCCCTTACACACACACCTTTACACTTAGCCATTCCACCCCCCAAAAAATCCCCTCCTAGCCGTGAGCCTCTCCTCCTCTTCCTCTCCTTCTTCCAAGCAAAGCCACACCCACCCAAATCCCCTTCTAGCCGTGAGCTTCAACAAGGATTCTTCAAGGGTTCTTCCATCAACTCCTCCAAAGCAAGGTAAGCTTCTTCCCCCTCTCTTTTCTCTTATGAACATTTAAGCTTCAAAGAAATGTTTCACCCCTCTCATGCTTAGCCTAAGACCCCACACATACATGTATTTTCTTTAAAAATTCTTCTTCCTCTACATAGGTTTAAAAAAAAAAAATTAAAAATTATGTGTTAATTATTACAAATCTTCACACCATTTAAACTTTTTCATGCTTAGCCTTAGGGATTTTTTTTTTTCTTTCATGCAAGCTATTTAGAATCAAAATCATGTGTAGGTTGTTTCTTCTTCATGCTATTTAAATTTTATTCATGCATAGGTTTAGGAATTCTTTTTGTGCAAAGTTATATGGCTAATGTTAAATATTTACAAATCTACCACCTATTTCTACTAACTTAAAAAAATATAAGATTTAAAATTTAAAAGAAATAAAACATAAAGAAAATAAAAATAAAAAAAAGAAAAGAAATAAACATAAGAATAAAACAAGATAATAGGAAATGGAATAAATTTTTAATAATGTATAATAATAAAATAACATAACTATATACATATGTAAAATAAATACAAATATATTATATGTGCTAAATGATATTGTAAATAAATTATAATACTAAATGAATAATGTTTAGAATAATAAAAATAAATTATATACTAAATTTAAATGAATATTACTAAAATATAAAGAACTAAATGAATAAATAATATATATATGTAAATAATAATTTTAATATATAATATCCTAATATAAATGATAATAACTTTAAATAAATAAAAGAATAATTTAAGAGAGAGAATATTAAAAAAGCTTTATAAATAGATAAATAATAATAAAAATAAGCAAATAAAAATACCATGCCTCTTTAAAATAATCTAAATGTAAATATATGTGTAAATAATAATTTTTAAAAAATAATAACTTAATATAAATAATCATAACTTTAAATAAAGAAAAGAATAATTTAAGAGAGAGAAAATGAAAAGTCTTATAAATAAATAAATAATAATAAAAATGATAACAATAAATAATGTAAATTAATAATATAAATTAATAATGATAAATCAATAATATTTAAGTAATAAAAATGTACATATAATTAATTAAAATAAAATAACATATAAAGAATAATAAAATAAATAATACATATATATATATATAAATTGAAAAAAATTTAAATAATATAAATGAATAATGAATTAAATTTAAAAATTAAATAGTAATTAAATTAAATAAATTAAATTAAATAATAATTAATTTAAATAAATTACATTAAATAATAATTAATTAAGTAAACCAAAAACAATTAAATAAATAATAGTTTAAATTAAATTAAATAAATCAAAATTATATTAAATTAATTGATAATGTAAATAAATAAATAATTTAAAATTAAATTAAATAAATTAAATAAATTAAATAAATTAAATTAAAGAAAACTGAATATTAAATTAAAGTTAAATAATAATTGTAAATAATAATAAATTAAATTAAATAAATTAAATTAATCAAATCATATGAAATTAAATTAAATTAAATAATAATATAAATAAAAATTAAATTAAATAAATTAAATAAACAAATTAAATAAATTAAATTGATAATATAAATAAATAATAAATTAAATTAAACTAAATAAATTAAATTAATTAAATTAAATAAAATAATAAATTAAATAAATAGTAATTTAATTTAAATTAAATTAAATTAAAGAAATTAAATTAAATTTTATTAAATTAAACAATAATACTTTACATTAAATTAAATAAATAAATTAAATTAAATTAATAACAATTGTAAATAATAATAAATTAAATTAAATTAAATTAAATTAAATAACAAATAAAATAAATTAAAACTAAAATAATAATTTAAATAAATAAATATCAAGTTAAAGTAAAATAAAATAAATAAATAACAATTAATTAAATAAATAAATAATGATAAAGTAAATAAATCACATAAGATGATAAATAATAAATTAAATAAACCATAAAGATAATAATAATTTTAATTACACATAAAAGATAATAATTTTAAATAACATAACAACACATAAATAATAAAAAATAACAAAGAATAATAACACATAACAACATAAACAATAATAACATAATAAAATGATAATATATAAATAACACAACCATCACAAATCACAACATACAACAACAATCCTGATCATAATACGATACCAACACAATAACAATTAAACCTAGGATAGGCCCCCTGAGGCATGACCCATTTTCCCCTTTATAAAGTCCCATAGGAAATCACAACTTGGTGTAGAAAACATAACAAGAATATCATTATGCTTAGTGAATGCATGGAGTAACCCAAATTTTTACCCGATGTCCACATAACCTTCCTAATTCATATTCCAAACTCAAAATCCCTAGTTTCAAATCCCAGCACAAACCAAAACCAAAATCAAACTCAAACCAAACAAAAACCAAAACTCAAACCAAACCAAAACCAAAACCCAAACCAAAACCAAAACCAAATCTAAAACATAAACTCAAACAAATCTTCACAGCACTCCCATAAAAGTCAACTTTGGTCAAAATGGTCAATTCTGACCCAATACCAACCCTGTTGACCCAATAGGTCAACCCAAGACCTAAAAAGTCAACTTTGGTTAAAATGGTCAATTCTGATCCAATGACTAACCCAGTTGACCCAATAGGTCAACCAATGACCTAAAAATTTAACTTTGATCAAAATGGTCAATTCTGATCCAATGACCAACCCTGTTGACCCAATAGGTCAACCCATGACCTAAAAAGTCAACTTTGGTCAAAATGATCAATCCTGGCCCAATGACCAACCCTACTGACCTAACAGGTCAATCATTGATCCAAAAAGTCAATTTTGGTCAAACTAGTCAATTTTTGACCCATTGACCAATTATTAACTCAATGACCAATTATTGACCCAATTGGCCAACTTTTGACCCAGAAAATAACTTTGGACAAATAGATCAATTTTTGACTCAAAAATCAACCATTAATCACCAAATCAACCAAGATACTAAAATGATCAAATATGATTTATATGACCAATTTAAAACATCCCATGAGTAATGATATAAATTTGGTCAACTTTAACCTAAATAAGTCAAATTTGGTCAAAAATGGCTAACAGAGACTCCTTTGACTACAAAATTAACATCAAAGAAAGAAATTGACATAATCAATTTGATATTAATCAGATTGATCAAAATTGAACCCAGAGGTCACCACATTGACCATTAGGTTAACCTAAACCCTAAAATTGGTCAACATGACCAAATTAAACCTAAAATTCAAATCCTTTGGACTTAATGACTAACCCAAACCCTGACAAGGTTAGGAAAATCAAAATTAGTCATTCTTGAACCAAAATGGGTTTACTTAGGTTAACCTAGGTCAATTCGAGTCAACTAGGGTCAACCATAGTCAACCTTTTTCAAATTTGACCAAAATACCTAATTTTGAATAAAAAAGGATAAAAATTATAAAAATTAATCAAATAATTAATTTTAAATCATTTTGATTAATTACTTGATTAATTAAATAATATTTAAAATTTTAATTAATTAACTAATTAAAATATGATTAATAGGTTTAAAATGTGACAAATGGTTTAAGCCTTTAACCTATAAATGACAAATATTAATCAAAAAATTAATCTCAAATCATTTTTTATTAATTAATTGATTAGTAAAATAAATATTTAAAATTTTAATTAATTTTTAATTAATTAAAATATAAAGGTTTGAAGACATGACAAATTTAAACCTTTAATTTCAAGAAGACATAAAATTAATCAAATAATAAATTAAAATTTATTTTAATTAATAAATTGATTAATGAAATAATTTCCAACAATTTTAATTAATGAAATAATTAATCAAAATGGAAATTAAATAAAAAGACATAAAATGACATTTTGACATATGACATCATATGTGACACAAAAATTCCCATAATTAAATTTAAATTAAAATTAAATTAGAGAAAGTCATTAATAGGTCACCCATGACCTATTAGACCCATCATGACACATCAACACACCCATCAAATCCATTATGACATGATTAGCATATTACCTAACCCATAACTCATCACCTCTAATTAAGGTTAAATGTTATCATGATATTATCATGATAATTAGGCCTATGTGTCATCCTCTATCAAAATGAGGTGTGACATGGCTTCATAGGTAGAAAGCACCACTTCCCCAACCCAATGGAGAAAGACCAAGACATGATGTTAAGTTTCTACCATGGTTAACCAAAATGAAGACTCATCATGATGCCATGATGAATCAACTTAAATATTGTCAACTAACTAAGTCACCTTTGGGAAAGGGTTTGGGTGAATCACTACTCACCTCTCCCCTCACCCAATCAAGGAGACGTTTAAATTAACCAAACCTTTCACCATGGTTAAAGGCCATCATAACCATGATGAAAAATCAAGCTTAGGTGTTATTCTCCCATGAATTAATTTAATGAACTTGAGAATTCACTTAGGAGAGGTAAGTCCAGCAGGATTTACCAAGCTTTATCCACCTTATGAAGGAGCCAATGAAAACAAGCCAAATAAAGAGTTAAGCTCTCAACATAGTTAAACCCTATATGAGTTGATCTTGGGGTAGTGAACTAACTTATCCTCCAGCTGAAATTCTATCTTCAGCAATCATAACATCAGATGGCACCTTCCCCAAATAAAATCAAGCTCATCCAAAGCCCTCCCATGGCTATAAATATGACCCAAACCCGAGCCCTAGAGGAAAAAAAGGGAGAAAGATAACAGCCTAAGCTCTACCCAATTCCCTTAACCCCCAACAACAAACTTGTTCCTTAAGACCTTAAGAATAGATTCCAATCAAGACTTAGCCTTTGGCTAGCCTCAAAACTCCACAAAACCAACTCAAATAGGCTAACCCGAGAGCTCAAAATTAGGTGAGAAAAATGGAATTTCAAAATCCTATACACTACTCAAATTCAAAACTCCCTACATTAAATTTGTTCCTTAGGACCTAAGAAATTGAACCCTACCAAAACTAGGTCACCAAACCCACTGAATCAGCTCGATTTGATCAAGCCGAGAGTAGCCAAATTGACCCAAACCCGGACAAATTTGATTTTCAAAATCAAACTGCACAAAGTTTTAAATTAGCTATCCTAAACTCCTCTAGGGACAAAACGAAGATGATTACAATCAAAATCTAGCTTCCCCCAGGTCTTTAATTCACTGTTCCATCAACTCCCTCAAGCCGAACCACCCTTTGATCGAACCCATATCAGAACCCAATTTAGCTCCAAATTACAGTTAGATCAAGCTTACTGAGGTCCAGACGAAGCTTCCAGACCGATTAAACCAAGCTCAAATTGACTGAGACTAAGGTATGGATTTATGACTTCAATGGTGATTCGGGTTTCATGCTTTGTGAAATAAATTATTTTAAACCCCCCACATATCCATATGGATATGATCGTTTGCTCAAGACGAAGGTGTAGGAACAAATCTCACTTGATTCTATCAAGAATCGAGCGAGATATTATCCCTAGATCACGGACAGTCTGCGGGTTGATATGGGAGGAAGACGATGGCGCACAGCCGTCTGATCTTCTATTTAAAAGACGGACGGCTGAGATTATTCCCTACCCGATCCGCTGTTCGAAGCCCCACAGCAGATTGAGCGCATTTTCGACGATGCCGAGGACACGCGACACTCCCTGGGAATTTTTGATTGGCTTTAGGTTTAAATAAATCAGTTAAACCTTAAACTAATAAAAAATTCATATCTTTCCAAATAAAAATCACAAAAATAAAAGAAAAATATCTGAACTTAAGACAGTGAGCTCTACAATGTGGAATTGAAAATTTTAAATTTTGGTTTATATTTAATTTTTAATTAATTAAATACTTCCTGGAGTATTTTAATTATTAAAAATTATTTATAAGTTAGAAAATTATGAAATTTTGAGGGATTGATTTCTAAGTCTTTAGGAACAATTTCTGATTTTTCCAGAGATAGAGAAATATTTTAAGGTGATATTTCCAAATTTTCATGAGACTTAGCAATTATTTCTAATAATAATTCTAAAAAAATTCAAAAATTAAGAAAATAATCAAAATTTAAATTGGAAATTGGTTATAAATTTAGGGGAACAATGCTAAACCCTAAATAACAAATTATAACCACTTGAAAATTTAAAATGACATTTCAAATAATTAAAACTTATATTTAACCTTAAAAAAATCTCTTAAATCTTAATTAGGTCTAATCAATTTAGACTTAATTAAAAATTTAAATCCTAATCATATAGGTTTTAAGACAAAACAAATATTAAGTCTAAAACATTATTAGGCTTAACAAACCTTAAGACATCAAATTTATCAATAAACAAATATTAATTAGGTTTAAATACCTTTAAACTTAATTAATCATCATTAAACCTTAAAGATATTAGGTTTAATAATAATAAAACAGTTATTAGTTTTAACCCCTATTAAACCTAATTAATAAACTTAAACCTTACTTATATCAGGTTTAAGTAACATTTAAACCCTAATTAGGTTTAACCCCTATTAAAACTAATTAATAAACTTAAACCTTACTTACATCAGGTTTAAGAAACATTTAAACCCTAATTAGGTTTAACCCCTATTAAACCTAATTAATAAACTTAAACCTTACTTACATCAGGTTTAAGTAACATTTAAACCCTAATTAGGTTTAACCCCTATTAAACCTAATTGATAAACTTACACCTTACTTACATCAGGTTTAAGTAACATTTAAACCCTAATTAGGTTTAACCCCTATTAAACCTAATTAATAAACTTAAACCTTACTTACATCAGGTTTAAGTAACAGTTAAACCTTAACCCCTATTAAACTTAATTAATAAACTTAAACCTTACTTACATCAGGTTTAAGTAACATTTAAACCCTAATTAGGTTTAACCCCTATTAAAACTAATTAATAAACTTAAACCTTACTTACAATAAGTTTAAGTAACATTTAAACCTTAATTAGGTTTAACCCTTATTAAACCTAATTAATAAACTTAAACCTTACTTACATTAGGTTTAAGTAACATTTAAACCCTAATTAGGTTTAACCCCTATTAAACCTAATTAATAAACTTAAACCTTACTTACATTAGGTTTAAGTAACCTTTAAACCCTAATTAGGTTTAGCCCCTATTAAACTTAATTAATAAACTTTAACCTTACTTACATTAGGTTTAAGTAACATTTAAACCCTAATTAGGTTTAACCCTTATTAAACCTAATTAATAAACTTAAGCCTTACTTACATTAGGCTTAAATAACTCTTAAATCATAATTAAGTTTAACCCAATTAGACTTAATCAATCCTTAAGCCTTACTTACATTAGGCTTAAATAATCCTTAATCCCTAGTTAGGTCTAACCCAATTAGACTTAATTAATCTTCAAGCCTTACTCACAATAAGCATAAGTAATCCTTAAACCATAATTAATTCTAATCCAACTAGACTTAATTAATCTTTAAGCTTTAGTTATACTAGGCTTAAATAAACCATAAACCATAATTAAGTCTAATCTATCTAGACTTAATTAACCCTGAAGCTTTGCTTATATTAAGCTTAAAGAGCCTTTAAACCTTAAATTAAATCTAACCCTATTAAATTTAATTATCTCTTAAGTCTTACTTACATTAGACTTAAGTAATTTATAAACCCAAGTTAACCTATACTAAGGTTTAACCCAAGTTAAACCTAAGTCAAACTTAAACCTTAGGTTCAACATACATGAACCTGACATTAACCTATACTTAGGTTTAGCCCAAGTAAACCTAAGTCAAAGTTAAACCTTAGATTCAACATACATAAACCTAACATTAACCTATACTTAGGTAAACCTAAGTCAAACTTAAACCTTAGGTTCAACATACATGAACCTAACATTAACCTATACTTAGGTTCAACCCAAGTTAAACCTAAGTCAAACTTAAACCTTAAGTTCAACATACATGAACCTAACATTGACCTATACTTAGGTTCAACCCAAGTTAAACCTAAGTCAAATTTGAATCTTAGGTTCAATATACATGAACCTAACCTTAACCTATACTTAGGTTCAACCCAAGGTAAACCTAAGTCAAATTTGAATCTTAGGTTCAATATACATGAACCTAACCTTAACCTATACTTAGTTTCAACCCAAGGTAAACCTAAGTCAAACTTAAACTTTAGGTTCAATATACATGAACCTAACCTTAGATTTAACCCAAGTTAAACCTAAGTCAAACTTAAACCTTTTAGGTTCAACATATATACACTTAGGTTCAACCTCAACTCAAACCTAAGTCAAACTCAAACCTCTTAAAAGTTCAACTCACAATTGAATTTAAGCCAAACTCAAATTTAAATTTAACCAAACTTAAATTAAAACTAAATTTGAGTTTAACCAATATTAAACTTAAGTCGATCTTAAGTTCAACAAATACCAAACTTAAGACGACCTCAAATTTAAGTTCAATCTAATTTGAACTTAACTAAGATCAAATCCAAACCAAATTTAAATTCAATCAACACTGGACTAAAGTCGATCTTAAATTTAAACTCAACCTAATTTAAACTTAACTTAAACTTTAAATAAATTTAAGTTCAACCTATATTAAACTTGAATCAAGCTTAAATTCAGATTCAGCCTAACTTGAATCAAATGGTAAGTTTGAATCAAACCAAACTTAACTAAACATTAAGTTCGACCTAAATCGAACTTATTTTGACATAAATATTAAAGTTTGATATAAATCAAACTTAACTCAATATTAAGTTCGACCCAAATCAAACTTAATTCAACATTAAAGTTCGACTTAAATCAAACTTATTTTGACATAAATGTTAAAGTTTGATATAAATCAAACTTAACTCAATATTAAGTTCGACCTAAATCGAACTTAATTCAACATTAAAGTTCAACTTAAATCGAACTTATTTTGACATAAATGTTAAAGTTTGATATAAATCAAACTTAACTCAATATTAAGTTCGACCCAAATCGAACTTAATTCAACATTAAAGTTTGACTTAAATCAAACTTATTTTAACATAGATATTAAAGTTTGATATAAATCAAACTTAACTCGATATCAAGTTCGACCTAAATCAAACTTATTCGAAATTTAGTTAGACTCAAATCAAATTTTTCATTAAATTTGATTCAAATCAAACTTATTATTAAGTTTGATCTAAATTAAATTTAATCTTACATCAGGTTAAATGCAAATTAACTTTATTTTAATCGATATTAAATTTAACACATTTTAGATTCAAACAACATTGAATCTGAAACATCAAAAGTTTAACCTTTTGTTAGATTTTAGATTCAACACATTTTAAAATTCAAGTGACATTGAATTCAGAAATATTAAAATCTAATTTTTTTTAGATTTTAACTTTAATTGATATTAAACTTAATATTTTCAAATGACATAAAATTTTTTTGAATGATACCAAATTTAAGAATGTTAAATTCTAACTTCTTGTTATATTTTAAATTTATATTTAAAATTTTTTAGATTTGAGCAAACACTGAATCTAAAATATTAAAATCCAATCTTTAGTTAGATTCAAACGACACTAAATCTAAAATGTTAAAATTCAAATGAAATTGAATTAAAAGCGACACTCAAACAAATCTAATTTGAATATTTATTAGATTAATATCGATGAATCTGATATTCTTTTTCTTGCAGACTAAAAATAAATGTGAGATTTTCTTTGCATATTATAGAGTGTGCTAACTCTGTTTTGCAGAATAACTAAAATGAAACAACGATATTAACTTCGTTTAGATTTCATTTGCAAGTTACAGGTTGTGCTAACTCTGTTTTGCAGGATGACATTCTGGAAATGAGACGAACAACAACCACATCAAAACAACAAAACAAAACATAACAACGACATTAACAAAACAAAACACAATAACAACAAAACCAAAACAAAACCAAAACTTTTAGGATAGCCACAAAAATAATAAAATATTAAAAAGACAAACAACAAAACAAAAAGAATTGATAAACCAAGATAACATAAAATTGACATGATAAAATGACATTTAGGATTGATAGTGGGTACATCTTTAGAAATCAAATGATCAACATTAATCAAAAGTTTTCTTATATAATTAGAAATTGTCTGAGTGGTAATTAACTATAGAAGCTTGCTTCTATAGGAGATTTAAAAGAATCCTTGATAGATATTACATCTAGAAATCTCTGGTTATCAGAAGTCCATAATTTTCCTTATATAGAAATCCTAGGATATGGTATTCTAGAATCTTCTTCTATAAAGATCATCATAAACATTCTTTTCTACTGTTTTCTATTAGCCCTAAATTTCTCAATTCCTTTATAAGATCTATAGAAATAAAATTAGGGCAATATTAAACAGAGTGGCGGCTCCTTGACATTGACATGACATCGAGAATTGACGGCGAAGAAACTATCGACATTCTTTCGTCGCCATCAAGATAGTGGCGACTCCGCTGGGGAATTATCACTCTTCTCATCTTTTGTTATCATTTATTTTCTTTTGATATTTTGTTCTTTGACAAATAAGAACTACAAAATTTTAAAATAAATTCCCAGTTCATAAATAAGTTAATAACACTCGTTTTCTTAAAATTTCAGAAAATTTGCAATGGATTCTCCAAATTTAATCTTTTCTTATTATCAAGACCTCAATACACCAATGGAGGAAGTTCTTTCCTTTTATCAGAATGATTATGGATTATTTGGTGAAACTGACTTTGCATTAGATAATCCATACCAAACTGATATACAACTTTTGAAGAATTTGATCTGCAACCTTACAAAGGCTTTCTGAATTTTACTGAAGATCTACCTGAATATACACCTGAAGAACCCTATACTCCTGAAGAAATGAAAAGACAAATTGATAGGAAAGGAAAACAAGTCTGCGAGGACGATGATATTCCACTACCATCCATATACGAAGTTGGATCTTGTTCTAAAAATATTCATAAAAACAGAACTCGTTCACTTAAAAAGAAGAAAAGGTGGAATGAAAATGATAATTTTGAAACACCTGAATTTCAGCAAAGTGTTTTTGGAAACCCTTCCTTTTTAGAAGAGAATCGTTATATTCCAATTCCTGTTGAATGCACTGATAATTTTATTCAACCTAAGAGTTCTCCCTCAATTCATGTTATACATTCAGTGTTTAAGAGATTAGCACAAAAGGATAAATGTTCAACTTCACGATTGTTGGACAAAATGAGATGTGCAGTCTCTAAAACAATGAAAAGGAGAATTCTAGCAATAGAAAACTCTGTTTATGAAAAAACAGGTTATCAAAGCCCAACAGATGATCAATGTACTCGAGTGCCTGTAAAATTCTGACTAGGGCCAAGAGTAAAAGATGTGAAAATTATAAAAGACAAAGCCAAATATGACAAAATGATGTTGGAAGTGGAAGATACATCCACTAAAATGATAGATTTGGTCCATATGTTACAAAATGCAGATTGTTAATATGATGACTCACCACCTAGAGGGTCTCGTCCCATACTAAGAAATAATGTATACAAACGAAGATCATCTGAAAGAAATTCAGATGCTATGAGCACTCCTGCGGATAGTTCACAAGAAGGAACTTGTTAAGAGCCCCTTGCAAAATCATTTGAATAAAGACTGAAAAAGTTAAATAATTATATCAAACAATTCTCGGTGCGAGGAAAGAAAGACTCTTCTGATAGTTCAAATGAAAACATTGCCAATATTATGTGGTAGAAACACAGTCTACTTCTTTAACATGAGAATTGAATGAAGAGGATGCAGCAAACGAATTACGAGCAATTATACGACAACGAGATGAACAAATCAATCATCTTGAGCAAAAAATGGAAGAGTTGGTAGCAGCTTTACAAAATCCACCAACAAATCCATCACCAACCATTGAAATCATCAGGCCAGAGGCTATTCACATTTTAGAAGACAGAGAAGAGCCAATAGATGTTGAAGAAAGCACTCAGAAGAAAAAGGATTCCCCTCGTAGTGGAAATCCAGAAAAAGACATTACACAACTTGTAGAACAAAAGATAAAAGAAACTATGGCTCAGGTAAAAGTTGGAACATTAATTCCAAAAGGTAGACCATATCCAGAGGAATTTGATTCTGTCTAATACCCTAAAGGTTTTGTTCCTCCCGTTTTTAAAATGTTTAACGGAACTGGTAATCCTCGACAACATTTAGCACACTTCAGAGCAAGTTGCTGCAACGCAGGAGGAAGTGATGCTCTTGTATTCCGTCAGTTAACAGTCTCACGGAAGTTGCCTTTGACTGGTATGCAGAACTTCCTAATGGGTCTGTTAAAACTTTTGTAGAGCTTGAAAGTCTCTTTATTCAACGATTTGCTGGAGCTCAACATCATACTACAGTCGGTGATCTAGTAGTAGAAAAGGAGAAATCAGGAGAAAGTTTAGTGGATTACATTTTACGTTGGAGAAATCTCAGCATGAAATGTGAACCACAACTTCAAGAACAACACGCTGTTGAAATCCTCCTTAAAAATATTCATGGTCCTATAGCATTTATGCTTAAGGGATTTACGATAAAATCTTTTGAAAAATTGCTCAGTAAAGCTACCAATCTTCAAGAAGAGGCTAAGCAGATGAGTGCAACAGAAAAGACTGAAAAGACAAAGACTGTCAAGACATTTGAAAAGAGACCAGGAAATGTTGTGGAGAAAGGTAAACATGTGATGCAGGTTCAACCTGAACAAAAGAAAGAATGATAGAATCTGTCAACATCACAAACATCTTCTCAACTACAACTTCAACAACCAATTCCAGTACCGACAGATAAGAAAATGATGGGTGAGATAATGAATAAAGAATATCCATTTAAAACAAAGGACGTCAGCAAAATATTTCGTAGCTTGCTTAAAATACCAGAATTTAAGCTTTTAGAAGCTAAAAGACTAGCAGAAGCAGACATGAAGGACAATCCCAACTTTTGTCCTTATCATAGAATGCTTGGACACAAGATCAAAGAATATTTTGTCATCAAATACTGGTTAGAGCGCAACTTTAAAGAAGGAAATATAGTAATCCCAAAAGTATATTTGAAAGAATCTGATAAAGGTTCAGTCAATATGATTTCGGTGGAAAAACTTAAATCCAATAACAAGAACAAAGACAACACATTTCGAGGTAAATCTTTTGAGGAGATCCTTACCAAATATCAAGTTACAAAGCCTCCTAAGAAAGAAAAGAAAAAGAAAAATAAAGAACAAAAAATGATTAGAGGTCTTCTAGATATAGGGACTGCAGCTCCATTTGTACCTTCTAGTTCTTATGTTTCTTCGTTTTCTGCTAGGGTAGTTATATCAGATGAAGGACGAAAAATCCTTGAACCAATGACTTTGTATGACTTTCTTTTTTCTACTACTGTGAATAATAATAATTCCAGTTCTGCTTACATTCTGTCTATTCTGGGTGATGCTTCTGAAAATGATCATTTAAATTCTAATCCTGTAGACAATACTCAAATCGTACATGATCTCGATCAATCTGAAGTCAACCAAAATGACAAAAACATTGATGATAATTTTGACAATGACAATGATGAAAGTGACACTGCTACGCTCCAATTACAGGGAACTCTGATTTCTATAGAATTGGAATCTTCAGACTCTGAGACAAAAGAGTTGAATAACCAACTTGAAAAAATAATTGAAATCAATTTAAGAAGTGGAAAGGTACTACCTCCTAGAATGGCTCCACAAGAAAAGGAAAAACAGATAGTCACATCAGAAAAGATCATTCCTCCAATGCATCCACAACTCCCTGAAAGAGATAAGGATGATCTTCATAGCAAAGTGGACTATAACGTACTAGCTCATTTGAGGAAGTTACCAGCAAAATTGAGCATCTATGACGCTCTTATACTTTCTAAAGAAATGAGAGAGTCATTGATAAAAGCCCTTTCAGATCCAGACATTTGCCTTAGCCCAAAATGCTAGTATTACTCAAAATGAAGTCTGTCCATTAAAAGAATCAACAAAGATTACCTTCTCTGATAATGACTTGTTGCTCAGAACAACTGAGCATAATCGTCCACTGTATATCACAGTAAACATAAATGACACGATACTTTCAAGGGTTCTTATTGACCCAGGTGCCTCAATTAACATTATGAATTTGAGAACTCTTGCATATCTGGATATTGACACATCCCAATTATCAAGAGACACGATGATGTTACGAGGATTCAATCAAAAGGAGAAAGAGCTCTTGGATCAATAATATTGCTCTTAAACATAGCCGACTTGACGACAACGGCAAAATTTCATTTCATTGACTTTGATACATCCTTTAATGCCTTACTTGGCAAATGGCTTCATGAACATAAAATGGTTTCTTCTTCGCTGCATTAATGTATAAAATATTTACAAAAAGGACAGGAATATTGTATTGTAGGAGATTCGCAACCGTTTTCGATCCATGAAATCGGTATACATGAAGATGCAGCATATTATGCTCCTATAAAGACAACAATATTCTCCAAAGAAACAATGGTGGATATGAAAGGAAAAGACAAAGAAATGAAAATAAACGAAAAAGATCATTTTTCTTTAAAAAAGACAAAAGGAGTTAGTTCACATCAACTCATACTCGAAGTAGAGGCCGAGGACGAGAGCGAGGGAAAGAAGATCCAATTGTTACAACGAAGAAAACATTGAAGTTCAAAATCCACCTATACTCTGAAGAAGATACAAAGGAAGAAACGACATCGGTGGTTTTAAAGGAGCCTCAAATTAAAATACCTCTAGAAGAAGAAGACAAAGAGAAACAATTTGAGTCCATGTATGATGAAATTAATCATTATATACATTCTATGACTCTTACTCCAATCTCTACTGCTAAGATTGAGAATTTAGTAGTCAAAGAAGTATGTAGTGATGACAAAAAGCCAATTAGGTTTAGACTTGGCTCTACTTCTTCTAGTACTGAAACTGATGTAAAAATAGAAGATGAAAATCTTCTGAAATCAATGAAAATTCCTTTTGAGTTGTACTCTCCTTGGGCACAAAAATTTATTCAAAATAGTTTAATTTTCAAACAATGGTCTTTAATTATTGAGCAAATGTGGAATAATAATAAACGAAATCCTAACTCTAAAGAAGGCGTTGGATTTGATACTCTAGAACCACTAGATGATACAGAATTTTACCTAGTTGTCACCGAAGAACTTAATTCTGAAATGATATCTGATCTTCCAATCGAAGATGCTCCCCCAGAAATAGAAGAAGAAATTAAATCGACAATTGATGAAATAAAAGAAATCAATTTAGGAACTAATGAAAATCTGAAACCAACTTTCATTAGTTCATTCCTTAATGATGAGGAAGCAAAAGACATAATTCAATTGTTAACAGAATACAAAGACTGTTTTGCTTGGACTTATGACGAGATGCCTGGTTTATCTCCAGAAGTCGCAGTCCATAAACTTGGGATAAATCAAATTGCAATCCCTGTTAAACAAGCTCCGAGAATGATGCGTGTTGAAATAGAGCAACAAGTCATTGCGGAAGTTAAAAAATTGATAGAAGTTAATTTCATACGAGAAGAAAATTATCCGACATGGTTAGCCAATGTGGTGCCAGTTAAAAAGAAAAATGGTCAGATAAGGGTCTGCAAAGACTTCAGGGATTTGAATAAAGCATGTCCAAAAGATGAATTCCCTTTACCAATTCCTGAATTAATGATTGATATAGCATCGAAACATGCAATATTTTCTTTTATGGATGGGTCATCAGGATATAACCAAATAAAAATGTTCTCGGAAGATGAAGCAAATAGAGCCTTCCAGACACCCATAGGAATACATTGTTATAAGGTTATGCCATTTGGACTAAAGAATGCTGGTGCAACCTATCAAAGAGCCATAACACAGATTTTTGATGAATTAATACACAATCAAGTCGAATGTTATGTGGAAGATCTGGTTGTCAATAGTAAACAAAAAGATGATCATATATACGATTTGCGAATTGTCTTTGAACGACTACGACAATACAATCTTAAAATGAATCCTTTAAAGTGTGCCTTTGGTGTCACTTCAGGAAAATTTTTAGGATTTGTAGTTCAACATCGTGGGATAGAAATTGATCCTCTCAAAATTAAAGCTATTCTAAATATGCCTCCTTCTAAAAATCTAACTCAATTGAGGTCATTTCAAGGAAAGTTGGCATATATACGACATTTTATTTCCAATTTGTCAGGTAGGTGTCAGCCTCTTACTGTCCTAACCAGAAAAGATACCAAATTTGTGTGGGATGAAAAATTCCAACATGCCTTTGAAAATATTAAACAATACCTGACAACCCATCCTGTTTTAGCGGCCCCTGTAGTAGGAAGACCTCTAATCCTTTACACCGCAGCATTGGACAATTCCCTTAGAGCATTATTGGCACAAGTAAATGACGAGGGAAAAGAAAATGCATTATATTATTTAAGCCGTTGTCTGGTTCTAGCAGAAATAAAATACCCAGCAATTGAGAAACATTGTTTAGCCTTGATTTTTGCATTACAAAAACTGAGGCACTATATGCTTTCTCATAAAGTAACTCTTATTTCAAGAGTTAATCCATTACAATATTTGATGACACGGCCGACACTTTTTGGAAGATTAGCAAGATGAGCAATGATATTACTTCAATTTGACATAACATTTGTACCATTACGTGTTGTCAAAGGACAAATCTTGGCATATTTCTTAGCAGCACACCCAATTCCAACTGGATCACATCTCAATGATGATTTACCTGATGAACAAATATTAGAAATAAAAAGTTCTAATGTGCAACGATGGGAACTGTACTTTGATGGAGCATCATCTGCACGGAAAGATAAAGACAAACAGACAATTATACATGGCAAAGCTGGAGTAGGATTGATTTTTATCACTCCAGATAAAACGAGTGATGCCTTTTTCTTATAATCTGACTGAACCATACACAAATAATAAAGCTGACTATGAAGCGCTCATAACTGGTCTAGAATTAACAATACTAATGGAAATTAAAAATATTGACATCTATGGAGATTCTCAGTTGATTATCAATCAAATTGCTGGCAAATATAAGACTCTGATACCTCGACTTGAACAATACTCTCGTTACACTCTAAAGCTACTTCAGCAAATTCCTTATGTGACATTTTTTTTAATCCTGAGACGAGATAATTCTTTAGCAGATGCTTTGGAAAAACTTGCAAAAGAGTTTGCTTATCCAAAAGAAGATGACATATTGATTTCTATAAAAGGACGACAAGTTCTTTCTCAAATTGACATGGATAATCTGCATAAAATTGGTGAAAACATGAAGTGATAACAAATGACGAAAAGGATGATTGAAGACAACCAATTATTCAATATTTAAAAACTGGAAGGTTACCTGGAAACACTTCTATTGCCACTCAAATTAAAAAAAGGGCATTATCATATGCTCTAATAAATGATGTCATTTATAAACGATCTTTTGACCAGATGTGGTTAAGATGCTTAAACCAAGTCGAAGCTCAAGAGATTGTTAAAGAGGTCCACTCAGGTTTATGTGGCGCACACCAATCTAGACCTAAAATGAAAATAAAAAGGATGGAATATTATTGGCCGACAATGATGACTGATTGTCTTGATGTTGCAAAGAAATGTCATCAATGTCAGATACATGGGGTAGTTTTACGCCGGCCTCTAAATGTTTTACACCTAAGTATTGCATCTTGGACATTTGAATGTTGGGGCACCGACGTAGTGGGCCCTATAGATCCTCCATCATCTAAGGGTCATCGATTTATTCTATCAGCCACTGATTATTTCTTTAAATGGGCAGAAGCAATACCACTTAGAGAAGTCAAGGCAGAACAAGTCCTTCATTTCTTTAAGACACATATTGTTTATAGATTTGGAATTCCTTGAAGGATCATATCATACAATGGACTGGCCTTTAAAAATACGAAAATAAACAACTTTATCCAAAGACATGGGATAAACTGGAGGTATTCCACTATCTATTAACATAAAGCCTATGGTTTAGCTAAAGCTTTCAATAAAACATTGGTTCAAATTTTGAAAAAGACATTAGTCAACAGCCCAAGACATTGGCATGAAAAATTAATAGAAGATTTATGGGCTTATAGAACTACATACCGAACACCAACACGGTCAACACCATTTGCTTTGGTATATGGTCCTGAGGCTATTTTACCGCTCGAAATTGAAATCCCATCTCTCAGAGTTGCGATTGTGAATAAAATAATTGAAGAAGAAAATGCAAGATTACGACTTGAAGATCTTGAGAGTTTAGAAGGCAAGCGTCTACAAGCTCAGAAAAATCTCAAACTGTATCAAGCAAAAATGATACGGGCCCACGATAATTTAGTTCACCCCAGAAGCTTTCGAATCAGTGAATTAGTTTTAGTTCTCCGGAGACCTATTCTTGCTCATCGCAAAATAGGAGGAAAATTTGAACCGATATGGGATGTCCCATATGTAATTGAAAAGACATATTCGAGAGAATCTTACCAGTTGGTAGATTGTTACGGAGATAGAATTTTGCCCCCAGTTAATGGGCGCTTTTTAAAGAAATACTATGCACCATGACTTGTTTATAAACTGGGAAAACATTATAAAAAATGATTTTCTCTTTTACTCTTTGTACAAATTTGAATATGTTTCTCTTTCCCTTACTTATAAGCATAATTTATCATTGAAAATGAAATTTAGTCTGACATATCACCCTGTTATTTACAGGAAGAATGTCTGAAGATAGACTATTTTTCTCTTTCCAAAATAATATGACTTTTGCCTTGGACCGCCGACACATTGACGAGGGGACTAGAATTCATTTCAACTTTGATATGTTACAAGTTGAATCCATTTATCACGGCTCATTACTTTATCTGGTGAACCATAATGAAATTAACATGCAAACGCCCTTGATAGAATTCAAACTCCGGCAGCCTGAAGAATATGACTTCGAAATCAGTGACAGGTCGGACAAGCAGGAATTTTTTACTACTTTAGTACAAGGGACTACAGGAGCATCTGCATTTGGTATAAAAAATACTATAGCAGGACTCACCCGATCACAGAGATGGAACCGTTATAAACGGTTGAAATGTCAGAAACAATTACAAGAAAGACAAAACATAGAGGACATTAGTCAGTCAAAATTTCAGGCTATTGATACTCCATTTGAGGAAATATATTCTGCATCGGAGATGACGAATCCAGACTCTGCAACGAGAAACCGGGAAGATCTGAAGGTATCAGGTAAGGAAGTTGATAAAAAAGGTTACTCCAGAGAAGAAGCACGGCGAATTCACGCTATTGAATGGAAAACCTTTGAACAATATAAGCATATCAACAAAGGAACAATAATTATTCTAGATGGTCTTAAACTATTCACCAGAATATTCGATAATGATGAGCATGCCGCTATTATTGATCATGTAATAAAAGCTCGATACCGAGGTAGGGTTGGGCATCTTAAAAGAAAGACGTATTCTGAGCCCAATAAATGGATCTGTCGCAAAGGCAGACAGACCATCCAATATGGATGTTGTTATAATTATGCAAGAGACAGGGAGGGGAATCTTCCTGGAATTTTACGATACAAATAGGTGGATCCATTACCCACTATAATAATTCAGATTATCAGACGTCTTGTCACTTGGGGAGTCATACCCACAGACCGTGTTCCTGATAGCTATATCATCAACATGTATGATAAAGGAGATTGTATCCCTCCCCATATTGACAGCCATGACTTTGAGAGAACATTTTGTACAATGTCCTTAATGAATCGTTGTTCCATCATATTTGGAAGAGAAATACAGATTCTGGGACCTGGAGAATTCGAAGGGACATGCCACATCCTTTTAACTCGAGGATCAGTTCTCTCATTCCAGGGAAATGGTGCAAATTTTGTGAAACACTGTATACCCAGTGTTGATAGGCCACGCACTTCGATCACCTTGCGGCGGATGAAGCCAGACAAACAACTTATTGAATATCAAGCTATCCTAGAGCTTGAAGGGTTGAAGCCTTTGGAGCTACCATGACCCTGTGAATGTCCAGACACCTGAGACATGTTTGACAAACAATGTCTTGGAGTATCAGACGTTTATAGATGGTCTAATAGTATCCAAGGCTATGTTATGATGAATGCGAAGATGTAAAAGCTTTTGATATGTAAAATATCAGTAGTTTGTAGCATGCGTGCTATATCACATGTACATATATGTACTGTTAACCTTTGTTTGCAATGATATGTACTGGTGACTTTTGTACATTATATGTGGAAATAAAATAAAATGTTGAAAAACATTCCCTATTGTCTGTGATGTGTCGGCGGGTCCTAAAAATGTTAAAATAAATATTTTCAAATGAAATGACAATATAACTTGTGATAATTAACATGAGAATTATCATTCGGCCTATATAGGTCAAATCCCCAGCGGATATCCCCAGCAAATATTTTAGTGAGTTCGCCACTCTCTCTAGTTATTGAATGTAAGTTCTTTTCCTGACACGAGATTTATGGCATTCCACTAACTTGACATCAACATTAACATTTTGAGAAATGGAATATGACATACATTTTCTCTTTCTCTAGTTATTGAATGAAAGTCCTTTTCCTGACACGGGATTTATGGCATTCCACTAACTTGAAATCGACATAGACATTTCGAGAAATAGAATATGACATCCATTTTCTCTCTCTAGTTATTGGATGTAAGTCCTTTTCCTGACACGAAATTTATTGCATTTCACTAACTTGACATCGACATTGAAATTTCGAGAAATGGAATATGACATCCATTTTCTCTTTCCAGTTATTGGATGTAAGTCCTTTCCTAACACGGAAATCATGGCTTTCCTCTAACTAGATTTCGACATTAACATTTTGAGAAATGAAATATGACATTAATTTTCTCTCTCCAGTTATCAGATATAAAATCCATTTCCAGACACGAAAAGGATATTCCTTCTCAAAATCGACATATGAGATATCTGACATTTCTTAAGAACAATATGACACCCACTTCTTTCCGATTATTATGAGACATTTCTTCAAGCCGCTTCGGTCAACGCCAATATGTGCGACATACTTATACAGTATTCCACACATATTGGGGGCCCTTTTATTGACCTCATTTTCTTATGATAAATCAATCTTTTGACCTAAAAAGTCAACCTTGGTCAAAATGGTCAATTCTGACCCAATGACCGACCCTGTTGACCCAATAGGTCAACCCATGACCTAAAAAGTCAACTTTGGTTAAAATGGTCAATTCTGACCCAATGACCAACCCTGTTGACCCAATAGGTCAACCCATGACCTAAAAATTCAACTTTGGTCAAAATGGTCAATTCTGACCCAATGACCAACCCTGTTGACCCAATAGGTCAACCCATGACCTAAAAATTCAACTTTGGTCAAAATGGTCAATTCTGATCCAATGACCAACCCTGTTGACCCAATAGGTCAACCCATGAACTAAAAAGTCAACTTTGATCAAAATGATCAATCCTGACGCCATGACCAATCCTACTGACCCAACAGGTCAATCTTTGATCCAAAAAGTCAATTTTGGTCAAACTAGTCAATTTTTGACCCAATGACAAATTATTGACTCAATGACCAATTATGACCCAATTGACCAACATTTAACCCAGAAAACAACTTTGGACAAATTGATCAATTTTTGACTCAAAAATCAACCATTAATCACCAAATCAACCAAGATACTAAATGATCAAATATGATTTATATGACTAATTTAAAACATCACAGGACTAATGATACAACTTTGGTCAACTTTAACCTAAATAAGTCAAATTTGGTCAAAAATGGCTAACAGAGACTCCTTTGACTACAAAATTAACCTAAAAAATAGACTTTGACATAATCAATTTGATATTAATCAGATTGATCAAAATTTTACCCAGAGGTCACCACATTGACCATTGGGTTAACCTAAACCCTAAAATTGGTTAACATGACCAAATTAAACCTAAAATTCAAAACCTTTGGACTTTATGACTAACCCAAACCCTGACAAGGTTAGGAAAATCAAAATTAGTCATTCTTGTACCAAAATGGCTTAACTTAGGTTAACCTAGGTCAATTTGAGTCAACTAGGGTGAACCATAGTCAACCTTTATCAAATTTGACCAAAATACCTAATTTTGAACAAAAAATGATAAAAATTAATCAAATGATTAATTTTAAATCATTTTGATTAATTACTTGATTAATGAAATAATATTTAAAATTTTATTTAATTAATTAAAATTAAAATATGATTAAAAGGTTTAAAATGTGACAAATTTTAAGCCTTTAACCTACAAATTACAAATATTAATCAAATAATTAATCTCAAATCATTTTTGATTAATTAATTGATTAGTAAAAGAAATATTTAAAATTTTATTTAATTTTTAATTAATTAAAATATAAAGGTTTAAAGACATGACAAATTTAAACCTTTAATTTCAAGAAGACATAAAATTAATCAAATAAATAAGTAAAATTTATTTTAATTAATAAATTGATTAATGAAATAATTTCCAACAATTTTAATTAATGACATAATTAATAAAAATGGAAATTAAATAAAAAAGACTTAAAATGACACTTTGACATATGACATCATATGCGACACAAAAATTCCCATAATTAATTTTAAATTAAAATTAAATTAGGGAAAGTCATTAATAGGTCACCCATGACCTATTAGACCCATCATGACACATCAACACACCCATCAAATCCATTATGACATGACTAGCATTGTTCCTAACCCATAACTCATCACCTCTAATTAAGGTTAAATGTTATCATGATATTATCATGATAATTAGGCATATCTGTCATCCTCTATCAAAATGAGGTTTGACATGGCTTCATAGGTGGCAAGCACCTCTTCCCTAACCCAATGGAGAAAGACCAAGACATGAGGTTAAGTTTCTACCATGGCTAACCAAAATGAAGACTCGTCATGATGCCATGATGAATCAACTTAAATATTGTCAACTAACTAAGTCACCTTTGGGAAATGGTTTGGGTGAGTCACTACTCACCTCTCCCCTCACCCAATCAAGGAGAAGTTTACCATAACCAAACCTTTCACCATGGTTAAAGGCCATCATAACCATGTGAAAAATCAAGATTAGGTGTTATTCTCCCATGAATTCATTTAATAAAGTTGTGAATTCACTTAGGAGAGGTAAGTCCAGCAGGATTTACCAAGGTTTATCCACCTTATGGAGGAGCCAATGAAAACAAGCCAAATAAAGAGTTAAGCTCTCACCATAGTTAAACCCTATATGAGTTGATCTTGGGGAAGTGAACTAAACTTATCCTCCAGCTAAAATTCTATCTTCAACAATTATAACATAAGATAACACCTTCCCCAAATAAACTCAAGCTCATCCAAAGCCCTCCCATGGCTAGAAATATGACCCAAACCCGAGCCCTAGAGGAAAAAAAGGGAGAAAGATAACAGCCTAAGCTCTACCCAATTCCCTTAACCCCCAACAACAAACTTGTTCCTTAAGACCTTAAGAATAGATTCCAATCAAGACTTAGCCTTCAGCTAGCCTCAAAACTCCACAAAACCAGCTCAAATAGGCTAACCCAAGAGCTCAATATCAGGTGAGAAAAAGGGAATTTCAAAATCCTATACACTGCTCAAATTCCAAAACTCCTTACATCAAAGTTGTTCCTTAGGACATAAGAAATCGAACCCTACCAAAACTAGGTCACCAAACCCACTGAATCAGCTCGATTTGATCAACCCGAGAGTACCCAAATTGACCCAAACCAGGAAAAATTTGATTTTCAAAATCAAATTGCACAAAGTTTTAAATTAGCTATCCTAAACTCCTCTAGGGACAAAACGAAGATGATTACAATAAAAATCGAGCTTCCCCAAGGTCTTTAAGTCACTGTTCCATCAACTCTCTCAAGCCGAACCGATCGAACCCATATCATAACCCAATTTAGCTCCAAATTGAAGTTAGATCAAGCTTACTGAGGTCCAGACGAAGCTTCTAGACCGATTAAACCAAGCTCAAATTAATTGAGACTAAGGTATGGATTTATAACTTCAATGGTGATTCGGGTTTCATGCTTTGTGAAATAAATTGTTTCAAAACCCCCACATATCCGTATGGATATGATCATCTGCTCAAGATGAAGGTGTAGGAACAAATCTCACTCGATTCTATCAAGAATCGAGTGAGATATTATCCCTAGATCACAGACGGTCTACGGGTTGAAACAGGAGGAAGACGATGGCGCACAGCCGTTTGATCTTTTGTTTAAAAGACGGACGACTGAGATTATTCCCTACCCAATCCGCTGTTCGGAGCCCCGCAGCAGATCGAGCATGTTTTCGATGCTGCCGAGGACACGCGACACTCCCTGGGAATTTCTGATTAGCTTTAGGTTTAAATAAATCAGTTAAACCTTAAACAAATAAAAAATTCATATCTTTTCAAATAAAAATCACAAAAATAAAAGAAAAATATCTCTGAACTTAGGACAGTGAGCTCTATAATGTGGAATTGAAAATTTTAATTTTTGGTTTATATTTAATTTTTAATTAATTAAATACTTCATGGAGTATTTTAATTATTAAAAATTATTTTTATGTCAGAAAATTATGAAATTTTGAGGGATTGATTTCTAAGTCTTTTGGAACAATTTCTGATTTTTCCATAGACAGAGAAATATTTTAAGGTGACATTTCCAAATTTTCATGAGACTTCGCAATTATTTCTAATAATAATTCTAAAAAAATTTAGAAATTAATAAAATAAACAAAATTTAAATTGTAAATTGGTTATAAATTCAGGGGAATAATGCTAAACCCTAAATAACAAATTATAACCACTTAAAAATTTAAAATGACATTTAAAATCATTAAAACTGATATTTAACCTTAAAAAATCTCTTAAATCTTAATTAGGTCTAATCACTTTAGAATTAATTAAAAATTTAAATCCTAATCATATAGGTTTTAAGACAAAACAAATATTAAGTCTAAAACATTATTAGGCTTAACTAACCTTAAGACATCAAATTTAACAATAAACAAATATTAATTAGGTTTAAGTACCTTTAAACTTAATTAATTATCATTAAACCTTAAAGATGTTAGGTTTAATAATAATAAAGCCCTAATTCGGTTTAACCCTTATTAAACCAAATTAATAAACATAAACCTTACTTACATCATGTTTAAGTAACATTTAAACCCTAATTAGGTTTAACCCCTATTAAACCTAATTAATAAACTTAAACCTTACTTACATTAGGTTTAAGTAACTTTTAAATCTTAATTAGGTTTAACCCCTATTAAACCTAATTAATAAACATAAACCTTACTTACATCAGGTTTAAGTAACATTTAAACTCTAATTAAGTTTAACCTCTATTAAACCTAATTAATAAACTTAAACCATACTTACATCAGGTTTAAGTAACATTTAAACCCTAATTAGGTTTAACCCCTATTAAACCTAATTAATAAACTTAAACATATTTAAACCCTAATTAGGTTTAACCACTATTAAACATAATTAATAAACTTAAACCTTACTTACATCAGGTTTAAGTAACATTTAAACCCTAATTAGGTTTAACCCCTGTTAAATTTAATTAATAAACTTAAACCTTACTTACATTAGGTTTAAGTAACTTTTAAACCCTAATTAGGTGTAACCCCAATTAAACCTAATTAATAAACCTAAACCTTACTTACATGAGGTTTAAGTAACATTTAAACCCTAATTAAGTTTAACCTCAATTAAACTTAATTAATAAACTTAAACCTTACTTACATCAGGTTTAAGTAATATTTGAACCTTAATTAGGTTTAACCCCTATTAAACCTAATTAATAAACTTAAACTTACTTACATTAGGTTTAAGTAATATTTAAACCCTAATTAGGTTTAACCCCTATTAATCCTAATTAATAAACTTAAACCTTACTTACATTAGGTTTAAGAAACCTTTATACCCTAATTAGGTTTAACCCCTATTAAACCTAATTAATAAAATTAAACCTTACTTACATTAGGTTTAAGTAACATTTAAACCCTAATTAAGTTTAACCCTTATTAAACCTAATTAATAAACTTAAGCCTTCCTTCATTAGGCTTAAATAACTCTTAAATCATAATTAAGTCTAACCCAATTAGACTTAATCAATCCTTAAGCCTTACTTACATTAGACTTAAATAATCCTTAAACCCTAATTAGGTCTAACCCAATTAGACTAAATTAATCTTCAAGCCTTACTTACATTAGGCATAAGTAATCCTTAAACTATAATTAAGTCTAATCCAGCTAGACTTAATTAATCTTTAAGCTTTAGTTATATTAGGCTTAAATTAACCATAAACGATAATTAAGTCTAATCTAATTAGACTTAATTCACCCTTAAGCTTTGTTTATATTAAGTTTAAAGAGCCTTTAAACCTTAAATTAAATCTAAACCTATTAAATTTAATTATCTCTTAAGTCTTACTTACATTAGACTGAAGTATTTTATAAACCCAAGTTAACCTATACTTAGATTTAAACAACACTGAATCTGAATCTGAAACATCAAAACTTTAACTTTTTGTTAGATTTTAGATTCAACACATTTTAAAATTTAAGTGACATTGAATTTAGAAATATTAAAATCTAATTTTTTTTTAGATTTTAAGTTTAATTGATATTAAACTTAATATTTTCAAACGATATAAATTTTTTTTGAATGATACCAAATTTAAGAATGTTAAATTCTAACTTCTTGTTAGATTTTAAATTTAAATTTAAAATTTTTAGATTTGAACAAACACCGAATCTAAAATATTAAAATCCAATCTTTAGTTAGATTCAAACGACACTGAATCTAAAATGTTAAAATTCAAATGACATTGAATTAAAACGACACTCAAACAAATCTAATTTGAATATTTGTTAGATTAACATCGATGAATCTGATATTCTTTTTCTTGCAGACTAAAAATAAATGTGAGATTTTCTTTGCATATTATAGGGTGTGCTAACTCTGTTTTGCATGATAACTAAAACAAAACGATGATATTAACTTCGTTTATATTTCCTTTGCATGTTATAGGGTGTGCTAACTCTTTTTTGCAGGACGACATTCTGGAAATGAGACAAACAACAACCACATCAAAACAACAAAATAAAACACAGTAATGACATTGACAAAACAAAACACAATAACAATAAAACCAAAACTTTTAGAATAGCCATAAAAATAATAAAACATTAAAATGACAAACAACAAAACAAAAAGAATTGATAAACCAAGATAACATAAAATTGACGTGACAAAATGACATTTAGGACTGATAGTAGGTACATCTTTCCTTAAAAAAAAATAGAAAACAAATGATCAACATTAATCAAAAGTTTTCTTAGATAATTAGAAATTGTCTAAGAGGTAGTTAACTATAGAAGCTTGCTTCTATAGGAGATTTAAAAGAACCCGTGATAGATATTACATCTAGAAATCTATGGTTATCAAAACTCTATGATTTTCCTTATATAGAAATCCTAAGATACAGTATTCTAGAATCTTCTTCTGTAAGGATCATTGTAAACATTCTTTTCTACTATTTTCTATTAGCCCTAAATTTCTCAATTCCTTTATAGGATCTATATAAATAAAATTAGAGTAATATTAAACAGAGTGGCGACTCCTTGAAATGGACATGACATCAAACATTAACGGCAAAGAAACTATCGACATTCTTTCGTCGCCATCAATAATCTTTGAAAAGCATAGAATTGAATATGTTTTTAGAGTGACAAGCTAAATTCTATCAATTTGGTTTAAGAGAAGGTGACGGGTCACTAGTAGGCCCGACCATAGGCACCCTTGGCGGGAAACTAGAAGTAAGAGCCTAGAAATTCGTCCCTTACTACTAACAATACATCCTGATCCAATATTATAAAACTAGCCAATGTTCTTTATACACTTGACCATAGGGTAAAGAATATACATGCTCCTATTTGTCACAATATCTCATTCTCAAAGCTCTCAAAGTAATTTAGATGTTTACTAATCATGAAATATTTTGTGTGGGAAAAGAATCTTTGTTTATTGTGTTAAAACATTTAAATTACCATCTTATTTACAATTGCTACTTTAATAACTTGCATATTATTACTTTTTTAGTTGGGTAATTTTTAAATAGATTTTCTTCTTTCTTTCTTAATTTTACTTAGCCTTCCTTGTGAGATCGATATATGGGGTTTTTTAAAAAGAAAGCCCTATTACTTGAAACGATATGCATACTTGTGTAGTAATCCTAGTGCACGATTTATATTTATATATCAAAACTTTAATCTTTAATTATTGTAGATTAGCCGATTAATCTGATTTGGGTCAAGTTTGGCCATAATTTTATAAGCTATTTTACTTACGTAATTGCGGTCGGGTCAAATTTTTGGCGCCGTTGCCGGGGACTGCACTAAAAATTAATTAAAGAAGAAAGATAAATTTTTTATAATATATATTATTATAAAGTATATTTTTGTTTTATTATTAATTAAAAATATTTTCTATTTTCTTTTATGCAAAGTTCAGGATCTAAAGGATTAATACCTTATAATTCTGAATTAGGACGCACTGTAAGAAAAATTAGAAAAGAAAAACGATTTCATAATTTGCAAGAAATGACTAATATATCTCGAAATAGTATGGAACAAAATATTGTAGAAAATGAACATCAAAATTTAAAAAGACCCTTAAGAGATTATGCTAACCCTACAGCTGATGAAATTCATTTAAGCATTCAAATCCATGTTGTAGCAACAAACTCATTTGAACTTAAACCTGTAATTATACAAATGGTCCAAAATAATCCGTTTGGAGGATCTCCTACTGAAGATCCTAATTTACACCTTGCTTGTTTTCTAAAACTTTGTGCTACATTCAAGTATGATAATGTTTCTGATGATGCTATTAGGCTTAAACTTTTTCCTTTTTCTTTAAGGGATAAGGTTAAGATGTCGCTTAATTTGTTAGCAACGGGATCTATTAAAACTTGGGAGAAATGGCTCAAAATTTTCTAGCTAAGTATTTTTCGCCATCTAAAACTACGAAACTTAGAAATGACATAACCTCATTTACTCTATTTGAAGGAGAAACTATTTATGAGCATTTGAACGATTTAAAGAACTTCTTAGGAAGTGCCCACGTCATGCATCACCAGACTAGTTAATTAAACATTTTATAATGGATTAATAGGTTCTCTTAGATCTATAGTAGATGCTGCTGCTGGTGGTTCCTTAATGGCTAAGTCATTTGATGAAGCTTATGCTTTAATAGAAGAAATGACAACTAATAACTTTCAATGGTCTTCTGATAGAGTAAATACTAAAAGAGTGGCTGATATTCAAGAAAATGAAGCATTTTCTATTTTAGTATCTCAAGTTGCTGCAATATCTAAGAAATTGGATAATTTGTCTCAATTATCGCATTTAAATAATGATAATTCAAGAACTACTGATGAATCTCAAACTTTAGAGACATTGCAAGCTATCACTAGCACAACTAATAACCCATATTCCAATTACTATAATCCAGGTTGGAAAAATCACCCTAACTTAAATTAGAATAATGCAAGTCCACAATGTGGAAATACTAACCTAACCCAATTTGAAATTGAAATAATCAAGGTAATTCTAACTATCGACCTTCTTATATCCTGGTTTTAATAACCAGCAATTTAAGGAAAAGAAATTGTCTATAGAAGAATTAATTTTACAAATGGGTAGTCAGTTGCAAAGTCAAAATGCTGCGATAAGAAATATTGAGAATCAAATGGGGCAAATTGCAAATGCAATTAACAACAGACCACAAGGAACACTTCCAAGTACTGTTGAAGTAAATCCAAGAGAAAATGGAAAAGATCAAGAGCAAATTAAAGTTGTATTATTTAGAAGTGGAAAAGAACTAAGAGATGGAAATGAAAATAAAATTTAAAAAGAGATTGAAGTGATAAAAGTTGAGAAACCTAAGGAAATAATCCATGAAGAAGAAAAACAATTTATATCTCAAGATGAATTTGAAATACCTCCACCTCCATTTCCACAACAACTGAAATAGCAGTAATTGGATCAACAACTTTTGAAAATTTTTGAGGTATTTAAAAAGCTTACCATTAATATCCCATTTGCTAAATTTTTGGAACAAATGCCTAAGTATGCTAAATTTATGAATGATATTCTTAATAAGAAAAGAAATTTTGAAGCTTTTGAAACTGTTGCATTAAGCGAAGAATGCAGTGCAATTATTCAGAAAAAGATACCTCAAAAGCTTAAAGATCCTGGAAGTTTCACTATAACTTGTGCTATAGGAGACAAATTTCATGGAAAAGCCTTATGCGGTTTAGGAGCAAGTATTAACCTCATTCCTTTATCCATCTTTAAGAGGTTAGATTTAGGAGAAATATCTCCTACAACTGTAACCTTACAATTAGCAGATCAATCTACTACTCACCCGAGAGGAATGATAGAAGATGTATTGGTAAAAGTGGATAAATTCATTTTTCCTGTAGATTTTATAATTCTGGATATGGAAGAAGATGAAGAGATTCCTATTATTTTAGGAAGACCTTTCCTTGCTACTGGACGTGCTATGATAGATGTACAAAAATGGGAGTTAACCATGAGAGTTAATGATCAAGAAGTAACATTCAATGTTCTTAAATAAATGAGGTATCTTAACAAGGAGAAGTGTTACAAAATGGATATATTTGAATACATGATAGCACAACATTATCAAGAAAAATGTCAGATCATTTCTAAAGAGGAAGAGTTTCTAGAACCTGAAGATTTAACTGATGAAAATGATTCTGAAGAAGATGTAAAAGATATTGATTATGTTAATGAAAATTAGGAAATATTGGATACAACTGAAAGTAGTGAATTCAAACCATCAATTGAAAAGGCTCCTAAATTAGAATTAAAGGAATTACCCTCTCATTTAAAGTATGCCTTTTTAGGGAATTCATTAACTTTACCTGTTATTATATCTTCTTAATTTACTACGGAACAAGAGATGAAATTGATTGAAGTGTTAAAAGTGTATTAAAAAGCTTTTGGATGGACAATAGCAGATATTAAAGGAATTAGCCCATTAATATGTATGCACATAATATTATTGGAAGATGACAGTAAACCCAGTATTGAACCTCAAAGGAGATTAAACCCAGTTATGAAAGATGTTGTTAAGAAAGAAATATTGAAATGGTTAGATGCTGGAATTATTTATCCAATATCTGATAGTCCTTGGGTTAGTCCCATTCATTGCATTCCAAAGAAAGGAGGAGTGACTGTTGTTGAAAATGAAAATAATGAATTAATTTCTACAAGATAAGTGACTGGTTGGCGAATCTATATTGATTACAGAAAACTAAATGTTGCGACCAGAAAAGATCATTTTCCTCTTCCATTCTTAGATCAAATGCTGGATAAATTAGCAGGACATTCATATTTTTGCTTTTTGGATGGATATTCTAGTTATCATCAAATACCTATAACTCTTGAGGATCAAGAAAATACGATGTTTACAAGTCCTAATGGAACATTTGCTTTTCGAAGAATGCATTTTGGGTTATGCAATGCACCTGATACTTTTCAAAGATGTATGATGGCTATTTTTCCTGACTTAATTAAAAAAGGAATTGAAATTTTTATGGATGATTTCTCTGTATTTGGAATTTCTTTTGATTCTTTCTTACATAATTTGAATAAAGTGTTAAAGCACTGTCAAGAAACTAATTTAGTTCAGAATTGGGAGAAGTGTCAATTTATGATCACAGAAGAAATTGTACTGGGTCATAAAATTTCTAAAAATGGAATGGAAGTTGATCAAGCAAAAATCCAAATTATTGCTGGATTACAACCCCCAACTAATATAACAGGTATAAGAAGTTTTCTTGGACTTGCTGGATTTTATAGAAGATATATTAAAGATTTTTTCCTAGATTACAAAACCTTTATGCCATCTTTTAGAAAAAGATATAAAATTTGAATTTGATGAAAATTTCCTTAATGACTTTAATATATTAAAAGAAAATTTAATCACAACACCAATCATAGTTGCACCTAATTGGGAAAAATCATTTGAATTAATGTGCGATGCTAGTGATTACGCTATAGGGGTAGCTTTAGGACAAAGATATGATAAGATGTTTATGGTTATATATTGTGCCAGTAAAACTCTTAATGAAGCTCAAATTAATTACACTACTACTGAAAAAGAGCTATTAGCTATAGTATATGCTTTTGATAAATTTCGATCATATTTACTTGGGAATAAATGTATAGTGCATACAGATCATTCTGCTATTAAATATTTGATGACAAAAAAGAGGCTAAACTGAGATTGATTAGATGGATCCTTCTTTTGCAAGAATTTAACTTTCAAATAGTTGATAAAAAAAGGTCTGATAATGATGCACAAAAAATATATACTATTTTTGCTATATAATTTTACCCATCTTTAGTGATATTTCACTTTAAAGAAATGTATTTTTCATGATATGTTGTAGGTATGATGATTTTAGGTAATTGGAGCGAAAAGAAGAGAAAATGAATAAATTCGGAGTAAAAATGAGAAAAAAGGAGGAAAACAGCTTCTGGCGCCGCCGACGCCATTTTCCCGAGAGCTCTGCAATTATTTGGACGATAGAGCGCCGGCGGTGCCCGATTGCGCCCTATCGGGCGCCGCCGACACCCAATGTCGGTGGACTTCAAATTTGAAGAGTTTTGGCAACTTTTTGAAGGGATGCCTATGGAAACTCTTGGGATTTCGTTTCTAACTTATAAGTAACTGTTTTTGGACAAAAATGGTGTAGTTTTTAGTGTGTGTCTTGTGTATTCTAGAGAGTCTAGTGTGTTTTGAGTGTTAGGGCTTAAGAGAGAAGAGTGTAGAAGTGAGAATTTGAGAGAGATTCTTCTCTAATGAGTGAAGGAGAAGGAGTAAATTGAGAGATTGCATCTTCCTTTCCATTCTAAAGAGGGAATTGAGTATTGCAAAGAAGAGAGAAAAAGATTCAAAGAAACTTCAAGGGATTTGCATTGGGGAAGAGAAAGAGATAAGTTGTATTTTCTTTTGTGGGTTTTATGACTTTTCTTTTATATATAAAATCCATGTTTTATTGTGTCTTCTCTATGAATTCTGAGTAGTCTCCTTTATTTTTCTTCTTGCATAGAGATGTGATGATGTGTTGATGTGGATTTGAAGTGTTTTTAAAGTATTGAAGAAATTGTGATGTTTTTCATTTCAAACTTAATTTACTTTTTGATCTGGCCAATTAAATTATTAAAATATGTTGTTTGTTTTACAACAACAATGAAGAACTCATTCAATTTCCATGGATGAATTGTGTAGTTCATGGGAATTGAGTGCAAATAAATAGGGAAATCTGTTTTGATGGACATCAAATTAGAGGTTTCAGGGTGACAGGCTGAGATCCCTAATTTGGTCCTAAGATTAATAACTAAACTCGAAGGTTAGCCTTCAGGTGAAGGGTGAGTGGGAGCTCCATAGTGACAGCTGGTATCCTCCCAGCCTAGCCCTAGATTTAGTAACTAAACTTAGGATATGTCAATGTTCTTTTCATGCTTGGAAGAGTAGGTACTCTTTTGAGGGTAAAGAAACAATTATGCTCCTATTTAGCAAAATACCATAAATAATCATTCCATATCATCCACACATCATATTCTCGTTGTAAGAGGAAAGATACTTTTCTTATATATCAAAACCTTTTAAATATATAGCTTAGTGTGTGTCTGTTAGTTAATTATGTTTTAAAGATATTAGAAGTAATTCTAGTTTTCTTAATTGTTACTATTTTCTGCATCTTGGTAGTAGATGTAAACATTAAACAATAATTGCAATTTGAGTATTGGAATTCAGTATTACATTATTTATAGTAAGATCCTTTCCTTCCCTGTGGGATCGATAACCAGGACTCCATTAGAGCCCTATATTATTTGATACGATATGTATACTTGCGTTGAAGGTGTGGACTTTACAAAATCATTATAAATATATATAAATTTAAGTTGATAAGTTCTTGCAATATTAAAGTCTAACCCGCATCAGATAATCAAATCGCCGATCATCTATCAAGAACTGAAAATAATAAGGAAATGAGTGATAAGGAAAAAATAAATGAATGTTTTCCTGATGAATAACTTTATACTGTTTCTGATGAATTAATCCTATGGTATGCTGATATAGTTAATTATTTATCTAGTAACATTATACCATATGGATTAGATCATCAACAGAAAAAGAAATTCTTACATGATGTGAAATTTTATTTTTGGAATAACCTTTTGTTGTTTAAACGCTGTAAGGATTCTATTATATGAAGATGTGTTTTTTATGAAGAAACTTACGAGATTATTCAAAAATGCCATAACTCTGAATTTGGCGGGCATTTTAGAATTGATAAAACTACTTTTAAAATTTTACAATCCGGATTTTATTGGCCTACATTATTTAAGGATGTTAACAGTTTTGTTAAATCCTGTGATCGATTTCAACGTATAGGCAATATTTCTACGAGAGATGAAATGCCTCTAAATTTTAGTTTGGAAGTGGAAATTTTTTATGTCTGGGGTTTATATTTCATGGGACCATTTGTACCTTCTCCAGGAAAAATTTATATACTATTTACTGTTAATTATGTTTTAAAATGGATTGAAGCAAAAGCTTTACCTCATTGTGATGCCAAAAGTGTTGAAAAATTTTTTAACTGAAAATATTTTTGCTAGATTCAGAATTCCACGAATAATTATCACAGATGGGGAAGTCACTTCAAGAATTTTATGATTCAGAGATTATCGAGTAAATTTGGGATTAAACATAAAATTTCAACAGCTTATCATCCTCAAACTAGTGGATTAGCTGAAGTTTCAAATCGGGAGATCAAAAAATTTTTAGAGAAAACAGTTAACCCAAAATGAACTAATTGGGCTGATAGACTCGATGATTCTTTATGGTCTTATAGGACTGCTTATAAAACTCCTATTGGGATGTCACCATATAGACTCATCTATGGAAAACCTTGTCACTTACCTGTTGAATTGGAGCATAAAGCTTATTGGGTGATTAAAGAGTTTAACTATAAATTAAGTGATGCTGGAGATAAACGATTATTGCAATTGAATGAGCTTGAAGAAATTAGAAATAATTCATATGAAAGTGATAGAATCTATTAAGAGAAAATGAAGAAGCTGCATAATAAAAAAATATTAAGAAAGACTTTTGAGCCATGATAAGAAGTTTTATTATACAATTCCATATTTAAAATGTTTTCAGGAAAATTGAGATCCAAATGGATAGGGCCTTTTATTGTTAAGAAAGTTTATCCTTATGGAGCAGTGGATATAATAGATCAGAAAACAAATTTTGTAATTAAAGTAAATGGACAAAGATTGAAGCTCTATATTGAAGGAAGTTTGCCCTCTTATAAAGATGTGCTATATTTAACCCATTTGGAGTAAACAATTGGATATGTCGGGCTGACGATGTTAAACCAAGCGTTTTATGGGAGGCAACCCATAGTATGATTTGATTTGTTTCGATATTAAGAGTGCTTTATATGTGACTTCACTTAGTTACATATCTTTTGATCCAAATTTCTAGAACCTAATTTGGTAAGAAACTTATGAAAATTTGATGAACGGAGAACCTGTGAATTTCAGAATTCTGGCGCCTAAGCGTCAGAGATCCGAAGTTCGAGCACCTAAGCACCAAAATTTGTGCCTAGGTGCCATAGTTCTGTATCATGGAAAAACCACCCAATTGCAGTTTTTACCCACTCAAATCCCTATAAATTACTACTTCTTCGTCCCCAAACTTCAAGCCATCAAATTTCCGACCTAAAATCATACTTTTGAGAGAGAAAAGAGATTTGATTGCTTCCATGGAGAGACATAATATTGAGAATGGAGGGAAAGCCAAGTTTGTGCACAAGGATTCATAAACTTACTTTAATGGCTACTTAGCCATGACGTTGGAGAAGCTATTTGGTCAACTTGAGAAGATTGAAGGAGAATTGGTGCATATTGGAGAAAGGATGCATGAAATTTACCGTCAATATGATCATATGGAATGACAAATGAAGGTATAATCTGATCATTTGGCTGCATTTGAAGACTATCAGGTAACAATGTATGCAAAAAAAATGGATTGATGAAAAGACGGCCTTGAAATTTCCTCGTGTCCCTTTCTTCCACTCCTTTGTTCATAGTGAATTACCTTGTGGAACTAACAAAGGTTTTGATGTGAATTCTTGAATTTAGGGCGAATTTATGTGGAGAAATTGATTGTAATTATGAAGTGTTAAGTGATTTTCTTGATGTTTTTTGTAAGTGAATTGTTTGATTGTTATGTTATTGTGAGATGTGAGAAGTTGTTTATGTGTATTTTATGTATTTTTTAACCTTATCTTGAAGATCTGAAATGGAATGAAGTAAAATTGAGTTTGGAATGTATCTTAAATTTGGAATCTATTTTGGACTTCAATATTTGCTGGGAGATGATTGATAAAGTTTATTACGTAATTTTAAATTTACAGAGGTTAGAACACCTAAATTACCAAATGTAAAAATTTGGGAATTTTTTAGAATTTTTTGCGATTTTGGCGCCTAGGCGCCAGATTTAGTGTCTAGCCGTCGGTTTACCTGAACCAAAATTTCAGCCTTAAAACTGAACCCATCACCATTTTCAAGCTTAAGCTTCATCTTCTTCCCCAAAACTCGCAAAAAGCAGTCATAGGGTTCCATTTTGTGCTTAATTCGTGAAGTTTCAAAGCTTAAAAACACCAGATTTCAACTTCTCAAGGTTAGATATACACTTTGACATAATTATTTTGAGTTTTCACCATGGATTTCTCTACATATGAAAAGTGCCAAAAATTTGGAAGAAAATTTTTAATTTAAGTAGAAAATCCATCGATCTAAGCTGAATTTAGTGTTTTAAGCTTAGATTTTGTGCCATGTTATGAATTTTATAAATTGTTTGAAATTATTTTTCAAAAATACAGAATGGAACCAAAATAAAAGTGAGGAAAGGAGCAGAGCGAATTTGATCAGTCAAAGTTTGCTAGCGCAAGTGCTCAAGTGCACTACAATGAATTTGCGTCGGCTCGCAAATTCATAGTGGAACGAAGTTTTTATCATCCTGGTGGATCGATCGAAAATATTATTGCTGCACGACAGTGAGAGCAGTTTTGTTATTTTTGTGCTGTGGCTGTTATTTTGGTTGTTCGGAAATTTTATGTAAATTTTCATGAAATAGTCGATAATGAAACTTATATTAGGGGGATGGGAGTTGAGTTCACTCCTGACGTTATCAACATGTTTTACGGCCTTCCTCCTACTATAGATTGCTTCTATGATGTTTTTGCTCCTTCTGAAAGAGGGCTTAATGAGATTTTAGCCTGCCTGACTGATGGAAGAGGATCTTGGAAAATCTGAAACAATAAACGTGTAATTTTTTCTCTTTTATGCTTAATGCTACTTCTAAAGCCTGACATTACTTTATTTCTCCTCATATTCTTCCATCAAATCACCTAAGTGAAGAGATGAAAGAACGAGCTATTCTAAATCATTACATTCAAGAAATGAAGCCTATAGATATGGGAGCCATTATATATGATGTGATCAACACTTCAGCTAGAGGAAGTGTTATTTCTGTATTAGGCTTCCCGGCTCTCATTTTCACGATTTGCAAGAATTCCGGTATTACTTACTCTCATTCAAAAGAGATCCTTAAGTCACTGAAGCCAATTGGAAAATCTCATGTGGATACTTATGGAAAAACAAAAAGTCAAGGTTATGCAGCATATACTTCTTCTATGCCTTCTACTTCTGCACCTGGACCTTCCACTTCTACTTCTGAGCCTCCACCAGATGTGTGGAATACTGTTTGTCAGAGGTACTTGGAGCATCAAAGTGATATATTCTTGATGCAATGCAGAGTAGATGAGATGGATAGTAAGATTGATCATGTGTCCAAGTATATACAGTGGAAGAGTGACTATGATAGGGAATATAATGATGCGCTTGTAAAATTTTTGAAGGGTGATAAGAATATTGAATTTCCTACTTGTCCTAAATTCACCCCATAGATTAACCCCAAAAGTCCTATTCCTGATGATTCTTCCGACGATGAAGAGGAGACTCAGGATGATTAGACTTTATCTTTGCTTTGCTTTGCATATGTGCATGTTATGTGTGATTTTACCTTTTTCATGTATTATTGTACTGATTCAGTACTCTGTAGTAACTCAGTTATATTTCTGTTGTCAGATATCTTAGAATTTAATCCTATTTATGCTCCTATTATTTTTAAATGTTTAAAATGTAAAAGAGTGTTAGTTTTCTTTATGTTATTTACTTTGCTACTCTTTTATATTGCTGCTTATACCTGTATTACTCTACAATTTTAAATACCTTAGTTAATGTATCTTTTCTTCCTGCTTAGACATTTTCGAAGCTCTATAAATAGAGGACAATTCTACAGCAATGTGTGGTCGTTTGGAGCGTGTAGGTGTAATAAGAGTGAAAGAGGTGTTTATTCTCATTTAGTTAAAGAGTGTGTAGTGTTAATTACCTTTCGTTAATGAGAGTTCAGAGTGTGTTTAGTGTGATTGCTGGAGTTGGAGTCTTGTAAAATTCAGTCGGAGTCAGAGAAACTTCAAAGGATTGCTTGGATATCATTCCAGATAAGTATTTATAATTTGGTTCTTAAGTTTTGTACTATAAATTTAAATTATATAATTATGATTTGTGGTGTGAATCCTATGCTTTCTGAGTAGTCTTCTTCTCTTTCTCCTTACGAATATGAAATAATTTAGATAAAGATTTAATTTAGTTTTGAGAACTTATTTTTCTTCATCCATAATTTGTGATGATACTTTACCTAATCTTCATTTACACTACAACTAGATCACTTGTAATGTTAAAATTTATGGAGAGTTCTTAAAATCTGACTGTGGGCTAAGAGTTCTTAACTTGTAAGTATCACATTTCCCTTGGAAAGGTAGATGGTAAATCCTTGAAGAGGGAGGTGCGAATATATAGGGAGATAATATTTGAAGAGCATAGAATTGAATATGTTTTTAGAGTGACAGGCTAAATTCTATCAATTTGGTTTAAGAGGAGGCGACGGTTCACTAATAGGCCCGACCATAGGCACCCTGAGGGGAAACTAGAAGTGTGAACCTAGAAATTCGTCCCTTACTACTAACAATACATCCTGATCCAATCTTCTAAAACTAGCCAATGTTCTTTATACACTTGACTAGAGGGTAAAGAATATATATGCTCCTATTTTTCACAATATCTCATTCTTAAAGTTCTCAGACTAATTTAGATGTTTACTAATCATGAAATATTTCGTATGTGGAAAGAATCTTTGTTTATTGTGTTAAAGCATTTAAATTACAATCTTATTTACAATTGCTACTTTAATAACTTATATATTCTTACTTTTTAGTTGGTTAGTTTTTAAATAGATTTTCTTCTTTTTTTCTTAATTTTACTTAGCCTTCCCTGTGGGATCTATATCTGGGGTTTTTAAAAAAGAAAGTCTTATATTACTTGAAACGATACGTATACTTGCGTAGTACCCCTAGTGCACAATTTATATTTATATATCAATACTTTAATCTTTAATTATCGTACATTAACCGCTTAATTTGATTTTGGTTCAAGTATGACCATAATTTTATAAGCTAATTTACTTACGTAATTGCGGTCGGGTCACTTACGTTGTACCGAAAGATAACCTCGGAGCCTAAAAAGGGTCAAGACTTATACCGCACAGCATGACTGTGCAGGAGCCTAAAGATAAGTTGAGGATTTATGTCGTGCTAGATGAACTAACTTGAAGTCATATGACATTGTTGTTTAATTTTAAAGAAAGATTTACTGTTGTAGACCTATTTGATCTGAAGTTTTCCTTCTTTGAGTCCTTGTCATATGCTCCAAGCTTCTCATTGAAGTAGCAGCTCTAAGTTTCAAGGTTTAAAAGGTTTTACCATGTGTGTTTCACTGTTTTGTTTTTCTTGTTGTTGTCATTTAGGTGTCTTATTAGGGGGAATTTAATTTAATTAGAGCAACACTGGTTATGATCCCACAGTTCTCTCATTCCCGCATCACTATTTTATTTCAAATTTACTTAGTCAAAATGAATTGTTAAGCTCACTTAGACCGGAGAATTCCAGCTAGCAACCATAGGTTGCCTCAACCGAGAGATCCTCATAAATCTAAAAGGAGTGATTTAAGGGTTATCACTAGATTTAAAGGTGTATGTTTAATTTTGAAAAAAAAGGTATTTATTATTTATTGTTTTAGTTTTGACTTTGGATTTTGCATGTAAAGTAAATAAATGTAAGTAACAAAATGTAATGAAGTAAATAAAAGAACTACATTGCATAAAATAAAATGCATACCTGGGCTTCTGCTATCGCTTCATGGTTAGTGTCATAAAGCATAATATAATTTGTAGAAAATTTAAGTAAATTACAAAAAAAGGAAAGCAGGAAAATCTAATACACAGGAGTAGCAAAACAAGTTGTAGCAAAAATATGAATTGGTAAAGCAAAACCTGTAGTCACATATGGAAGATTAGGACTAGGTATAAGGCATCAATAAAGGTGGGGGCTTAGAGTTGGACTTTGTGCTTCTCGATCATGAGCAAGAACTACCAACCCGACAACCTACGGAGGGCAATCCTAACTCTGATCCAAATGAGTAACTATTGACCTTTATATGTTTTCATTTAAATTCTTTGATTTCTCATGCAAAAGTTGTCATTTAAATTTTGTATAGAATTTATTTTAAAAAGCAAAAGAAAATTTTTTTGTCAATATTTTGTAAAGTAGTGTAGTCCACAGGCTAATCAATCTAATCAAGATAGGACTACCGACATCCTAAGAGAGTCAAGGGTAACAATCCTACCAAGAGTCGGTGAATAGTATCATCGATCCTTTCTTCTCCCCTCATTGAAGGTCCTTGAGGTAGGAGACACTATTCTAAAATTCCCACATTATATCCCTCGTTTAGCACACATTAGCAATGTCTTGACTACCCTAGCCACGTAGACCTCAGACTTACATAAGTCCGTTGATCCATATGCGGAAGAAACGTCCCCATTTGCTCACAAGGTCTTAAATACCTTGGAGAAGACTCAAGTCACTGAGCATTGGGTTACAAATGTAGAATAAGTAGTTTAGGGCACTTCTATTGATTTAGGTGAATTAACGGGCCCTGGGCATAACTTGGTGGTTCCCTAAAGATATTAAAGATGATTTTATTCATCAACTCATAATAAGTTTAATTTTCCTTCAAAGCATCGAAAAGGCTACAAAAGTGTTCGGGGCGTAACCCTAAATAACTTTTAAAATCCTTTGAATCATTTCGAGTTCTTCTGAGCTTATTGTGGTGTTGAATCATTCATCCTTGATTAAGTCAGGACTTAGTGATGATATTTTAACTTGTGCTCAATGAACCTTAATGTTTAAACTATCCCATGAATGGGTTAACTAAGTATTAACTCAATGCTCTATTTCAAAATTATGTGGGTGGAAGCCCTTAAAGGCAATTTGAATTATTAAGGACTTTGAACTCCACATAGGTTGGGCTTGTAATTTTTTAAGAGTATATATAGTTGATTATATTCCATTTTATAAATCTCATTAGCAATTTTTGATCAAGCCTACTTCACTACTAAGCCCTTAAGATACCGTGAGTAAATTTGTGATAATCAACAATGTCGAATTGAGGGTTAACACTAATCAAAGAATTATACTTATCATTCAATCATCAATGAGGGGCTTCAAATTAATGAATTGTTATCTTCCTAAACCAAGCCCGCTACATTAGGATCATCTAATTACATTGACTTCTACATGACATCAATTCAAGAAATTACCATTTTGCCCTTGTTGTAGAAAAGTGATGAGCATGCAGCATATGACACGCAGAACTCCAATTTCTACATAGATGTATTTTGGATACCTTTTAGTATATGATCAGTTGTACTATATTTTCAAAGCATTATAAAAAAAGTTTATTTTGGATTTCAGCATGTGTTCTTGAGTTACCACGTCTGTGTGATTGATAAAAAGTCGCAAGACCATATGTTGGTTTTAAACTTTAAAGAACGAAGAACGATACAAAAAAATTTGGAAATGAACAAGATTAATGGAAACGCGTCAGATTTGGAAAACATTTTAATAAAAAAAATGATGATAAAAATAATAAACAAATTCACTTGAAACTCCACACTCTTCACAACACTTTTCACTTCTCACAAATTCTGCAGTTTCCGCCTTTCTCATAAATTTCAAAATTCTCACAAGCTTCACAAATTCTTCACGTGACTTCCACAATTTTTGTTAATCTACACAGTCTCTCCAATGCTCCACAATCACCATGCTGTCACAAATCTCTGCATTCCATAAATTCCTAAACTCAGCACTTTCACCACCTCTTGGGTTGGATGTGAGTTCCGATACATTAATATTCCATACTTAGTATGGTACGCAGCATGGTCAGCCTGGTCAGTAGCCGTTTCAACAGATGTCGTACAGGACAGTTGGCAGGCAGGGTCTGATGATATCAGAGCGTTTGAATAGAATATACTCCTTCAGAGATGAAGCTGTAGCAAAAATGTTCCAGAATTTTATGAAGAAGCCTGATTTCAGATTGCTTAAGCCAAAGAAACCGGATGAAGTGGAAAAGAAGGAACATCTTAACTACTGCCCTTACCACAACTACTTAGACATATCATAGAGGGCTGCTTTAGCTTCAAGGACTGGCTCGAGAGAAATTTCAAAGAAGGGAACATAAAAATTATGAAAGAATATTTAAATGACCTAAAAGAGATTTTTAAAATATGATTTTGGCAGAGCCGATCTCTCCGATAGACCCATACGCAGAGGAAGATGGATGGAGCACAGTCTGGACCAGATCCTCATAGAAGATCCTGGATTAGATTCAGTTAACTTCGGAGCAAGCTGTCGTTCAGAGTCTGCAACCAGCTAGGCAAAAGATGAACTTCACACCTGAGAAGCCACTGCAAAAAAGACCGAGAATAAGGAGACCGTGGACGAACTAAGAATTGGCGAAGGTTAGGATATGGCTGCCACCATTACATTGGTTGTCTAGGATTTTGGGGAGAAATCTCTCAAACCACTGACTCTGTACGATTACTTCTATGCTCGTCCGGGGTCTAATGATTATAAGAGTAACGAGTTCGGCTACGTTCTGACCGTCTTTAGTGATGGCATAACTGACCCAACTAATATAATCTCGATTTCAATTCCTAGAATGATCCTCAAATCATAATAAACCCTGATTGATATGGTGGCAAAGATGAAGATGACATTGACAATACGGGTTACGACAGTTTAAGGAGTGTGGAGCCTATTCTCGAATGAAAGGAACACCGATCGCAATCAACTTGGACTTTTCATATTTAAAATTGGATCCAGAAGAGTCAACTAAGACAACAAAAGAAGAGGAGATAATCGAAGTGAATCTAAGGAATGGAAATGTGTTACCCCCAAGAATGGCTCTAATGGAAAATGGCAAGTAAGTAGTTACGCGAGAGGAGCCGCGTCCACCAATGGAAGAAACACATGCCTAACAAGAAACTAGAAGTTCAAACAAAGTGTATTATAATGTTCAAGCTCATCTTAGAAAGTTGCCAGCCAAACTAAGCATTTAGACACTCTGATCCTGTTAAAGGAGATGAGAGAAGCATTGATCAAGGCCTTAATTGATCCAGAAAATTGCTTAGCTCAATTGGCTAAGACATCCTCAAATGAAGTTTGTTCATTAAAGGGACATACTAGGGTAACCTTTACTGATGAAAATTTGCTACTAAAAAATACCAACCATAACCGACCGCTCTACATTTTAGTCTGCATCAGCATGTTTGTGCTTTACAAAGACTTAGTTGATCCAGGAGCATCACTCAACTTAATGAGTCTATGGATGTTAGCATACTTGGATTGATGCTCAAGAACTTACCATAGATAAAATGATGCTAAGAGGATTCAATCAGAAGGAATAAAGAGCGCTATGATCGATTACACTGCTATTAAAAGTTAGAGATTTAGTAACAACCACAAAATTTCATATCATCAACGCGGAGACTTCCTTCAATGCTTACTTGGTCGACTGACATGGTAACAAAGACTGCATCAAGGAAGCTTCACAACTGTTCTCAATACATGAAGTAGGCATCCATGAAGACGCCGCCTACTATGCTACCACGAGGAGAACCATCTTTTCTAGAAATGTCACACTTAACAAGGATGAAGAAGAAAAAGGATTGCAAGAACGGGACCGTTCATTTCTGCTTCAACGATCTCCCACAACTCCTTGAGAATGAGTCAGTGTGGTTGTTTTAACCCACGCATCCGAGATCAAAGCCGGAGTCGGGGTGAGGAAGAACTAATAAGATTTTTGAACGGATGAAGCCAACTATCAATATCAACATATAAGGAAGTTTTGAGGAAGATAACACTGATAAAGATATGATGATTATACATCAGAAGGAGCCCGAGTTCGAGATCTCCTTGGAGGATATGAAGGAAAGTGAATGCACATCAATGTATGATTGGATCGACCACTACGTTTAAACCATGAACTTAACTCTGATCCACCCTCAAAAGTTTGAGAGTATGGAGGTCAAGGAAATTAGGGATGTTGGTTTGAAACCTATTAAGTTTTATCGTGCTTCTTCTTCTTCTAACTCAGAAACTCATGTGAAATTAGAATAATATGATTCTAATGAATTAATGGAATTACCATTTGGATGTTTTTCCCGTGCATTCAAAAGCTGATTCAACAGGGTTGTGTGCCGAAGCAAATGCTAAAGGATAAGTTGCAACTCTTTGAGAAATTATGGAATGTTAAAGGTCCAACTCCCAACTCAAAGGAAGGTCTCAGATTTTGTACGATAGGACCGATCGACAATTAGGAATTTTGCATGTTTGTTACTAATGGATCATAAGAGGATCGTCTCGATGTTGAAGATGATTTTGAACATCAGCCAATAGATGATGCTTCGCTAGAGTTTAAGGAGGAAATCAAAACAACAGTGGATGAATTAAAGTAAATCAACCTCGAAACTGTGGGGCAGCCCCGACTTACTTTCATAAGTTCTTTACTCAGTAAGGAAGAGTCTACAGATTTGATGAAGCTATTGTTGGAATTCAAGAATTGTTTCACCTAGAACTATGATGAAATATCAGGATTATCTCTAGAAGTTACAATTTACTGGCTTGGAATGGATCAAAGTATAACCCTAGTGAAATAAGCTCCCCGTATAATGAACCTTAAAATATAACTACAAGTCACGGGCTTGGAGCTGAGGTAAAGAAACTAATGGACGCTATACAAATATAACTACAAGAAGAAGAACATACAAGAAGAAGAATAAATAAGGCATGTTCAATGAATGTATAAACAATAAGAAAAGATAAATATGAGTGTGTGATGACTTCAGGGATTTAAACAAAGCATGTTTAATGAATGAGTTTCCATTACGGATACCGAAATTGATGGTGGACAACGCTTCATCACACGAGATCTTCTCTTTCATAATGGATTGTCTGGTTACAATTAGATCAAGATAGCCCCAGAAGATATAACACTTACAGCATTCATAACTCTAATTAATATCTGCTGCTACACCGTGATGTTGTTTGGCCTGAAGAATGGTGGAGCGACTTACCAATGAGCAATGATCAGGATCTTCAATGATCTTATCTACAATCAACTGGAGTGCTACGTGGATGATTTGGTCATCAAGAGAAGATAAAGTATCTACCATTTGTATTATTTAAGGATCGTACTTGAATGATTACGACAATATAATCCCAAGATGAATCCCTTAAAGTGCGCCTTCGGCTTTACCTCCAGGAAATTTTTAGGATCTGTTGTCCATCATCGGGGAATTGAAATTAACCCAGAGAAGATTAAAGCTATCTTAGAAATGCTACCCTCCAAGATGTTGAGACAACTATGATTTTTTAAAGGGAAATTAGCATACTTAAGATGCTTTCTATATAATCTATCGAGTAGGTGCCAGCCCTTTTCAACATAAATTAAAAAGGACACTAATTTTACGTGGGATGAGAAATGTCAGCAGGCCTTCGAAGATATTAAGCAATATCTAATGACACATCCTGTTTTAGTAGCCCCTATCCCGGGTGGACCGTTGATACTATAGATCGTGACCTTAGATTATTCCCATGGAGCTCTTTTAGCCCAAGTCAATGATGAGGGTAAGGAAAATACACTAAACTATCTAAGTCGATGTCAAATGCCAACAGAGATAAAGAATAATCCTATTGAGAAACAATGTCTAGCTTTGGTTTTTGCCGCACAAAAGCTTAAACACTACATGTTCTCTCATAAGGTAAACTTAATTTTGAAGGTTAATTTATGCAATATTTGATGACTCATCTAACACTTTCTTGACATTTAGCAAGATGATCAATAATTTTATTGCAATTCGATATAACTTTGTACCTCTTCGCGCTATCAAAGGGCAGATTTTAGCAGACTTTCTCGCAGCGCACCTACTACCAGCTAGGTCCCCTCTCAAAGATGACCTACAAAATGAACATATCATGCAAGTGGAACAGTCCAGTACCAAACATTGGGAAATGTACTTTGATGGAGTTTCATCATCCAGGAAGGATAAAGGATCGAAAATAGTGATACTCAACAAATCAAGAATTAGTTTGAATTTATTATACCAGATCAGGCATTGTTAAGGTTATCCAACCACTTAACAGAACTTTGCACCAACAATGAGGCAGAATAAGAAGCTTTGATAACTAATTTAAAATTGGCAATATTAATGGAAATAATAGACATCACCATTTATGATGATTCACAGCTTATCATTCAGTAAGTGGACGAGCTGTATAAGATTTTGAAACCAAGACTAGCAGATTATCATCGGTATATGATGAAGTTGTTAGAACAGATTCCCAGTGTGACGCTCTATAGAATTCCTCGTGCGAATAATGCCCATGCAGCTAACTGAAGGGTTACAGTGGTGGGAGTAATCTCTCCTAAATTCAACCTTCGAAAAATAGAAAATGGCATGAGATTAATACTTGCTCCAAAATCGCATAAAACTTTTACACAAAACTTTTCTCCAATAGCACAAGGTATAGTAAAACTTCCAGGATCTTTAAGTTTTTGAGGTAATTTCTTTTGAATTATTGCACTACATTCTTCACTTAATGTAACGATTTCAAAAGCTTCGAATCTTCGTTTCTTACTTAAAATATCCTTCATAAATTTTGCATAAGTTGACATCTGTTCCAAAGCTTCAGCAAAAGGTTTGTTTATAGTAAGTTTCTTAAAAATTTCAAAGAACTTAGAAAATTGATGATCAAGCTTCTGCTTGTCGGTATATTTTTAGGTTTGTGTGTTGTATTTTGTGAAAAGAGGTCGCCTACAGAAATTGTCGGTGAATTTTTAATTTAATTTAAATAAATAATTTGAAAAAGTAGTACTTGATTTTTGAAAATAATTTTAAATTTGAAAATTTTAAGATATAAAATCAAACTGATCTCACATCCCGAATAGTTTATATAAACGAGCACCGCACCACAAACTTGTGTATCTATCCCGAAGAATAGACATACTGCTTGATAATGGGGCTCGATTAAATAAACTAGAAAGGTTTGTGACATCCGTTTGGTTTGCGAACCAATTTTATAAGCCGACAAGTTCCCCTGCCTAATATGAAAACATTAAACAGGGTTTATATTACTCAGGTTCTTAAAATTCCCTATAAGGGCAATCCCTCATAGTTAATTACATCTTAAGTGACGGGAATCACCTAAGAAAACTCTCGATAATAATCGGTAGTTCTGCTCTCGAGAATTTCAAAGTTTAAGTTTTCGAGGGATTGAATTTTGGAATTTCAATAGAGAATGGATCAAATTTGGAACATTTTATTTTGGGAATTCAAAGGAAGAAAGGTAGGAGAAATCACAGATTCGAAGCGAACTTCGGTAATTTCCCGACTATCCTATTTGTTTGGGTTGAATTTAGGAAAGTCCTAATGTTTATTTAATGTTTCAATCTTGCCAATTTTAATTAATTAAGGCTTATATTTGTATGATAAAATCATACAAATAGTTTCGAAGATGTGAGGGTTTATGTCGTACCGAACGATCACCTCGGAGTCCTAAGACTGGTTAGGGCTTAATTTACATGACATGATCATGCAAATGCCTAACGAAGAGTTGAGGATTTATGTTGCACTAGGCAAACTACCTCGAAGTCTTATGGCTTGGTTATTTAATTCTAAGAAAGTTTTGCTGAAGTAGACTCAGGTTTTGCTGATGACGATGGCCGTGCTGCCCACCATGCTCCGAGCTCCTTATTGCAGAGGTTTAGTTTTAGAAATCATAAATCAGGAGATGAGGGAAGTGTTCTGGTTTAGAGAAAATCTTAAAATCTAGGTGTTTTTTAATATTTTAATTTAAACAAATCTTAAAGTTGATTATAACAACACCGGTTAAGATCTCACGGTTTCATCCTTCCGGCATCGTTATTTTTATCGGATTCACTTAGTCCAGATGAATTTGCTAAACTCAACTGAATGAGTTCCGCACTTTCATTTAGACCGTGGGAAATCCCGTTAGCAACACGTAGGTTACATCATCCGAGGTATTCCCGATCATCCAACAAGACGTTTTAATTTAGTTGTAGTTGTAGTTTTGTTGTTCTGTTTGCGATTAAATTTTGAGTTGTTTTATATTTTGAAATGTTGTGGCGGTGAATTTTATCTTGTAATGACTTTTAATTTAGTTTTGGTTTCAGTTTTAGGGACTACCCTAAAGGTTTTGGTTTTCATGCAACAGTTGTTTATCATGCAAGAAAGGTAAGTGCTATGCGATTAAGTAAATTACAATAAGATAAATTGCAATAAAATAAAAGCGTACCTGGAGGGTCTTCCCGTCATCCCAAGCTACACTTAAAACACAATTAGAATACTTAAGCATTTAAAGCAAGTTCCTAGGTAAAGCTAAGGGAAGGGTTATGGTTTTCTACCAAGGTCCTATTCCTATAGCTAGTCACCTCCTATGATGTCTAGGTTCTTGTGTTTTGGTTTGAGGGCGATTTTCTTCATCAAAGAACAATTAAGTTCAATTGTTCTTATAAATATCCTATCATATCGAGGAAGTGCTTAAGACGAGTCTTAAACATCTTTTCAATATTTCTAGGATTATTTTTAAGTCCAAGAGAGTTTAATTATACAAACGAATTAATCGTCCGGGAGTTCAAGTTTTGTTATCTTGCTTAGTGAACTAGGACATTTGAATATCCTATAAGTGAAGTAACACTTCACTTAATACTCCGTTTAGGAGTTATGACAACAAGAGCTTTCGAGGGCAAATGGATGTTCAAGTGATTTATGATTTAATTTAATTTCAATTAATGGGTTTAAGTTTGGAATAGTGTTCAAGTTGTTTTAGATTTATTTTTGAATTCTTTATGTCTTAGGTGATGTTATTTTTAATTCAATTTAATTTAACTTTAATTTAACTTAATTTGGTTTAGTTTTAATTTTAATTTAATTTATTTAATTTAATCTAATTTTAATTTTAACTTGATTTTATTTTTTATTTTAATTTAATTTAATTTAATTTAATTTAATTTAATTTAATTTAATTTAATTTAATTTGATTTAATTTGATTTAATTTAATATGTTTTAATTTAATTTAATTTAATTTAATTTAATGTGTTTTAATTTAATTTAATTTAATTTAATTTAATTTTAGATTTTAATTTAATTTAATTTAATTTAATTTTAAATTTTAATTTAATTTAATTTAATTTAAACTTTAATTTTAATTTAATTTTTATTTTACATTTTAATTTAATTTAAATTTTAATTTAATTTTATTTTTAATTTTAATTTAATATTTTATTTTTTATGTTTTAAAAATGATTTAATTTTAATTGTTAAAGTATTAATTTAATTGAAATTTTAAAAGGATTTAATTTAAATAATTTAATTTTAATTTAATTTAATGATTAAGCCTTTTAGCATTTTAAATTTTAAATTTGGATTATCATTTTAATTAGGAATTAAATATTATTGAAGTGATTAATTTAGGGATTCTTAAATTAAAGAGCAAATCTCTTCCTAATAACATCCCTATTTTAATAATTCCAATTTTTTTATTATTCTTCCAAATTTAATTAATTATTTAATTAAGGTTTATTTTAATTATTTTTAAATTGTTTAGTTGGTTTCTACCCTTTAAATTTCAATCATCCAAATCAGGTTAGGATCAAATATTTTACTCTTTCATTTTATTAAGCCTAAAGTTTTAATTAAGGGTTAAAATTTTAATTACCATTTTTGCCCTTCAAGCTTACTAATTCCATAACTCACTAAATTGAGCTCAAATGAATTTGAAATTTTTATGTAACTTTACTCATATGTCAATAAAGACATTAGAGGAGAAAATGTGATTTTTCTGTATTTAATTTATTTATTTAATTATTTTTGGTGGAAAATAAGGATTTCCAAGGAAAATTCAATAACATGACCAAGGGAAAATTTCTGTCCTTAAGAAAATTATGGGACATTTATAATGACTAGAGAACCACTTGGACCAATTTTGGTGATTTTTTGAATTATATTCTTTTTATTATAATTATTTTGAGTTTTGGAGTATTAATTAATTTAAAAATAAAATAAAGATTAAAAAATAAATTTTATATTTTTCAAAAATCTCTCTGATATCAAGGAAATCAGACAATCAAATTTTATAATTTTATGATTTTTCTTTGATTTATTATAATTATTTTAGTGGAAATGCTAGAAAATACATTTTTTTAATTTTAAAATTACCTTAGGGCTTTAAAATTTAATATCTCATCATAGAGACTTAGGAAAAATACGAGATTTGTTCCTAAGTGATTAAAATTTAAAACGTGACATTTTGGTGAATTTTATTATTTTTGTGATTTTTATTATTTTTTAATTATTAAAAATATTAAAATAATGCAAAAAATCAACTTTTTTAGAAAATTGCAATTTTAATTTTCTTAAATTCTCCTGATATCAGAGAGGCTCCAAAACCAATTTGGTGAATTTTTGAAAAGTATTTTAAAAGTTATGAATTTTTTAAGTTTAATTTTGGCTAAATGGCTTAATCAACCCATTTGATAGGGCTAACCAAGTCCAATTGACTTCAAACTTTTATGGTGGGTTCCTCTGATCCTAAAGGTTAGTGGAGAATTGATCTCAAGTCAATTTGATGTATGATTAGCTCTAATTAATTAAAGCTCCATTTTGGGTGTTTAAGCCAATTAGGGTTATTCCAAGTGAGTTAACTCAAAACCTATTTTCCCTAAGGTGCTCGAGTCAAAATAAACATCACCAAATTTTCCTAGAATTTATCTCACAATATGCTAATTATTGGAATTAAAATACTCAAACTAGCAACCTAGAATTGAAAAATCAATAACTCTTCATAGGGATGGCCTCGACTTTGGAAAATTCGAGGAATGTTCCCAAATTCGGAGGCTTCAAAAGCCCTATGGTCTCATGCCATGGTGAATTGTATACATGCATGGAGAATTGAAAATGTGCAGAGAGTAAATAAATTATTAAAAATCAAATACTCAATGAAATTGAATGATTTCTTTTCCACATTATTTTCCTCTTTCATTGAGCAAGAGGGTATTTTTATTTTATTTTTCTGATTTTCCTACACAAAGTTATGCATTTTTGAAGTTTAGGGAATTAAATAAATAGGAAAATAGCCTAATTTCCTACTTATCCACGCGGCGCCAACTCAACCTCGGTATCTCCGAAGCCCCACGCGCCGTCTTCTGATTCGGCGCCGCCATCTGACTGGGATGCCACGCGGCCCGCGGTTCATGTTCCGTTGCTCCGTCCGGCGCGATCCTGGCCGTCCGCTCGATACACATGCAATCCGACGGCTCCTGGTCATCGTCTACGACTGGTGTGAACCCGTGACCGTCAACCTTCTAACCCTAATTTCTCACTCGATTCTCAACGGATTTTTGTGTTCTTATGCTCTATGGATTCGTCTTGAGGAGACAAACACATCCATAGGGTAAACATGTATTTAAATTGACTCAAATTAAATGGAGAATCTCTGTAAGCTCGGGAAGAAGAGTGAGTCCATACCTTTGCTCAGAGAAGTGAAACTTCGATCTGAGAGTTGTGTCACCTTCGATTGGGTCCAAGCAAGCTCCAGATGAAGTCCCTTGGCCTAGTGAATTGTCCAGGTATGATTTCGACCAAGCCCGATCACAAAGCTTGGAGAGTCTGGAAGCAATGGCTGGCTCGGTGAGGGGGCTTTTGCTGGTAAACTTCTTCCCTTAGTCCGGTGAAGGTGTAGGACCAATCAATTTGGGGATTGGTCCACTGTGAAGAAGTGTCCCGGTTTTGTGCTTGAAATTTGAACTCGAAATTGAGCTCAGCTGGAGGGAATGTGGACTGGAATCCAGGTGGGGATCAAATGCTCCATGTGTGGAGAGTGGTCCGGAATGATTTTGGCGAGTTTCCTTAAGGTTGGTTCAGCACCTCTTCCATGGCCGAGAGGGGTGGTGTTTAAATAGGAGAGGTCGGAGGGCCTCCCGGGGAAGTTAGGGATCGGGATCAGCTTGCTCTTGGCGAGGGAGGAACGGCCATGGTGGCCATTGGGCATGGGGCGGCTCGGCGGGTGGGAATTCCAAACTTTGGCTCCTCCCGAGGTCTCGGCCATGGTGTTTTCCGGCGGCCCGGTGGTGGCCGGCGAGGCATGGGTCACCCTCGAGGTCGGGGGTCCGGGGCTTGAAGTTGGTGAAGGCGATTGGGCTTGGACATGTGTAAAGTGTTTGGATTAAAATGGCATGGGGGAAGGCCAATTTTGGCTTGATTTGGGTCAACCCATCATTTTGGGCTTGGTTCACCCTTCAAGGTGGCTTTGGGTGTTGTCGGGAGTCAAAGGGATCAGCTGGTTTGGCATGGAGAAGTCCTTATCCAAATATATTTGGATTAAATTTGGGTTAAGGGGAATCATGGTTAAGGCTAATGACTTTAGGAGATTAAGGAAAGAGTCTCCTTCTTTTGCCCAAAATGGCATGGTGACATGTAAAGAGGCTCACATGGCTTCCATGTGGCTCATGCATGGCTTCATGGCTCATCTTTGGCTTGGGAAAAGTTAAGTCAATTTCATGAAAAAGGGTTTTGTGAATTTTGGCATTTTGATGGGAATTGTTATGGGGCTTGATTTGGACTTGTTTAATTGATAAATTAGGACTTTAGGAATGATTTTAAATTGAATGTGTGATGAAGGAAAGTGTCATGTGGGCTTTAGATTGATTTGGGCCTTTGAATTTGATGGAAGTGGGCTTTTAGGAAGGTTTAAGGGAGTGGGCCTTTAGGTTTAAGAATGAATTCATGGATGGGAATTTTGTAGAAGTTTGGGCCAAATAATTGTTGGGTTTGGTTTAGGGATATGTCATGAGTGGTTTGAAACAAACTTGAGGTGGTTTGGGTTTGATTTGGGTTGGATTTGGGCCTCTTTGGTAAATGGGCCAATGTAGGTCAAATTGGGCTAACTTGGGCCAATGTTGGGCTAGGGTTAAAATTGATGTAAAATTAATGTTGGGAAATGTTTATGGGAATGTTTCAAAGAGGTTTTGACTTTGGTTGGGTTTTGATTTTGGGATTTGGGCTTATTTGGGTTAGGTTTGGGCTTAGGTCGAAATTGGGCTTTTTAGCTTTGGGTTGAATTTGAGTGGGGTTTGGGTCTAAATTTTGGGCAAATCATGTTAGTGTTTTGTTTGTGGGGATGTTAGGGAAGGTTTAGAAAAGATTTGGGGTTAATTGGAGTTGAATTGGGTGAGTTTGGGCTAAGTTTGGGTCATGGGTCCAAATTGGGTTTTAAGGTCAAAAGTGAAATTGGATTCAAATGCCAATCAAATTGGGCTTGGATTTGGTCTAGATTGGTGTTGGGGATGTTGAATTGAAGTTTAGAATTGAATTGGACCAGAATTTAGGTCAATTGGGTAGGTTTGGTTTGATATTGGGTTCACTTTGGGTTAAAGATGGGTTAAATTGGGGATTTTAACAAAAGTGGGGTAAATTGACAAAATTGGCCCATGGTGTAGTTGGACAAAATGCAATTGGGAATATTTGGGATTTTCTGGAATTTTCTGGGAATTTTCTGAATTTTTGGATTTTTTGGCTAAGAGGGGCATTTTGGGTATTTGGAGGGTATTGGGAGGTATTTTTGGAATTTTTGGTATTTTTGGCTATGAATGATCAATTTGAGTGGTGTGGGAATGTTTGGGATTGGTTTTGTGGAATTTGGGTGATTTTGGAGGATTTTGAAAAATTTGGGTAATTTCAAGGGTTTTGGGTAGGCTAGGCGGGTGTAGGGTCCCCGGTGTCAAAAATTAAAAATTTGGAAAATTGAAGATTGGGTAAATGTAAGTGAAATGAAATCATTTTGGTTGAGCCATGAAGCCATGTTAAGCCTATATGAGCCATGAGAGGACTCATTTGAGGCATTCACTATGTTGTTCCTAACCTCTAGCTCGAGGGCTTAGGGGTTAAGGACCATCCATGTGAATCACCTTCATGAGTCAGGAGGTCAAGTTAGGTATGGGTGTGGTTTTAGGAGGTGTGTGAAAGTTTAGTGTATAAGTGTAGTGTGTGTGTAGTCGGCCCCTTCACCAGACCAGGCTACCCAGGGCAGTCCTAAAGCCAAAGAGTCCTATAGGAACTCATCATTTAAACTTCCACATTTGATCTCAACCCTCTAGGTGATTAGGGGTCTACAATCAAGTTAGTGGAGTTTACAGGGAGTTAAGAAGTGGTTTGAATTTCTAAGTGGTGGGTCCCAATTCTAATCCTCTAGGATAGTCGGAGGAAAAGCCTAAGGCTAGATCCTAAGTACTAAAAAGAAGAAGAGAAGACCTCATCAAAAATGAGGTCAACAAATGGACCCCCAATAGGTGTGGTGTGCTAACCAAGCTCACCGCGCGTATTGGCGTTGACCAAAGCGATCAACAAAACCAAAACAAATGTCCAAGTGACAAACTTAGGACGAAGTAGAAGAGTTTCTGCTGGGGAGTGTCAAGTATATGTCTGAGATTGGAGATTCCTGAACTCTCGCTGGGGAAAGGAAAAGGAGGTGAATCCCAAATCACATGATCTGGGGGAATTCAATTTAGATTTCAGTTGTTTCAGTTTAAATTTTGATGTGTGAGTTTAGATTTTAGCTTGTGTTTTAATTTAGATTGAAGTTTTGTTAAAATTAATTTTAAGGGATTTGAACTTGAAATGAAAATTAAAATTTTGTGGTTTTAGATATAACATCTTCAACCTCAAAAGAAAATTGAATTGATTGGATTGAATCATTACAATGAGGAGAGATCTCAGAGCAATGCGGTATTGGATGTAAAATGCTCAACCCCAAGAATTTGATTTTGATGTATTTCATTGCGATAGGGAAAGAACCTAAAGCAATGCCGTCTCGGATGTAAAATCCTCAACCCTAAGAATTTGATTTTGATGTATTTCATTGCTATATGGAAAGAACCTAAAGCAATGCAGTCTCGGATGTAAAATCCTCAACCCCAAGAATTTGATTTTGATGTATTTCATTGCGATAGGGAAAGAACCTAAAGCAATGCAGTCTCGGATGTAAAATCTTCAACCCCAAGAGTTTGATTTTGATGTATTTCATTGCGATAGGGAAAGAACCAAAAGCAATGCAGTCTCGGATGTAAAATTCTCAACCCCAAGAGTTTGATTTTGATGTATTTCATTGCGATAGGGAAAGAACCTAAAGCAATGCAGTCTCGGATGTAAAATCCTCAACCCCAAGAGTTTGATTTTGATGTATTTCATTGCGATAGGGAAAGAAACAAAAGCAATGCGATCTCGGATGTAAAATCCTCAACCCCAAGAGTTTGATTTTGATGTATTTCATTGCGATAGGGAAAGAACCTAAAGCAATGCGATCTCGGATGTAAAATCCTCGACCCCAAGAATTTGATTTTGATGTATTTCATTGCGATAGGGAAAGAACCTAAAGCAATGCGATCTCGGATGTAAAATCCTCAACCCCAAGAGTTTGATTTTGATGTATTTCATTGCGATAGGGAAAGAACCTAAAGCAATGCAGTCTCGGATGTAAAATCCTCAACCCCAAAAGTTTGATTTTGATGTATTTCAATGCGATAGGGAAAGAACCTAAAGCAATGCAGTCTCGGATGTAAAATCCTCAACCCCAAGAATTTGATTTTGATGTATTTCATTGCGATAGGGAAAGAACCTAAAGCAATGCAGTCTCGGATGTAAAATCCTCAACCCCAAGAATTTGATTTTGAACGGTAATCGATTTTTGCAAAGATTTGTAGTGTTGATTTGAAAAGTGTGGAATTTTGGTGTTTCGAGAATTTCATGAAAGTTGTAAAAGATTTTTTGTGGAAAGAAACAGATTAGGAGGGAATATGTAGATGCTACATATCCCATCCAAACGAGTTGATCGAAAGTTGCTGGTCTGGAATGGATACAATTCCTCGCCATCAGATCCTAATCGAAAACCTCGTGGCTCCGTGTCAATGGAATCGACTGCTTCCATCCCAGACAAGGGAGAGAGAGTAGAACGGATTGGATTTTAGATTTGGAAGGTTGAGTTTGAATTTGATTTGAAATTTGGAAAGATCGTATTTGAATTTGTGATTTAATTTGAGATTTGGAAAATTAAATTTGAATTTGATTGAGATTTGATTTGAGATCTGGAAAGTTGAATTTGAATTTGCGATTTAAAATTTGTGTTCATTTTATTTATTCTTTAACGATTTATCGTTCATTTAATGTTCATGTGAATTTGGAGTTCATCATTTTTTTTATTTAGATTTTTAAGGAAAGTTTTCTTTTATTCTTTTTGTTTCTTTTCTGTTCTTTGTTCGAAGTTCATTTAACTTTAATGGCGTTTCCCGATCAACTTGCACAAAAGAGGTGAAGGCCAATAATGTGACATGGTCACTTTCATTCCAATCATGTTGAAGATACATCATACAACTCGATCCGGAATACATCTCATACAATCCATGTAGACTCAAAGCGACTATGTATGATCTTTGTCGATCCATCCAAAAAGGCATCCGTCAAAAATCCATGTACGAATAGTGAGGTACATGGTCAATAACATCACCTTCCAAGCCATCCTTCGCAAGGATGTCGTATGGATGTACGTTGGAGGTGTGATATCTTCCATGTAACTCACAGCTCGTAAGGCCGGAGACTCTCTAGCTCCGGGTCTGGCTGGAAGTGGTAAGGTGCTTTCCTGTCATCCATCCTTCGAAAGTAACCGAGATCCGCTTCATTGGTACTCCCGTATGCAATGTTTAGCGACATCTGCTCCGTTGCCCTTTAGTATCATGACGGAACCTACCGGTAATGGTATCTTTACTGGCCCTCGGAACTCACCTGGGTCTACTATCCGGAGGTCAGATCCGAACATGATATTACACTTGTTCAGAAAAGAAACTGTGCAGAAAGGTCTGACAAAATCGTGGTGATCTATGTGCGGGGGTATGCGATCACCCTTCTTGTAAATGTTAATGATGCAACCGTTGGGTATGCAATCCGCCGGCGGTACCCTCCATGTTATCATTCTTTTTACCATCCTTTTGATGACTAATGGCATTGGATCCACTCGGCCATGACGGAGTATCCCTGGTGGGTTTCCCTTCCTGTCTTCTGCGAAGTTGTAGCAGCATCCACATTGTATTGTAATTCTCCCTTTCCCTGGCATCCATCTCCGGGGTTATGAGTAAGTGTTTTCTCTTAGGCGGCCCGCTCGACCCATTCTTTTCAAATCCCGGATGCAGTCCACGATTTGTTGTTGTTCGTATTCTGAAAACACGTCTGTATGTAACTCGAGGCCTTCCAATATATTGATCCTCTTGCCTCTGATTCTCTCGAAGTATTCAAAAGTTTGCTTCTCGACATTCTGCATTCTTTCTAGCTCGTATTCTGGAATAATCTGCAAATGGCGAGGCCTGGTGACGTACTGTGGGATATATGGCTCAATCCCTTTGCGCTCTCCTGCATACCTTGGCTCCTCGGGGATGGTCTCCGTCGGGACATCCTCCGGGGTTGCTTCTGCAACAAGGTTATGCATTACAGGCGGCTTTATCTGGTGGCGTAGTAGCCTTCCTTCTTCTGATCTTTTTGAGATTCCCCTGGTCTCTTCTGTTATCCTTGGAGCTGGCCTCCTTTCTTCGGGTTCCTGGCGAACCGGTATCCTTGAAGTATATGCACTGGTAGTAGCAACTGCCTCGTCGCGCTGGTCCGCTGCTAGTTTAGTTAACATCTTGCGGATACGGTGATTTTTATTTCTTCACTGAGTTGCTGTGAGAGTAGCCCTTCGTACTTCTTGAATTTCTGTGGGCACGGCACTGACAAGCCTGCCCTCTGCTGTAGCGACTACAGACTTGATTCTCTTGTCTTCTTCAGTGTTTGTTTTCCATTTCTTGCTGTTGGAATGGTGGCTTGGGCCACCCACTTTCATTACTCGTCCGGTCGGGCGGTTCCTCTCGGTCAACCGGGACCCAGTCACCTTCCTCGTATTGCGAGCTCGCCGGTGCGAAGTCCGAGTCAATCTCTATTATCGCTCCATCTTTCACCCTCTTTTCGTCGAGTGCGAGGCTTACACCATTTCTAAAGTTCGGGACCAACCGCTTGGTTCGACATTTCCTCGCGAAAAGACAAGGAAATGGATCGAGTGGCCGTACTTAAGAACAAGAACATTAAGAAAATGTTTATTAGAGACAGAGTTTTCTTTTTTTTTTATTACTTTTGTATTTTTAAATTCAACAGGAATGAAATGGGAAAAGATCAGGAAAGAGATTTTGATATGGAAGAGAAAACAAGGAAAACTTTATTATCACGATTTCATTTATTTTAGCACATTTTTTATTATTTTTGGGTTCGGACCCAGTCATAAGTAATTACTTCACCCGTGCTTCTAGGGATGAAAAATTCATTCTTTCGAAACATCAGGTAGCGTAATACTTTTTCAAGTATCGTCCGTTGATCGGAAGCATATGTCGTTCTCCTTGGCAATTTACTAGCTGGTAGGAGCCTCCTGAGTAGACTGCCTCAACCACAAACGACCCTTCCCAAGTAGGTTCAAATTTTCCTCCTATCTTGCGGTGTGCGAGGATAGGTCTCTTGAGAACGAGAATTAAGTCACCAACTTTGAAGGTTCTTGGGCGGACCAGTCTGTCATGGGCTTGAACCATCTTAGCTTGGTATAGTTCTAAATTCTTCTGTGCTGCAAGTCTTTTCCCTTCCAGGCTTTCCAATTCTTCTAGTCGTAATTTGGCATTCTCTTACGTCGTGATTTTGTTTGCAATCGCAATCCCGAGTGAAGGAAGCCGAACCTCTAAAGGTAACATCGCCTCGGACCCATACACCGGAGCGTAAGGTGTAGCTTGAGTAGGAGTTCGAAGGTTGTCCGGTAGGCCCATAAGGCTTCTAATAACTTCTCGTGCCAATTTCTCTTATTATCGTCCAAGGTTTTCTTTAAGATTTGAACGAGAGTTTTATTAAAAGCCTCGGTCGAGCCGTTTGCTCTTGGGTAGTAAATTGTTGAATATCGCCGGTCGATTCCGTGTCTCTCGACAAAATTGTTGATTTGTGTGCTTCGAATGCCGACCCATTATCCGAGATGATCCTGCGCGGCACTCCGAAACGGTAGACAACTTGGTTCTTGAAAACCGTAGCACGTGGTGTGCTTTCACTTCTCTAAGTGGAATTGCCTCCGCCCACTTGGAAAAGTAATCCGTAGTCGCAAGAATGAAGTGATGTCCCTTTTGAAGATGGTGGTTCTATTGGACCCACTATATCCGTGCCCTGACATTCAAATGGCCACGACACAATTGTCGGATGTAGCACATTTGGAGGTTGGTGTAGAACCACTCCGTGCACTTGGCATTGGTGACGGCTCTTGGCGATTTTCATGCGGTCGGTCATCATCGAGGGCCGATAATATCCTAGTCTTTTAATTTTCATTTTCATCTTTGGACCCGGTCGGTGAGCGCCACATAGTCTCGAATGCACCTCTTTAACAATTTCACGAGCCTCGGACCCGCTCGAGCATCTTAGCCGCATCCGATCAAAAGACCTTCGTATAATGTATTGTTTATTAATGCGTAGGACGAGTTCTTTTCTTGATTCGATGGGCTAACGACCTATCGTCCGGTAGTTTTCTCTGTTTGCGGGTAGTCTATTAATGGCCGTCGCCAATCTTTGGTGTTTTTCGTCACTGTTGCAACTGATTCTTCTTCTTTTTCGATTTGTGTCTTGTGTCTATGTCGAGCTCGTGATAGGATCCGACGTCCGTGAACCGACACTTCCACTCGATTCATCTTGCAAGCGAGCAAATTCTTTTGCGAGGCGGGCTAACTGCAGTTGCTTAAAGTGTTTTCTTTCCTGGGAATTTTGTAGATCGTCACATTCGGAATCGTTCCAACGGTTTCATGGCATACTGGAAGTATTGCTCGAGTCTTGGCTTTAAAATTCTGTATTGTCCGGCGATCTGTTGAATGATTAACTGCGAATCCTCGTAGATGTTGATGTTTGTTATCCCCATTTGAATAGTTAATTCTAGTCCTTTTATGAGGGCTTCGTATTCTGCTTCATTGTTTGTACACGGCTCTGTTAAGTGGTAGGAATATCTTAACATCCCCGCTCCGGTGTTATAAAGATTAGTCCGATTCCCGCCTTACAGGACACTATCACTTGCGATTCTTCGTCTTTGTGTGCTGAAGATGCTCCGTCGAAATATAATTCCCAACGTCGATCATCGGGGTCTTCTAGGCTCATTATTTGTTCATCCGGCAAGTCGTCATTGAGAGGAGATTCGCCGACAAAGGGTGTCTTGCGAGGAAGTCTCGCTAGGACTTGTCCCTTTACGGCACGAAGAGGCACAAAAGTTATATCGAATTGCAATAATATCATTGACCACCTGGCAAGTCTGCCAGAAAGCGTTGGACGGGTCATCAAGTATTGCAATGGATTAAATTTCGAGATTAGGTTGACCTTATGAGAAAGCATGTAGTGCCTGAGCTTTTGAGCGGCGAAGATCAGGGCCAAACAGTGCTTTTCAATTGGAGGATACTTTATCTCCATTGGAAGTAAACGACGGCTTAGGTAGTAAAGAGCATTTTCTTTACCCTCATCATTGACACTAGGCTAACGAGGCTCCGAGAGAGTCGTCTAAAGCCGCGGTATAAAGTATCAACGGTCTACACCGAGACCAGGGGTCGCTAAGACAGGAGGTGTCATTAAATATTGTTTAATGTCCTCGAAGGCCCTCCGGCATTTCTCTTCCCGAATAAATTTGGCGTCCTTTTTAACTAATGCCGAGAAAGGTCGACACCTACTTGACAAGTTCGAGATAAAGCGTCGAAGATATGCCAACTTCCTTGAAAAGATCGTAGTTGTTTTAAGGTTACGGGAGGTGGCATTTCTAAGATAGCTTTAATCTTTTCCGAGTCGATTTCAATTCCACGATGTCGGACAACGAATCCTAAGAATTTCCGGAGGTGACGCCGAAGGCGCATTTTAAGGGATTCATCTTAAGGTTAAATTGTCTTAATCGTTCGAAAACAATTCTCAAATCATACAGGTGGTTTTCCTTTACTTTGCTTTTGATGACCACATCATCTACGTAGCATTCGACTTGATTATGGATGAGATCATAAAAAATTCTTGTCATCGCTCTCTGGTAGGTTGCTCCTGCGTTCTTCAGTCCGAATGACATCACTGTGTAGCAATATACTTCGATCGGCGTTCTGAATGCTGTAAGTTTTCATCTTCTAGAGCCATTTTTATCTGGTTGTATTCTGAAGATCCATCCATGAATGAGAATATTTCATGTGTTGAATCAATGTCTATCATTAATTCTGAGATCGGTAGAGGGAATTCATCTTTTGGACATGCCTTGTTTAAATCTCTGAAATCCACACAAATTCTGATCTGACCTTTCTTCTTCCCGATCGGTACCACATTGGCTAACTAAGTCGGGTATTGTTCTTCACGGACAAATTTAAAGTCTATTAGCTTTTTAACTTCGACTATGACTTGTTGTTCGATTTCTAGACGCATTCTTCCGGAACCTCGTCCGATCGGAACGAAGTAGGATCCACTCCTAGCTTATGGATCGCGACCTCGGAGCTAATCCCGGCATCTCATCGCGGCTCCAAGCAAAACGATCTTTAAATTCCATTAATAACTTGATTATTTCTTCGAGTCTTCTTTATTGAGTAAGGAGCTAACAAAGGTAGGTCTAGGTTCTTCGCTAGTACCTAAGTTAACTTCCGTTAACTCATCTATTGTAGATTTGATCTCTTCTTCGAACTACGGTGGAGCGTTTCCAATTTGTAAATCTTCGAGTTCTTACGTAGTTTCCATGCGGTTTTCATTAGACTCGTAAGTGACAACCAAGCAAAATTCGGTATCGTCAGTCGATCCTATCGTGTCGAATCCGAGACCATGCTTTGAATTGGGTGGACGACCGGAGTTATTCCATAAATTTTCAAAATGTTGTGATTGACCTTTTATCCATTGTCGAGGTAAGAAACCACGCTGAATTAAATTTTGAACACGGGGAGAGTACCACTCAAAAGGAAATTCCATTAATTCGATGAATTAGTATCTTAAGTGTACATTATTTTCGGTTTTGGAGGAAGGAGCACCACGGTAGAATCGATGGGCTTTGCACGCCGCTACGTACCTCTTTGACCACCATACCCTCGATCTTATTAGAATGGATCGGGGTCAGGGTCATAGTGTGTACATAGTGGTTAATCTTCTCGTACATCGATTTATATTCGTCGTTCTTTTCATCTTCGAGAGAGATCCTGAATTGCAGCTTCTTCCGCCTTATTGTCGCTGCTTCTTGCTTGATTTCTTTTTCTTCTTCAGAACTATCTTCCCAATCAACATTAATGGCTGGTTTCCTCTGTCCAACTGTCATAACGTCTTCGCCACGACCTCGTCCCCGGCCTCGACCTCGGATGCGAGTTGTGGAGAAACCTTCACCATCTCGCTGTAAGGGAGTGGTGAGTGATCGTTGAACTAGAACTTCGGGTTCTTCGTCGTCCCGAACTTCCTTTGCTTCATTTGTTATGGTATCTCCGGAGAAGATTGTTTTCTTCGGAGGTGCGTAATAAGTTGCATCTTCATGGATTCCAATTTCATGTACGGAGAATGGTTGTAAGTCACCTTTGATGCACTCGTTCTCCTCCATCGTAGTATTTGATGCAACGATGTAGAGATGATGGTACCATCCGGTTTTCATGTATCCATGGTCGGCCCAAGTAGAGCGTTGAATGATGTTTCTGAATCAATTATGTGAAATTTCGCGGTTGTCTTTGCTAAGTCACCGGTCTTCATTAGCAGTGTTATTGAGCCGAGGGCTCTTTCTCCTTTCTGGTTGAATCCTCTTAATAACATTTTGTCCGCTTCTAGCTCGCGAGCATCAATTTCCAAGTATGCTAGTGTTCGAAAATTCATTATATTGATTGATGCTCCTGGATCCACCAATACTCTGGAGAGTGTAAACTTTCCAATTGTAACTGAAATGTACAACGGTCGGTTGTGGTCTGCTGTCCCAAGTAGTAGGTCATTGTCCGTGAAGGTGACACCTCGTTGTTCCTTTAACGAGCAAACCTCATCTAAGGAATCTCCGGCCATTTGAGCTAAGCAAATTTCTGGATCAAGTAAGGCCTTGATCAGAGCTTCTCTCATCTCCTTTGATAAGATGAGAGAATCGTAGATGCTCAGTTTGGCTGGTAGTTTCCTAAGATGGGCTAGCACGTTGTAGTCCACTTTATTTTCATGTGTCTCGTTTTCTTCCCGGATGGGTATTTCTACTGCCGGGGTTGGTTCTTCCTGAACAACCACCTGCTTTCCTTTGTCCTTTGGACCCATTCTCGGTGGTAGAACTCTTCCACTTCTTAAGTTGACTTCGTGATTTCTTCGAATCCGGTATTGAGTTTGCTTGGTGTCTCCTTCGATTTGGAATGACGGGTTCTTCGAGATTAGCTTCGAGTACGAAGGCTCTAACTCTATTGTGATCGGAGCTCCTCGAAACTCGCAAATAGATTCATTGCTTGTTGAACTCTCGTAGCCTCCTTGGTGGATGTCTTCTTCGTCATTATGATCGTCGAGATTGTTTATGAATTGAGAATTGTTATTTGTATCGGAATCGACGTCCGGATTAGGTTGATTGTCGCTAGTTACGTAATCGTTAGAAACGATCGAAAACGTAGCCAACGCCATAACCCTCATCATTATAAGATCCCACCGGAGTGAGCAAATAATCATACAGAGTCGGAGGTTCGAGGGATTTCTCCCCCGAATCGAAACAACTATCCTAGGATAAGCGGCCCCTAGTCCAGCCTCAGGAGCCTCGATCTTCTCTTCTTCATCAATTTTCTTCTTTTCTTCAATTGTCTCTTGTTGAGGTGATTCTTCTATCGCAAGTGATAGTGCTGACTCGACAAGTTTCGAACTTTGAATTGAAGCTCGCACCGAAGTGGTTTGGATGCGATCCAAAATCTTCTTCGAAGACTTTGTCCAAGCGGTAGTCCATCCATCATCAGTCGCATAGGGATCTATCGGAACAATGAAATCCGTCGAGATAACATTGACGAAACCTCCTTTATGGGGTTCCTTCATGTATTCCTTCGGGATTGTTATGTTCCCTTTTCGAAGATTATCATTGAGCCAACTTTTGAAGGTAATACAATCTTCTATCTTGTGTCCAAGCATCCGGTGGTAAGGGCAAAAGTTGGGATCACCTTTCTTGTCGACGTCTTCTGGTCTCTTAGGCTCTAGCAGTTGGAAATCTGGAGTCTTCATCAGACTGCGGAACATTTTCGGCACTGCCTCATTCTTGAACGGATACTCCCTGCTCGGAAGCTCCCTTAACGTACGTTGTGGACGAGGCGGTTGTTCATCTTGTTGAGATGAGTGATAGGCTGGGTCGGGGTTGTTGGTAATTCCGTTGAGGTTGTTGCGGCCGTTCGACGGTATTTGTATCGGTTGCTTGCCTTTATCGACTAGCTGCAACGATCCCGGACTTCTTTTCAAAAGTTTTCACGGGCTTCGTTTGTCTCGTTTTTCGGTGAAACTTAATTGCTTCGCCTCCTCTTGCATGCTTCGGCCTTGCTTAACAACTTCTCGAAAGTCTTAATAGTAAATCTCTTGAGGAGAAGTGCTTATCGGGCCATGAATGCTCTTAAGTAAAATGCCGATTGCGTCTTCGTTCTTGTAATCGTGGCTCACACTTCATACTTAGGTTCCTCCATCGAAGTATGTAGTCCACCAAAGTTTCGTTCGGTTTACGCTATCTACCACTAAATCACCTATAGTGATGTGGTGCTTGAGCTCCGACAAATCGCTTGATGAAGAGGTTCTCTAATTCGAAATTGTCTTCACCGAGCCGTTCGGTAATTCCGCATACCAATCAAAGGCGATCCACGACGAGCTGCCGACAAATTGTACGAAGAGTAAAGCATCACTTCCGCAGGCATTGCAACAAGCGGCACGAAAATGCGCAACATCTTGTCGAGGGTTTCCGGTTCCATCGAAGGTCTTGAACGAGAGGTGGTACAAAGCCTTTCGGATATTGGACGGCGTCGAATTCCTCGGGGTAAGGTCTACCGTCCGAATGGATGTCCCGCTCTTTGATTGTGCCAAGGCTTCTCGCACTCTGTTGTTCCACCATACTCTTGATATCCTTTTACGGAATCATATTCGGGTAGAATCTTTCTTTGGGCGATCGTCTCCGTTAACGGATGTAATCTCTTTTCCTCCGTCCGTAATATGAATAACTTACGGAGGCATTTCTCTTGGGGGTTGAGCTTGACTCTGAAGAGTGGCTAGGGCTACAGCCATCTCTTCCATTCTTTTTGCCAATTGAGAGATTGTATCGTCTTTTTCTTGAATTTGTGCTCTTAATGCTTCCGGTTCATCTCTTTCCGCAGCTGCCAGAGCACCTTGCGAAGCTGACGATGTCCGTGTTTCAACCATGTTAATTTCTGCATATTCATCATCCATGAACTCTGACGAGTCAACTTCATCTCCAAACTTTTCTTCTCTTTCTCTTGCTAATCGTTGAATGTCGGTTCTTAGCTTTTCCATAGAGTCTTCCAATGGTCTTTTTTGTGCGGTTTCGCAGTTATCATGCGATGACTGTCGGGTTTCCTTTTTTGGAGTCCCCTTCATTGCGGTGGCGCTTTCTTCGGACTCGAGTCTCTCGACGAGACTTTCCTTCTCGAGTCGTCTGTTTCGGTCTTAATTGGTCGGTAGTGGGACGCCATACCATCCTTCAGCGACGAAGGCCTAGGACCGGATGGTACGTCGAGTCGAATGCTTTGGAAGGTGGTATCTTCCACGATACGTAAACTCGAAACAACAACAGGTGGACTAGCCTTCATCTTCTTATTCGGCTCTTCTGCAGCAATAGCAGATTCTACTCGTGGCCCAAGACGGTATTTGGCCGGCACCCGTCCTATTCTTCTTAAGATCTCCAATACAGGGCATTTCTCTTTCTTTGCTAACTTCTCAATCATAGTCTGTAGTCGGGCAAATGGTGTAATCCTAGCCCTTTTCTTTTTTTTGTCGCTATAGTATGCGGGTCGAGGTAGTGTAGAAGCAATCCTGCGGACATTTTCCTCGTCGAGTTGCGGCGGAAAGGGGATGGAATCTACTTCCTTCCAAAAGGGTGTATATTCGAGCAATGGTATGCATTCGGGTAGTGGTGTGTACTCGGGGATTTCTTCTAAGAAAGCGACTTCGAGCGGCTACGGCCTTCCCGGCAATCTTCCTGCCTCTGTTTCTCCTCGCGAGTCCGTGTTAGGGGTGGAACCTTTGAGTTGGACCCAATTTCAAAACGAAGGTCTTGCACGGAAATCAGTACCCTCCACGGTAACATGCTCGTTACAAATTTGAACTTCCTTCCCCTTCAGTTTGGCGGAATCCGGGGTAGGTGCAGAGACGACTAGACCAATGGGGGTAGAGATAACGGTCCTTCTATGGACAGCGGTACTCCTCTCAGCTGGAATCCTTTGCAGAGGAGAAAACTCTTGAGTTGACTTAAGGTTAAACTCGATCAAAGGTCTTTCAGTTTCAGATACTTTGTCTGTTAGTGCAAAAAGGGTAACGTCAGTGATCTTGACATTTGTGTTCTCGAATCCTTGTCCAAACCGGATGATCCAATTGTCGGGCAGCTCATCCTTGTAAACGGCGAAGTCCGGTCCATTGGTGAAGAAGAAGATCGGCTTTGGGGCTTCCATTTCAGCGGGGTAGATTCGATTGTCGGTCCCGAGTTATGCTTCTTCTCATCGGGACGAAAAGAAAGGAATCGAAAGAGTCCGAACACATTCCCGTTTATCTTAATGTATTTGGGGTATTAAAAGAAAATTTATCTAGATAATTGTTTTTTCGAAAAGATTTGTTCATTAAGATGAAGAAATTATTAAAAGAAGGAGAGTTGTAGGAAGGGTAAAGGAATTGATTAGGAACTGGAAAAGGAAGAGAAAGTCTTGTAGAAACTTCTCGACCCGTAAGACCACTCCTAAACTAATACCTATTGGGGGTCCACCCCACCTCAGAAATGAGGCAAAAGGATCTCGGAACCTCTCTGTTTAAGGGTGTCTAAACAGTGGCTCCTAAATCGGAGAGAATGTTGGCTATACTCGTTCAAGGTAGAAATGAACATAGTATTCCAACGGAAAGAAGGGTAGTTTGATCCACTAGGGACATGGATACACTACCGATTTTTGAAAGCAGAACTATCTGATTAAAAATGGAGAGAGGAATTCTCCCCAGCAGAGTCTCCAAAAATTGTCGGCATATTTTTAGGTTTGTGTGTTGTATTTTGTGAAAAGAGGTCGCCTATAGAATTTGTCGGCGAATTTTTAATTTAATTTAAATAAATAATTTGAAAAAGTAGTACTTGATTTTTGGACAAGTTCCCCTGCCTAATATGAAAACATTAAACGGGGTTTATATTACACGGGTTCTTAAAATTCCATATAAGGGCAAGCCCCTATAGTTAATTACATCTTAAGTGACGGGAATCACCTAAGAAAACTCTCGATAATAATCGGTAGTTACGCTCTCGAGAATTTCAAAGTTTAAGTTTTCAAGGGATTGAATTTTGGAATTTCAATAGAGAATGGATCAAATTTGGAACATTTTATTTTGGGAATTCAAAGGAAGAAAGGTATGATAAATCACAGATTCGAAGCGAACTTCGGTAATTTCCCGACTATCCTATTTGTTTGGCTTGAATTTAGGAAAGTCCTAATGTTTATTTAATGTTTCAATCTTGCCAATTTTAATTAATTAGGGCTTATATTTGTATGATAAAATCATACAAATAGTTTTGAAGATGTGAGGGTTTATGTCGTACCGAACGATCACCTCGGAGTCCTAAGACTGGTTAGGGCTTAATTTACATGACATGATCATGCAAATGCCTAACGAAGAGTTGAGGATTTATGTTGCACTAGTGCAAACTACCTCGAAGTCTTATGGCTTGGTTATTTAATTCTAAGAAAGTTTCTTTGAAGTAGACTCGGAGTTTTCTTGATGACGATGGCCATGCTTGCCCACCATACTCAGAGCTCCTTATTGCGGAGGTTTAGTTTTAGAAATCATAAATCGAGGAGATGAGGGAAGTGTTACGGTTTAGAGAAAATCTTAAAATCCGGGTGTTTTTTAATATTTTAATTTAAACAAATCTTAAAGTTGATTATAACAACACCTAGGTTAAGATCCCATGGTTCCATCCTTCGGCATCGTTATTTTTATCGGATTCACTTAGTCCGGATGAATTTGCTAAACTCAGCTGAATGAGTTCCACACTTTCATTTAGACCGTGGGAAATCCCGTTAGCAAAACGTAGGTTACATCATCAGAGGTATTCTCGATCATCCAACAAGACGTTTTAATTTAGTTGTAGTTGTAGTTTTGTTGTTACGTTTGCGATTAAATTTTGAGTTGTTTTATATTTTGAAATGTTGTGGCGGTGAATTTTATCTTGTAATGACTTTTAATTTAGTTTTGGTTTCGGTTTTAGGGACTACCCTAAAGGTTTTGGTTTTCATGCAACGGTTGTTTATCATGCGAGAAAGGTAAGTGCGATGCGATTAAGTAAATTACAATAAGATAAATTGCGATAAAATAAAAGCGTACACGGAGGGTCTTCCCGTCATCCCAAGCTACACTTAAAACACAATTAGAATACTTTAGCATTTAAAGCAAGTTCCTAGGTAAAGCTAAGGGAAGGGTTATGGTTTTCTACCGAGGTCCTATTCATATAGCTTAGTCGCCTCTTATGATGTCTAGGTTCTTGTGTTTTGGTTTGAGGGCGATTTTCTTCATCGAAGAACAATTAAGTTCAATTGTTCTTATAAATATCCTATCATATCGAGGAAGTGCTTAAGACGAGTCTTAAACATCTTTTCGATGTTTCTAGGATTATTTTTAAGTCCAAAAGAGTTTAATTATACAAACGAATTAATCGTCCAGGAGTTCAAGTTTTGTTATCTTGCTTAGTGAACTAGGACATTTGACTATCCTATAAGTGAAGTAACACTTTACTTAATACTCCGTTTAGGAGTTATGACAACAAGAGCTTTTGAGGGCGAATGGATGTTCAAGTGATTTATGATTTAATTTAATTTCAATTAATGGGTTTAAGTTTGGAATAGTGTTCAAGTTGTTTTAGATTTATTTTTGAATTCTTTATGTCTTAGGTGATGTTATTTTTAATTCAATTTAATTTAACTTTAACTTAACTTAATTTGGTTTAGTTTTAATTTAAATTTAATTTATTTAATTTAATCTAATTTTAATTTTAACTTGATTTTATTTTTTATTTTAATTTAATTTAATTTAATTTAATTTAATTTAATTTCATTTAATTTAATTTAATTTGATTTAATTTGATTTAATTTAATATGTTTTAATTTAATTTAATTTAATGTGTTTTAATTAAATTTAATTTAATTTAATTTTAGATTTTAATTTAATTTAATTTAATTTAATTTTAAATTTTAATTTAATTTAATTTAAACTTTAATTTTAATTTAATTTTTATTTTAGATTTTAATTTAATTTTATTTTTAATTTTAATTTAATATTTTATTTTTTATGTTTTAAAAATGATTTAATTTTAATTGTTAAAGTATTAATTTAATTGAAATTTTAAAAGGATTTAATTTAAATAATTTAATTTTAATTTAATTTAATGATTAAGCCTTTTAGCATTTTAAATTTTAAATTTGGATTATCATTTTAATTCAGAATTAAATATTATTGAAGTGATTAATTTAGGGATTCTTAAATTAAAGAGCAAATCTCTTCCTAATAACATCCTTATTTTAATAATTCCAATTTTTTATTATTCTTCCAAATTTAATTAATTATTTAATTAAGGTTTATTTTAATTATTTTTAAATTGTTTAGTAGGTTTCTACCCTTTAAATTTCAATCATCCAAATCAGGTTAGGATCAAATATTTTACTCTTTCATTTTATTAAGCCTAAAGTTTTAATTAAGGGTTAAAATTTTAATTACCATTTTTGCCCTTCAAGCTTACTAATTCCATAACTCACTAAATTGAGCTCAAATGAATTTGAAATTTTTATGTGACTTTAGTCATATGTCAATAAAGACATTAGAGGAGAAAATGTGATTTTTCTGTATTTAATTTATTTATTTAATTATTTTTGGTGGAAAATAAGGATTTCCAAGGAAAATTCAATAACATGACCAAGGGAAAATTTCTGTCCTTAAGAAAATTATGGGACATTCCTAATGACTAGAGAACCACTTGGACCAATTTTGGTGATTTTTTGAATTATATTCTTTTTATTATAATTATTTTGAGTTTTGGAGTATTAATTAATTTAAAAATAAAATAAAGATTAAAAAATGAATTTTATATTTTTCAAAAATCTCTCTGATATCAAGGAAATCAGAGAACTAAATTTTATAATTTTATGATTTTTCTTTGATTTATTATAATTATTTTAGTGGAAATGCTAGAAAATACAATTTTTTAATTTTAAAATTACCTTAGGGCTTTAAAATTTAATATCTCATCATAGAGACTTAGGAAAAATATGAGATTTGTTCCTAAGTGATTAAAATTTAAAATTTGACATTTTGGTGAATTTTATTATTTTTGTGATTTTTATTATTTTTTAATTATTAAAAATATTAAAATAATGTAAAAAATCAACTTTTTTAGAAAATTGCAATTTTAATTTTCTTAAATTCCCCTGATATCAGAGAGGCTCCAAAACCAATTTGGTGAATTTTTGAAAAGTATTTTGAAAGTTATGAATTTTTTAAATTTAATTTTGGCTAAATGGCTTAATCAACCCATTTGATAGGGCTAACTAAGTCCAATTGACTTCAAACTTTTATGGTGGGTTCCTCTGATCCTAAAGGTTAGTGGAGAATTGATTTCAAGTCAATTTGATGTATGATTAGCTCTAATTAATTAAAGCTCCATTTTGGGTGTTTAAGCCAATTAGGGTTATTCCAAGTGAGTTAACTCAAAACCTATTTTCCCTAGGGTCCTCTAGTCAAAATAAACATCACCAAATTTTCCTAGAATTTATCTCACAATATGCTAATTATTGGAATTAAAATACTGAAACTAGCAACCTAGAATTGAAAAATCAATAACTCTTCATAGGGATGGCCTCTGACTTTGGAAAATTCAGGGAATGTTCCCAAATTCAGAGGCTTCAAAAGCCTTATGGTCTCATGCCATGGTGAATTGTATACATGCATGGAGAATTGAAAATGTGCAGAGAGTAAATAAATTATTAAAAATCAAATACTCAATGAAATTGAATGATTTCTTTTCCACATTATTCTCCTCTATTCACTGAGCAAGTGGGTATTTTTATTTTATTTTTCTGATTTTCCTACACAAAGTTATGCATTTTTGAAGTTTAGGGAATTAAATAAATAGGAAAATAACCTAATTTCCTACTTATCCACGCGGCGCCAACTCGGCCTCGGTATCTCCGAAGCCCCGCGCGTCGTCTTCGATTCGGCGCCGCCATCGGCCGGGATGCCACGCGGCCCGCGGTTCATGTTCCGTTGCTCCGTCCGGCGCGATCCCGGCCGTCCGCTCGATACACACGCAATCCAGACGGCTCCCGGTCATCGTCTACGGCGGGTGTGAACCCGTGACCGTCAACCTTCTAACTCTAATTTCTCACTCGATTCTAAACGGATTTTTGTGTTCTTATGCTCTATGGATTCGTCTTGAGGAGACGAACACATCCATACGGTAAACATGTATTTAAATTGACTCAAATTAAATGGAGAATCTCTGTAAGCTCGGGAAGAAGAGTGAGTCCATACCTTTGCTCAGAGAAGTGAAGCTTCGATCGAGAGTTGTGTCACCTTCGATTGGGTCGAGCAAGCTCCGGATGAAGTCCCTTGGCACAGTGAATTGTCACGGTAAGATTTCGACCAAGCCCGATCACAAAGCTTGGAGGCTGGAAGCAATGGCTGGCTTCGGTGAGGGGGCTTTTGCTTGGTAAACTTCTTCCCTTAGTCCGGTGAAGGTGTAGGACCAATCAATTTGGGGATTGGTCCCTTGTGAAGAAGTGTCTGGTTTTGTCTTGAAATTTGAACTCAAAATTGAGCTCGAGTGGAGGGAATTGAGCTGGAATCCGGTGGGGATCAAATGCTCTATGTGTGGAGAGTGGTACGGAATGATTTTGGCAGAGTTTCCTTAAGGTTGGTTCAGCACCTCTTCCTTGGCCGAGAGGGGTGGTGTTTAAATAGGAGAGGCTGGAGGGCCTCCCAGGGGAAGTTAGGGACTGGGATCAGCTGCTCTTGGCAAGGGAGGAACAGCCATGGTGGCCATTGGGCATGGGGCAGCTCAGCAGGTGGGAATTCCAAACTTTGGCTCCTACCAAGGTCTCGGCCATGGTGTTTTCCGGCGGCCCAAGTGGCTGGCCGGCAGGCATGGGTCACCCTCAGGGTCAGGGGGTCCAGGGCTTGAAGTTGGTGAAGGCAATTGGGCTTGGACATGTGTAAAGTGTTTGGATTAAAATGGCATGGGGGAAGGCCAATTTTGGCTTGATTTGGAGTCGACCCATCATTTTGGGCTTGGTTCGCCCTTGAGGTGGCTTTGGGTGTTGTGGGGAGTCGAAGGGATCGATTTGGTTTGGCATGGAGAAGTCCTTATCCAAATATATTTGGATTAAATTTGGGTTAAGGGGAATCATGGTTAAGGCTAATGACTTTAGGAGATTAAGGAAAGAGTCTCCTTCTTTTGCCCAAAATGGCATGGTGACATGTAAAGAGGCTCTCATGGCTTCATGGCTCATCTTTGGCTTGGGAAAAGTTAAGTCAATTTCGTGAAAAAGGGTTTTGTGAATTTTGACATTTTGATGGGAATTGTTATGGGGCTTGATTTGGAATTGTTTAATTGATTAATTAGGACTTTAGGAATGATTTTAAATTGAATGTGTGATGAAGGAAAGTGTCATGTGGGCTTTAGATTGATTTGGGCCTTTGAATTTGATGGAAGTGGGCTTTTAGGAAGGTTTAAGGGAGTGGGCCTTTAGGTTTAAGAATGAATTCATGGATGGGAATTTTGTAGAAGTTTGGGCCAAATAATTGTTGGGTTTGGTTTAGGGATATGTCATGAGTGGTTTGAAACAAACTTGAGGTGGTTTGGGTTTGATTTGGGTTGGATTTGGGCCTCTTTGGTAAATTGGCCAATGTAGGTCAAATTGGGCTAACTTGGGCCAATGTTGGGCTAGGGTTGAAATTGATGTAAAATTAATGTTGGGAAATGTTTATGGGAATGTTTCAAAGAGGTTTTGACTTTGGTTGGGTTTTGATTTTGGGTTTTGGGCTTATTTGGGTTAGGTTTGGGCTTAGGTCAAAATTGGGCTTTTTAGCTTTGGGTTGAATTTGAGTGGGGTTTGGGTCTAAATTTTGGGCAAATCATGTTAGTGTTTTCTTTTTGGGGATGTTAGAGAAGGTTTAGAAAAGATTTGGGGTTAATTGGAGTTGAATTGGGTGAGTTTGGGCTAAGTTTGGGTCATGGGTCCAAATTGGGTTTTAAGGTCAAAAGTGAAATTGGATTCAAATGCCAATCAAATTGGGCTTGGATTTGGTCTAGATTGGTGTTGGGGATGTTGAATTGAAGTTTAGAATTGAATTGGACCAGAATTTAGGTCAATTGGGTAGGTTTGGTTTGACATTGGGTTCACTTTGGGTTAAAAATGGGTCAAATTGGGGATTTTAACAAAAGTGGGGTAAATTGACAAAATTGGCCTATGGTGCAGTTGGACAAAATGAAATTAGGAATATTTGGGATTTTCTGAAATTTTCTGGGAATTTGCTGAATTTTTGGATTTTTTTGCTAAGAGGGGCATTTTGGGTATTTGGAGGGTATTGGGAGGTATTTTTGGAATTTTTGGTATTTTTGGCTATGAATGATCAATTTGGTGGTGTGGGAATGTTTGGGATTGGTTTTGAGGAATTTGGGTGATTTTGGAGGATTTTGAAAAATTTGGGTAATTTCAAGGGTTTTGGGTAGGCTAGGCGGGTGTAGGGTCCCCGGGGTTAAAAATTAAAAATTTGGAAAATTGAAGATTGGGTAAATGTAAGTGAAATGAAATCATTTTGGTTGAGCCATGAGGCCATGTTAAGCCTATATGAGTCATGAGAGGACTCATTTGAGGCATTCACCTATGTTGTTCCTAACCCTCTTGCGAGGGCTTAGGGGTTAAGGACCATCCATGTGAATCACCTTCATGAGTCGGGAGGTCAAGTTAGGTATGGGTGTAGTTTTAGGAGGTGTGTGAAAGTGTAGTGTATAAGTGTAGTGTGTGTGTAAGTCGGCCCCTTCACCGGACCGGGCCACCCGAGGCGGTCCCAAGGCCAAAGAGTCCTATAGGAACTCATCCTTTAAACTTCCGCATTTGATCTCGACCCTCTAGGTGATTAGGGGTCTACAATCAAGTTAGTGGAGTTTGCAGGGAGTTAAGAAGTGGTTTGAATTTCAAAGTGGTGGGTCCCAATTCTAATCCTCTAGGATAGTCAAAGGAAAAGCCTAAGGCTAGATCCTAAGTACTAAAAAGAAGAAGAGAAGACCTTATCAAAAATGAGGTCAACACTGCTATTTAAGTCATTGAGGAAAAGGTGGTGGTGGATTTTCAACTTCCATATTAGTAGAAATATCAGTTTGATCTTTTTTAGAAGAAGGAGTTTCTTTAGATTTTTCAATCTCTTCAACCTCAATCTCATTTTCAATTTCATTCTGCATTCTTTCTTTTAATTCATTTCCACTTCTAAGTTGTACAGCTTTAACATGTTTATGTTCTTTTTTAGTTTCTTTTGGATTGATTTCAACATTACTAGGAAGTGTTCCTGGGGGTCTATAATTAATTAAATTAGCGATTTGTCCCATTTGATTCTCAATATTAAGAATAGCAGTGTTTTGATTTTTTAATTGATTACTTAGTTGTAAAATTAATTCTTCTATAGATAACTTTTTCTGTTGATTGTTAAATCCAGGTGGTTTATAGTTTAAATTAACTCGATTATTCCAATTTCCAGTGGGATGAGAATTATTATTATTCCATTGTTGTGAATTATTCCAGTTAAAATTAGGATGATTTTTCCATCCAGGATTATAATAATTTGAATAAAGATTATTTTTACTAGCAATAGCTTGTAAAGTTTCAATAGTTTGAGAATCTTCAATATTAGCAGAGTTATTAGGTGATATATTAATAGCAAAACTATCTAATTTCTTAGAAATTGCTGCTACTTGTGAAGCTAAAATAGAAAAGGCTTCATTATCATGAATACTTGTCATTCTTTTAGGATTAATCCTTTTGGAAGGCCATTGAAAATTATTGTTAGCCATTTCTTCAATTAAAGTGTAAGCTTCTTCAAATGATTTAGACATTAAAGAACCTCCAGCAGCAGCATTAATAATTGATTTTAAAGATCCAATTAATCCATTATAAAATGTTTGAATAATTAACCAATCGGGTAAAGCATGATGAGGACATTTTCTTTATAGTTCTTTAAATCTTTCTCGAGTTTCATAAATTGTCTCCCAGTCAATTGACTAAATGAAGTAATATCATTTCTTAATTTAGCGATTTTAGAAGGAGGAAAATATTTAGCAAGGAATTTTTGTGCCATTTCAGCCCATGTTTTAATAGAACTTGTTGCTAATGAGTTCAACCACATCTTTGCTTTATGTCTTAAAGAAAAAGGAAAGAGTCTAAGCCTAATAGTATCATCAGAAATATTGTTATATTTAAAGGTAGCACAAAGTTATAAAAAACTAGCAAGGTGTAAATTTGGATCCTCATTTGGTGTTCCACTAAATTGATTGTTTTGAACCATTTGAATAATAAACGAGTTTAAGCTCAAAAGAATTAGCATCTACGAGTGTGTATTTGATTACTACTATGAAGTTCATCAAGTCGTAGGGTTAGCATAATCTATTAATGGTTTATAAACATTTTGATCATTAATTTCAATTGGATTTTGTAAATTGTTATGTAAATTAGTCATTTCTTGAAATTTTTGAATTTATTTTCCTTTTTTAGTTCTTCTAACTGTTCTTTCTAATTCAGAATTTAAAGGTAATAATCCTTCAGATCCAGAACTATGCATAAAAAGTCAATTAGCAAGAATTAAAATAAATATTATTATTATATATATGTTTTTTTGTTTTTTTATAATAAAGAAAAATGAATAAAATAAAAATACTTAAAATCTAAAAGTTTACCTCTCCTCTCCCCGGCAACTGTGCCAAAAACTTGACCCGATATAAATATATGCATACTAAAATCTTCTTTCTCGGCAACGGTGCCAAAAACTTGACCCAAAGTCCTCTAAAGATCAACGTACTAATTAATGCTTTCAAAAATATATGTTATAAATAATAATAGCGGCTAGTGTATGTAAATATAATTTTATGGAAAATATTTTACACACTAGGGGTTCTACGCAAGTATACGTATCATATCAAGTAATATAGGGCTTTGAAATAAAGACCCCAGTATCGTTCCCATGAGGAGAGAGTTATAGATCTTTAAATATTTTTATTTTAAAGTATTTCTTTTATAATTAAAAATAAAATATCTTTAATTTACTAGATGCAATAATAAAGCAGAAAAAAATAATTGATGTAAATAGCCATAAGAAAGCAACCTTCTCCCTTTCAATCAATCCAAGATTTTCTAAGATAATGATAATATTCGTGGAGAATATAAATTTATGGTATTGTGCAAAATAGAAGCATTCATATTCTTTAGCCTTTGATCCAGGTGCAAAGAACATTGGCTAGCCTATAGATCAGGTCTGGATGTATTGTTAGTAGAATGGGTTAATTTAGGCTCACACTACTAGATGTCCAAGAGTGCTATGGTCGGCCCTACTAGTGACCCTTTCCTTTTCTATAAACCAAATCATAAGATTTTAGTCTGTTACTCTAAAAACTTATCAATTGTACACCCAATATATAACATCTTCCTATTTTGTTGCACTTCACCTTGAATAACCCGCACAAGGCCTTCGACTACCCAAGGATTCATGTGATATCTACAAGTTAAGAATTCATCTCCTTCTAGGTCTCAAAACTCTTCAACAGGTTTTAATAATTTAAATGGCCAATTTAAATAATAAATTAAGAACCGGTATTAATATCATCACAATGTTTTGAAAATATATGATTTTTAATTCTCCGACGAATATTGTATTATCTTATTTATCTTTTCATAATTGAAAGGAGAAAGTAAAGTAACTACTCAGAACACATTGAAATTAAATAAAAAAATATAATAAATAAACTTTGAATCAAAATAAAAATACTTATCTTAGATATTTCTCCTACTGAACTTCTGATTCCTACTAACTCCACAACGTAATTAACTACAGATGCACCAACTCTTTCAAACTCTAAATACAAACTCTAAAATAAACTCACTAATTTATGAAGGAAAGTAAAAAAGGTGGCCCTAATATGATCTCTCTAATTATCTCTCTAGGTTGGACTCTAGATAAGGGGGTAGATGGGTGTTTTTCTCTGAAGGAATACCCTCCTATTTATAGGCTTCAAGGGTTGCCTCAAGGCACCTCTTCAAAATGTGTCCACATTCAATGAATCTTCTAGAAGGTGCGTCTGGCCCCTAGGCGCCGGAATCTAGCGCCTAGGCGCCAGACACCGCGTCCAGTTCTTCGCATCTCTTCACTTTGGATCGTACCTCTTCGCGATTAAAACCGTTTTGAAGCATCCAAATACATTGTATCACATGTCCTATAAACCAGGAACAAGTGCCAGTCTTCTAGAAGGTCCAATAACTGCTCACACTGGTCAAAATAACGGCCCAAAGTCGTCAAAACTTAACGAGTTTCACGTATCGAGCTAGTGCTTAGGCGCCGGACTCTGCCGCCTAGGCGCCAGGCCAGTAATTTCGACAATTTTGCATTTTAGCCCTATTTTTGCTCCTTTTTGGTCCTTTTTGCTCCTTTTTCATATTTTTCTCCTTCTTGAACTTTTTTGTATCACCTACATCCAAAAACAAAAAAATACCTTTCATTAAAGCATAATATCCTTAAAATTTAATAAAAATCAAGGCATAAAAATAGGTATTTTTTTCTTGGATCAGCTATGAGAAATTTTTATCTTTTTCATTTTAAATGATGAAGTAATTAAATTGTGGATGGAAGTTGTGTGAAGTATAGATGCTTAATGTTGGAAGAAGTTGTGATGATTCAACTACCTTCCACTTCATTTACCTCTTGATTTTGCCAATTGAGATGTTAAAATTTTTTTGAGAACCTGTAAGAAACAATGTGGTATTATCTCAATCAACAATTGAAGAGAGTCACATGAAATTATATGGGTGAGAATTGTAGACCATATAGTTGAGTGCAAAAAGTAGGGAGATATGCTTTTGATTGGGTATAGAATTAGAGGACTTTAGAGTGACGGGCTAAAGCCCCCAGTTTGGTTTGATGTTTTAAGTTTTGTTATGAGATGTTAGCCCCAGGTGGAGGGAGAAGAGGGAACTCTAGTGTGAGAGCTAGTATCTTCCCAGCCTAACCCATCTTCAAGATTTCAATGCATCAGATTAACCTATGTTTTTTATAGAACCAAGTAAGGGTAAATAATATAATTGCTCCTATTTGTCACAACACATTTAGATACTTTCACAATGAAATTTCATAACTATCGCTGATTCATGAAGAGGAAAAAGATATTGTATTCTCGTTTGCTTTCATATCATTTAACAGTCTTGATAATTTTTGTTGCTTACTTTACTTTTTCTTAAAAATTATCAAAAATAATTTAAACTTTCTATTTATAAAACATAACTTACAAAATGATTTTGAATAGTAAAAAGTTATTTTTCTGCTTTTTTTTAAATTTTTAGAACATTTTCCTGTGGGTTCGATATCTCGGGGCTTAATCAGAAAGTCTTATATTACTTGATAAGCAATACGTATACTTGCGTAGAATCCAATATTATAAATAATTAAAGTCGATCTCTTATTTGCTTTGGAATCAATTTTTTCTCATCATTGTAAAGAAAGAGATATTATTGTTGTGAAGAAATATAAAGTGTAATTTCATATATAAAACGTAAGCATAAATATTTGGGGATCACTATAGTGTTAGATGATACAAGGGATTGGTGTAAACTGTTTGTCTATTACTTACATATTAGGAAAATACCAAAAGATAAGTCAGAGGCACATCAGATTAAGAAGAGGGCAATGTCGTATGCTTTGATTAACAACATTTTATAAAAAATGTCTTTCGATTAGATGTGGTTAAGGTGTCTGAGCAGTGCAAAAGCATATAATATTGTCAAAGAGGTGCACCTCAGATTGTGTGACGCTCATCAGTTAGGGATGAAAATGAAGATGAAGATCAAAAGACTTGGATACTATTGGTCGGCAATGATGATCGATTGTATAGAAACAACTAAGAAGTGTCACCTGTGCCATGGACATGGAGTGGTCTTGCACCAACCTCCGAATGTGCTAAATCCAACGATCGTGTCGTGGCCATTCGAGTGTTGAGGTACGGATATAATAGGTCCTACACACCCTCCATCTTTGAAAGGACACTGATTTATTCTCGCAGCTACAAATTACTTCTTCAAGTGGGCAGAGAAAGAGTCTTTATGGGAATTTATAGCACATCAAGTCCTTCAGTTTTTTAGGGATAACATTGTATACCATTTCGGTGTGCCACTCAAAATCATTTCATACAATGGGTCTGCATTCAAGAGCACAATAATTAACAGTTTTGTTAGATGTCATATGATAGATTGGAGGTACTCTATGATTTACTACCATAGAACGAACGAGTTGGCATAAGCCTTCATCAAGACCCTCATGCAAATTTTGAAGAAAATATTAGATGATAGCAAAAGAGGATGACACGAGAAATAATTAGAATTTTTATAGGCATACCGAATGACAGTCAGAATGCCGACACAGTCTACGCAATATGCACTCGTATACGGGTCTGAGGTCGTATTTCCAGTAGATATTTAACTGCCTTCTCTCAGAGTTTCCATAGCAAACTAGATTACAGTGGAGGACATTGACAAGCTCCAACTTGAAGAATTGGAAAGTCTTAAAGGGAAACGATTACAAGCACAACAAAAAGGGATGATCTAGGTCCACGATAAGCTGGTCCGCCTGAGGAAGTTTAAAGTTGGTGATCTAGTTCTTATTCTCAGGATGTCTATTCTTGCACACCACAATATAGGAGAAACGTTTGAGCCAACTTGGGAGGGATCGTTCATGTTAGAGAAGGTCTACTTAGTAGGGTCTTACCAGTTAGTGAACTCCCATGGAGAATACCCACGTTACCAATCAATGAATGATATTTGAAGAGGTACTACGCAATGCGACATTTCGAAGGATGATAATTGTTCCAAGAAATAGCTATATGGCTAGACTTTGTGATTGGGTCCCAACAATTTTGTAATAAATTTTGGTGAAATAAAATGCATTCTCATAAAAATAATTTGCACATCAAAATTACTCATATGAATTTTGAACTTTACAAAAACTAATCAAATAAAATGTGTATATATAATTTAATCCACTTATTAATAAATTGTTATTGTTCTTATCCATTTAGAGTTTCATCACACTGATGTTTTTCTTGTCTACTATAGGGAAAATGTCAGGTCCAAAGCTGATTTTCTCTTTTAAAGATGGCTTGAATCTTGCACTAAACGAAGAGGGGGTAGCACGAGGTTGTGTTGTGAACTTTGACCTTGCTTATGGACAAGTCGATGTGGATTACAAAGGCCTCGTGATGAATATAGTCAGTCATAGAGAAATAGAACGTTTGGAGTTGGTAATCAGGATCAAATAAAAGATGAAGCTTTGACAAAAAAAGGAAGAAGTCAGAAAATGTTATGGACACTTCTGATCCCTGAAAAATATTAAGCAGATACTGTCAATGATCATGATGCCAGAAGGAGATTTGGTTTGTGCTACTTTGGAGAGAGCCCCAAATGCCCCACTGAGACGCACACAATGCATAAACGTTAATCACACAAGCACAGGGCTCTGGACCAACTAGAGAGAAGATGTGTCAAGGAGACAATTATAGAGCTTACCCCGATTCCTGAGGAGGGAACTCGTGACTAGGGAGATTTCCACCAGTAACCCAGTTATAAAGGATGAGCTCAAGATTATCGCAGAGCCTGCGTTGCCACGGAGTCTACTTAACAAGCTTTACATAGAATGTCCAACATGCAATGCAGATATACCGAGGCAGAATTCATCAGTAGAAGAATTCACAGAATGCCCAAAGTGTAACATTCTCCACTTTGAGTGTTACAAAAATTTTGAAGAATATACAACAACCTCAATGATGTTCAGAAGCACGGAGCACCCAGAGGTAGAGCCATACATATAATAGTTTGTTGAGCCATGAAGACCGCAGATTGTTTCTAAAGAAGAGACAGAGAGGCTGCTCCGATAGTTACATATCATTCCCAGATTATAGTTGAAAAAGATACACATTATGAGAGCAAGAGGTTGAACACTTTGTTGAAATTCAGAGAAAGTTTGTTAATATTTTGGAAGGACTTGAGCTGCACCCAGGAGTGCTCTTAGAAAGCGATAAAAAGAAGATATTGGATTGTGTGTTTGACTTGAGAGACAGAGGCCACGCCAAATTTCTAAAGAAGAAGGCTTATTCAGAGCCGCAGAAATGAACGAGGGGAAAAGGCAGGATAACTATCCAATGTGGTTATTGTTATAATTTTGCAAAGGACGGAGAAGGGGACACCCGAAGAATTTTGAGAAATGACGAGGTTGATCCCATGTCGTCCATGATAAAGAGAATGATTAAGAGGATGGTGAAATCACATATCTTTCCAGCGGACATCATTTTGAACACTTGCTTCGTCAACATTTACGAAGATGAAGATTGCAGTCCCCCTCACAATGGTCATCATGACTTTGTCCGACCCTTTTGTACAGTTTCATTTATGAGCAAGAGCAACATTTCATTTTGGAAATAGATATAGATAGTTAACGCTGCAAGTCAGGTTGGTGCTGATTTTGAAAGGAAATGGAGCAGACTTGGTTAAGCATTGCAACCCCGGAGTGCCATGCAGAAGAGTTTCAATCACCTTATGAAGGATGAGTGACAGCAAGGTGTCACATAGTTATCGGCCTGACCCGGACTTAGAGGGGCTTCGACCACTGGAGCTATTAGATAGATGTACCTCTAAGTATATGCAAGGGTGATTCTATTCTGGAGCATGTCTTAGAAGATTAACTTGATTATGGAATGGCCTCGGAAGACAGACAGAGGTTTGCTACGTTTGTGTCGTGTCAGAGCAGGTTAAATATGATATGCGGGACTCCAGTTTCCACATAGATGTACTTCTGAAGTTTTTGATACCTTTCAGTATATTATCAGTTGTACTATATTTTCAAAGCAAAATCAACAAAGTTCATTTTAGATTTCAGAATGTGTTCTTGAGTTTCCACGTCAGTGCGATTGATAAAAAGCTGCAAGATCATACGTTGGGCTTGAACTATAACAAATAAAGAATGATACAAAATAATTTGGAAATGAACAAGATTAATGGAAACACATTAGATTTGGATAACATTTTAATAATTACAAAATGATGATAAAAATAATAAACAAATTCACTTGAAACTCCACACTCTTTGCAGCACTTTTCTTTTCTCACAAATTCCATAATTTCCACCTTTCTCATAAATTCCACAATTCTCATAAGCTTCACAAATTCTTCACAAGACTTCCACAATTTTTGCAAATCTACACTCTCTGCAATGCTCCACTTTCACCACACTATCACAAATCTTTGCATTCCATAAATTCTTAAACTCAGTACTTTTGCGACCTCTTGGTTCTGGGTGTGAGCATCTATGCTTTCCTTCCCAAATGTACCATACTAAATTATCTCATGAAATAGGTAACTAGGTATTCACTCAGCATTCTATTTCAGAATTATGTGGGCGGAAGCCCTTAAAGGTAATTTGAATTATTAAGGACTTTGCACTCCACTTAGGTTAGGCTTGTAGTGTTTTAAGAGTATTTATAATTGACTATATTCCCTTTTCTAAACCTCATTAGACAAATTTAGATCAAGCCTAGTTCATTACTAAGCGCTTAAGATCTCGTGAGTAAATTTATGATAATTAACAATTTTGAATTATGGGACTTAACTCTGATCAAAGAATTATACTTGTCATTCAATCATCAATTAGAGGCTTTAAATAAATGAATTATTATCATCCTAAACCAAGCTTGCTCCACTAGGATCATATAATTACATTGACTTCTACATCAAAATAATTCAAGAAATTACCATTTTAACATTTTTGTAGAAAAGTAATGAATTAGTTCATACCTCTTAATCCCTTGTATTTCAATCACATAAGAGATTTAATAAAGATCAAGATTAACCATTTGCCATTTGATTTATCCTAAATTTTTAATTAAAATTCAAAATTCCATAATTATCATTTTGCCCTTAAGGTTTTTCACTTCATAGTTCTTTAAATTTAACTCAAATGAATTAGAAATTTTATTGTTACCATACTTATAGGTCAATCAAAACATTGGAGAAGAAATTATATATATTTTTTATTTAAATTTTACTTTTTAAAAATATTTTAGTAATAAAATTGAGAAATTTAAAGTTAATTCACTTAAACAATCAAAACATGTTATCTGCCCTTATGAAAATTTTAGGAGGTTCACCTAGGCTAGAGAACCTTTAGGAATAATTTTTTGTGATTTTTTGTTTTATTTTAATTATTGTAATTATTTGTTGATTTTGGTGATTAATTAAATAGGAAATATAATTTAATATCGAAATTTACTTTTTTATATTTTTCTTTCGTTCCTCTGAGCTCAAAGAACTTTGAAAAATAACTTTTATATTTTTGTGTTTTTTATTTTATTTATTATAATTATTTTAAGGTAAATTAAGGAAAGTACATTTTACACTTTTAAAAATACATAACTATATTAGATAAATTAGAAAAAACTTTTTAAGTGGGCCCAAGTGATCACGGAACAATTTGTGACATTTTTGGTGTACTTTTAATATTTTTATGATTTTTATCATTTTTTTAATTATTTTAAAATTAGGGAAAATTGTGGATAATGAACTTTTTATTTAAAACCTAACTTTATTTTTCTTGTGTGTCCCTAATCACAAGACTACTCCAAACCACTTTTCATAATTTTGTAAATTATATTTTATTTATTATGATTATTTTAGTGCAAATAATTCCATTTACTTCGACAAATAGACTTTGATATTAAAAACAATTCAAATGTGTTTCAAATTTTTACAGAGGCCTAACATGTTTATTATTTTTAATGTGGATCAGACTTTGTGATTTTTTATATTTTATTTTTCTAATTATTTATGATTTTTAATGATTTAAATATATAGAATACAAAATGAATAGTTGTATTGTTTTTCCACGTTATTCTTCTCTATTCACTAAGTACAACAGTATTTTTATTTTATTTTTATGAATTTTCTACACAAAGTTATAATTTTTTCAAAGTTTATAAATTAGTTTAAATAAAAATTCCCTTAATATCCTACTAATCCACGCGACGCCGCGCCATTCTTAACAACTTTGAAACACTACGTGTCACGCTCCCAGTCTACGTTGTCATCTAAATCAGTAGCCACACATCCCGTTTTTATCGCTTCATCTCCTCACCCGGCTTTACATGATCCGTCTGTTCGATGCATGCGTGATACAATGGCTATTGGCCTTCATCACCAACTGGTGTAACCTGAGAACCGTCCATACTAAAACCCTACGATCTCACTCGATACTCAACCAAATCACATGACATTTGATCCGACACCTTGGTCTGAGTGAGAAAAACCTATATATATAGTTGATTAAGCATGATATTAAACTTTACTTTACAAAAGCTCAAACTTGGGGGGAAATGGTCCATACCTTTATCCAAGAGGTGTAGCCTCGATTGGAATGGTTCTGAAGCTTTGCCTTGGTCCCATGAACATCCTCAAAGCATTGGCTCGAGCATAACTAGCAGTTGTGTAAGATTTCTTCCTAAGGGTGGTGTGGCCGATGTGGAAGTCTGGTGCAGAGGGCTTGATAGAGGGGGCTTTTGATTAGGAAAGTGTTATTAATCTCTGGTGAAGCTTAAGTGCACTTCAATTTGAAGCTTTGTGGAGTTTGGTTGGATGGGCATAATAATGCTCTGTCCTTGAGCTCTAAAATTGAGCTCAGACAAGGCGAATGAGAGGTGGAAAATAGTGGGTATAAGCTTCTCTGGGATGCTAGGAGGTCTGGGAGAGTTTTGGCAGAGTTTTGTTTAGGTTTTATCATGAACCTCTTTTTTTCATGAGGGGTGGTGCTTAAATAGTCATGGCCATGGTGGCCAACAGAGCAAGCCAGAGGGTGGAAAAGGTCGTTTAGGCGGAAGTTTGAGCGACACAATTCACCAGTGGGAGTGAGCCAAATTGGATGGGTACAATTTGGGTTTAATCCATGGGGGTTCCTCCTTAGTTTTGGGTTTTTTGGAGACTAAGCCGACCGACCAGGCCAGGGGAGGTGGCTAGTTGGTTGAATGAAGGTCAGAGTATGTTTAATTGTGATTAGGATGGAGGTGTAATTAAATATGTAATGCATGGGTCTTTTGGCCAAATTTAGGAAGATGCTCCCCAATTTGGGTACCTTGGTCCACAACTCAACTAGGGTGGGCTAGGTGATAAGCTTAGCATCCTAGGAGATCTTAAGAATGACAAAAGTGAATAATCTTGGTTTAATTCCAATGGGTTGGGTTGATTTGGGTCTTAGGATAAAAAAATAAGGTTTTAGCTTGAACTCGGGATTGTGCTAGACTTGGATTTGGATTTGGGTCATGTGAAGGCTCAATATATTGTAGAATATTGTCATGAGGAATTTAGGATTTTATATTGGTGAAATTGGATTGGTCATGAAGCTCAATTTGGTGAATTTTGGATTTTAAGTTAATTTGGGGCTAATGGGTTTGAGTTTGAAATTAGGGTTTGGAATTCTTTCATTTGGGCTTGAATTTGATTTCAATTAGGCTTTGACATTATGAAATTTAATTTATATTTGAAATTGGGGGATTTTGAAATCAATTTAGTTGAAATTGGGGGTGATTTAGAGACTTTAACCACTTAGGGGTAATTTCAGAATTCTGGCCATTTTTTGTGAATTTTGGCACAATTGAGGTCAATTGATGGTTCAAACAAATTTTAGGGATGTTTGGAGTGAATTTGGAGGATTAGGAGTATGAGGGGTAATTTGGTAACTTTGACAAATTTGAGGATTGAGAACTTTGAGAAAAATGGAGTATTTTGGGTAATTTGAGTGGTTTGGAATTGTTTAAAATGATTTTTGGGTGAGATTTGACAATTTGGGCAATTTTGGGAAAATTTAGGAAAATTAGGGTTTAAGGGGAATTTCAGAAAACTTGGGAAAAATTTTGGGGTAGGAGGTCAAAATTAAGGATTTTGGCAAAATTGGGATTCATTAAGGGTGTTAATTACACAATTACCCTTTTTGAGCCATGAGACCAAAGATATCCCCATTTTGGGTCTTGCATGTGTTGGTCCTAGCCACTCTAGCTAAAGGCCAAGGTTTTGGGGACCACCCAAATGAGTTCCCAAAAGAGTGGGGAGGAAGATCAAGTGTGGATGATTCTAGGGTTTTAGGATTGGATGTGATAGGTTCAAGTGGTTATATGTGCAAGTGTGTGACCAAGACCAGACCACCCTCGGTTAATGGTGCGACTTTTTTAAATTGCCAAAATTCATGAACTCATATATATCTATTGAGTCACACAATCAAATGTAAGTATACGTATTGCTTAAGTAATACAAGGCTCTAATGGAGTCCTGGTTATCGATCCCACGAGGAGGTATTTAATTTTATAATGGAGCACAAAAATCATTACACAAATCACAGCACAATTACAGTAACTACTAATAATAAAAAGATTACTAAACAGTTGCAGTGACTATTTCTACCAAAGTACATTCTAACTTCCTAACATAGTTAACTACACAAGACTAAATTGATAACAAAAATTCACATGTAAGAAAGAATCCTCCTCCTCTCCAATAATAATGTGATGCTTCAGTGACATAGATCAGTGATGCAATAGTATTGTGCCAAATAGGAGCATTCATATTCTTTACCCTCTTCCGAGCGATATAAAGAACATTGGTAAATCCTAAGTTTAGTCCCCAAATCCGTGGTTAGGCTGGGAGGATACCGGCTATCACTATGGAGCTCCAACTTCCCTTCACCTGAAGGCTAACTCTTGCTTTGGTTTCTAAACCCTAGGACCAAATTGTGGATTTCAGTCTGTCACACTAAAATCTTCAATTCTACACCCATCAAAATATATTTCTCTATTTATTTGCACCCGACCCCCATGAACTACGTCACTTATTCATGGACATTGAATGTGACCTTCACTTTTGTTGTAAAATCATAATCCTTTTGGAACATATATTTCCCAACAAGTATTGACAATTTAATTGGCCAGATCAAAAAGTAAATGAAGTACGAAGTGAAAAGGTCATCACAAATTCTTCATAATAAATCGGCACATCATTTCCATATCACAACATCAACACATCACATGAAAAGGAAGAAGACAAAAAAATCTACTCAAGACTCATGAGGAAAAGATGACAAAATATGGATTTTATATATAAAAGCAATGTCATTCAACCAGAGTAAAGAAAATACAACTTATCTTAAACTCTTCCCTGAGTGAATCTCAAGGAATTTTTTTTAACTCCTCTTCTTTCTTCAGAACAACACACAATCCTCTCTTTAGATAAGTAAGGAAGAAGAAATCTCTCACTTTTCCTCTCCTCTACACTCCTTAGAAGAGAACACACACAAAACCTAGATTCTCTCTAATGGACTCTCTACACTAAAACAATGAAAAGACACTCACTCTCTTCACTCACACACTCAAAAGACTCTCTCCTCCTCTATGTTTAGCTCCAAAATAGTTTAAATTTGTATGTAACCAATTTCCCAAGAGTTTCCTCAAGCACCCCTCCAAAATCTGGCCAAATACATTGAATCGGGTTTGAATCGCAATAGGGCGCGGTCCAGCGCAGTATAGGGCGCCGTTCGGCGCTATTTTCTGGAAAATAGCCCAAACTCTTTGTAATTTGGCGCAGTCCGGTGCTGGTGACAGCATCGTCCATCTCCCTCGTTCAAAAAATGCATTTTGCCTCATTTTGCTCCAAATTTGTTCATTTTCACTTCCTTTTGCTCCAAAGGCCTAAAATCATTGTAACTGCATGAAATCATGAAAAATATATTTCTTTAAAGTGCAATATCATCAAAAATAGGTATGAAATAGACATTAAAAAGCTATCAAATTTTTAGTGGATCAAGATCCCCAAACTTAACTATTACTTGTCATCAAGTAATTTAGTTAATACAAAATAATAATCCACTACAATGAACTTTCTTTCTAGAATACCATGATCTGGACTTATATAAATACAATTGGAAAAATTTTCATAAAGATGTTTGAATAATTTACGTAAATTATGTAGGTGTAAGGCTATCTAGTCATCAAGTTTAAGAGTCATAACCTTCTATTCATTTTAAAAATGACTGTAGATTGTCCTATTAAGGCACTTAAAAGGATTACATGAAAAGAAGTTTATGAGAACACTACTAGCAAAGATGTTAATCCATACATACAAGTTTCGGAAAGTAATTAAGTTCTCCCCTTTAGGTAGATCCAAGTGAAGCCATCTCCTCAAGCTATTCTCTTAAGCCAAAAATACCTTTCTTTGAATAGTTGACTATAGTCTTATTCTCTTATACAAATATCTTATCCTACAAAATTACTTTTCATTACCAAAAACTTTCATTCAAGTCTACTAAAGTACTTAAATAAAATCAAAATATCGTTATCTGAAATTGAGCTCTATCACAATAAATCATATTAATAATTTTGAAAATAGTTTTAAATGAGAACAACTAATAGTTAATTCTTTCTCTCCCCCAAACATAAATTTTTGAATATCAATAAGATTAGCATAAATAAAAAGAAAAAAAAATCTAAACATATATGTAAATCATGCCTCAATATGTTGAGCTTTTCATACCTTTGAGTTTAGGCAGGTCTTCTTCATAACTTTAGAACTGTAGGCCTGAAATAATTAAGAGCATTTCTACACACAAATACATGTTAGAATTTTACAAGGTGAAGAAGTTTGAAATCTTAAAAAGTAAAACATCAACTAAACACTACATTAACATCCAACTGTTACAATCACAGATTAAACTAATAAACTAAATACATGCAAACTCCACTATCACATTACATCCATCACAATTCAACATATTACAAATTAAAGTTCACAAAAAATACATCCAAATACACATTACATCACAAATAGTAATCACAGCCTCAAGTACATCACAAATACATTAGAAAATACTAAATGCAATGAAAATAAAAAAAATAAAAAACTATACTACCAATCATAATCTACAGGTGCTCCACCATCATCAGGTTCATCAGGTTGTTATGGAGTGTACTCATGGTATGTAGGGAATACAACATTAGTGTCTCTCCTCAGGAATCTCATTTGTGTGTCATGATAAGATAAATCATATTCTCGCCACTGCAATTTATAATCATCATTGATCTTGATCCTTACTTCAAGTCTCTCTACTCTGGTCCATAACATCATACAGAGTAGGTTCTCTAGATGTAGATGGTGTCTCCTGACTAGAAGAAGGTACATCAGCTTTCTTACTCCCTTTCCATCCTACATGGGCTTCATAAGTCTTTAGGTTTAATTTACTTATTGGCTTCAGGGGGTAGACTACCTCATCATTATCTTCAGTTGCTACACCTAACTGAATACACAAGGCATGAATCAAGCTGGGGTGTCCTAGTCCACCTATATTATCTCCTTTTGAATTAGTCAAAATACTTTTATGCATGGTAGCCCCAATATTAATATTCTTCATGTTCTGAATATAGTAATTCAGAACAGCTCTCTCTACATTTACTTCGCTATGATGGTTGGTAGGCACAAGTCTTGCAAAAATGAAATAATGTCAGGCTTTTGATACAGAATTCAATGTAGAAAGGGGGAAGTTAACTTTTTTCCTCTATTTAATCTTCCATTCCCCTTTTTCATCAGTCAAATAATTCATAATCATATCAAGTACCTCATTAGTAAGAGGAAAATTCTCATATTTACAAGAGAAAGGTTCTCTCAACAGGTAAAATGCGTTGATGCGTGCAGGGGTAAACTCTACCATTTGTCCGCTAACAAGGATATACTCACTCTTAGAATAGTATAAATTAGCATAAAATTCTCTCACAATTCCCAGCATCGCTTCAACAGTAAAATAACAGAAAATTTTCCATTGACGATTCGCAAATAATTCTTCAATCACACCTCTAGGATTTTCAAAGGCTTTCTCTTGAATACACTTCTTATTACTAAGAAATGTACTAAAGCGGGAAAAGCCTTGAAATTTACAAATTTACTCTAATCATACTCAACTTTTCTCTTCCCTTTTACCATTCTTGGCATTATTTTCGATTCAATAGGCTAAAATCTTTGACTTTTAGTGTGGTCCGGCGCTGGTAGTTGCGTCGTTCAACGCTTGTTTAAAATCTGGGTATCCAACTTTCTTTTGCAATTTCGATCATTTTAAGCCCGCACTGACGTCTAATTAGTCCATTTAAGCATTGAATAATGTACTAAAGCCATGGCAAATAATATTTTTTTAAAACAAATAACACAAAACATCACTTTGATATATATATAAAATCCAAATTACAAACACACATAAGTGACACTAAACTTTACACATCGTCAAGCCACAAAATACTAAATTTCAGTGTCGTACACAACCACGACACACTAACGCTGAAAACTGAACAAGAAAGCAAGTTCAAATATAACATTCAAGCAAAGAAAATTAAGTAATAAGTTTAAACACATAAACACATAAACACAATAATCAAGTCTCTATTCTTCCTCAGAACTATCATCAACTCTTATATCTCCAATTGATTGAACGTGAGCGAACAGATTGTTGAATGGATGAAACTGGAATTCTTTAGTTGAATCCTCCTCAATCCAACCCTTTCTTCTCATCAAACGTATCAGACTTCCTTCAAGCTACCCAAAATGATCAAAGTGTTCCTTCATTCTCCAATCCAGGCGATCAAAGAAGTCAGACAAATCATTGATTGCATTCATCAGGTGTTGCATTTCTTTATCAAATTTCTTAATCTTCTTCAAAATGATCTATGAACTTTTAGGAAAGTAAGGAGGAATAGATGTTGAACTCTGAGATGGTTGATCTTCAATGATACTCATGTCATTCATATCTCCAACTGCCTAGTTACTATGTTCGTCCGTTGGGTCTTTAGGCTTCCAAGGTAGTAGTGCTCTCTCCCAATTTTCATAAGGCACTTGTGATTGACTGCAAAGGAGAAATATGGTGGAAGGATGTCCAAGCCCATATTTTGATCCATGTACGATCAATCCCAAAATAAATTTCACAAGTATATAACCAACATTAATAGGCATCCCCATTTGAATACAATAGTTCAATATAACACATTCATTGGTTACTTTACTGATTTTCATAATTGTGAGTAATTTTTCCCATATAAAATAATGTAAGTGCTTCGACGCAGGATTTAACAGTGTGGTAAAAAAACTCACATACCCTTTATCTCTTATCTCCTACTATCACTTTTATTCGTCAAATATCTGTATATATCATGCATGTTGGCTTTCGTCGGGGAAAAATTTGAATAGTGGCAGATCGTCACATTCTCAATATTTTATAAGTCATTAATCTTTGCAAGAGTAAATGTGAGAAACTTATCTCACACATAGACTAATCCTTGGTTGATTCCATAAAAGTTAGCATAAAATTCTTTCACAACAGAGACGACTACGATGGTAGTAGTGTAACATAACACTTCCCAACGTCTTTGAACAATGATTTCTTCAATTTGAGTAGTAGGAGAGTTCATACCTTGATTCATGAAGCCTCACTCCTTAATCAACCTCTTGTTTGAGATATTCTTGTTGAAAAGACGTGTTTCAAAATTGACAAACTTTCTACGGTTGAAAACTTGAAATCTTGAAGTTTTGATCGAGTCAGAATCCATTTGGATCAGATTTAGGATCTTCCTTTTCGTTTATCTGGTGGTTTTGGTGTTTAGGGTTGGTTTTTGGGAGTTTAAATGGAAAAAATTCGGCCTAGAACTACCAAAATACGAATTTAAGAACAAAAAACGTTTTCTGAACAGCAGCGTGGTCCGGCGCTAGTTCAATTTTTGCCAAAATTTCATTTTGTCCAAATTCTTTCCAAACTTCAATTCGATTCATTTTATTAACATTGTTTATGATATTTAAGGAAGTTTGCGACTTAATTAAGTAACAATCAAACAAAAATAACAAATCAAATAAGCAACACACTCAATAACTGTGGGTTGCCTCCTACAAAAAACTTGGTTTAACGTTGTCAGCTCGACATAACCTTAGGTTATTCAGGTTGATCCAACATTAAACCTCTTTAAAATTAGGTCTATTGCCTTCAAAATATGGTTTTAATTTTTTATCTATTAACTTTGAATATTCTTCCAGATTTAAGTTCTTCAATAATCACAGGTTCAAATTGATAGATTTTTACGACAGTGAAAGGTCCTATCCATCTAGATTTCAGTTTCCCAGGTAATAATTTCAATCTTGTATTGTATAAAAAAAATTTTGTCCTGGTTCAAATTCCTTTTTAAAAATTTTCCGATCATGCCAAATTTTTCTTCTCTCCTTGTATATTATATCATTAAAATATGATTCATTTTTCATTTCTTCTAACTCATTCAATTGCAACAGTCTTTTCTCACCAGCATCTTTCAAATTAAAATTTAATTTCTTTATCGCCCAATATGCTTTATATTCTAAATCAACTGGAAAGTGACAATTCTTTCCAAAAATTAATCTATAAGGGGATATTCCTATATGAGTTTTATAAGCAGTTCTGTATGCCTATAAAGCGGGGTCTAATCTAGCAGACCAATCTAAATTCTCAGGATTTATGACATTTTCTAAAATTTGTTTAATTTTACAATTAGATACCTCAGCTAACCCATTAGTTTGCGGATGATAAGCTGTAGAGATTCTACGCATAATATTATATTTTTCTACCAATCTCTGAATCAGATTATTCTTAAATGGGATCCTCCATCAGTGATGATTACTCTAGGCATTCCATATCTTGTGAAAATATTTTTCCTTAAAATCTCAAAACACTTCTAGCATCATACTTAGGTAAAGCTATTGCCTCAATCCATTTTGATACATAATCAATAATAATTAGTATATATAAATTCCCAAATGCAGGTATAAATTGTCCCATAAAATCTAATCCTCAAGCATAAAAAATCTCAACTTCTAAAGTAAAATTAAGAGGCATTTAATTTCTTCTAGATATATTGCCTATTCTCCGACATCGATCACAGGTTTTGATAAATCTATAAAAATCTCTAAAAATAGTAGGCCAATAAAATCCATATTGTAAAATCTTATGTGTTGTTCTATCAATTCTGAAATGTCCAACGAATTCAGAATCATGACATCCTCGAATAATTTGTTCAGTTTCTTCATAAGGCACACATCTCCTAATAATAAGATCTTTATATTACTTATACAGATAAGTATCGTCCCAAAAATAAAATTTAGCATCAAGTTTGAATTTCTTCTGTTGTTACATTGTTAATTCCAGTGGTAAAATATTACAAATGATGTAGTTTACAATATCAGCATACCACGGTATATTTCCTTCTGTAATATTATACAGCTGCTCATCAGGGAAAGTTTCGATTATTTCCTTTTCAAAATCAGCCAATTTAGGTTGTTCAAGTCTAGATAAATGATCAGCTATTGGATTATCAACCCCTTTCTATCGACGATCTAAAATCAAATTCTTGCATTAAAAGTATCCATCGAATTAATCCTGGTTTAACATCATTCTTTTACATTAAATATTTAAAAGCAGAATGAACAGTAAGCACTATACATTTGGCTCCCATTAAGTAAGATCTAAATTTTTTAAAGGCATAAACGATAGTTAATAACTCTCTTTCTGTAGCAGTGTAATTAATTTGAACATCAGTAAGAGTTTTGCTAGTGTAGTATATAACTTTAAACATTTTCACAAGTCTTTTTACTAAAACCACTCCAATAGCATAATCACTCGCATCGCATATTAATTCAAATGGTTTCTACCAGTCAGGTGAAACTATTATAGGAGCAGCGATTAATTTTTCCTTTGATGAATCAAAAGTTTTTAATCATTCATCATTAAAATCAAACTTCTTATCTTTTTCCAAAAGTAGGCATAGAAGCTTAGTTATTTTTTGAAAAATCTTTAATATATTGCCTGTAGAATCCAACATGTCCCAAAAAGCTTCTTACCCCTCTCACAGTGGTTGGAGGTGGTATTTTTTCTATAATTTTAATCTTTGCAAGATCTACTTTCATGTCATATTCAGATATTTTATGCCCAAGCACAATTCCTCCTGCAATCATAAATTAACACTTTTCCCAGTTTAGGACTAAATTTTTTCTTTTGCATACCTCTAAAACTTTTTCTAAGTTGCATAGGCATACATCAAATGAATCTCCAAATACTGAGAAATCATCCATAAACACTTCTATTCCATCATTTATTAATTTGCTAAATATGGACATCATACATCTTTGAAATGTTGCAGGTGCATTACATAATCCAAAGGGCATCCTTCTAAAAGCAAAAGTTACGTAAAGGCTAGTAAATGTAGTCTTCTCTTGATCCTCAGGAGCAATAGGTATTTGGTGATAACTGGTATATCCATCCAAAAAGCAATAATACTTGTGTCCAGCAAGTCTGTCTAACAGTCTAAAAAAGGTAAAGGGAATGATCCTTTCTGGTAGCGGAATTTAATTTTCTATAATCAATACATATTCGCCAACCAGTAACTTGCCTCGTCGGTATGATTTCATTTCATTCATTTACATCAGTAGTCGCTCCTCCTTTCTTAGGAACACAATGAATTGGACTTACCCAAACACTATCAGAAATAGGATATATAATTCCAGCATCTAACCACTTTGAAATCTCTTTTTAACCACTTCTTTCATCATTGGGTTCAGTCTCCTTTTCAAATCAACTCTAGGTTTATGTTGTTCATTCAATAGAATTCTGTGCATACTGATCGAAGGACTGATTCCTTTAATATCTTCTAATGACCAATCAAAAGCTTTTTTGTATTTTTTAAGGTATCCAGTAATTTTTATTCTTTATATTCATTTAAATCTGAAGATATAATGACTGGTAAGGTAGATAATTCTCCTAAAAACATATGCTTCAAATGATTAGGGAGAATTTTCATCTCAAGTTCAAAAGGTTTTATGATAAATGGAATTAAACTTTTATCTCCATTTTCTATAATATCCAATCTTTCCTGAACAAATTCTAACTCTTCATTCTTCATATCATCCAAATCATCTTCACTTTCACTTTCACCCTCACATTCCAAATTCTCTTCAAACACTTCTTTGAAATGATATTCTCTCAATTAATAGCAGATTTCCATTCGAAAGCACTGATCATCTTTTTTAGATGAAGGATATTTCATAGATTTTAGAATATTGAAAGTCATCTCTTGTCCATTAGCTCTCATAGTTAATTCTCTTTTTTGAACATTGATCATAGCTCTCCAAGTAGCAGGACTGGTCTTCCCAAAATAATTGGAATTTCTTTATCTTCCTCCATATCTAATACAATAAAGTTCACAGGAAAGATAATTTTATCCACCTTCACTAATACATCTTCCACAACTCCTTTAGGATAAGTAATATAATGATCAGCCAATTGAAGAGTCACATATGTAGGTGAAATTTCTCCTATTCATGATCTTTTAAAAGTTGATAAAGGCATAAGATTAATACTAGCTCCCATATCACATAAAGTTCTTCTAAAAAATTTCTCATCGATAGCACACGGGATAGTGAAACTATCAGGGTCTTTAAGTTTTTCAGGAAACTTCTTCTAAATAGTTGCACTACACTCACCGCTAAGTGCAACAGTCTCATGATCTTTGAAATTTCTTTTCTTTTTAAGAATATCCTTCATAAACTTTGCATAATCAGGCATATGCTATAATGCTTCAACAAAGGGAATATTAATCGTTAATTTATTAAGGATTTCCAAATACTTTGCAAATCTGTTATCCCTATTCCTTTTTTTAGACTTTGAGTAAATGGAGGAGGTAAATTTTTAACACTAATCTTCTTTTGTTCAATCAGATACTCTAAGTCTGGATATATCTTATTAGAACCTTTTTTGATGTCCACTTCCTCTCTCTCAACTTCAACTTCTTTTTATACTCTTGTTTCCAATTCTTTTCCACTCCTTAATTAAATAGCCTTAATTTGCTCCTTTTTTTGATCACTTGGGTTAATCTCAACATTGTTAAAAAGATTTCTAGAAGGTCTATTATTAAGCGCAATGAAAATATGTCTCAATTGATTCTCAATTTTCTTCATCGCAATATTTCAAGCTTGTATTTGATTACCCATATTTAGAATAATTTTTTCAGTAGACAACTTCTTTTCCTTAAATTGTAGGTTACTATTAAAACTAAGAGGATAAGAAGGTCTATAATTGGTATTTCCTTGGTTGTTCAGATTTCCAACTGGATTCATAGAATTGTTTCCCTATTGCGGGTTAACAACAATATTGTTTTTATTCCAGTTAAAATTTGAGTGATTCTTCCAACCAATATTATAATAATTCAAATAAGGATTGTTGAGTTTATTATTTATAGAATTTAAGGTTTCATAAGGTGTTTGAGATTCTATCATATGTCCTGATGAATTTTCTTCTAACACTGGGGGTGTTTGAGAATAATTCATTCCATATTAATCTATTTTCTTTGAAAGGGCAGCAATTTGAGAGACTATCATAGTTATCGCATCAGAATTATAAATACTAGCTTCTCTCTTAGGATTTACCCACTCAAAGGGCCATTGAAAATTATTAGTAGCCATCTCTTCTATAAACGAATATGCTTCATCAAAAGGTTTTGACATTAATGATCCACCAACAACAGCATCTATAATTGATCTAAAAGATCCTACTAATCCATTATAAAATGTTTGAATTATTAACCAGTAAACACTTTAACATAAGATCTTTAAATCTTTCCCAAGCTTCATATATAGATTCTCCATCAAACAGACTAAAAGATGTGATATCATTCCTCATCTTAGATTTTTTTAAAGGAGGGAAATATTTTGACAGAAACTTTTGTGAAAGTTTTCCCCAAGTTATGATAGATCCATGCGCTAACGAATTTAACCACGCCTTAGCCTTATCACTTAATGAAAAAGGAAAAAGTCTAAGCCTAATAGCATCGTTCTACACTCCATCGTATTTAAAGGTAGCACACAGTTCTAGAAAACTAGTAAGATGTAAGTTTGGATCTTCATTAGGTGTTCCTCCAAATTGATTATTCTGTACCATTTAGATAATAGCAGGTTTAAGCTTAAATGAATTAGCAGCAACATTAGGGTTTTGGATAGTTAAGTGAATTTCATATGCTGTTGGATTAGCATAATCTCTTAAAGGTCTTGGTATATTTTCATTTTGGTTGTTTTGATTATTCAAGTTATTCGCCATTTTGTGAGGATTTTCAGATTGTATTTTTTATTTTTGAATTTTTCTAATAGTACGCTCTAATTCAGAATTGTAAGGCACTAAACCTATAAATCCGATACTACGCATACAATCACAATAAGCACACTAAAAATAAACAAGTACACACAATTATGACTTGTAATTTGAATATTAGCTTTCAAATACTACCGAATTAATTTTTACAGTCACTTCCCCGGCAATGGCATCAAAAACTTGGTGCGACTTTTTTTAAATTAAAAAAATTTATGAACTCATTATATATATATATATATATATATATATATATATATATATTGATTTAGTTTTTTATTGAGTCACACAATTAAATGCAAGTATACGTATCGCTCAAGTAATACAGGGCTCTAATGGAGTCCTGGTTATCAATCCCACGAGGAGGTATTTAACTCTATAATGGAGCACAGAAATCACTACACGAATCACAGCACAATTACAGTAATTACTAATAATAAAAAGATTAATAAATAGTTACAGTTACTAATTCTACCGAAGTACGTTCTAACTTCCTAAAACAGTTAACAAACACAAGACTAAATTGATAACAAAAGTTCAAATGTAAGAAAGAATCCTCCTCCTCTCCAATAATAATGTAATGATTTAGTGACATAGATCAGTGATGCAATAGTATTGTGTTAAATAGGAGCATTCCTATTCTTTACCCTCTTCCAAGCGATATAAAGAATATTGTTTAATCTTAAGTTTAGTCCCCAAATCCTTGGTTAGGCTGGGAGGATACCGGCTGTCACTACGGAGCTCCCACTTCCCTTCACTGGAAGGCTAACTCTCTCTTTGGTTTCCAAACCCTAGGACCAAATTGGGGATTTCAGCCTGTCACTCTAAAATCACCAATTCTACACCCATCAAAATATATTTCCCTATTTATTTGCACCCAACCCTCATGATCTATGTCACATATTCATGGACATTGAATGTGACGTTCACTTTTTTTGTGGAACTCATAATCCTTTTGGAACATATATTTCCTAACAAGTTTTAACAATTCAATTGGTCAGATCAAAAATTAAATGAAATACGGAGTGAAAATATCATTACAAATTCTCCATAATAAATAGGCACATCATTTCCATATCACAACATAAACACATCAAATGAAAAGGAGGAAGACAAATAAATATACTCAAGACTCATGAGGAAAAGATGACAAAAGATGAATTATATATATATATATATATATATATATATATATATATATATATATATATATATATATATATATATATATATATATATATATATATATATAATCAATTTCATACAAACAGAATAGACAAAATACAACTTATCTCAAACTCTTCCCCAAGAGAATCTCTTGGAATTCCTTTGACTCCTCTTGTTTCTTCACAACAACACACAATTCTCTCTTTAAAGAAGTAAGGAAAAAGAAATCTCTCACTTTTCCTCTCCTCCTACACTCCTTTGAAGAGAACACACGCAAAACCTAGATTCTCTCTAATGGACTCTACACTAAAACAATGAAAAGACACTCAGTCTCTTCACTCACACACTCAAAAGACTCTCTCCTCCTCTATGTTTGTCTCCAAAATAGTTTGAATTCGTATGTAACTGATTTCCCAAGAGTTTCCTCAAGCACCCCTCCAAAATCCAGCCAAATACATTGAATCTAGTTTAAATCGTGATAGGGCATGGTCCGGCGTAGGATAGGGCACCGTTTGGCGCTACTTTCTGGAAAATAGCCCAAACTCCCTGTAATTTGGTGAGGTCCGGTGCTGGTGACATCACCGTTTAGCGCTCCGTTCAAAAAGTGCATTTTGCCTCATTTTGCTCCAAATTTGCTCCTTTTTGCTTCCTTTTGCTCCAAAGGCCTAAAATCATTGTACTTGCATGAAATCATGAAAAATACCTTTCTTTAAAGTGTAATATCATCAAAAATAGGTATGAAATAGACATTAAAAAGCTATCAAATTTTCAGTAGATCAAGATCCCCCAAACTTAACTATTACTTGTCCTTCAGTAATTTAGTTAATACATAAAATAACGATCCACTACAATGAACATTCTTTCCAGAATACCATGATTTTGACTTGTATAAATACAGTAGTAAAATTTTCAGCAAGATGTTTGAATAATTCAAATAAATTCTGCAGGTGTAAGGCTATCTAGTCATCAAGTCAAAGAGTTCTAGCCTTCTATTCATTTCAAAAATGTTTGTAGATTGTCCTAGTAAGGCACGTAAAACGATTACATGAAAAGAAGTTTATGAGAACACTACTAATAAAGATGCTAATCCATACATATAAGTTCAGGAAAGTAATTAAGTTCTCCCCATTAGGTAGATCCAAGTGAAGCCAATTTTTTATTAGGCATCTCCTCAAGCTTCCCTTTACTTTTTCTTTTCTTTTTCTTCTTTTTCTCTTTTTCTTTTTTTTTACTTTTTCATTTTTCTTTTTCAAGTGAGGATTACTATATCTGGATAGTCTTTAATAATTTTGAACTTCACCTTTCTTACCCTAAATTTGATACTTACCAAAATCCTTTACCTTATAGGCATTTCTTTAGCTTATTATGATTCATCATACAATCCCAATATTTTCTTTTCACATAAAGTTTTAAGATTCTTAATATTTCCAATATACAGTTTTTCTTACTTTGAATAGTTTACTATAGTCCTATTCTCTTATGCCAAATATCTTATCCTACAAAATTACTTTTCATTACCAAAAACTTTCATTCAAGTCCACTAAAGAAATTAAATAAAATCAAAATACAATTATCTGAAATTGAGCTCTATGACAAGAAATCATGTTAATAATTTTGAAAATACGTTTAAATGAGAACAACTAATAGTTAATTCTTTCTCTCCCTCCCCCAAACTTAAATTTTTGAATATCAATAAGATTAGCATAGGTAGAAATAAAAGATCTAAACATATATGTAACTCATACCTCAATATGTTGGGCTTTTCATACCTTTGAGTTTAGGCAGGTCTTCTTTATAAATTTAGAACAGTAGGCCTGAAATAATTAAGAGCATTTCTACACACAAATGCATGTTAGAAATTTGCAAGGTGAAGAAGTTTGAATTCTTAAAAAATAAAACATAAACTAAACACATAACACATTAACATCCAATTATTACAATCACATATTAAACTAATAAACTAAATACATGCAAACTCCACTGTCACATTACATCCATCACAATTCAACATATTACAAATTAAAGTTCACAACAAATACATCCAAATACACATTATATAACAAATACTAATCACAGTATCAAGTACATCACAAATACATCAGAAAATACTAAATGCAATGAAAATAAAAAAATAAAAATACTATACTTCCAATCATAATCTGCAGGAGCTCCACCATCATCAGGTTCATCAGGCTGGTATGGAGTGTGCTCAGGGTATGTAGGCAATACAACACTAGTGTCTCCCCTCAGGAATCTCATATGTGCATCATGATAAGCTATATCATATTCTCACTACTGCAATTGATAATCATCATTTATATTGTTCCTTGCTTCAAGTCCCTCTACTCTAGTTTTCAACTTTTCTAACTAATCCATAACATCATACAGAGTAGGTTCTCCAGATGTAGATGGTCTCTCCTGACTAGAAGAAGGCACATCAGCTTTCTTACTCCATTTCCATCCAACATGGGCTTCATAAGTCTTCTGGTTTAATTTATTTATTGGCTTCAGGGGGTAGACTACAGTATGAGAGAAAGAATAACATATTTCTACCAGGAATTTTTCTAAGTATATGAAAAGTAATCTAGAAAGGAAAATTTTATTTCTACACATGCTTTTTATGAATACAAAAGAAAGGTCTAAGCATATATAGAAAAATTTTAGTAGCAGGATCAATTTCTACAAAACTTTTTTATAATTTTATAATTTTATAATTTTAAACAAAAATAACTAAACAAAACAAGTGTACTGATTACTATACTAGAACAAAATCAAAACATCTCATTACAGAAATAAACTCTAACAATCCAACAATCATCAGTACATCAAAAAGTGTCTCATAACAGTGCATCAAACATAAAAACAAACAAATCATCACATACATGCAAAACTAACACACTAACAAAAACATAACACGAATACACAATCCTAAAAATCTAATCATCACTAGCAGTCTCCTCATCCTCATCATCATCAAAGGAAAAATCTACATTCTTGTTTTGGATATCAAATGGTGAGAATCTAGGGCAGGTCGGGAAATGAACTGAATGATCACCCTTCAGCAATCTAACAAGAGACTCAGAATACTCAGCATCAAAATCACTCTTCCTCTAGGTGTACTCAGAAAGATGATCCAATTTCAAATCAATAGCATCGACTCTTCACTGGTCAAAAGTAACATATTCTGCTTCTCTATAAATTTCTCATGCATATTTTCCCAAAAACTAGTTGGTGGCTTAGCAGCAGAAGTAGAGGGTCCAGAATTAGAAGGTCTACCAGAATTGGGTAATGAACTAGAAGGTGCGGTAGAAAACTTACCTCAGAGTCGATCATAAATACTGACACTTTCTCATCCAATGGGCTTTGTATACTTGAGCTTCTCCTCTGAAAGCTCAGCAACAACTCCAGCACTTTCACACAGAGAATAAATCAAAGATGTGAATCCCAATCCCATAGAAGTGCTAGAACGAGCAATGGCCTCTACAGAATCATAAATAATACTCCTAACACCTATTGACATCCTCTCCTGTATGTAGTAGTTGAGGATAGCTCGGTCCTTTGTAACCTCAGTCAAATGGTTGGATGGAAGGAGGAGAGTAGAAATAAAGTAATGTCATGCCTTAGAAACACCATTTAGCTTAGAAGATGAAAAATTTACCCGTTTTTCGTTCTGGATCTTCCAAGCTCCAGTACCATCTGTCAAGTAAGCAATAATCATCCCTAAATCTCCCTGAGATGGAGATAATCCAGAGTAATAGCACTCGGTGTTCGGTGGCAGGCCGTAGAAAATGTTGATTCTCTCTGGAGTAAATCCTACTCCAACTCCCCTCACGAAGATCTTGAAATCTTCGGCATCCAAGAAATTTGCATAAAACTCCGTGACTACAGAATAACGGTAACAGCAGTGAAGTAACAGATTCGTTGCCATGAACCGTTGCCAGTTCATGGCAACGATTTTATCTTCAATCTTTCTACCAGGATTGTAAAAACTCCTCACCGAGATAAATTTCCTCGTTATAGCAAAATCGTTGTAGCGGAAATGTGTTGCGGCAGTAGCAAACTTACTACTATCGAAATTTTCTCGTTCTTTCCCTCGCTTAGATTTTGGAGACATCTAAACATAAGAGAAAAAAACACAAAATAAATTAAAGGATCGAAAAGAATAAGCTTTTTTAAGCTTTAAAAAGCTTAAATAAAACTTCAAATCCAATGATTAAACTCCAAAAATAAAAAAAATTTGGTTTTGCTCAAAAGTTGAAAAATCCATGGTGAAAATAAAAAATAAATGGATTAGAAGGTAGATATGAACTCGAGATGAAGAAATCGAGTGATTCGAAGCTCAAAAACTCAAAAATCCGGCCTAAAAATGGATCCCTAAAGTTGATTTTCACAATAAAAAAGGGAAGAAGAAGGGAGCTTAGACGTCGTTAATGGAGTCGGTGGGTTTAAAAACCTGATTTTCGGGTGCAAGCTGAACCGGCGCTTAGGCGCCAAGTTCTGGCACCTAAGCGCCAAACTCGCCTTTCCAAATATTTGATTTAAATATTATATTTTCCACCAAAACTTAACAAATTCAACTTCTAATTACTCACATGAGAGTATTACTCCAATTTCTAACTTCCAAACATTTCCACAAATAATTAAAATGAAAAATAGATCCAACATTCAAACTCAAGTTATAATCAAACTCTTCAATTCCATTTCACATTTTCCATTCCAAGCTCAAAAAATTTCAGAAAAAGACTATAACAAGGTTTTTCATTCTATAAACAACACAAACAACACAAATTCAAAGCAAATTCACAATCAAAAAACACACTTTGAATAATGAAAGCAAACACAAACTAAATAAACGAATTACTAGAACATGACTCAATCACACCTATAACACATCAATGGTCTATTAATCACTGAACTTTTAATTTTCATCCCTCTCGCAATGAAGTTTGGTAGGCCCGCATGGATAGAAAACCAACGCCCTTGGAAATTCTAAAGCCGTCTTCTCATCAATCTATTTGTTCTTCGCATACATCGCTACTTGAGAATCTTGATAGACCGCCATATGATCGAAATGAAGCTTCATCTGCCATTCTAAGTGCTCCATTTGGTGATACATCTCATGCAGACGATTACCAACGCTTAGCAATACTGCCTCAATCTTATCTAAACGACTAAATAATTTCTCCAAACATACAGCAATAAATTCATTGAAATCAGGTTGAGGATCTTTAGAAGACTTATCTCGTATCCCATTGATATGATCTCTTCTCTCCATAGCCTCCAAACTTCTCTTTTCTCCTCCAAATTGAATTGTTCTGAATGAAAATAGGGTTGCTTAGGGATTGGAGACAAAGATAGGGAAAGAATTCATGTGAAAAACTAAAGATTTTCGGTTTTTACATGAACAGTAACTAGGCAGCTTAGGCGCCGGAATCTGGCGCCTAGGCGTCGAACCATCGATAAACATGGATTATGCTGGCGCTTAGGCGCCAAGTTTGGGTGCCTAGGCGCTGGAACCACGTTCGACTCCATTTCGCATATCGTTAAATTTACAAAGTTTCAGTCTTAAAATAGGTCTATTAAAATGGTGTGATCAACACACAAACATCGATTAAGATAAATTCAAATCACAAACAATCACAATGATAATATATGGGTTGCCTCCCACAAAGCGCTTGGTTTAAAGTCGTCAGCCCGACCTAATCAATAATATTAATCGGGTAGACTCAGCTCGTAAGCCTCCTTGTAAATTGATTTCATTTCTTCCATATAAAGCTTCAATCTTAATCCGTTAACTTTAAATATTTTTCCCGTTTTGGGATCTTTAATATCCATCTCCATAAGGGTATACTTTCTTAATAATAAATGGTCTCATCCATTTAGATCTTAATTTTCTAAGAAAAAGTCCAAAACGAGTATTAAATAATAATACTTCTTGTCCGAGCTCAAATATTTTTCTTGAAATCTTTTTATCATGCAATTTCTTCATTCTTTCCTTATAAATCTTTGCATTTTCATAGGACTCATTTCTAATCTCTTCCATTTCATTCAATTGTAACAGTCGTTTCTTTTCTGCAGCATTCAAATCATAATTGAACTCCTTTATCGCCCAGAAAGCTTTATGTTCCGATTAACGAGTAAGTGACAATGTTTACCATAAACTAACCGATAAGGTGACATTCTGATAGGTGTCTTATAAGATGTTTTATAAGCCCATAATGCAGAATCAAATCTATTAACCCAGTCAGTTCTTTTAGGATTAACAGTCTTTTCTAATATTCTTTTAATTTCTCTATTTGATACATCAGCCATTCCACTTGTTTGTGGGTGATAAGCATTTGCAATTCTCTGTTTAATTTCGAATTTTTCCAGTAATGATTGAATTCTTATATTTCTAAAATGACTTCCCCCATCTGTGATAATTACCCTTGGAATTCCAAATCTTGTAAAAATCATTTTCTTTAAAAATTTTGAAATACTTTTGGAATCACAGTTAAGTAAAGCTACAGCTTCAATCCACTGTGAAACATAATCAACTTCTAATAAAATATAAATCTTTCCAGATGATGGTATAAAAGGTCCCATAAAGTCTAAACCCCATACATCAAAAATCTCAATTTCTATTATATAGCTTAGAGGCATTTCATCTTTTATGGATATATTCCCCATTCTTTGACATCGTTCATAAGTTTTCAGAAAATATCCAACATCTTTGAATAATGTAGGCCAATAAAATCCATAATTTAAAATTTTAAACGCAGTTTTATCCACTCCAAAGTGTCCTCCAAATTCAGAATCGTAACATTTTTGAATAATTGTAAAAGTTTCTTCATAAGGTACACATCTTCGAATCACAAAATCTCTGCCTATTTTAAATAAATGAGGATCTTCCCAAATATATGATTTAGAATCATTCTTGAATTTCTTAAAATATTTGATATTTAATCCATACGGTAAAGCATTGCTAACTAAATAGTTAGCTATATCTGCATACCAAGGCGTTTGTAATCCTTGGATAACATTTAACTGTTCATCAGGGAATTTCTCATTTATGTTTTCTTCAGTAATCTTCTCACTGATATTTTAATTCTTGATAAATGATCACCAATTTGGTTGTCAGCTCCTTTTCTGTCCACTATTTGAAAATCAAATTCTTATAAAAGTAGAACCCATCTTATCAATCTAGGTTTAGCATCTTTTTTCGACATTAAATACTTAATAGCGAAATGATCAGTATGCACGATACATTTAGTCCCAAGAAGATAAGGTCTAAATTTATCAAAGTCATATACTATTTATAACAGCTCTTTCTCAGTAGTAGTGTAATTTTTTTGAGTTTCATTAAGAGTTTTGCTAGCATAATATATAACTTTGAAAATTTTCTCATATTTTTTCCCAATACAGCTCCAATTGTATAATCACTTGCATCACACATTAATTCAAAAGGTTTACTCCAATCAGGTGCAACAATGACGAAGTCGTAATTAATTTTTCTTTTAAAATATTGAAATCATTCAGACAATCTTCATTAAATTCAAACTTAGCTTCTTTTTCTAATAAATGAAAAAGAGGTTTAGCAATCTTAGAAAAATCCTTTATATATCTTCTATAAAATTCAGCATGACCCAAAAAACTTCTCACATCAGTAACAGTAGTAGGTGGTTGAAATTCAGCAATAATCTTCACTTTTGCCTGATCAACTTTCATCCCTTTTTGTGAAATTTTATGTCCAAGTACAATTTCTTCTGTGACCATAAACTGATATTTTTCCCAGTTCAGAACCAAATTTGTTTCTTCACATCTTTTCAGAACTTTTGTTATATTTTCCAAGCAAGACTCAAAACAAGTTCCAAAAACTTAAATACTTCAATTCCTTTTTCAATTAAATCATAGAATATTGACATCATACATCTCTGAAAAGTTGCAGATGCATTACATAAACCGAAAGGCATTCTTCTAAAATCAAATGTTCCATAAGAACTTGTAAATGTTTTTTTCTCTTGGTCCTCAGGGATAAATAATTCCAGCTTCTAATCATTTTAAAATCTCTTTTTTAACAACCTCTTTCATAATTGGATTCAATCTTCTTTGAGATTCAATAGTATGTTTACAATTTTCTTCCATTAAAATCCCATGCATACAGATTGAAGGGCTTATTCCTCTTATATCTGCAATAGTCCAATCAAAAGCTTTCTTATAGTTCTTCAGAACTCCTATTAATTTTTCTTCTTGATCATTGCTTAGTTCTGAAGATATAATCACTGGTAAAGTTAATGAATTTCCCAAAAATGCATACTTTAAATGTTCAAGTAACATTTTTAATTCCAGTTCAGGGGTTTTTTCATCTGAGGGTAAGCATATATCATTTTTAGTCGTGTCTAAAATTTCCTAATTATCATGAATCTAATGAGTTTCTTCAAATAAATTTCTTCATTCACTTCTTCAATTTCTTCAGTTAATGACTCATTATATAACATATATTCATTATTTTTTTCTTCAGAAATGATTTGACATTTTTCTTGATAATGCTTTTCAATTATATAATCAAAAATATCCATTCGATAGCATTTTTCATTGTCAGGATACCTCATTGATTTCAGAACATTAATTGTTATCTCTTGATCCTTAACTCTCATTGTTAATTCTCCTTTTGCACATCAATCATTGCACGTCCGGTAGCTAGAAAAGGTTTCCCTAAAATAATAAGTATTTCTTTATCTTCTTCCATATCCAGTACAATGAAATCCACATGGAAGATAAATTTATCCACTTTAACAAGAACATCCTCTATAACTCCTTTAGGATAAGTAATTGATCGATCAGCTAACTGAGGAGTTACAGTGGTGGGAGAAATCTCTCCTAAATCTAACCTTCGAAAGATAGAAAATGGCATGAGATTAATACTTGCTCCTAAATCACATAAGGCTTTTCCACAAAAAATTTTTCCAATAGCACATGGTATAGTGAAACGTCCAGGATCTTTAAGCTTCTGAGGTAGTTTCTTTTGAATTACTACACTACATTCTTCACTTAATGCAACAGTTTCATAAGCTTCAAATTTCCTTTTCTTGCTTCAAAAATCCATCATAAATTTTGCATAACACGACATTTGTTCCAAAGCTTCAGCAAAAGGAATGTTGATGGTAAGTTTCTTAAAAATATCAAAGAATTTAGAAAATTGATGGTCAAGCTTCTGTTGTTTTAGTCTTTGAGGAAAAGGTGGTGGTGGTCTTTCAACTTCCACTTTAATAGGAATTACAGTTTGATTTTTACTTGGAGAAAGAGTTTCTTTAGGTTTTTCAATCTCTTTAACCTCTCTCTCTTTTTCAATTTCATTCTGAAATTTCTCTTTTAATTCCTTTCCACTTCTAAGTTGTACAGCTTTTGCTTGTTCATGGTCTTTTCCTGTTTCTTTTGGATTAATTTCGACGTTGCTAGGTAGTGTTCCTTGAGGTCTGTAATTAATTAAATTAGCAATTTGCCCCATCTGATTCTCAATATTTCGAATAGTAGTGTTTGACTTTGTAATTGATTACCTAATTGCAAGATCAATTCTTCTAAAGATAACTTTTTATGCTGATTGTTAAAACTAGGAGGATAAGTTGGTCTAAAGTTTAAATTTCCTTGATTGTTCCAATTTCCAGTTGGATTTACTTTATTATTACTCCATTGTTGATGTCCATTATTCCAATTAAAATTAGGGTGATTTTTCCAACCTGGATTATAATAATTCGAATAAGGGTTATTAGTTTTACTAGCAATAGCTTGTAATGTCTCCATTGTTTGAGAATTATCAATATTTGCAGAATTATCATTACTTACATGTGATACGTTAATAGCAAAATTATCTAATTTCTTAAATATCGCAGCCACTTGTGAAACGAAAATAGAAAAAACTTCATTATCTTGAATACTTGCCACTTTTAGGATTAACCCTTTCATAAGGCCATTGAAAATTATTGTTAGTCATTTCCTCAATTAAGGTATAAGCTTCATCAAATGTCTTAGCCATTAAAGAACCATCACCAGCAGCATCTATAATAGATCTAAGTGATCCAATAACTCTGTTATAAAATGTTTGAATAATTAACCAATCTGGTAAAGCATGATGAGGACATTTTCTTAATAGTTCTTTAAATCTTTCCCATGCTTCATAAATTGTCTCTCCATCAAATTACATAAATGAAGTACTATCATTTGTTAATTTAGCAGTTTTAGAAGGAGGAAAATATTTAGCGAGGAATTTTTGTGACATATCTTCCCACGTTTTAATAGAACCAATTGCTAATGAGTTAAGCCACATCTTTGCTTTATCTTTTAAGGAAAAAAGGAAAGATTCTAAGCTTAATACTATCATCAGAAACATTATTGTATTTAAATGTAGCACAAAGTTCTAAGAAACTAGCAAGATGTAAGTTTGGATCCTCATTTGGTGTTCCTCAAAATTGATTATTTTAAACCATTTGAATAATAGAGGTTTAAGCTCAAAAGAATTAGTATCTACAACAGGCATTTGAATACTAATATGAAGTTCATCAGCTGTAGGGTTTGCATAATTCCTTAATGGTTTATAAACATTTTATTCATTAATTTCTATTAGATTTTGATTATTGTTATATAAGTTAGCCATTTCCTGATATTCTTGAATTTATTTTCCTTTTCTAAATCTTTTAACAGTTCTTTTTAATTCAGAATCAAAAGATAATAATACTTCAGATCCAGAACTACACATAAAAATTAAATAAAAGAACTTTAAAATAAAATAAAATCTTTTTAGTATTTTTATTTTTAATTTGTAAATATTTTTGTATTTTTAAAGAAATAAAAAGTGTATAAAATATTTTTAATTTGAGAAATCTAAAAATTATTTTTCACTTCCTTTACTTCCCCGGCAACGGCGCCAAAAACTTGAACCAGCACTTTACGACTGCAAGAATTTATGAACTTATATTTATATATTTATAATAATTTCGTAAAGTCACAATTTCAAACTCAAGTATACATATCGTTTCAAGTAATACAAGGCTCTATTGGAGTCTTGGTTATCGATCCCACAGGGAAGATTAATTAAAGTAATTTATTAGATTTTTAAACTAAAAGTAATTATAATTTTTATTTCTTTTAAAAATTAAGATTTTTATTTGAATGAAATTTCTACTTGATGTAAGTAAAGCAACAATAAATTAAAAGTAAATGCAAGCATAAATAAAACAACTTTCTCATTTTCAACTAATCCAAGATTTTTCAGAATAATTATCTTTCATGGAGAACTTGAGATTATGGTATTGCATCAAATAGAAGCACTCCTATTCTTTACCTTCGCTCGATAGTATAAAGAACATTGGCTAATCTATAGATTGGTTCATGATGTATTATTAGTAGAATGGGTTAATCTAGGTTCACACTTCTAGATGTACAAGGGTGGCTATGGTCGGCCTTACTAATGACTCGTTCCCTTTCAATAAACCAAATTATTAGAATTTAATTTGTCACTCTAAAAACTAATCAATTCTACGCCCAATAAATATTATCTCCTTATTTATTTGCACTTCACCTTGAATAACCCGCTTAAGGCCTTCGATTCCCCAAGGATTCATGTGATATCTACTAGTTAAGAACTCATCTCCAGATATGTCTCAAAATTCTTCAATAGGATTTAACAATTCGAAAGGCCAGTTTAAAAATTAAATTAAAATCAGGTATGAAAATCATCGTAATAATTTTAAAATTAAGTTAAGTTCTCCAACAAAATCAAATTATCTTATTATATTTTCATAGTTGAAAGGAAAAAAGAAAAGTAACTACTCATAACACATTGAATTCACACAACAAAAATAAATTTATAAAACTTTGAACCAAGTTACAAATACTTATCTGGAATGTTCCTTCAAGTGATCCTTTGACTCATACTAACTCCAATGCAAGGTACAAGACTTCAACAACAACAACACTTACAAACTCTCACGTACTACTATGCTATGCGACTTTATATATGCTTTAAAATAAAAGAATTTGATACCACTTTTTAGAATATTTAATTCCTGGTAAATGGCTTCAAAAACTTGATGTGCGAGGTTTACTTTTATTAATTTATATTTAAATTTTATAATAATTATTGTAAAAGTCACAATTTTAAACGCAAGCATACGTATCATGCAAGTAATACAGGGATCTAGTGGAGTCCTGGTTATCGATCCTACATGGATAGTAAATTTATAAAAAGTAAGAAATGTAAGAAATATTTTGGAATTTTTAAATTAAATGCAATTTATATAAACTTATATATATATATATATATATATATATAGTCAAATTTAATTAACTAACAAGTTTTACTATAAGCAAGTAAGCAGTAAGCAGTAATAAAGTAAAGTAAGCAATAATTAAAATTCAATGCAAGTATAAAAATGACTTTCTCCTTTTCAACTAATCCAAGATTTATAGAATAATTATCTTTTGTAGGGAATTTAAATTATGGTATTGTGCCAAATAGAAGCATTCCTATTCTTTACCCTTTGGCCAGGTGCAAAGAACATTGCCTATCTATAGATCGGTTCAGGATGTTTTATTAGTAGAATGGGTTAATCTAGGCTCACACTACTAGATGTCCAAGGCTGGCTATGGTAGGCCCTACCAGTGACCCATTCCCTTTCTATAAACCAAATTATTAGAATTTAGTCTGTCACTCTAAAAACTAATTAATTTTACACCCAATAAATAAAATCTTCCTATTTATTTGCACTTCACCTTAAATAATTCGCGTATAGCCTGCAATTACCTATGGATTCATGTGATATCTACAAGTTAAGAATTTATCTCCAGATAGGTCTCAAAATTTTTCAACAGGTTTTAACAATTTAAATGACCAATTTAAAAGGTAAACTAAGATCAGGTATTAATATCATCACAATGTTTTAAAATATTTTAAATTTAATTCTCCTACAAAATTTAATTAATTTATTTTATTTTCATAGTTGAAAGGAGAAAGTTAACTAACTACTCAGAACACATTGAAATAACACAACAAAACATATTTATAAAACTTTGAACCAAAGTACAAATACTTATCTAAAGTGTTCCTTCAAGTGATCTGCTGACTTCTACTGACTCCAAAGCAATGATGAAAGACTCCAACAGCAACAACACACAATAAATACTCAAAATAAACTCACTAGATACAAAATAAAGTGGCACCCTAAGTATGGAAGAGACTAAATAAAACTAAAAGGGAGAGAAGATGCTAAAATAGGTATAGGTACTAAGAGGGGGGTGGTGCGATTTTTTCTTTAGAATGGGCTTCTATTTATAGAGCTATGAATTTAACCAGGGGTTGCTTAAGGCAACTCCTCAAAATTTGTCCAAAATCAATGCATCTTCTAGAAGGTAACTGTCGCGCCTATGCACCTAGATCTGGCGCCTAGACGCCGGACTCCGTGACCAGATCTTTCGCACCTCTTCACTTTGGGTCGCACCTCTTCACGATCCATACCGTTTCCTTGTGTCCAAATACATTGTATCACATGTCCTATATATTAGGAGTAGCTTCCAGTCTTCTAGAAGCTCCAATAACCACTTAACACCGTCAAAATAACTGCCCAAAGTCGTCAAAAATCTTGACAGCGTCTGAATCAAACTGGCGCTAAGGCGCCGGATTCTGGCGCCTAGGAGTCATGCCAATAATTCCAAAATTTTGCTCCTTTTTTCCTTCTTTTTCTTCCTTGGACTTTTTTTTAATCATCTACATCCAAAAACATGAAAATACCTTTCATTAAAGCATAATATCCTTAAGAATTGAATAATAAATAAGGCATAAAAATGGGTATTTTTTAGGTAGATCAAATTCCCCCAAACTTAAACGTTAATTGTCCTAAAGTAACCCTTTTAATTACATAAAATAGATAACATTTGGAATAAAGTTAAAATATTCAAGATTCCTTATAATTTTTGGTTTTATAAATGCTTTAGCAAATTATTAACCAAATTTCACCATTTAAGTTTAATTTTAAGAATTAAAGAACATTTAACTACCAAATCATAAGACTTCCAATTTTTCATTTATTTTAAGAATAATTGTAGTTCATCATATTAAGGTCACATAGAATATTTACAATAAAAAGATTTTCATGAAATATTTTTCTAGTAAAAATATTTGAACATAGAAATTAACTTAAAAATGTAATCAGTTTTCTTCCTATAAGATAATTCAAATGAAGCCAATTTTTTATTAGGCATTTCCTCAAGCTTCTCCTCACTTCTTTTCTTTCTCTTTTATTTTTTTAAGTGAGGATTACTATTTTTGGATAGCCTGTTACTGATTTTGAACTTCACTATCCTTAACTCATTTTCAAAAACTTATACATTCTTACTTAATAAATATGACATTAATAATTTATTATTTTTCAAAACTTATTTCAATCTTTTCTTTTTCAAGTAAAAATATTGATTCCTTAGTATTTCAAAAATACAATTCTCTTTACTATAAATAGAAAAATTTTGATCTTATTATTCTTTAAGCTAAATAATTATATTCTTAAAATCAATCAAAACTTTTGAAATTTAAGTTAAGTTTACTAAATTATTTATAAATTCAAAAATTTAGGTGATCTTAAACAGATTTTTCATTCCTTATGCTATGTTAATATATTTTTAAAGAAAATATAAGTTCTTTAAGGACAAATAATATTTAAATTTTATAAATGTTTTCCCTTCCCCCAAACTTCAGCTTTAGTATAAATATAAATCATGAAATTTTCTAAAGCTTGAGAGAAAGAAATAAACATGAATTAATCTAAGTACAATAATGATGTAGTAAGGAAAAACTAACTTCTACTTCTACACATGCTTCAATATGAATATAACAGAAATGATTAAGCATATATAGAAAAGTTTTGCAAAGCAAGTTACTTTCTAAAAAAATCTTTTTTTTTAATATTTAAACATGCAAACATACTAACTATTCATGAACACTAAATAGTAGGCTGAAACAGAAATAAACTTATATAAAATTCATTCACATTTCAGTCTTAAACTCACATCAGATAATCTAAAAACAATTTCAACATAAAAAGTTCACATAAACACTAACAACGAACATCACACTAAACAGCACAAGAAACAAGAAACAGACAAAAAAACAGAACCAACAATCTCCAGAGGTAAGTCAAGCTACTAATCACTGTTTGTAGCTTCATCATCGTCATTACCAAAAGAAAACTCCATATCCTTTGGATCAATATATGGTGAAAATTTGGGACAAGTGGGGAACAGAACATCGTGCTCACCCTTCAGAAATCTCACTAAAGACTCAGAATACTCAGCATCGTAATCACTTTCTTTGTGTATACTCAGAAAGATGATCGATCTTCTTATCTATCGAATCTACTCTATAATGAGTTAGGAATAACTCATTCTGCTGCTCTATAAACTGACCATGTTTGGTTTCCCAAAAAATAGATGGTGGCTCAGCAGAATTAGATGGTTTAGAAGTAGAAGCTCTACCTGAAGTAGGTAATGAACCAGAATGTGCAGTAGAACTCTTACCTCGAAGTCGATCATAAATGCTGACACTTTCTCATCCTATAGGCTTTGTCGACTTGAGCTTTTCCTCAGAAAGCTCAGCAACTACTCCAACTCTTTGACATAGAGAATAGATCGGAGATGGAAAACCAAGTCCAATAGAAGTGCTTAGAACGAGCGAGTAGCTTCTACGGAATCATAAATAATGCTCCCTACATCAATAGGCTTCCTCTCTTGAATGCAGTAGTTAAGAATAACTCTATCTTTAGTAACCTTGCTCAGATGATTGGATGGAAGGAGACAAGCAGAAATAAAGTAATGTCATGCCTTTGAAATACCATTAAGCTTAGAAGATGAAAATTTACCCTTTTTACATTCTGAATCTTCCAGGCTTCAGTACTATCAGACAGGTAGGCAATGATCATATCCAAATCTCCCTCAGATAGAGATAATTCAGAGTAATAACATCCTATATTTGGTAGCAGGCCATAAAAAATATTGATGCGTTCAGGAGTGAATCCTAATACAACTCCTTGAATGAAAATCTCATATTCTTCAGCATCAACAAAATTAGCATAAAACTCTCTAACAACAGGGATAACGACAACAGCAGTGAAATAGCAGAATCGTTGCCAGTTGAGCACAATGATTGTCTCTTCAATTCTTCCTCCAGGATTAAAAAAACTTAGCTCCGAGATAAATTTCCGAGTCGTAGTAAAATCATTGTATCGGAAGTGTGCAGCAGCAGTGACGAACTTGCTACGATCAAAGTTTTCTCGTTCCTTTCCTCACTTAGATTTGGGTGCCATCTAAACGTGAAAGAAAAACGCAAAATAAATTTAACGGATCTAGGAAAATAAACTAATTTAAGCTTTTCAAACTTGAAAGAGCTTAAAAATTTCATGGATTTAACCTTAAAAATCAAAAATTTTGTCAAATTTTCGGTTTTTCTCAATGAGAGAGAGCAAAATCCATGGTAAAAATAAAAAATAATGAGTTTAGAATGTAGATCTGACCTCAGGATGAAGAAATCGGGTGATTTCAAGCTCAAAAAATTGAAAATCTGGCTTAAAATGGGATCTCTAGGGGGTATTTTTGTGAAAACCTGTGGAGAAGGAAGCTTAGGCATAAAAAATGGCTTGGGGGTTTAAGAAGATGAGTTTTCAAGTTCAGCCCGAACCGGCGCCTAGGCGCCAGACTCGACTTTCCAAAAATTCAATTCAAATTTTATATTTTCCACCAAATCTTATCAAATTTGACTCCTAATTACTCTTATGAGAGTATTAATCCAATTTATATCCTCCAAACATTTTCACAATCAATTTAAAATGATAGTATAGATCCACAAAAGTGTATCCAAGTTCTTCAATTCCAATCTATAATTTCCATTCCAATTTCAATAAATTTTAGTACAAGACTGTATCAAGGTTCATAGTTTTATAAATAACACAAACAACAACATATTCAAAGCAAACATTCAAATCCAACAACACACATTGAACAATTACACAAACACACAAATTAGATATTAAACAAACTAACACAAGACTCGATCATAACTAAAACACATATAAGATCTATTTAACACTGATCTTCAATTACATCTCTTTTGCAATGAAGTTCGCTAGGACCGAAGGGATAGAACACCAATGCCCTTGGAAATTCCAAAGTCGTCCTTTCATCAATCCAATTGTTCTTTGCGTAAATTTCTACTTAAGCGTCATGATAGGCAGCCATATGATCAGATTGAAGTTTGGTTTGCCATTCCAAGTGTTCGTATTGGTGGTACATCTCATGGAGACAATTACCAATACTTTGAAGTTCCGCTTCAATCTTATCCAATCGACTAAACATGTTCTCCATACTAACAACAATAAAATCATTAAAATAAGGCTGAGGATCTTTAGGAGATTTGTCTCTTACCTCATTTCCATGATTTCCTCTATCCATTGCCTCCAAATCCTTCTTAACTCCTCTAAAATGGATTGCTCTGGTCGAAATTAAGGTTACTATGGGATTGGGGACAAAGAATAGGCTATATATAAAGAGATTTCATGTGAAAAATTGAAGAATTTCAGTTTTTCCACGATCTGTAACTGTGGCACTTAGGAGCTGGAATCTGGAACCTAGGCGCTGGATCTTCGACACGCAGGCCATTGAGGCATTTAGGCACCAACTTTTGGCACCTAGGCGCCGGAACCTCGATCGACTCTGATTCGCCTATCGTCAAATTTTGCAAGTTTCGGTCGTAAAAATAGGTCTAACAAACGGGTATGATCAAAACACAAACACAATTACAAAAAATTCAAATCACAAACAATCACAAATGAAGGTTAACTTAATCTACTTTTTACTCACATTTGACATGGAGTGGTCCAAGTCCAAATTCTATATACTTCAAGAAAATGTTTAGCTTAAGCCAATATAGACATTTTAGCCTTCTATTTCCAGAAGTTATATAAAAATTTAGTCAAGACTAAGGCATAACCTTACAACAATAATTTAACTCACACTAATAAATATAGTTTGCCTCCCACAAAGCACTTAATTTAACGTCGTCAGCTTGACCTAATTAATTGAATTAATCTGGTAGACTCAGCTCATAAGCCTCTATGTAATTTAATTTCATTTCTCCCATATAAGGCTTCAGTCTTAATCTGTTAACTTTAAATACTTTTCCAGTTTTGATATCTTTAATATCCACAGCTCCATAAGGGTATACTTTCTCAATTTTAAATGGTCCTATCCATTTAGATTTTATTTTTCCAGGAAAAAGTTTTAAACAAGCATTAAATAATAATACTTCTTGTCCAGGCTCGAATATTTTCCTTGAAATCATATGTCATGCAATTTCTTCATTCTTTCCTTATAAATGATTGCATTTTCATAAGACTCATTTCTTATCTATTCCATTTCATTCAGTTGTAATAATCATTTTTCTCCTGCAGTATTCAAATTATAATTGAACTCCTTTATCGCTCAATAAGCTAAGTGACAATGTTTACCATAAATTAACCAATAAGGTAACATTCCGATATGTGTCTTATAAGCTGTTCTATAAGCCCATAATGCAGAATCAAGTCTATCAACCCAGTCTGTTCTTTTAGGATTAACAATCTTTTCCAATATTCTTTTAATTTCTTTTTTTGACACTTCAGCCATTCCACTTGTTTGAGGATGATAAGCAGTTGCAATTAAATGTTTAATTTTGAATTTTTCCAGCAATGATTGAATTCTTATATTTCTGAAATGACTTCCCCCATCTGTGATAATTATCCTGGGCATTCCAAATCTTGTAAAAATCATTTTCTTTAAAAATTTCAAAACACTTTTGGAATCACAGTTAGGTAAACCTACAGCTTCGATCCACTTTGAAACATAATCAACTGCTAATAAAATATAAATTTTTCCAGATGATGGTACGAAAGGTCCCATAAAGTCTAAACCCCATACATCGAAAATTTTGATTTCTAATATAAAGTTTAGAGGCATTTCATCTTTTCTGGATATATTCACATTCTTTTACATTGCACAAGTTTTTACATAATGTCCAACATCTTTAAACAAAGTAGGCTAATAAAATCCAGAATTTAAAATTTTAAATGCAGTTTTATCGACTCCAAAGTGTCCTCCAAATTCAAAATCGTAACATTTTTGAATAATTGAAAAAGTTTCTTCATAAGGTACACATCTTCGAATCATAGAATCTCTTCAAATTTTAAATAAATGAGGATCTTCCCAAATATATGATTTACAATCATTCTTGAATTTCTTAATGTATTTGTTATTTAACTCATATGGTAAAATATTTCTAACTAAATAGTTAACTACATATGCATACCAAGGCATTTGTATTTCTTGAATGACATATAATTGCTCATCCGAGAATTTCTCATTTATATTTTCTGCATAAATCTTCTCATTATTATTTTTTATCCTTGATAAATGATCAGTAATTTGGTTATCAGTTCCTTTTCTGTTCACAATTTCAAAATCAAATTCTTGTAAGAGTAAAACCCATCTTATCAATCTAGGTTTAGCATCATTTTAAGACATTAAATACTTAATAGCAAAATTATCAGTATGCATGATACATTTTGTTCCAAGAAGATATGGTCCAAATTTATCAAAGGCATATATTATTGCTAAAAGCTCTTTTTCAATAGTAGTGTAATTTATTTGATTTTCAGTAAGAGTTTTGCTAGCATAGTATATAACTTTAAAAATTTTCTCATATTTTTATCCTAATACAGCTCCGATTGCATAATCACTTGCATCACACATTAATTCAAAAGGTTTATTCCAATCAGGTGCAACAATGACAGGTGCAGTAATTAATTTTTCTTTCAGAATATTGAACGCATTCAGACAATCTTCATTAAATTAAAATTTAGCTTCTTTTCACAATAAATGGCAAAGAGATTTAGTAATTTTAGAAAAATCCTTTATATATCTCCTATAAAATCCAGCATGACCAAGAAAACTTCTCACATCAATAACAGTAGTAGGTGGTTGCAGTTCAACAATAATTTTCATTTTTGCCTGGTCAACTACCATTCCTATTTGTGAAACTTTATGTCCAAGTACAATTCTTTCTATGACCATAAATTGACATTTTTCCTAGTTTAGAACTAAATTTGTTTCTTCACATCTCTTCAAAACTTTCGTTATACTTTCCAAGCAAGACTCAAAAGAAGTTCCAAAAACTGAAAAATCGTCCATAAATATTTCAATTCCTTTATCAATCAAATCATAGAATATTGACATCATACATCTTAGAAAAGTTGCTGGTGCATTGCATAAACCGAAAGACATTCTTCTAAAGGCAAATGTTCCATAAGGACTAGTAAATATTGTCTTTTCTTGATCCTCAGGAGCAACGGGTAATTGATGATAACCAGAATATCCATCCAGAAAACAGAAATATGAGTGTCCAGCTAGTTTATCCAGCATTTGATCCAAGAAAGGTAAAGGAAAATGTTCCTTTCAAGTGGCGTTGTTTAATTTTTTATAGTCAATGCAAATACGTCATCCAGTAACTTGTCTTGTTGGGATTAATTCATTTTTCATTAACAATGACAGTTACTCCTCCTTTCTTCAGAACACAATGAATAAGACTCACCCATTGGCTATCCGAAATAGGATAAATAATTACAACATCTAATCATTTCAAAATCTATTTATTGACAACCTCTTTCATAATTGAGTTTAATCTTCTTTAAGGTTCAATAGTAGGTTTACAATTTTCTTCCATTAAAATCCTATGCATATAGATTGAAGGGCTTATTCCTTTTATATCTGTAATAGTCCAACCAAAAGCTTTCTTATAATTCTTCAGAGCTCCTATTAGGATGATTTTTCCAACCAAGATTATAATAATTAGAATAAGGGTTATTACTTTTACTAGCAATAGCTTGCAAAGTTTCCATTGTTTAAGAATCATCAGAATTTGCAGAATTTTCATTACTTACATGCGATATATTAATTGCAAAATTATCTAATTTCTTAGATATCGCAGCCACTTGTGAAGCTAAAATAGAAAAGGCTTCATTATCTTGAATACTGGTCATTCTTTTAGGATTAACCCTTTCAGAAGGCCATTGAAAATTATTATTATCCATTTCTTCAATTAAATTTTAGGCTTCTTCAAATGTCTTAGCCATTAAAGAACCACCAGCAGCATCATCAATAATAGATCTAAGTGATCCAATAAGTCCATTATAAAATGTTTGAATAATTAACCAATCTGGTAAAGCATGATGAGGACATTTTCTTAATAGTTCTTTAAATCTTTCCCAAGCTTCATAACTTGTTTCTCCATCAAATTGCGTAAATGAAGTAATATCATTTCTCAATTTAGCAGTTTTATAAGGAGGAAAATATTTAGCAAGGACTTTTTGTGCCATATATGCCCATGTTTTAATAGAACAAGTTGCTAATGAATTAAGCCACATCTTTACTTTATCTTTTAAGGAAAAAAGAAAGAGTCTAAGCCTAATAGCATCATCAGAAACATTATTATATTTAAAGGTAGCACAAAGTTCTAAAAAACTAGCAAGATGTAAATTTGGATCCTCATTAGGTGTTCCTCCAAATTGATTATTTTGAACCATTTGAATAATAGAAGGTTTAAGTTCAAAAGAATTAGCATCTACAGTTGGCATTTGAATACTAACACCAAGTTCATCAGCTGTAGGGTTTGCATATTCCCTTAATGGTTTATAAATATTTTTTCATTAATTTCAATTGGATTTTGATTATTGTTATGTAAGTTAGCCATTTATAAATGTTTTAAAATTTGTTTTTCTTTTTAACTCTTTTAATTGTTCTTTCTAATTCAGAATCAAAAGGTAGTAATCCTTCATATCCAGAACTATGCATAAAATTATTTTTTTTGTTTTTTTTGTTTTTTTGTTTTTTTTGTACTATCCCCGGCAACGGCGCCAAAAACTTGATGCGATGCGACTTTATATATGCTTTAAAATACAAGAATTTGATACCACTTTTTAGAATATTTAATTCCTGGTAAATGGCTTCAAAAACTTGATGTGCGAGATTTATTTTTATTAATGTATATTTAGATTTGATAATAATTATTGTAAAAGTCACAATTTTAAACGCAAGTATACGTATTGTTCAAGTAATATAGGGCTCTAGTGGAGTCCTAGTTATCGATCCCACAGGGATAGTAAATTTATAAAAAGTAAGAAATGTAAGAAATATTTTGGAATTTTTAAATTAAATGCAATTTATATATACTTTGTATATATATATATATATATATATATTCAAATTTAATTAACTAACAATTTTTACTATAAGCAAGTAAGCAGTAAGCAGAAATAAAGTAAAGTAAGCAATAATTAAAATTCAATGCAAGTATAAAAACAACTTTCTTCTTTTCAACTAATCCAAGATTTATAGAATAATTATCTTTTGTAGGGAATTTAGATTATGGTATTGTGCCAAATAGAAGCATTCCTATTCTTTACCCTTTGGTCCAGGTGCAAAGAAAATTGACTAATCTATAGATAGGTTCAGGATGTTTTATTAGTAGAATGGGTTAATCTAGGCTCACACTACTAGATGTCCAAGGGTGGCTATGGTCAGCCCTACCAGTGACCCGTTCCCTTTCTATAAACCAAATTATTAGAATTTAGTTTGTTACTCTAAAACTAATTAATTTTACGTCCAATAAATAATATCTTCCTATTTATTTGCACTTCACCTTAAATAATCCGCGTATAGCCTGCAATTACCTAAGGATTCATGTGATATCTACAAGTTAAAAATTTATCTCCGGACAGGTCTCAAAATTCTTCAACAGGTTTTAACAATTTAAATGGCCAATTTAAAAGGTAAACTAAGATCAGGTATTAATATCATCACAGTGTTTTAAAATATTTTAAATTTAATTCTCCTACAAAATTTAATTAATTTATTTTATTTTCATAGTTGAAAGGAGAAAGTTAACTAACTACTCAGAACACATTGAAATAACACAACAAAACATATTTATAAAACTTTTAACCAAAGTACAAATACTTATCTGAAGTGTTCCTAAAAGTGATCCGCTGACTTCTACTGACTCCAAAGCAATGATGAAAGACTCCAACAGCAACAACACACAATAAATACTCAAAATAAACTCACTAGATACAAAATAAAGTGGCACCCTAAGTATGGAAGAGACTAAATAAAACTAAAAGGGGAGAGAAGATGCTAAAATAGGTATAGGTACTAAGAGGGGGGTGGTGTGATTTTTTCTGTAGAATGGGCTCCTATTTATAGAGCTATGAATTTGACCAGGGGTTGCGTGAGGCACCTCTTCAAAATTCGTCCAAATTCAATGCATCTTCTAGAAGGTAACTGTCGCATCTAAGCAGCGGGATCTGGCGCCTAGGCGCCGGAATCCTTGACCAGGTCTTTCGTACCTCTTCACTTTGGGTCGTACCTCTTCGCGATCTAGACCGTTTCCTTGTGTCCAAATACATTGTATCACATGTCCTATATATTAGGAGTAACTTCCAGTCTTCTAGAAGCTCCAATAACCGCTTAACACCGTCAAAATAACTACCTAAAGTCATCAAAAATCTTGGCAGCGTCTGTATCAAACTGGCGCTTTGGCGCCGGATTCTGGCGCCTAGGCACCGGATTCTGGCGCCTAGGCGCCAGGCCAATAATTCCAAAATTTTGTTTCATTTTGCTCATTTTTGCTCATTTTTCCTTCTTTTTCTTCCTTAGACTCTTTTTTAATCATCTACATCCAAAAACATCAAAATACCTTTCATTAAAGCATAATATACTTAAGAATTGAATAATAAATAAGGCATAAAAATGGGTATTTTTTAGGTAGATCAACTACTCAAGGAATTGAGTAATAACACTCAAAATCACTAAAATAAACTCATTAAATACTTAAGAAGAAAATATGGTGGCTCTCTAAATCTATCTCTGGATGCTGGAGATCTAGGGGGCACCGTTCTCTGTAGAAATGTCTGTTATTTATAGAGCTTCAAAAATGACCAGGGGTTGCTTAAGGCACCTCTTCAAAATTCGTTCAAATTCAATGAATCTTCTAGAAAGTAACTGTGGCACCTAGGCTCCGGGATCTGGCGCCTAGGCGCCGGACTCCATGACCAAGTCTTCACACCTCTTCACTTTAGATAACACATCTTCGCGATTAAAACGGTTTTTCTGTGTCCAGATGCATTATATCACATGTCCTATGTATTAGGAGTAACTTCCAGTCTTCTAGAACTTCTGATAATCGCTTAACACCGTCAAAATAACTGCCCAAAGTTGTCAAAAATCTTATCTGCTTTAGTATCAAACTGATGCTTAGGCGCCGGATTCTGGCGCCTAGGCGCCAGACCTATAATTTTGGCAACTTTGCTTTTTAGCTCAATTTTTGCTCCTTTTTGCTCCTTTTTCCTTCTTGAACTCTTTTTTTTCATCACTTATATCCAAAAACATAAAAATACATTTCATTAAAGCATAACATCCTTAAAAATTGAATCATAAATAAGGCATAAAAATTGGTACTTTTGAAGTGGATTAACTACCTCATCATTATCTTCAGTTGCTACACCTGACTGAATACACAAGGCATGAATCAGGCTGGGGTGTCCTAGTCCACCTATAGTCTCTCCTTTTGAATTAATCAAAATACTTTTATGAATGATAGCCCCAATATTAATATTCTTCATGTTCTGAATACAGTAATTCAGAACAGCTCTCTCTACAGTTACTTCACTATGATGGTTGGTAGGCATAAATCTTGCAGAAATAATGCCAGACTTTCGATACAATATTCAATGTAGAAAGGGGAGGTTAAACTTTTGCCTATATTTAATCTTCCATTCCCCTTTTCCATCAGTCAAATAATTCATAATCATATTAAGTACCTCATTAATAAGAGGAAAATTCTCATATTCACAAGAGAAATGTTTTCTCAACTGGTAAAATGCATTGATGTGTACAGGGGTAAACTCTACCATTTGTCCGCTAACAAGGATATGCTCACTCTTAGAATAGTATAAATTTGCATAAATTTCTCTCACAACTCCCAGTATCACTTCTGCAGTAAAATAGCAGAAAATTTCCCATTGGCGATTCGCAATTAATTCTTCGATCACACCTCAAGGATTTTCAAAGGCTTTCTCTTGAATACACTTCTTATTACTAAGAAATGTTCTAAATCGGGAAAAACCCTTGAAATTTACAAATTTACTCCCATTATACTCAAATTTTCTCTTCCCTTTTGCCATTCTTGGAGCCATTTTTCTAAAAATATCAAATTAATCCAAATCAATTTCAAAATTGTAATGTAATAGACTCCAAAGTAAATTTAAATAAATAAGAACTTCAACACCATGGAAAATCTCCAATTTTCTCTAAAAACCTCAATGCTTTGGATCTTCCTAATGTAGGAGATTTTCACAGTCGAAAAAAAAGTAGTTTAAAATGAAGCTCTTACCGAGAGAAGATGAAATCTGAACTTTTTCAGCCACGAAATCGCTTCAAATCCAAATGCAAGTGAGCCTTAGGTGTGAAAATCAGCCTTTTTTGGAGGTAGAAGATGATAGTTTGCATAAAAATAGTGGGTCCCAGGTTTAAATCATAAAATTTGAGGTTTAAGAGCCTTTTGTCTGTCAGGCACGGTCCAGCTCTGGTGACAGCACCATTTGGCTTTATTTTTTATTCAATAGGACAAACTCTCTGGATTTTAGCACCGTTCGACACTGGTAGTTGCGCCGTTCAGTGCCAGTTCAAAATCTGGGTATCCAACTTTTTTTTACAATTTCGATCATTTCAAGCCCGCACCGACGTCTAATTAGTCCATTTAAGCATTGAATAACGTACAAAAGCCATGGCAAATAATATTTTTTTTACACAAATAACACAAAACATCAGTTTGATATATATAAAATCTAAATTACAAGCACACATTAGTGACACTAAACTCTACACATCGTCAAGCCACAAAATACTAAATTTCAGCGTCGCACACAACCACGACACACTAACGTTGAAAACTGAACAAGAAATTAAGTTCAAATATAACATTCAAGCAAAGCAAATTATGTAATAAGTTCAAATACATAAACACATAAACGCAATAATCAAGTCTCTATTCTTCCTCATAACTATCATTAACTCTTATATCTCCAATTGATTGAACGTGAACGAACAGATTGTAGAATGGACGAAATGGGAATTCTTCAAATGAATCCTCAATCTAACCCTTTCTTCTCATCAAATGTATCAGACGTCCTTCAAGGTACCCAGAATGATCAAAGTGTTCCTTCATTCTTCAATCCAGGTGATCAAAGAAGTCAGACATATCGTTGCTTCCTTTCATCAGGTGATGCATTTCTTTCTCCAATTTCTTAATCTTCTTCAAAATGATCTGCAAACTTTCAGGAAAGTGATGCGGCAAACTTTAATATTACAAGAACTTATGAACTAAATCTTAGATATATTTTTAATGATTTTATAAAGTCCATGCATTGAACGCAAGTATACGTATCATATCAAGTAATACAAGGCTCTAATGGAGTCCTGGTTATCTATCCCACAATGAAGGTACGAGTCTTACAAAAGATAATTAAATACTAGATTCCAATACCTAATTTGCAATTAAAGTTTAATGATTACTGCTACCAAGATGCAGAAAATAGTAACAATTAAGTAAACTACAATTACTTCTAATATCTTTAAAACAAAATTTACCAACAGACACACACTAAGCTATATATTTGAAAGGTTTTGATATATAAGAAAAGTATATTTTCTCTTGCAACGAGAATATGATGTGTTGATGATATGAAATGATTATCTTTGGTATTGTGCCAGATAGGAGAATAATTGTTTCTTTACCCTTAAAAGACTACCCCCTCTTCCAAGCATGAAAAGAACATTGACATATCTTAAGTTTAGTCACTAAATCTAAGGGTAGGCTTGGAGGATATCGGCTCTCACTACGGAGCTCCCACTCACCCTTCACCTGAAGGCTAACCTTCGAGTTTAGTTACTAATCTTAGGACCAAATTTGGAATCTCACCCTGTCACCCTAAAACCTCCAATTTGAAGTCCATTAAAACACATTTCCTTATTTATTTGCACTCAATTCCCATGAACTACGCAATTCACCCATGGAAATTGAATGAATTCTTTCATTAATGTTGTAGGCATCCCTTCAAAAAGTCGCCAAAACTCTTTAAATTTGAAGTCCACTGACATTAGCCGCCGCCGGCGCTCTATCGTCCAAATAATTACAGAGCTCTCGAGAAAATGGCGCCGGCGTCGCCAGAAGTAGTTTTGCTCCTTTTTGCTCTGAATTCATTCTTTTTCACTTATTTTCACTCCAATCACCTAAAATCATCATACTTTCAACAAATCATGAAAAATATCTTTCTTTAAAGTGCAATATCACCAAAAATGGGTAAAATTATATAGCAAAAACAGTATATATTTTTTGTGCATCAAAATCCCCCAAACTTAACTATTACTTATCCTCAAGTAATCCTTTTACTAAATAAAAATATAACTTTTGGCAATGCGCTTTTCACCTGTAAGACACTAAAGTTTTTCATTCAAAAGAATATATTGGTTAGAACTTTAGAAAGAAATTTAGCAACTCAGGTCAACACTGCAGGTATAAGAATATTCAACAATCAAGTCTAAGGGTTCTAGTTTTCTATTTATTTCAAGATAAACCATAATTTGTCGCATTAAGAGTGCCCTGAAAGATAATGTGAAAAAGGATTTCATGCAAACTTCATCAAAATGTAGGCCAATACTTTAAATATAAATTCAAAAATGAAATCAAGTTCTCCCTTTAGAGTGACTCAAGTGAAGCCAATTTTTTATTAGGCATCTCCTCAAGCTTCTCCTCATAAATATTTTTCTTTCTTTTTTTCTTTTTCTTTTCTTTTTAGGATTGTTTTTCAATCCTTCTTTTCTTTTCTTTCCCTTTTTTCTCTCATTTTTTTTAATGAGGATTACTATATCTGGATAGCCTTTAATGATTTTGAACTTCACTCTCCTCTTTCAAAAGTTCAAACTTGAGATACCTCCTTACTTTATAATTAGGTATGAGCTTTATTTTTCATCATAAAGTCACGATCTCTTCTTAACGCACAATACTTTAAGTCTCTTAACATTTCAAAAATACAGTTTTCTTTACTTTAAATAGTTAACTATAATCAAATCTGATTTCATACCAAATATCTTACCTCTATAAAATTAACATTTATTACTAAAAACTTTCATCCAATCCTTCCATAATATTCAACCGAAATAAAAATTTTTAGTTACCTACAGTAAAGTTCATCTGCCAGAAGTTATGCTAATAATTTTTGAAAAATATAATAATTGAGAACAAATAAGACATAATATTTTTTTACCCTCTCCTAAAATTAAATTTTTCAATAAATTTGAAAAGTAGAGTAAAAGAAACTAACTTTTTTGTGCTGGGATCTTGAAATCTTCAACAGCTATCTGGTATTAATCAAAATTTACAACTAGCAGGCATGAAACAGTTAGTAACAGTGATATATAAATATTTTAAACATTTGCAAGGTGAAGAGAAATTAACTTTAAACATCTAAACATCCAACAAAACACTACAATACTAAACAAACTATCACATCACTACACAGTTCATTTAATAATTTCAAATTTTTTTCAATACAGCATAACAGTACACCAACAGGTTTCACATCACATGAAAAGCAAATAACTGCTACATCACAAAAATACAACGCAACACAACAAGAAAAATAGAAACAGAAACAAACACTCTACCAATCTTCATCACCAGGTTCATCAGAAGGGTCGGCAAGATCAGGTATATACGGTGTATAACTGGGCAAGTAGGAAATATCACATCAATCTCCCCCCTCATGAATCTGACCTGAGCATCATAATAAGCAATATTGAACTCAACTCTCCTCCTCAGATAATCTTCATTCACATCACTTCTGGCCTCAAACACATCTATCCTACCATGGAGTCTATCCACACTAGCACTCTGTAATCTCAGCTGCTCCATAATATCAGATAATGTAGGGGGCTCAGATGTAGATGGAATGTCATAACTCGTAGTAGGAATATCAGTACTCCTACTCTCATCTCTGGCTCCCACATGAGACTCATAAATACAGATAATAGTCTTTGTAATCGGTCTCACCGATATAGCTATCTCTTCAGAACTGCTGAACTCCACTCCAAACTGAACACACAGAGCATGAACTAAGGCAGGATGTCCAAATCCACCAGTGGTCTCGCCTCTAGCAATAATCTGAATGTTCTTGAAGACAATAGCTCCAATATTAATCTTCTTTATCTTCTGGATACAATAGTTTAGAATTACTCTATCCCTTCTAACTTCACTGTGGTGATAAGAAGGTAACAGTCTTCCAGAGATGAAATAGTGTCAAACTTTTGATGCAACATTTAACTTGGAAGCGGGGAAGTTAATCATATGTTTTTGACTTTCTTTCCATTCCCCTCTTCTATCAATCAGAAAAGCATACACTTCTCCCATATTTGCCTCTCGAGTATCAAAGTTTTCATATTCACAAACAAATGGTTCCCAAGTCTGATAGAATGCATTAATACGCTGAGGAGTAAACTTAACCATTTTTCCTCTAACTAACACATACTCAGTCTCAGTCCAGGGCACATTTGAATAGAACTCTCTAACAACTCCCATGACAGCATTCGCAATAAAATAACAAAATCTCCCCCAATTCCGTTCTACATTTAACAGTTCTACAGATCCTCCAGGATTATCAAAAGCTCGATCCTGGATATACTTCTTATTGTAAAGGTAAGAGTTAAAGCGAAATTGCGCTTTAACATTAAAAAAATTTTCTTCATCAAAATCCAATTTTCTCTTCCCTTTACTCATCCTTGGAGCCATGTGATGTTCTAAAGTTTACAAGAAAATTCCAATAAATCCCAAATTCATAATGTAACAAACTTTAAATACTATTCTAAATAAGTACAAGCAAATTTCATCAAAGGAAATCTCAAAATTTCTTCAAAAATCTAAAAATTCCAATCTAAACAATGTGAGAGATTTCCATAGTGAAAATAAAAAATTTTTAACATAAAGTGAAGCTCTTACCAAGAGAAGTGTAGATCTGGTCTCAAAAAGCATTGAAATCACTTTAAATCCGAGATCTAGCAAGCCCTAGGTCTTCAAAATCTCGAAAATGGAGGAGGAAGACAAAAGCAATGGAAAAAACCGCGGGTCCCAGGGTCAAAATCGCAAAATAAAGGGTTTTTGGAGTTTTTTTGTACTTGAGCGCCGACGGCGCTCGATTTATTAAAAATGCCAAAACTCTCTGGATTTGGGCGCCGGCGGCCAGTCCAAAATTTTTTCTTGGTACAAAATTTTTTTCGTAATTTCGATCGTTTCGACCTCTACAATAACATTTAACACTTCATTAAGCACCTACTTCATCACACAAGCAATAACTAACACAATTCTTACACAAATAATACAAAAACATACTTTTATATATAAAATCCACGTTACATCATAAACACTAAATATGTTCATTCAAACCAAACCAACAACTCCTAGATGTTTAGTGTTGCAATTACGCTACGATAAGAAAACACTAAAATCTAAGTACACAATGAAAGTAAGCATAGAAAATCCAAATTCAAATTACAAAGCAAAGCAAATTAAAACTAAACACACCAAATAGAATTAAGCAAAGTACACTGAACACACATCAAACATAAGCAGAATCCAGTAATCACTCCACATCGGTTTCATAACTATCTTCCTCTCTAATATCTCCAATAGATTTCTATGCACAAACAAATTGAAGAATGGAATTCATCAGATGAATCCTCAGTAATCACCGCATTCTTCTTCATCAGATTAATCAGGCCCATCTCAATCCGACCAGTGTGATTAAATTGTTCCTTCATCCTCCAATCTATATGATCAAATAAATCAGAAATATTATTGATTACATTCATAACATTCTGTACCTCTTTTTCCAACTGTTTGATCCTCTTCAGTATCATTCTGGAACTTTCAGGAAAATAGGGCTGAATTGGTTGTGAAGTATGAGTTGGTTGATCAGCAAGAAAATTCATATCATCTTCATCTCCTATTGTTTGGTAGTCATAAAGATTAGTTGGATCAATAGGCCTCCATGGAAGAAGAACTTTTTCCCAACTCTCATATGGAACTTGTGAATGACTACTTAACAGAAATATGGTGGACGGGTGTCCAAGCCCATATTTACATCCATGAACAATTAATCCCAAAACTGATTTCACAATTATATTACCAATGTCAATCGACCTCCCAGTATGAATACAAAAATTCAAAATGACACTTTCCTTGGTAACTTGCTAATTTTCAAATATGGAAATAACTTTGCCGAAATAAAGTAATGCCACTCCTTTGACACTGGATTTAAAGATGCAGAAGGGAAACTAATATATCCATTTTCTCTAACTTCCTAATATTCATTCTCATTCGTCAAATAATGATACACATCATTCATATTATCACTTGTGGCATTGAAATTAGAATAATATCAAGTAGGTACATTCTCAAACATAAAGAGATCATAAATTCTTGCAGGAGTGAATTGCACAAACCTACCTCGTATAAAGACGAATTCTTGGTTAATCCTGTGAAGATTTGCATAGAATTCCTTCACAATGGGAACGACTATGGCAGCGGTAGTGTAACATAACACTTCCCAACATCTTTCCTTAATTATGCCTTTAATTTTTGTAGTAGGATTATCCATACCTTGATTTATAAAGCCTCTTTCCTTGATAATCCTCCTCTTCATCATTACTTTATTGAATAATCGTTGCGCCTCGATACTTATAAACTTCCTTCGGTTAAAAATATGAGATCGAGGGGTTTCTATAGAGTAGGAATCCATGGGATGCGAAATGGGAATGGTAGTTTTTTGTTTTTCTGGAGTTTGGAAGTCTAAAATGGAGTTTAGGGAGTTATAAAGATGAAGATCCCGCTCAAAACCGTCAAAACTCTCATTTTGAAATTCCAAAAACTGTCAACAGGTTTTGGGCGTCAGCGGCGCTCAAACCCGAAGTTCAGCCATTCTCTCTGTAATTGGGTGTCGGCGGTGCCAATAGTTAAAAATCTCACCGAACATCGTTTGGCCCAAAATATTCCAATACCTCAATTCGATCCAATATTTATTAATTTTAAAAGTATTTAGGAGCGATTAGGATTCAAAAATAACTATCTAAATAGCACAATTACAACAAACAAGCAAACACACCACAAAGATACATATGTGTTGCCTCTCATAAAGCTCTTGGTTTAATGTCATCAGCCCAACAAACCAGTCAGTTAATCGAGATGACTCAGCATTAAAACCTCTTTGAATTCAGGTTAAAATCCATCAAAGTAAGGCTTTAATCGATTCCCATTAACTTTGAAAATGTTTCCAGTATCAAGATCCTGAATATCAACAACTCCAAAAGAATAAAGTTTTTCAACTGTAAATGGTCCTAACCATCAAGACTTAAGCTTTCCAGAAAGTAACTTCAAACTTGTGTTGTATAACAAAACTTTTATCCAAATTCCAATTTCTTTTTTAATATCTTCCGATCATGCCACAATTTCATTCTCTCTTTATAGATCTTGTCATTGTGATAAGATGCATTTCTAATCTCTTCCAATTCATTCAATTGCGTAAATCTCTTCTCTCCAGCATTTTTTAAATTAAAATTCAACTCTTTTATTGCCCAATATGCTTTATGCTACAATTCAACTAGTAAATGACAAGTCTTACCAAACACTAATCTATAAGGAGACATTCCAATAGAGGTTTTAAAAGCAGTCCTATAAGCCCATAATGCAGTATCTAATCGAGCAGACCAATCTAATTTATGATTATCCACAGTTTTCTCCAAAATTCTTTTAATTTCACGATTAGAAACTTCTGTTAAACCACTAGTCTAGGGATAATAAGCAATTGAGATTCTATGAATAATATTATATTTATCAATCAATCTCTTAATTTGATTATTCCTAAAATGGGTTCCACCATCAGTTATAAACACTCTCGGCATTCCATATTTTGTAAATATATTTTTCTTTAAAAATTTTGAAACACTCGGAGCATCACATCTAGAAAAAGCAATATCTTTAAACCATTTCGAGACATAATCAACTGCAACCAGTGTATATAATTTCTCAAATGAAGGAGTAAATGATCCCATAAAATATAATCCCCATACATCAAAAATTTCAACTTCCAAATTATAATTTAGAGGCATTTAATTTCTACTAGAGATATTACCTACTCTTTGACATCGATCACATGATTTAATATATTTGTAAACATCCTTAAAAAGATTAGGCCAATAAAATCCAGATTGTAAAATCTTAAAAGCAGTTTTATCAACACCAAAATGACCTCCAAATTCAGAATCATGACATCATTGAATAATTAAATTCATTTCTTCTTGTGGCACACATCTCCTAATAATCAGATCCTTACACTGTTTATATAGATAGGGCTCATCCCAAAAATAAAATTTTGCATCATATTTAAAATTCTTTTGTTGTTGCCTTGTTAAATTAGGTGGTACAATATCACTCACAATATAATTCATAATATCAGCATATCAAGGCAAATTTCTTCCCATAATAGTATAAAGTTGTTCATCAGGAAAAGTTTCTGTAACTTCCTTCTCAAATTCAGATAATTTATCATACTCTAATCTTGACAAATGATTAGCTATTTGGTTATCAGATCCCTTCCTATCAACTATCATAAAATCAAATTCTTGCAGAAAAAGTATCCATTTAATCAGTCTAGGTTTTGCATTCTTCTTTTCCATTAAATATTTGATAGTCAAATGGTATGTATGCACAATACTTTTAGCGCCAATTAAAAAAGGTCTAAACTTTTCAAAAGCAAATACTATAGCTAATAACTCTCCTTCAGTAGTGATATAATTAATTTGAGCTTCATTAAGAGTTTTACTAGCATAGTAAATGACTTTGAAAACTTTATCATACCTTTGCCCCAATGCTACTTCGATTGCATAATCACTAGCATCACACATGAGTTCAAATGATTTCTCCCAATCTGGTGAAACAATTATAGGTGAAGTGATTAATTTCTCTTTCAATAATTTGAAAGCACTAAAGAATTCATCATTAAAGTCAAACTTTCTATCATTTTCTAGAAGTCGACACAAAGGTTTAGTAATTTTAGAGAAATTTTTAATATATCGCCTGTAAAATCCAGTGTGTCCTAAGAAACTCCTCACCTCTCTCACAGTAGTGGGTGGTGGCAATCTCTCAATCACTCTAATTTTCGCAAGGTTGACCTCCACACCATATTCAGAAATTTTATGCCCAAGCACAATTTCTCCTGCAACCATAAATTGGCATTTCGCCCAATTTAGAACTAAATTTGTTTTCTCAAAAAGCTCTAAAACTTTTGCTAAGTTTTCTAAGCAGGTTTCAAATGAAGTCCCGAATACAGAGAAATCATCCATGAAAACTTCTATTCCATTATCTATCATACTACTGAAGATAGACATCATACATCTTTGAAATGTAGCAGGTGCATTACACAGTCCAAAAGACATTCTTCGAAAAGAATAGGTTCCATAAGGGATATTAAATGTTGTCTTTTCTTGATCCTCAGGAGCAATAGGTATTTGATGGTAACCAGTATATCCATCCAGAAAGTAGTAGTACTTGTGTCCAGCAAGTCTATCCAGCATTTGATAGAGAAAAGGAAGAGGAAAGTGATCTTTTCGGGTGGCGGCATTTATTTTCCTATAGTCAATACAAATTTTCCATCCATTAATTTGCCTTATGGGTATAATTCCACTACATTTATTCACTTCAACAGTTACTCCTCCCTTTTTCAGTACACAACGTATTGGACTCACCCAAGCACTATCCGAAATAGGATAAATAATTCTTGCATCCAGCCATTTTAAAATCTCCTTCTTATCTACTTCTTTCATTATTGGATTCAATCTCCTCTGCGGATCAACTCTCGGTTTATGTTCTTCATCTAATAAAATTTTATGCATACAAATCGAAAGATTGATTCCTTTAATATCTGTTAAAGTCCATCCAAAAGCTTTCTTGTATCTTTTTAAAATTTCCATCAACTTTTGTTCTTGATAATCGTTTAACTCCGAAGATACAATAACTGGCAGTGTAGATGATTCTCCTAAAAACCTATACTTCAAATGATTAGGGAGAATGTTCATCTCAAGTTCAGAAGGTTTTATTATAGATGGAATTAAGCTTTTTTTCCACCTGCCATAGTGTCTAATACTTCAAATCTCTCCTGAATATACTTCAAATCTTCATTCTTCTTACTATCTAAATTTTCTTCATTTTCAATTCCTTCTTCAAACATATTTTCAAACTCTACTTATTTTTCAAATATATTTTCAAAATGATCGTTTCTCAAATATTCACAGACCTCTATCCTAAAACATTCATTATCTTTTTCCATTGAGGGATACTTCATAGATTTTAAAATATTAAAGGTCACCTCTTGATCATTAACTCTCATAGTTAATTCAACTTTTTGAACATCAATCACTGCTCTTCCAGTAGCAAGAAATGTTCTTCCCAAAATGATTGGAATTTCTTTATCTTCCTCTATATCAAGTACAATAAAATCCATGGGAAAGATAAATTTATCCACTTTCACTAACACATCTTCCACCACTCCTTTAGGGTAAGTAATTGAATGATTGGCCAACTGAAGAGTCACAAATGTAGGAGAAATTTCTCCTATTCCTAACCTTTTAAAAGTTGATAAAGGCATAAGATTAATACTAGCTCCCAGATCACATAAGGCTCTTTATAAAAATTTTTCACCTATAGTACATAGAGTAGTGAAACTACTAGGATCTTTAAGTTTTTACGGAACCTTCTTCTGAATAATTACACTACATTCTCCGCTAAGTGCAACAGTTTCATGATCTGTAAACTTTCTTTTCTTTTTGAAGAATATCCTTCATAAACTTAGCATAATCAGGCATCTGTTCTAATGCTTCAACAAACGAAATATTTATCATTAATTTCTTAAGGATCTCCAAAAAATTTTCAAATCTGTTATCCCTGTTTTGTTGCTTCAATCTTTGAGGAAATAGAGGCGGTGGATTTTCAACAGTAATCTTCATTGGCTCAAGAGGATATTCCAAGTATGGATAAATCTTGTTTGAACCTTTTTCAATTTCCACCTTCTCCTTTTCTATTTTAACTTCTTTTTGCACTATATTCTCTAATTCTTTTCCATTCCTTAATTGAATAGCCTTAAGTTGTTCCTTGTTTTGATCTTTTGGATTGATCTCAACATTACTGGAAGCGTTCCAGAAGGTCTATTATTAAGTGTAGTGAAAATATGCCTCAATTGATTTTCAATATTTTTCAACGCAACACCTTGAGCTTGTAATTGATTCCCCATATTCATAATTATTTCTTCAGTAGACAACTTCTTATCCTTAAATTGCGGGTTACTATTAAATCTAGGAGTATAAGATGGTCTAAAATTGGTATTTCCTTGATTGTCTGAATTTCCAACTGGATTTATAGAACTGTTCCCCCAATGTTGGTTAACATTGGCGTTGCTATTATTCTAATTGAAATTTGGGTGATTCTTCTAACTAGGATTATAATAATTTGAATAAGGATTGTTAATTCTATTAATAGTATTCAAAGTCTCATAAGGTGTGTGAGATTCTATTATCTGTCCAAATGAATTTTCCTCTAACACTTGGGGTGGTTAAGAATAATTCATTCCATATTTATCTATTTTCTTTGAAAAGGCAGCAATTTGAGAGACTATCATAGTTATCGCATCAGAATTATAAATACTAGCTACTCTCTTAGGATTTACCCACTCAGAGGGCCATTGAAAATTATTAGTAGTCATATCTTCTACTAACGAATATGCTTCATCAAAAGGTTTTGACATTAATGATCCACCAACAGCAGCATCTATAATCGATCTCAAAGATCCTACTAATCCATTATAAAATATTTGAATTATTAACCAATCTGGTAAAGCATGATGTGGGCACTTCCTAAGAAGATCTTTAAACATCTTCCAAGCTTCATATATTGATTCTCCTTCAAACTGACCAAAATATGTAATATCATTTCTTAACATAGCAATCTTTGATGGAGGAAAATATTTTGATAGAAACTTTTGAGACAATTCTCCCCAAGTTCTAATAGATCTAGGTGCTAACCAATTTAATCACGCCTTAGCTTTATCCCTTAATGAAAAAGGAAAAAGTCTAAGTCTGACAGCATCACTCGACACTCCATCATATTTAAAAGTAGCACACAATTCTAGAAAACTAGCGAGATATAAATTTGGATCCTCATTAGGTGTTCCTCCAAATTGATTATTTTGCACCATTTGGATAATAGCAGGTTTAAGTTCAAATGAATTAGTAGCAACATCAGGATTTTGAATAGTTATATGAATTTCATCTGCTGTTGAGTTAGCATAATCTCTTAAAGGTCTTGGAAAATTTTCAATATCATTTCTCTGATTATCTTGATTATTCGCCATATCACAAGGATTTTTAGTTTGTTTTTGTTGTTTTCTAATTTTTCTATCAGTACGCTCTAACTCTGAATCGTAAGGTACTAAACCTATAAATCCACTACGACACATATAAAATCACACATATACTTTAAAAAGTAAACAAACACACATAATTACACACTACAAAGTAAAGGCTTTCAATTACTATATTATAAAAAAATACCGTTTATATTCCTTCCTTCCCTGGCAACGGCGCCAAAAAATTGATGCAGCAAACTTTAATATTGCAAGAACTTATGAACTCAAACTTATATATATTTTTAATGATTTTGTAAAGTCCACACATTCAACGTAAGTATACGTATCATATCAAGTAATACAGGGCTCTAATGGAGTCTGGGTTATCGATCCCACAGGAAAGGTATGAGTCTTACAATATATAATGAAATATTGAATTCCAATACTCAATTTACAATTAAAGTTAAATGTTTACTTCTACTACCAAGATACATAAAACAGTAACAATTAAGCAAACTACAATTACTTCTAATATCTTTAATACAGAATTTACTAACAGACACACACTAAGCTATATATTTCAAAGGTTTTGATATATAAGAAAAGTATCTTTCCTCTTGCAACGAGAATATGATGTGTTGATGATATTGATTGATTATCTTTGGTATTGTGCCAAATAGGAGTATAATTTTTTCTTCACCCTTAAAAGAGTACCCCCTCTTCCAAGCATGAAAAGAACATTGACATATCCTAAGTTTAGTCACTAAATCTAAGGTTAGGCCGGGAGGATACCGGCTCTCACTACGGAGCTCCCACTCACCCTTCACCTGAAGGCTAACCTTCGAGTTTAGTTACTATTCTTAGGACCAAATTGGGGATCTCATCCTGTCACACTGAAACCTCCAATTTGAAGTCCATCAAAACACATTTCCCTATTTATTTGCACTCAATTCCCATGAACTACGAAATTCATCCATGAAAATTGAATGGATTCTTCATCATTATTGTAGGACACTAAATCCTTTCAGAGTTACTGTTCAACAACATATATTAACAATTCAATTGGCCAGATCGAAAAGTAAATTAAGTTCGAAATGAAAAACCATCACAATTTCTTCAATACATTAAAAGCACTTCAAATCCACATCAACACATCATCACATCTCTATGCTAGAAGAAAGACAAAGAGGACTACTCAGAATTCATGAAGAAGATACAATAAAACATGGATTTTATATATAAAAGAAAAGTCATACAAACCACAAAAGAAAATACAACTTATCTCTTTCTCTTCCCCAATGTAATTCCCTTAAAGTTCCTTTAAATCCTCTTCTCTCTTCTTTGCAACACTCAATTCCCTCTTTAGAATGGAAAGGAAGAAGCAATCTCTCACTTTACTTCTTCTCCTTCACTCCTTAGAGAAGATTTCCTCTCAAATTCTCACTTCTAGACTCTTCTCTCCTAAGTCCTAACACTCAAAACACACTAGACTCTCTAAAACACACAGAACATGCACTAATTTTTGTCCAAAAATGGTTACTTATAAGTTAGAGATGAAATCCCAACAGCTTCTATAGGCATCCCTTCAAAATGTCGTCAAAACTCTTCAAATTTGAAGTCCACCGACATTAGGCGCCGGCGGCGCCCGATAGGGTACCGGTGGCGCTCTATTGTCCAAATAATTGTAGAGCTCTTAGGAAAATGGCACCGGTGGTGTCAGAAGCTATTTTCCTCCTTTTTTATCCTTTTTCTCTAAATTCGTTCCTTTTCGCTTCTTTTCACTCCAATCACCTAAAATCATCATACCTGCAAAAAATCATGAAAAATACCTTTCTTTAAAGTGCAATATCACCAAAAATGTTTAAAATTATATAGCAAAAACAGTATATATTTTTAGTGCATCAGAAAGTAAGGGGGAATAGGTGTTGAACTCTGAGATGGTTGATCTTCAATGATACTCATGCCATTCATATCTCCAACTGCCTGGTTACTATGTTCTTCCATTGGGTCTATAGGGTTCCAAGGTAGAAGTACTCTCTCCAAATTTTCATAAGGCACTTGTGATTAACTGCGGAGGAGAAATATGGTGGAAGGATGTCCAAGCCTATATTTTGATCCACGTACGATCAATTCCAAAAAAAATTTCACAATTATAGAACCAACATCAATAGGCATCACCATTTGAATACAATAGTTCAATATAGCAAATTTCTTAGTTACTTTACTGATTTTCATAGTTGGGTGTAATTTTGTACATATAAAATAATGTAAGTGCTTCGAAGTAGGATTTAGTAGTGTGGTCAAAAATCTCACATACCTGTTTTCTCTTATCTCCCAACCATCACCTTCATCCGTCAAATATTTATATATATCATGTGTGCAGTCTTTCATGGAGGCAAAATTTGAATAGTGGCAGATCGACACATTCTCAATCATATATAAGTCATTAATCTTTGCAGGAGTCAATGTTACAAACCTACCCCGCACATAGACTGATCCTTGGTTGATTCCATGAAGGTTCGTAAAAATTTCTTTCACAACAGGTACGACTACGGTGGCAGTAGTGTAACTTAACACTTCTCAATGTCTTTGAACAATGATTTCTTCAATTCGAGTAGAAGGAGATTTCATACCTCAATTCACGAAGCCTCACTCCTTAATCATCCTCTTCTTTGAGATATTCTTGTTGAATAGACATTGTGCTTCGAAATTGAACTTTCTACGGTTGAAAACCTAAAATCTTGAAGTTTTAATCGAGTCGGAATCCATTACGAAGAGATTTAGGATCTTCCTTTTTGTTTCTCTGGTGGTTTTAGTGTTTAGGGACATTTTTTTGGAGTTTAAATTGAAGAAATGCCGCCTAGAACCGCCAAAATACGATTTTAAGAATGAAAAACCGTTTTCTGAACAGCAGCGCGGTCCAGCGCTGATGGTAGTGATGTCCGATGCTAGTTTAATTTTTACCAAACTTTCATTTTGTCCAAATTCTTTCCAAACTTTGATTCGATTCATTTTTTTAATATTTTTTATGATATTTTAAAAAGGGTAAGACTTAATTAAGTATCAATCAAACAAAAATAACACATCAAACAAGCAAAACACTTAACAACTGTGGGTTTCCTCTGAACCACTCCGCGCACTTAGCGTAATTTTAATTTTTGTAACAAGTATATAATATATTCTATAATCGCAGAGTTACTATTCAACGCAAGCATACGTATCGCTCAAGTAATACAGGGCTCTAGTGGAGTTCTAGATATCGATCCCATAGGGAATATTTTAGAGGCTATGAACTAGGATTATAGAAACCAATTCAGAATCAATACTTAGAAATCGAAATTACCTATCTGTCACTAATATGCAATTGAAAATAATATGAAGACTTAAAAAACTACTTCTACTCACAGATAACTAATTCTACTAATAGAGTGAAGTTCAAATATATAAGCAAGAATCTTTCTCCTTTCTTAAGAAATTTATGTGAATGCATAATTAGAATTAGTTTAAAATGTGTTGTGCTACTATTCTTTACCATTTGGTCCAGGCATAAAGAACATTGACCAATCCTATGCTTGGTTACTAAATCTGCGGCTAGGCTGGGAGGATACAGGCTGTCACTTTGGAGGTCCCACATTCCCTTCGCCTGAGGGCTAACATCTACACTTCAGCACCCAAACGATAGGACCGAATTGAGAATTTTAGTCTGTCACTCTAAAATCTCAAATTCTACACCCGATGAATATTATTTCCCTATTTATCTGGACCCTACTTCTAAGGACTTTGACCCCTGAATCTCTGATGTAATCTTCACTTTAGTTGTAAACTCAACATATTTTATCTAATCAATTGGCCAGATTGAAAGTAAATTATGATTTTAATGAAAGATTAACAAAACTTATTTTATAATTTTCTTTGCACACTAATTCAAATCACCATTTCACGAAAATATCAAAACAAGGAGAAAGACAGAAAAACTACTCAGATTTCATGGAGAGGATACGATAAAACTTGGATTTCATATATAAAAGCAAAGTTCTACAAACTAAAATAAGTAAATACAACTTATCTTAAATTCCTCCCCAAGCAAACTCTTTTAAGTTCCTCTGAATCTCTTCCTTTCTTTTCAGTACGCAGAATTCTCCTTAGAAATGGCAATGAGGAAGAAATCTCTCATTTTGCTTCCACTCATACAATCTCTCGAAGAATCCCTCACAAATATCACTATCTGAACTCACTAACTAACACCCTTTTTACTCTTTGGACTCACTAGACTCACACACTTGACTCTCTAGTGGACTAGATGACACGTGGTGGACACAAATGGACGTTAGTAAACCCAAATGGACGCTAGTGGACCCAAATGATTTCTTTTAAAATTGTTGAAGAGTTTCCAAGAGTTTTCCAAGCATCCCTTCAAAAATCATCCACATTTAATACACCTTGTAAGAGAACCGACTTTCCCGCCATCGGCGGTCTTGAGCTCGCCATCGGCGGTCTTCTAGAATACTTAGCCTTAGATACTCTTGCATAAGGCCCGCTGTCGACGGCCTCGATCTCGCCATCGGCGGCCTTCCTTATAATATTTTCTAAACACTCGAGAAAAACACGTCGTCGGCGCCGTCGAGCTTGCCGTCAGCTCCTCAAATCAAATTTTCTTCTTTTTGGCCATTTTTGCTCCAAATTCTCTTCTTTTTGCATTTTTTTCGCTCCATTGTCCATGAATCAACATATCTGCAACAAATCATCAAAAATACCCTTCTTTAAAGTGCAATATCATCAAAATCAATATAAAATAAGCATGAAAAACTTACAATATTTTCAGTGAGTCAAAATCCCCCAAACTTAACTATTACTTGTCCTCAAGTAATCTTTAGTACTACATAAAAGTTATGATTCATTGTCGTAAAGTTTTAATTCATAAAGACTATAATTTTGATTTAAATAAATATCATAGTAAGAATTCTTAGAAAGATTTTCAAGTAATTAAATTAACTCTGTAGAAGTAAGGCTGTCTAGTTATCAAGTCTAAGAGTTTTAGTCTTCTATTCCTTTCAAGAATGACTATATGTTGCAATATCAATTCACTTAGAATATTTAGATGATAGGAAATTCATGAGGACACCACTAGTAAAGAAACTAGTCCATAAATATAAGTTCAGAAATGTATTTAGTTTTCCCTTCAGGTTAATCCAAGTGAAGCCAATTTTTAATAAGGCATCTCCTCAAGCTTCTCCTCACTTACTTTTCTTTTTTTTTTTCATTTCATTTGGATTGATTTTCAATCCAATATATTTTTTTATTTTCTTTTCAATGATTATTTTTTAATCCTTTCTTTTTCTTTTTCTTTTTCAAGTGAGTATTACTATACCTAGATAACCTATTAATAATTTTTAACTTCTCTCTTCTTTTCCTAAATTTGAAACTTTAAAGCATTCTTTACCTTATATGTAATTTATAGTTTTTCCATTATTGAATCCCAATCTTTTCTTTCTCAACTAAATTCCTAAGATTCTTATATTTCAAAATATAATTTTCTTAACTTTAAATAGTTAACTATAGTCTTATCCTCTTATACCAAATATCTTAACCTACAAAATTGATTTTCATTACTAAAAATATTTCCTTGAATCTTCTATCATATTTTGATAAAATCTAAATATAGTTAACTTAATTAAATTTTATCACAAAAATCATGTTATAAATTTTGAAAATATTTTTAATTTGAGAACACTTAATAGTTAATACTTTTCTCCCCCCAAACTTAAATTTTTCAATAATAGAAATAATACAGGGTGGAAAGAAAAATTCTGAATATAAATCATACCTTTGCACTTTAGGCATTTTTGTCTTTTTGAAATTTTGCAGGTTCTTCATGAAAATTTTAACTTCAACTGACCTGTAATGTTAGAAACTTTTTTACACATATAACAGTTTAGAGAATTTACTAGGGTAATGAAATTTTAAAACAAGTATATAAACTAAAACATTTAATAACAATAATTAACTACACAGGACAATACAAAATAACATTTGCATTTCACAACACAGAACAAACAGTCTACTATTTTTCACTTAAAGTTTACAATTACAATTAAAATCACAATCCATCACAATCATCCAGAAATGAAAATACAAACTACAAAACAAAACATACATCTCAGAAAATAACACTGTTCACAGAATACAAACAATAAAAGTACTGCAACAAATCAAACACATACATCACATCACATCACAAAGATCAGACATCAATATCCCATGCTAAGTATTCATCTCCCTAGTCAGTAGGTGGATTAGGTTGATAATGAGTATAACAGGGGCATTCAGAAAAAGTGACATCAGGCTCACCTCTGTAGTGTCTAGCCTGAGCATCATAATAAACAATCTTGAAATCAGAGTGTCGCTGAAGATACTCACTATCATGATCATGTCTCTACTCTAAACCTTCAATCCTTTGATCAATTCTTTCCAGTTTTTCATCTAACTTTTCAAAACTTTTCTGCTGCAGGGTCATTGCATTCATCAAATCATACAAAGTAGGGGAGTTAGAGGCTGGAGGGTCATAACTAGTAGAAGGGATGTCTCTACTAGTAGAATGTGCCTTGCTCCTACTCCCAGATCTCCATTCCTCATGGGATTCATAAGTCTTCAAATTAGCTTTACTAATGGGTTTCATAGGGTACACCCATTCTTCATCATCTCTTGCTTCCATTCCAGATAATTGGCAAAGTGCATAAATTAGGCCAGGATGTCCTAAATATCCACTTAATTCACTCTTTGTCGTGGCCATAATATGCTAATAAATTATTCTCCCCACATTTATACTTCTATTGTTCTAAATACAGAATTTCATAACAGCTCTGTCTCTCGATACTTCACTATGGTGATAGGTGGGTAGCAGTGTAGAATAAATGAAATAATGTCATGCCTTAGTTGTGGCATTCATCATAGATAGAGGAAAGTTAATCAGTTCGCGATGCTTAATTTTCCAAATCCCTTTCCCATCAATGAGAAAGTCAATAACATCATCTAACGGACCTTCGATAGTTCCAAATGTTTCATACTCGCTAGAATAAAAATCGTGAAAGTCGTAAAAAAAATTAATGCGGGTAGCATTAAAATCGACAGAAAATCCTCTACTTGGACAGGCTCATCCTCAAGTTGAGTCATATTAGAATAAAACTCTCTCACAACTTCAATAGTAGCTTTATTGGCAGTGTAACAGAATTTCTCCCATCTCCTTTCTTTAATAACTCGTTCCACCGCTCCTCCAGAATTATCAAAAACTCGATCTTGAATACACTTCTTTCCTTGGAAGATTGAAGTGTATCATGATTGGGCCTTTGCATTTATAAATCGAGCCTCGACAAATTCAAGCCTTCTCTTTTGATGTGGAGCCATTGTTCGATCTATCAAAATTACAAAAATCTAAACTAAACTCCAAAATAATAATACAATGGCTTCTAAAGGTGACTTAAAGTAATCTAAATCAAGTTCCATGAATTTCTTCTAAGTCTTATCTCCACATTTTCAATTTTTCCAAAATTCCTTAATGTGGAAGAAATTCATGGTGAAAATAAAAAAATTTTACATAGGAGGGAAGCCCTTACCAAGGGAAGATGAAATTCGATGTTAAAATGCATTGAAATCGCTTCAAATCCAAGATCTATTGAGCCCTAGGTCGAAATTCTCGGTAAATAAGGGAAGAAGACAATGAATAGTGGCGGTTGACCGGTCAAAATCGCGGTTAAAAAGTAAATTTTGGGATCTCTCCGTCGACGGGGTCGTTCACGCTGTCGGAGGGCTCCATAGGATTTAATTTAATAGTCTCAGGAAAATCACGCCATCGACGGCCTCGAGCGCGCCGTCGGCGAGATTCTCAAATATTGATCATTTTTCAAATTTTTTTCAATTTTGATCAATTTTAAGCCTCGTCATCATCCGTTTGATCATTTTAATCATAAGTTTTAAGTGATTTAGTGATGTATTAACACAAATAAACATACACACAACAAAACTTCACAATTATATATTAAATCCAAGTGTTACAATACACATTACATAACACACATAAGCAATCAGCATCGCAATCCAAGCCACAACACTCTAAACGCTGAAAATAAACATTCCAAATATAATCTCAACTTTAAAGAGCAAACTAAGATAGCAAACACTCAAACATAGTTCAAATAAAGTTCTACATAAAGAAACAAATAAAGCAATGCTACTAATCTTCTAAATCAGTGTTAGTTTCTCCTCTAATATCACCCATTACTTGAACTTCGATGAACAGGTTATAAAAAGGTCGGAATAGGAATTCTTCAGTTGAATCTTCTTCAATCCATCCCATCCTTCTCATTAAGCGTATCAAACCTGCTTCAAATTTCCCAGTATGATCAAAATGTTCTTTCATCCTCCAATTGATATGATCAAAGAAATCAGACATATTGTTACCTGTTCTCATTAAATTTTGTACCTGATTCTCCAGATTCTTAATTCTGTGTAAGATCATCGGTGTCTTGTCCGTTACTAGAGGTCGAATGAATAGAGTTTTGTGATGCTTGATCCATAATCACTCCCATATCATTCTCTTCATCATTGGCTGGGAACATTCGGGTTGGGTCTAAAGGTTTCCAGGGTAGTAGTACCTTCTCCCAAATCTCGTATGATACTTGAAACAGACTGCAAATTGAGAAAATTGTTGAAGTATGTCCAAGCCCTTGAGATAATCCTTTAACGATCAGGCCAAAAATAGACTTCACAAAAATTGATCCAATATTAATTGGCCATCCCATTTGAATGCAGTAGTTTAATATAACACTCTCTTTCGTAACTTTACCGATTTTCATTATCGGTAATAATTTTGCAGATATGAAAAAGTGCCAATGTTTCGAAACGGGATTTAAAAGTGTTGCAGAAAAACTGACGTACCCGTTTTCTCTAACTTCCCAGTCTTCAATTTCGTCCATCAAATATTGGTAAATTTCATTCATCTTATCTCTCGTCGGCATGAAATTTGAATAATGGCAGACAGGAACATTCTCAAGCATGTACAATTCATTAATTCATCCATAATTAATTGTTATCCACATTCCTCGCACATAGACGCTTCATCAGTTGATTCCATGCAAATTGGCGTAGAACTCCTTTACAACTGGAACTACTACTGCGGCAGTAGTGTAGCAAAATACTTCCCATCTTTGCTGCATGATCATTTCTTCAATTTTTTTCGAAGGATTGCTTAATCCTTGATTGACAAAACCTCTTTCTTTGATTAGCCTCATTTTTAACATCACCTTGTTGAAAAGTCGTTGTGCCTCGGCACTAACAAACTTTCTCCGGTTGTACACTCGAAATCTAGGGTGATCTATTGAATTGGAATCCATTAGAGAATAATTCAAGGGAGTTTCCATTCATTTTTTAGAACTATAAAGTTTTGGAACAGTCCATGGAAGTTTATAGAGGACAAATTCGCTAAAAATCACCAAAAACCATCTTTTCAAACTCAAAAAAGTTCCCACTCGCCGATCTTGCTGTCGGCGGCCTCGATGGCACCGTCGGCGAGCCTAGTGCAATTAAATATAGGGCCCTCAGCAAAAAACCCACCGTCGGTGGCATCGATCGCGCTGTCGGCGTCATTGGCAAAATTTTGCACAAAAAACGCCGTGGTCAAATACGTTTCAAATTTTCTCTATGGATCCAAATTTGTGATAATCAAAGGGAAAATACAAGTAGTAAAATTCAATATTTTTACAAACTAATGATAAATTCAAACAAACACTCAAACAAATAAATAATATTATGGGTTGCCTCCCATAAAGTGCTTGGTTTAACATCATCAGCCCGACCTATTCAGGTGTTATTCAGGTTGACTGAGCATTAAAATCTCTTTAAAGTTTGGTCTTTTACCATCAAAATATGGTTTTAATCTATGTCCATTTACTTTAAATCTATTCCCAATCTTCGGATCTTCAATTTCAACAGCTCCATAACTATAAACTTGAGTTACTGGAAGGGTCCTAACCAATGAGACTTTAATTTCCCAGGAAATAAATTTAACCTTGTATTGTAAAGCAAAACTTCTTATCTTGGTTCAAAGTTCTTCTAGATAATATTCTGATCATGCCTTAACTTCAGTTTTTCCTTATAAATTATGTCGTTATCATAAGATTCATTTCTTAATTCTTCTAACTCATTCAATCGTTACAATTTCTTTTCACCATCATTTTTCAAATAATAATTAAATTCTTTAATCACCCAATATGCTTTATACTCCAATTCTACTTGTAAGTGACAAGTCTTTCCAAAAATAAGTCTGTAAGGAGTCATACCAATAGGAGTTTTATAAACTGTCTTGTATGCCCATAATGCAGTATCCAGTCTCGCAAACCAATCTATTCTACTAGGGTTTACAGTCTTTTCTAAATTTGTTTAATCTCACGATTAGAAACTTCAGCTAATCCATTGGTTTGAGGATGATAAGCAGTAGAGAATCTATGAATGATATTAAACTTTTCTGCTAATCTCTGAATATATTTATTCCTAAAATGGGATCCTCCGTCAGTGATAATCACACTCGGCATACCGTATCTTGTGAAAATATTTTTCATTAAGAATCTTGAAACACTTTTAGCATCAGAACGAGGTAAAGCTTGTGCTTCAATCCACTTTGATACATAATCAACTGCAATCAAAATATATAAGTTCCCAAATGAAGGAATAAATGTTCCCATGAAATCTAATCCCCAAAAATCAAAAGTCTCGACTTCTAACATGAAATTCAGAGGCATTTCATTTCTTCTAGATATATTACCTACTCGTTGGCATCTATCACAAGTTTTGATATATTTGTAAACCTCTCTAAAGAGAGTAGGCCAATAAAATCTAGCTTGCAAAATTTTGTGCGTAGTTTTGTTAATCCCAAAATGTCCTCTAAATTCAGAATCATGACATTTTTGAATAATCAGTTATGTTTCTTCATAAGGCAAACATCTTCTAATAATAAGATCGTTACATCGCTTATATAAATATGATTCATCCAAAAAATATGCTTTAGCATCATGAACAAATTTTTTTTGTTGCTGCGGTGTTAGCATAGGTGGCAAAATATCGCTTATTATATAATTAACTATATCAGCAAACCAAGGTATTTTCCACTCATTAATATTATAAAGTTGTTCATCAGGAAAACTGTCTATTATTTCATTGTCAGTGTCAGATAATTCATGATATTCTAGTCTCGACAAATGATCAGCAATTTGATTGTCAGTTCCCTTTCTATCAATTACCACAAAATCGAATTCTTGCATTAAAAGTACCCATCAGATTAATCTTGGTTTAGTATCCTTCTTTTGCATCAGATATTTAATAGCGGAGTGATCAGTATGCACAATACATTTAGTCCTAATTAAATAAGATCTGAATTTATAAAAACTATATACAATAGCCAGTAACTCTTTTTCAGTAACCGTATAGTTAATTTTAACATTGTTAAGAGTTCTACTAGCATAGTATATTAATTTAAAAATCTTATCATACCTTTGACCAAGAAAAGCTCCAATAGTATAATCACTAGCATCGCACATTAATTCGAATGGTTTCTCCTAGTTAGGTGAAACTATTACAGGTGTTGTGATTAGTTTTTCCTTTAATAACTCAAAGGCATTTGAGCAGTCTTCAGTAAATTCAAATTTCTTGTCCTTTTCTAAAAGTTGGGATAAAGGTTTGGTAATTTTTGAAAAATCTTTAATGTAACGTCTGTAAAAACCAGCATGTCCAAGAAAACTTCTTACCCCTCTCACTGTAGTAGGAGGTGGTAATTTAGCTATAACTTGAATTTTTGCAGGGTCTACTTCCATGCCATTTTTTGAAATTTTATGCCCTAATACAATTCCTCCTGCAACCATAAATTGACATTTCTCCCAATTTAGAACTAAGTTAGTGTTTTCGCATAACTCCAAAACTATTTCAAGATGATTTAAGCATGCGTCAAATGACGTTCCAAATACAGAGAAATCAGCCATAAATACTTCTATTCCATTATCAATTAACTTACTAAATATAGACATCATACATCTCTGGAATGTTGCAGGTGCATTACATTGTCCAAAAGGCATTCTTCTAAAAGCAAAAGCTCCATAAGGACTAGTAAAAGTTGTTTTCTCTTGATCCTTAGGAGCAATAGAAATTTGATGGTAACCAGTATATCCATCCAGAAAGCAGTAGTACTTGTGTGCAGCAAGTTTATCCAACATTTGGTCTAGAAAAGGAAGAGGAAAGTGATCTTTTCAAGTGGCGGCATTTAATTTTCTATAATCAATACATATAAAACCATCCAAAAACTTATCGGATATGTATTAATTCATTATTTTCATTTACTTCAACAGTTACTCCTCCTTTCTTAGAAACACATGAATTGGACTTACCTAAGTACTATCCAAAATAGGATATATAATTCCATCATCTAACCATTTTAAAATCTCTTTTTAACAACTTCTTTTATAATAAGGTTCAGTCGCCTTTGTAGATCAATACTTGGTTTATGTTCATCATTTAATAAAATTAATTAAACGACTAAGTCCCTTAATATCAGCTAGAGTCCAACCAAAAGCTTTTTTGTATTTTTTTAATGTATCCATTAATTTTTCTTCTTGAATTTCATTTAAGTCTAAGGATATAATTACTAGTAATGTTGAAAACTCTCCTAAAATACATACTTCAAATAATTTGGAAGATTTTTTAATTCAAGTTCAGTGGGTTTTACAACAGATAGAATTAATATTTTGTTTTCTAGTGCTGTTGAATCGAGCGTTTGAAATTGTTCCTGAATATAATCAGCTTCTCCGTTATCAATTTCATCATATTTATCGTTTCCCATATTTTCATTTTCATTATAATTTTCTTTGAAATATTCTTTTCTCAAATAATCGCATATATCCATTCAAAAACATTCATCCTCTTTTTCTATTGAAGAATATTTCATTGACTTTGAGATGTTAAAAGTTACTTCTTGATCATTTACTTTCATAGCTAACTCTCCTTTTTGAACATCTATCGTGGCTCTTCCTGTAGCTAGGAATGGCCTTCCTAAAATGATAGTTATTTCCTTATCTTCTTCCATATCTAAAATGATAAAGTCCACATTAAAGAAAAATTTATCAACCTTGACCAAAACATCTTCTACAACTCTTTAGGATGTGTAATAGATCGATCAGCTAACTGTAGAATTACAGAAGTTGGTGCAATTTCTCCTATTCCTAACATTTTAAAAGTTAATAGAGGAATCAAATTTATGCTAGCTCCCAAATCACATAATGCTCGCCCATAAAATGTTTCACCAATAGCACACGGGATAGTGAGACTACCAGGATCTTTAAGTTTTTCAGGAAGCTTCTTCTGAATTATAGCACTACAGTCTTCACTGAGTGCAACAGTCTCATGATCTAGTAACTTCCTCTTTTGGTTAAGTATATCCTTCATAAATTTAACATAATCAGGCATTTGTTCCAAAGCATCAACAAAAGGAATATTTGTTGACAATTTTTTTAAAATGTCTAAGAATTTAGCAAATCATTTTCCTTTACCTTGTTGCTTAAGTCTCTGAGGAAATGATGGTGGTGGTCTTTCAACAGTAATTTCCATAGGTTTCATAGGAAAATCAGGATATAAACTTTCATTTTCTCCATCAGTTGCCACTTTTTCCTTTTCAACTATAGTTTCTTTTTGGACTCTTGTTTCCAACTCTTTTCCACTTCTTAATTGAATAGCCTTGATCTATTCTTTTCCTTGATCTTTAGGATTTACTTCAACATTACTAGGTAAAGTTCCAACAGGTCTATTGCTCAGTGCAGTAGCAATTTGCCTCAATTGGTTTTCTATATTTTTAATAGTAGTTCCTTAACTTTGTAATTGATTTCCCATATTCAAAACTAATTCTTCCATAGACAACTTCTCCTTGAATTGTTAATTATTATAAAAAACTGATGGATTAGAAGGTCTATAATTGGAATTACCTTGACTGTTTATATTTCCTAATGGGTTTATAGGATTGTTCCCCCACTGAGGATTAACAGGATTAGCATTACCTTGGTTATTCCAATTAAAGTTTGGATGATTCTTCCAACCTGGATTATAGTAGTTTGAATAAGGGTTATTTTGTCTATTATTTATCAAATTTATAGTTTCATATGAAATTTGAGCATCTACAATTTGTCCTAATGAATTTTCTTCTAACACAGGAGGTGTTTGAGAACAATTCATTATGTATTGATCTATTTCTTTGAAAGAGTAGTAATTTGAGAAACTATCATAGTTAAAGCATCTGAATCATGAATACTAGCTACGCTCTTAGGATTTACTCTTTCAGCATGCCATTGAAAATTATTAGTAGACATTTCTTCAATTAAAGCATAAGCTTCTTCAAAAGGTTTAGATATTAGTGATCCACCAGCAGCAGCGTCAATGAAGGATCTAAGAGATCATACTAATCCATTATAAAAAGTTTGAATAATTAACCAATCTGGTAAAACATGATGTGGGCATCTTCTAAGAAGTTCTTTAAATCTTTCCCAAGATTCATATATCGATTCTCCCTCATACTGACTGAAAGATGTGATATCATTTCTAAGCTTAGCAGTCTTCGATGGTGGAAAATACTTCGATAAGAATTTTTGTGAAAGTTCACCCCAAGTTCTAATAGATCCTGGTGCTAAAAAATTTAACCAAGCCTTAGCTTTATCCCTTAGTGAAAAAGGAAAAAGTCTAAGTCTGACAGCATCATCAGACACTCTGTCGTATTTAAAAGTATCACAAAGTTTTAGAAAACTCGCAAGATGTAAATTAGGATCTTCATTTGAAGTTTCATCAAATTGATTATTTTGTATCATTTGGATAATTGCAGGTTTAAGCTCAAACGAATTAGCAGCTACATCATGATTTTGGATGGTTAAGTGAATTTCATCTAATGTAGGGTTATCGTAATCTCTTAGTGGTCTAGATTGATGTTCATTTTCTATTATTTGGTTGTTTACGTTGTTTTCCATTGTTTCAGAATTTCTAGGTTCTTTTCTCAGTTTTCTAATTCTACTAACAGTGTGTTCTAATTCTGAATCGTAGAGTATAAGATTTTCATAATCAAATTTATGCATACAATCGAAATCAGTACACAGAAAAACATTTAACTAAATATAATAATAAGTTACAAATTCTTTAAAAAGTTTTCTAATTTTCCTAAATCGTCTGTTGCTCTAATTATGTTATATTCCCCGGCAACAGCGCCAAAAAACTTGAACCACTCCGCTCACTTAACGTAATTTTAATTTTTGTAACAAGTATATAATATATTCTATAATCGCAGAGTTACTATTCAACGCAAGCATACATATCGCTCAAGTAATACAGGGCTCTAGTGGAGTCTTGGATATCGATCCCACAGGGAATATTTTAGAGGCTAAGAACTAGGATTATAGAAACCAATTCAGAATCACAACTTGAAAATCGAAATTGCCTATCTGTCACTAATATGCAATCAAAAATAATATGAAGACTTAATAAACTAATTCTACTCACAGATAACTAATTCTACCAATAGTGAAGTTCAAATATACAAGCAAGAATCTTTCTCCTTTCGTAAGAAATTTAAGTGAATGCATAACTAGAATTAGTTTAAAATGTGTTGTGCTAAATAGGAGCATACCTATTCTTTACCCTTTGGTCCAGGCATAAAGAACATTGACTAATTCTATGCTTGGTTACTAAATCTGCAGCTAGCCTAGGAGGATACCGGCTCTCACTTCGAAGCTCCCACATTCCCCTCTCCTAAGGGCTAACATCTACACTTCAGCACCCAAACGATCAGACCAAATTGAGGATTTTAGTCTTTTACTCTAAAATCTCCAATTCTACGCCCGATGAATATTATTTCCCTATTTATTTGCACCCTACTTCCAAGGACTTTGACCTCTCTGAATCTCGGATGTAATCTTCACTTTAGTTGTAAACTCAACAAATTTTAACTAATCAATTGGCCAGATTGAAAGTAAATTAAGATTTAAGTGAAATATTATCACAGTTTTTTTTATAATTTTTTGGGCACACTAATTCAAATCACCATTTCAAGAAAATATCAAAACAAGGAGAAAGACAAAAAAACTACTCAGATTTCATGGAGAGGATATGATAAAACTTGTATTTCATATATAAAAGCAAAGTTCTACAAACTAAAATAAGTAAATACAACTTATCTTAAATTCCTCCCCAAGCAAACTCCTTTAAGTTCCTCTGAATCTCTTCCTTTCTTTTCAGTACGCAGAATTCTCCTTCGAAATGGCAATGAGGAAGAAATCTCTCACTTCCCTTCCACTTTTAAAATATCTCAAAGAATCCCTCACAAATATCACTATTTGAACTCACTAACTAACGCTCTTTTTACTCTTTAGACTCACTAGACTCTCACACTTAACTCTCTAGTGGACTAGATGACACATGATGGACACAAATGGACGCTAGTGGATCCAAATGGACGCTAGTGGACCCAAATGGTTTCTTTTAAAGTAGTTGAAGAGTTTCCAAGAGTTTTTCAAGCATCCCTTCAAAAATCGTTCACATTCAATGCACCTTGTGAGAGAACCGACTTTCCCACAGTCGGCGGCCTCGAGTTCGCCGTCGGCGGCCTTCTAGAATACTTAGCCTTGGACCCTCTTGCATAAGGCCCACTGTCGGTGGCCTCGATCTTGCCTTCGGCGGGCTTCCTTGTAATATTTTCTGAACTCTCGGGAAAAACACGTCGTCAGCTCCGCCGAGCTCGCCGTTGGCGCCTTAGATCAAATTTTCTTCTTTTTGGTCCTTTTTTCTCCAAATTCTCTCCTTTTTGTAATTTTTCGCCCCATTGTCCATGAATCAACATATCTGCAACAAATCATCAAAAATACCCTTCTTTAAAGTGCAATATCATCAAAATCAATATAAAATAAGCATGAAAATCTTAACATATTTTCAGTGGGTCAGCCTCCCACAAAGCGCTTGGTTTAACGTCATCAGCCCGACATAACCTTAGGTTATTTAGGTTGATCCAACATTAAAACCTCTTTTACTTTAGGTCTATTACCTTCAAAATATGGTTTTAATATTTTTCCATTAACTTTGAATATTCTTCCAAATTTATGGTCTTCAATAATCACAGCTCCAAATTAATAAATTTTTACAACAGTGAAAGGTCCTATCCATCTAGATTTCAGTTTCCCAAGAAATAATTTCAATCTTGTATTGTATAATAAAACTTTTTGTCCTGGTTTAAATTCCTTTTTAATAATTTTCCGATCACGCCATATTTTTCTTCTCTCCTTAAATATTCTATTATTATCATATAATTCATTTCTGATTTCTTCTAACTCATTCAATTGCAACAGTATTTTCTCACCATCATCATTCAAATTAAAATTCAATTTCTTTATCGCCCAATATGCTTTATATTCTAATTCAACTAGAAATTGACAAGTCTTTCCAAAAATTAATCTATAAGGGGACATTCCTATATGAGTTTTATAAGCGGTTCTGTATGCCCATAAAGCGGTGTCTAATCTAGCAGACCAATGTAATTTCTCAGGATTTATGACATTTTCTAAATTTTGTTTATTTCACGATTAGATACATCAACTAATTCATTAGTTTGGGGATGATAAGCTGTAGATACTCTATGCATAATATTATATTTTTCTACTAATCTCTGAATTAGATTGATCTTAAAATGGGATACTCCATCAGTGATGGTTACTCTCGGCATTCCATATCTTGTGAAAATATTTTTCATTAAAACCTCGAAGCACTTCTAGCATCACATTTAGGTAAAGTTATTGCCTCAATCCATTTTGATACATAATCAACAACCATTAGTATATATAAATTCCCAAATGAAGGTATAAATGGTCCTATAAAATCTAATCCCCAAGCATCAAAAATCTCAACTTCCAAAGTAAAATTAAGAGGCATTTCATTTCTTCTAGATATATTGCATATTCTCTAACATCGATCACAGGTTTTGATAAATCTATAAACATCTCTAAAAATAATAGGACAATAAAATTCATATTGTAAAATCTTATGTGTTGTTCTATCAATTCTGAAATGTCCACCAAATTCAAAATCATAACATCCTCAAATAATTTGTTCAGTTTCTTCATAAGGCACACATCTCCTAATAATAAGATCTTTACTTTGCTTATACAGATAAGGATCATCCCAAAAATAAAATTTAGCATCATGTTTGAATTTCTTCTATTGTTGCATTGTTAATTCCGGTGGTAAAATGTTACTAACGATGTACTTTACAATATCAGCATACTACGGTATATTTCCTTCCGTAATATTATACAGCTACTCATCAGGGAAAATTTCGATTATTTCCTTTTCAAAATCAGCCAATTTAGGTTGTTCAATTCTAGATAAATGATCAGCTATTTGATTATTAACCCATTTTCTATCGACTATCTCAAAATTAAATTCTTGCATTAAAAGTATCCATCGAATTAATCTTGGTTTAGCATCCTTCTTTTTCATTAAATATTTAATAATAGAATGATCAGTATGCACTGTACATTTCTCTCCCATTAAGTAAGTTCTAAATATTTTAAAGGCATAAACAATAGCTAATAATACTCTTTCTGTAGTAGTGTAAATAATTTGAGCATCAGTAAGAGTTTTACTAGCGTAGTATATAACTTTAAACATTTTCTTGTGCCTTTCTCCTAAAGCTACTCCAATAGCATAATCGCTCGCATCGCACATTAATTCAAATGGTTTCTACCAGTCAGGTGAAACTATTATAGGAGCAGCGATTATATTTTCCTTTAATAAATCGAAAGCTTTTAAGCATTCATCATTAAAATCAAATTTCTTATCTTTTTCCAAAAGTTTGCATAGAGGCTTAGTTATTTTTGAAATATCTTTAATATATCTCCTGTAGAATCCAACATGTCCCAAAAAGCTTCTTACCCCTCTCACAGTGGTTGGAGGTGGTAATTTTTTTATAATTTGAATGTTCGCAGGATCTACTTCCATGTCATATTCAGATATTTTAGGCCCAAGCACAATTCCTCCTGCAACCATAAATTGACACTCTTCCCAGCTTAGGACCAAATTTGTTCTTTCACATACCTCTAAAATTTTTTCTAAGTTGCATAGGCATATATCAAATGAATTTCCAAATAATGAGAAATCATCCATAAACACTTCTATTCCATCATCTAATAATTTGCTAAATATGAACATCATACATCTTTGAAATGTTGCAGGTGCATTACATAATCCAAAGGGCATACTTCTAAAAGCAAAAGTTCTATAAGGGCTAGTAAATTTAGTCTTCTCTTGATCCTCAGAAGCAATAGTTCTTTAGTGATAACCGGTATATCCATCAAAAAAGCAATAATACTTGTGTCCAGCAAGTCTGCCTAACATTTGGTCTAAAAAAGGTAAAGGGAAATGATCTTTTCTGGTAGCGTCATTTAATTTTCTATAATCAATACATATTTGCCAACCGGTGACTTGCCTCATCGATATGATTTCATTTCATTCATTTACATCAACACTCGCTCCTCCTTTCTTAGGAACACAATGAATTGGACTTACCCAAACACTGTCAGAAATAGGATATATAATTCCTGCATCTAACCACTTTAAAATTTCTTTTTAACCACTTCTTTCATTATTAAGTTCAGTCGCCTTTGCGGATCAACTCTAGGTTTATGTTGTTCATTCAACTGAATTCTATGCATACAAATCGAAGGAATGATTCCTTAAATATCTGCTAAGGACCAATCAAAAACCTTTTTATATATTTTTAAGGTATCCACTAATTTTTGTTCTTGATATTCATTTAAATCTGAAGATATAATGATTGGTGAGGTAGATGATTCTCCCAAAAACATATACTTCAAATGATTAGGGAGAATTTTCATCTAAAGTTCAGGAGGTTTTATGATAGATGGAATTAAACTTTTATCTCTACTTTCCATAGTATCCAATCTGTCAAATCTTTCCTGAACAAATTCTAACTCTTCATTCTTCATATCATCCAAATCATCTTCACTTTCACTTTCATCCTCACATTCCAAATTCTCTTCAAACACTTCTTTGAAATGATCTTCTCTCAAATAATCGCAGATTTCCATTCGAAAGCACTCATCATATTTTTCAGCTGAAGGGACTTTCATAGATTTTAGAATATTGAAAGTCACCTCTTGATCATTAACTCTCATAGTTAATTCTCTTTTTTGAACATCGATCATAGCTCTCCCAGTAGCAAGGAATGGTCTTCCCAAAATAATTGAAATTTTTTTATCTTCCTCCATATCTAATACAATAAAGTCCACAGGAAAGATAATTTTATCCACCCTCACTAATACATCTTTCACAACTCCTTTAGGATAAGTACTAGAACGATCAGCCAATTGAAGAGTCACAGATGTAGGTGAAATTTCTCCTATTCCCAATCTTTTGAAAGTTGATAAAGGCATAAGATTAATACTAGCTCCCAGATCACATAAAGCTCTTCTGAATTATTTCCCACCTATAGCACACGGGATAGTGAAACTACCAGAGTCTTTAAGTTTTTCAGGAAGCTTCTTCTAAATAATTGCACTACACTTACCGCTAAGTGAAATAGTCTCGTGATCTTTGAACTTTCTTTTCTTTTAAAGAATATCCTCCATAAACTTTGCATAATCAGGCATCTGCTCTAATGCTTCAACAAAGGGAATATTAATTGTTAATTTCTTTAAGGATTTCCAAAAACTTTGCAAATCTATTATCTCTATTCTATTTTTTTAGTCTTTGAGGAAACAGAGGAGGTGGTTATTTAACAGCAATCTTCATTGGTTCAATCAGATATTCTAAGTCTGGATATATCTTATTAGAACCTTTTTTAATGTCCACTTCCTCTCTCTCAACTTCAACTTCTTTTTCTACTCATGTTTCTAATTCTTTTTAACTCCTTAATTGAATAGCCTTAATTTGCTCCTTGTTTTGATCATTTGGGTTGATCTTAACATTGTTATGAAGATTTCTAAAATATCTATTACTGCGTAGTGAAAATATGTCCTAATTGATTCTCAATGTTCTTCATCACAACATTTCAAGCTTGTATTTGATTACCTATATTCATAATTATTTCTTCAGTAGACAACTTTTTTTTCTTAAATCATGGGTTACTATTAAAACCAGGAGGATAAGAAGGTCTATAATTGGTATTTCCTTGTTTGTTCAGATTTCCAACTGGATTCATAGAATTATTTCCCCATTGCGGGTTAACAGCGGTATTATTATTATTCCAGTTGAAATTTAGGTGATTCTTCCAACCAGGATTATAATAATTCGAATAAGGATTATTGAGTTTATTATTTATATCATTCAAGATTTCATAAGGTGTTTGAGATTCTATCATCTGTTCTGATGAATTTTCCTCTTACACTGTGAGTGTTTAAGAACAATTCATTCCATATTAATCTATTTTCTTCGAAAGGGCAGCAATTTGAGAGACTATCATAGTTATCACATCAAAATCATGAATACTAGCTACTTTCTTAAGATTTACCCGCTCAGAGGGCCATTAAAAATTATTAGTAGCCATTTATTATATTAACGAATATGCTTCATCAAAAGGTTTTTATATTAATGATCCACCAGTAGCAGCATCTATAATCGATCTCAAATATCCCACCAATCCATTATAAAATGTTTGAATTATTAACCCGTCTGGTAAAGCATGATGTAGACACTTTCTCATAAGATCTTTAAATCTTTCCCAAGTTTTATATATAGATTCTCCATCGAACTGACAAAAAGTTGGGATATCATTCCTCAGCTTAGATTTTTTTGAAGAGGGAAATATTTTGACAGAAACTTTTGTGAAAATTCTCCCCAAGTTCTGATAGATCCAGGAGCTAACAAATTTAACCACGCCTTAGCCTTATCTCTTAATGAAAAAGGAAAATGTCTAAGCCTAACAGTATCGTTCGACACTCCATCGTATTTAAAGGTAGTACACGGTTCTAGAAAACTAGTGAGATGTAAGTTAGGATCTTCATTAGGTGTTCTTCCAAATTGATTATTTTGTACCATTTGGATAATATCAGGTTTAAGTTCAAATGAATTAACAAAACCATCAGGGTATTGGATAGTTAAGTGAATTTCATATGTTGTTGGATTAGCATAATCTCTTAAAGGTCTTAATATATTTTCATTTTGATTATTTTGATTGTTCAAGTTATTCGCCATTTTGTGAGGATTTTCAAATTATTTTTGTTGTTTTTGAATTTTTCTAATAGTACGCTCTAATTCAGAATCGTAAGGCACTATACTTATAGATCCGATAATACACATACAATCACAATAAGCACACTAACAATAAACAAGCACACACAATTATAACTTGTAATTCAAATATAAGCTTTTAAATACTACCGAATTAATTTTTACAGTTACCTCCGTGACAACAGTGACAAATACTTGGTGCGACTTTTTTAAATTGTCAAAATTGATGAACTCAAATATATATATATATATATATATATATATATATATATATATATATATATATATTGATTTAGTTTTCTATTGAGTCACACAATTAAACGCAAGTATACATATCACTCAAGTAATACAGGGCTCCAATGGAGTCCTGGTTAACAATCCCACCGGGAGGTATTAATTCTAAAATGGAGCACATAAATCACAACACGAATCACAGCACAATTGCAGTAATTACTAATAATAAAACGATTAATAAATAGTTGCAGTTACTAATTCTACCAAAGTACGTTCTAACTTCCTAACACAATTAACTAACACAAGACTAAATTTATAACAAAAGTTCAAATGTAAGAAAGAATCCTCCTCCTCTCCAATAATAATGTGATGATTTAGTGACATAGATCATGGGTGCAATAATATTGTGCCAAATAGAAGCATTCCTTACCCTCTTCCGAGCGATATAAAGAAAGTTGGCAAATCCTAAGTTTAGTCCCCAAATCCGTGGTTAGGCTGGGAGGATACCAACTGTCACTACGAAGCCCCCACTTCCCTTCGCCTGAAGGATAACTCTCGCTTTGGTTTCCAAATCCTAGGACCAAATTGGGGATTTCAGTCTGTTACTCTAAAATCTTCAATTCTACGCACATCAAAATATATTTCTCTATTTATTTGCACCCAAGCTCCATGAACAACGTCACTCAATCATGGACATTGAATGTGACCTTCACTTTTTTTGTGGAACTCATAATCCTTTTGGAACATATGTTTCCAACAAGTTTTAACAATTCAATTAGCCAGATCAAAAAGTAAATGAAGTAAGAACTGAAAAGGTGATCACAAATTCTCCATAATAAATTGGCACATCATTTCCATATCACATGAAAAGGATAAAGACAAAGAAATCTACTCAAGACTCATGAGGAAAAGACGACAAAAGATGGATTATATATATAAAAGCAGTGTCATACAAATAGAGTAAAGAAAAAACAACTTATCTCAAACTCTTCCCCAAGGAAATCTCTCCTTCGACTCCTATTCTTTCTTCACAACAACACACAATTCTCTCTTTAGATAAGTAAGGAAGAAGAAATCTCTTACTTTTCATTTTCTCCTACACTCCTTAGAAGAGAACACACACAAATCCTAAATTCTCTCTAATGGGCTCTCTACACTAAAATAATGAAAAGACACTCACTCTCTTCACTCACACACTCAAAAGACTCTCTCCTCCTCTATATTTGGCTCCAAAACAGTCTAATTTCATATGTAACTAATTTCCTAAGAGTTTCCTCAAGCACCCCTCCAAAATATGATCAAATACATTGAATCTGGTTTGAATCGTGATAGGGCGCAGTCCGGCACAGGATAGGGCACCTTCCGGCGCTATTTTCTGGAAAATAGCCTAAACTCTCTGTAATTTGGCACGGTCTGGCGCTAGTGATAGCACAGTCCAGTGCTGGAGACAGCGGCATCCAGTACTCCAGTTTAAAAAGTGCATTTTGCCTCATTTTGCTCTAAATTTGCTCCATTTTGCTTCCTTTTGATCCAAAGGCCTAAAATCATTCTACATACATGAAATCATGAAAATACCTTTCTTTAAAGTACAATATCATCAAAAATAGGTATGAAATAGACATTAAAAAACTATCAAAGTTTTAGTGGATCAGTTAACCCTAAGGCCTGACAATCCTATGAGAATTCCTTTTGTGCTCTTCCAAGTTGGTTTCATCCTACTAAGTGCTAGAGATCAAAACCAGACATATGGAACACCAAGAAGAGTAAAGAGGTATTTAGATTTTTTAATGGGATAGAGTTCCATCACTAATCTTCTAAGCTAGTCAACAGGAAAGTCTTATAGTGAAATTCTAAGCTTCTAAGGAAGAAAGACTAGACATCAACAAATGTGAGTTTAACAACCACCGAATAACATTTTTAAATCTAACATCACTAATCCAATGAACAAGGCATTTATATATATTACAGAAAATACGCTTACCACAAGCTAGTAGAGGAGGAAGATGATGAGAACCAGGTAGCGTGAGAAACGCTTGAGAAGAGGAGGATGAACCAGGGAGCATGAGCAGTGTGGAAGTTGAGAAAGGAGGGGGGATCTTAACATACACATTGCATAAGGAGCCAAACAAGGAGAAAGAAGGGTTATGACAAAATTGCAAACATGGAGGGCGCCAAGGTAAGAAGATGAAGGAGAAAATTGGATCGCAAGATTGAACCCGTGGCCTACATTTAAGGAAAAATGCAGGGCACCGTGGCTGTTTCGTTGCCCCAAACACAGGAAAAATGCGGCGCCCTGCTGTGTCACACCTCTATAGTTGCATTGACCTCACTATTGCTAAGATCTAGTCTTTCTTCCTTAGAAGCCTAGTATCTAACCATAGAACTTTTATGTTGACTATCATAGAGGACTAGTGATGAAACCCTACCCCTTTAGAAATTTTAAACACTTCTTTTCTCTTCTTGGAGTTCCAAATGTTTGGTTCTAACGTCTAGCCCTTAGTAGGATGGAACCAACATGAGGGAGCTCAAGAAGGGTTCCCATAGGACTGCTTAGCCTTAGGGTTAGCTTTGGGTGGTTTGGCCTTAGTTAGCCTTGCACTCACACACTTGAGCCATTCACTTTTATTCACAACCTAAAACCCTAAGACAAACATCCTTTGCATGGTTCCCCATTCTTTTGGAAACTCATATGGGTGGTCCTCCTAACTGTTAGCCCTTGGCTGAGGTTTAGCTAGGATCAACACATTAAGGATCCAAAATGGGGATTTCCTTGGTCTCATGACTCAAAACGGGTAACATCAAGATTGACATCCTCATTGATCACAATTTTGCCAAAACCTTTATTTTTGACCTTTTAGCCCCAAAATTACCAAAATGCCCCAAGGACCCTAATTTTCCCAAAATTGCCCAAATTCTCAAATTCCCTTCAAAAATCATATCAAACCATTCCAAACCACTCAAATTGACTAAAGCACCCTATTTTTCTCAAAATTTCCAAAATACCCCAAATTTGCCAAAATTACCAAAATACCCCCTCATGCCCCAAAAATCCCCAAAATCTCCAAATTTACTCCAAATGTCCCCAAAATTAATTTGAACTACCCAATATCCTCAATTGTGCCCAAACCCACCAAAATTGGCCAATATTCCCAAATTGCCCCTAAGTGTCTAAAGTCTCCAAATCACCCTCAAATTCCAACAAATTCATTTTAATCTCACTCAAATTCAATTCTAAACTTAATTTCAACTTATCCAATCCGAACATCTATCAAATTTAAGCCCAATTGAACCATTCTCCATGCCATAATTTCAATTTTGAGCAAATATCCCTAATTTGACCCTACCCTTAAATTTTATCAAATTGAACCTCGTAACCAATCCAACTCCCCCAATTTCAAACTCTAAATTCCCCATGGCAATGCTCTAAACCAAATTGAACCTTCACATGATCCAAATCCAAACCCAAACCTAACTCAAACTCAAGTCCAAGTCAAATGCCCTAAATTGACCATAAGTCAAAATTCCATTAAATCAATCCAGTTCCATGAAATTCTTTTCCTCAATGCCTCATGACGTTCTCCTAGACCAAACTGAGCCTTCAATTGGTTTGGATTCAAGCCCAAAATAAGACCAAATCAAACTTTTAGGCCAAACCCTAGCCTAACCATTCCTGACATACTTAAGCATCATACGATGCTAATCACATCATCCAAAACCCTAAATTTGAGCCATGGACGAAGGGTCCCCTAAGATAAGGGTCCTTTCACCCTAATTTGTCTAAGCTCTTTATCTCATGCTATCAACCACCAAACTTTTGAGCTAATCACAATTAAAACTCCCCTGAGCTTCAATGAGCGGGCTAGTCACCTCCTCTGGCCTGGCTAGCCGGCCTAGTCACCGAAAAACACAAAATAGAGAAGGCCTCCCTATGAAACCAATCCAAATTGCACCCATCTAATGTGGCTCACCCCTATTGGTCACTTGAAATCTTTAGCCCTCCACCTAAGCAATTTTTTTCACCCCTAAGCCTTCCCTGTTGGCCAACATGGCCATGGTTATTTAAACACTACCACCTCACAACAAGTAAAGAGAGCATGAAATTCCTTGGGGAAACTCTGCCAATATCTTCCCAGAGCTTTTCCAGACATTCCTAAATTCAATTCCACTGTCTTTCAACACCATTTTCTCTGTCTAAGCTCAATTTTTGAGCTAAAAAGTAGGAAATATTCATGTTCATACAAAAAACCTCCGCCAATTCACAAATTGAACTACCCCTGAGCTTCCCTAGACCAAACGAGGAAGTTCCCCACTGAAATCCCCATCCCTAAAGTCCTCTGCACTTGACTTCCACATAGGTTACACCATCGCCAGGTGGAGTTCATACACAAACCCAACCTTTGCTTGAACTGACTCTTGGAGGAGGTTTGCCAGCTCAAAAAAAATGTGCAGAACACACACGATCGAGGCCTCACCTCTTGGGCTCAGGTATACACCATTTCCCCAAATCTGTGCTCGGCTTGGGTCTTAATGAAGAAAAAGTTTAATTCGTGCTTGATTAGTTATATGGATGTGTTCATTTGGACAAAATGAAGGTGCATAAACAAATCCCATGTAATTTCATTGAGTATCGAGCAAGATATTAGGTCTAGAAGGTAGATGACCAGTTGGGGACGATGACCCAGGGACGTTGGATCGCACGTGTATCACTTAGACAGCTGGGATCGCGCCGGACAAATGAATGAAACATAAAGCACGGGCCCAATCAACGCTGAAGTGGAAGGAGGTGTAGAATGGGAGTGTGTTGCACGAAGCTTCGGAACTGTCGTGGGATTGCGTGGCACTGAGTAGAAAAAGTAGGAAAATAGGCATTTTCTTATTTAATTAAATTCTAAAACTTTGAAAAATCATGAGTTTGTGTAGAAAATTCATAAAAATAAAATGAAAATATCCCCGTGCTCAGTGAACAGAGGAGAAACTTATGAATCCAAAATTGAAATTATTTTGTCACATATTGTATTTTTAATTAGTTAAATTCTCTTCATCTTATTTTAATTTTATTTTATTAAATTCTGGTCATCATGGCATGAAATTTGTAGGGTTTGATATTCATGTGATTAGGTGCACTGTCATATTTTCGTAAAGTCAAAGGATACACCTAAGATTGAAAGCCCTAATTTTTCATGTTAGATGCCTTTTTTTAATTAAAATAATTATATAAATTAAACTATAGATAAGAAAAATGTGGGACTTACTTTGGAAGGTTCACAGTGGTCAGAGGATTCTAGGAAAAATGTAAAATGAGTTTAAATAATCATGTTTAATACCTTATGTAATTAAGTCATTAAAACTTATAAAAAATTAGGAAAATAAAATATAACTCAAAAAATCACAAAATTTGATTCATAGTGAAGATAATAAATATATTAACTTTTGTAAAAATTTGAACCCCATTTGGAACATGTTTGGTATCAAAATCTATTTTTCTGAGAAAATGTGATTTGTACACTAAAATAATTATAATAAATAAAATATAGTTAAGAAAATTATGACCATGGGCAACCAAGAAAAATAAAATTGGTGTTAAAAAAAATTCCATTTTTGGGAAATTTTCTCCATATAATATAAAATATCAAAAATCATAAAAATATAACAATGCACTAAAATGTCACAAATTGTTCCCTGATTTTTTGGGACCACTTAACATGTTTTTCCTAATTTTCTAAGTATAGTTATGTATTTTTAAATGTCTAAAAATGTATTTTCCATAATTTTGCATTAAAATATTTATAATAAATGATATAAAAATAAACAATATATAAAATTTATTTTTCTGAGTTCTTTGAACTTGGAGTGACTGAAGAAAAATATAAAAATAATTTTAAGATTAAATTATATTCGTCATTTAATTAATACCTAAAATCAACAAATAATTATAAAAATTAAAATATAATAAAAACTTTTACAAAAAATATTCTTAAAGTTCCTCTAACCTAAGTGGACCTTCAATAATTTTCCTATGGACAAAAGATTTGCTTGATTAATTAAATCAATTAACATTAGAAATCCTTATTTTTAAGTTAAAATAATTATTAAAAATTAAAAAAATATGATTTCTCATCTAATATTCTAATTGACCCATGAGTAGGGTAACAAAAAAAATTTTAAAGTCGTTTGAGTTGAATTTAAAAAATTATGACGTGGAAAGTCACTAAGAGCAAAATGGTAATTATGAAATTTAAAGCTCTAATTAAAATATAGGTTAAAATAAAGGGTAAACGAGTAATATTGATCTTAATCAACTATCTTGGATGATTGAAACACAAAGGATCTAAAGGTAGAAAACAATCCTTCACCATCTTGTAACAAGGGTAAAACTGTAATTTCTCTTAATTATTATGACTTGGAAGTTAATCCGATCGGGTGATTCTAGAATTACGGGCTTGTGTGTTAGGAGGGTAATAACTCATTAATTTGAAGACCCCAATCGGTGGTCAAATGATAAGTATAATCTTTTGATAGAAAGTTAAATTCATACGAATCAACACTTCTAATAATTATAAATTTATACATGAAGGCTTAAGGCTTAGTAGTGAGCTAGGTTTAATCTAACTTATTTAATGAGGGTCAGAGAATGAAGCATAACAAATTATCAATACCTTAAAACACTACAAGCCCAATCTTAATTGAAGAACAAGAGTTCCTAATAATTCAAATTGCCCTTAAGGGCGTCCACCCACATAATCCTTAAATTAAATGTCAAGTGAGTACTTAGTTACCCGCTCGTTGGATATTTAAAACAATAATGTTCATTGAGCACAGGTTAAAAATATTATCACTAAACCTTAATTTGACTGCGGATGAATGATTATCAACATAATAAGTTAAGAAGAAGAAACAATTCAAGGGATTTTAAAAGTTGTTTAAGGTCATACACCGAACACTTTTATGATCTTTTGGATGTTTTGGAGGAAAATTGAACTTATTATGCTTTAATGAAGAAAATCATCCACTTGGAAAGAACACTAACGCTCTTGGGAAATCCGTAGCCGTCTTTTCGTCAATCCACTTGTTCTTCGCATACATTTCAACTTGAGCATCTTGATAAGCCGCAAAATGATCAAATTGAAGTTTCATCTGTCATTCTAGATGTTCAATTTGATGAAACATCTCATGAAGGCGATCTCCAATGCTTTTAAACTCCGCTTCAAACTTAACCAAACGACTAAAAAATTTCTCTAAACTTACAGCAATGCAACCATTGAACTAGGGTTGAGGATCCTTTGAGACCTTGTCCCTAGCTTCTTCTCCATGATTTCTTCCTTCCATATTCTTCAAAAATTTCTCAAATCTCTCAAGAATGAAGTGCAAGGGACGTAATTTTGATTGCTTGATGGTTAGGGAAGAAGATAGGTTGATTTAAAGGTGAAAATTGTGTGAAAAACTGAAAATTTTTTGTTTTTGCACGACCCAGTAACCTTGGCGCTTAGGCGCCGAATCTGGCGCCAAGGCGCCTAGGCTCCGGACCTATTGATACATAGTTTGACTCTGGCGATTAGGCGCCGAATTCTGGCACCTAGGCGCCGGAACTATGTTCAACTCCGTTTCACCTAATCGTCAAATTTCAAAATTTCGTTCTCCAAGATAGGTAAATTATACTTGTAAGAGTAATTTAGACTCAATAACTCACATTGTAAACAATCATAATGAAGGTTAACTTGATCTCCTTTTTATTAATATTCAGAATAGAGTATCTAATTTCTAAATCTTACATACTTCAAAATAATTTTCAGCCTAAGTCAACAAAGACTTATGAGCATCAAAAAAATTTTAAAGTAATATAAAATTAATCAAGATCGAGGCATAACTTTACATTAAAACACAAAAACACTCATAACAAAAGATAATTATGGTTTGCCTCCCAAAAAACGCTTGGTTTAACATTGTCAGCTCGACTTAAGTAAATCTTTAATCAGGTTGACTCAATTCATAAGCCTCTTTATAAATCTTTTTAATATCTCCCAAATAAGGCTTCAATCTTAATTCATTTACTTTAAAAATTTTTCTCTGTTTTGGGATCTTTATTATCCACGACTCCATAATGATATACTTTCTCAACTATATAAGGTCCAATCCATTTAGATCTTAATTTTTCAGGAAAAAGTTTTAAACGAGAGTTAAACAGTAATACTTCTTGTCCAGGTTTAAAATTTTTTCCTGAAATTTTCTTATCATGTAACATCTTCATTTTCTCTTTATAAATTCTCGTATTTTCTTATGATTCATTTCTTATTTCTTCCATCTCATTTAATTGCAATAATCGCTTTTCTCCTGCTTTATCCAAATTAAAATTAAACTCCTTTATGTTCTTATCCAATAAGCTTTATGTTCAAGTTCTACAGGTAAGTGACAATGTTTACTATAAATTAACCGGTAAGATGACATTCCGATTGGTGTCTTATAAGCTGTTCTATAAGCCCATAATGCAGAATCAAGTCTATCAACCCAATCAGTTCTTTTAGGATTAACAGTCTTCTCTAAAATTCTTTTAATTTCTCTGTTTGATACTTCAGCCATTCCACTTGTTTGTGGGTGATAAGCAGTTATAATTCTATGTTTGATTTGAAATTTTTGTAGTAATGATTGAATTCTTATATTCCTGAAATGACTTCCACCATCAGTGATAATTACCTTAGGCATTCCAAATCTTGAAAATATCATTTTCTTTAAAAATTTAGAAACACTTTTGGAATCACAGTTTGGTAAAGCAACGAGCTTCAATCCACTTTGAAACATAATCAATCGCTAATAAAATATAAATTTTTCCGGATGATGGAACAAATGGTCCCATAAAGTCTAAACCCCATATATCAAAAATTTCAACTTCCAATATATAGTTTAAAGGCATTTCATTCTTCCTAGATATATTTCCCATCCTTTGACATCGATCACATGTTTTCACATAATGTCTCACATCTTTAAATAAGGTAGACCAATAAAATCCAGAATTTAAAATTTTAAATGCAGTTCTTTCTATGCCAAAGTGTCCTCTAAAATCAGAATCATGACATTTTTTAATAATAGCAAAAGTTTCCTCATAAAGTACACATCTTCGAATCATAGATTCTTTACCAATTTTAAATAAATGAGGTTCTTCCCAAATATAAGATTTAGCATCATATTTAAATTTCTTAATAAATTTGTTATCCAATTCATAAGGCAAAATATTGCTAACTAAATAATTAACAATATCAGCATACCAAGGTGTTTTGCATCCTTGAATAACATATAAAGATTCATCAGGAAATTTCTTATTTATATTTTCTTCCGAAATAATATCATTTTTAATTCTAGACAAATGATCAGCAATTTGGTTTTCAGTTCCTTTTCTATCTACTATTTGAAAATCAAATTCTTGTAGAAGTAAAACCCATCTTATAAGTATAGGTTTAGAATCCTTCTTAGATAATAGATATTTAATAGCAGAATGATCAGTATGAACTATGCATTTAGTACCAAGAAGATAAGGTCTAAATTTATCAAAGGCATATACTATAGCTAGAAGCTCTTTCTCAGTGGTAGTGTAATTTCTTTGTGTTTCAGTGAGAGTTTTACTAGCATAATACACAACTTTGAAAATTTTCTCATGTTTTTGTCCTAATACAGCTCCAATTGCAAAATCAATTGCATCACACATTAATTCAAAAGATTTATTTCAATTAGGTGCAACAATGATAGGTGCAGTTATTAATTTTCCTTTTAAAATATTAAAAGCATTAATACATTCTTTATTAAATTCAAATTTCGCATCTTTTTCCAATAAATGACAAAGAGGTTTAGCAATTTTAGAAAAATCCTTTATGTATCTTCTATAAAATCCAGCATGACCTAGAAAACTTCTCACATCAGTAACAGTAGTAGGTGGTTGCAATTCAGCAATAATTTTCACTTTTGCTTGATCTACTTCCATCCCTTTTTGTGACACTTTGTGACCAAGTACAATGCCTTCTGTGACTATGAGTTGACATTTTTCCCAGTTAAGAACTAAATTTGTTTCTTCACATCTTTTCAGAACTTTGGCTATGTTTTCCAAACAAGATTCAAAAGAAGTTCCAAAAACTGAAAAATCGTCCATGAATATTTTAATTCCTTTATCAATCAAATCACAAAATATTGACATCACACGTCTTTGAAAAGTTGCAGGTGCATTACATAAACCAAAAGGCATTCTTCTAAAAGCAAATGTTCCATAAGGACTTGTAAATGTTGTCATTTCTTAGTCCTCAGGAGCAATAAGTAATTGATGATAACCAGAATATCCATCCAGAAAACAGAAATATGGGTGTCCAACTAATTTATCGAGCATTTGATCCAAGAAAGGTAAAGGAAAATGGTCCTTTCTAGTGGCTTTATTTAATTTCCTATAGTCAATACAAATTCGCCATCCAGTAACTTGTCTTGTAGGAATTAGTTCATTGTTATCATTAACAATGACAGTCACACCTCCTTTCTTCGGAACACAATGAATAGGACTTACCCATTAACTATCCGAAATAGGATAAATAATACCAGCATCTAACCACTTAATAATTTCTTTTTTAACAACCTCTTTCATGATAGGATTTAATCTTCTTTGCGATTCTATAGTAGGTTTAAAATTTTCTTCCATTAAGATTCTATGCATGTAAATGGAACAGCTTATTCCGCTTAGCAATAGTCCAACCAAAAGCTTTCTTATAATTCTTTAACACACCTAGTAGTTTTTTCTTCTTGATCTCTACTCAGTTCAGAAGAAATAATAACAGGTAAAGTTAACGAATTTCCAAGAAACACATATTTTAAATGTGAAGGTAACATTTTTAATTCCAGTTTAGGAGCTCTTTTAATTGATGGTAAAAGTATATCATTGTGAGTTATGTCTAAAGTTTCCCAATTATCTTTAATAAAATGAGTCTCTTCTTCTTCTACTACTTCATTTTCATCAGTTAAAAATTCAAATTTTTCTTCGAAATAACTTTACATTTTTCTTGATAATGTTTTTCAATTAAATAATCAATTATATCCATTCGATAACACTTCTCTTTATCAGGGTACTTCATTGATTTAAGAACATTGAATTTAATTTCTTGATCATTAACTCTCACGGTTAGTTCTTCCTTTTGCACATCAATCATAGCTCGTCCGGTAGCTAGAAAAGGTCTCCCTAAAATAATAGGTATCTCTTTATCTTCCTCCATATCAAGTACTATGAAATCTATATGGAAGATAAATTTATCCACTTTAACAAGGACATCCTCTATAACTCCTTTAGGATAAGTGATAGATCTATCAGCTAACTGAAGGGTTACTGTGGTGGGAGTAATATCTCCTAAATCCAATCTTTGAAAGATAGAAAATGACATGAGATTAATACATGCTCCTAAATCACATAAAGCTTTTCCACAAAATTTTTCTCCAATAGCACAGGGTATAGTGACACTTCCAGGGTCCTTAAGCTTTTCACGTAATTTCTTTTGAATTATTGCACTGCATTTTTCACTTAATGCAACAGTTTCAAAAGCTTCAAATTTTCATTTTTTGCTTAAAATATCCTTCATAAATTTTGCGTAAGTTGGCATTTGTTCCAAAGCTTCAACAAAAGGTATGTTAATAGTAAGTTTCTTAAAAATTTCAAAGACTTAGAAAATTCATGATCTAGTTTCTGCTATTTAAGTCTTTGAGGAAAAGGTGGTGGTGGTTTTTCAACTTCCACATTAACAAGTATAACAGTCTGATCTTGACTAGGAGAGAGAGTTTCTTTAGGTTTTTCAATCTCTTCAACCTCAATCTCTTTTTTAATTTCATTATGCATTCTTTCTTTTAATTCCTTTCCACTTCTAAGTTGCACAGCTTTAACTTGTTCATGTTCTTTTCCAGTTTCTTTTGGATTAATTTCAACATTACTAGGAAGTGTTCCTACAGGTCTGTTATTAATTAAAGTAGCAATTTGCCCCATTTGATTTTCAATATTACGAATAGCAGTATTTTGATTTTGTAATTGATTATTTATTTGTAAAATTAATTCTTCTATTGATAACTTTTTCTCGTTGATTATTAAATCCAGGAGGTTTATAATTTGGATTAACTTGATTATTCCAATTTCCAGTGGGATGAGATTGATTATTACCCCATTGTTGTTGTGAATTATTCCAGTTAAAATTAGGATGATTTTTCCACGCAGGATTATAATAATTTGAATAAGGATTATTTTTACTTGCAATAGCTTGTAAATTTTCAATAGTCTGAGAATCTTCAATATTAGCAGAGTTATTATGTGAAATATTAATTGCAAAATTATCTAATTTCTTAGACATTGCTGCTACTTGTGAAGCTAAGATAGAAAAGGCTTCATTATCGTGAATACTTGCCATCTTTTTAGGATTAATCCTTTCGAAAGGCTATTGAAAATTGTTATTAACCATTTCTTCAATTAAAGTGTAAGCTTCTTCAAATGATTTAGACATTAAAGAACCTCCACAGAATGAAGCATCAATAATTGATTTTAAAGATCCAATTAATCCATTAAAAAATGTTTGAATAATTAACCAATCAGGTAAAGCATGATGAGGACATTTTCTTAATAGTTCTTTAAATATTTCCCAAGTTTCATATATTGTCTCCCTATTAAATTGACTAAACGAAGTAATATCATTTCTTAATTTAGTAGTTTTAGAAGGAGGAAAATATTTAGCAAGGAATTTTTGTGCCATTTCAGCCCATGTTTTTAATAAAACCAATCGCTAATGAGTTTAACCACATCTTTTCTTTATCTCTTAAAGAAAAAGGAAAGAGTCTAAGTCTAACAGTATCATCAGAAACATTGTTATATTTAAAGGTAGCACAAAGTTCTAAAAAACTAACAAGGTGTAAATTTGGATCCTCATTTGGTGTTCCACCAAATTGATTGTTTTACATCATTTGAATAATAGACGGTTTAAGTTCAAAAGAATAAGCATCTACAGTGGGTATTTGAATACTACTATGAAGTTCATCAACTGTAGGGTTAGCATAATCCCTTAATGGTTTATAAACATTTTGATTGTTAAGTTCAATTTGATTTTGTAAAGTAGCCATTTCTTGAAAATTTTGAATTTGTTTTCCCTTTTTAATTTTTCTAATTGTTCTTTCTAGTTCAGAATCTAATGTCATTAATTTATAGTTTATTTAATCGAGCCTCATCATCAAGCAACATGTCTATTCCACGGGGTGGAAGCATGGCTTGCGATGCAACGCTTGTTTATTTAAACTATTAAATATATGAGATCGGTTTGGTCTCGTATTTTTTAAATAAAATATTAAATTTTATATATATATATATATATATATTAAATTAAATTAAATTTATTTTTAAAGCAACCGACAAGCCGCCCCAAATGGTGCCTCAGTCACCGAGTGTACCTAGGCTTGTAGGATTTTCCAAGCTCTATCATAATCACCAAAATCCAAGTACTAATTGATGAGTTATAAAGGGAACAAATGATTTCCTCTTGACTAGTATCTTGAGTTCTAAGGTTTCATTTCACTTTTATTCTAAGCAGAGTAATTGATTTGTCGTGCTTTATATTTTTTATATATGCAATATATTCTTTGATCTTTTTTGTAGCACTCTAATCTCATTTTTCAAAATAGAATGAATTAAAAATTTGTGGGCAATCTAATAAGACCTTATGAAATATAATCAAAATTTGTTTTTATAAACCAAAGAATAGAGAAGGGGATGCGATGGAATTGTGAGAGCAACGTGAGAATAAAATGGAAATAGAGAAGAGGAAGAAAATATTATTTCACTACACGAAAAAGTAAAGTACATCACAATATTTATATAGTAGAGAACAAGAAACATTTAATGTGGTTGAATGATATAGATAGCTATTGAGGTCATTGTGTACTCATATCCTAATAATATATGTATTTATCTTGCCTCCTTAAAGTAACAATGTCTGCAGCTGATATTGTTAGTTTGTGTCTAAGCTTATGGAATAGTGAGGTTGAAATTGCTTCGGTGAAGATATCTATCATTTGTTCTTTAAAAGATAGATATGATAAACCAATTTTGTTTGCTTTAGTGATTCTGATAAAATGATAGTCTATCTCAATATGTTTAGTGTGGCTGTGGTATACATGTGTGAACAATATTCATAATGTACATATTGTCACAATAAATGGTTTGGGGAATCATGAAGATTTATAAATAAGTATTGTAAAAGTTGTATCAAACAGTTAACTTTAGTGGTCGGAGATGTTATAGCTATATATTCATCTTTAGTTAATGACCTTGCAACAGTTGTTTGTTTCTTGACATGCCACGATGGTAAATATGGTATGAGAAATGTGCAGTAGCTTGTAATTGATTTCCTGTCATTTGGATCACTAGCTCAGCTAGCATTGACATAAGTGTGAAGTAGTACGGGGTAGTTTAAAGAGGTATAACAAGTTTTATGTTTTTTTTATGTATCAGAGAAGATGTTTGAGATTTTGATAATGGGGTTGAAGATGTTTTCAAAGATGTTGGGAGAGAGTATTTACAACAAATGCAATATATGGTCAGATTAAACTAGATATTGTGGTGATCTAACTAAATGCTTGAATATATATGGATTGGCCTAAGGTTCTTGAGATTCGACGCTTATCTTGGTGGAGATGGTTTTTGGATTGGGATAAAATTTACAATCACACATGCTTGCACAATGAATAATTTACATGATATATTTGGCTTGGTTAAGATAATAACCATATGGAGTATGATTGATATAAATATCGAGAAAGGTGGTATCATAATCCATAAATTTTATGGATAAAGTATGTTGTAGGTCTTGCTTAAGTTGCTAAACCAGCCTTGAGTTGTTTCGTGTCAAAAGAATGTCATCCACATAAAGCAATAGATAAATAATATTTGTGTTGTGATGGTAGATATAAAGAGATGGATCTTCATTGCTAACTCTGAAACCTAATTTGATGAAGTGATTGGTGAACGTGTGAAACCATTGTCTCGGTTCCTGTTTAGGATAATATAATGATTTCTGTAAAAGAGATACATGAGAAGGGTATTGAGAATCTATGTGATCTTGAGGTTGTTGCATGTAAATTGTTTTGTGATTAGTCCCATGAAGAAATGCATTAGATACATCCATTTATAAGATTTTCCACTGATGATGAAAGGTAAAAATAAGGAGTAATCGTATCATAAGAATCTTAGCAACCATGCTGAATGTAATTGTGTAGGTTAAGCCATATTCTTGTTGATATCCCTTGGCAACTAAATGAGCTTTATACCTGTTAATAGTCTCATCAGCTTTTTCCTTATGATTTGATAATTTCATTTATTTTCAATGACAGGTTGGTTGGTGGGAGGAGGAATAAGTTTCCATGTATTCTATTTTTGTAAGGCCTGGAACTTGTCTATCATGGCTGGTTTCTAACGTGGAAATTAAGCAGCTTACTAGTATGTGGGAGGCTCGGTCTGGGAGATAGGGATGCATAAGAGAACAAATATTTTTTTGGGTTGTAGAGACCCAATTTTGGATCGGGTTAGCATGGGGTGTTGCATTGGTTGCAGGTTAAGAGGAAAGGTTTAAGCAGTGGGTAGGTTCTCGGTTGGGTAGTTGAGTGGTGAATGCGGTTGAGTTGGTATATCTTTGGTTAATTGATTGGGTGGTAAATGATATATATTATGCTGGGTTGATGGAGTGGTAGTGGTGTATGTTCAGTTGTGAATGATAAAAAAGGGTATGAGTGGATAGGATAAGTAAGATGCAGATTTAGTAAAGTTATCAGATGTATTATTTTGTTTGTTGGGGAAAACAATTTCATTGAAAATTTCATCTCAAGAGATCAGCATCTTGCATATGGAAGGATCATAACAATTAAACCCTTTGGTGTTGTCCAGATATCCTAGCAATACACCTGATAAATATCGTTGTTGAAGCTTATTTCTGTGTATAGGTGGTAATGAGAGAAAGTATTCACATCCATATGATTTTAGTTACTTGTAATCAACTATAACATTATATAGAAGTTGATCAGGATATTTACTAAAAATAATTTTAAATGGAATTTGATTAATCAGATATATGGTCGTTTGTGCAGTCTCAAGCCAGAGTGAAGGAGGAATATTTGACTTAGCTAAAAGAGCTTGGCTAGTCTCCTAAATGTGACAATGATTTCTTTCATTGATGTTGTTTTGTTGAGTGTAAGGAAAACTTGTTTGGTGGATGCTGCCAATGTCATGAAGAAGATGTTTGAATTGATGACTGGTACATTCACCTCAAAAGATGTTTGAATTGATGACGGGTACATTCACCTCCTCTATTAATTCTTAAAACCTTTATATGATGATTAAAAGGAAGTTCAACTTGATGTTTGAACCTTATAAAATGTGTAATAACTATAGATTTTTTGCATCATAGGATATGACAATGATTTCTTTCATTGATGTTGTTTTTTCTGGGAGTGTAAGTACAACTTGTTTGGTGGATGTTGCCAATGTTATGAAGAAGATGTTTGAATTAATGACTAGTACATGCACCTCCAAAGATGTTTGAATTGATGACTGGTACATTCACCTCCACTATTAGTTCTTAAAACCTTTATACGGTGATTAAAATGAAGTTCAACTTGATGTTTGAACCTTATCAAATGTGTAATAACTTCAGCTTTTTGGCATCATAGGATAGACTTGTGTGTATCTAGCAAAATCCTCAATGAATAATACATAATATATGTAACTATGAATATAAATTATGGGGGAAGAAATCCAAACATTTGAAAGAAATATAGCTAATGGAATACATTGAGTAGTACTAGAATTCGTAAATGGAATACGATGACTTTTTGCAGTAAGATGATTTATTGGAGATATGTTGGTGAGGTGTTATTTGGCCATCAGTTGAGAAATTGAGTGTTGGCATGTTCTATTCATTGGTGCCAAAAGTTAGCTTTAGTAGCAACAGGCATAAGAGTTTGATGATTGTTAATAATTGTATATAGGCCATTATTGCAAAGATCCTGAAGAAGTAGCTGGTGTGTGAACCAGTCCTTTATATCGTCAGCATTAAAGATAACCATGCAGTTATTAATGTTAGCTAACTAAGAGATTGATATCGAATTATGAAAAATTTTAAAGTGTATTTAGTAGTTTTAAAAGAGCTAGATTACAAGTGGAGGTGGGAAGAATACCAGTTCTTGAGTGATGATTGGGAACTGTGTTACCGTGTCAACAAGTATTGCTTTGTTACCTTGATAAGATTTTGGATGCTGGAGCTGATCATAATCGGCGGTGAGATGGGAGGTTGCACCGGAATCTTAGTACCAATCTTGTTTGTTGGAGGGATTGGTCGACACGATATAGGCGATGTGATTATTGGAGTTGGAAGAATTTATAGAGATCTTAGGTTGATAATTGATATTCAATTTGTCCCAACAAATTGACACATTATCTTCTGGTTTTTTTCATATTTGACAAGAGACCAATTCAAATTTTTTGGTTTCTGTAACAGGAAGTTCTTGGGTTCCTTTTAAGTGAGCCAAGCTGTTGCTTCCTACGGCTTTGGGTATTTATTCTTATTTTTGTATGTATGTAAGGCTAGTTGGGGCTCTAAATCAGTGACCTCTAATTTCAAATCAGAGGGAGATTAATTTCTTCATTGATTAAAAGTGCGTACAGGTCTTCAAGATTAATGAGAGCTTGTTGAGTTTTAATGGCATATTTAAAGGCCTGATATGAAGGCGATAACCCTTTGAGGATATAAAGTTTGATATGTTTAGTTTCAATTTTGGATATGGCTACTGAGATATTATTAAGTATGGTTTTGATTTTTATTAAGGACTATGTCATGGCCAATTTTGCACAGTAACATTGTGCAATTAGTTCTTGAGTTGAAGAACCCTAGTTTGATTTGTAGTTTGTAAATGCCTCTCCAAGGTGAGTCAAATCTCACTGAAGTTCTCCAAATGCAACACATAAGGTAAAATAGATGCAGAATTGTTGAGTATAGTGCATCCAAAAAGATTCTGATCTGTCATAGTCCATGTGGCATATGTTAGATTAATGGTGAAAGTATTAAAATCGTTGATAAGCATTGATGTAGGTGACTGACTTTATCCATCAAGAAACCCCAATAATCCATTGAATTTCGTAATCTTGATTATTTAAGATCTCCATAGTTCATAGTTGTCAGCGGATAAATGTTTGTGACCACAAATTTCATGTTGGACATAAGAAATTTTAAAGAGGGTGGAGTGGGGTTTTCTGATATGCAAAGACTTACCAGTCTTTCATGTATTTGTGATGATCCAGAATCATCCATTGCGGTGAAGCTTGAAAAAGGAGATCTCATACCATATAAGCCAAAGAATAGAGAAGAAGATGAAAGGAAAATGTGAGAGCAACAGTGGGAAAAAAATAGAAATAGAGAAGATGAAGAAAATATTATTTCCCCACACCACAAAGTAAATTACATCACAATATTTATATAATAGAGATCATAAAATATGAAATGTGATAAGATAATACAAAGAGCTATTTAAGTTACTGTGAACCCATATCCTCATAATGTAAGTCATCTTTATCAGTTTTACACTACTGAGCTTTATCTCATATATTTTTGTGGTGCTGTCTCTCACACACACTCCCACTCTCTCTTCAGTTCCTTGATAATTACTCTTCTCAATCCAAATATATTTGGAAGGGCTACTCCCACCAGACAGTAAAATATTGCATTTGAAGTACGTACCATGCGGACTTAATAATATAATACCATTTGAAAAATTAGCAGACCTTTTGTGAATTAAAAATAATATGAAAAAATTTATTTTTTCACGCGACTCCACCCGAGGAATGCTCAGTGATATTCTGGTGATATTATTTTGATATTTATGTTGATATTATGATGATATTTTGGTGGTATTCTTGTGATATTCTTGTGATATTATTGTAGTATTCTGGTGGTATGTTAGTGGTATTCTGGTGATATTATGGTGGTATAGTAGTGGTATTATGATGATATTACAATGATATTCTAGTGACATTCTGGTGGTATTATAACAATATTTTGGTAGTATTATTATTGTATTATTGTAATAATATGATGGCAGTCTAGTGATATTATGATGATATTATGATGGTATTACAGTGATATTACGATGGTAGTATTATTGTGGTATTCTTGTTGTATTCTGGTGGTATTTTGGTGGTATTTTTGTGATATTATGATGATATTTTGGTGATATTCTTGTGATATAATGATGATTTTAAGACGATATTATGATGTTATTCTTGTGATAATCTGGTGGTATTCTTGTGGTATATCAAAATACTAAAAGATTACCACTATAATCTCAGCGAAATACCACCATATTACCACAAGAATATCCTAAAATATCACCAAAATACCACTAAAATACTACCAAAATATCACTATAAATCTATAATACCACAATAATACAAAAAAATTATCACCAGAATACTATTAGAATGCCACTAAAATTCCACCATAATATCACTATAATACCACCAAATAGCCTTTTTGGTAATAATCTGATAGAAATCTGCTGGTATACTGCCACCAGAATATCACTAAAACACCATCAAAATGTCAAAAAAGAATACTAAAATATCATAATAATACTTCTAAAATATTATTAAATTATCACTAAAATACCATTAAAATACCAGTATCATAATATCACTAAAGCCTGATTATTCTTTTAAATTCTTAAACATCTGATCGTCGGCCTTATATTAGTCAAGCCGGCAAGCTTAGTACTCCATACAGGCTTTTCCTATTTTCTTGGCGGTTCTTAAAGTCCGAATCTCCCGCCTCTCGATTACGATATTTCGGTACTTCAAAAACCCTAGAAACCATAATTTGGTGGATAGCTGGAAGCTTTGAAATCGGTTCTACCCGTTTGAAACTGGTCCTTGTCCAGGAAAATGGCGCTCAAGCATAAGTCTGGAGAAACTGCGGTTGAAGCAAAGAAGCGGAGGCTGGTCGGCTTCGCAAAGACTGGTACCCTGTCTGGGAAATTGCCTTACTCTTTTGTTTTTTCATGCTTCTTTATTCTTTTCCTAGATTTTTGTTTTTTTCTATTATTTTCTGCAACTTTTCCAAAATTTGTACTCCTTTTCTAAGACCTAGGACTCGTTTTCTCAGTGTCGTTTTATTCTGCGCTCGCTATCTTACGGTGCTTTAAGTCGTTACATGCCTTGATTCAAGACGAATTCTTGCACTTGTATTTATTTTGTTATTATTTCCATATACGAAAATGGATCAACGTACTTTTATCATTTTTCTTATTTTTATTTTTATTTTTCCAGGTCTATAGATATTTTCTGAATGCCATATTTTTGTTTGCAAATCCGCATAGGAAGTTAGGCTTCTTTAACGGCTATTTAATTTTAGCGTTAGTTATCATTTCTACAAATTATGACCATTTTGTTGCGTGGTCAACCCTTTGAAAGACTGAATTCAATTGCTTGGAAAATGCACACATCTGTCACACATCCAATTGAATTTAGTCTATGGATATTTTCTGAATGCCATATTTTTGTTTGCAAATCCGCATAGGAAGTTAGGCTTCTTTAACGGCTATTTAATTTTATCGTTAGTTATCATTTCTACAAATTATGACCATTTTGTTACGTGGTCAATCTATTGAAAGACTGAATTCAATTGCTTGGAAAATGCACACATCTGTCACACATCCTATTGAATTTAGTCTATGGATATTTTCTGAATGCCATATTTTTTTTTGCAAATCCGCATAGGAAGTTAGGCTTCTTTGATGTTTATTTAATGTTAATGTTAGTTATCATTTTTACAAATTATCACTATTTTGTTGCGTGGTCATCCTATTGGAAGACTGAATTCAATTGCTTGAAAAATGCACACATCTTACACACATGACCGCTTTAGGGGTGCAAACAATGTGATTTTGGGAGAATCTGACATTTGATTGAGATCAATTCATTCCAATTATGGATGCCTTGTAATCCAGCTTGTGGATCAATTGAGCTCAATTTTGATCTTTCTGGGTTTGATTTTGTTTCGCGACGCTGTTGCTCGAATACACATAAGAACAATTAAAATTAAGTAAGGCAGCTGCACAAAAAAAAAAAAAAAAAAAAAAATCTCTCCAAGCACCAATCATAGATACCTAAATTTGAACTAAGAAGCTAGGAACTCAAAACTAAACAAACAATCATAAACCCGCTTCTGCTCCAAAGCGTTAGAAACATGAAACCAATTGTGGATTCTTTGTGGGAGAAGAGAAGGTGACCAAAGAGTGAACATTCACTCTCATATACTCCCCATATCTTGCTCTGAAGAGGAGAAATAAGCTTGGTTAGGCTTTTCGTGAGACGATGTAGGGGTTTGAGGGAGGGAGGGAGATGAAATGTTTCATATATGTGGCTAAGAACCTTCTTAAATTTTTACTTGATTCTACAAATTATGTCTTGATACATGAGGAGGGCAAAGGGTTTGGTTTTTTAATGTCAGGGTTAATGAACCTTAATCCTATCCATTCATTATAATGGTTAAATGGTCATTATTAACTAACTCAATTTCAAATCTCATAAATATAAAGAAAATGTAATGGGGATTCAAATTCACTCTTGCTGTGCGGAAAATGAAATTAATGAACTGAAGCAATTGTTTAGTTGAGGTGAAATTTATGTTTGAGTTTGGCATTAACTATATAAAAATATATTAATAAAATATTAATGATAAAAGTTTGGTACCATCACGAGCATTGGATCCCATTTTGTCTATATGCGGGTTATGCCAAAACTTAACTAGTGTAGTGAAAATAAGTAGTTACGAGAAGATAAGGAAGAAAATTGAGAGGAAAAAAAATTCAATATCAGCTCAATGAATAATAATATGATCAATCAGAGGCTAGAAAAACCTAGATTGTGTATCTATAATTGCATGAATATGGCTCTTCCTATGAGCTTATATTATAGGAGAGAATCAAAATTTGATTACTATAAAAATGACTACAGGATGTGCTATATGTATAAAACGCACAAATAAAAGTACAATGGTTTTGTATCCAAATTAAGAATTTGGACTTAGACCAGTAGTTGGCTATTAGGCTTGGAGAAAATTGTTGGCTCTTCTAAAGGTAATCGTCAAGCAGCTCTCTTGGGCGACTATCCAAGCCATGTTGATTTGGTGAGTTTGTTTTTGTATTCAGGCGAGTTGTTCATGAGCCTAGTGAATGTATCCATAGTTGGTTGAAGTCCACCTTGCTTTTAGTGAGTAAATTTCTAGAACCTTGCTTGGAGAGTCCTCTTGAGACTTGGCTAGATAGTTTACTTTGAGCTAGACTCGACATGCTTCCTTGGGATCCAATTAGCATGTTTGCCTTGAGCTAACCTTGATGAGCTTTTCTTTCTATCTTTTGCTTTGGAGAGTCTCTATATATATATATTCTTGTATCTTTATAGGGAGTCTGCAAAGGAATAAGATAATGATAAAAATATGAACTTTATGTTTAATTAGAGCTTATACTTAGCTCATTCTTGATGCATTATGTTCTTTCTTATATTGTGTTTATTCCCCTTTTTTTTGAATAAAATGAATTAATGCAATATTTGACATTTAAAGTTCTTAGAAATAATACATAAAATTAATTTAAGAAAAGTTAGTATTAGATTGTGCTTATGGATTTGATTGTTTATCATTTTGTCAATGTTAGAGTGTTCTTATTTCTTTGATTGAGCTCTACAACTACGAGAATGGAGGTCCCGATGGGAAAGTTTTGATATTTTCAAGGATGCTTTGATAGCTAGTATCAAGACTATGTAGAATTTGGAGAGTTCTTAAAGAGAGAAGAAGATAAGGCTTGAGCTAGTCGAGGAGGTCTTCATTATTCCTTAAGTGACCTCAACAATGATTCTTATCAACTTGCCACCCCAAGCATTAGTTGCCTTAGAGCAAGTCGTCGAGGGTCCACATGCTTGTGAGCTAAAAAATTATTCCGTGCTTTTTAAGTGATGCTCCTTATGTTGTGTGTCTGCGTATTTTTTTTTTAAGCTGACCTCATTGATTGAGCCATTTTGGGGATTGAAGTTATCCCTGAGGCGGAGATATCAACTAGCGAGCGAATAGTTGTTGAAGTTAGTCATTTTTCAGTTTGAGTTTGAATATTTTTTTATATTTAGTTCTTTTCACTAAAATGATATATAGAATATCATTATCGAGTGAAATTTTAGTTGATAACCGTGGTCAAGTTGAAGTTGACCATATTAGTACTTTAGTGAGTACATCATAGAGCTCATAGACTCATGAAGTTGCACAGCTCTTTGATGCTACATTCTCTAGTGGCGCAAATAAAAATATTCCAGTGGTGGCAACAACAGCAGGAAATGGACGTTAACTTATTGACACTCTTAAGGAGGCTTAAAGTGGTCATTACCAAGCTATCTTTTTGTCTCGCTCTATTGGTGTCAGACCTTCAAGCTAGGTGATCTCTTCAGCTTGTTGTCAAAGTTGGCTTAATTGGTTGATTTGTCAAAGAGGGTGAAGGAGTCGTCATAGTAGTTGAATTGGCAAGTTTGTTCTACAACATTTAATGAGGACACACATTTATTTGTTGATGCCCATATTGATCTTGTTTTCAAGTTTTTAAATATTTTTCTTAGAGAGGATTTTAGTGTTGGGCAGAATTGGACATGAGACCGCAACTTCTCATTTTGAAAAAGTTGTGATAATTTAAATTTTACATTCATGTACTCATAAAGTTTATCTTAGCTTAATATAATGTATTGGCTACAGGTATTTTTGTTGCCTCTGCATTTGTTATGTTGAGTGTTAAGTTTGTACTTGCCTTTATTCTTAAATATTTGTTGTTATGGTGGCTTGCATGATCAGACTATGAATTATAAAATGGTCAGCCAAGGGGACGACTTTAAGAAAATGTAGCGATAATTCATCCTTTAGTGTTTTAAAGTTACAAAGTCGTCGTTTGTTCTTATAACTTATGAAGTTGCTTTTGAAGTTGATGATGCCCTTGTTTCTCGACTTCTGAATTGTGTAAACTAACGATAGTATTCCCTTTGTATTAGATGCTGTCATTTGAAAATAGAAAATTTTTTGTAATAACCTGATTAGATATTCTCAAGGATAATATTCTCTTCTATAAATAACTTTGAATTTCTATCATGTTCACTTTTTTTTGTTAGGCTTTATCTTGATCCAAGAGCTTCTCCTAACAAACTTTCTCCTTTGTTCTCTTTATGCTTGATTCCTTAATTCCGAATTATGTCGGGTGCATTAAAGAAGTGTGACGAGATTTCAACAATGTAAATATTTTAAGCCGCCTAGGGTGTTGGTCACTTAGGTGATACTCATTCAGAAAGCATGTGAACGACAACTCTTTTTTGGTGAGGTCTTCAAAAGATAGCAATTAACTTGACATCTTTGAGGACAATATATGCTATTATGAGGATTATTTTAGGCTTGGCCTTCATTTTTTTGCTATGTTAGGAGCTGGTCGAGGTGATAAATTGCTATGATTTTGTACTTTCTGGCGATCTTCTGAACTCCATCACATGCATAATTTTTTTCATGCTTTATCTATAAGTGAAAAAGCTTTAGTGGATTCTTGCACCTTTTTGATAACTTTTCATTATTATTCGTTTTAATGATGGTTGTGTTTCCTTTCAGTTGAATCACTAAAAGATATTCAGTCTCAAAAATGAAATGAAAAATTTGAAGGTGAGATTTTGCTTTGTGAGTCAAGACAAGGTTGCCTATGATTCTGAATCCGCCCTTGCCAGAACTCATTTGTGGTGAGATGGCTTATTTAGTCCTAAGTAACATTAGTTTGATATTTATTGTGTAAGTTATTTTTAACTTGGTTTTATATCTTCTTTGTTTTGCTGTGTATGGGTTCTAGCACTTTTTTTTTTCAATGGATCTTGACGTGTTTTTGATCCCAAGTTTTCTTAGGAGAAGAGGATCATACAAAGAGCGAATGTTGAGATTTAAATTGTAGCCTAAAGTACTGGAGCGAGTAATGCGAGCCGCTCTTTTAAGGAGGTCTCTTTATAGTCTAGAGAGGGGAGTTTCTAGAGTTATGTCTGGCTTTTGCAACATCCTAGATCGCTACATTTGAAGAAGTTTGAATGGAGATGGCTCCAAAAACTGAGTTTGAGTCTAATTGCTTGTGTTCTAGTCAACTAGTTGGTAAATTAAGAAGCGAGAAGCTGGCAGCCAAGATGGTCAAGGAGAAGTGGAGGAGGCGAGTGGTGATCTACAAAATTGGGCGAGTTCCCTAAGTTTATTTGGTGAAGAGAGTTCCTCGAGTTTATTTGGTTGGATGAGTTCCTCAAGTTTTTTTTGGCACATATCCTTATGGGTTGAATTTGTTTTAATGGACTCATTTTGTAAAAGAGTTTGTTTATATGGGTGATTTTTTATTTGGGCAAAATTTAAAAGCGTTACAATGAATAGAAATAATGAACTTGAAAGAAAAGTTTGTGGTCATCCCCACTCTATGATTGGGGATGTCATTACTTGTGTTTGTCTTGCATTCAGTGTACTCCTTGGCCTATTTATTCTTTGATTATGTATGGTTTGTCCCAAGCCGATTCAAGTTTGTTGAATACGATTTGGTGAGCAACAACATCGATTTTCATTTAGAGTAAGTCATTTACATATAATTTCTTTTCTCTAAGGTTATAATTACTGCACTTGACCATCCTTCTCTTAACATCTTATTTCATTGTTGATTGAATAATGAGCTTCTAATGGGTCAAGTACAATATTGAGTTATTCATTTTATTTTTTTCATTTGTTGATTTTTGTTTCTTCATACTTATAGGTGACTGCAGCTCTTTGCTTGTGCATGTTGTGCTCGACTGAGAGTAGCAACTCAACCCTGTGTGATAGCTATAAAAACTTTTGCTTAGTCCCGAATGATGGAGTAGTCCTTACAACAAAAACAATAAAAAGCGTTTATCCCACTAGGTGGGGTTGGCTACGTGAATCATTTTTCTCCATTGTGTCTTATTGAGTGTCATATTTTATTTTAATCTATTAAATTAAGATCATTTTTTATACAACATGCCTAAGTCTTTTTATGTCTACCTTTACTTTTTTTAACATAAGTAAAATATATAACATCTACTCTCCTAACATTATCATCGACTAGTCGACGTTTAATGTGACCAAACCATCTAAGAAAACTCTCTAATCTTGTCTGCCACTGGAGCTACACCAACTTTTTCACGAATATGTTTGTTTCACATTGTCTATAAGTGTAAAGCCACTCACCCACCCAAGCTTTTCATCTCAGCAACACTTAGCTTTATGCATATCTTAGGCCAACATTTTGTGCCATAAAGCATTGCAGGATTCAACACCATCTTATGAAATTTTATGTATCTTATGAAATTTTATGTCTAAGCAGTACTTTTCTATCACACAATAGGTTTGATGCATTCCTCCACTTCAGCCATCCAACTTGAATTCTACTAAAAACTTCCCCATCTATATCACCATCACTTTGAACAATAGACCTGAGATATCTAAAACGTTCACTTCCTTTTAATGATTTGATCACCCATTTTTATAACTCCGTCACTAGATGTACTACTACTACTAAAATTAAGATCGCCAATGTCGTCATATTTTCAAAATTTTCATTAAAAAATTTATCAAAAATATCTCATTGACCTATGTTGAATATCCTAGTCTAAAAAAATATTTTTTGATTTTTATATTTAATACACTTTACTTATTAAGTCTTTACTTTTTTTTTTCTCCTATTTTACTAGTATATACATATATCTTTCACACTATTTAGTATATAATATATTATAAAGATCACTAGTTTTAGCTTCTTTATGAACATCCCAAATCTTAAAATTTTGAAGTTTACTCATATAAATAAAATTTTGTCTTTTAAGCACCTCATTTAATTATATAACCATATTTCATTGTATTTTTATCTTTCAATCTTTCATGTTAAAATTCAAAATTTATAATTGATGCCGAGTACTTGAATTTTTACTTGAAATGACCTTACAATCTTCATGACCTTTTTTCTCTTAAGAAAATAATTAATTTGTGTTTTATTAGATCTATTATTATAAGCGATATATGCTCATCTCTTTTCATAAATAAATTATTAGCAATAATAAAATCATAATTTAAATTAAAATTTAATATGCTTCTACATTCTTCATTAATCACTCTAAAACCATAGCCACTATGAATATTTTTAAAATATTCTACCATTTTACCAACATGTCCATTTAATTCTTCTCCAATAAAATTTTTTTTTTCAAGAGGTATCATTTATATTAATTCTTTTAGGTCATTCCAAAATTTTTCTTTTGAATATATACCTAAACGTACTTGAAAAGCATAAACACTTGTAACATTAAAAATTTTAGTATCAACAATAATTTTTAGGGCTATGATTCTATCTTCAATTATATTAAATTTTATAGTATTATTTTTCGAACTCTTTTCTATAATTATATCTACACCATTTCTAGCACGACCCCTGTGTGAAAACAAAAGTTTAAAACCTAAGCTATTAATCTTCTTAGTATTTTCTCCAACCTAGTTAGTTTCTTGAATACATAAGATAGTTATTTTCCCATGAACCATAATATTTATTAATTCTATTAATTTACCTGTGGGAGTAGTTATATTTCAAGATTCTATTCTAATATTTTGTTGTTAGAGCCCACAAAGTAGAGGGTAACATGTCCATCCAGCAGCCCCTTTGGCGCCTTCAACTTGCTTCATTAACAAAATGAAACTTTGCTTAGTGGCGGTCTCGATCATTGATATTTCGGTGATGTATGAAAGTGACTTTGATGCTTATTTTTCTTATTTGATAAAGTTCTTGCGAAGTTTGTAGAGAATCATGGATCGTTGTCATAACATACTCTTTGTTGGCAAATGATGTTGGTCCATATAAGTTGTGGACTATCTGTGCTGCCATCTTGGTGAGCACATTAAATTGTATCTATTTTATGAAATAATTGATCACGCAAATAATAAATTTTTTTTGCCCCTTAGCCAAGAGGAAATGAGTAGCTAAGTTTATGCCCAAAATTACAATAGTCACAGACTCGAGATCAGTTGTAACTTTTTCAAATGTTGGACTTGCATGCGAGCAAATTTTTTGCATTTTATTATTAATACCTATACGAAAAGTTCTCATTCCCAAAAAACTCTTAAAAAATCTCATAAATCATGAAACTCTCTAGAGCACCTCTATGTTTACAATTCCAAGCATTTTTATGTCCAAAAGTCTAATCGATTCCCAATGCTAAATCCATATAGACTAAATTAGGATTTCTCTGATATTGGGCTATCTTGTATTATCCCTCCTTTGCCACGCTCATAACCCTAATTTCAATTGCTGGTTAACTTCACTAAGGCCTAGCAGCTCTGTAAACCCTATTTGAAACCCAACAAGAGGGCCGGTCGAACTCAAACTGCACAAAAAAAAGAAGGTGATTAAGAGAATACAACAACAACAACAACAACAACAACAACAACAAAGCCTTAATCACCTTTTTAGTTAGGATTTCTCTGATATTGGGGTCGGCTACATGAATCCTTTTTCTCCATTGCGTCCTATTTAGTGTCAAATTTTCATTTAATTCTAATAAATTAATATTATTTTTTATGCAGTAAGCCCAAATCTTCCTAGGTCTACCTTTGCCTTTCTTAACATAAGATGAATCTAAAATATCTACTCTCCTAATCGGATCATCAAACGTTCGACGTTTAATGTGACCAAACCATCTAAGGCGACTGTCTCTAATTTTGTCCCTCACAGGTGCAACACCAACCCTATTATGGATATATTCATTTCACATTTTGTCTCTAAGTGTAAAGCCACTCATCCACCTAATCATTCTAATCTCGGTAACACTTAACTTACCATTATGCTTCACTTTTAAAGGCACCTTCAACACCATAGAGCATTGCAGGGCTCACCACCATCTTATAAAATTTTTCTTTTTTCAGTCTAAGTGGTACTTTTCTATCACACAATAGGCCGGATGCATTCCTCCACTTCAACCAACCAACCTGAATTCTACTATTAACATCTCCATCCATATCACCATTGCATTGTGCAATCGACCCTAGATATCTAAATCGTTCACACTTTTTAATAATTTGATCACTCAAAGGTACACTTTTGTCACTAGATCTACTATTACTAATGTTACATTCCATGTATTCAGTTTTAGCTCTACTCAAAATAAGACCTTTAGAATCCAATGTAGACCTCCATAATTCAAGCTTTTCCTGGGCTTTATCTGTCGTCTTATCCATGAGGAGGATACATCAACAAAAAGCATATACCAAGGTACATCCTCTTGTAAATGTCTAGTAAGACCATCCATAAATAAAGCAAAAAGATATGGGCTTAAAGCCGATCCCTGATGTAAACCAACATAAATTGTAAAATATTTGGTCAATCATCATTCAGTTCGAACACATGTAACAATTCTAGTATACATATCTTTAATGGCTTGAATATAAGTCATATCAACACCTTTCTTCTCAAGGACTCTCCAAAGAACATCATTTGGAATCTTATCGTAAGCTTTTTCTAAATCCATAAAAATCAAATGTAGATCCTCCTTATTATCTCTGTACTTTTCTATCAAACCTCTCAATAAATGTATAGCTTCCATAGTAGACCTGCCCGACATAAATCCAAATTGATTATGAGAAATCTTAGTAATACGTCTTAACCTATGTTCATTTACCCTCTCCCATAATTTTAAAGTACTACACATCAATTTAATTTCTCTATAATTTGCACTCTTGTGCACCCTTTTATTCTTAAAAATGGGGACCAAAATACTCTACCTCCACTCCTCAACTTCTTTTTAGTTTTTAAAATAATATTAAAAACTTTAGTAAGCCAAGAAACTCCCAAATCACCTAAACATTTCCACACTTCAATTGGGATATCATCAGGTCTTACAAACCTTCCACCCTTAGTTTTCTAATTAAGAGAATAATAGGAGGAAAACTGAGAGAAGAAAGGGAAAGTTCTTTATTATCTAAATGAATAATAATGCAGTAAATTAGATGTCAGAACTACCTATGTTGTGTATCTAGAATCACATAAAAACTTGGCTCTTCTCTGTATCCTCTATTTATAGGTGTGGTCTGGGATTTGACTACTACTTGAATGACTTTAGGATGTGCTATACGTATAAAAAGTATAAAGAAAGGAAATGATTTGCTTTGCCTGAATAAGGACTCAATCTAGAATTGATAACAGGCTATCAGACTTGGATAAGTCGTTGGCTCTATGTCGGCGTTGTTTTGGGTGTGGAGTGCCCGTAGGAAGCTGTCGGTCGTCAGAATCGAAATCCCGTCGCCCGCTTCGGAAGGACGCTTTAATTTATATATATATATATATATAATTTTTGAAAAATATGATATCAAACTGACCCCATATTTTCCATAGTTTAAATGGAAGAGCGCTACACCTCAAGACCCGTATTTATCCCGAAAGATAAACACAAGACTTGAGGGTGAGACTCGATCAAATAAACTAAGAAATATATGATGTTCGTTTGATCTGCAAAACCATTTTATTTGCCGACAAGTTCCCCTATTTAATATAAAAAATTAAATAGAGTTTATTTTAAGCTGGGTTCGGAAATACTTCCTATAAAGGCAGTTCTCATAGTTAATTACATCTTAAATGACCGAATCACTTAAGAAAACTCTTGATAAAAATCAGAAAATATTATCTTCAAGGAGGTCAAAATGTTATGACTTTTCAACGAAATCGGACAAAGAGGTGTGGAAGAGGATTGACTCAAATTTGAAACATTTTATTGTAGAATCCAAAGGAAGAAGAATTAGGGGATGTCGGAGATCCGGAGGCGAACCTCGGTGACTTCCCAAACTATCCTATGGTTTGGCTTCGATTTAAGGGAGATATTATTTAAGTGTTTCATTCTGCCAATTCTATTCAATTAGGGATTATATTTATGTGAAACGATCACACGAACAGCCTAGAAGATGTGAGGATTTAGGTCGTAACGAACGACAACCTCGGAATTCTAAAACGAGTTGGGGCTTATATTATACTAGCAGAAGTTATACAAAGGCCCAACAAAAGATTGAGGATTTATGCCACACTAAGCGAGCAACCTCGAAATCCTATGGATTGTTGTTTAATTGATAAGGAATGGTTTAGCTGGCGAAGATATGTTTTGCTGTTAAAGATGGTCGTGCTGCCCACCACGCTAGCTCCAAGCTCCTTGCCGTGACGAGGTTAAGTTTTATAAGGTGGCAAGTCATAATGTTAAATCAGGTGGCCCTATGGTTGAGTTCTCCTAAATCCTATGCAAGTATGTTTAAATGTTGTACAGTGTGTAGCAGGATATATAACACAGGAAAACAGTAAAGCATGCAGCAGAGTATGGTACAACGTGCTAAAAAGAACAGTAGCAGGTACGAAAAAGTAACACGCTGTAAATATAAACAAACCTGTATACCTGGGAGATCCGTTATTTTCTTAAATGTAGCAGGCTGGAGTGTGTCACACAAGTGAAAGCCAAGCAGGAAAAAAAATATCGTCCAAAAAAAAACTCGAGAAAGGACGGCGAATGACTCACGGTAAAAAACTCGAGGAAAATAAATGATAAAACAATTATCAAAACCTCGGGAAAGTCCCGGAAAAAGGACCACGAGTGCTTCATCCGAAAATCATACGAAAAATCCGAAGAAAACCGCAAGCACTCGGGTCAGGGCTAGGCTCAGAAACTGTGTAGTAATTCTCGAGGTTCGTCGAAAGCTACTCGGTCACCCGAGTGTATAGAGCCCGCTACTCAACTAAAAGGGTGTCCTACTAATCCTAACTCAAGAGAGTGTTCCTTAACCCGGTACTGATAATCAACAATTGGACAACTAAGTTTATAATATGGTTTTAAAATTTATATTTTTAGCATGCACGTGGATTTCAGGCATACAAAAGAGAGTTTGTATCAATATTTGGTTGTAGTGAAAATATATTTTTTTGTTGTGAATATAGTATCCGTTCTTATCAGATTTTGAAAATTAGGGTTGTCCATGAGTCGATTACTTCGTCGGGTGTAGGATCACGAACCATCCTAAGAAGGTACGGGTGCCCCGCTTTCCTTATAGCGGTGAATGATACCATAATCCTACGGTTCACCGGGGCCCTGGAGCGGGTCCTGGTGTCGTAGGATGGGATATCATTCCACTCTACCACCGGTGTGCCTTTATCATCAACACCATAATTGACCCAAAACAAAACGAAAACAAAACCAACTTCGAGAGAAGTGGGGAAAACAAATCAACAGCGGAAAAGGGGAAGGAAAGGAGACTAACCCTACCTCCAAATCCGATTTAGAAAAGAGGGGCCAAAACGAAAGGAGGGTTAGTCTAAAACACTCCTAAAATAAGGTTTGAGGCGTTCCCAAACCTCACAAAACAAGTAAAAGAACATAATCCAAACAAGGCCCAAGGTCCTCGAATCAATCCAGAAGAATCTCATTTTCTCATTTCATTAGGATTGGATCAACTTAAAGAGGGCGTTTTTCCAATTCCTAAATTGAAACAGGGCCGAACTGACATGACGACCACACACAAATGATCTCGTGGCGCCGGTTTCCAAACCTCGAAAATATAAAATTAAATAATTCCACCAAATATCTTCCAAAATAAAGTCTGGAACACTTCCAAACTCCACAAATTGAGCAAAGGAGAAATAATCCAAGAGAAGCCTTGCTAACATAGCAAAACCTCAAGTAGTGCAATTATCTAATTTCCAACTTGCTTCACAATTCCATGTATAATCTCATAAGTATAAAAATCTTTCCAATAAAATCCAATAGAGGCTCACGACCAAAACGGGAATAGTAGGGCCAAGATGGCTCACGACCAAGGCAACAAACGAACCAAAAAGGCTCACGGCCAAGGCGGCACAAAGCACAAAAGGATAACCGTTTCAAATGTCACAGTTAAAACATAAGAAAGTGAATGGACATGCTCTCACAAACCACTCAAATCAATTCTAATTCCACCAAGTAAAATATAGGAAGGAATGCCCCAAATACAATGTTCAATTACTCCCCTCCATAATCAAGCTAAGCTGTCAAATAAAGCAAAACCGAGCCAAGCATGAGGGCAAGGTTGTGGCTACCACATGGCTGAAACTGAGCCAAGCACAAGGCTAAAACCGACCCAATCACAAAACCAAAGAAGGAAACCACAACAGGGGTGGAACCGAGCCAGTACAAGACCTGAACCGAGCCCAAAGATAGGGGCAAAACCGTGACGGTACAAGGCTTAAACCGAGCTCAGCACAGGGGCAAAACCGAGACGGTACAAGGCCTAAACCGAGCCCAGCATAGAGGCAAAACCGAGTCCAGCAAGGACCGAAGCTGCAGCATCAAATAAGCCTCAAACATATAGTTAAAACATTTCAAAAACAGTCAACAAAACCTCTCCCAAAGATGCAACTATTTAGGCAACGAAAGCACCTTTGAAAACCACAAATCATTTTTTGAATTTCAGCAAGTTGCTACATAAAGGTGGAATGTGGAGGTAAAGGGACCCTCCCAAAGCAATATTCAAGCCATACCATCAATGAGATTCAAAATAGTCGTACACATATTTAGCATGCTCCAATATGAGATAAAGAAAGAAAAGAACAACTAAGTAGCCATGGAACTTTTTAAGTGTCCAAGAGTGGTGCTAAAAAGTGAGCTTAATCCACGTTCTCCGCTAAGCAACATACCAAATCTTAGCATGCATCAAACTATCTGCTAGAGCAAAGAAGAAGAAAAAGAAATATCATAGCTGTGTATGTGCACCTCATAAAGATGCAAGCTTTAAATCATCCAAATGGAGCATATCAATCCCAAAGTATTAATATATAAAGTGTAGCATGTTATTCAAGCCTTCATCAAGAAGCTAGACCCAAGTCCATATGCATGTAAGGCCTTTCAAGCAAACAAAATACCATGGATCTTATAACAAGAAGGGAAAAAAAAGATGCTCATAAGACAACTAGTTAAACCTTGCAGTACATTCAATCAAGTAAGCATATTGCTTCAAGTTCCAAACCAACATTCCATCCAAAAGCCAAGCATACATGTGATACTACTTTACAACGGAACATGAAAATTAGAGAGCTTGCAATAAAAGAAAGGTGAGAAGAAGCTAGCTAGTGAAATCTCTTTCCATCATTCCCCCCTCCAAAATGAACTACATAAGGGCCAAACTTGAGCTCCAACAACTTCCTCATGCTTTCCATATTTTAAAACATAAAGCTACCACATGCTTCAAATAAGAACAAACATAGAATCTTTCCAAATCAATCCAAGCATGCACTTTTTGAGCCAAAGAAAACTTAAGACATTAAAACTAAGCCTTCCAATATCTCATGCTAGATAAGGATGAATGAAAAGCTTCATAATACATATCTTAACATGCTTGTAAGTAGGGCTGTCAAAAAAGCTCATTGCTCGCGAATAGTTCGTGTTCGGTTCGTTCGATAAGCAAATGAGACGAACACGAACAACTTTTTTCGTTCGGTTTGTTAAACGAACCAAGCATGAATAGTGATGTGTTCGTTCGTGTTCGGTTCGTTATCGTTCGAAATATAAAATAAATTAAAATAATTATATATAAAAAATTTATGATATTTTAAAAATATTTTAAATAATTAAACTTCTATAAATTATAATATATGATAAATTATTAATAACAATAATAATATTATAGTATTAATTATATTAATATAAATATTATAATATTATAATTAATATACTATACTATATATTAAAATAAAACCCTAAACAAAACCCTAAACGCCTTATTCGGTTTGCTTCATTTCGAGTAAGTATTTAATTACCCGATGTGTACGGAATACTCGATCAATTTGGTTCATTTTGAGGAAGTATGCTTATCAATGCTGTGGTCGTCAAAAAAGCTCGTTGTTCGCGAACAGCTCGTGTTCGGCTCGTCGTAAGCTTCGTGTTCGATTCGTTCGATAAGCAAACGAGACGAACACAAACAATTTTTTTCGTTTGGTTTGTTAAACGAACCAAACACGAACAGTGATGTGTTCGAACATTTCGAACACGAACACTAACTCTGTTCGTTCGTGTTCGATTCGTTTACACCCCTACTTGCAAGAGGGGCTAACATTATCTCGAAGCGACATTCTGATATTTCCAATTTGCCTTGAACAAGAAGAAAAGAGAAGAGCTAATAACATGCCATTCTTTCACCATCTTAAGCAAGTAATCAAATCTGACTCCTAGAACATGCTCATATTTTCCATTTCTAGATGCTTGAGTGCCAAGTATTTCAAAAATATAAATGTGATATCATGCTAGCATGCTGTATCGTTCACTGCACCAAGCCAAGGAGGCTCGGTAGAGAGAAAACCGAAAAGAGGCAAGGCACAGAGGGGGGAAGAAGATACCTCTTTGAAGCAAAAAAAAGCAACATAGAAACTTTAAAAACACTTCTCAACTTCAAGTCTCCCTCCAACAGTACGAGGAAGCCGACCCAAGCATAAAAAGCTAAAGAAGTAAGTGAGAAAGGAAAATGACACAGTTTTCCTTCCCTCAGAGATTTTTCGGGCCAACCCTTGAACCTCTCCCCAAATGGGGTTTTATAGCCACATAAGAGGAGAAAAAGCTCACCTACGCCTATCCATCGCGGGTCGATGCCGAGGGAGGCGGGAAAACAGCGACAGACGTCGCAGAGAGGAGTAGGCGCAGGATAGGGGTCGGGCAGGAGAAGATGGCGCGACCAGGGATAAGGGATGGGCGCGTGTGGCTCGAGGAGGAGACCGCAGGAGATGGGGCGTCCGGTCGGGTGTACGAACAGGAGAGCGGGAGACGGATCGAGCGAGCCATGGAGAGGATTTGGTCGGTCTTGCGAACAGGAAGGAGGGAGGCGGGTCGAGCGTGAGATGGGGAAGGATTTTAGGGTTTAGGATTTTGGGGAGAAATGAAATATACATAATAATAATAATGGTTTTATTTATTATTATTATTATGATATTCATTTTCGATATTTTCTCCCTGACGAGCTATCGTCACAAATTAAATGTTAATTTTAGGTAAAATCGACGTTCCGGACGCATCGACGCAGTCAATTTCGTCATCCGAGGTTGTTCGGATAACCTCGTCGACGGTCGTGTCGAAAGTGCGTCAAATCCGGTCTTTTCTGAAATTCTGACTTTGATGTCGATCGTCCGGGCGTTCGACTCCGCTCTGCATTCACTCGTCGGCCGTCGAAAATGCGTCGTGCTTCGAGATTTTAATTTAATATAAATATGTATATTGATTTTGAAAATAAGATTTTTAAATTTTAAAATATGAGAATCGGACGGATCTCATTCGTTTAAGATAGTAAGCGATCGAAGCGTAATATCGCAAGTAACGCATCTATCCCGAAGAATATACACCCTACTCGACGACATCGCTCGATCAAATAAACTATAGTAATTCATGACATCCGTTCTGTCCTGCGAACCTTTATGTGACCGAGCAAATTCTCCTATTTAATACAAAAAGAATTAAATAGTGTTTATATTATCTCGGTCTTTAAAGCCTCCCTATGTAGTGCAGCTCCTATAGTTAATTACCCCTCAAATGACTGAAGTCACCCGAGAGAACTCTCGATTTAGATCAGGAGTTTCTATCTTCATGAAATCAAAAGGTAGGGTTTTCAACGAAGTGTGATAGTAGGAAATCCAATAGGTGAAAGGTGCAATGAGGAACAGTTGTTTCCAGAGTCAAAGGAAAGAAAGGTAGGGGACGTCACGGATCTCGAGGAGAATCTCGATGACTTCCCAGACTATCCTATGGTTGGGCTTTAAATTTTGGAAATGGATTTAATTAGATTTCAATTCTGCCAATTAATTATAGGGATTACATTTGCATAATACCCGATTATGCAAACAACCTGAAAAATAGGAGGATTTACGCCGTATCGGACGACGACCTCGGAATCCTAAGCGAGTTAGGGCTTATATCGCACAGCAAGGCTATGCAAAAGCCTAAAAGAACAGGTGAGGGTTTATGTCGCACTAGGCGGACTACCACGAAGTCCTATGGCTTGTTATTTAAACTAAAGAATGGTTTTGCTGATGTCGACACAGGTTTTGCTGAAGAAGATGGCCGTGCTGCCCACCGTGCTCCAAGCTCCAAGTCGTAACAGGATCGCAGATTAGATTTAAGGTTTAGATTAAAGTGAGCATGCAAATTATTTTATTTCATTTTTATTATCACTTTTATTGCAAGAGTGAGTGTGCATAGCAATGACGATAGTAGCGATGAAAAGGTAAGTATGCAAAACAAGCAGAGAACATGCTTATAGTGAACATGCTATGCTAAACAAGAGTAGACGACGAAGAAAAGTAAAGCATGCTACACAAGGTATGTATGCTGAAAAAGTAAAACATGCTATACTAACAGTGAGCGAGTACTTAGAAAAGTAAAACATGCTACGCAGTAAAGGAAAGAAGTAAAAAAATGCTGCAAGTGTACCGTAGGCGATGATTACCCGCGGTGTATCGTTACCTGTTTATTGTTTTCATTTTATCGTTTTCCCGCAGAAAAGGCATTAGTGCAAGAAAAGAGCAAGAGTAAACGTAGTAGGAAAGACCTAACTAAGCAGGGGTACTACTGTATGTGCACAGTAAACAAAATGCGAAAATCAGACAATAAAACAAAAGAAAGACGACAAGAGAGCAAAGAAAATTGTAAAAGAAAACCAAGAAAATTGAGAAAGAAAGAAAAGAGCGTTTGTAGAAAACCTCGCAGAAAATCACGAACGAAAGCAAAACAAAGCCGTAGTGAAAACCGCAAAACACCGGAAAAGAAACACACAGATGTCCCGCTAAACTCACGGCGAACCGTAAGGAAGCCATGGGGCATCTGGAAAAAGACCCGTAAGCACGATGGTGTTAAGGACTCAGAGCTGTGCTATATGTCCCACCCAGAGTGCCGACCACCTGACCGACTTTCTGCAGAAGCAGCCTCTAACCCGACTCGAGTAGCCTACCGTGGACCTTCGTAAATTTTCACACATTTCATTTTAGGTTCGCATGCAAGTAAAAGCTCATAGTAAGTAGGGCCGTGTCGTGGTGGAGCGTAATTTTGTATTTTTTTAAATGTATGTATTTTGTTTTAAAATATTTTCGCCTACATGCGTCGACTACCCTAATGTGACTAGTGACTACTAACTTCTTTCGATGTACCTGCAAGTAGAAACCCCAGGACGGCGAATAGTGCCGTGATTCCTCCTCTACTCTCTCAGCAGTCTCTGAGTCAGGCGACACCATTCTATGATTCTCGTAATCTTCTCTACGCAAGATTATCGCTGTCCCCACCGCACTTACAAATTGTTGATGACCCCACATATAGCCTAAAGGGGCTATATGTGCACACTTACACGTCCCCTGTAAGTGTGGGCGTTGAGCCAAGAAACAAGGAGAAAACTAGGGACGAGGGAGTAAGGAAAGAAAGAGGGAAAGCGGTCCACCTAACACAATTTTCGTAAGAAAGAGGTGAACCGTTTTCCAATGACAGTCAAAACAAGTAAGTCATCTTGAACTCCCGACCGTCCTCACACACCCTATAAAGGACCTAAAGGCACGTCAGCGCTCTCGGAGAGGATGAGAACTAGACCCCTAGGGAGCACACCCCTTTCCCCAAACGACAGTTGTAAAAGCATGAAAACAGACATAAAGATATTGACAAAGCCCTGGACTCTGGACCACTGCTCGGGATTCCTCCAAACTCCAAGTACCCACATTAATTTTTCAATTCCTGAAATACAGACTCCCCCAGTAGGCTCACCTACGGGCTCGGGACTCAAGCTATGACAATAAGAACCGCAAACTTTCAATGCATAAGAAAGAGATGGACAAGCCATAAGCCACCAAACTAGCATCAATTCCACCAAATAAAACCTCCAAGAAGTATTTCAAGTATCGTGCTCAATTTATTTCCCACAAGTAAGCTAGGGAGTTCTTCCAAATTTCATTAAATCAATTCCATAGACAAGTGTAGCAAAGAGCAAAGCCACCCTCACAAGAATCACCCCAATAAGGCTCTCGGCCAGGGCTGAAAACGGGAACAAAGGCTCACGGCCTAAGCTACAACAAAGGGGCAGCAAGAGGTAAGGCCCCAACAATCCAGATCACCGCAATGAGGCTCACGGCCAAGCCCCAACAAACCACCCATACTAATTCAAATTCATCACAAATGCATAAGAATGAATCCGTAGGGTAAACAAACAATTCAGCCCACCTATGGTTTAAAAGAGGCACAAACCCGAGCCCAGGAGAGACCTATATCCGAGCCGTTCAAAGGGCTGCACCGGGGGAGGCTGCAAGAATGGCAGGAACCCAAAACCGAGCCCCAACATACTGTGGGGATAGCTGCTAGGCAGCAACAAAACCAGGCAACAAAAGGGCCCCCAATCCAAATGCCATAGAGGGACGGGAACAACAAAACAGAAGCAACAAAAGAAAAGAAGGCCCCTCCCAAATTAGAGGGGAACAGCTGCAGGAGCAGCAAAAGCATAAAGACAAAAGCAGTCCCCAAATTCAGATGCCAAAGGGGGAACGGCTGCAGGAGCAGCAAAAAAACACAAAGACAAAAGCAGTCCCTAAATTCAGACGCCAAAGGGGCAACCGCAGGGGCAGCCCAGACACAAAACCGAGCCCCTTTCAAGTGCAATGGGGCTAGCTGCAGGAGCAGCAAGACACCAAACCAAGCCAGATTAGGCCCCAACCCGAGCCACCACACGACTAGGATCAAGCCCAGCACCAAGCTAGTAACAAGAGTCGAAAGCCAAGCCCCAAAAGTGCCAGGGGGCAGCCGTCAGGCAGCAATAACAGAAACAAAAACCGAGCCCCTGTATCAAGTGCAAAGGGGGCAGCTGCAAGAGCAGTAAAGCACAAAAACCGAGCCCCCATATCAAGTGCAAAGGGGGCAGCTGCAAGTGCAAAGAAAGCACAAAAACCGAGCCCCCATATCAAGTGCAAAGGGGGCAGCTTCAAGAGCAGCAAAGCACAAAAAACCGAGCTCTTCAAAAGCTAAGGAAAATCTTAAGAGCTTTTAAAACATCGAGAGATAGAGCCACCATGCATCTTAAACAAGAACAATGATATAACGAGCCTACTTAAATTTTCCTCCAACTTATCCATTCCACATGTGAGGCAATCTTTCAATAGATAATTAAAGAGGAGAACACTTTATAATAAGCCAAACCAAGCCATCAAAACAAGCTATGGAACCTTCCAACCTTACTACAAATTTTGATAACATGCATTTTTATTAAGACAAAGCTACAAGGAGTAAAGCCAAGCTCCCCATATATACATATCAAAGCTAAAAGAGAAATTATTCCATGATTCGTGCTAGAAAAAAAGTGAGAAGAGGGGCTTAGAATGCATACCCCAACATGCTAAAAGAGACTAATACTTTGCCTCAAAACATATTTTTCATGCCTCAAATGATATAAACGAGAGAGAGGAGCCAATGCCATGCCCTATTTCCACCTTTTCCAGCAAATAACCAAGCCCATATTTCAGAATAGGCTCACATTTTCATTCTTAGCATGTTTCAAGTGATAAAAAGCTCCCAAATCTTAATACTAGCATGCAACTAGGGAGGGGAAATAAGATGTTATCACTTAGGCAACAAATATCAAGTTCCATGGCACATAAGTGCTTAGCCGAATCACCCAGCAGGAAAGAAAACATGCCCAAGAGCCACAAACCGCAGCCATCTCAGGCCAAACCGAGAAGGAGAGGAAGGGAGGAAGGCATACCAGGTAGTGTAGAGCACACAAGAAAAAGCAAAGACAACCAAGCTCCACTCCAACACTAATTTCTCAAGAGGAAGCTAACAACCAACCAACCAACCCTAATCCATCCAAGAACAGGGCCTTTATAGGCAGAGGAGGGAGAAGAGGGCCGCTCCTTACTTGTAGAGCCGGGCGCAAGTGGGGAATGACAGGGAGAAGGCGACAAAATGCCGCAGGTAAGAGCCGAGGCTCGACAACAAGGGCAAGAGTAGAGCAGGAGACAGAGCTGCGCGCGGGAGATCACGCGAGGTGACCCTCGCACAGGATAACACTCGAGCAGGTATGGGGAGAACCAAGCGGGGCTCGAGAGGGCAACAACTACAAGGAAGAGACGCGCTCGAGCGCGGGAGAAGCAGGGGAACGGGAGCCCCCATCGAACGAGCGAGAGAGAGAGCCAGCCGATCGAACGGGTAGAGATTAGGGCTTAGGATAGATTAAATAGGTTTTAAAATATATATATGTATTATTAATTTTATTAAAAACACGCCCAAAATCGCAATTTCCTGCCTCGACAGTGATCGTCGCAAATCAAATATCAATTTTAGAGCGAAACGACGTTCCGGACACAACGGCGCAGATCCGTTTCGTCATTCGAGGTCGTTCGGACAACCTCGTCGACGGCCGCGTCGAAGCGCGTCAAATCCGGCATTTTCTGAAATTCGACTCGACGTCGCTCGTCCCGCATTCCGGCTTCAATCTCGATCCGCCGCGAGGCTGGTTGAAAGCGTCGAGGCCGTGGTTCAGCGAATTTGCGCTCGGCAGTGCGTAAAACGCGCACAAGGCCGTCCTAAGGTCCGGTGGTCCCATAGGAACTCGACTCGGATTCCTAACGTCAATTCCAACCTGCTATGAGCTAGAGGTACGGAATTTCGTTCGGGATGCCAAAAGAGTGACGAGGTGGCTTCGAGCAAACTAAAACGAGGTAGGTCCGTTGCTAAGAATCTAAGATCGTCGGGGAAGCTCCTAAAGCTAGAACCCTAAATCCTAGGAGGAAAACTAAACCTCGACAAAAGTGAGGTCAACATCCACCACGAAGGAATTGAAGATGTCGAGGCTGCGAATTGAGAATTTGTGTGTCCAGGTGTGTAAGACGTGCACGAGACTGTTCTAATGTCCGGGGATCCTATAGGGACTCAATTTGAACTCCTGACATCAATTTCAACCGGTTAGAGACTAGCGGTACGGAATCTCGTGCAGGATTTCAAAGAGTAATGAAGTGGCTCTAGACTCTCTAAAACGAGGTGGGTCCCATCGCTAAGAAACTAGGATCGTAGGGGAAGCTCCTAAGGCTAGAATCTTAAGTCTAGGAGGAAGACTAAACCTCGACAAAAACGAGGTAAACACTCTACTGATCTTTTTGGTAATTGTCTATTCTGGCCTATCCAACTGGTTTGATGTTGTATTGGGGTGAGTCTTGTATGATCCTATTGAATGTATTCCCTTGGTTGGTTGATTATTTCGTTTTGATTTTGACAAGTAAACATCTTGCACCTTGCTTGATGTGTCCACTTGGGATGTGTTTAGAGGAGAAATATGGCTTAGTCACATGGGGGCGAACCAATAACCTAACAAATTCACTTGCTTGGAAAATCATTTCTAGTGGAATTAAGGTGCTGTGGAATATTATTCGATGGGGAGTGGGGGATGGAGATAAAATCAATATCCTTAATGATATTTGGATCCTCGATAGGCCCATCTCCATGTGGCCAACTTTTGTCAGCGTCGAGCTTCGTGAAGATCTCCAGGTGAAGGCGCTTCTTGAAATCACAGTTGGGACGCCCTGCAGAATTGGTTTGGCAAGGCGTTAATTAATACCATTTGTGACATTCAGAATTTGGGGCGGTCACAAGCTGATCAACCAACATTGATTCCTGCTCACTCGGGTCAGACTATAACAGCCTCAACATACAAAATGCTGATTAATGGCATGTCAACCTGCAGCAACTGAATTGGGAAGCTACAGCTTCGACTCAGAGGAAGTTTTTTGGTGGAGGATCCTTCTAGATGCTATACCACCCAATCGATGACTTCAAAGAAGAAATATTGGGACTATGCTTGTTGTCCTTGGGGGTGTGTGGAGATGATGACTTCAAAGAAAAAATATTGGAGATGATGACTTCAAAGAAGACTGTGCCCATGTCACGTTGAATTACATAGTTCTGAAAGCAGTATTCTTGGTTCTCTCTAAGTGGGGTTTTAAAATCCCTACTTTCAACAGTTTGATAGAACACTTTTCATGGATGGAGGGGCTTCCGAAAAATCATGGTGCAGGAGAAAGAATCTGCTGTGCTGCAGTTTATTCATGGATGGAGGGGCCCCCGGAAAATAATGGTGCAACCGAAAGACTCTACTGCACGGCTGCTTATCAATGTTGGAGAGTTAGAAATGCAATAAAGCATGGAAGGACTTTTGTTACTCCCACGATGATCACTTCAAGCTTTCTCTCCTCGCTTACAATGACACATTCCTCTCCCATTCAAGAGCAATGGGGTTCTATTCAGCCTCAAGTGCTGTTTGAATATGAAGCAGTCATCTTCCTTGGTTCCATCCTCAAAGATTGGATGTACGAAATGAGGGCTATTATCATAGAGAGCGACAATGTCAAGGTGATCAACTCCTTTCAAGAAAGTATAAAGGCCGGGTTATGACAACAAGAACCAATGGGTGGTCTTGACACATATTTTCTTATTTAATTTAAATAAGTCATTTTTTACTTTTGCTCATAGGGATTGTAACAAAGCAACCCATTTTTTGTGCTCAACTCACTTTGGATAGTTTTTTGCTTGGGATGCTCTCAATTGTGACCCCGATTTTTTGAGTGACGCCAACCACATTGTTCCTTTTGTGTAGCTTTTATAACTCTATTTTGTAATGTTTTCTTTTATATTAATGCAAAATGCTCACCCATTATGGGACGGGGTTGGTGAGTTCTCTTCAACTTGACTTGGCGAGTCTTTTTGTTTTGTGGTTGGTGTGTCGGCCTTGTGCTTGGCTTGACGAGTTCATCTCATTTTTTTTCATTTTGTCGAGTCTACCCTTAGGATATGTAGTGACCTATATTTTTTTATCCGCATTTAGATCGAACCAGATAAAAATTTACTTAATTAAAAAATTGTGTTTGTATTGGCTTGATCACTTAAATTTGATCTTCATTAGAGTTGGAATTTAATTCAATTTTGGATTTTTTTTTTGATCTTTGAGCTAAACCTTGAGCCCAAACTATTTGCTTGCAAAAGTACATGTTCAATTGCAAAAATATGGAAATATGTGATTAGTTAAAAGCTTATTTTGTTGGAAGATTATTAGTGTTGTTCATTTATTATGATAGTTTTCCTTCCCTATTCACTTATTTTGATGAAATGTATGTTTCAAATCCGTGTTATACAACTAGTTATGAAGATAGGCCATGCACGTAGCAAGTGTTTAAGCGAGATTTGATAGAAATGTATTAGTGACATGTTGTGTATTGAAAATGTAAGTGATTTATCCCCGATTAACTTAAATTTTATCGTTGTCATACAAACAAATTGTGATGGAGAAGAGGGGATACAATTTTTTACATGGGAACTTCTTTAAAGATAGAAATCATGAAGCCTAGCTTAAGTGAAAGACCTCCATTTTCTTTGAAATTGATGTAAAGATTGTCTTCTAACTATTATTAAGATTTTATTATAAGATGCTTGTTGGGCACTTTGGAAAGAAAAAGCCTAGGGTGCTATGGTAAGTCGTAATGTGCATTGTGAATAATGTTTCAAAATTGTGCAATTAGGTAGTAAGATGTTTTTACTTGGTGTGGCGAGGAGTAAATCTCAAAATTAATAAGTCGCGTAAAATAATATTGTGTTATGTTCAAAGTATGTAATACGAGATAACATATTGACATCAGAGCATATTGATGCATTAAAATATTATATATTAACTTGTCAGTTAGTAAAAGCAATAAACTATTCGAAGTACATGGTAACATCCAAATATTAAATTCTTAAATAAGAATAGTTATACAAATATCAAATAAGACATAATAACATAAATTAAGTTTCACACAAATAATTTCCCTTTCACTTCTATTGTCCTCCATAAAAATAAGAACATTATAATTCACTTTGGTTAAAATTTTTAAACTCAAAATTTTCCATCACTCTTATCATCTCTTATCATTTAATAAGCCATCATTGGAATCATTAGCATAATAATTTATTTTTTCCCTCATTTTATTCTCAATTATATTCACACTCTCTCATTCGTCCTACTCATTTTAAATCACAATCATCTTTACTTATTTAATTAGTATTGATATTTATAAGATTTTAAAATAATGATTTTGATGATAATAACAATTAATTACATCGTCAATTGGATATAGTAAGCAAGGAATGTTTATAAGTGTATTTTTACTTATGTTTATTTCAATGAGGTTTATGAATCTAGTTGCAAGCACATCATAGGAATTGGGGCGTGGCGCACTTTGAGGCGCACCTCATATTATTAATGATGTTGCAACAAAGGAAGGAGGTCATTACATGCTGGTCTCATTATCCTCTAGGGATCAAGGTTCACCTTAGGAGCGAGCTTGAAATGGAGTTCTGATGGTGTCGGGACAACAAAGAGGGTCTTGGATGAAAGCTGTTGATCGAATTGCTGAGAAAAAATGGAGTAGGAGGTTGTATCAACTTCTCAATATTGGGGTTCAATAGTGTTGTAGCACATGGGAAAATCTAGAAAAAGACCTCATGAATTGACCCTCATGGAATTTGCAGCAAATCATTTTGCTTTATGTTCTTGATCGGAACTCACTATTATTTTTTCCTTTTTTACTTCATGAATAACCTCATTTGGGATTTTGATAGGTTTGGCCTTGCGTTGACCCTATCTTTTTGAGTTTGAGGCTATAACCCTCTTGTTAGGATTGTAAAGTTTGCATAAGGATATAGATGGAATCCTCTTATAGGTTTCTTGTGGAGGTTCTTTTACATGTAGAAGTTTCACATTAAACATTGGCCATCTGATGATCCGGTTAGGAGAGTAGTTCTTTTTAGATTCGATTTTTGTTAAGAAGGGCAGAGGCAGACCTAACAAAGACTTGGGCATATTTTATAAAAAAATGATCGTAATGTATTAGAATTAAATGAAAATATGACACTCAATAGGACGCAATGGATAAAAAGGATTCATGTAGCCGACCCCACTTAATGGATTAAAGGTTTGTTGTAGCTGTAGAAGTTTTGAAATCAGGATAGTTTGGTCAAATTTCCTTTAAGTATACTTGCACCTTGTTATCATCATAAAAATTCATTGGGATTGCAATTAGGGCCCTTGAGCTAACAACACGGCATATAGTTGCCATATTGAAGCTGGAAGCATCCATCTTGTCATCATTGACATTACTTTATGTGAAGAAGAGTTGCCTAACTTGACCTTAGTTCATTGTAGGTTTTGATGGCCTTCAAGATGTGGTGGGTCTTGTCTTTTGATGGAGGCTTGAAGGGTTTCTTTTTTTTTTTTTTTTGGGTGATTTGATGCCCATAAGAGTCATAGGAGGATAATTTGTTGACAAACCAGCAAGGTCTATGTGGGTGGCATATACTAATAAAACAGTACTAGTGATGTGGCCGACTATGAAGTGATCATCAAAATTATTTTTCGAAGCATAACTTATATTTCTGACATTGCTTATAATTGAACAACTTATTATAATTTAAAATAAAGTGTTATAAGGTGTATGTCTTAGCTTGGCCTTTGAGGTGTATGCCTCTATGGGAGTTGAGGCACACCTCTTTACAATTTCTGAGATGCTAATGCTTTAAAAACTCAGGTTAAGGTTACTTAAAAAAAGTTTAGTTTATGAATGCAATATATAAAATTAATTCTATGTTGTTATTTCTCTAAATCTAAACCTATAATATATAGAATCGAGAATTGTCCCCACCATTTCTACTCTCGGCTACGCATTGCACTTGAACCCCACGACTTGCACTCATCGTTGCAGCTCTTCCATCACCTCTACTCTTCTTACTAGTATCTAAGGTTGCAAATGAACCAAAGCAAATTGTGTATGAATTTATTCAAGCTTGAGCTTATTTATTAAAATTATGTTCAACTTCAAATCTAGCTTGATTCAAATTTATGTGATCACATTCAAGATTGGTTATTGAAAATCATGACTGTTTGAGCTTGGTTTGTGCTCAACTCAAGTTCAACTCATGTTGGGATTAACGTGCTTTAAACATGTAGTTTGTTTAGAAAAATAAATAAGCTTTGTTGTGTTAACTAATGAGCAATATTATTTTTTTAGTTAGTCAAATGAGTATTATCGATTCTATTAGAGAGCGAGGCTAGTTATTAAATAGATGACCGAGATTTATTAAGTCCATTATCATGCAAATCCATCAAGCAACATGTTAATTAACTAAATGAGCTTTATCGAGTTTGTGAATGATAGTTTGCCAAACTTAAAATGAGATTTTAATTAAATAAGTTTCTAAATAAATAATTAAAATAAGCATTCTAAAGGATCATTTCTATCATAATGAACTCAATCCCTCTTTAGATTTCGGATTTAAAAAAAGCATAACTAGACCACAATTAGTACAAATCCAACAACAATATATATTTATTCAACAAATATTTGAAATCTGAAAAGAAGAAAAAAAAAACATAGAGAAAAAGGCAAATCAAAGATTGTAAAAAATCTGTTCATGTTTGAAGAGATCGTAGGAGAAGAATTTTTTGTCACTAATTGGATAAATGATCAACTTGAGATTGTTTCATTTGTGATTGGCTATGAAGTTGGTTTCAAAGGTTTTTGAAGTGGAGCAAACGATGCAACCATATATGCAAATATATGATGAAATTTTTTGAGGAGTGAGTGATGTAGTGGACTAAAAAGTTTAGGCTATTGCTTGATGAAGACGAGAATATTTCTCATAAATAAAACTAAATTATTTCATGCCAGAAATTGAGTTAATGGAGTGAAAATAATATTGATTGTCTTATATTTTTTTAGTGGATTCTAGTAAAATAAAGATGAGAGATGGGTATAAGATTTTTTTTTTTAAAGCAAAACACAGAGGAGAAAACATAGGGCTCAACTCAATTGAACAACATCCGTTATTTGTGAAGTTTTAGTGTAGGATTTGGAGATGATAATGGTTATTGCTCAAGTGGTGTAGTTACTATAGGGGATGATTGTTACACAAGCGAAGTTGCTGCAAAAGTTTGGAATGAGATTGCTGCATTACAAATGAGGTCGCAACACAATTTTTGAAGGAGACAATGATAGCACTAGAGCACTAGAGACCCGAGTATTTAGGCATTTGTCAGTTCTTTAGGCTTCCTTAAGGATCCATCTGATTCTCTATACTCTAGAATTTTCTGGGATTTCTTGGGTGGTCCCCTATTCAAAATGCTTTATTATTTAAATTGAGGCCCATTTATATATATTATTAAGTGATTTTTTATCTTTATTTGAAATATGCTTATTCTTTATTAGCACAAATGATGCAGATCGTGTTCCATTATTGAAATATTATTGAATGATATTGGCCTGGGACTATCTTGATTGACCTATTGGGATTGGGGTGGATTTGGACAACTAGCATAAGTCTGACTGTATTTTGGTGTTGTGTGTTGCTTGCAAAATCTCATTGACGATTATAATTTAGTATTTTGCAAATCTAGATGCCCAAAGTCCAATGGAGGTGATAGAGCAAAATGACAATGTTTAGATTGAAAAGAACAATTTTGAAAATATTTTTCATGAGAGTTTGCCGTTGCTTGAAAAACACAACAATGCACTACCATTTTTATATTAAAATGTTCACCTCTTCAGGAACAATCAATAGTTGCAATTGTCTCATGAAACAAAGGTTTTGGAAATGGCAACAGTTCCATGAAGTTGGAGAATTGCCATACAATTTCATACTAAAGATCACCTATCATTGTGATTGGACATATCCGGTGCATTGCTCATGGAGAAATCAAGCAGGGAATCAGTTCGGTGGCCTTCTAGGATGCATTTGAGTGGTGGTTGTGAATTTTTCACCTTTCTTTCTCTTGTATTGCTTGCAAGTTGTGCAATCATGGATAGATAAATGATCAACATGATCGATTTGCTTGGACCTTATTTAGCCTATAGACCGGCTAGTTTCGACAATTTCCTTGCATAATTTTGATTTCAACTTTTTTTTGGTGTTGTTGGATTTGTCATGATGATATATATGGTCAGGTTGCTTATGTGTCTGCATTATTTTGATTCTTTTGATCTCTAAATTATTTTCTTTTTTGTGGTAAAAGTTGGTTTTTTTTGGTAAAATTCGGTGTTGAGTCATTATGCTTGAGCTGCTTTTTAATTTATATTTTCAATCATATGATTTTATTACAATCACAACAACTATATGACAATCCATTTCTTTGCTCAATTCGAAGATTAGTTTTTTCTTTTTCATTTTTTATTTTCTTTTGGTTGATTGTCCAAAAGTTATTAGGAGTGTTGTGATGTCTGCATGATTCATTGAGTTGGTCTCAAGCTAATTGTTCGTAGATCTTATAAGTGCCATATGGGTAAAAAATCTCTTCTAAAATAAATTCACGAAAAGTGAACTTGGTCTCTGCTTTTCTTAAGATAGATCAATCAACTTTTTTTTTCAACAAAAAATGTATGTAATCTTCAACTTTGATTGGCGCACCTAAACAATTTGGAGTCTAATCCTTTTTTCTCCATTGAATTTACTTTGGGAGTGTTGCAATACTCATGCCACATTTGCATTATTGTCTTCTCATTTGTTGCTAGCCTTGTAATTGGCAGAGATTATGGCATCTTAAAACTCTAATGCAAATAGCTAATGTATTACCATTTATATTTTTAATTAGGGTTTGTCATTTTTGCTGCTGCAGCCATTTGTTCTTTGTATCACCTCTTATGTAGATTTCGTTGTGCTTGGCTTATTATAGTAGTTATGCCGTGCATAGTGTTGGTCATTCTCTGACCTTGTTTTTCTCTTTCATTATATGTATCCCATCATTATTTATTACTTTTATTTTTAGGCTCACTGACATTATAATTCCTATTTTATTTAACTTTTTTGATGTAGATGAAGGTGTTGAGGCAAATAAATGCATAAAGATATTCTTTGGTATGCAATTCTTTGCTTTAGAGTTTTTCTCTTTATTCTAGATAATTTTTAGTTCGTCATTTATTTGAGGTAGATATATAAGCATTTGGTTTTTTGGCTTCACCTAAAAATCTGCAAATTATTATGTTCATATAATAATAATTTTCTTTGTGTGTTCTGGTCATCTCAATGTGAGTCGCTAAATCATTCATTAGCTTTTTATTTAAGATCTCTAGAAGCAGCATTTCATTTTTTTCCCTTTCATATTGATGCCTCAATTAAGTTGATTAAGTATAAGTTTGCTTGGCGCAGCTTATATCTAGAAGCTTTATGCTATTTTATAATTTATGGCTTTTAATGACGAGTTGAGGTGTGTATAATGTTTCTTCCACAATTTTGTTCCCGCTGCCACTATATGCATCTACTCCCCAGTAAAACTTATAAAAATCAGAACAAAAAGAGATGACTGGTACTATTAAAGCGAATAATGTACCTATGAACAGAGGAAGTACTGTAGGTTTTGGTAATTGAGCAGGATAATATTATTGCTATTGAAAGGAGTATAAATACAGGATAAAATGATCCCAAATTAGGAAAATATCTCAACCTAATAACTACTCAATGATAAATGGAAATTCATAAATTAGGAAATATAACAAATATGAAATGACAAAAAAAAAAAAAAATTTCTAACAAATAGGAAATAACAGGAAAGGAAATTAATTAATTTCTAACACTTCTCCTCAAGTTGAAGTGTAGATGTCAATTATGTTCAACTTTGATTGGAAATCGTCAAACAATGGGCAAAAAAGATTTTTTGTGAGAATATCCGTGAGTTGACCTTTAGATGGGACAAAAAGAACACGAATTTTCCTTGAATCAAGCTTTTCCTTGATAAAGTGATGATCAATCTTTACATGCTTGCTACGATCATGTTGGATTGGATTATGAGGAATGTTGATGACAACTTTATTATCACATAATAGCTGCAAAGTAAAGGAGACCGACATATGTAACTCGCGGAGTATGATATGCAATCCGAGGGCTTCACATACCCTTAGGGACATAACGAAACTGGGCTTAAGCACTGCTCTGTTCAATCACTGACCTTTTTTTTTACTTTTCAACTTGATAAGTTTTCCCCATACGATGGAGCAATAACTCGAGGTAGATCGTCGATCATAGACGGACCCAATCCAATCAACATCTGTATAAACTGCAACAGAGCTAGAAGTGTGACGAGAGAACAATGAACCTGAGCCCAGTGTGACTTTTAAGTAGCGGAAGATTCTATGGACAGCGGTGAGACGGTGCTTGCAAGGATCATGCATGAACTGACTGATAATGCTAACGACCTTTATGGGTTAGGTAAATGAGTTCCCCACTAGGCGTTGGTAGTGGGTCTTATTCACCTGAATGATATTGAGAACGTCTACTAATTTCTCATTGGGATTCATCGAAACACCTGCCGGTTTGCAATGAACTAGCTTTGTCTCAATCAGTAAATTTATAATATATTTGCACTGGGAAAGGCTAATGCCCTAGAGGACCGCGCTACTTCCATACCTAGACAAGACCCATATTTTGACGGGATGGTCCCCTTTTTGTAAGCTTTTTGTTACTTTTTGATATAACAATGCAATATGCAATTTTCAAGGAAATATCAGAGAGATTTCAAGTTTTTCATCTCAAAAGATGCGGCCATGATGCCTTTAAAAGAATCTATGACTGACAGATCATTCTTTATGACTACGATGTCGTCAACATAGACGATGAGGATGACAATACGATCATTGGATGAGTAAAGAAAGAACAATGTGTGATCAGATTGAGCCTGAGCGAAATTATGACTCATAAAAACTTACAAACTTCCTGAACCAAGCCCGAGGAGCTTGTTTCAATCCATAAATAGACTTCCGTTGTCGACAGACTTGTCCACGGGACGAGGTTGAGTCAAAAACCCGGTGGGAGAGACATATACACCTCCTCTGCGAGATCGTGATTATGGAAAGCTTTCTTGACGTCCAGCTAGAGTAAGGGCCAATCTAGTTTCATGGCAAGGGATAACAAAACCTGAATGGAATTTAGTTTAGCTACAGGAGCTAAAGTCTCTTCATAGTGAACTCCATATGTTTATGAATAGTTTTTGGTGAACAACCGCGCCTTGTTGCATTCAAAGGATCCATCGAAGTTCCATTTGGTGCTGAAAATCCACCTGCAACCCACTTCTTTCTTTCCTTGAAGAAGATCAACAACATCCCAAGTATGGTTGTGCCAATTAACATTTATCTTGTTCGTGATTGCAGCCTTCTAGGACGGGTCAGCCAATGTTGTCTCAATAGTGGATGGAAAGGAACTGTCAAATGCTTTGTAGGTCCGAGATAAGTTGTGGAATGAGATGTATTTTGCCATGGGATAAATAGTGCATGCATGTTTGCATGCCTCAATGTGGGAATTCAACTCCTTATTCACAGCAGGAGTGACCCTTGTAAGTTTAGAGAGCATCGTTTCTAGGATGTCAGTTGGAGCAGATTCCAAAACCTGCAGCGAGGCAGCGGGCTCGAGGGTTTGGTATGCTTACTATAGACACAGAGTGGATGGAGGTGATGTTGGTCCGATTGGTGGCAGAACCAATGGGACTGACTGTTCCTCAGATACAACGATTGTAGGAGTAAGTAGAATGTCCAACAGAGTCGAAAAAGGAACATTGTCCAAATATTTAGCTCCCATCACTTTAGGCAGCAATAGGAAAGTATGAGACATTTTCAAAAGATGAATCATCGACACTCAATTAGATTTCTCTTTGAGTGGCTGAATAGCTGAGGACAAAACCATTTTATTGAGCGGGGATCAAATATATTCTGAGTTGGGGTTGCGTTTCAAACAAAGTCTTCGTAACCAAATTTTTTTGGTATCTAATGTGGAGAAGAATCTATTAATAGGAAAACATAACATCCATTGGATAACGGGGTTTGAAAATTGTGAATTTTTGTGGGAACTCTGCTAATGAGATAGGTGGCGGTAAGAAGAACGTCATTCCAAAATACTTTAGGGACATTTGTTTGAAATATGATGGAACGAGCCACTTTGAGAAGGTGTCCGTTTTTCCAATCGGCTATCTCATTTTGTTGAGGGGTATCCGTGCAGTAGATACGATAGAGGATGCCCTTATTTGCCAAGAATTCTTCTTAAGATAGAGATAAAGTACTTGCGTCCATTGTTTGTCCGAAGGACTTCAATGAAGGTTTTGAATTGGGTCAAAATGAAGGAGTGAAATTTTTTGAAGGTGACTATAGCTTTAAATTTTTCCTTTAATATATAGACCCAAGTCATCCGAGTGTGTTAATCAATTAGAGTAAGGAACTATCGTTTATTAGTGTAGTTTGCAGCTTGAGAGGGTCCCCATAAATCACTACGACATAGTGAAAATGGAGAGGAAGGAGCGTAAAGGTGGAGTGGTTTGCTAAATGAAAAATTTCATATATAAATGTATATGAATTTTTATCACTAAACATTAGAGAGTACAATTGTTTTAAGTAGTTAAAATTGGGATGTCCCAAGTAACAATGTAAAAACATAATTGGACAAGCAGTAGAGGGAAAAAAATACAATTATAGGATTGAGTGTTTGCATCGTCAATGTTATTTCTTAGAAGTAGAGCCCGACTACCTGCTTAATAGTTTCAATCATTCTTTCCGAACGACGATATTAAAAGACAAACATCATGAGAAAAATGAGTGACGCAATTAAAGTCATATGTCAACTCACTGACCGATAAGAGGTTAAACTTAAGCATAGGTACATGAAACACGAATCCTAGGGTTAGCCCGGTTGTTAGTACAACCGATTTTTTACCCACAATAGAATTACCTGAGTCATTGACAATTTTAATAGTGTCTCTGGAGAGCATGCTGAGAAGAATTGACAGCACCCGGTTATGTGGTCTGGGCGCTTGAATCAATAATTCACAAAATAGAAGGAAAAAAAACCATTGAGTGTCATAAAAACATTACCTTGACGAATATGGGAAGTTGACGGGTCTGAGAATAACTGACTGGATCCAAACATCTTAATTAAGTATTTCGTCTGACTTTTGTTGGAGTTTGGTGATCCGAGGACGATCTTAGTGAAGGTTGGCTGAAATGTTGTGGATTTTGAGGTAGTAGCGAGACCTTTAACAACGAAAGATTTGGTTGAAGATTTATTTGGCGACTTCCCGTAGAGCTTCCAACACTTGTCACGGGCATGGTAAGGTTGTTACAAAAATCACACGTGGAGTGATTGGTGCACGACAGTGTGGCAGAGTGTGGAGCACTAGTGGAGATGCCGAACATGACAAGTCTTTGGCTTATTTCCGGCGGACCTCTGTGAATGCTACCTGGGTTGAAGGAAGAGGATCACGACCAAACATACGGCCACGAACTTCGTCGTGGTTCTTGTTCAGCCCCTCCCCCCTAGAAATTGTACCTCACGATCATTTTTTAAAATTTTCTGGAGGTGGGAAAGATCCGAGGGAGAGTCCCACATGTAGTCATAGTAGAGGTCACATTTCATCCATAAGTCAACTAAGTTGTTGTAGTATTGTGCCACTGTCTTCGATCCTTGTTTTGCCTTGCAGATCTTATTAGAAACTTCATAGAGTTGTCCAAAATTCTCTAGTTTGAGTAGGTGTTTCGAACAACAGTCCAAAAGGCACCGACAGACCAAAGAAACAAGTATGAACGACCAATCATTGTAGTATTGTCTCTGTTGAATTAATCAGTCATGACATAATCATGGAGTTCTTCACTTTTCATGCTGCATATGTTGGGTCAGTCTTTGGAGGTTCATCAATCGTATCTGTGAGGTGACCAAATTTTCCCCGACCTTTGACAAATAAGGAAACAACTTGAGATCATTGGTGGAAATTCGAACTGTTGGGTTTGTGAGTGGCAATCAGAAAATTCAATGGGTTGTCATTTCCTCCAGTCAGCTGAGGGATTGAGGTAGGTGCCGATCCTTCATTGAACTCAAGGACAGCTTCAAATGAAAGCTCGGTAGTGGGGGAATCCGCCATGATTTCGACGGAGCCAAAGGTGAGGTTTGGGTGCCGAGACATAGATGTAGACGGTCCCTTACGCTGCTGACAACAAAATAGAGCATGCATGGGAAGATTCCACTCGGCATGAGGCAGTTCAGGTGAAAGAAGGGATTGGAGGGGAGAGATCTAGCCGCAGGACAGTTTCGACAGTCCTGGAAGGAGATCTGGCCGGCAGGAGAGCCTGCAAAATGGGTATCTGCGGCTAAAACCTACAATGGAGAGACCATCGATGGGAGAGCCAGCAGGTAATGATCCAACGACTTAAAAACAATAAGGGAAGGCCTGCAGGGAAGTCTCGGCGGCTAGGGTAATGACCCGGCGACTAGGGTAAGACCCGTGGCTTTGATATAATGTAGGTACTGGGAATAGAGCAGTATAATATTATTGCTATTGAAAGTAGTATAAATACACGATGCAATGATTCTAAAATAGAAAAATATAATACCCAAATCTATACCTAATAACTACTTAATGATAAATGAAAAGTCATAAATTAGGAAATACAAAAAAATAGGAAATAATCATAAATGAATTTAAATAATTTCTAAAAATAGGAAATAACCGAAAAGGAAACTAAATAATTTATAACACTTATAAATTGAAAAACCCAATAGAATGATTTCATTTGATATCTAGTATAGCATGTAGATTCCAAGCCCCTATGTGTGTATGTATGTATGTATTTATGTACAGACATACACACGCATCCACGCACACAAATCACATCTTTCTACACACAGACATGCACGTACACACACATATCTACATATATATATATATATATATATATATATATATATATATATATATATATATATATATATATTTATAAAGATTGATCGACAGTCGGAGACCGCCGATCAACCGCTATAGGTTGAACTGACTGAGGAGTGGATTAACCTTCCAGTCCGGTGTGCTATTCGAATTCTCCGGTCATTGGTGGGATTCGAACCCCTGACCCGAGGGACTTACACCAAAGGCCGAAACCAATGCGCAAGGCTTTCGAACAATACACACACACACACACACACACACACACACACACACACACACACATGGATGGATGGATGGATGGATGGATGGATGGATGGATGGATGGATGGAGCTCAAAGGTTTGCTTGGCCTAAAACTTGACCTCATAATATAGCTAATTAGTGTTACAGTGGATAAGTTCCTTTAAACATCATGTTAAAGGGATCATTTTTCAAGATATATTTAGCAATTAAAACATATTTTAGAAGATTTTTTTTTCCTTTATCCTTTGTCAACATTTGACTTGTATTTTACTGATGCGTTGTGGAGTCATTTGATTGCAGTGAGCAGTCCAGACGAAGTAGGCACAAGTGATGGCTTTTGTGTCGACCCAATGGACCTTAATCAGTTTTTTGGTGAAGATGGCAAGATATATGGCTACAAGGACTTACAGGTATGGAATGTTTATATGTCCTTTTGTTTCAAGCTTTGCTACCTGTGACACGGTATGTGCTGCCTTACAAAGCTTTCAGCTACTGACTTCAAGCTTCCACCTTGATGTTCTTTGCTTCCTGAATTTACGGTAGCTTTATTTTGTTTACTTCTCCACAATCTGTAGGGGTACTGCATTGGTGACCTTTAAGCTAGCGACATTAGGTTCATGCTGGATGAGTCATTTTATTTAACATCTTATTGTTATGGCGTGAGTCCACAAAGGGATAGTAAAATATTTAGGTAATTCTTTTTGAGGAGCCTTAGTGACCTATGAATCAAATAGAGGTACCTCAGGTATATAATTTCTTGCAGTAGATAGATTCTCCTATTTATTTTGCCTTGTTCTTGCTATTTACGGAAGGTTCTGGCTCTCTGATTTTGAATTCTTTTTCACTGGACAGCAGCAAACTGCTGTTTTATTTGATTTGTTTTGCCGGAAACAGCAATTGGATGTTTCTTCCTTGCTCGGCAGCAACACAGAATTTTTTCTGCGTTGAGGATTGTTGTTAAAAGTGGCCGGTCCCAAGCCCGGATGTGAAAAGTGGAGGGTTGCGTTAGGTAGTCGACAGCCAGCGTAAAACTTGTCGAAAAAAAAAATCATGACATGAATCCTTTTGATCATTGTGTAAGTGCTAGGGCGTCCCTGGAGCGACGCGATGTATTGCCTGGATACGGTGGAAAGTGTGCAGGGGCCGCTACACCGGCGCCGGGTGTAGTGTCGAGTAAGCGGGGTTCCCACATTACGGACGGATGCGGATAAAGAAGTTAGTCCATGATACTAGTATTAGGATAGGATCTTGGAATATAGGTAGTCTCAATGGTAAATTAATGGAATTGGTTGATATTATGATCCATAGAAAGATAAATATCCTATGCATTCAAGAAACTAAATGGGTTGGAGAAAAAGCTAGGAGATTGATAACTTAGGTTTTAAACTATGGTATTCTGGTAAGAGTCGTACTAGAAATGGTGTAGGTGTAATTATAGATAAGAGTTTGAAAGATAATGTTGTTAAAATTAATAGAGTTGGAGATAGAATTATAGCGACTTAAGATTATTATCGATACTAAGATTTTTAATATTATAAAGTACTTATGCTTCCTCAAGTTGGTTTAGATATAGAGCTCTAAAGATAAATTCGGAATGATTTAGAAGATTTAATACACTTAATACCCTCATGAAGAAAAATTTTTATTGGAGGAGATTTAAATAGACATGTCGGTAGAGTGGTAGAAGATTTCGAAATATTCATGGTAGATTACTGATTATGGAGCGATTAATGAAGAAGGTAGAGCGCATTTTAGATTTTGCTTTAGCGTATGATATGATTATTACTAATACTTTATTCGAAAAGAGATGAAGCATCTTATTACTTATAAGAATGGATCTAATAAAACACAAATTGATTATTTTAACGTAGAAAAAGAGATCGTCGAGATTGTAAGGATTGTAAGGTCATTCCAAGTGAGCAATTAAGTATCGAACATCGATTATTAGTTCAGATTTTATGATAAAGAGTTGTAAAATAAAGAATACTTAGGATTCAACATCGTAGAATAAGATAGAGGCACTTAAAAGACACGAAATAAAATTATTTTTATGAGTAAAATTCATGATTTAAATATTTGGGATGTTCATGAAGACGCGAATGTTATGTGGGAAAAATTAACTAATACTTATTAAACAAGTGGCTAAAAGATGTACTTGGAGAATCAAAAGAAAAGTTTCATAAATAAAAATAGTTGGTGGTGGAATAATAATGTACGAAAAGATAAAATATAAGAAGTTATGTTATAAAAATTGGTTTAAATGTAAAAGCGTAGAAAGCTGGAAAAATATAAGACGGCCGCAGGGAGTGTAAAAGAATAATTTGTGACGCTAAAAATTCTGCTTTTAGCGATCTTTATAACATGTTAGATACTAAGGAGGGTGAAAAATATATGTATAAACTAGCCAAACAAAGAAAAAAGAAAAATAAAGATTTAATTCAAGTAAAGTGCATTAAAGATGAAAAAAAGTGCTTTTCTTAGAAAAAGATATTCAACATAGGTGGGTGAGTTATTTTGATAAACTTTTTAATGATGATGCTGAAAGTATGATCGACCTTAGTGATCTTAATATCGTTAATAATAATAAAACATTTTATTTTTACCGTCACATTAGTAGAAAAGAAGTTGACGAGGCTTTAAAGAAAATTAAATGTGGAAAGTTTGTAGGACCTGATGATATCCCAATTGAAGTGTGAAAATGTTTAGGTGATTTGGGGGTTTCCTGGCTTACTAAAATTTTTAATATTATTTTAAAAACAAAAAAGATGCACGAGGAGTGGAGAAAGAGCATTTTGGTCCCTATTTTTAAGAATAAAGGAGATGCACAAGAGTGTGCAAATTATAGAGGAATTAAATTGATGTGTCATACTTTAAAGTTATGGGACAGGGTAATTGAACATAGGTTAAGACGTATCACGAAGATTTCTCATAATCAATTTGGATTTATGCCGGGCGATTCTACTATGGAAGCTATACATTTATTGAGAGGTTTGATGGAGAAGTACAGAGATAATAAAGAGGATCTACATTTGATTTTTATTGATTTAGAAAAAGCTTATGATAAGGTTCCTAGAGATGTTTTTTGGAGAGTCCTTGAGAAAAAAGGTGTTGATATGACTTATATTCAAGTCATTAAAGATATGTATGCTAGAGCTGTTACATGTATTCGAACTGAAGGAGGATTGACCAAGTATTTTTCTATTTCTGTTGGTTTACATCAAGGATCAGCTTTAAGCCCATATCTTTTTGCTTTATTTATGGATGGTCTTACTGGCCATTTACAAGAGGATGTACCTTGGTGTATGCTTTTTGCTGATGATATCCTCCTTATGGATAAGACAAGAGAAAAAGTCCAGGAAAAACTTGAATTATGGAGGTCTACATTGGAGTCTAAAGGTCTTCGTTTGAGTAGAACTAAAACTGAATACATGGAATGTAATTTTCGTAATAGTACAAGTGTAACTTTGGGTTATCAAATTATTAAAAGGTGTGAACGATTTAGATATCTCGGGTCCATTGTTCAAAGCGATGGTGATATAGATGGGGATGTTAATAGTAGAATTCAGGTTGGTTGGTTGAAGTGGAGGAATGCGTTCAGCCTATTGTGTGATAGAAAAGTACCGCTTAGACTGAAAGGAAAATTTTATAAGATGGTGGTGAGACCTTCAATGCTCTATGGTGCTGAATGCTGGCCTTTAAAAGAGAAGCATAATGTTAAGTTAAGTGTTGCCGAGATGAGAATGATTAGATGAATGAGTGGCTTTACACTTAGAGACAAAATGCGAAATGAATATATCCGTAATAGGGTTGGAGTTGCACCAGTGACGGATAAAATTAGAGAGAGTCGCCTTAGATGGTTTGGTCACATTAAACGTCGACCACTTGATGATCCGATTAGGAGAGTAGATGTTTTAAATAAAACTTATGTTAAGAAAGACAGAGGCAGACCTAGGAAAACTTGGGCTTATTGCATAAAAAATGATCTTAGTTTATTAGAATTAAACGAAAATTTGACACTAAATAGGACGCAATGGAGAAAAATGATTCATGTAGCGGACCCCACTTAGTGGGATTAAGGCTTTGTTGTTGTTGTTGTTGTTGTTGAGGATTGTTGTTAAGCAGCAGTCAGATTGCTGTTTTACCTTATGATTGCTATTAACAGTAATCAATAATTGATTTTTTTCCTTCAAATATCGTTTTAGTAAGGCAACTCAATGGCTGGACAGCAACTGGCGATTTCTCTGGCAGCTGTAGGAGTGAAACAGGGCTACAGCTGGTTTTGGAAGGCTGTGCATGGCAGCAAAGGAGAATTCCAGCAGCTGTTTAGCCAGCAGAGAGCCGGTGGTTATATTAAAGAGAGAGAAGATAGGGGATTGGGAGAATCGGAATTAATCTTCATTTAGAAATTAGACCTATAAATAGGCAATTAATAGCAGATTTTTTTTTTTAATTTGACTTTGGTTTCTTGTAAATGAACTTTATAATTTTGAAGGAATCTCATTCCTTAAATTAGTGTAAAAGCTCAAAATTGTCCCCGGACTATTAAGAAATGGGCAATTTTGTCCGAGACTTTTAAAATGCTCCAATTTGATCTTCGACTATTAAAAGTTACTCCAAATTAGTCGTAAATCACATTTTCAGTTAAATATAATGGCGACCTTCATGAATTGAATGATATTTTAGTCTTTTATGGATGCCATAATCACTATTTTTAAATTCTTTACAATCATCTGATCATTATGCTCAAACTCTTTATTATCATCATAAGAATTATTCATCTCTTCCAACCTTTATATATTTGTCTGTCTTTGATATTTTCTAGTTCAATGTCATTCATCTCACTCAAAACACCAAAGAGTTACGAAAAATTTGTATCATCAAGCCATTCAGATACAATTTCATTTATTTCATTATTTTCAATGACATCCCCTATGACAAACATTATTCTTAATTTTATGACATCATAAATTGAATTAAAAAAATATTGAAATAATGGACCATCATGCTTGTCGTCTCCTCTGTTAACCATTTTTATAGTTGATCGTCTCTTCTTGTTTGCACACTGAAAAGAATCACAAGCCAAATACTCTAAATGAAAGAAGGAAGCTGTTCTGTTACATTAAACCTATTTACTAAATCCATAACACAAGATAAATAGATGCCAAAATACACATATACAAAGTACAATTTGTGAATTGAGTTTAAATTACTACACAAGTCTATATTTAAACTTAAAATTGAAAGAATCTATAAATGAAACTAAACATAACAATGCACAAATTTTAATTTGTGCTGCAAGGATTATACATAATTATGTACAACAAAAAAATGACAAAAACTTCTAAAAAAAAAATAATCATATATTTGTTTCTTGTATAATTCATAAAAAATATATGTACGCCATGTAATCTTTAAGCTTAAAAGGCTATAGATAAATATAAACAACGCCCCGTCTAATGAACACGCAAAAAAAGGTGCATTTACATACATATCATTACTCTCACTCCACCTCACTTGCATGCTATGAGGCTATTTAGTAGCAGTACATTAGTAGGATTCAACCATTTCACAAATAACATCATATCTATGTTTCAAAAATAAAAAAATAGCAACTCAACATGCAAGTAAATGAATTATAAGAATCTTATAATGGGACCTCAACAAAATAGAGTAAACTAATAAAACAGAAAAATAGCCCAGATAAATTCATTTAATTATAATACAACAACAACAACAACAACAACAACAACAACAAAGCCTTAATCCCACTAAGTGGGGTCGGCTACATGAATCCTTTTCCTCCATTGCGTCCTATTTAGTGTCAAATTTTCGTTTAATTCTAATAAATTAAGATAATTTTTCATGCAATAAGCCAAAGTTTTCCTAGTTCTACCTCTGCCTTTCTTAATATAAGTTGTATTTAAAACATCAACTCTCCTAATCGGATCATCAGGTAGTCGACGTTTAATGTGACCAAACCATCTAAGGCGAGTCTCTCTAATTTTATCCATCACTGGTGCAACACCAACCCTATTACGGATATATTCATTTCGCATTTTATCTCTAAGTGTAAAGCCACTCATCCACCTAATCATTCTCATCTCGGCAACACTTAACATTATGCTTCTCTTTTAAAGGCCAACATTCAACACCATAGAGCATTGAAGGTCTCACCACCATCTTATAAAAATTTCCTTTCAGTCTAAGCGGTACTTTTCTATCACACAATAGGCCGGACGCATTCCTCCACTTCAACCAACCAACCTGAATTCGACTATTAACATCCCCATCTATATCACCATCGCTTTGAACAATGGACCCGAGATATCTAAATCTTTCACACATTTTAATAATTTGATCACCCAAAGTTACACTTCGTCACTAGACCTACTATTACTAAAATTACATTCCATGTATTCAGTTTTAGTTCTACTCAAACGAAGACCTTTAGACTCCAATGTAGACCTCCATAATTCAAGTTTTTCCTAGACTTTTTCTCTTGTCTTATCCACAAGGAGGATATCCTTAGTTCTACTCAAATTCATTTAATTATAATAATCTGATAAAATTTTAATTAGTTATTAATTATTAATTAATTAAATTAATAAAATTAACTTAAATAAAAATCACTCTTGTCTCCCCTAAACCCTTGCATTTCCCTCCCCCTATCTTTGTTTCATCCAAAACCATCTCCTTCGTGACCTAACCCTTACCATATAGTCGCGATTGGAGCTAGCTTGGACAATGATGAGATCGCTTGCAGTGACCCAAAACTCCCATTTTTTTCTTCCTTTCGCTACTCTCCTACTCGAAACCATTGAGGAAGGTAACTTCTCGGCTTCATTTTGTCTAAATTGACCGTCTGATAAGATTTAGGTTAAATCCAACTTAAATACTGCTCTAGGTTCGTTGCTAAACAGGCCCTAAATCTGATTAATTCTAAAGAATGCCATGTCTTGGTGATAAATATATGTTACATGTTTGTTCCTGAAAGATTCACTCTTCTCTGCAATCGTCAATGGCGTGAGGTCTTCAAGTTTGAAGCCCGTCCATTGGCACAACTAGTGCGCTTGGAAACTAAGGCTACTTCGTCGAGTGGAGGAGCAGCGAATGGTGGACGAAGATCGCTCCGTTGAGTGGAGCAGCATCGAACGTTTAGCGCAGATAACAAAGACTGCTCTGTCAAGTGGAGCAGCGAAGGTAAGCTCTTGAGTCGACGTGTGCTCCATGGTGAAACAAGAGCAGCCTGTGAGTGGAGGAGCACCGATTGTTTAGTGTTGAGGCGGATTTTTTGTGAGAATGCGATAAACTGAGGAATAAAGTTTAATTCGCAGAGAAAATATAATAAGGCTTTTTACCCTTAAAATTTTGAAGCTCACCGTTAAATTAAACGTTATATTGATTTAGGGCAAATTGAGAACAATTTTTAATGTTGAGGACTAAAATCGAGCATTTTGAAAGTCTTGGACTAATTTAGCCACTTCTTAATAGTCGGGGGACTACTAACGACTTTTGCTCGCTTAAATTAGCTCCATTTAATAAAGCACGACCATTTATTCCCAAAATTAACTCCAAAAAAATTATTTGAATTTAATTTCAAAATACAAACTTATTTAAAACAATTTTAAAATTCAAAAACCATCTTTATTCTACTGTCCCTATTGCTATCCATTTTGATTGTTATCATTAGGTGTCGATCAATGTCTCGTTATCTATTATGGACTTGTTTTGACCTTATCTTGAATCTTGGCAATCTGATATGAGAATCACCATCATTGATTGTTTTCATTAAGGAATTGGATGGTCTTGAATTGATTGACTTGATTTCTTTGTGATTTGATGGCCAAATATAGAAAAGAGGCTTTTTCTATGACTTTTTTGAGTGGACAATCAAATTGACCATCCTAGATTTTTGCTTCTTCGAAATCATAATTTCAGGCGGGCGAAGACTGATCTTCTAGCCTCGAGCTATGTCAATTAGTTTTGTTCGACAATGAAAGTTTTTAGGAGAAATTATAAAATTCTTATGAAAGCTTGAGTTTTGAGTTACCATGACTTAGGGAGCTTATGAAGTATTGTCTTAGAGTCCACTTAGATTATAAATTTCTTTTGGATTTTTATTTTCTATTTAAAAATTTCAGGACCGTTCCCTAGCTGTACCATTTGGTTTGACTTTTCCTTGAGTAGTATCTGCATTTTTTTGCTTGTGAAAATTTTGAGATATTGAATTCTTATTATATTTTTCTTGCTCGAATCGGCAAGAAGTTGACTATTCTTTTAGCTTTACCATTGGATTCTCCATTTTTGGTTGATCTTTCCCTATGCTATTTTGGAGAGATATGTTTTGTTCTTTGGAATACTTTTTTCAGTTGAAGGTCCATTGTTGTGTAATAGTACATAGGCAATCACTCCTTGATTGCCTTTTTTTGTTGGTGGACTCAATTTTTTTTTACATTTGACAGCAATGTGGTGCAGATGTGTTGAATGTCTTGCTCAATGTATATCTTTGGTGGTAGGTCTTGTGCAATTTTGAAGAGTAATATAGAGTTCAATTTATTTTTTTAATTGTATGTAATACCCTGCATAAGATAGGGAGAGCATGACTTCTTTCTTTATATGTATGGTGGATCCATCCACCTACTTCCCCTGATGTCACTAAATTTTTATTCGGCGCATCATAATGTTTTTTCGATAGAAATATAATTTTTTTGTGAGTTCATATTGATAATGAAGCAATTCATTACCATCACAAAAGTATGAGATGTTGGTGGTAACTTATAAGATTACTAGTGCATTCTTGAAGAGTAATACAAACTCTTTAGTCTCTTTTTTTATTTGCATGTTACATAACATGCCCAATATAGGGATAGCATGACTTTTTTCTTCATCAATAGGGTGAATCCATCTACCTACATCCCTTGTTATCACTCCTTTTCTCATCAGTACACCATATTATATTTTCAATAGAAAAATCTTTCCCTTGTGATTTGATGCCGATATGGTTACCAATGAAGTACTACATACCTATCATGAAGCTATGGGCTACTGAATATGACTTAATAGATGTCGAGTGGAAGCATTTTGCATAACATTTCATTGCCTAATTGTTTGACATTTTTTTGAGCATTTTTTAGAAACATAGGTTTTGTAAAAAGTTCCATCATCTTTCCTTGAAGCTATATTTTGAGGAATATATGCCATATTTTGATTGTTCGGGCAACCTCTACCATTTTGATTATAGATCGCTCTTTACAACAATCCATCCATTAGATATAAAAGTGAATTCCTTCTCTTGCCAATTTTTTTTGATCTGACACATCGTTTATAGGTGACTATAATTCTTTTTAAAGTAGAGGAACTCTTAACTCATGATAATATTCTTGTTAAATTGATGTTCCATATTATGTAATTATTTCAACCAAATGATCAAAACTATCTAATTTCACTGCATTGAAAGATATTTTTACTTGATAAAATCACCTTAGACTGTATTGTATAAACTTTTCTCGAAAACTCTCATTCACATTTTCCTTGATTAACATTTGTCTCTTATATTTTCTTCTAGCAACTTTTTTGTCATATTCTTTAAATAAAAAAATATACATTGAACTTTTCATTTTAAATATATTAATATTTTTAGATCCAGAACTTGAGATATATCTTCATTTGTCTCGTTATCACAAAAATACATATATGAAAAAAAATGCTATGCATACTTTAACTTCGTATATTTTCAACTTGTATATTTCCCCATATTTGAATCGACCATAAATAATTTATTAATTAAAAATATGATCCAAAGAGTTAAATATGGAATATAAATATGAATAAACAACAGACAATTTCCCATTAGTTAAAATTATTTATATTAAATTTAAATGAATAATTCTAAATCATATAATGTTGGATATTTATATTTTTCTTTTATTCCTTCAATGCATGCATTTTCATTACCCGTGAAAAAAGGCAAACTTAAAAAAGAAAAAGTAAAGAATTTAATGATGCTTTTATAACACGAGGCCTAATTAAAAAAATGTTAATTTGTAAGAATATTTCGATCAAAGTGAATTTTTTAAATTGATTATTTTATTTATAAAATAATTTTATTTTCAATACATTCAAAACATTTTAACAATATCTAAAATAATATATGTTAAGCAATTATCACACTAAAATTTAAAAAGCAACAAATTGAGTTTCAAATGAAATTGACTCTGTGGTACCGAAAAGTATGTACTCACGAGTCTCCTCAAAATGGAATTACATATTTGTAGCATTATAATGCAACTCTGTAATGAATTTATGTTATTGCAAGTTTGACGAGACTTCACAAGCTTGTTATCAACACATGAGGATAATCTGTACACCTTCGGGCTTACCGCTAGAGATACACACCTACATGCTTAGTGAGAAAATCTCTAGGACTTTGCTTCTGTCGAGCTTAAAAGAGAGTTCCCGTGAGCATACTTGCAAAGTTTGATTGTTGTTCAAGAAGGACAGAAAATTGCTAAGGCTCCACTCTTTTGTGCTCATTCATGTGGTTGAATAGAATCATGAGCATCCTTGTAAGCTCAGTTTATATCATTGGTTAAAATCCAACTTGTTAATATTATTGAAATCACAAAAATCACATCGCAACTCCTTCAAGGCGCTAAAGCACAGCTGAGGAAAACGTGTTAGTGCACTTCTTAAACGAATAGCACTCTTCATGAGTAGTCCCCGTGCCATTTTGTTGTGACATGGTCTACCATCTGCACTGCTTCATGTTAGAAGTGCATAATGAAGCTTATTTTTTATTTCACTACCTAAAGCCTAAGTTTGTTTGTAATATCAATATTTTAAGCACACTAAAAAAGACACCATTCAAAATAATTTATGGATATAACCCGAAAAAGTAATTGATTTTATAAGCACACCATCACACACTATTTCAAATTCAACATTTACTTTAGCTCATGATTTCAAAGTCTTCATGAAAATGTACGAAAACAATTAAAGTTGTTGGCTCTATTATTGCCTCTAGGTTATGTAATAACCCATTTTTGAGAAATTTGAGAAAAATTTCGGCGAGTGAAAGTATACCCCAAATTTCGGATCCCTCGGATATCAATCAAAATTATTTTTATAAAATTATACTAGATTTGTTTCCGTTTTGAGATTTGCTTCGATTTTAATGCATTCTTCATTTTCGGTAGTTGTCAGAGGAGCCAACCTTATGTTGGAAGTGTAAAAAATGGATTGCAAGTTTGCATAAGACCTTTAACACGAAATCAGCGAAGGAGCAAGGAGATTTAAGGTGTTAGGAAGAAGAGAGAAGAATTTTGAACAACTTTGGAAGACAAACTTGTGCCGAGAAGCCTATTTGAGGTATGAATGTTAATTTTTCGGTTAAATTACTTTATGAGCCAAAAAATTATAAAATAATAAGATATTTATAGATTCCAGATTGTTTACCTTAGGTGATAAGTTCGAGACAAGCATGTAGAAGATTCTCGTAAGACGCCTCCGTAAATTTTTCAGGTAAGATAATCCTATGCTACTTTAAAAATAATAATTCAATTTATGAAAATCACTTAAATCTTAAAGTTTAATATTAAAGCTCAACATAAAAGTCACCGTAATCTCCAACTAGCTATCAAAAATTAAGATTTTAGCGTGGCAGCTGAGGTGAGTAATTACATTTCTATATTTCAGTAATTTTTTTTTTATTTCAGATTGTATACTTGACCCTATGTATGCTCAGATGAGTTGGATTCTTCATATTGTTAGATTAGAAAAGTTATACATGACAAAAAATATGGAAGATATGCATGAGATGCATGATATTTATAATAATCATGATATGCAAGATTAGCATGATTTGAAACAGATATGCAAGATAAGCATGATTTGAAACAGATATGCATGATAAGCATAATAAAAAAAGATATGCATAATATAAAAGAGATATCAGAGTTATGTATGATGAATAGTTGCATAACAGAGTAAATATGCATGCTAATAGATGCATAAAGATATCTCAGAATACATGAGTAAATATGCATGCAAAACATTTTAATGTCAAATTTTTGTTTAATTCTAATAAATTAAGATCATTTTTTATGCAATAAGCCCAAGTTTTCCTAGGTCTACCTCTGCCTTTCTTAACATAAGTTGTATTTAAAACATCTACTCTCCTAATCGGATCAAGTGGTCGACGTTTAACGTGACCAAACCATCTAAGGCGACTCTCTCTAATTTTATTGTCACTGGTGCAACACCAACCCTATTACGGATATATTCATTTCGCATTTTGTCTCTAAGTGTAAAGCCACTCATCCACCTAATCATTCTCATCTCGACAACACTTAATTTAACATTATGCTTCTCCTTTAAAGGCCAACATTCAGCACCATAGAGCATTGAAGGTCTCACCACCATCTTATAAAATTTTTCTTTCAGTCTAAGCGGTACTTTTCTATCACACAATAGGCCACACACATTCCTCCACTTCAACCAACCAACCCGAATTCTACTATTAACATCCCCATCTATATCACCATCGCTTTGAACAATGGGGCCGAGATATCTAAATCGTTCACACCTTTTAATAATTTGATCACCCAAAGTTACACTTCTGTCACTAGACCTACTATTACTAAAATTACATTCCATGTATTCAGTTTTAGTTTTACTCAAACGAAGACCTTTAGACTCGAATGTAGACCTCCATAATTCAAGTTTTTCCTGAACTTTTTCTCTCTTGTCTTATCCACGAGGAGGATATCATCAGCAAAAAGCATACACCAAGGTACATTCTCTTGTAAATGCCCAGTAAGACCATCCATAAATAAAGCAAAAAGATATGGGCTTAAAGCCGATCCTTGATGTAAACCAATAGAAATAGTAAAATATTTGGTCAATCCTCCTTCAGTTCGAACACATGTAACAACTCTAGCATACATATCTTTAATGACTTGAATATAAGTCATATCAACACATTTCTTCTCAAGGACTCTCCAAAAAACATCTCTAGGAACCTTATTGTAAGCTTTTTCTAAATCAATAAAAATCAAATGTAGATCCTTCTTATTATCTCTTTACTTCTCCATCAAACCTCTCAATAAATGTAAAGCTTCCATGGTAGACCTGCCCGACATAAATCCAAATTGATTATGAGAACCTTCGTAATACGTCTTAACCTATGTTCAATTACTCTCTCCCATAATTTTAAAGTATGACACATCAATTTAATTCCTCTATAATTTGCACACTCTTGTACATCTCCTTTATTCTTAAAAATGGGGACCAAAATGCTCTTTCTCCACTCCTCAGACATCTTTTTAGTTTTTAAAATAATATTAAAAAGTTTAGTAAGTCAGGAACCCCCAAATCACCTAAACATTTCCACACTTCAATTGGGAGATCATCAGGTCCTACAGACTTTTCCCCCTTGGTTTTCTTTAAAGCCTCATCAACTTCTTTTTTACTAATGCGACGGTAAAAATGAAAAGTTTTATTATTATTAACGATATTAAGATCACTAAGGTCGATCGTACTTTCAGCATCTTCATTAAAAAGTTTATCAAAATAACTCACCCTCCTATGTTGAATATCTTTTTCTAAGAAAAACACTTTTTGATTTTCATCTTTAATACACTTTACTTGAGTTAAACTTTACTTTTCTTTTCTCTTTGTTTGGCTAGTTTATGCATATATTATTCACCGTCCTTAGTATCTAACATGTTATAAAGATCACTAAAAGCAAAATTTTTAACATCACAGATTATTCTTTTAGACACTGCGGGTGGTTTTATATTTTTTCCAGTTCTCTACGCTTTTACATCTAAACCAATTTTTATAACATAACTTCTTATATTTTATCTTTTCTTGCACATTATTATTCCGCCACCAACTATATTTATTTATAGAAACTTTTTCTTTTGATTCTCCAAGTACATCTTTAGCCACTTGTTTAATAGTATTAGTTAATTTTTCCCACATAGCATTCGCGTTATCATGGACATCCCAAATATTTAAATCTTGAATTTTACTCATAAAAATAATTTTATTTGTCTTTTAAGTGCCCCCATCTTATTCTACAAATAAGATGTGTCGAATGGATAAAAATTTTTTACCACTCAGACAATTGTGATGGTTAGATTATTAACTGTTGTGTCGAATGGATAATATTGACCAAGGGCGAGTTGACCAGAGTCTACCTTCATAAGCAATTGTGATGTTTACATTGCTAACCACTGTGAAATATTTAAATAATATTAAACTATTTGAAATATTTTTTTGATTAACTTCTCAGATTGAATTTTAGTTGCCCAGTTGGCTCCCGTCAGCACAGCAGTTAGCGATGTAAACTCGACAATTTTTTAGGGTGGAGAGACTCTTATCTGCCTTTCGATCGATATTATCCTATCGACACAATAGTTAGCAATGTGAACATCATAGTTGTCTGGGGATGCAAGCTTTGATCTACTTGCTCTTGGTCGATATTTTTCTGTTGGCAAAGCGGTTAGTGATCAACCATCACAACTGTCTGGGGTGGTAGAAGAACTCTACGTGTGAGTAGACTGACGTCCCTTGCTTGTACTATTATGGCGTAAAATCCTTCTCTGAACATACATATACAAGCATTCATATATAAACTATTTCATTATTCTCAACATACATTATTCTGAGATATCTTTGAGCATCTACTAACATGCTTATTTACTTTGTCATGCAACTATTCATCATGCATAACTCTCATACCATGCATATCTCTTATCTCTTGCATATCTTTTATATTATGTATATCTTTTTGTATCATGCTTATCATGGATATATGTTTCTTATCATGCCTATCATACCTATCATGTCTATGTTGCATATCATATCTATTATATATATCATGCATCTCATGCATATCTGTCATGCATATTTTGTATATCTTTTCTGTCATGTATATCTTTTATAATATAACAATATGGAGTATATAACTAAATTAGAGCATACATATAGTCAAATATACAATATGAAATAAAGAAAATTACTGAAATTTATAAATGTAATTACTCACTTTAACTGCCATGCTAAACTTTTAGTTTTCGATAGCTAGCCGGAGGCTACAGTGACTTTTATGTTGAGTTTAATAATTTGTAAAATATAATATTAAATTTTAAGATTCAAGTGATTTATGTAAATTTAGTACTAGTGAAAGAGCACCAATGGATAAGTACTTGAGGCTCTTTCAAGATATGAGACAACCTTTATTTTCTGGAGCAGGAGGGCCCGTGGAAGCTTTGAATTGGCTATTGAAGTGGAGAAGATTTTAGATGGGTTTTCATGTCCATTAAAGATAAGAATTACCCTAGCCGCTTTCGCTTTTGAATGGTGAGCTGGAAGATGGTGGCAAGGTCAGATGCAGTAGAGCTCGGAGATAGAACTGATCACTTGGTACAGTGGACAAGTTTCTGAAACCTTCAAAGATTGGCTTGTACCATTGTCGGCTAGAAGATAGTTGCAAGATAAATTCATTAGGTTGGTGCAAAGACATTGATCGGTTATGCAGTACGAAACGAAGTTCGCTATGCTATCAAGATATGCACCGCAGCTCATTCCAAATGCAGAAGAGAAATGCCACAAATTTCGTTTTTGATTGAAAGATTTAACCAGGTAGTCACTAGTGCCACTTGAGATTGAAGACTAATCAGTACTGGAGGAAAGCATTAGGCTGGTAGCAGAAGCGTAGAGATATGCATAAGAGGAAATAGTTCAGAAGAAGTGACACCAACAACTCATTTAGAAGAAGGAGAGTCCATTGGGAAGATAAAGTCTTACAATAGTAAAGTTGTTAGCTAGGCTGACAGTACCACTGTACAACTTTAAGTGTGAGAAGCAACATCGTGATGGATGGTTACTTTGGTTGAAAGTGTTACTTATGCTGACAGTCTGAACATCAGAAGAGAAACAACCCTAATGCTATTCAGAGATCCATGTCAGTTGTTAACCCAGGAAGAACTACAGCTCAATGGAATTAGAGGAAGGTTTTACTTTTAAAAGTGGTCAACAGAGGTTAATAGGTGGCGACACCATGACTCGTACTGAGCAATCAAGGTAAAACATTCTCCTAAGAGTTTATTCCTTGACTCATCAGGAACCAGAGCATGTTGCCAATGATGCTGATGCATAGAGTTTGATATGTTTTACTTCACTTGACAAGAAACACAATTGCGATGTTTTCATTGCTAAATGTTGTGTTGACGGGAGCCTACGCGACAATATCGGTCAAGGGTGTGTTAGATTTTGTTGACGGTGATTCTCACAGAGGCAAATATGTTTGTAAAGAGTATAAAGTAAAGTAAAAATAAAGTAAATATATATAGAAGATTTGAGCACTTTTATTTCTAAAAGGTCATCGATACATTAACATATTATCAGATTTCTTATAAAAAATATGAAAGATTAGCATATTATAAGATTTCTTATAAAGATATAAAAGACCAACATGCATATTAAATTCTTTTTCTTGGGTTATTGTAGTTTAGGAGTGCGATAGCTCCTGAGTTTTCTTTAGATGACTCATTATGTTGCTTGACTGTTATTTCTAGGTTTTAGCCATTTGAATAAGAAGAACAAATGAGGATTAAATGTGTATAGAGACGAGAACAATAAATTGGAAATGTATAAATTTTTTACTTGTTAATTTTAATTGCTTTCTTTAGTGGCTCTTTCATATATTATTTGAATATTAAACTGTTAGTAATATAAATAGAATGACAGAGAATTGATTTTTAATGTCCTCCGTTTATTCCCATCGTGGTTAATTCCAAGTCTTGACCAGGTGGTGACAGGTTGGAAGCCAAAAATACTATGATTATTGTTGGTGGCAGAATTGGTGTCTTGTTATTCAAAATGTCATGATTATTATATGACTTATTCATTTAGATGTGAGAGTATCATGGGAAGTTAGCTAATTTCTCATAGTGTTATAGCTTAGAGGGTCCTTTCCTTGCAGAGGAGAAATTGCCTCTACGATCTTTTTGGTCAGAAGATCCGTAGTAGCATCACCAACATGAACTGTAGGCTCATAGCAATCTATGTCTTGAGCAGGGAAGATGGTTCTTCCCTCCTTTCCCCCATTTGCTTTGGTTCTTTCTTAATATGGCTATTTTCATGATACTGACCTGATTGTGCTCTAGCAAGGAAAAGAGGCGGGGTTCACAAGCAATTTGAGAGAAAAGGACATAGGTGTATTTATTGAGAGCCTGTACATCCCCAAGGTTAATTTTCAATGTGATTACTTATCTTTCGAAATTAGTGGGAAATCTTGCACTTTGTGGGGTAATCTTGCAGACTTACTGATGTTGTTTCAGACTGTTGTTTTTTACTTAGTTATCATTTACTTGAACTGCCCTCAAATTATTATCTAACGATCTTCATTTTTGAAGTGGAAGTTTCACTAAACCAAAACATGGTAGCCTTAATTAAGCCCAATAAATGACACCTTGCATGTATTATAACCAACTAAAAGTTAAGTGTGCCATCAATTGGTTGGTTTACACATCCAGTTTCTTTATTTTGATCATCTCATCATAATGAGAATTTATCTACTTAGAATCACACTTTAAATAGCCCAGTCCCATTCATAAAGTTGTTCTCTTTTGCATTTTGACTACATTCTTGCATATTGCCAATATTTTCATGTCGAGCATTTATTTTTGGCATTTTTGTAGTAGACTGGAGAGCACGAACGGGGTCACTTGGTTTTGATATGTTGTTACTTGATTGTTGCTTCATCCATTCCTTCATTGTTGATATATTTTTTTTTAACCTTCCCTCATTTTTCTTTGTTTTGTTTCTTTCTTTTATCACGAGAGTAATCTAAGACTATATCCTCATTTCCTTGATTCCCTCTTTTTGTTTGTACCATGCCTTGTGAATGAGTGCTCTAATAATTACATTTCATGCTAAACTTTGGCTATTATGATGTGTGTCCATAATAAGAAACTAGATCAAATAGGGAAGTTTTAGAGGCTATTTGAATTGTTGAAAAATCCGTACAATGTTGAAGAAGTGCAGTGAAAAGTAAATGTAGTTTATTGAAAAATAAATATTATTTTTTGAATGAATACAATGCGATTGCATTAATTTGAATTTTTGTGTTTGAGTGAGTACGCTGCAAGTTATTGTTAAACCCATGAGCCGCGGTAGCTATGGGTGATCGGTTGATGGCTAGTCGTGGCCGACATGTTGCAGTGGTGAGCGGCTGAGGTAACACTTTACATAAGTTGTGTATTTGAAATTTGTCCAAATCCAAAAAAGTTTTAAATATATTGAAATTGAACTAGAGAGTGAATTCCAAATGATATGTTACACTGCATTTATTTTTCGTTCGACCAAACACTATGATATTCAAAATCTATGCATTCCTTTTATAGTCATTTTTTTTTCTAGTTCCCAATGATCCCTTTGGCAATTCTTTCGGAGAGCAAGAACAGGGTCACTTGGTTTTGATGTGTTGTTGCTTGATTGTTGCTTCATCCATTCCTTCCTTGTTGATATTTTTTTTGTTAACCTTCCCTCATTTTTCTTTGTTTTGCTTCTTTTTTTATCACGAGAGTAATCTAAGACTATATCCACATTTCCTTAATTCCCTCTTTTTGTTTGTACCATGCCTTGTGAATGAGTGCTCTAATAATTACATTTGATGCTAAACTTTGGTTATTATGATGTGTGTCCATAATAAGAAACTAGATCAAATAGGGAAGTTTTAGAGGCTATTTGAATTGTTGAAAAATCCGTACAATGTCGAAGAAGTGTAGTGAAAAGTAAATGTAGTTTATTGAAAAATAAATATTATTTTATGAATGAATACACTGCGATTACATTAATTTGAATTTTTGTGTTTGGGTGAGTATGCTGCAAGTTATTGTTAAACCCATGAGCCGCGGTAGCTGTGGGTGATCGGCTGATGGCTAGTCGTGGCCGACATGTTGCAGTGGTGAGCGGCTGAGGTAACACTTTACATAAGTTGTGTATTTGAAATTTTCCCAAATCCAAAAAAGTTTTAAATATATTGAAATTGAACTAGAGAGTGAATTCCAAATGATATGTTACACTGCATTTATTTTTCGTTCGACCAAACACTATGATTTTCAAAATCCATGCATTCCTTTTATAGTCAGAATTTTTTTTTTCTAGTTCCCAATGATCCCATTGGCAATTCTTTCGGAGGAATTCTAATTAATTCTGAACAAAAATAAAACTACATGAGCTTTGGTTTCCTGTAGTAGGTAGATTCTCCTTCTAAGTTTGGTCTTGTTCTTGCTATGACAAAAAGCTTGCTTGTTTGATTCCTCTGGACAAATAACAAATTGCTTGTTTGGTCTTGTTTCTAATTTTTTTTTTCTTTCATTCTTTTATTATTATTATTATTATTTTTATTTTAGGCGTCATTTGGCAACAGGAAGACGCAAAATGGCTGGAAAATATTAGTTTTCTGCTGGTGCTTTGGGAGGATGGCAACAACTATTGGGTGGTTGCATGGGACTGGGACGGTGTTTGGTGGTTGTAATGGGCAAATGATTGAACATTGACAAAGCTTTTGGAGGGCTTTGGGTAGTGACAGAGGAATTGCTATGACTATCCGTCCTAGTAGGGACCATCAATTAAGGGAGATGGAATGAAGTCAAAGAATTGGAGACAATTAGAATCGACTTTTGTTGCACAAATTATACACTTAAATAATTCTTCAGAAGTAGTGATAACTAACCTCATGAATCTTCTTTCATAAAGTACTAACCTAAAATAAGGAATAATAATACCCTTCCTAGACTAATTCTACAAAATGGTAATGTTATCTAGACTTTAAAATTCTAGACACAAACTTAAATAAACCAAATTTAAAATTTGAAATTCATCTTAATCTTATTGACTTCATCGCCATCCAACAATTCAGTTTTCTTTCTTCTCCAATAGACTTCTATTGACTTGGTCTTCAATCTCAACAATATGATCCCAGAATCGCCATTTTTGACATTCTCCATCAAGAAATCAGATAGTTCAATTTTAAGTATTTCAATCTCTTGATTCCATCATATTCTTATGCTCAAGTTATAAATAATGCTTTTTTGCTATGAACTTCTTTGAAGTGGATGATTAGATTGCTCTTCTTCTTCATTAAAATATCTCAAGTTCAATCTTCTTGAATGGTTGTCTTCTGCTCTGCCAAACTAGATTATAATCAACCATATTGCTTTTAATGTCATACTTCTCAAATTTCATGGTTTAGATCCCAAGTTGGAGCTCTTCCATAGTAACAGTCTTGTTTTAATTATGAATGAAGAAAAATTAGATATCATTTGCATTACTTGTATGAAGTTTTTACCTTATTTCTCTGCCATCCATCTGATTTTCTTACCTCAAAGCTAAGGAAGATTCATCTTATAGCATGTTGTTGCATCAGCTCTAGTTAACAGGAAATATCATGTATTGTGCTATTTTTTCCATAATACTTGGTAATTCTTTTTAAAGGAGATGGTTTTAGCTCATGTTTTCACAGATCTGTTGGTACTTCTACTATTTGAAAAATCGTGATTAAGCTGTTATATTCGGAAGGTAACTTCTCTTTTTCAGCTTGATAGGAAATTTTAGTATAATCTCTTAATCAACAAGGTTCTTGTTTAGAATTCCACAGCAACTTGACGAAGCCACGGAAAAAAAATGTACCCAAAAAGCAATTGAACTGTAGAGCTATACTTTCTTTTTTTTAGGAACATTCTAGCTTTGTTTTTTTATTTTATTATTATTTTCATTCTAGCTTTGTCTTGATTTGCTAGTATTCTCTGAATTCTGCTTGTAAACAATTAAGTAGCGCGAGCGTTTTGCTACTATTTTGGCTGTTATGCTGCTATCTGTGGATTGATGTATACTCATTTCTTTCACTAGGCTTAACTTTTTGTTGATGAGCATTTTGCACGTATCTAGGCTGTTATTTTGCTATAAAGAATATAAGTAGCATGCTCATGTTGCAAGCTAGTTATTATGCTTCTATTGTAGATTGAGATGATTTAATAATATTTTCTCCCACAAACTTTATCTATTTAACGTTCTTCTCTTTTATATATATATATATATATATATATATATATATATATATATATATATATATATATATATATATATATTATTTTTTTTGTGCAGATTAACATATGGCTGAGCTCTGTATCTTTTCATGCATATGCTGATATTTCCTATGCCAGTACAGTTGATGTGAGTATTATCTTTTCTGCGTCTTTTTTATGAAATCATTCTTTGAGCTTGTTTGCATCTACACAATTAATCATATATAGTGAGGAAAATGTCTCAATTATTGTGATTGGAAAGATATATCCACCACAAAGGATGATTAGTGGATTTGATGAACTCTTGAAACAGATCGTCCAGGAGTTAATTGCATGCTATTCAACTTCATTGCACCAAAATGCCAGTAACTTTCATGTAAAAGTTCTTGATTTCACAGTTAACCATCCTTGGCATGGAGTGAAAAAATTTGCTATCTCCGAAAATGTTTCTTTTACAAATTGCTGACTTAATTACGTGCTAACTTTGATTGCATGTCTGTGAAATAGAGAAGGCTCAGCAAAAGACGTTCTTGTTATTATTCTCTGCTAATATTAATTTGCAAAAAATGAATATTTTTTAATCTTGTATAAATTTAGCCTGCCCAATCTATTAGTAGTTCCATATAGCTCTTTAAAGATTTTGTTACCTTTTAGAATTTGATTTGGGGAAAGGAGCATTCTTGATGGCAAATTGATGATGGATCCTTCTTGATGGTTGAAATCTTTTTTGTCTTCTTCCCTTGTTTTGACTTAGAAATTGTTCGTGTTCTCCTTAAATTAAACTGCAAATAGAAGACAGATGAGTTAGTCTTGTAGAGAGATGATTCTATTTAGAAACAAGTTAGGGTGTGTAAGTTGAGCCTTTTGAGAGAGATTTTCATCATTGGGAATTATGATTATGACAGCTTCAGGAATTGGAGTGTCAAGGTACGTCTCGGGGCTTGGAATTAACTATTGTGGGAACATGTGGTCAGATGCTGATAATATAATGCTTTCCTATTATTAATTTTCTATCATTAGTAATTTATAATTCAATAAAATAAAGAGCCATTATAGAAATAAGATTTAAGTAATATAATTAAATTTCTACCTTAGCTTTGGTTGTTCGCATCTTCAATATACATTTGTTCTTCTATTGCTCATATTTTAATGAAATGATTAAACATTTACTGTTAGTTTACAATAACAGTGAGCTAAAAAGACCGGTGAATTGACCTACTAATAAAGCAATGCAACATAATGAAAATGAAATAATATGATGTCAGTTAAACTTTAAAAAAATCAGTATAAGAGCATTTTGTCAATTTTTATTTGTGAATAAGATGGATCAATTTATATATATATATAGCTGTTGAATGTGTGAATTAGTGCGGGAGGGGTCAGCTTGGAATAGTAAGGAGGGACCAGGGAAATATCTTGCAACAATTTGAAATTGGGTCGTCGTTCCCTCTCTGCTAGGGTTTCGCCTCATGGCGAACCCTAGCGTCTTCATTAATCTCGCTCGTACTGCATCCATTTATTTCGTCTTCGACTGTTTGGCGGATGATGCCCGTCTTCGTCTTCGTCATCGGCTTTGGCTAGCAGAGGAGCTCGCGTCTTCCTCGTCTGTTTCGTCCGATAGAAGAGCTCGCGTCGTCTGGTGCTTTGCGTTCGCTTGTTGTGCGTCTTCTGCGACGTTTCGTTTTGCAGGTTCTTTCATGTCGACTGACTCATGCCGCCGACTGCTGCGTCTAAGCTTTCGACTGCTGCGTCTAAGCCTTCGACTGTTGCGTCAAAGTCTGCTTGACTGCTGCGTCGCCTCTTCGTGCGTAGAGACCTTTTCCTGTCTGCTTTGTCTAGAGCTTGCGTTTCTTGAGGTGCAGACCGAACGACTTCAGTCTTCTCGACAGCTGCTGCCTGTCTGTTGCATTGCCATATAGCTCCTTTGTTTCCACATGCATTAAACAACCGATTCATAACTCTACTCAGATGGAGCAGAGTTATGTAGCTGCTATGTCTGCGGGTTCGAAGCCTGATTTTGCTTTCGGAAAGTCATGCATTTTTCCACTTTCTTACTACAAGGCTCTTGATGTTGGCGGTGGTGACCACACATTCATCACACATCTTGGGAAAAATGAAAAACCTGCTCTTTTTCTCTCTAAAGTCGAAATCGGTATTCTTGCGTTTGCTTATCGTTTTGCTCTAGTAGGGAAATTCCTTTATGGTTATCCTAAACTTGAGATCATCCGGAAAGATTTTGAAGCTATGAAGTTATCGGGTAGTTGGAAAATTAGCTTACTGGATGACCGACATATACTCATTCAGTTATCTAATGACGCGGACTACACTCATATTTTTTCTCGAAAGGTAATCAAGATTGATAACTTTTTTATGAAAATTATGAAATGAACTGTCGATTTTAATCCAAAAGCGGAGTCCACTATCATTCCTATTTGGATAAAGTTCTCGGGGTTGAAAGTGCAACATTTTTAACTATGAAAGTTTTTACTTCTTAGCAGTTGCTTACGTTAAGTCTCTCAGGGTTGATAATCCCATGCTTGTTGTCACCACTCTCTGTGGCTTGTGTTAGTTGAAAGAGATATCACCCAACTTGCTCCAAATGAGGTATGAATTGGATCCAATCACAATGGGTATTGGCAAAAAGTTGAAAACGATTCACATCCTCCGTTTTGCTCTTATTGTAGTATGTTTAGCTACAGTTCTACTACTTGCTATTGTTTGCACCCTCACTTAAAAGTTCAACAACTTCCTCAGAAATCTATTCATACTGACTAGGGGGTAGACGTCTTACCGCCTACCATCACTGCTGAGGAGGTGCAACCCGATCCTATTTCTAACGCAACACACCCCTCTGCTCATTTGCCTGACGCTTCTCCAGATGGGAACATTTATGCTGATCCTCTTATTCAAATCTTGACTGTCTCTAATGAAGAACTCAATACCCAAGCTGTTTCTCTAGAACCTACTACTGTGAACCTATTTCTACTGTTTCTCTACCTCCTCAGACGTCTCATCCTGAGCAAAAGGTTAACGTTACTCGGACACATGGGATCTTGATGTGCAACGGCCTACACCTGTCCGACCACCTTTGGACCACTCCACTGATCAGTTAAGTCAATCATCGGATGAGGAATGACAAGTTTACACATCCAGGAGAGAAAAGAATGAAGACTCCTTTTAGCTCTGGAATCTGATGGATGACACTTTGGTCACTTCGGGAAATGGTTCGCACCTTACCAACTTGTTAACTGGCTCCTGTCCGAGAAGTAGAGGCAGAGGCAGGATTGTACGTTTCTAGCCTTTTGTGCTTTAGTTGTTATATGTATCTTTTCTTTTTTGGGATTTTTTTTTGTTGTATCGTGTGAGATGAGCTTTCTTTTAGGCCCACTCATACAACATATCTGTATCATTTCAGCTTTAATATATTAGTCCTTACGATTTTTCATATGTATAGTTTTTGGGTATACATGTATTTTTCTTTTTAGGACCTTGTGTGTGTTGTATACCGTGTGGTTAGGGTGTCTGTTTTGGGCTCTCTCATACAACATATCTGTATCTTTCTTTCTTTAATATATTAGCCCTTTGGATTTTTCAAAAAAATAAAAAATAATATATATATATATATATATATATATATATATATATATATATATATATATATATAATCATCATAGAAGCACCGTTTAAAATTATACAATAAGATACTTCAATCAATATCTATTTTCATTTAAGTGTATAAGTACCTCAGTGTTTCTTTACTAGTATTATGAAAAGTGTGAACTCTATCATAGTTAAGCATGCACATATAATAAATCTATATAGTTCATATCATTCACATGTTTATTTCATTTAATTCTACTTCTCAATAATGCATAACATTGGTATTTCTAAAATATATATATTATAACACAATAAATGGTTTAATCCATTTTCAGTAATAATCAATGAATTCAATTTAGAAGAAATGAAAGCTACTATAACTCAAAAGGAAGAGTACTCACCTTGATTTACTTTAAGAAATGATCATTTCAAATCCTTTTATCTCTCTCAGAGCTTAAAGTTTCTCACATGTTATATTTTATAATATTCTAAAATTAATATGTTGCAATATATAATTAAATTGACTATAAATGATTATTAAATAAGCATAAATGTTATCCCATATCTTCTTCCTTAGCACAATCCGACCTTGATCTCCTTCTCTTTTAATTTGATCGCTTATCCAAATTTAATCACTAAGTAGTTCATGATATTTAGGATAATTTAATAACGTTTTATTAATGAGGTAAAATAACATGTAAATAGATTATCAAACTTTTACCTCCATTGTAGCCAACTTTCCTTGATCCAAACTAATCTTATCGTGTTTTTATAATTTCTAATTCTAATTTTTAAATTCATAAACAATAGTTAATACTATTCAATTAAATATAATACAAACCCAAATTAAAAACTTATAAAGCATTGGTTCGGTTCATTCGATCTTAATCTCCAGCATGGGTGTAACCCACAGTCTTCGCGTACTCTCATCTTTTCTTTCTTATTCATGCGCAAAGGCTTGCTCCTTCCTCCTTCTTGAACCCGCACCACAGGTGCTTGGTTCTTCATCTTCTAATGCACAAGAAACCATCGATGCTCTTATTTTGCTTCCTGGCTACTCAGATCGGTTCTCCCTCACCTCCTCCATAACGTGAGAAACACAATGTGCCCCACTGCACCTTTACCTCTCTTTCTTTTCCGATCTCATCGCTTCTTCTTCCTTCTTCTTTGACACTCTTCCAACTCTAAATATGCATGACCGTCTTTTCTCCCTGCACCAATTTAATTGCTTCATACTACATGACCGTTTATGTTGTTATGTTTCATAATTTTCTATCATTAATAGTTTATGATTCAATCAAAATGAAAGATCAACTAAAAAAGTAATAGGATTAAATTTTTAACCTTAGCTCAGATTGTTTATGTCTTCTGTATACATTTTCTTTTCTATTTCTTATCTTTAAATTAAATGATTAAACCTATGATATCGGTTAAAGCAAGATTGAGCTAAAAAGGCTAGTTAGTACGCCTACTTCTATATCACAATAAATGAAACAATATTCATGTCAGTTAAACTTTTAATAAATTTAATATAAAAATATTATATATATATATATATATATATATATATATATATATATATACATATATATATATGTTTAGGGTTTTTTACCCACTCACTAAATTTTTTCAATGAAGTTGCCTTTTAATATATATAGAGATGTATGTGTGTGTGTGTGTGTGTGTGTTTAAAGAGAAGCCCTAGGGCCTATTTCATTAAAATAAAACTAGTTCAAAACAAGTAGTATGAGAGGGCCCAATAGATAGAGCTCTACTCATAAGAAACAAATGCAAGATTGTACAAACAAAAGGATACATAATACAAAACAAAAGAAAAACATGCAAATAAGCATTGTCTATTGACGATGTTGCCTAGACCTTCCTCTTCCTCTGATTCTTATAGCACATCCATGAATCAAACTCTGAAGTGACTCTCCATTACCAGGAGAGAGCAAGGTATCATCCAAGATTTTTCCAAATTGAATAGTGCCCCCAGCTTTCATCTTTCGTCGGGAAATATATACTTGTCATTCTTCTTCAGAAGACTAGTCAGTTTGATCCGTAGTGGGAAAGGCAGTTGCAGCGATAAGTTCCAGTGTTTGTGTAGGACAGTCTTCCATTACTTGGGGATCTTCTACTCTTCGAGTGGGTAGTTCAACCAAACAGTTGGTAGCAGAAATACTGTTTGAAGGTAATTCTTCCTCAGTGGTTTGATTACTGTTAGGCGATAATTCTTCTTTGGTAGTAGTAGGCACATTTTTTCGTCATCAGAATGTGAATGTTTGTTTCTTCTATATATATATATATTTATAGAGATATGAGGTATATACATGTATGTATATATAGATAAACACACACACACACATACACACACACACATACATATATACATACAAATAAACTTTACATACTGTCGGCGTTGTTTTGGGTGTGAAGTGCCCGTAAGAAGCTGTCGGTCGCCGGAATCAAAATCCCGTCGCCCGCTTCGGAAGGACGCTTCAATATAATTTTAAAAAAGAAATATGAAGTCAAACTGACCCCATATTTTTCATAGTTTAAATGAAAGAGCGCTACACCTCAAGTCATACATTTACCCCAAAAGATAAACACATGACTTGAGGGTGAGACTCGATCAAATAAACTAATAAATATATGACTCCGTTTGGTCTGTAACAATTTTATTTGTCGACAAGCTTCACTTATTTAATATGAAGAATTAAATATGGTTTATTTTAAATTGAGTTCGGAAATGCTTCTATAAAGGCAAGCCCATATAGTTAATTACATCTTAAATGGTCGAAATCACTTAAGAAAACTCTTGATAAAAATCAGGAAATATTATCTTCAAGGAGGTCAAAAGGATAGGACTTTTCAACGAGATAAGACAGAGAGGTGTGCAAAGGGAATTGACTTAAGTTTGGAACATTTTATCGTAGAATCCAAAGGGAGAGAGACTAGGGGATGTTAGAGGTTCGAAAGCGAGCCTCGATGACTTCCTGAGCTATCCTATGGTTTGACTGATGAAGACATGCTTTGCTGTTGAAGACGATCGTGCTGCCCACCACGTTAGCTCCGAGCTCCTTGCCATGAAGAGATTGAGTTTTCTAAGATGAAAAGTTAAAATGTTCAATCAGGTGGCCCTATGGTCAGGTTCTTCTAAACATCCTATTCAAGTATGTTTAAATGTTGTACAGTGTATAGCAGGGTATGTAGCACAAGAAAACAATAAAACATGCAGTAGAGTATAGTACAACGTGCTAAAAAGAATAGTAGCAGGTACGAAAAGTAACACGCTGCAAATGTAAACAAACATGTATACCTGGGAGATCCGTTATCGCAACAAACTGAAGCGCATCTTGCAGGCGAAAGTCAAGTAGAAAACAGAAATATCATCCAGAAAGCTCGAGAAAAGACGGCGAATGACTCACAACAGAAAGCTCGAGAAAATGAATAACAAAAAGTCATCAAAACTTCAGGAAAATCCTAAAAAAAAACCACGAGTGCTTCATCAAAATCATATGAAAACCCGAAGAAAACCGCAAGCACTCGGGTCGGGGCTAGGCTCAGAACTGTGTAGTACTGCTCGATGGGGCGTCGAAGGCTACTCGGTCACCCGAGTGTATAGAGCCCGCCACTCAGCTAGAAGGGTGTCCTACTAAACCTAACTAAGGAGGGTGCTCCCTAACCCAGAACTGATAATCAACAAGTGGACAACCGAATTTTATGATATAGTTTTAAAATTTTATGTTTTTAGCATGCACGTGGGGTTTCAGGCATACAAAAGAGAGTTTTATATTAATTTTTTATTGTAGTTGAAACATGTTTTTATTACAAAATGTTGTATCATATTCTTATCAGATTTTTGAAAGTTAGGATTGTCCACGAGTTGATCATTCCGTCGGGTATAGGGTCACTAGCAATTCTAAGAAGGTACGGGTGCCCCGCTAGCCTTATGGCGGCGAATGATACCGTCATCCTACGGTTCACCAGGGCCCTGGAGCGGGCCCTGACGTCGCAGGATGGGATATCATTCTACTCTATCACTGGCGTGCCTTTAGCATCATCGCCGTCATCGCCGCAAGCAAAACCAAAATCGACTCCGAGTGAAGCGGAGAAAACTCGTCAATCAAAGAGAAAGGAAGGAAAGGAGACTAAGCCACCTCGAATTGAGAAGAGTCAAAACGAAGGAGGGTTGATGCTAAAACACCCCTAAAACAGGTAAGAGCATAACCCAAGATCCTTGAATCAATCCAAAGGATATCATTTTCTCACATTTTTTTGTAGTTGGATCGACCCAAAGAGGGTGTCCTTTCCATTTGGGTTAAGAAGAACGAAATCTGAAAATCTTTTAAAATCTCGTAAATCAAACGGGAAAGAAACGACTCGCGGAGACCCACTGCTAAAATTCCCAAATCCCGTACTAAAATCCAGATTTTCTAAATTTCAAATTAATTTTCAGCTTTTAAAATATAAATTCTCTCAATAAGACCACCTACAGGCTCGGGACTAAGTCAACAACAACAGAAAGATCATTAAACTCCCAATACAAAGAAGGTGAACGGACAAACTTCCAAATTTATAAGAAAGTGAATGGACAAGCTTCCAAATTTATAAGAAAATGAATGGACAAGCTTCCAAATTTATAAGAAAGTGAATGGACAAGCTTTTCAAAATCAATTTAACTCCAAGCTCACCACAAAATGTATGAAGGTATTCATCAAATAGCCATAGGGTTTAAATTCACATAAAACCATAACTGAGCCAACACAAAGCATAAACCCGAGCCACCACCTGGCCGAAAATCAGCCCAACTCCAAATTAAAACAGCCCCAATATAGAACCAAAACAAGAGGTGCTAAGAGATCAAAGTTCAAGCCACAGCAAGACTAGAGACGAGCCCAGCTTCAGGGTACAACAGTCCCAACACAAAACCAAAATCAGAAGTACCAGAAGAATCAAAACCAAGCCACAACAAGGGTGAAGCCGTACCACCGCAAGACTTAAACCCAAGCCCAAGTAAAGCTGAAATCAAGCCCAACATGAGTCCAAAACCTGAACCGCAACAAGATTAAAATCGGGCCAATACTAAGCATGAAACCGAGCCCTGCACTCATCCCTTAAATCACTTGAATGGAGATAAGTGAAATATATCAAAGCAGGCTCACGGATGAGGGTCAACATAAGCAAACCGAGCCTCCCATATAAAGGCAGAGATAGTTTTTTTTTTTTTTTTTTTTTTTTTTAAATCGTTAAAACAAGGGGAGCATTTATATATATCGAGATAAACTCTTAAATGGAGTTTAAGACAAGCCACTCAAACTCCTTAAATAGAGCTTAATAAAAATAGATCTTTTAGAGCTCTATATAAATTTAAACAAATAAAACACAGCTCCACCATAAAACCAAAACCTAATGCACGGCTTAAGCAGGAAATCACTACAGGGGAGAAACCGAGCCAGCATAAGGCCTAAACCCGAGCCAACATAAATCCCAAATTCATACTATGACGAAGCTGAGATTAATTCCGACATAGATCCAAAATTTAAACAGTAACAAGACTAAAGCCGAGCCAACATTAGACTCAAAATCAAGCCATGGATGCATCTTTTAAAACGTTAAAACAAGAGCAAGTATAAGTTATCAAAGCAAAGCATGCTCTCTTTTTTTTTAAAGAAGAAATAGAGGGAGCAAGAAATGAGCTCCACATATATGTAAAATCAAGTAAGTCCTTCCATGTTTCATGTCAAGCTAAAGTGAGCAAGGAACATCTCAATATCCATCTTATCATGCTTGCAAACGGGACCAACCCTTGCCTCGAACACATGCTTTTAATACATCAAAAGTAAAAGACTAGCACTTGCTTTAAATAAGAACACACATAGGATCTCCTTCCCAACACTTCTAGCATGCACTTTTCTTTTTAAAGAATGAAGCTTAAAGCATTTAAACCCAATTCTCCCATATGCTAGCAAGAGAGGCTAATTTTGCCCTAAAATTATATTCCATCAAACTCAACTTGCTTTGAACAAAAGAAAAGAGAAGCTAATGCCATACTACAACTTCACCATATTAAGCAAATAGAGCAAAAGGACGAACTAGTATCATGCCATATTCCTTACTCCTATACATGCTTCATGTAATAAAGCCCCTCAAATTTCATATAAGAACAAACTAACATGCTACTAATGAGGGGGGAAGTGGAGGATCATCATTTACACAACAAGAAAAAGCATTCCTTAACATATACATGCCCAGCCGAGACATTAAACAGGGAAGGCTAAGCCATCCCTGGGCCAAACCGAAAAAAAGGAGGGGAGTAAGAAGGTTACCAGACTATGGAGAGCACACAAGGAAAAGCAAGAATTCAGGCACCAATCCGACAGCACCTCCTCTTCCTCACAAGGATTTTCGGGCCAACCCTAAACTCATCCCAAATGGGGTTTTTATAGGCGAAGGAGGGGGAGGAAGTGCCGCTACTCACCTTACAGGAAGGGGCGCAATTGGGGTTGGCGACAAATTGCCGCAAGAGGGAAAGGCGTACGCAGAAGGTGCCGCAGGGACAAGTTGCTCGCACGGGGATAAGGATAGGATCGATCGTGAGCGGCTCGAGGAATAAATGGCCGCAAAGGGAGAACGATCGTGCGCGGGAGAAGCATTGAGCGAAGCTTCCACGGAGCTCTCGCGAGAGAGACGAAGCCAACAGGTCGAGCGTGAGAAAGGATTAGGGCTATGTTTAGTTTAAGTAGGTTTTAAAAATATTCATTTTATTATTATTATTTTTTTATATTATTTAAGTTAAGCCCTAAATTACAAGTTTCGCCCCCGACAGGCTATCGTCACAAACTTAACGTCAATTTTAAGTGAAATCGACATTCCGGACGCATCAGCGCAGTCCGTTTCGTCGTCCGAGGTCGTCTGGGCAACCTCGTCGATGGTCGCGTCAAAATTGCGTCGAAATTTGGTATCGTCGCAAAATTTTAACATGAAAGCGTTCGAAAGCGAGGTCAACACATACCTTTTTGAAAACAATATTGAAGAAACTTTATCTACAAAGAACAATGTTCGGTCCGATAATCAGGAGAGCTTTGAAGCTCATAATCTTTAGGAAGTCTCAAGCACACAAGAGACAATTCGTACTTCACATATCCTTGAACCCATCATTGTTGCAACGGTTGACAATCCTTCTACTGCGGCTCTACCATCTCATCAGACCGAGCAAGTTCTTACTGTTAGTCAGGCGCAAGGGGCTCATGATGTGTAACAACTTATACATGCCCGACAATCTGCCGACTTACACAATGATCAGATGAGTCAGTTTTCTGATGAGGAATATAATGTTTACACTTCTAGGAGGAAGAAGAAGAATTGAAGCCTAGTCGACTTCAGGAACTTAATGGATGCTACATTGGTTATTTTGGGTAATGACACCAAACTTAACAATCTGTTAGCTGGTTCCTTTCCTAGAACTAGAGACAAAGGTAGGACGAAATTGTGTCGTTCTCTAGCTAGATTTCTGTGATTTGACATATTTGTTTTTTTGGGTATACATGTATTTTTTCTTTTTTAGGACCCTTGTGTGTGTTGTATAACGTGTGGGTAGGGTGTTATTTTTGGGTCATCTCATACAACCTATCTATACTTTTTCTTTTTTAATATATTAGCCCTTGAGTTTTTTTCGAAAAATAAAAAAAAAAAACATACGTACATACATACATACATACATACATACATATATAGAGAACACCCCAACTACTAAATAATTAGCAGAAGCCATCTGCTCTTCCTTCCACCCTCCCTTCTCTAAATTACCTTCTTATTACCGGAGACCCCCCTCTGATAATACTGTTTCTGTTTCTGTGATTGAGGCGTTGCCAGATGACTCTGTTGGGCAACCTACAGCTCCAAATCTTTTTGAAATTACTTCCCTAGGAACTTTACATACACAGGACAATGTTGGTTCGCTCCTCAGGAGGGCGTTGCTGCTCCTCATACTCAGACATTCTCACGTGCAGAGGAGAAATCTCAAATCTTACAAACCCTAGAGCCTATCTCTCTTGCAATGGTTGACAATCTTTCTACTGCGCCTCTACCACCTATTCAGACCGAACAAGTTGTTACTGTTAGTCAGACGCAAATGGCTCTTGATGTGCACCAACCTTTACATACCTAGCAATCTGTCGAGCAACACACTGATCAGATAAGCCAGCCATCGGCTGATGAATGACAAGTCTACACATCCAGGAGGAAGAAGAAGAAGAATGAAAGCATACTCGAGCTCATGAACTTAATGAATGATACATTGGTTGTTTCTGGCAATGACACCAACTTACCAATTTGTTAGCTTGCTCCCTTCCTATAACTAGAGACAAAGACATAGCTAAATTGTGTCGCTCCCTCGCTACTTGATACTACGAGTTCTGGTAGTTTTGGTTTTTGGGTATATATGTATTTTTTTTTTGGACCATTTGTATGTGATGTATACTGTGTGGGTAGGTTGCCATGTTTGGGCCCTCTCATTAACCGATCGGTATCTTTTCTTCGTTTGTATATTAGCCCTTGGGCTTTTGAAATATATATATATATATAATATAATATATACTTCAATGCCAGAATTTACGTACATGGATACTTTAGTGTTTCTCCTTTAGTATCACAGATGGGTGAACTTCATCATTATCAAGTATGCACATAAAATCAATCTTTGTTGTTCATATCATTCATATGTTCTTTTTATTCAATTTATGTTTAAATGTTGTATAATATTACTATTTCTAAAATATATGTTTATCACAATAATATGACTAACATCTAAAAGAGCATATGAATCACAATAAAATGGTACAAGTAGGCTTCAATAACAATTGATGAATCGATTAGAAGAAACAAAGCTACTATAACTTAAAAGTAAGAGTACTCATCTTAATTTCACCTTAAAAATGATCATTTCAAATGCTTTAACTCTCTTTCGTAGCTTAAATTTTTCATCTAGTTATATTCCTTGATATTCTAACATTAATATGCAGCAATTTATAATTAAATTGACTATAATTGTTATCTAACTAAAAATCAATCTTACCTCGTCATCTCTTCTTTAGCACAGTCCAACCTCGATATGCCTTTTTTCTTTAATTCATAAACAATAATTTATATTATCAACTAATTATGAAACAAATCCAAAATTAAAAACCAACCTTATAGTGCATTGGTTCGATCTTAATCTCCCACACGAGAGTAAACTTGTAGCCTTTGCCTCATCTCCTCCTTTTCTTCTTCTTGTTATTCTAGCACAAAGGCTTGGTCGTCCTTCCTCGTGCTCCAACCCGCACACATGCGCTCGATTCTTCTTCTCGTGCACAAGAAACGGTTGATGCTCCCTTTCTTCTTGTTTGCTTGGGTCGACTCTCCCTCACATCCTCCACACGAGCGGCACAGTTGCGGCCCACCACACCATTACCTCTCTTCTCCGATCCCATTGCTTCTCCTTCCTTCTCCTTCGATGCTTCTCCAACTCCAAATATGCAACAACTTTGCAAGTCTCAACGTCGCATGTACGGTCGCTCGTGTGGTATTCAACTTCTTCTCCTCTGACAGGCCTTCCACATTCTTCATCTCGTCTCTACTTCAACTCTTCAGTTACCTTCCCTAATTTTCTTTCAACTCCTCTTAAAAAGGTCTGAAGAGCCCTACTTCAGATAGAATACGGCTCCTCATGATTTAACAGGGCGTTAGCAGGGACAAAAATATTGAGAGCCATAATGCTTTGAGATATGTTTTTAGAATGATTTCGAGATTTTTGTTACATGGGATTTACGTTTTCGAGATGAGAGAGGATGCTTTCTGTTGAAAGAAAGGGAATCCATGAGCCATATAGTGATTTAGGAAAATGATAGGGAATCTTGATTGAAGTTTTAATTCATTATTTACTATGTTCCATATCTCTATGTATACAAACAGTTTTACACGAAGGATTCAAAGTACTTGAAATTTAAATTTGGATAAATGTTAATATAAAGATGAATACTATAATTGTAATAATTCTAAAAGAAAATGGATAGTTCCAATATTTCTTTTGATGCAATTATATACATGAGGAGGGAATTGCTAGAAGTAATTTAAAAATAGCTAAATGTATCAAAATAATTTTGATGCATGACTCTTAATCCCTTGAAGAGGGGATTCATGCTGGTTGGTTGAAGTGGAGGAATGCTTCGGGTCTTTTGTGTGATAGAAAAGTACCGCTTAGATTGAAAGGAAAATTTTATAAGATGGTGGTGAGATCTGCAATGCTCTATGGCGCTGAATGTTGGCTTTTAAAAGAGAAGCATAATACTAAGTTAACTGTTGCTGAGATGAGAATGATTAGGTGGATGAGTGGCTTTACACTTAGAGACAAGATGCGAAATGAATATATCCGTGATAGGGTTGGTGTAGCTTCTGTGACGGACAAAATTAGAGAGAGTCGTCTTAGATGGTTTGGCCACATTAAACGTTGACCATCTGATGATCCAATTAGGAAAGTAGATATTTTAGATTCAACTTATGTTAAGAAAGGCAGAGATAGACCTAGGAAGACTTGGGCTTATTGTAAAGAAAATGATCTTACTTTATTAGAACTAAATGAAAATATGACACTGAATAGGACGCAATGGAGAAAAAGGATTAATGCAACCGACCCCATGTAGTGGGACAAAGGCTTTGTTGTTGTTGTTGTACTCTTAATCCCTTGAAGAGTGATGCATAAACCTTGTGCTAGAAATTTGGCCTCTATGGAGGAGTTGTGATGTTAGTTCACAATTATCTCTTTAATTTTCAACTCGTGTGATAGAAACATTTTAAATATGATTTGGAGGTTTCAAGTTTAGATGTTTCTATGCATTAAAATTTTCTAATATTAATGATATAGGAGAGGATCTTATGATCATATGATGGCTGAGTAATGTTTGCATGAACTCGGCTTTTATTTTGGTTGCAGAATCAATCGTTTATGACCTTGCAGACTGACCTGTAAATCTGGTTAAGAATTTCGTAAGAAATCATGAGTCTATGCACTTGTTTCTCCATCCTAAGTTATTTTTAAATGATGTTTCTGACAAAAGCTATCTTAGTCTTTAGCAATGGAATAGGGACCTAAACGATTTCTATTTTCTGTTCAAGAATAGCCTTAAAAGCAACGTCAAGTTTAGCTTAAACAAAGGGACTAATTATTGATAATCGATCATCTTTATCATCATTAAGCTTGCCTCATCAGAATATTAATCCTTATTTCCCACATGGACATAAGAATTATGATTTTAAGTTGATATTGGTGAGAAGCGCCTAAAATTTTGGACTAGACACGAGCGTTTGAACCTTTGAAGTTTACAGAACTATTTTACTATATGATCTGTCAATATGATGAAATTTTTTTTTATTGGAGTGGATGGGAAGATCATGTCTATAACTATCATACGATTTATATTTTATACTTATGATGACATTTGTATTCTTTTGTTGCACTTTATTATAATGGGAATATTATTAATGATCAATGCATCAACATTAATATGTTTGGATGATGATTTATGATAACTATTATGATTGATGATTTTTGGATTGATTGTCACAGTCAAAGTCGTGATATGACTTATTGTAATATGGCTCATTAAGTTAAAGACAACTTCTGTCATTGCAATCATAATTATGAGTTGTTAATTGTACATTTATTATCCTAATGCAATGGTTTTCTCTTTCATCATGGACATATTCTTGATACCACATGATGTAGAATATGTTTTCTTAGGTTTATTGTCTTGCTGACGGACCAGTCTTTTTCATATCCATAATAATGTTCACTTAGATGCTTATGAGATTTATGAAATTTTTAGTTAGATTTGTAATGTTGATTCTGTCTAAAGTTATGAGGATTTCTTTCTTTTTATGAGCAAGTTTAAATATTCCTTATGTATCTTTTCGGTATTATTTATGCCTCTAAGGCTGCTAGAAAGTAAAACTTGAGAACTTTGTTTTGGTCTCCATTCTAAGCATAAAATATATTTCAAATGTGCTTGCATATAGTTTAAGTTGATGTGCGTCATGCTTCAAAACAAGCTTTTATATAAAATAAATAATTTTTATAACTTAATACTTGTGTATTATGTATTATTTTATTTATATACTTAATCAATAATCATTTTAGAGTCAACATGAAATTGATTTAGATTCTATTACCCGATTTGACCTCATCTTTGAGTTAGAGTTTGAGTTCAACATTTATTTTTGATTTTGAGTTTGAGTTGTGCATAGCTTGAATTTGACTTGATGTCCACTACATATGCATCTTTCATAAGTCAAGTGCTGTTTTCAATGATCCATGGTAATACATAAACAATTTCGAGTCTATTAATCGATGTGACCTCATCTTTGAGTTAGACTTTTAGTTCAACATTTATTTTTGATTTTGAGCTTGAGTTGTGCATAGCTTGAACTGGACTCGATATCCACTATATATGCATCTTTCATAGGTTAGGTGCTGTGTCGGCCGCTTAAGAGTTGCGTCTTTTTTTTTTTTTAGAATGGATATATGTATATTAGTTTTGAAAATAAGATTTTTAAATTTTAAAATATTAGAATGGACGGATCTCATTCGTTTAGCAGTTTGAATGAACGGGCGTAATATCGCAAGTAACGCATCTATTCCGAAGAATAGACACCCTGCTTAACGATGTCGCTCGATCAAATAAACCACAAAATTCATGACATCCGTTTTGGTCTGCGAACGCTTTATGTGGACCGAATAAATTCACTATTTAATACAAAAGAATTAAATAGGGTTTATATTATCTGAGTGTCTTTAAAACTCACCTATAGAGCGAGCACTATAGTTAATTACCGCTCAAATGCCGAAGTCACACGAGAGAACTCTCGATTTAGATCGCGGGTTTCTATCTTCGCGAATTCAAGTTAGAGTTTTCGACGAAATTTGGTAGTAGGAAATCCGATAGGTGAAAGGCGCGAGGAGGAATAGTTATTTACGAGTCGAAAGAAGAAGGGTAGTGGATGTCGCGGATCCGAGGAGGACCTCGAGGACGTCCGGACTATCACTATGGTTGGGCTTTAAATTTTGGAAAGGGATTTATTTTAATTTCGATCATGCAAATTAATTATAGGAATTACGTTTGCGTAATGTCACGATTATGCTGAACTACGCGAAAGATATGAGGCTTACGTCGTATCGGACGACAACCTCGGAAACCTAAGCGAGTTAGGGCTTATATCGCACGGAGAGGGCTGTCTAAAGCCTAAAAGAACGGGTGAGGGTTTATGTCGCATTAGGCGGACTACCTCGAAGTCACAGGGGCTTGTTATTTAGACTAAACAATGGTTTTCTTTGATGTCGACACGAGGTTTCTTTGAAGAAGATGGCCGTCTTTGCCCACCATGCTCCAAGCTCCACATCGTAGCGGGAATCGCGAGCTTAGATTTAAAGTCTTAAGTTAAAGTGAGCGTACGAGTCGTTTATTATTTTTATTGCGAGTGAGTGTGTGCGGCAAGTGGCATGAGTAGCAAAAAAAGCGATGAACGGGGAGCATGTTATAGCGAAGCTAAACGATGAGACATGTCATGCTAAACGGGAGTATACTTAAGCTTATGCGAGAAGTAACATGCTTATAACGAGTAAAACATGCTTGAGCGGGGAGAAAGTACGGAAATGTAAAACGTGCTTAACAAGTATATGCTTGAAAGTAAACAACCTGTATCAACGGGAGTATACGCGAAAAGTAAAATATGCTGAGCAGGTATAACGATAAGGAAGTAAAGATCATCACGGTGAGTATCAGTATCTTTCTTTATCATCATATGTACTATTGCATTTATTGTTATTTTATTTTTTTTTCTTTATTTTTTTTTTATATTTTTCTTATTTCATGCAGAAGAGTCATTAGCACGAGAAAAGCAGAGTACAAGTAGTGGGCAAACACTCGGCTCAACAGAGTACTTACGGTACGTACGAAAGTAGCAAAGTACGAAAACCCGATGGTAGAACAAAGAAAAAAACGACGAGGGAGCGAATAAAATCATGAGGGAAAATCGGAAAATCGAGAAAGAAAGAAAAAGAACGTCACGTAGGAAACTCGAAAAAGTCACGAACGAAAACAAAAACAAAGTCGCGTGAAAACCACAAAGAACACGGAAGAAACTCACGAGATGACCCGCTAAACTCACGGCGAACCGTAAGAAAGCCATGGGCCTGCGGAAAGAAAGACCCGTAAGCACGGTGGTGTTTCGGACTCGGAGACTGTGCTAATGTCCGGACTTGAGTGCTGACTACTCGGACCGACTTTCTGCGGAAGGCGATCTAGTCCGACTCGAATAGCCAACCAGTGGACCTTTATAAATCTTCGCACATTTCGTTTTTTGGTTTTCATACATGCAAGACTTGTAGGTAAGTAGATGTGTGTAGTAGTGGAGGTAATTTTGTATTTTTCGAACATATGTATTTTTTTGTTTTAAAACATTTCGGTCACGGGTTGACTATCACTAATAGGACTAGGTCTACGAACGTTAGACTGTCGGCGGTAGAAACCCCGAGGACGGTCGAACGGTTCCGTGATTCTCGCTCTACTCTCTACGAGTCTCGAGTCGAGGCGGCCGCATTCTATGATTCTCGTAATTTTTCTCGTTTTGCGGTTTCATCCATGTCCCCACCGCACTTACAGCACTGGCAGAGGCCCGCATATAACCGAGGGGTTATATGTGCACACCTACACGTCACTTATAGGTGTGTCTTTGAGCCGAAAACGAGGTGAAGCCAGGGACGAGAGGTCAAGGAAAGGAGGACGGAAAGCGGCTCACTTAACACAATTTCGAAAAGAAGTGAGTCGATTTTCAAGAATCAGAAAACACGTAAGTCACCCTGGACTCCCGACCGACCTCACATATACTAGAAAAAGGACCTAAAGGCACCACAACGCTCTCGGAGAGGGTGAGGACTAGACCCCTAGGAACGCACTCCATTTTCCCCGAATAAGCGTAAAATCATGACCGAAAGATGCGACCAAGTCCGGACTGCGGACCACTTGCTCGGGATTCCTCCAGACTCCAAGTACCCACATTGATTTTCAATTCACCGAAACACAAACTTCCCGTACGTTCTCCTACGGGCTCGGGACTCGAGCTATAGCGATAGGAGAATCGGTTATCTTTTAATACGTAAGAAAGAGAATGAATGAGCCATAGCCAGCCAAACTAGCATCAATTTCACCAAAAAAAACCTCCAAGAAGTATTCCAAATATCGTGCTCAATTTATTTTCCACAAGCAAGCTAGGAAGCTCTTCCAAATTTCATTAAATCAATTTCATAGACAAGTGAAGCAAAGAGCAAAGCCACCATCACGATAATCACCCCAATAAGGCTCTCAGCCAGGGCTAAAAACAGGAACAAAGGCTCGCGGCCTAAGCTACGATAAAGGGGCAGCAAGAGGTAAGGCCCGACAATCCAAATCATCACGATGAGGCTCACGGCCAAGCCCCGACAAACCACCCATACTAATTCAAATTCACCACAAATGCATAGGAATGAATCCAAAGAGCGACCAAGCAATTCGGCCACCTACGGCCTAAAAGAAGCACAAACCCGAGCCCGAGGAAGATCCAAACCCGAGCCATTCAAAGGCTGCACCGGGAAGGTTGCGAGAACAACGAGGACCAAAACGAGCCACGACATCGAAGTGCAAGGCGCTAAGCTGCAAGAGCAACAAAACGAGAAAACGGGAAGAGCTGCAAGAGCGACAAAACGAAAAGCCGAGCCCCGAATCAAGAGCGAAAGGAGCGACTACAAGAGCAACAAACAGAAAACGGGATAGACTGCAAGAGCAACGAAACAGAAAAATCGAGCCCCCAAATCGAGTGCAAAGGGGCTAGTACAGAACGACGAAAGCGAAAACCGAGCCCCCAAATCAAGTGCGAAGGGCTAGTTGCAAGCAGCAAAGCAACGAAAACCGAGCCCCAAATCAAGTGCAAAGGGCTAGTGCAAAGCAACGAAACAAAAAACCGAGCCCCCAAATCAAGTGCAAAGGGGCTAGCTGCAAGAGCAGCAAAACAGAAAACCGAGCCCCCAAAGTAGGTGCGCAGGGGCAGCCACCATGTAACTGAAACAGAGAAATGGAAGAAGGGGCTCCCGGACATTCATATGAACCCATACTAACATGCCACTTTGATAAAGAAAGCCATAAGGAGCGAAACCGAGCCCCCACACATGTGTGCCATAAAGTTAAATAAATTCTTTTATAACTTATGCTAGAGAGAAAGTAAGAAAAAGGGGCTTAGAATGCATGCCCCAACATACTAAAGGAATGCTAATACTTTGCCTTAAACACATCTTCCATGCTTCAAAACGATATAAAAGAGAAAGAGGAGCCAATGCAATGTCCTATTTCCACCTTTTCAAGCAAGTAACCAAACCTAGATTTCAGAATAGGCTCACATTTTCACTCTTAGCATGCTTCAAGCAATAAAACATCCCCAAACCTTAATTTAAGAACATACTAGCATGCAACTAGGGAGGGGCAGCAAGATATTATCATTTAGGCAAATAAATATCAAGTTCCATGGCACATAAATGCTTAGCCGAACAACCAAGCAGGGAAAAACAAGCCAGAGCCACAAACCACAGCTATCTCAGGCCAAACCGAGGAAAATAAAGGAGAGAAAAGAGGTTACCGAGCCGATGTAGAGCACACAAGCAAAGCGAAGGTCGAAGCTCAACCCGGCAGCACCTCCCTCTCCAAGTAAAATCGGTCGGCCCTAAATCTCACCCCGAATGGGGCATTTATAGGCGAGAGGAGAAGGAGAAGAGCCGCTCTTTACCTCGAGTGAGACGCAAGTGGGGAAGGGCGGGGAAGAAGGCGACAAAGCGTCGCGGCCAAGAGCCGAAGCTCGGCGGCGGGAGCGAGGGATCGAGCGAGCGGATCACGCGAGATGACCCTCGCTCGGGATAACACTCGAGAAGGTATGGGGAGAACCACGCGAGGCTCGAGAGAGCAACGGCTACGAGGAAGAGGCGCGCTCGAGCGCGGAGAAGCGAGGAACGGGAGCCCCATCGAACGAGCGAGAGAGAGCCGAGCCGATCGAATGGGTAGAGATTAGGGCTTAGGATAGAATAAATAAGTTTAATATATATATATATATATATATATATATATATATATATATATATATTATTAATTTTATTAAAATAAGCCCAAAATCGCAATTTCCGCTCCGGCATGCGATCCTCGCAAATTAAATATCAATTTTAGCTGGAAACGACGTTCGGACGCGACGGCGCGGTCCGTTTCGTCATCCGAGGTCGTTCGGGCAGCACTCGTCGACGATCGCGTCGAAAGTGCATCAAATCCGGCATTTTCGAAATTCGACTCGACGTCGCTCGTCCCGGCATTCGACCACGATCTTGATCCGTTGCGGAGAATTTGAAGACGTCGAGGTCGTGGCTCGAGGAATTTGTGCTTCGGTAGTGCGAGAAAATGTGCGCGAGGCTATCCTAAGGTCCAGGTGGTCTCATAGGAACTCAATTTGGAGTCCTAACGCTAATTCCAACCTACCTGCTGTGAGCTAGAGGTCAGGAACTCCGTCCGGGACTCTAAAAGAGTGTCGAAGTGGTTTCGAGCATTCTAAAAAACGAGGTGGGCCCATTGCTAAGAATCTAAGATCGTCGGGGAAGCTCCTAAAGCTAGAACCCTAAATCCTAGGAGGAAAACTAAACCTCGACAAAAACGAGGTCAACATGCTGTTGATTCAATGACCCCATGGTAATACATGAAAGAATTTGAATAGCTTATTGTTATGGTGGCGTTAAGGTTAGAATATGGCTTTTTTATTGTGGAGTTTTGTGATTTGTGTTTAGGGGGAAGGAATGGCTATGGTTCACTAGGATTTAGATGCAATTTATCATCAATAATTAATCTCTCTCCACTCTTGATGCCAAGTTGGATTCTTGTTAATGATTGATACCCCATTTTCTAGATTTTCTTTTTTAAAATTGCTTGGGTTCTCTTTTACATTAATCCTTAATATATAGAGGTCAATGACCTTGTGAAGAGAGGATTTTAAAGATAGAAGCTTGGTATGTGCTGGTTAAGATTCTCAGTACAAAATTGGTCTTTAGCCTTGGGAGAGTGGCCTAATAGATTATAGTGTTTAGAAAAATCAAGTTGCTAGAGAAGTCAATAATTTGAAAATTTGATTTTAGGTTGGGATTTGTGTTTAATAGGTGGAGAGAGATTAGTTGAGAGTAAGCATTTACAATCATAAGATGGAATTCTGATTCTAATTCCAATTCATGGTTGACTGTTTACACTTTTCTGAAATAGGATTTCACAGATGGTTTTAATTAATTTTGAACCTTATTTAAGTTTGTTAAAAGCTGACCACTTCTCTAGTTTGAATAATCTTTGAGAGAAATAGCTTTTAAAATTTATATTTATAAAAAAAATAACTAGTAAAAATTAAAAAAATGGCCATCATAATAAAAATAACTAAATAAATTTAATAATCTTTATGCATACCTTGTATAGTTATAGAATTAGTTTAACATTCATTGCAAGCCGATTTTGCTAGATTATATGCTTAGTAGTTATGTTAAGGCTTAAAAATTGTATTTTGACATGAAAAATTTCTCATTGTGTTATTGATGCATACATTGTCGTGGCAAAGCCTTTCATTGCCAATTTCCTAATCATTTTAGAGAAATTTTAAAGGCTATGCATGCATGTGATAGTTTTTAATGGGTTGTTTTTTTGTCCTACTTTGAACTTATTTCTATAACCGATAAGCATACTTTTTCTTTCAACTGCCTGTCTTATTAGGCTTTAGTTCTTGAAGCATGTACGTTTTACTTGCTTAATGAGTTGAAAGTTGTTGATTTTTGGCTGATGTTATTATTCAACGAAATATTTTTTGATGGACTTAAACATTTTTCTTTTGTGCCTATTTGTTTAAAAGGCTTTAATGCTAGAAGTAGGGATGTAAATGAGCCATTCTTAATCGATTGGGAGTTTGCTCTTGTTCGGCTACTTTGAAATTTGGTATATTTATGTTCGGCTTATGTTTGAAATTATTTAGAAAGAATGTGTTCGTGTTTGGCTTAATAGAACTTGATTTGAACATAAATTTTATCGAGGATAAAAAAATAAGATTTTATTTTTATTTAAAGATTATGTCTAGCAATTTCAACCACAAGAACTCATGAACTCCCAACATATACCTTACACGAGTTTCACTCAAATGGTTAAGCGTTGCATTACAATTTAAATGAGAAAAGTGTCAAAATAGCTCCTTGACTTTTTGCAAAGTGTCATTTTAGTCACAAAGGTTATAAAAATATCAATTTAGTTACCAAAATCTTTAATATGAGTGGAAATAGTCTCCAATGATGGCTACTTTAGCTGCTTTGAAGGATTCTAAGGACTAATTTAGCAATTTTATAAACTCGAGGACTTAAATAGCCTCATGTAAATAGTCAAGAGAATATTTTGGCATTTTATTCCAATTTAACTATTATAAGGCTAAATGTTCAAATGATATGGGACTAAAGATAAAGAAGTAATACTGTTGTGTTCCTAATCTCATATGTTATTCTATTTTTCCTTTGCTAAATTAAAGGAGAAGCTGTTGCAAGTTTTTTTAGGAAAGAGTCTTTCATCGTAAAAGTTTAAATGCACCAATTCACACTTGCGTTAGAGACGCCAGATACCTAAAATGGGTTCAATACTTAATGATAGGTATTGAAATTAGTCTATTTTATGGACCTATCTATTTGAATAGCTCCTCTAGTATTAAGGGACCTCAATGGGACTTTTCTTTTTTCAGCCATTCCCCACCTTCGGTTCTCTTTGTAAGAATTTAGGAGTTTGAAAATCAGACAAAAGATTAGTCTGAATATAAATTAATTTGGTATTTAAATATAAGAAAATTGAACTTACCAGTTATCAAATATTTTATTTTGCTGTTAAATTCTTGATATGTTTTTTAATAATATATTTAATAGCAGTAAAATTTATTATAAGTAAAACTATTTGATTATTTAAATCATATTGAAAATTAGTTATATATTTAACCGCAGATATATCATCTATTTTTTCGTCGTGGAATATTTTATTTGATTATGATTCTATCATCAGGTATATTTAACCAGTTCTTTTTTATATAAATCTTTTTTTAAGGGTGCAAATAAAATCTTCATTGAGCATTAGTTTCATAAATTTTGAAATTGCCAGGGCTAACAAAATTTAAACCCGATAAAAGTTTCCCTTTTTATTTAAATTTTATAACGGCTATAGTATGAATTGTCCATCGAGAGCTTTTTCTTTCATGTCTGTTGAAAAGAGAAGCGACATCAATATTGAAAATTCCAATAGAAATATAAAACATAATGTAAAGCTCCTAAAATTACTTCTAGTGTTTTCTATTTAAATAATACTTGAAATTTTATCAATAAATTTTATAATTCAATTTTTTGGAATTATAGTGGCGTTAATAATAAGGTCCTAAGAATTTGATTTTTGTTTGAAACAATTTAATTTTTGAAGTTGATTCAACTATTCTATATTTAAAAAAATTACCATTTTAAAATTTGTAAATGTTTAAAGTGTTCATCAATATTTTTGAAAAATATTAAAATCACATTTATGTAACTTATAATATAAGTAGAATAGAGATTAATTAAATCATTCATAATATGTTGGAATTATCACGGAATATTTTTTAATCAAAAAGATTAAACATTCCGTTCATAATGGGCAAATTGAGTGATAAAGGTGGGTTTGTATTTATCTTCTTTAATTTAAATTTATGGGCATGAATTTTAAATAAAATAATATATATATATATGAATAATGTAATGGTTTACGTAAATCTCATTTATTTGGGTTGGATATTTTATTCATGTTAAAGTTTTATTCAATGGTTTGTAATTAATGACTAACTTAATCTTTTTTTTTCTTGTAGTATTTATAACATAAAGGCTGTACAACTCCAAATTGGAGTTGTAGACAATTCTTTTAATTTAATAAATCACTAATTTCTTATTTGCAAAGTCTAAATATTATTTATTTATCTGATACGGTCTAGCTATCATTGGAATTATTTTATTGTCGAATATTTGTTCTATGAAGGTGACAATGAATTATTTTATTCTAAACAGGTGATTGGTTTATTGCCACATTATTTTTTGAAAGGCTGTGTTGATTTCAGAAAAAAATTTTCTTGTGTTTTAGGATGATTAAGTTTTTGTAAAATAGATTTGTGAGTGAGTTCTTATTTAAGTGAATTAATAATATGCATGATTTTATTATTAATTTTGTTTATTTTATTTAGAATAATTTCTCTTGGATAAAAATAAAATGAAATGTAATAGGTTTGTTAAATATTTGACATTCTATTTTTTCATCTATTTTGGTAATTGGCTTTATTTTTTTTAAGAATGGTGTGCCTAAAATTATGTTTTGGGTATTTTTTTCATTAATAAAAAGATGACTAGAATGCACTTGGTGAAAATAATTTAACTATATATTAGTAATTATACAAATTATGAATAGCTTGCAATTAGCAAGTAAAAAAAGGAAGAAAATGATGAGAGAAATAGATAAATTTTTACAATCCTCGCAAAAAGCCTTTATACACAAATAAAATATTTTTTCCAGTTAATATTATTAAATATTAATAAAGAATGTATTATTCAAAATCTCATAGCACTCTGATAGAGATGGTGATTTGAATTGTGTACAACGTCACACACACACACACACACACATATATATATATAATATATATATATATATATATATATATATATATATATATATATATATATATTAGCCAAACCAAATGCAGTCGAATGAAGGTTTGTTCTTGTTTGGCTTATTTAAAATTGTGCTCAAAATATTTGATGTTATTTGGCTAACTTAACAAACTAATTAAAGAAAAACCTCTTAACGGGCTGATCATGAAGGATGAGCTTTTTTTGAAAGCCCAGCCAGAAAACCATTCTCTGTTTTGCTTGTTTAAACTGATTTTCTGCTAACTTTCTTATATTGCTTATGATTTAATTGAGCCTCATACTTGCTACTGTTTATATTGTAGGGAGGTAAGGGGATTACAGATCTAAAACTGGATCTTGAGGTATTCAGTGGTCTCATATAATCTTTGCTTTCTTCAGTGTTTGTCCATTTAGGCTAAAAGTTACAATTTTAGAATTTATTCGGTGAATCATTGCTCGAGAAAAATGAATTTCTTCGAACATTTTCAACAGAAAGTCATTGTTTGAGGTATGATTTCGCAAATCCATGTTGCATTCAGCAGACACTCATTTGAGTTGAATTCTGTTTCATCCTGCCCCTTTTTTTTTCTCAGAAATATTATTTCGATTGGAACTGTTTTGCAATGTTACTCTTTCAATGAAGAGGGTGATTCATCTGATACTCATTCACATGGTTCATCCGTTGAGGTACACTGCTAAAGTTCTAGAAACTAGCAATATGAGAACTTTCATTTTTATTATGATTTTAGTTTTAATGTGTGAAAATTGAGGGTGTTTGCATTTTGGCCTTGCAATGTTCTAGTACATTAAAATTTCACAAGTCCTATGAGCTTCATAGTAACAACGGTTGACTGTTTTTTCATTTTTTCATTATTTATTTATTTTTTATTTTTTATTTTTTATTTTATGTTGTTCCTTGCAAGGTTCCAGTACTTTAAAATTTCACAATTCTTATGAACTTCATAGTAACAACAGTTAGCTGTTTTCTTTTTTTTTTTATTTTTTTTATTTTATTTTTCTTTTCATCCCTTTTTTGAATGATGGAGATTTTGGCATATTTCTCGTCATTTTGATCTAATTTGACTTTGGTTAAGTTGGGCACTCTTCAAATGACAAATTTAATGGTATTTCGGCCTTTTCATTAAAATGCTTGTGCTCTTCTGGGTTCAGAGTATCTTAGCATTTATTTTTCTGATCGATGCCATATCCTTATAGCACCAGGTTGTCCGGATGGAACTACACAGCATGCCTGTTGGATTGTTGTATAGTCGTCTTGTACCTCTTACTTTTCTTCTTATAGATGGTATCATTTCATTTTTTTTTGACCTTTATAAGCCATAATTATTGAGTTTCCTGTTTATTAAGTGACACTTTGGTAATTCTTTTATTCAGGCAGCAGTCCAATTGATGTGACAGATTCAAAATGGGATATTTATTTCACTGTAAAGAAAATACAGAGCAACACAGGGGAATATGATCTTACATTGCTCGGTTTTGCAACAGTCTATCGATTCTATCATCACCCTGAAAACACTCGCCTACGACTAAGCCAGGTGTGCTCCATCAGTTTTTATTTACTTTTGTGATATTGATTCTAGCTCCTATGATCTCTAATAATTAGTTTTTGTACAAGTTTTCAGTAAGACATTGATTTTCTACGGTTTCTGCACTTTTTTCACAACTTATAGATATGATGCTCATTTTGTCTTTTTTTTTTTTCAAATTCTTTTTTGTCTGGTTATGGAATTTTGGTCGCACATTATGTTGGGGACATGTTTGGTTGGCGCTAGCTTTGGTGGGTTTACACTTTACTTAAACTAGGTGGGTTTATATCTTTTATACATAAACTAGCTCAAGGCTCGAAGCCTAACGAAACAAATTGTGTCACTTTCCTATGCCTGAACAGCTTATGATTGGCTTTTCCTAAAATTAGATCTAGGTTTTGTTATTTAAAATGCCTCAGAAAAGGGACTAAACGTCTTCAACTTGCTCACATCCTGTGCTTCCCATGATAACCAACACCATCCTTTTTATCAGTTACCCTTTGTCCTGATGCATGTCAACGCCATCGTTGTTTCCCATTGATGTTGCAGTTCTCATCTGTGCTGTAATCTCCATCATGCTTAAGGCTACAAGCATTGTTGATGCTGCAGTTGAGTCATTGCTAGAATCACTCTCAATCATGCAATAATTAGGTCATTAGTTTTCTAATTAGTTCCTAATTATTCTAGCACTGGTTTATTTAAGTAATTACTGAAGTTTAATTTTTTTTAGCTTTTTCAACTAGTTTCTATAAATAAAAATAGTTGGTGGTGGAATAATAATGTGCAAGAAAAAATAAAATATAAGAAGTTATTTTATAATAATTGGTTTAAATGTAAAAGCGTAGAGAATTGAGAAAAATATAAAGCTCGCATGCAGAGTCGAAGAATAATCGAGTGACGCTAAAAATTCTAGCTTTTAGTGATGCTTTATAGCGTGTTAGAATACTTAAGGACGGTGAAAAATATATATATAAAGCTAGTCGAAACAAAGAAAAAGAGAAGTAAAGATTTAAGCTCGAAGTAAAGTGTATTAAAGATGAAAATCGAAAAGTCTTTTCTTAGAAAAAGATATTCGACATACGTGGGTGAGTTATTTTGATAAACTTTTTAATGAAGATGCTTGAAAGTACGATCGACGCTTAGTGATCTTAATATCGTTAATAATAATAAAAGCTTTTCGTTTTTATCGTCGCGTTAGTAAAAAAAAAGTTGATGAGGCGCTAAAGAAAACCGAGGGGAAAGTACGTAGGACACGATGATATCCCGATTGAAGTGTGGAAATGTTTAGGTGATTTGGGGGTTTCTGGCTTACTAAACTTTTTAATATTATTTAAAAACTAAAAAGATGCACGAGGAGTGGAGAAAGAGCATTTTGGTCCCCATTTTTAAGAATAAAGGAGATGCACAAGAGTGCAAATTATAGAGGAATTAAATTGATGTGTCATACTTTAAAATTATGGGAGAGGGTAATTGAACAAAGGTTAAGACGTATTACGAAGGTTTCTCATAATCAATTTGGATTTATGCCGGGCAGAGTCTACCATGGAAGCTATACATTTATTGAGAGGTTTGATGGAGAAGTACAGAGATAATAAGGAGGATCTACATTTAATTTTTATTGATTTAGAAAAAGCTTACGATAAGGTTCCTAGAGATGTTCTTTGGAGAGTCTTTGAGAAGAAAGGTGTTGATATGACTTATATTCAAGTCATTAAAGATATGTATGCTAGAGCTGTTACATGTGTTCGAACTGAAGGAGGATTGACCAAATATTTTACTTTTTTTGTTGGTTTACATCATGGATTGGCTTTAAGCCCATATCTTTTTTACTTTATTTATGGATGGTCTTACTGGGCATTTACAAGAGGATGTACCTTGGTGTATGCTTTTTGCTGATGATATCCTCCTTGTGGATAAGACAAGAGAAAAGGTCCAGGAAAAACTTGAATTATGGAGGTCTACATTGGAGTCTAACGGTCTTCGTTTGAGTAGAACTAAAACTGAATACATGGAATGTAATTTTAGTAATAGTAGGTCTAGTGACAGAAGTGTAACTTTGGGTGATCAAATTATTAAAAGGTGTGAACGATTTAGATATCTCGGCTCCATTGTTCAAAGCGATGGTGATATAGATGGGGATGTTAATAGTAGAATTCAGGTTGGTTGGTTGAAGCGGAGGCATGCGTCCGGCCTATTGTGTGATAGAAAAGTACCGCTTACACTGAAAGAAAAATTTTATAAGATGGTGGTGAGACCTTCAATGCTCTATGGTGCTGAATGTTGGCCTTTAAAAGAGAAGCATAATGTTAAGTGTTGCCGAGATGAGAATGATTAGGTGGATGAGTGGCTTTACACTTAGAGACAAAATGCGAAATGAATATATCCGTAATAGGGTTGGTGTTGCACCAGTGACGGATAAAATTAGAGAGAATCGCCTTAGATGGTTTGGTCACATTAAACGTCGACCACCTGATGATCCGATTAGGAGAGTAGATGTTTTAAATACAACTTATGTTAAGAAAGGCAGAGGTAGACCTAGGAAAACTTGGGCTTATTGCATAAAAAATGATCTTAATTTATTAGAATTAAACGAAAATTTGACACTAAATAGGATGCAATGGAGAAAAAGGATTCATGTAGCCGACCCCACTTAGTGGGATTAAGGCTTTGTTGTTGTTGTTATTGTTGTTGTTTCAAATCCTTTGTAGCAGGCCATCTTGGTCTTTGGAGAACTCTACCTTGTTGTGAGTTGAGAGCACTTACTATTTGGTTCAGCCTCCATGGTAGCTTAAGACCTTTAAGGGCCTAGCCCACTCGTTTTTAAGTCCTAGAATTAATATTTTTGTTTAATGGTTTAAAATGTTTAGGAGGCTTATGACCTGCATGAAATTATTAATCAGCTTATCCCATTTAATCTGGCTTGTTTGGTACAAACACTGATGGCTGCAATTGTCATGGAATATAGTTCCGATGGAGGAACTTCTTGTTGTTACAACTTCACACGAGATTCATATGATCTGGCTTTAGGGATCCGATTAAGCTTAAATTTAAAACTACTTTGAAATAACTTTTTTAATTTAGGTTGGCTTTAACTTTTTAACCACCCATACAGCTTTTTTTGTTGTTTTGTTTTTTTTTTTCATAGACCATTATTCGGCTCTTAATTTTATTTCACACCACCCATACAGCTTAATTCCAGGTAATTTTGTCTCTTTGTTTATCTTGCTTAGCTTATTTTTATTCTAATAAAAGCTCAAGACACAAAATTCCTAACTATAATAAGTGTGTGATGTTCTCTGTACTCACTAGTAGCAGTCTTTGTTCAATTTATATTAAGTACATTTTGCCTAGTATCATAAGTCTACAACTTGACTTCAACTCCTCATTTCTGTTGTCAGATACTTGTATTGCCTCCTTACCAGGGTAAAGGGCATGGTAGACGGTTGTTAGAGTCGGTTAATTCAGCTGCAATATCTGAGAATGTCTACGACTTGACGGTGGAAGAACCTTCAGAGTACCTGCAGTACCTGCGATCTTGCGTTGACACTCTTCGCCTTCTTGATTTTGAGCCCATAAAACCAGCCATAAACTCTTTTGCATCATCACTAACGACGGAGTCCGTACCCAACAGGTCCGGAAAGTCACTGGGGGGCCCACCAACAAATGCTATTGAGATTGTACGCCAAAAATTAAAGATCAACAAGACCCAGTTCCTTAGGTGTTGGGATATCCTCATATATCTGATGCTTGACAACAAGAATCGCATGATCATGGAAAACTTCAGAGCAATCATCTCTGCCCGCATACGGAGTGATATCTTTGATAAAGATGCCGAATCCATGGGAAAGCTTCTTGTTGAAGTGCCAAATGATTACGATCATGATATGACCTTTGTTGTATATTGTCCCCATGGCAGTGAAGAATCGGAGAGCTTAGATGGAAGGCTAGATATTGATCAAGCTGATCAGGAGAAGCAGTTAAATAAGTTGGTAGACAAGAAATTAGAAGACATTGTTGAGATTGCAGAGAAGGTTTCTTCCCTGAATAAGTGAGATTGGCAATTAGGCACCAGGAATAATATATTCCCCTTAGCGCTAGTTTGAAAGTTGAAGCAGAAAGAGTTTAAAATGGAATTTGATGTGCTATCTTGCTTACATAACAAAGAAACTGTTTAGATCTGTTCATTAAAGAGGTAATGAATTTTCTTAATTGGCGTGCTGTGTAATTCGATAACTGGCAAATTTGGAGAATCACTTCTCTGCGGATAGATGGAAAATAAGTTATTTTGACTTGATTTTTTTTTTCTATGTGGTAATTGTTCGACTTTAGTGGCACTTTCTTGATATATTATTTGTTTAATGTATTTCTCGTTGATCTAGCCGAGAAAAAAAAAAAAAGAATCTTATGGTAATTACTTGAATTGAATTGATGATAATAAAATATGGGTAAACACTCTTAGAATGGTTATTGTTATTCAATCTATTGGCCATTGCATATGAAATTTGATGGAAGTAGATTATGCCCATCCAAGTAAATGTATGGATGGCATGCATATAACACTTTATTTAAAGAATGGTTTTGCAAGAAAAGCATGAATCAGTTTACTTAAAACTAAAATAAATAATTTTTTAAGTTCTCTAAATATGATAATCATATACATGTTTCTAATTATAATTCTGGCAAAATAATATATGATAGATTATATATTACATATAAAGGTGCTGATGAGGTAAATAAATCTCATATGAATTTATTGGTTTATGATTATGAATTATGCTGTATCTGATCTAGTGAAATAATCATCGACATGTATGATAGAGTCCTCAAATTGATAACTGCTTTGTATTCACAAGAGAAAGTGTATTCAAAATCTAAAGAAGTTGATAAAATTCTTAGATTTTTGGTTGAATCCTGGGAAGCTAAAATAAGTGCCATTTGTTAAGATAAAAAATTTTCAACTTTATTTATTGATCTCTTACTTGGTCCCTTGATTGCTTATTAATAGAAGATGGGGCAAAAACACAAGAATAACTATGCTGAAAGAAGGAAATGGAAATCACCTTGAAGATTTAAGAACCTGATCAAAGTGAAGGGGAATTCATCCACTTGAAGATTAAGCATCATTAATCACTAGAAAGTCTCATTTTTCAAAATAAAAATCCAAAATTTTAGTAACAGATAAGAGGAATAGAGATAAAGTTAACATCGCTGATTTTAATTATTAATGCAGAAGTCAAGTCATATTAATTTGGATTATCCCAACAACTAATTTATAATTCAAAAGAAGAAAATAAACGAGATATATGACACTAAGAAAAAAAAGTAAAAAAACTCGAAGATTTTTTTTTGGTTAATTTTGATTTTGATCGGGTTAGTGAGCAAAAAAGGGAGATATAAATAAGTAGTATTTTAAGACTCGAGATGGCAGGAAGACTTCGGGCTTGGTTAGATATGAGTTACCTCTATTTGAAATATGGAAGAATTATTTGTTAGGCAGAACATCTTATTGATATAATAAATACAGAAGGACGATCTTGAATACCTTTGACAAAAAGACAATATTTAGAAGAAATAAAGAACCCTGAAAAATATAAACATATATTCTTTGGAGAAATTCAGATTTTAATTAAAGCATACTTCCGTAAAGGAATTGATAGCTTTATTACTATCTGGATATATGATGATAAAATTATACAATCTAAAAAAAATGTTTTATTAGGAGTAATACAAGAAAATTTATATTATCAAACTCTAATATTTAACTTCTTACATCCAAACTATGCAGTCAACATTAATGACTGCCATTTAAATTAATCCCTTACACTACGACATAAATTAGATAGAGTAAAACTACGAGATGACAGTGTTATCTATAGTATTACTTATCAAACCGCATATGCATAATCAACATAATACAATAGCATTTAAACCACATATTGACCCAATTCATTTAGATCATCTCTTTTCTCATATAGGTCAAACTATTCAACCTGAAGAAATTAGTGAATTAGAGATTACTCCACCTTCATCTAATCTTCTTCTTGATTTTGATGAAGATAGAAACTATGAAAGTCAAAGGCATCCACGACTTAACTTCACAGAAAATTATAATTCACTTGCTATGCAACCACAACGATCTCTAGATACAAACACAAGTCGATCTATCTTTCTTAGACCTTCTCCAAGTATAAGAGAATATAATAATAATCAATTATTAGTAACAGAATATTATATCACACCAGAAAAATGATGTACGATCTTATTATATACAGGATCACACCGTTCACATATAGATTAAAACTTAGTATCAACAAACCAACAAGTATTAAAAGACACTCTATATATATACCAGGATTATCTGGGATAAAAGTATTCTTGTATTCACGAAGCTAATTTTTCTCTTTGGTTTCTTGGATATTAATAATCAAAGAATTGACTTCCAACATTTCTTTTTAACATATAACAAAAATTCAACTCTTATCTTAGTTGGAATGAATTTTCTCCGCCAACATACTATTACATTTACACATAATATATCCATAAAGATAACCACACTTTACACATTGCTCTAAAATTACATATTCCTACATATGAACTTATTCCAACACAAGTTTTATGTGATTCGGGTAGCCATATCAATATTTGCAAAAAAATTTATGCTTCCCAAAAAAGTTCCTATACATATTGAATCCCTACTACTTGAAACCTTTAATGGTCTTGAACTATCAATGAATATTAGACTGATCAATTCTCAATCCGCCCTTCTTAAAATGCCAAAATTATGGTGTCTCTCTGACGATGACCTAATTTAATTTTTAGAAATAATTTCTTTAAAAATTTCCTGTCATTTACTCAATCATACTCTGAAATTAACTTAGTTACCCCCACTAATTTGTCATTTAATCTAAACGCTTAATTGCACACATTTTTCACAGCTAGCGTGGTGATTTTAATTTTGATTAATATATTAAAACTGCTTTTCCCCCATCTACTTAATCTCTGATCTCATATATATACAAAATATTCTCTTGACAATTCTAAACTTACTGAACTTCGTGCTTTTGCATCTTCTCTATGTAACCCTTCATTCTCTGAAAATCCCCTACAATAATGGTCTCAAGATGAGTTCGTCGCAATTATTGAACCAATTAATCATTTACTTATCCTTAGAGTGCGCCATATGAAATACACCTCTGAAGATAAAAAAGGAATTTCAGATTCAAATTAAAGAATTACTAAACATTAAATTAATCGGGTCAAGTAATAGTTCACATAGTAGTCCAGCGTTTTTAGTAAGAAATCATGCTGAATAATTCGAGGAAAAGCAAGGTTGGTGATTAACTACAAAATACTTAATGATAACACTAAATTTGATGTCTATTTCCCACCGAATAAAGGTGTATTAATAAATCATATTAAGATAGCTAAACGGTTCTCTAAACTTGATTGTAAATCAAGATTTTGACAAATTATAATGCATCCAAATAGTAGAAAATTTACCGCCTTTAGTAACCTGCAGGGTCACCACCAATGGAACATTATGTCTTTCGAGTTAAAAAATGTGTCACAAATATTTCAAAGGTGCAAGGATATTATCTTTAATGAATTATCACATTTTTACCTTATTTATGTAAATGATATTCTAATATTCTGTCAAAACTATTACCCAACACTTAAAGTGACTCTATTATCACAAAAAGCTCAAAAATATGGAATAGCTTTGAGCAAAAAAAAATAATAATAATAAAAAAGAAAACTGTCATTGTGACTATCATTATTGAATTTTTAAGGCTTATTATATATAAAGGCTTGATCGAATTACTAGAACATGTTCTAACAAAAATTGATTATTTTAAACAAATTAATAATAAAAAAGATTTACAATGCTTTTTAGGATGTATTAATTATGTTGAAGAATTTATCAAAAATCATGTTGAATTAAGAGTAATTTTACAAAAGAAGTTACAAAAGAATACAGCCTAGTCTTGGGTTGAAAAAGATCAAAAAATTTTACAACAGATTAAAGACTTATGTAAAAATCTTCTAAAATTACATTTACCTATATATGGTGACTATTTAGTTTTAGAGACTAACAGTTCTGAATTAGCTTGAGGAGCAATTAGAAGCTTGACGTAATGGTATTGAATTTTTGTGCAGATACAACTCAAGTATGTACACAACTACATAACTAAATTATCAGATTAATGAAAAGGAGTTATTAGCAATTTAAAAAGCAGATATGAAATTTAAAATATTTCTAAATGAAACTTTTTAAATTAGAATATATAATAAAACCACTATTTCATTTATTAAAGTCAGACGACAAAGTTGGTTCTCTGTATATACTTTTGATATAGAATATATCAAAAGCAGTAAAGATGCTCTTGCTGATATTCTGACACATGAATTATGTAGGAAATAAATACATATAGTAAAAATATGGAGATTTATGACGTAGCTGGAGAAGCCGACGATAAAAACTTGAACAATAACTTAGAAATTCTTGAATTACAAAAATGAATGTTAGAATGTGAAATTGCTTATCAAAATAATATTCTAAGAAAATTATTGAAAGTAAAATAATACCTGATTGGAGAAATCCAGGATGATGAATTACCTTCAATTACTGAATTACGAAGAATACGAGATTTTGCAAATCTCAGAATTACAAACAAAGCATCTGCTTCTTCAATTACAAAAGAGGCATCCACCTTTTCAATTACATAATTAGGAGATTTTACAGATCTCAAAATTACAAAAGAGTACTCACTTCTTCAAATAACATACATTCGTATGATAAGGTATTGCAAAATACAACAATTAGCTCTACAATGTGTATTATAGAAATAGTCGATAAATGACGAAAATTATCATTTCATAAAGAAAGAATTAATTCACACATTTATTTTCACATGGCTAGAAAAATCCAAATCGTTTATATATATGGAAATACATATTCCAAACTTATTTCTAAATTATATAGATGTGGTTTAGTACGAATGATTTATTAAGAAGATGAAAATCTTCTACGAGAATTACCAAAACCAGTTATTGATGCTGTGGTAACTTTCCACCTGGTCGTCGAGCACAAGAATATATATATATATATAATTATTTCAAACTTATCCCGAAATACAGAAAAAAGTTATTTCACTTAATATTTTTGCAGCAGCGAGCCATATACTCTGAAATACAAGCCAACATAATCATTATATATAAGATTAAAAGCTGAAGATCTATATCAAATATAGAATGAGACGAAAAAGATAAACCCATCAAATATTTGAGTTTATCATTGCTCAGAACACTTATTCATTTACAATCATTGCAAGCAGCCTACATGCAAGATTCATGAAGTAATATACAAAAAATCGATCTTTATTCTCAGAAAAAATTCTGTTCCTGTCAGCAAATAAGTAAAAAAATTATTTTGCCAGAAATTACAAAAAAGAAAATAGAAATACATAAATTTATGTATTGCTAGAAGCGAGATACTCTATAAGGAATACATGATAAACTTGAAGCCAAAAATTGTGGGACGTAAGTTGTAAAGGAAAAGCAATTATCAAAAGAAAATCATCCTTACTAGTAATTATTGTCCACTAGCTTGAAAAGGTGAGCAATTATTAAAAAAGGAATCTTTCGTACCAGCATTTACTCTCCACTGAAGGAATTATGGCCACACTCTACCAACTAGAAAAAGAATATTTTTTGTATCATCATTATTGGCGACACCATACTCCACCAACCGAATCATTGAAGGAATCGTCAGCCAAGACAACATAAGAAGCAAATTATCGTCATCCATGATGACTACTGAGGAATTTTCAGGTCTATTTAATGTTCCATTCGCTGAAGATAAAGGCAGAGCGAAATTAGCGAGTCTTCTTCTCCACCTCTCCTCTTGTAATCCAATTATGCGTGCAAGCCATAGCGGCTAAATAAAGTCTTATCAACTCTTATGTCTGTAAGTATGTTATGAAGTATGCAAGGTTAACATGTTCTTATCGTTTATTTATAATAATATTATGTTATTTTTTCTACTTATTCTAGATACGCTTATTGTAGAAAACAAACTAAAATTGTACTTTGCATCTATGAAGTAATTATATAGAGTTGTGGTCTGTTATGGATCTAAATGGTCTTGTTGAGCTCTAGTTTTTTTTTAGAAAGCCACGGAGAAAAGTATAATATGAATCGGAGATGCTAAGGTCAAACCATAGAATAGGAAGAAACAACGTAATATAATATTAAGGAAAACTCTCAGTAGGAAGCATGATGGACCCGAGTATTTCATAACATATAAAAGACAAAAGATTGAGAATAATTTGTTAAAAATAAAAGATGATATAAATAAATTAGAACTAGAAATAAGAAATCTAAAAACATATGTTAGAAATAATATTAGAGATATAGAAGCGCTAGAATACAAAATAAAATACTACAATAAACAATCTGAGATATCAAACAGAAAACAATATCAGAACCTTTGCTAAAGGATCAAATAGATAAAATGAAATTATCTAATAAAAAAGTTGAGACATCAAAGGCACAAAAAATGGTATCGAAGCCTGACAATCAACAGGCCAAAACATATGAATGTTTGAAACATAACTGTTGTTTCGACACACCTTTATAGTCTTTTTGAATCTTTTTGTTGTTCTTATGAAGTCTAATTAAAAGAAGAAAAATAATTAAAAAGATGTTTGCTTTTAGATGAACTTAAAACTGACATATTTACTGACATAACTGACAAATTTGATGTTGAATAAATTCTATCTAGAACAAAAATTTAATAGGATTTGTGAATTATTACAAATAATATATAAAGAATAAACAATTAGAAGTCTTTCCAAAAGAACAATTTTTTCATATTAAAAGTATTTTAGGAAATTCAAATGAATGGATTATAATCAGCTACATGATACTAAAACAACAACTAGAGTTAGGATTATACTCTAAAACTATACTTAACAACCAACTGGTTAATATATGGAATTAAATCAAAATCAGTGAGAAAAATTAAATTCTTTAAAAATATAATGCAATCTATATATAAAAAATTAGCACACACCAAATACACTTATAATATATATGAATTAGACTTAAAATTAATGCAAAATCAACAAATTCTGAATAGTAACTTAGCTACTGTAGCTATTCTTGCTGAATGCTGCAACTTAAAAAGATTCTCTTCTAATCCATATATTATTGGATGGACGAATCAAAATAAATACAATTCTCAAAGAAATATACAAGGAGCTATTCGTATTAATGAGATCATTTCAGTCGAAGAATTTTTCAGTCTGAAAATGAGATAAAAGATTTGATTAATGTTCTAACAGAAAATAAATTCATGAACACTACTGTTAATTATCCTTATGTCGATACTCCATCTAATAATTAATATTTAGGAATGCCTATTCAATGTAATTCTAATTAAGTTAGTACAAGTCACAACACTTCCAGCTCTTATGCACATTACCTACACCCTAGTACTAAACGTAATCTAACTACAAGAACGAATCCTTTAGGATAAAAATTCAAAATAACATACCTGAACCCATTAGTGGACATGATATTTATTTAAACATAGACTGTTGCAAAAATATTAATGAACTAATAAATAAAAAGGAAATAAAAAATAGTCTTGCCATATATAATTATAATTTAAAAGACGAAGATGCCTATGGATTTTTAGAAAATACACTTACATGAATTGCTAAAAAATGGTTTCTCAGTTAAAAAATAGTAAAAAACAAAGTATTAGAGAGATACCTGTTTAAGAGAAAAAAATATTAGTACACAAGGCAAATGACCAAGTTTCTATGGTGATTTTATAAAAAGTAAATTTTTATGATAATTTCAAATACGTCTAGACAATTATTAGAGTAAGACATCTCGTACTTATTTTACTATACAATCAGATACTTTTTTGCTAGTTCTAAATTTCATTCAGATCATCTGGATGAACTTACAAATAAGGCTCTATCTAATTTATGTTTTAGTGTAGGGGAAGGATATTTAATGCTCATATTTTAACTTCCATATTTGTCATTCAAGAATTTCTAACTGACTGTTCAAGTTTTTGTCATCGACATCACTGGTTATGTCATAAATCTTCATATGTTCAATATTTGTAGTTATTTCCTCCATAGTTCATGTGTCAGAATATCGACAAGAGCATTTTTATTTCCCTCGATATAAATAATATCAAAAGTATATACAAAGAACCAACTTTACCATCTTATTAGTCTTTTGTTACGCAAAAAATCTACAATTTTTCCTTTAATAAATTAAATATCGGTATTATCTGTTCTAATTAAAAAAGTCTCATTTAGAAATATTTCAAATTTCTTAATTGCTTTTAAAGTGCCAATAACCTTTTTCATTAATGTGATAATTTTGTTCAGTAGTTGGGTACGTACCTCAGCTTTATCTGCACAAAAGTTCAGTATCATTGCATTGAGCTTTTAGAATTGCTCCCCATGCAAATTCAGAACTGCAAGTTTCTATAATTAAATAATCACTAATGATAAGTAAATGTAATTTTAGAAAATTTTTACATAGATCTTTAATCTGCTGTAAAATCTTCTGATTGTTTTCATCTCAAGTCTAAACGATAGTTTTTTGTAATTTCTTTTATAATGGGTTCGTAATTCCATGATATTTTTAATAAATGCTTTGGCGTAACTAATACAGCCTAAAAAGTGCTGTAAATCTTTTTGATTATTGATGTGCTTAAAATAATCTATTTTTGTCAAAACATGATCTTGTAATTCGATAGTTCCTTTATCTATAATAAGTACAAAAAAATCGATTGTATATGAATATAAATTTCTTTTTGCACAAGGCTATTTCATGTTTTTGGGATGTGAGAATAAAGATAAATGTTTTAAGTGTTGGGGAAAAGTTACCATGTACATAAATAAGACAAAAATGTGATAATTTATTAAAGATAGTATCCATACGTCTTTGAAATATTTTTGGAATGATTTTTAACCTGAAAAGCATAACATTCCATTAGTAGTGTCTCTGCGGGTTACTAAAAGCAGTAAATTCTCTACTATTTGGGTACATCATAATTTGCCAAAATCTTGATTTACAATTTAGTTTAGCGAATCATTTAGCCATCTTAATATGATTTATTAATACCTCTATTCGGTAGTAAATAACCATCAAATTTAGTGTTATAATTAAGTTTTCACCATTCTTTCTTTTCCTGGAACCTATTTAGCATGATTTCTTACTAATAAGGTGGGACTACTATGCTGACTACTACTTGCCTGAATTAATTTAAGGTTTAGTAATTCCTGAGTGTGAATCTGAAATTTCTTTTTATCTTCAAAGGTGTATTTCATAGAGCGCACATTAATGATAAGTAAAAGATTAATTGATTCAATAATTGTGACGGGCTCATCTTGAGACCAGAATTGTAGGGGATTTTCTGAGAATAAAGGGTTAAATAGAGAAGATACAAAAGCACAAAGTTTAGTAATTTTATATTTATCAGGGGAAAATGTCATACATGTATGAGATCGGAGATAAAATAGATGGGGAAAAACAGTTTTAATATATTGATCTAAATTAGAATCACCATGCTGGCTACGAAGAATGGGTGTTGGAAGTCAAATGGTGAAGATGTATATAACTATAATTTAAAAGGCGAAGATGCCTATGTATTTTTATAAAATACACTTACAGGAATTGCTAAATGTTTTCTTGAGTTAAAAAATAATAAAAAACAAAGTATTAGAGATACTTGTTTAAGCGAAAGAATTATCAGTACACCGGACAAATGACCATGTATTTATGGTGATTTTATAAAAAAGTGAATTCTTAAGATTTAAAATTAAGTATACTACCGAATAATAAAATAAAAAAATATCAAAAAGATATTTTTAAACAAAAAATAACAACCTTAAGTAGTTGCAATATTTGTTACTTAAGTGAATACAATTGTGATTATAAAAAATTCTTTTATGATATCCTAGCTGATGATCAATTACTATATTTAGATATGTATTCTATAAATTACCAGAACCGTATAATATTTTATTGAATCAAGAATTTACAAAATTACATCCAGAAGATGTCACTTTAGGTAGCCTAATACAATATGCTCCAAAGAAATTAGCTGAAGCTTGTCAACACCTTGATTTACATAGATAAAATAAATAAGATAAACAATCTCTATGCTGTGAAAAATCAAATTTAGTTATACAACAATGGGGATACTCTTCTTCCCAAAATAATTGCAATTACTCTGTAAAAGAGAAAAAAGAAAAAACTCTTTAAGAAAATACATAAAAATTACTTTAATCCAAATAAACGAACATTTAGAAAGAAAGATAAAAAGATTAATAATAATACTAAAAAAGTAGAATTAACAAATGTTGGATATGTAAACAAGAAGGACATTATGCAAATAATTGTCCATAAAAAACTAAAATAAGTCATTTAAAATCTGTAGCAAGTATAAATGAAAATGAATTAGAACCCCAAATCTCTCCTATCCTTCTCTTATAATCTCTTCATAAGAGCTTTTGCCTTCTCCTCAAAAGAGAAACAGTGAGAAGCCCCAAGAATTTTGTATTCTTTCTTCATATATTTCCCCCAAGTGCTCTAAATTTTAACTGCTCAAACTGCCAAATGTTAGGCTATGGCGCCACGACGCCCATAGTTAGAGCTGGGGTGCTACCATATGTCATTCTATAGTGCCTAAGCACTAGCATTGCAACGCCAAAGTATTATACTCCTAGCGCCACATCGCTTTAATTCTAGCACTAGGTTTCCGTTTGCTCGGGAAATCTTCCTCAATTTAGGCGCCTATGCGCTACAGTTCAGCGCTTCAGTTCCAGCACCCCAACACTAGGGAAATAGTGTCGACTTTTGATCTGCTATGTTTATGTACTCTAAGGATTTGATTATGCCTCCTATGTGCCAAAACACCACTTAGCCCCATTTGCATTATTTTGAATCTTGATTTTCTCCTTGCACATTTTACCTGCATTTCAACTTAAAGTACCTTCCAAAAATATAATGTAAACATACAAAAAGACAGTTTAAAGATGATAAATAAGCACATTATATGCATATGCCAAAAACCCAAAGATACATTAGTGTGCATATGTGTGCACACCTAAGTAATGTGTATACATGTGCCCAGCTTTGCATCAATGCTATGATAACTGCATTATTATTCATTAAATATGATGAATAATTATTATAAAAGAATATATATTTATTTATAAGAATTTTAAATATTAATTTTCTTTAAATAAATGTAATTAATTTTATTAAATTTACCAAATTTGTATTAAAAAACTCAAAAAGTTTGTAACTTCTATTCAAGTATAAATATCCACTTTAAAATAAGGGAAATTTTCTCATCTTTTCTTCAATACCTCTCTTAAGAGAAATTTTCCATTGTTTTATATAGGTTGTGTATGTTCTCCTTTCATAGTCTATAGCCTTCTTTCATATATTGGTTTAAAACTATCCTATATAAGCGATATTTATCATTCTTTAAGCTTCAATGCTCCTTTAACATGAGCAGAAAGCCTGCTTGTATTGATGAAATTGAGACTGATTTTAAAAATATATATTATTGACTATCTTTTGATTATGTCAACATAATTCTTATTAATTTTTGTATGAGATTATGATTTGATAGAGTATTTTATGGCATTAGAGACTGATGAAGTAACATCTACAATTGCTAGTGGTTGTGCCTCCTTTTTATATAAAATACCATTAATGGGGGAGAGAAATTTTGATACAATTTCATTCTCCTCTTTTAAGTTCTAGTTCCTTCTCTTAAAAGAGGTTAAATAGTGTATTTGTTGGCTCCAATGCATCTTTACCAAGAGCATGAAGTTGCCCATTATAAATGGATCAGCGTTGAAAGTGATCAAGAATCATAATTCTTATGGCAAGGCTCCAATCTCTTATTGAAATAATCAGTGGTTGTACTCATTGAATACATTAGATTTTAAGCTTAATATTGTAGATATCAATGATGCCATATATTAGCGTTGGTTTTGGTGTCATTAGAGATGAGCTATAATAAAGAAGAATACATTATTATTGCATGAATATTAAGGAGAAGTAGACCACAATCAAGTTGTTGGGAGTTACGGTGTGAGTTTCAGGTTATAAAAGATGTTAAAACATTTTTTGTGATATATTTATAGAGCATTATAAGCTCATGTAATAAAATAACTATATATATTAATTTAAAATAAGACTTCATATGAATATATAAGATCAACTAAAGTTTAAAATATTGAATAAAATATTAATAATTGATGGACTCTCAGCTTTTATGTAAGAGTCTTAATTTTTAGAAACTTGCCCCTAAAAAAGATTAAATATATATGTACTTAATACGTCAGTCTTATTAGAAAATCTATCATTATAAATGTGATATGACCTCTAATAAGAATAGAGTGATTTCGAAGAGTTCTAAAGCTTACGTCCTGAGTAATTTTTTATGATCATTTAATTTTTTGAATAAGTAAAAAAAAATTATAATAAAGTTAGAATATAGTGTTTTATGAAGAGAGACTGTATCTTCTAATGTTTGCGCCTTCTAAAATTTTCTAACAAATTTGCATCTTCTGAGATTTTTTAAAATTTTTTGAGTTTTTTTATATACATATATTTTGAGTTTTGAGTGGCTTTTAAGGTATTTTAAATTTTTTATGTACATGTACCATTTAGCCTTCTATGGTTTTTAGACATATTATATCTTTTGAAACTTTTTATTATTTTGAGGTATTTTAATGTGCTTATCCCTTTTAAGATTTTCAGCCTTCTAAGTGAGTGAATACCTTATCAACCACTTGCTTTCATAAAGTCTTTTTAGGACCCTATCCACTACTAGCTTTCTAATGAAGCTTACTCATAAGAGTGTCTTCTAGAGGTATCTGTAGAGATCTTTTCTACTACATGCTGTCAAGAAGCCTTCTTGGTGAGAAACTTGTCTACTACTTGCTCTCATGTAGTCTTGTTGGTGATAACCTTGTCTACTACTTGCTCTCTTATGACATGCCTTCCAAAGATTTTATAAGAAGTACTGGCATGCATTAACTTAATAAATTATGTCTAGTTTCATCTATCAACTTTATTTTTTATGGGTGATAAATTCAAGTAGCGTCAGTGGCTAGATAAATATAGTCAAGACATGATAGTTAGAAGAGTATAGTTAGAGAATTAGATGGCTAAGGATGCTTGATAATAGTGAAAGAGAGATGATGTCCCTATAGTAGTGTTTGGATGATAACAATCCAACAATGGTGGATAGAGAACGATGGCAGTCAGTTGGTGGCGACCCAGAGATAATGACATGTCAACAACATTGGCCAAGTAGTATGTTAATAGTTTTCGGGTAATTTTCATCCAACAAAGTAGGCATATAGAGCTCAAGAATTCTTTTGGGCCTCAGAGCTTCGTTAAATCTTCCATTTAAGCCCAAATCACTCTCAAGAGAGAGATGAACTAAATTTGGACTTAGCCCCTGAGGGTGGAAGGAAAAAAATAATAACGGAGTGTGTGACGGTCTTATAACTGAAATGAGAATTCCTAAAAAAAATTGTGACAATGAAAAAATAATATCATGGATAGCGATGAGCCGATCATACTAAACTATTCCCAGGGCGTTAATGTAAATAACCATTTGCGATTGCAGCAAGAGTTGCACCACAGACTTAAATCATTGCTCAAAAATAGCATAAACATATTATGCAATAGAAAATTACGGTAATAGTGATAAATTAATATCTTAATATTGCATAAAAATCCAACACATACATAGATAAAAAAAGTGCTGAAAGATGAGACACTAGAGAGTCTTTATGAAAGTCATAGAAAATAAAAAATGTGGGGTCTGACATAATTAAAATTATCCACTATGTATTTAACATTATAATGATCCACTTTTCTCTAAAATAAAGTTGATGGAGTTATTAGAGTTTTGACCATCATAAGACAATAGTTAGTCAACAACAGCCATTAATGCTGCCCGATAATGATTGCTAGTGATCATTAACTTCAAACTTTTTTGAGAGTTTGCTTTTAACTCATAGCTTCAGCTTCATTTTTTATCTCTCAATTTAAAAATGAAGTCCTATTTATAGAAATTTGATATGGTCTTTATAATAAATTTAATCAAATCTCAAAACATTCCATTAGATAATTCAAGAGCAACTCAATAAATCGCTAACCAAAGTTTAAGAAAAACTTTGCCGTAAATTTTCTATAATAAATACAAATGGATTATTATGATCCTTTAATTAAAATCCATTGTCAAATTTTAATTGAGTGGATGAGGCTCTATCTTGGAGAAAACATAGTCCGTCAATGAATAATACAATATTTAATAGGGGGATTTACATAGGTTACATATCTCACACCTAAATTTCATTAATTATACTGTCTAACGCCCCCATTATTAAAATCACGCTGGACGCAGCTTCCATTTCCCTGCCGATTCGATTGAACTCGCTGAATGAAAGTGGAAAGGTTCGAAATAGCAGTCAACAACGGGATCGCGTCAAACAAAACCTCCGAAACTCCCATCTTTCTCTCCTTTCGCCGGCTATGAGTTGCAGCTTCTCTAATTCTGGTAATGCAAACCGGAGTGAATGCGATGAAAAATTATTACATCAGGAGTTTGTATCAGGACTCCGATCAGAACATGTCACATGTACAAACAGTCCACCGTTATATTAAATTAGGATTTATCTGTATATATGACAGATTGAATCTATGCTGACTTCATATACAATAATTTCTTGCGATGTATCCCCCTCCATTTTTTATGTATTTATATATCTAACACCAAAATTTTAAATTTCACATGTCACCTTACATATATACGTATAAATTATATTTCATTATTTAAAATTGAAATTTGTGATAACTTAAATGTGATATGTAGGATTTGAGAGGCATAAATATAATATATACATTAAATATGTAAATTTATGTATATTAAACTTAATAATCATTTATAAACATCTTAAGAGTCATTTGGGATCATTTTATTTTTATAGTTTATATTTTATATTTTTATGTTTTATTTATATTTTGACTTAAATTAAAATATATTTTAATGATATAATTATTTAAAAAAAAAAAAAACAAAATATATTAAATATATATCAATTAAAAGGAAAATGAATGATATCAACCGGACACTTAATTTTTAAAAGAAATTAGTTTTTCTTTTTTATTATTCTTAATATTTTTATTTATTTAATTATACATATTTTTAAATAATTTTTATTTAAAATTATTTGTCTAAGTCATGTTTGTATCATATATTTTTAATAATATATGAGTTTTCATTGTTAACATCAACGCTATTGATTATGCATATGGGTTGATTTAGGGTTTGTTTGAGGGCAGTATTAACTTCATTTTTGTCGAGATCTAGTTTTCTTCATAGGATTTAGGGTATAGTTTTAAGATTCTTCCTTCGACTATCTTAGAACCTTAGTGTGGGACTCACCTCGTTTTAGAAGCCCGAACCACTTCTTTACTCTTTTGGAGTTCTGTGTATGTAGTTCTTGACCTCTAGTACCTACGAGGTTGGATCTGACATGAGGGAACTCAAAGGTAGTCCCCATAGGACCTTTAAGCAATAGGATGGTCTCATGCACAATTCACACCTTCGCGGGCACAAATTTTGCGATTCAGACCACTAACATGTTAAATTTTGTAAATCACATCACCCGTGCCTTTATATATTTCATAATTAATCAAAATTAATGTTAATTTTTGAAACGATCAATTATGAACCAAAATTTTAAGAAAAAATTGAATTTGACGTGTTTTTGACCCGATCATCGATGAGGTTGTCTGAACGACCCCTGAAGATGAAACAGACAGTGCCGACCCGTCTGAAACGTCGAAGTTACCAAGAAAAGACTTGTACTTTGTTACGATTCCGAACACGAATAAATCCCGTGAAAATCAGCGAAACCCACACTTACGCACCCAGCTCCGCCATTCACAACTCCCCTCTCCCACGAGCCAAGCCCGTGCCCTAATTCTCCTCCTCTCGGTTTGGTCGCAGCCGAGTTTCCCTCTCGTGGTTCGTTCATTCCTCCCACGCATGACCAAGGAGCAAACCTAGCTGTGACTTTCTCTCTCGCCTTCTCCTTCAGAGAAGAGTTGACCTCGCTCGACATGTTTTACTCGAGGACCTCCTTCCCGAAGCCGCGCCTAGCTCCCTTGCTGCAAAATTACTTCCGTAGTAAGTTTGACTCTGTCGGGCCTGTCCCTTGAGGCATGGATGCAACAAAGACTTCTCCTTCTCGAACTTCTCCTCTGGCTTGCTTGCTGCGACTTTCTGGCCGCTTCTTATGTTCTATTCACCCTCCAGGTGAGTATGAGTAATCTCTCCTTGTCCTCTTTGCCTATAAAAGCCCCACTTGGGAGAGGTTTCTGGGTTGGCCGAAATTTCTGGAGAAAAGGGGAAGTGCTGCTGAAATTCTTCCGGGCATGTTCTTACATTTTCTATATGCTTTGCATTAAGAGGTAAAACCTTCACTTCTCCACTTTATATGGCTTCCTCCTTCTGATTAGTAGACATTCAACTAATAAGGAGGGCATACATTCTTGATTAACTGATTTCTTATTTAATTTCTTGGAAAGCATAAGCTTTCATTACTACAACCTAAATACATAAACATGTGACCATTTCAGTTTGAAGGGAGCAATAAGTGCTGAATACTTTGGGGTATAGTTTTTGTTGAGGTTATTTCTCTGCCTTACCTTTTCTTCGATGCCTAATTCGAATCTGATAGCTGACACGCCTAAAATATATACGCTTTTTGCTATATCATTTTACTTATTTTTTTATGATATTACACTTTAAAGGAAGGTATTTTGTATGTTTTTTGGTTTTAGGTATAAGAAATGGTTATTGAAGCAAAAAGAAACAAAAACGGTGCAATTTGGAGCAAAAACGAGCAAAAAATGAAATTCTGCCCTGTCACCTTTCAATAAGTCTTTTGATGCTTAATCTCTTTTACACTTCTTAAATATTTTTGAATGAGATTAAACTTTAAAGAAATGTTGTTTTTATGCTTATTTTGTAGGGCTATCTGTTACGAACGTAATGCAACTGAAACGGGGCGAATCTGAGCTAAAACGGAGCCAAACGGAGCAAAACGGTGGAGCCGCGCAGCAGCCTGCTCGCCGACGGTGGCCTCAATCTCGCCGACGGTGAGATTTTACAGAGAACACCGAAAAATGCCCAAAAAGCTCGCCGACAGAGGCCTCGAACCCGCTGACAGTGGCCGGTAAGGTTCTAGACCGACTTTTGGCGGTTTTGGGCCGAAATCCGACGTATTTGGACGCTTTTTCGAAGGGGTGCTTAAGGGAACTCTTAGAAATTCATCCACACTCTTTAAATTAGTGAATTTAGGTTGAAAAAGTGGAGGAAAGTAGAGAAAAAAAGAGAGAAATGTTTAGGATTCTTAGATTAAGAGTAGAAATGTAGATTTCTACCCTTTTTTAGAGATTGGAGAGGAGATTTTGAGAGAATTTGTAAGGGATTTTGCTAGCATTGCATGGATCGCCGGGAGACTTTATGGGAGAGATCTTTATCTTTCTTTCAAAGGGAAAAAGCTAAGTATTGTTTTTCATTATCTTATAATTTTGTAAACAATTACCTAGTGGATTTGCTTTGGTCAAATGAAGTTTCTGTTGTATTTTCTTCATGCTTTGTGACACATCTCTCTTACTCTTTCTTCTTCTTTGAAAATAGTGACATGAGAAGATTATGCCATTATTTTCATTTTACTTTTCTTTTGCAATGAGTAGGATTCATGATTAGGATATTGGGATGCTTACTAAAAGATGTTTAATTATAAATGTGATGATTTTACTTGCACTTCATTTACATTGCAATAAGGGCCCATTGTAGTGTTAAAATTGGTTGTAATTGCATTAAGTCCCGAAAGGGCATATGTAATTCTCAACAAAGTGGAACCACATTCAAATTCCATGGATGGTGAAGTTCATGGGGATTGAATGCAAATAAATAAGGAAATATAATTATCGGGTGTAGAATTGGAGATTTTAGAGTGACAGACTAAAATCCCCAATTCGGTCCTATTGTTTGAGTACTGAAGTATAAATGTTAGCCCTCAGGCGAGGGGAACGTGGGAGCTCCGAAGTGAGAGCCGGTATCCTCCCAGCCTAACCGCAGATTCAGTAACCAAGCATAGGATTAGTCAATGTTCTTTATGCCTGAACTAAAGGGTAAAGAATAGTATTACTCCTATTTGGCACATATAATATTAAATGCATCTCATTCCTATAGATTATCCATTTCATTACATAAGAATAGTAGTTTTTAGTATCTCAAAATTCTCCAAACCAATTCATCCAAAAAGGGTTATCTTTAGAATTATTATTTGCCCTTAGTTATAGTTACTATTACATTTAACACTTGCATTTAGGAGTAGTTGCTAGATAAAACACAATTTTAATCGACATTCCAAACTAAGGACTAATAGTAGTAAACTAGAATTTGACTAAAAACCTCTTACTTCACTTCCTCGTGGGATCGATACTGGGGTTTTTAAAGAAAACTCTATATTACTTGAAACGATACGTATACTTGCGTAGTACCCATAGCGTGTAAAATATTTTCTAATTTTTATATCATTTAAGATTTTGCACGCTAGTCGTTATTTATAAATCGGGTCAAGTTTTTGACTATCTTTTGGAAGTTAAATTACTGCGTAATTGCGGGTCGGGTCAAGTTTTTGGCGCCGTTGCCGGGGAAGTTTCAGTCAGAACTTTAGGAGAATTTTAGTTGAAGTAATTTAGCTTAGACTTGAAAAACTGTAGTGCCGTCAAAACTATTTTTGTGTGAAAAATGTTTTGTTCTATGAAAAAGTGTTGTGAAAAAACTGTTTGTGTGAAAAATAAGGTGTTTGTGAAAATGTTTTGTAGAGTTGAATATATTTCATATGTTATTTGTTTAATTGTTAATGTATTGTTTGTTATGTTGCTTATGCGAAACAAAGGATCTGCAGGACTTGTGCCTTATGATCCCAAGTTTGAAAAAAGTAAAAAAATAAAAATACAGAAATGACTCAAAAAACTAGAAATGGAAATGGAGAACTTTCATGATAATAACTTAGAAAATTATCATACTTCATTGAGGGATTACGTAAATCCTACGATAGATGAAATTCACCAAGTATACAAAACCCTGTCGTAGAAGCTGACTCATTTGAAATAAATCCAGAGATTATCCAACTGGTGCAGAACAATCCGTTTGTGGGAACTCCTTTGGAGGATCCCTATTTACACTTATCAAATTTTCTAGAACTTTGTGCTATATTTCATTATAACAGTATGTCAGACGATGCTGTTAGACTAAAGCTTTTTCCTTTCTCACTAAGGGATAAGACTAAAATGTGGTTATACTCATTAGCACCTAGTTCTATTAAAAATTGGGAGGAGTTAACTCAAAAATTCATAGCTAAGTATTTTCCACCTTCAAGGACTACTCAACTTAGAAACAATATTATCTCATTTTGTCAGTATGAATAGGAATTAATATATTTAGCCTGGGAAAGATTTAAGGAACTCCTAAGAAAGTTTCCACACCATGCTCTGCCCGAGTGGTTAATCATTCAAATTTTTTATAATGGGTTAGTAGAATCCCTTAGGTCTATAATTGATGTTGCCGCTGGTGAATCATTAATGTCAAAACCATTTGATGAAGCGTATGCATTAATTAAAAATGAATACAAATAAATTTCAATGGCCCTCTACAAGATTAAATTATTAAAATGTAGCTAGTGTTCATGATACAGATACGATTACAATTCTTGCATCTCAAGTTGCTGCAATATCAAGGAAGTTGGACCAATTTGGAATGAACCAACCTCAATTTACTCCTGTAAGTGAGGAAAGTTCATTAGGGCCTATGATTGATTCTAACTTATCATATGATGCTAACTTTTACAACCCAGGTTGGAAGAACCATCCTAAATTTAAATGGAATCATACTACTGACGGTGGAAACAAACAATGGGAAAATAATCATGCAAATCCTAATGGAAGTTGGAATAATCAAGGGAACACAAACTATAAACCTTGATATCCACCGGACTCTAACAATGATAAACGATTTGAGGATAAGAAGATGTCTATAGAAGAAGTGGTATTGCAAATGGGAAACCCGTTGCAAAGTCAAAATGCTGCGATTAGAAACATAGAGAATCAACTGAGACAAATTGCTAATTCACTTAGCAATAGACCCCAAGGAACACTTCCTAGCAACATTGAGATCAATCCTAAAGAGAACACTAATGAACAAGTAGAAGGCATCGTCCAATTAAAAAGTGGAAGAGAGATAGAGGATGTGGTTAGAAAAGAGAAAGATGTTGTGAGAGAAACAACGGAAACTAAAAGACCTAAAGAATATGTTTCTAAGGATCTAGAAAAATTAATATCTCCAACTAAAATCAGTTTGGAAAGACCACCACCTCCATTTCCTTAAAGACTTAGACAACATAAGTTGGATAAAAAATTTTCAAAGTTCATGAATGTACTTAAGAAGTTAACGATAATATTCTTTTCACTGAAGCTTTGGAACAGATGCCAAGTTATGCAAAGTTTATAAAGGATATATTAAATAAGAAAAGGAAATTTGGGGATTACGAGACAGTTGCACTAAGTGAGGAGTGCAGCGCTATACTTCAGAAAAATTTTCCTCGGAAACATAAAGATCCTTGTAGCTTTACAATTCCTTGTGCAATTGGAGAAACATTATGTGGAAAGCTTTATGTGATTTAGGAGTGAGCATTAATCTGATGCCTCTATCTATATTTAGAAGGTTAGGTTTAGTCAATATTTCTCCCACTACTGTAACCCTTTTGTTAGCTGATCGATCTATCATTTATCTAAAAGGAGTTATAGAAGACGTGCTTGTTAAAGTGGATAAATTTATCTTTCCTTTGGACTTTATTGTATTAGATACGGAGGAAGATAAAGAAATTCCAATTATTTTAGGGAGACCTTCCTTATTACTAGACAAGCTATGATAGATGTGCAAAAGGGGAAGTTGACTATGAATATTAATGACCAGGAATTTACTTTTGATGTATTAAAGACTATAAAATATCCAGCTGAGAAAAAAGATGAAGATTGTTTTTGGATAGATGAAATTGATTATCTAAGTAAAGACAATTTTCAAGAAAGTTTTGAGAGTAAGTTAACAGATGAGATTGAAATAGACTTTCATGATGATTTAAAAATGTTGTTTAAAGAAGACTGTATGTATGTTCAAGAGAGGTGTGAAATGATGGATGCTACCAAAAATAGTAAACTTTTAATTCCATTTGTTGAAAAATCTCATGAGCTTAAGATGGATGTACCCCATACAATTTTAAAGCCTATCTATTTAGGGAATTCATCTACACAACCAGTCTTTATATCTTTAGACGTGACTCAATCACAAGAAAAATCTGAATTGAATGATGAAAATGATAAAATTATTGAACTAGGACTTAGAAGAGAATTTGAGGATAAATTTCAAAAGAACTTTGAGTTGAGAAAAGTGGATAAAGATATTGGAAGACCATTGGAAGAAATTCCTAAGGAATTAGAAAAACCTAATTCCTCAACTAAGATAGATCCTCCATTTTTTAATAGTTGTAAAGGAGAAGAATTGGAAGATAACTTGAATAATAAGAATGACATAGAAGAGTCTGATCCTGAATCTGAATTATCTAAAGAGAATCTGATCCAAAATTTGAGAGATATTGAAGTATCTTATAAAGATCTATTTCTTATAAATTTCAAGGATGATATTATTATGCAGATTGAGAAAATCAATAGAAGAATATTAGATCTAGAAAAAATATGAGGAACAATAATATAAATTCATCTGAAAATGAAGAGCTTAGTGAAAAATTAAAATTTGTGAATTTTATAGGAATCCCTGGATCTGGAAATGATTGGGTAATTGATCGAGGATTACTTAATTGGAATTTTGATCCAGAAGGAATCATTTGTCGGGCCCGCGACGTTAAAACCAAGCGCTTTATGGGAGGCAACTCATAGTTATCAGTGTGCTTTGATTTAGTGTGCTTGAGTCATGATTGTTAGTGATCTATTGTATTTGCTTTATAGTGGATTGATTTAATTATTGATTGGTTGATGTTTGGATTGTTAGTTGTTTGATTTGATCTTTGTGTGTCTTGAGGGAAGTGATTCCTTAACTTCTTATTATGGTTAGACTTGTATTTTCTCTTGTAGTAGTTGGATTAACGAGTCCACTGTGACTTGGGTCTCACCCAGACTTGAGTTTTATAAGAGCAATCATGAATTTCAAACATTGATAGTTTCATCTTAGTTTATTACTTCCTTTCTTGGACTTTATTTCATTAGGTAGCAGTCGCGAACCTATTTGATGAATACCATGGGGATGATCTTACACTTTCTTTATAACGGTTAGAGGTGCTTAGTTATAAGGATTAGGTGATGCCTGCGATTGGTGCCTAGGAACCAATTTATCAGGGATAATCTTATCTTAGGGATTATAATCTATAAAATCATTTTAAAAAGTAAGTAATTTACCAGTGTAGTGATTTCGTTAGAAATTGGAAGTAAATCAGTGAGATGCGATGAGTTAAAGGATGAATTGAGCTCATTTATCTTATGTGTGTTTATGTTTGTGTTACAACTTTATTTTGGTCTTGAAGAACATTTTTATATTCTCTTATTGATACCTACTATGCTAGTTAGAATTTGGTTTAGTTAATTTCATTCTGGCATGATTAGTTTAGATTTACTTTCTGTTGATATTGTTATATCCTAATGAATACTTATAAATGGTTTTGATAGAAATTTGTGGTAGATAGAATTTCTAAACTATTTTTCTTCCTACTTATATTTTCTGTACTGAATGCTATATATGTTAAATAATTAAGTTTGGGGGTAGGAAGAAAAATAAAATTTAAATGTGAAAATACTTCATTTTAGTGTAATTTTATTACAAGCATGTTTTAGGTTAGATTTAGTTTCTCCTACAGTCATTCTATCCTGATTATGCATGTATATGAATTTGATAGGATGTTGTAGTAGTAAGTAGATTTAACCTTTACTTTTTCTTCCTGCTATATTTTATGAAATTAATTGCAAAATATTTTTGAAATTTAAGTTTGGGGGGAAGAAAAATATTAACTCTTATTTGTTCTCAATTGTTATATTTTCAAAAATTATTTAGCATAACTTCGGCGAGTTGAACCTCGCTTGAGATAACTAAAACTTTTTATTTTAGTTGAATATTATGGAAGGATTGGATGAAAGTTTTTAGTAATAAAAGTTAATTTTATAAGGATAAGATATTTGGTATGAAAGAATTTGATTATAGTTAACTATTTAAAGTAAAGAAAACTGTATTTTTGAAATATTAAGAGACTTAAAGTATTGTGCGTTAAGAAGAGATTGTTACTTTATGATGAATAATAAAGCTCATACCTAATTATAAAGTAAGGAGGTGTTTCAACTTTGAACTTTAGAAAGAGGACAGTGATGTTCAAAATCATTACAGGCTCTCCAGATATAGTAATTCTCATTAAAAAAAAAAGAGAAAAAAAGAGAAAAAGAAAAGAGAGTGAAAAAAGGGGATTGAAAATGATCCTGAAAGAAAAAAAAAAGAAAGAAGAATTTTTATGAGGAGAAGCTTGAGGAGATGCCTAATCAAAAATTGGCTTCACTTGAGTCACCCTAAAGGAAGAACTTGATTTCATTTTTATATTTATATTTAAAGTATTAGCCTACATTCTGATGAAGTTTGCATGCACTTCTTTTTCACATAATCTTTCAAGGTATTCTTAATGTAACAAATTATGGTTTATCTTGAAGTAAATAGAATACTAGAACCCTTAGACTTGATTGCTGAATATTCTTATACTTGTAGTGTTAACCCGAGTTACTAAATTTTTTTTTTAAAGTCTAATCAATATATTCTTTTAAATGAAAAATTTTAGTGTCTTACAGGTGAAAAGTACATTGCCTTGAGTTATATTTTTATGTAGTAAAAAGGGTTACTTGAGGACAAGTAACATTTAAATTTGGAGGATTTTGACACGCCTAAAATATATACATTTTTTGCTATATCATTTTACTTTTTTTTTATGATATTACAATTTAAAGGAAGGTATTTTGTATGTTTGTTGGTTTTAGGTACAAGAAAGGGTGATTGGAGCAAAACGAAACAAAAAAGGTGCAATTTGGAGCAAAAACAAGCAAAAAATGAAATTTTGTCGTGACACCTTTCGATAAGTCTTTTGATGCTAAATCTCTTTTATACTTCTTACATATTTTTGAATGAGATTAAAATTTAAATAAAGTTTGTTTTTATGCTTATTTTGTAGGGATATCTGTTACGAACGCAACCCAACTGAAACGGGGCGAATCAGAGCTAAAACGGAGCCAAACAGAGCAAAACGGTGGAGCCGCGCAGCAGTCTGCTCGCCGACGGCGGCCTCGATCTCATCAATGGCGAGATTTTACAGAGAACACTGAAAAATACCTGAAAAGCTCGCCTACAGCGGCCTCGAACCCGCTGACAGCTCCCGGGAAGGTTCTAGACCGACTTTTGGCGGTTTTGGGCCAAAATTTGACATATTTGGACGCTTTTTCGAAGGGGTACTTAAGGGAACTCTTAGATATTCGTCCACACTCTTTAAATTAGTGAATTTAGGTTGGAAAATTGGAGGAAAGTAGATAAAAAAGAGAGGAATGTTTAGAATTCTTAGATTAAGAATAGAAATGTAGATTTCTACCCTTTTGAAGAGATTAGAGAGGATATTTTGAGAGAATTTGTAAGGGTTTTCGCTAGCATTGCATGGATCGCTGGGAGACTTTATGGGAGAGATCTTCATCTTTCTTTCAAAGGGAAAAAGCTAAGTATTGTTCTTCATTATCTTATAATTTTGTAAACAATTACCTAGTGTATTTGCTTTGGTTAAATAATGTTTATGTTGTATTTTCTTCATGCTTTGTGACGCATCTCTCTTACTCTTTCTTCTTCTTTGAAAATAGTGACATGAGAAGATTATGTTATTATTTTCATTTTACTTTTCTTTTGCAATGAGTAGGATTCATGATTAGGATATTGGGATGCTTACTAAAAGATATTTAATTATAAATGTGATGGTTTTTATTTGCACTTCATTTACATTGCAATAAGGGCCCATTGTAGTGTTAAAATTCGTTGTAATTGCGTTAAATCCCGAAAGGGCATATGTAATTCTCAACAAAGTGGAACCACATTCAAATTCCATGAATGGTGAAGTTCATGGAGATTGAATGCAAATAAATAGGGAAATATAATTATCGAGCGTAGAATTGGAGATTTTAGAGTAACAGACTAAAATCCCCAGTTCGGTCCTATTGTTTGAGTACTGAAGTGTAGATGTTATCCCTAAGGCGAGGGGAACGTGGGAGCTCCGAAGTGAGAGCCGGTATGCTCCCAGCCTAACCGCTGATTCAGTAACCAAGCATAGGATTAGTCAATGTTCTTTATGCCTGGACCAATGGGTAAAGAATATGATTGCTCCTATTTGGCAGATACAATTATAAATGCATCTCATTCCTATACATTATCCATTTCATTATATAAGAATAGTAGTTTTTAGTATCTCAAAATTCTCCAAACCAATTCATCCAAAAAGGGTTATCTTTAGAATTATTATTTGCACTTAGTTATAGTTACTATTACATTTAACACTTACATTTAGGAGTAGTTGCTAGATAAAACACAATTTTAATCGATATTCCAAACTAAGGACTAATATTAGTAGACTAGAATTTGACTAAACACCTTTTACTTTACTTCCTCGTGGGATCGATACTGGGGTTTTTAAATAAAACTCTATATTACTTGAAACGATACGTATACTTGTGTAGTACCCCTAATGTGTAAAATATTTTCTAATTTTTATATCATTTACGATTTTGCATGCTAGTCGCTATTTATAATTCGGGTCAAGTTTTTGGTCATCTTTTGGAAGTTAAATTACTGCATAATTGCGGGTCGGGTCAGTGGCTTGATGCTCTTGCTGGTTTATTTGGTTGGCTACCTTCTCCCTTACTCATGGTATTACATGTTTCTTAAAAAAAAAAAAAGATATGACGGTGTGGGGGAGGTTTCAGTTGGCTTTGGTAGGTGGAATGGTTACTAATGTTGGTTCATTCGCCCTCTTTTAGTTGATTTCTGAACTTTAATAGTTACAGTTATAACATTACAGATTCACAATGATGTCATGGCATGTGAAAGTAAAATGAGTATGATAGTTTAGAGAGGTTAAATGCCATATGAATACTTTACAAATTTTGTTGCTCTTTTTATACATATTTTAACTGGATTTAAAACATTGAAATGCTCCTTTGGGAGTTTCTTTATTCTCTAACAGTTTTAACAAAGTTTAAATGTTATTTGGTGGTTTCAAGTGTTATTATTTGAGCTAAAAACTTGTTGATTTGAAGAGGGTTTGAGAGGCTTTTCGTAAGCCCAAAATGTTACAGTTTTTTGTGGCTCTTGGTTCATTGCTTGGGCTGTGGTTCTTGCAATTTATTGAGGAGTACTTTGATGACTTTCTTATCCTCTCCTTATCATCCCTTTACTATTACTTGCAGCTACGACCCCCCCCGCTCTTCACATCTTGCTTTAGTGATTTCTGTTGGGATTTTCCACCTGTTGCACTTACCCCACCACCAACTCTTATATGTTTACATATCTAGCACCTTCACTTTTCCCTTATGCATAAATACCACTGTGAACTAAAAGGGAAGTTTCACATGCTAGTTTGGCTCTCCGTATTGCTTAGTTTTGTGAATCTTTTGCCCACTTATTGGGGCTCAGTTTTGGGCCATAAGGTGGCTCGGTTTGGGTCATAAGGTAACTCGGTTTTGGCCATAAGATGGCTTTGTTTTGGTCCATAAGATGGCTTGTTTTTGGGCCATAAGGTGGCTCGGTTTGGGCCATAAGGTGGCTCGATTTGGGCCATAAGATGGCTCCTTTTTTACCATAAGATGGCTTGGTCTTGAGTACCTGTGAGCTACGGTTTTCGCCATAGAGTGGCTCAATTTTGGGCATAAGGTAGCTTGGTTTTGGGCTTGAGGTGGTTTGGTTTTGGGCAGCATTGGGCAGCGGTTTTGGGAGTCTTTAGCCATACTTATTAGAGCTTTTTGGGATTGTTAGACCACTTATATGCTGAAATTTTCTGTTGAACTATTTGTAGTTTATTTGAGCTGTGGTTTTGGGACAGTTTGGTGATTGTTTTGGATGTGTTCTTGGGATATATTGAGAGAGGACTCTTTTTATTATTTTGAAAAGTGAAAATATCGCTTTTGGGAGTGTAAGCATGTTCTTTTAGGGGAAGTGTGAAGTTTCAATGGCTTGGGTTTAATGAAGGTTTGGTGAGGATTGTTGGAGCATCATTTTGAGAAGCTTTAGTTGAGCCATTCAAAATTCATATCGTTGGAGGTTATGAATCATTTTTGAACGTGATCTTAGGGATCAACCTACATTTTTACTCTTCCACTCTCTTAGCTGCGTTGTTCTCTCTTCTCTCTCATCTCATTTTCCTTCTTTTCTTTTTCTTGCTTCTTGGTTTGGTATGTGTGCTTATGCCTGAAGCATAAGTGCGCATATATAGCCTCCGCTATATATAAACCATCAAGCAAGACTATAAGCTATATGGTTTTGGGTATGATGAAATAATCACCTAGGTATGTGTGAGGGGTGCTAGCACAATCCTAACTCAGTGACCTTAATAGAATGAGTGATTGGTAGTACCACACCTCTAATACTTGATAAAGGGTTACCCCCCGATTTTACAGGTAGTTGGAAGTTCCCGCCTGTCAATACGACTGACTCATTTACTTTTCAAGGTATGAAGATTTCTTTAAATAAAAAAACATATAAGCATTCATAATTGGTTAAAAATCTCTTAACTATATGGTACATCAAAATTTCTTTTGAAAAAATGAAATATTTTCTAAACATTTTGTAAAAAGAAAAATTCATGGGTCATTCGTATGAACCAGGTTAGAGTTTCATCCTTCTGTAAATGTTAGGCTATGAACCTTTTACTTTGTGTTGGATCACACACGCATGGTGTTTCATTAGGGCCCCCTGGTCCTGATTTGACCAGGTCCTGATTCTGAGTCCTCCCCGACCTGATGCTTACTGTTTTCCTTGGGTTTTCCGTGCATTTTCCTACTATTGTCTTTTCAGTTTCCTTGGGTCACTCCTGATTTTCCTCGAGTTTTCTTTTTTTCTTTGACATTTATTCTTTTGTATATAAATACATGTTTACTAAACTCCCTATTATACTTGCTCGCTTGTACTTGTAATTCTGATCCCATTTGCAAGAATAGCAGGACCACCAGATATACAGGTTCATTTTATATTTACAGAAATTTACTTTCTTGCACATACTATTTCCTTCCTTTACTGCACATTTTACTATACTTACTTTACTATTGTTTTTCCTTATTACACATTTTACTGCTTTCCTTTACTATACAGTTTACTGCGCCTTCTTTACTATTGCTTTTCCTTCACTGCAACTTATACTGCTCCTTTCATTTATGTGCATCATACCCTTTTAGAATAGGAGGATAGTAGCCTGGTGTTATAGAAGACCACGACAAACCATTGACCCAACAATTTCATGTACACTTTAAAATTCAACCCAGAACTCGATACCGCTACCGCATAGAGCACGGAGCAAAAATTCGAGGGCAACACGATGAAGATGCAGCGGACGGATGAGGACAATCTACAATAACAAAACATGTCTACACTAGCTAAACCCCTTTCTTTGTTTAAATAACAAGCCATAGGACTTCAAGAAAGTCAGCCTAGTGCGACATAGGTCCTCACTTATCTTTTAGGCCTTTGCACAACCATGTTGTGCAAGGATTCCGAGGTCGTCATTCGATACGAAATAAATCCTCCTATCTTCTAGGTTATTTTCATAATCAGATATTATGCAAGTGTAATTCTTATAATTAATAATTGGCAGGATTGAAATTTAAATAAATTTGCTTCCAAAATTTAAAGCCCAACAATAGGATAGTTTGGGAAGTCATTGAGGTTCGCTTCTATTCCGTGACATCCCTTACGCTTCTTTCCTTTAATTCTAGAAATAAGTGCTTCTATTTGGTCCCTTTCCCACTTAAATTTCTTACACACTAACTTTAAAACTATAACCTTTGAATTCATGAAGATAAATATCTCTGATCATCATCGAGAGTTCTCTTAGGTGACTTTGGTCATTTGAGAGGTAATCAACTATAAGTGCTTGCATCTATAAGGAGCATTAAGAACCCAGGTAATATAAACCCTAGCTAATTTTCAATGTTAGGTAGGGGAACTTATCAGTCAAATATAAGGTTCACAGACCTGAACAGATGTCATTAATTCTGTTGTTTATTTGATCAAGCCTTTTCATCAAGTAATGTGTCAATTCCTCGGGATAGATGCGTTGCTTGCGATATTGTGCTCGTTTATTTAAACTACTAAATGAATGAGATTTGTCCATTCTCATTTTTTCAATGTGCATGCGTGTGTGTGTGTATATATATATATATATATATATTTATATACACACATTAAATTAAATTAAAACCCTATTTTACATTATATATATATTTTTCTAAAGTGACATTTTAAAGTTCGACAATTTCTTACGATTCCGTTGAGGAATAACTCTACTCTCCATTATGTTCAGGAGATTTTTATCTTCATATATCAATAATGTGTCCATGTCCCTCATGGTCCATATTAGCATTCTTCCATTAGCATGCTTTGCTCATTTCTTTCGTGGGCAAGCACGGTCAACTCTTATGTTTCCAGGACCATCTGTTTGACTATCCCTAAACAAAAGGGGTTTAGGAACCTTTAGGGTTTTCTTTTTGTGTGTGTGGTCAGACCCTCAATAGGTGTTTTGGTATGCAAGGTGCGTCGTGAAATTAGTCCTGAATTGGGTCCTGAATTTCACCTTTACTCTGTGTCTGTCGAGTCTGGCTTGTTAATATCTACTCTCGTACCTTCCGTATAAATTCTGAAATTAAAATGAACACCATTAATAAATATATGAAAAATCACGCTTCAAAATTTGGAAATAAAAATATAATAAAGTGAAAACATCAAAACAAAATAAAAAAAAAATAATAATGCACGTGAATTAAATTAAAAAAATGTATAAAGAAAATTGCACAATATATAATACAAGTGCGGTAACTTGAGTATTTCAGTTAAAACTACAAGGCACGAGGTGTTACTGACTTTTGAAAATTCTTCTAATAAAAGGGACAATGTCTTCGCCGAAGTTGATCTTTTATTTTGCCATCGAGTGGAATTTGTTATTAATAGAGACAAGCTGCATGATCTCGCAGTCATTAAATTTGGATAAGGGTTCAATGATGTTGGAGCCAAGTTCGGGGATATGGCCATCGCAGTGTTGAAGTCTGAAATAAACAAGTTCGTTAGGCCTATTATGGACTCAACTTGAAGCTTGCTACGGAATCCTCTCCTCTGAAGAGGATGTCATTCGGAAAGAACTTTTTTATTGCTGTGAGGTCCACCGCTAGGAATGTTGAGATTTCTCCATGAACTATTTCTGTTATTACTAACTGATTCACCACCGCTGTACCAGTCACTCTGCTAACTAAAGGAAAAGAGATTCTACACAAGGAATAGTCAGTCGACGCTTATGCATTCTAGATTGGGTCTAATTTAAAGACCGTGCAGCCGACAAAGGCACAGGAAGAGAGGCACGATCGGAAATTCGAAAGGCCGAACGGCCGTGACGGTTCGCAAAACTCGCGAGCGATCCGTCAACATTCGGCTCGACGAAAGACCATCTCCTACGGATAGAAAGCGTTCGAAAAAATGAATCAACGATTGAGCAAGGTATACCCGTTCAAAGAAGATTCAGTGTCTCAGATATTTCGTGACTTGCTAAAGAGGCAAGAATTCAGACTATCAGAGACAAAGAAGCCAGAGGAGGCTGGCAAGAAAGGTCATCTACAATACTGCCCATACCACCGGTTGCTCAGCTACACCATAGAAAATTGCTTTAGCTTCAAGAATTGGCTTAAGAAGAATTTTAAAATTTGAAATGTAACGATCCCAAAGGAATATTTAAAAGAACTTGAAAAAGGTTCTATAAATATGATTTCGAGTGATTCAATTGACTTCTATGCGACGACGCCTGTGTTGGAGGAAAAAATTGACGTCTCTAAAAAACCTTCAGTTGACCTCAAAGTTATTAAAGGAAATTCAATTGAGTCTGCCTTGGAAAAGCTTCGAGCTGACATTGCACAACTGTCTAAAGATCAGAAAGAAGATATTGAAGATGAAGATTACAACCTAGCAGATTACATGGAAGGTGATTTCATAGAAATCAACTTTGTTGAGACCTGAGCCACATTATCTATGCACGATGCTCTACCTTTTGGTGAGTCGAATTCCATGGATGAGTTGCAAAGGGCCATCCAACAAAGGGAAGAACAAATTAGCTGTATCGAGAAGAAAAGTTGAATATCTGATGACTGCCAGGGCTACAACGGAAAGACAGTCACAACCACTGCAGATGGAACCTCTAGAAACATGTCATCCGGAAACCATTTATATTACGGATGAAAGACAAGAGTTCACCTGCGATGAAAAGCTGAAGAAGGATTCAGTTCAGGGTCCGATACCGAAACATGACATTAAACAGATAGTTGAACAACAGGTGAGAGAAATCCTAGATCAATCGAAAAGAGGGACATCAATTCTAAAGTGTAGGAGTTTGATGCAGTCCAATACCCCAAGGGTTTCATATCACCTTTGTTCAAAACTTTCGATGGGACTGGAAACCCTCGACAGCATGTTGCACACTTTCGAGTAAGTTGTTGTATCATAGGGGTAGTGATGCGCTACTATTCCGACAGTTCGCGAGCAGTCATTCAAGAATTTCTTTTGACTGGTACGCAGACTTACCAAACGATTCAGTAAAGACTTTCACAGAAATGGAAAATCTTTTTTTCAGCTCAACCTTACATCACCATTGGCGATCTTTGGGGTGGAAAGACAGACGCTGGACGAAACCTTGGTAGAGTACATTCTGCGATGGCCTCAGCATGAAGTGCGAACCACAACTCCAAGAGCAACATGCAAATGAGATTCTTCTAAAGAGCATCCATGTTCTAGTAGGCTTTTTACTTAAAGGACATACAATCAAGACATTCAAGAAGCTACGTAGCAAAGCTGCAATCCTGTAAGAGGAGGTCAAGTAAATTGAATTTTTTTAGAAGAACTATAGAACAAAGCCAATAAAGATATTTGAAGGGCGATTAGGGACAATCGCAGCAGCTAACAAGGGTAAGCAGCCGATGCAGATCCAAACTGAGTTGCTGACACAATACATTTCACAACTCCAGCTAATAACCACTTTTCACAGCAGAATGGACACCATCAACAATGGTACAACTAGCAACACAGTCGACAGTCATCCCAGCAGAAGCCACACCGGATGGATAGAAGGCAGGGTCGATCTATGGTCGAACTATTAAATAAAGTATATCCCTTCAAAGATGAGGCGGTAAAAAAATGTTTCAGAGTTTGATTGAGAAGTTTGAGTTCAGATTGCCCGAGCCAAAGAAACCAACGAAAGTTAACAAGAAGAATCATCCCAACTATTGCCCATATCACAAAATGCTTGGGCACACCATTGAAAGTTGTATCAGTTTCAAAGAGTGGCTTGAGAAGAATTTCAAGAATGTGAATATAATGATCCCGAAAGAATATTTAACAGAACATGAAGGAGGTTCCATCAATATGATTTCGGTAGATCCTATTATCCCAATTGACTCCTACGCAGCTGATGTCAAATGGAAAATAGTTCAGGTGAGAGCTTCAAAGGAAAAGAGTGAACCAGATCTAAGCATTTTTGGTGCAGGCTAGAATGCATAGTTTGAGACCTTCTCTCTATTGGGAAATAGTGAGGTGTATCTTTGGACTACTACCTTCAGTGTAGGAGGGACATTAGCAGGATTAATGTTAGTCTATCCCATCCCTCCCATCGCAATGAATGAAAGAAAAGAAGTTTGTTGTTGTCCAGAATTGTTCAATATTCGGAAAGCTCATCACCCCAAAAGAAAAAAAAAGATATTTTAAAAAGACCATGACTTCAGAAAAGAATGAAATTAATGCCCTAATAACTGGGTCCTTCACTTTAAGGAACTCTGACTGGGTCCTAAATAAATTTTAGAATAAAATAGTGTGGTTGAAATACGAGTAATTGACTCGGTATATCACGAGCCTTTTAATTTCCTTCCATATGATTGAGTCCTGACATTTGAAAAAATTATAATATCTCAGAATCCACATTAGGAGACACTTGAGAATTGTTAATTAGGGGAGTTTAGACATTTAAAATTTTAAATTATGCTTCACTAGATATAGTAATTCTGAGTGAAAATAAGGAAAAAAAGAAGAAATGAAAAAAAAAGAAAAAAAGGGATTTACTTGAGAAGAAGTTTGAAATAAGAACAAAATCAAAATTTAGTGTCTCAATTCAGGCATTCAAAATCTTTAAAGTATGTTTATCAGATATAGTAATTCTCAGTAAAAAATAAAAAAAAGGAAAAAAAAAGTCTTATTGAGAAGAAGCTTGAGGTGGGCACAAAATCAAAAATTGGTGTATGAATTTTCCCCTGATTAATAAAACATGAAAACTCTCATAAGAATATTCATTTGGTATTATATTCTAGAAAAATTTCAATGATCTTGGGTCTCTTCTTGGCTATTAATTGGCTCAAAAATATCTTTAGACAATGAAAAATATTTTATTCACATGAGCAAAATTTTTAGATCTGCTTAGGCCTAAGAAGAAAGAATTAAATAGATGGGATGATATTAGTAATTAATGTAAATTCAACCCTGAAGTCATATCCTTCAGTGCCCGACAATTACAGCTCCAACGTAAATTCGAAGAACATTGGATCAATCTCTTAAAGAAAATGTGAACAAACTTTACAAAATCAGTGACAAAGAAAAAGACAACTGCTACAAACGAAGCTATGAAGTTGCAGCCTCTTCATCTGTGACGTGCTTAGAGATAACACATCTTTATAGGTTCTTGAAAAAATATAATTCCAATAGCACCTTAAAGATTGGGTTATTCTCTAACAATCATCCTCTGTTAATGGATGATAACTCAAGAAATACTGTGCATCGTGATATTTCAAAGATGAAGCTTCATTCTTATAAGAATAGATACCGCACGAGTCTAAACTTGGGTCTAAATCCTAAAACAAATGCAACACAATGTAACTCAGCATCAAACTAAATAAAAGTCAACATTCAAACAAAATAAAAAAAACTCTGAACCTCATAAATTTTCAAAATATCTATACAGAAATTTCAATAAAATTCAGCACTGCATGAACTTCTACAAACATTCTCTGCAGTTTACAAAATTTTTACAATCTCTGCATGCATGAATCTCTGTAAAATTCTTCAGGCTCTACATTCATAAATCTCTGCAAATCTCAACATTCCAAAATATCAAAAAAATCTTTCTCAATCCTTGAATAAACAAAACTTAACAAAATTCTTTATAGTCTTAGCATAAGTCAAATATCAACAAATTTTTTCTTAATCTCTGCATAAATGCATCTCAGCAAAATTCTTCATAGTCTCAGCATAAGCTATATTTCAGCAAAACTCTTCACGGTCTCTGCATTTCTGAAATCTCAACAAAATGTTGCAATTCTCAACATTCAGAATAGGCCTTCTCCCTATTCTTTTCTTAGCAAATCTCAACACTTGGTATAGCCTTCCGCCTTACTCGCTTCTTAGAAATTTTCAGCATTAAGGATAGGCTTCCGCCTTACTCCCTTCTCAGCAATTCTCAACATTTGGGAATGGTTTCCACATCCTTTCTGAGGAGTTTTCAATCTCCATGAGGTTTTCAGGATTGGTGTAAGGTCGTCCAATTCTCTCTTTTCTTTCTGGGATTGGTACAAGGTTGTCCAACTCCCTCTTTTCTTTCTGGGTTTGGTGCAAGTTCGTCCATATCCCTCTTTTCTTTTCGGATTTCTGCAAGTTCATCCAACTCTCTCTTTTCTTTCTTAGATTGGTGAAAGGTCCAATTCCCCCTTTTCTTTCGGGATTGGTGCAAGGTCATCCAATTCCCTCTTTTCTTTCTGAGGTTGGTGCAAGGTCGTCCAATTCCCTCTTTTCTTTTCACGATTTGTGCAAGGTCATCCAATCCCTCTTCTCTTTCCAAGGTTGGTGCAAGGTTATCCAATTCCCCCTTTTCTTTTTGAGATTGGTGCAAGGTCATCAAATTCCCTCTTTTCTTTTTAGGATTGGTGCAAGATCGTCTAATTCCCTTTTTTTGTCTCAGGGTCAGTACCTGAAGTTCTGATACACTCTGCTACCTCTTGGGTTAGATATGTGTCCTTGAGCTTTCCTTCCCAATTTTTTAAAATTTCTCTATCGATGTTTGAGTTGGATTTAAGTCCTTGTCCTTCTCATCTCAACCCGGTCTCCTCACTTTTCTAAATGTGAAGTATTTTTTTTACAAAATCAAAGTCCAAATTTAAATTGAAATTAAAGCACTTCGTATTTGGGATAGGTTTTATCCTATTTTTTGTTAGCACATAGACTTTGTCCTATTCTTCCTCAGGACATTTAGGATAACTTTTTCCTATATTTCTCAACACACACACTTAGATAGGCTCAACCCTACTTCTTTCTCAGCAGACAAATGCATTAGGGTGAGCTTTCGCCCTACTCTCTTCTCAGCCTAAATTTAAAATTGAAATTGAAATAGAAATCGAAATCATAATCCAAATTTAAATCCTAATCAAAATAAAAAGAAAAGAAAAACAAATCAGATCCACATTTGAAACTTGAAAACTCAAATTCATATATCCAAATTGAAATTACACTTGCTATTTCCCCAGCAGATGCGATTCTCGTTCAATTCTACGCTTTGTTCTAAGCATGTTGGCTTAGACTTTCATGTTGGTTTTGTTGATCGCTTCGGTTAACACTAATACGTGCAATGTGCTTGTTCGGCACACCACACCTATTGGGGATCCATTTGTTGACCTCACTTTTGTCGAGGTCTAGTTTTCTTCTTAGGATTTAGGGTCTAGCCTTAGGATTCTTCCTTCGACTATCTTAGAACCTTAGTATGGGACCCACCTTGTTTTAGAAGCTCGAACCACTTTGTTACTCTTTGGAGTTCTGCATGTGTAGTTCTTGACCTCTAGTATTTAGGAGGTTGGAATTGACATAAGGATAGCCTTATGCACAATTTGAACCTCCGCGCACACAAATTTTGCGATTCAGACGTGACACGTTAAATTTTGTAATTCATGTCACCTATGCCTTTAAATATTTCATAATTAATCAAAATTAAAGTTAATTTTTGAAACGATCAATTGTGAATCAAAATTTTAAGAACATTTTGAATTTGACGTGTTTTTGACCCGATTGTCGACGAGGTTGTCCGAACGACCCCAAATAACGAAACGGACTGCATCGGCAAGCCCAGAACATTGAAGTTACTGATCCACTGAAAATTTAATAGCTTTTTACTATTCATTGCATACCTGTTTTTGATGATATTGCACTTTAAAGAAAGGTATTTTTGATGATTTCATGCAGGTATTATAATTTTAGGCCTTTGGAGCAAAAGGAAGTGAAAAGGAGCAAATTTGTAGCAAAAAAGGACAAAAGTGCATTTTATTGAACAAGCACCAAACGACGCTGTCTCCAGTGCCATACAACACCAGTTTCTAGAGAGTTACGATGTTTTGGCGGAATAATGCGCCGAACGACGCTCCTACCAGCACTGGACAGCGCCCTATCCCAATTTTGAACTAGATTCAATGTATTTGGCCAGATTTTGAAAGGTTGCTTAAGGAAACTCTTGGGAATTCAGTTTTGGCCGAATTTAAACAATTTTGGAGCCACATTTCAAAGGGGGTAAGAAGGGGAAGAAAGGAAGAGAAGGGTTTAGAGTTTAGAGAGTGAGTTCATTCCATTTTGTGTAGGAAGTTAGGTTTGTGTTTTCCTCTTTTAAGGAGTGTGAGAAGAGAGGGAAAGTGAGAGATTTCTTCTTCCTTACTATTCTAAAGAGAGAATTGTGTGTTGTTGTGAAGAAAGAAGAGGAGTCAAAGGAAATCCTTGAGATTCTCTTGGGGAAGAGTTTGAGATAAGTTGTCCTTACTTTACTGTGTTTGTATGAAGTTATTTTTATATATGAAATCCATGTTTTGTCATCTTTTCCTCATGAGTCTTGAGTATATTTCTTTGTCTTTCTCCTTTTCATATGATGTGTTGATGTTGTGAAATGGAAATGATGTGCCAATTTATTATGAAGAATTTGTGATGACCTTTTCACTTAGAACTTCATTTACATTTTGATCTGGCCAATTAAATTGTTAAAACTTGTTGGGAGACATGTGTTCCGAAAAGATTATGAGTTCCACAACAAAAGTGAAGGTCTCATTCAAATTCCATGAATGGTGAAGTTCATGGTGGTTGAGTGCAAATAAATAGGGAAATATACTTTGATGGGCGTAAAATTGGAGATTTCAGAGTGACAGGCTGAAATCCTCAATTTGGTCCTAATGTTTAGAAACTGAAGTGAGAGTTAGCCTTCAGGTGAATGGAAGTGAGAGCTCTGGAGTGAGAGCAAGTATCCTCTCTGCCTAACCATGGATTTGGGGACTAAACTTAGGATTAGCCAATGTTCTTTATACGCTGAAATATGGGTAAAGAAAAGGAATGCTCCCATTTGACACAATACATTTGCATCACTGATCTATGTCACAATAATCATCACATTATGAATGGAAAAGAGGAAGGCTCTTTCTTACAACTGAACTTTGTTATAAATTTAGTCTTGTGTTAGTTTAACTTGCTAGAGTTTAGAACGTGCTTTGGTATATAAAGTAACTGAACCTGTTTGTCTTTACTTTAAGAATTAAACCACTTGCAATTGTGTTGTGATTCGATAAGAGATTTATGTGCTACACCATAAAAGTAAAGCCTCCCTGTAGGATCGATATTCCAAGAGTCCACTAAAGCCCTATATTACTTGAGCGATGCGTATACTTGCGTTAATTGTGTGACTCATTATCATTTAAATCAATATATAAATCTAAATATGAGTTTATTAATTTTTGCAAATTTAAAAAGTCGCACCAACTTTTTGGCGCCGTTGTCGGAGAGGCAAGGTAAAAAAAAAGTAACTGTTAAAATTTATTTTTGTAGTATTAGAAATCATATATTTGAATTGCAAGTCATAGTTGTGTTTGTCTGTTTATTGTTAGTGTGTGTTTATTGTGTTTGTATGCGTAGTATCGAATCTATAGGTTTAGTACCTTACGATTCTAAATTAGAGAGTACTATTAGAAAAATTCAAAAACTACAAAAACAATATGCAAATCCTCACAAAATGGCGAACAATTTAAACAATCAAAACGAAAATATACCAAGACCTTTAAGAGATTACGCTAATCCAACAGCAGATGAAATTCACTTAACTATTCAAAATCCTGATGTTGCTGCTAATTCATTTGAGCTTAAACCTGTTATTATCCAAATGGTATAGAATAATCAATTTGGAGGAACACCTAATGAAGATCCTAACTTAAATCTCACTAGTTTTCGAACTATGTGCTACTTTTAAATACGATGGAGTGTCGAACGGTGCTGTTAGACTTAGACTTTTTCCTTTTTCACTTAGGGATAAGGCTAAGACGTAGTTAAATTCGTTAGCACCTGAATCTATTAGAACTTGGGGAGAGCTTTCATAAAAGTTTCTGTCGAAATATTTTCCTCCTTCCAAAACTGCTAAGTTGAGAAATAATATCACATCTTTTAGTCGGTTTGATGGAAAATCCATATATGAAGCTTGGGAAAAGTTTAAAGATCTTCTGAGGAAGTGTCCATACCATGCTTTACCAGACTGGTTAATAATTCAAACCATCTATAATGGATTAGTAGGATCATTGAGATCGATTATCGATGTTGCTGCTGGTGGATCATTAATGTCAAAACCTTTTGATGAAGCATATTCATTATTGAAGAGTTGGCTACTAATAATTTTCAATGGCCCTCTGAGCGGGTAAATCCTAAGAGAGCAGCCAATATTCATGATTCTGATGCAATAACTATGATAGTCTCCCAAATTGCTGCACTTTCTAAGAAAATAAATCAATATGAAATGAATTTTTCTCCAACACCCCCAGTGTTAGAAGAAAATTCATAAGGACAGATGATAGACTCTCAAATGTCTTATGAAACTTTGAATGCTATACATAATAAATTCAATAATCCTTATTCGAATTATTATAATCCTAGTTGGAGGAATCATCCAAACTTCAACTGGAATATTACCAATGCTGTCGTTAAACCACAGTGGGGAAACAATACTATGAATCCAGTTGGAAATCTGAACAACCAAGTAAATACCAATTTTAGACCTTCTTATCCTCTTGGTTTTAATAGTAACAATTTAAGGAAAAGAAGTTATCTAATGAAGAAATGATTCTGAATATGGGTAATCAAATTCAAGCTCAAAACGTTGCGATGAAGAACATTGAAAATGAATTGGGACATATCTTTACTGCGCTTAATAAAAGACATTCTGGGAATCTTCCTAGCAATGTTGAGATCAACCAAAAAGATCAAAACAAAGAGCAAATTACGGCTATTCAATTAAGGAGAGGAAAATAATTGGAACTAAGAGTTCAAAATGAAATCGAAGTTGAAAGAGAGGAAGTGAACATTGAGAAAGGTTCTAATAAGATATAACTAGACAAATATCCGATAAAACCAATGAAGATAACTATTGAAAACCACCTCCTCCTTTTCCTCAAAGACTAAAGAAACATAACAGGGATAACAGATTTGCAAAATTTTTGGAAATTCTTAAGAAATTGACGATTAATATTCTATTTGTTGAAGCATTAGAGCAGATGCCTGATTATGCAAAGTTTATGAAGGATATACTTAAAAGGAAGAGAAAGTTTAAAGACCATAAGACTGTTACACTTAGCAGTGAGTGTAGTGCAATTATCCAGAAAAAGCTTCCTAAAAAACTTAAAGACCCAGGTAGTTTCACTATCCCGTGCGCTATAGGTGAAAATTTTACCGGAATAACTTTATGTGATCTTGGATCTAGTATTAATCTTATGCCTTTAACTACTTTCAAAAGATTGGGAATATGAGGAATTTCACCAACATCTGTGACTCTTCAACTGGCTGATTGTTCCATCACTTATCCTAAAGGAGTTGTGGAAGATGTATTAGTGAAGGAAGATAAATTTATCTTTCCTGAGGACTTTATTGTATTATTTATGGAGGAAGATAAAGAAATTCCAATTATTTTGGGAAGACCATTCCTTACTATTGGGAGAGCTATGATTGATGTCCAAAAAAGAGAATTAACTATGAGAGTTAATAACCAAGAGTTAACTTTTAATATTCTAAAATCTATGAAGTACCCTTCAACTGAAAAAGATGATGAGTGCTATTGAATGGAAGTCTGCGATTATTTGAGAGAAGATTATTTTAAAGAAGTATTTGAAGAAAATCTGGAATGTGAGGATGAAAATGAAAGTGAAAATGAAGATGATTCAGATGATATGAAGAATGAAAAGTTAGACTTTATTCAAGAAAATTTTGAAAGATTGGATACTGTAGAAAATGGAGATAAAAATTTGATTCCATCTATCATTAAACCCCCTGAACTTGAGCTGAAAATTCTTCCTAATCATTTAAAGTAATGTTTTTGGAGGATCATCTACCTTACCAGTCATTGTATCTTCGGATTTAAATGAATATCAAGAACACAAATTACTGGAAACCTTAAAAAGATACAAAAAAGCTTTTGGTTGGTCCATAGCTGATATTAAAGGAATCAGTCATTCGATCTATATACACATAATTTTATTGGATGAACAACACAAACCGAGAGTTGATCCACAAAGGAGAATGACCAATAATGAAAGAAGTGGTTAAAAAAGAGATTTTAAAGTGGTTAGATGTTGGAATTATATATCCTATTTCTGATAGTGTTTGGGTGAGTCCAATTTATTGTGTTCCTAAGAAAGGAGCAGTGACTGTTAATGTAAATGATCTAGATGAAATTATACTGACAAGAAAAGTTACTGGTTGGTGAATATGTATTGATTATAGAAAATTAAATGCCACCTGTTGACCTCATTTTTGATGAGGTCTTCTCTTCTTCTCTTTAGTACTTAGGATCTAGCCTTAGGCTTTTCCTTTGACTATCCTAGAGGATTAGAATTGGGACCCACCACTTAGAAATTCAAACCACTTCTTAACTCCCTGCAAACTCCACAAACTTGATTGTAGACCCCTAATCACCTAGAGGGTTGAGATCAAATGTGGAAGTTTAAAAGATGAGTTCCTATAGGACTCTTTGGCCTTAGAGCCCGCCCAGGTGGCCTGGTCTGGTGAGGGGGCTGACTTACACACACACTACACCTATACACTACACTTTCACACACCTCCTAAAAACACACCCATACCCAATTTGACCTCCTGACTCATGCAGGTGGTTCACATGGATGGTCCTTAACCCCTAAGCCCTTGGCTAAGAGGGTTAGGAACAACATAGTGGATGCCTCAAATGAGTCCCTTCATGGCTCATGTGGACTTGATATGGCTTCATGGCTCAACAAAAATGATTTCATTCCACTTACATTCACCCGATCTTCAATATTTTCAATTTTTGACCCCAGGACCCTACACCACTTGGCCTACCCAAAACCCTCGAAACCCCCAAAACTTGCAAAATCACTTAAATTACCCAAAATTCTCCAAAATCATTCCTAAACATGTCCTCACCAATCAAATTGGTCATCCATACCCAAAAATACCAAAATTCCAAAAATACCTCCCAATACCCTCCAAATACCCAAAATACCCCTCTTAGCCAAAAAATCCAAAAAATTCAGAAAATTCCCAGAAAATTCCAGAAAATCTCAAATATTCCCAATTTCATTTTGTCCAACTACACCATGGGCCAATTTTGTCAATTTACCCCACTTTTATCAAAACCCCCAATTTGACCCATTTTAACCCAAAGTAAACCCAATGTCAAACTAAACCTACCCAATTGACCCAAATTCTGGTCCAATTCAATTCTAAACTTAAATTCAACATCTCCAACACCAATCTAGACCAAATCCAAGCCCAATTTGATTGGCATTGGGATCCAATTTCACTTTTGGCCTTAAAGCCCAATTTGGACCCATGACCTAAACTTAGCCCAAACTCACCCAATTCAACTTCAATTAACCCCAAATCTTTTCTAAACCTTCCTTAACATCCCCATAAACAAAACACTAACATGATTTGCCCAAGATTTTGACCCAAACCCCACTCAAAGTCAACCCAAAATCAAAAAGCCCAATTTTGGCCTAAACCCAAACCTAACCCAAATAGACCCAAACCCCAAAATCAAAACTCAACCAAAGCCAAAACCTCTTTGAAACACTCCCATAAACATTTCCCAACATTTATTTTACATCAATTTCAACTCTAGCCCAACATTTGCCCAAGTTAGCCCAATTTGACCTACATTGGTCCACTTACCAAATAAACCCAAATTCAAACCCATTCAAGTCTAAATCACACCAAATTGACTCCAAACCACTCATGACACATCTCTAAACCAAATTCAACAATTATTTGGCCCAACCTCTTTACAAAATTTCCATTCATAAATTCATTTTTTAAACTTAAAAGGCCCATTCCTTAAACCATTTTAAAAGCCCATCTAAAACCATTTCAAAGAGCCCAAAATCCACCCTAAAGCCCACATGACATTTCCATTTGCCATCCACTTAATCAAAGCCATTCCCTAAGTTCTAATCACATCATCAAATAATTCCAAATCAAGCCTCATGCCAAATCACCCCTAAAATACCAAAATTCCTAAATTCTATTTCCATGAAATTGACTAAACTTTTCCCAAGCCAAATGGAGCCAAATGCAAGCCATGAACAAGCCACATGAAGCCATGGAAGGTTTGACATGTGATCAAGCCATTAATGGCAAAAGGAGGAGCCTCTTTTAAAGCCCCCTTAAAAAGGTTTTAACCCTTTTAATGCTTCACCTTAATCCATGATTAATCAAAATATTCATGGATGGTGACCTCTCCACCCTTTTCTAGCTGATTCACTCGATCCTCCCTCGGCCCAAATCAACCATGGGGAGGTGAACCAAGCCCATTTTCAATGGGTTGACCAAACCAAGTGCAAAAGAAGCCACCTCCCCATGCCATTTTGATCCAACCACTTTACACATGTAAGGCTTCAATTGAATTCACTAACTTCAACCCCTGACCTCCCTGAGCTTGAGGGTGACCTGACCCTGGCCGGCCGACCACCGGCCGCCGGAAAACACCATGGCTGAAACCTTGGGAGGAGCCAAAAATTCAATTCTCCCTTGCCGACTTGTCTCAACCTAAATGGACGGCACGGCTCTTCTTCTCCTCACCGAAGCTAGTGATCCCCGACCTTAAACCCCACAGGAGGCCCTCCAGGCCTCTCCTGATTTAAACCCCTCACCCTCTCGGCCAAAGAAGGTGCTGAACCAACCATACGAAACTCGCCAAAATCATCCCGGACTCTCCCCTACACCCGGTGCACTTGATCCCCACTCGCAATTCCCCTGCCATTTCTTCTCTCGTGAGCTCGATTTCGGAGTTGAAATTCCACCTAAAAACAGGACACTTCACTACAGTGAGGCAATCCCCAAATTGATTGGTCCTACACCTTCACTGGACCAAGAGGAGAAGTTTCCCACTAAAAGCCCCATCTCCAGGCCACCCAGTTGCTCCAGCCTCCAAGCTTTGTGATCGGCTGTGGTCACTTTCGTAGCTAGACAATTCACTAGGCCAAGGGACTTCATCTGGAGCTTACTTGGACCCAATCGAAGGTGACACAACTCTCAGAACGAAGCTTCACTTCTCCGAGCAAAGGTATGAACTCATTCTTCTTCCCGAGCTTACAGAGATTCTCCATTTCATTTGAATGAATTTCAATGCATGTTTACCGTATGGATGTGTTTGTCTCTTCAAGACGAATCCATAGAGCATAAGAACACGAAAATCCGTAGAGAATCGAGTGAGTTCTTAAGGTTAGAGCGTGGACGGTCACGGGATCGCACCAGTCGTAGACGATGACCAGGAACCGTCGGATCGCGCGTGTATCGGATGGACGGCTTGGATTGCGTCGGACCAGCAGATGGTACGTGAACCGCGGGGCCCCGGGCAGCCGAGTCGGATGGCGGCCTCGAATGGGAGCGCGCCGCGTGGTCGTTCGGAGAGGCCGAGGATGACGAGGCGCCGCGTGGATAAGTAGATAAATAGGGTATTTTCTGATTTATTTAATTCCCTAAACTTGGAAAATCCATATCTTTGTGTAGAAAAATCACAAAAATAAAATAAAAATACCCTCTTGCTCAGTGAACAGAGGAGAATAATGTGGAAAAGAAATCATTTAATTTCATTAAGTATTTTATTTTTAATAATTTATTTATTGTCTGCATTGTTTTAATTCTCCATGCATTCATACAATTCACCATGGCATGAGACCATAGGGCTTTTGAAGCCTCCGAACTTGGGAACATTCCCCGAATTTTCCAAGGTCGGAGGCCATCTCTGTGAAAAGTTATTGATTTTTCAAATGCATGTGGCTGTTTTGAGTATTTTAATTCCAAAAATTAGCATGTTGTGAAACAAATTCTAGGAAAATTTGGTGATGTTCCTTATGACCAGAGAACCCTAGGAAAAATAGGAATAGAGTTAATTCACTCAAAACAACCCTAATTGGCTTAAACACCCAAAATAGACCCCTAATTAATTAGAGCTAACTATACATCAAATTGACTTGAAATCAATTCTCCACTGACCTTTAGGATCAGAGGAAACCACCACAAAAGTTTGAAGTCGATTGGACTTGGTTAGCCTTACTAAATGGGTTGATTAAGCCATTTAGTCATTTTAAACTTTAAAAAATTCATAACTTTCAAAATACCTTTCAAAAATTCACCAAATTGGTTTTGGAGCCTCTCTGATATCAGAGGAATTTAAGAAGATTAAAATTTCAATTTTCTAAAAAAGTTGATTTTTTGTATTATTTTAATATTTTAATAATTAATAAAATAATAAAAATCACAAAAATAATAAAATTCACCAAAATGTCACATTTTGAATTCTAATCACTTAGGAATAAATCCCATATTTTTCCTAGGTCTCTATGATGAGTTATTAAATTTTAAAGCCCTAGGGTAATTTTAAAATTAAAAAAAAATGTATTTTCTAGCATTTCCATCAAAATAATTCTAATAAATCAAAGAAAAATCAGAAAATTGTAAAATTTGGTTCTTTGGAATCCTTGATATCAGAGAGAATTTTAAAAATTATAAATTTTATTTTTCAACTTATATTCTATTTTTAAATTAATTAATACTCCAGAACTTAAAATAATTCTAATAAATAAAATATAATTCAAAAAAATCACAAAAATTGGTCCAAGTGGTCCTCTGGTCATTAGAAATGTCCCATAATTTTCTTAAGGACAGAAACTTTCCCTTGGTCATATTATTAAATTTTCCTTGGAAATCCTTATTTTCCACCAAAAATAATTATATAAATAAATTAAATACAGAAAAATCACATTTTCTCCTCTAATGTCTTCATTGATATATGAGTGAAGTCACATAAAAATTTCAAGTTCATTTAAGCTCAATTTAATGAGTTATGAAATTTTTAAGCTTGAAGGGCAAAATGGTAATTAAAATTTTAACCCTTAATTAAAACTTTAGGCTTAATAAAATGAAAAGGTAAAATATTTGATCTTAATCTGATTTGGATGATTGAAATTTAAATAATTAAAGGGTAAAAACCTACTAAGCAATTTAAAAATAATTAAAATAAACCTTAATTAAGTAATTAATTAAATTTGGAAGAATGAAAAATTGGAATTATTAAAATAGGGATATTATTAGGAAGAGATTTGTTCTTTAATTTAAGAATCCCTAAATTAATCATCTCAAAAATATTTAAGTCCTAATTAAAATGATAATCCAAATTTAAGATTTAAAATTCTAAAAGACTTAATCATTAAATTAAATTAAAGTTAAATTATTTAAATTAAATCCTTTTAAAATTTCAATTAAATTAATACTTTAACAATTAAAATTAAATTATCTTTAAAACATAAAAAAAATAATAAAATATTAAATTAAAATTAAAAATAAAATTAAATTAAAATTTAAATTAAATTAAATTAAATTAAATTAAATTAAATTAAATTAAAACATATTAAATTAAATCAAATTAAATCAAATTAAATTAAATTAAATGAAATTAAATTAAATTAAATTAAATTAAATCATATTAAATTAAATTAAATTAAATTAAAACATATTAAATTAAATTAAATTAAATTAAATTAAAATAAAACTGAGTTAAAATTAAAATTAAATTAAATTAAATATATCAAATTAAATTAAAATTGAAACTAAACCAAATTAAATTAAATTAAAGATTAAATTAAATTGAATTAAAAATAATATCACCTAAGACATAAAGAACTCAGAAATAAATCTAAAATAACTTGAACACTATTCCAAACTTAAATCATCAATTTGAACTTAAATTTGAATCACAAATCATTAAATATCATTTTGCTTTTAAGAGCTTTTACTATTATAACTCCTAAATGGAGTATCAAATGAAATGTCATTTCACTCATAAGGATATTCAAATGTCCTAAGTTCACTGAGTGAGACAACAAAACTTAAACTCTCGGACGATTAATTCATTTGTGTAATTAAATTCATTTGGACTTAAAACAATCCTAGAAATATTGAAAAGATGTTTAAGATTCGTCTTAAGCACTTCCTCAATATGATAGGATATTTATAAGAACAATTGAACTTAGTTGTTCTTTGATGAAGAAAATCGTCCTCAAACTAAAATACAAGAACCTAGACGTCATAGGAAATGACTAGCTATAGGATTAGGATTTTGGTAGAAAACCATAACCCTTCCCTTAGCTTTACCTAGGAAATTGCTATAAATGCTTAAATGCTCTAAATTGTATTTTAAGTGCAGCTTGGGATGACGGGAAGACCCTCCGAGTACGCTTTTATTTTATTTGCAATTTATCTTACTCGCAATTCATTTACTCGTGTTGCACTTTACTCTTTTTTGCATGATAAACAACGATTGCATGAAAACCTACACCTTTAGGACGGAAACCAAAGCCGAAACCCATAACTAAATTAAAAGACACTACAAGATAAAATTCACCGCCACAACATTCAAAATATAAAACAACTCAAAATTTAATCACAAACGGAACAACAAAACTACAACTACAACTAAATTAAAACGTCTTGTTGGATGATCGGGAATACCTCGGATGATGTAACCTACGTGTTGCTAACGGGATTTCCCACGGTCTAAATGAAAGTGTGGAACTCATTCAGTTGAGTTTAGCAAATTCATCTGGACTAAGTGAATCCGATAAAAATAACGATGCCGGAAGGATGGAACCGTGGGATCTTAACCGGTGTTGTTATAATCAACTTTAAGATTTGTCTTAATTAAAATATTAAAGACACATGGAAATTAAAACTTGCTCTGAAACCAAACACTTCTCTCATCTCCTGATTTATGACTTCTAAAACTAAACCTCTGCAACAACAAGGAGCTCGGAGCATGGTGGGCAGCACGGCCATCGTCATCAGCAAAACTCGAATCTACTTCAGCAAAACTTTCCTTAGAACTAAATAACCAAGCCATAGGACTTCGAGGTAGCTTGCACTAGTGCAACATAAATCCTCAACTCTTCGTTAGGCATTTGCATGATTATGTCATGTAAATTAAGCCCTAATCGGTCTTAGAACTCCGAGGTAGTCGTCCGATACGACATAAACCCTCACATCTTCAAGGCTATTTGTATGATTTTATCATACAGATATAAGTCCTAACTAATTAAAATTGGCAAGATCAAAATACTAAATAAACATTAGGGTTTTCCTAAATCCAAGCCAAACAATAGGATAGTCGGGAAATTGCGAAGTTCGCTTCGAATCCGTGATTTCTCCTACCTTTCTTCCTTTGAATTCCCAAAACAAAATGTTCCAAACTTGATCCATTCCCTATTGAAATTCTAAAATTCAATCCCTTGAAAACCTAAACTTTGAAATTCTTGAGAGCGTAACTACCGATTATTATCGAGAGTTTTCTTAGGTGATTCCCGTCACTTAAGATGTAATTAACTATAGGGGCTTGCCCTTATAGGGAATTTTAAGAACCCGAGTAATATAAACCCTGTTTAATGTTTTCATATTAAACAGGGAATTTGTCGGCTTATAAAATTGGTTCGCGGACCAAACGGATGTCACAAACCTTTCTAGTTTATCTAATCGAGCCTCATTATCAAGCGAGTGTGTCTATTCTTCGGGATAGATACACGGTTTGAAGTGCGGCGCTCGTTCATATAAACTATTCGGGATGTGAGATCGGTTTGATTTCATATCTTAAAATTTTCAAATTTAAAAATTATTTTCAAAATCAAATACTACTTTTCAAATTATTTATTTAAATTAAATTAAAATTCGCCGACAATTTCTGTAGGCGACCCCTTTTTCCAAATAAAACACCACAACCTAAAAATAAGCCGCACACCGCCATCAGAAAAGATCATTTTTCTTTACTCTTTTTACATCAAATGCTAGACAGACTTGCTGGACACAAGTACTATTGCTTTCTAGATGGATATACCAGTTATCATCAAATATGTATTGCTCCTGAGGATCAAGAGAAAACTACATTTACTAGCCTATTTGAAACTTTTGCTTTTAGAAGAATTCACTTTGGATTATGTAATGCACCTGCAACATTTCAAAGATGTATGACATCCATATTTAGTAATTTAATTGATGATGGAATAGAAGTGTTTATGGATGATTTCTTAGTATTTAGAGATTCATTTGATGCATGCCTATGCAACTTAGAAAAAGTTTTAGAGGTATGCGAGAGAATAAATTTAGTCCTAAACTGGGAAAAGTGTCAATTTATGTTTGCAGGAGGAATTGTGCTTGGACATAAAATATCTGAATATGGCATGGAAGTAGATCCTGCGAAAATTCAAGTTATAGAAAAATTACTACCTCCAACAACTGTGAGAGGGGTAAGAAGCTTTTTGGGACATGTAGGATTCTACAGACGATATATCGAAGACTTTTCAAAAATTTCTAAGCCTCTATGCCAACTTTTGGAAAAAGAGAGAAAGTTTGATTTTAACGATGACTGTTTAAAAGCTTTCGATCTATTGAAGAAAAAATTAATTGCTGCACCTATAATAGTTTCCCCTGATTGGGAGAAACCATTTGAACTAACGTGTGATGCTAGCAATTATGCTATTGGAGTTGTTTTAGGGCAAAAACATGACAAAATGTTTAAAGTTATATCTATGCTAGTAAGACTTACTGCTACTCAAATTAATTACACTACTAATGACAGAGAGTTATTAGCAATTGTATATGCTTTTGAAAAATTTAGATCTTACTTAATTAGAGCTAAATGTATAGTGTATACTGATCATTCTGCTATTAAATACTTAATGCAAAAGAAGGATGCAAAACCAAGGCTGATTCGATGGATGCTTTTAATGCAATGATTTGATTTTGACACTATTAATAGAAAAGGGGTCGATAATCAAATAGCTAATCATTTATCTAGACTTGAACAACCTAATTTGGATGTTTTTGAAGAGTAAATTACTGAAACTTTTCCTGATAAGCAATTATATAATATTACTGAAGGAAATTTACCGTGGTATGCTAATATTGTGAACTACATCGTTAGTAATATTTTACCACTTGATTTAACAATGCAACAGCAGAAAAAATTTAAGCATGATGCTAAATTTTATTTCTGGGACAATCCTCATCTGTACAAGCAATGTAAAGATTTTATTATTAGGATATGTGTGCCTTATGATACTGAAAAAATTATTCAAGAATGTCATGATTCTGAATTTGGAGGAAATTTCAGAATTGATAGAACTGCACATAAGATTTTGCAATCTGGATTTTATTGGCTTACACTTTTTAGAGATGTTTATAAATTTATCAAAACTTATGATCGATGTCAGAGAATAGGCAATATATCTAGAAGAAATGAAATGCCGCTTAATTTTTCTCTGGAAGTTGAAATTTTTGATGCATGGGGATTAGATTTTATGGGACCATTTATGCCTTCATTTGCAAATATATATATAATGATTGCTATTGATTATGTATCAAAATGGATTGAGGCAATAGCTTTACCTAGGTGTGATGCTAAAAGTGTTTCGAGGTTTTTAATGAAAAATATTTTCACAAGATATGGAATTCCTAGAGTAATCATCACTGATGGAGGATCCCATTTTAAGAATAATCTGATTCAGAGATTGGTGGAAAAATATAATATTATGCATAGAATCTCTACAACTTATCATCCCCAAACTAATGGTTTAGCTGAGGTATCTAATCGTGAAATTAAATGAATTCTGGAGAAATTCATTAATCATAAGAAATTGGATTGGTCTGCTAGATTAGATACTGCTTTATAGGCATACAAAACTGGTTATAAAACTCCTATAGGAATGTCCCCTTATAGATTAATCTTTGGAAAAACATGTCACTGTTGACCTCATTTTTGTTGAGGTCTTTTCTTTCCTTTTAATGCTTAGGATCTAGCCATAGGACTTCTCCTTTACTATCCTAGAAGACTAGAGATGGAACCCACCATTTAGAAATTCAAACCAAATCTTGGTTCTCTTTGAAATCCTACATAGATGGTCATCAACCTCAAAATCACTTGGAAGGTTGGGACCAATGTGTGAGAAGACAAAGATGAACTCCTATAGGATGTTCAAGCCTTAGGACTGCCCTGGGTGGCCTGGTCTTGGTGAGGTCTAGCTTGCACACACTGCACTCCCACACCCATCCTAAACCCTGAACCATCCCTACCTAATCTTGACCCCTGGTTCATGGGAGCACTCATGTGGCTAAGTCCAAACCCCTAGCCCTTGGCTAAGAGGGTTAGGAACAACCTATGAGATGTTCAAAGTGAACATTTCTTTGTCCATGGCTCACTCCAAGCTATTCCACTCCCTCAACCATACCCAAATTTCACTTTTTACAAAATTTCTGGTTTTGACATTGGGCTCTCAAGCCTACCCAAAATTACCTAAATTACCCCCACAACCACCAAACTCTCCAAAATTTCCCAAAAACAACCCAAAATTTCCAAAAATCCTAAAAATCATTTTAAAACAATTCCCACATTTTAAATCCACCAAAATTCCCCAATACCCTCCAAATAACCTCTCAATACCCTAAATACCCTTTTGGCCCAAAAATCCAAAAATTCCAAAAATTCTCAAAAAATTCCAAAAAATCCCAAATATTCCCAATTTCATTTTTTCCAACTACACCATAAGCCAATTTTGCCAAAATAACCTACTTTTATTAAAATCTTCAATTTTTAACCTAAATGGACTCAATGTCAAACCAAACCAACCCATTTGACCTCAATCTTGCCCAATTTCAATTCTAAACTCTAATTCAACATCCCCACTACCAATATAAGCCAAAGCCAAGTCCAAATTGATTCACATTTGAGTTCAATTCCATTTGAAACCTAAATCCCCAATTTTACCAATTTAATCCAAAATTCCCCAATTAACCTAATGTCAACTTTTTCTCCCCAAATTTCAATCATAAACCTTCCATGGCACTCCCATGAAACCCATTCAACCTTCAATTTCTCCAATTAGAGCCTAAGATTAAACTAAATCCATTTGAAAACCAAAAATACCCCATTTTAACCTAAAGTGATTTCATACCCTAAACCTACCAAATTGATTGGGCTGATCCCAAAATTTCTTCTCAATTGATGTTGAGAACTCTTCAATACATTTGCCTAGACCATTTGAAACCTTTAATTGGGTCTAAACCCCACCTTAAACCAACTTGGGCCCAACTTGATCCAACCTTTCCCAAATCAACCAAAATCCCAAAATCTTCCTAATTGACCTTTCAATTGAACTCAAAACCATTCCATGTCTTCATGAAAGTTCTTCATGGAAATCATTTCTACAATGTTGCTCAAGACACTTAGACCTAAATCAAACCCAAACTCAAGTTAGCCCAACCTAAACCCAAGTGAGCCAAATTGAACTTATGGCCTAACCAAACCAAATTGAACCAAGTGTGGCTAAAACAAATCTTCCACATCCACCATTTGAACCCTAGGAACCACCATAGATCCACCTAGCCCAGGCTAAGTGAGCCATGGACCAAGGGTCCCCCATTTTAAGGGATCTCTTCCCTTAAGTGGATAAATTTCTTTTCGCCTCACCCCAAAACCATCCCCTAACTGATTAATCACCATTAAACCTCTCCCTGACTCACCTCACCTCAGGGGTTAGCTCCTCTGTCCTTGCCGGCCGGCCTAGTCGTCGGAGGGGGTCAAAATCGAGAGCCACCATTAGCCTATACACACCCAAACTTAACCAATTGGCCACCTCAGCCAAATTAAACTTTGGAGCTCCTCTGCACTCCACCTAAGCAACTGAATCCACCCCTCAATTGAGCCCAAGCTCAGCCCAATGGCCCTAGCCATTTAAACACCTCTCCTCGGCCATGAGAAGGGTGATGAAATTTTTCTCAACATAACCTCCCCAAATCATCCCCAGAGCTTCTCCCAGTATAGAGAAGAAGAACCCCACTGCTTTCCAGCCTTCATCCCCACTGGTTGAGCTCAATTTCAGAGCTCAATCTCAGGCCAGAAACAGGACAACCCTTGAAACTCCACAGAAACCCAATTAACTCTTGCCACACCTTCACCAGAGGTAGAGAAGAAGTTCCCCAGTGAAAGCCCCCTCACTAGACCAGCCATTTGTTTTATCGGGCAAGGTTTGAAATCGGACTTGGACGAAGTCATACGTAGGAGATTCACCAGGTCCAGAGGCTTTATCAGTAGGCTCCTCTAGCTCCAATGAACGTGACGAACACATTCAATAGAGGCTATACCTCTTGTACCAAGGTATGGAAACTTCTCTTGATCCCGAGCTTCCAGCGATTCTCCATTTTGTTACACTTGATTTCAATGTGCATTAGTCGTATGGATTCGTAGCCCTTGTTTAGACAAGCATGTAGGAAGAAATCCCGTGCAATTTGGTCGAGAAATGAGTGAGATCTTAGGGCTAGAAGGTGGACGGTTCTCGGCTCACACCAGTTGGGATGATGAACGGATACCGTCGGATCGCGCGTGTATCAGATGGATGGCCAGGATTAAGCCAGGCAGAAGGATGATACATGAACTGCGGGCCACGTGGCTGCCGAGTCAGATGGAGGCGCCGAATCAGGAGAAGACGGGTGGAGTTTCGACCCGCCGTAGGTTGAGGTGGCGCTGACTGGTTTAAGTAGATAAATAGGGTATTTCTTATCTATTTAAATGCCCATAACTTTAAAAATGTATATCTTTGTGTAGAAAAATAAAAAAAATAAACTAAAAATACCCTCTTGCTCAATGAATAGAGGAGAATAATGTGGAAAAAGAATTGATCTCTTTTTTTGATTATTTTATTTTTAATTAATTTAACACTGATTTGAGTATTTTAATTCTCCATTCACACATACAATTCACCATGGCATGAGACCATAGGGATTTTGTAGCTTCTGTTCTTGGGAACATTCCCTGAATTTTCCAAGGCCACAGGCCACCCCTATGACAAGTTATTTATTTTCCAAAATTTTATGCCTGTTTTGGTACTTTAATTACAATAATTAGCATACTATTTGGAAAATTCTAGAAAAATTAGGATAGGTTTCCTATGACCAGAGGGACTTGGGATAATTATTTCATGGCTTAAAACATTATAAATAATCCAAATGGTTCACTTAACCTAAAATCAACCTTGAATTAATTAGGGCAAATTAAAAATAAAAATGACTTAAATCTTCTCTCTACTGATCTTTAGGGTCAGAGGAAGCCCCATAAAAATTTTGAAATCAATTGGAAATATTTTAACCTACTAAATGATTTTTCTAAGTAACATGGCCTTTTAAACTTTAAAATTCATAAAACCTAAAATGTATTTAAAAAATTCACCAAATTCATTTTGAGGTCTCTCTGGCATTAGAGAAGTCTAAAATAATTAAAATTGAATTTTTTTCTTAAATTTTCACTTTTAACCTATTTTTTAATATTTTAATATTTAAAAAATAATAAAAACCACAAAAATAATAAAATTCAATAAAATATTACATTTTTCTCCTTAATCACTTAAGAACCAACCAAATTTTTTTCCTAAGTCCCAAAACAAAGATGTTGAATTTTAAAGGCTTAATGCATTTTTTTTATATTAAAAATGGATTTTTCAACTTTTCCCACTAAAATAATTTTAAAAATACAAAGAAAGATCAAACAAATATAAAATTTGTTTCTCTAAGTTTCTTGAGGTCAGGGAGATTTAAGAAAAATATAAAACTTAATTTTCAACTTTATTTTTATTTTGTAATTAATTAATACTCCAAAACTTAAAATAATTATAATAAATAAAATATAATTCAAAAGACCACCAAATTTGGTCCAAATGGTCCTCTAGTCAGTAGAAACTTCCCATAATTTTCCTAAGGATATAAACTTTGTCTTCGTCATTTTGTTGAATTTTCATAAAAAATCCTTATTTTTCATTAAATGATTATATAAATTAAATTAAAGATAGAAAAATCACATTTTCTCCTCTAATATCTTAATTGACATGTGGGTGAAGTGACATAAAAATTTCAAGTTCATTTCAGTTTAAGTTAGTGAGTTATGAGATGAATATGTTTAAGAGGGCATAAAGGTAATTAAGGAATGTTAACCCTAATTAATATTTTAGGCTTAATCAAAGGGAGGGTAAAATATTTGATCCTAATCTTTCTCTTGGATGATTAAAACTTAGGGAATTAAGAGATAGAATCCCATTGATCACCTACAACATAAAAAATGAAACCTTAATTAATTTAGCCATTTAAATTTTTGGAAGAATAATTAAATTTTGGACTATTAAAATTGGGGACACGATTTGAGAAGATATTAATTCTTTAATTTAAAGTCCCTAATTGAATTAATCTAGCTCTTAAGTAATTATAATAATGATGATTGAAAATAATTAAAAAAAAGGAAAGCAATCTTTAATCAAATTAATGTTTAAAACATTAGCTTATTTAAATTAAAATGAACCCGAAACACTAAAGTTAATTTGAAATCATTACAAATTTGAAAGGTTAAAAAAATTAATCTAAAAAACAAGTTACAATTAAAATATAATAATCAAATCAATCTAAAAATATTTAAAACAAATTTGAATTATCAAAACTTAATGGAATTAAATGGTCTAAACACCTCTTTAACTTGAACAACTTTAAAACTCTTAAAAAAATCAACTTGAGATTTTATAACTAAGCTAAACTGTTTTGAAACAACAATTCAATCTTATTGGTTAAATCCCTTAACAAACTGATTTGCCCCTGAAGGCTTTTATTATCATAACTCTCAAATGAAACATCAAGTGAAATGTTACTTCACTTACAGGATAATCAAACATCCTAATTCACTGAGCAAGAGTAATCTGAGTGATCGATTCATCACCACAATGAAACTAACTGAACTCAAAATAATCCCTAAAATGTTTAAGAAGATGTTCAGAATTTAGTTCCGAGCACTTCTCTAACTTGATGGGATGTTTTAAAAGAACAGTGAGACTTCATTGTTCTTTGGTGAAGAAAATCATCCTTAACAAAACAAGAGAACCTAGACGTCATAGAAATTGACTTGCTATAGGACTATGATTTTGGTAGACAACCAGAACCTTCCCTTAAGCTTTGCCTAGATGTTTTCTTGTTGCAAATATATAAATGCCTTGAGATGTGTTTTAAGTGCAGTCTGAAATGACGGGAGTGCCCACCAGGTACACATTTAAGTTTATTGTGATTTACTTTCTGTAATTTATTAAATGTCCTACTTTCCTGTACTTATAAATGCATGAAAATGATCGAACCCAGCATGTTTAAACAACTCAAAATTTAATCACTAACAAAACAAAACTGCAATTACAACTAATATTAAAACGTCTCGTTGGATGATCGGGAATCCCTCGGATGACGTAACCCACGTGTTGCTAACGAGATTTCCCACAGTCTAAATGAAAGTGTGGAAGTCATTCAGTTGAGTTTAGCAAATTCATTTGGACTAAGTGAATCCGATGAAAATAGCGGTGCCTGGATGACGGAACCGTGGGATCTTAATCGGTTCTGCTTAATCAACTTTAAGATTTATTTTAATTAAAACATTAAACCATCTCAATTTTAAACCTTTCTAAACCAAAACACTTCTCTCATCTCCTGATTGCCACATTCTAAAACCAAACCTCTGCAACAACAAGGAGCTTCGAGCACGGTGGGTAGCATGGTGACCCGACCCACAATTACGTAGTAAATTAACTTCCAAAAGATGGCCAAAAACTTGACTCGATTTATAAATAGCGGCTAGCGTGCAAAATCTTAAATGATATAAAAATTAGAAAATATTTTACACACTAGGGGTACTACGCAAGTATACGTATCGTTTCAAGTAATATAGAGTTTTCTTTTAAAAACCCCAGTATCGATCCCACGAGGAAGTGAAGTAAGAGGTCTTTAGTCAAATTCTAGTTTACTACAACTAGTCCTTAGTTTGGAATGTCGATTAAAATTGTGTTTTATCTAGCAACTATTCCTAAATGCAAGTGTTAAATGTAAGATAGTAACTATATCTAAATGCAAATAACAATTCTAAATATAACCCTTTTTGGATGAATTGGTTTGGAGAATTTTGAGATATTAAAAAATATTATTCTTATGTAATGAAATAGATAATGTATAGGATTGAGATGCATTAAATATTGTATGTGCCAAATAGGAGCAATTTTTATTCTTTACCCTTTAGTCCAGGCATAAAGAACATTGACTAATCCTATGCTTGGTTACTGAATCCGTGGCTAGGCTGGGAGGATACCGGCTGCCACTTCGGAGCTCCCACGTTCCCCTCGCCTGAGGGCAACAATCTACACTTCAGCACCCAAACGATAGGACTGAATTGAGGATTTTAGCCTGTCACTCTAAAATCTCCAATTCAACGCCCGATTAATATTATTTCCCTATTTATTTGTATTCAATCCCCATGAACTTCACCATCCATGAAATTTGAATGTGGTTTCACTTTGTTGAGAATTACATCGCCCTTTCGGGTCGATGCAATTACAACAAATTTTAACACTACAATGGGCCCTTATTGTAATGTAAATGAAGTGCAAGTAAAAACCATCACATTTATAATTAAATTCACTTCTATCATGCATCACAAAGTCCTAAACATGATTTCTACTCATTATAAAAGAAAAGTAAAATGAAAATAATGACATAATCTTCTCATGTCACTATTTTCAAAGAAGAAGAAAGAGTAAGAGAGATGCATCACAAAGCACGAAGAAAACACAACAGAAACTTCATTTATCCAAAGGAAACCCACTAGGTAATTGTTTACAAAATTATAAGATAATGAAGAACAATACTTAGCTTTTTCCCCTTGAAAGAAAGACGAAGATCTCTCCCGTAAAGTCTCCCGGCGATCCATGCAATGCTAGCGAAATCCCTTACAAATTCTCTCAAAATCTCCTCTCCAATCTCTCCAAAAGGTTAGAAATCTACATTACTACTCTTAATCTAAGAATCCTAAACATTCCTCAAGCTTTTCTCCACTTTTATCCTCCAAAATTCCTCCCTTTTCTAACCTATATTCGCCATTTTAAAGAGTATGGATGAAGCTTGAAGAGTTTCCATAAGCACCTCTTCGAAAAAGTGTCCAAATACGTCGAATATTGGCCCAAAACCGCCAAAAGTCGGTTCATGGTCATCCGGGCCGCTGTCAGCGGGTTCGAGGCCGCTGTCGGCGGCCTTTTTGGCCATTTTCCAACTATCTTGGGAAAATCTCGCCGTCGGCGAGATCGAGGCCACCGTCGGCGAGATGACTGCTGCGCAGCTCCACCGTTTTGCTCCGTTTTGCTCCGTTTTAGCTCCGTTTCGCCCCATTTCAGTTGCATTGCGTTCGTAACAGATAGCCCTACAAAATAAGCATAAAAACAATATTTTTTAAAGTGTAATCTCATTCAAAAATATGTAATAAGTGTAAAAGAGATTAAACATCAAAAGACTTATCGAAATGTGTCAGGGCAGAATTTCATTTCTTGCTCGTTTTTGCTCCAAATTACACCGTTTTTGCTTCCTTTTGCTCCAATCACCATTTCTTGTACCTAAAACCAATAAACATACAAAATACCTTCCTTTAAAGTGTAATATCATAAAAAATGAGTAAAATCATATAACAAAAAGCATATATATTTTAGGCGTGTCAAAATCCCCCAAACTTAACTGTTACTTGTCCTCAAGTAACACTTTTACTACATAAAAATATAACTCAAGGCAATGTACTTTTCACTTGTAAGACACTAAAATTTTTCATTCAAAAGAATATATTGGTTAGACTTTTAGAAAGAAATTCGGTGACTCGGAGTTAACACTACAAGTATAAGAATATTTAGCAATCGAAGTCGTAAGGGTTCTAGTCTTCTATTTATTTCAAGATAAACCATAATTTGTTACATTAAGAATGCCTTGAAAGATTATGTGAAAAAGGAGTTCATGCAAACTTCATCAGAATGTAGACCAATACTTTAAATATAAATTCAGAAATGAAATCAAGTTCTCCCTTTAGGGTGACTCAAGTGAAGCCAATTTTTGATTAGGCATCTCCTCAAGCTTCTCCTCATAAATATTTTTCTTTCCTTTCTTTTTTTTTCTTTTCTTTCGGGATCATTTTCAATCTTCTTTTTTTCACTCTCTTTTCTTTTTCTATTTTTTTAATGAGGATTACTATATTTGGAGAGTCTGTAATGATTTTGAACTTCACTCTCCTCTTTCTAAAGTTCAAACTTGAAACACATCCTTACTTTATAATTAGGTATGAGCTTTATTATTCATCATAAAGTCACAATCTCTTCTTATCACACAATACTTTAAGTCTCTTAACATTTTAAAAATACAGTTCTCTTTACTTTAAATAGTTAACTATAATCAAATTCTTTCATACCAAATATCTTATCCTTATAAAATTAACTTTTATTATTAAAAACTTTCATTCAATCCTTCCATAATATTCAACTGAAATAAAAAGTTTTAGTTATCTCAAACGAGGTTTAATTACCAGAAGTTATGCTAATAATTTTTGAAAATATAATAATTGAAAACAAATAAGAGTTATTATTTTTCTTCCCCCCAAAATTAAATTTTAAAATATTTTGCAATTAATTCCATAAAATGTAGCAGGAAGAAAAAGTAAAGATTGAATATACTTACTACTACAACATCCTATCAGATTCATATCATGCATAATCAGGATAAAATGACTGTAGGAGAAAGTAAATCTAACCTAAAGCATGCTTGTAAAAAAAATTACACTAAAAGGAAGTATTTTCACATTAAAATTTTATTTTTCTTTCTACCCCCAAACTTAATTTTTAACATATATAGCATTCAGTACAGAAAATATAAGCAGGAAGAAAACAATTTAGAAATTCTATCTACCACAAATGTCTATCAAAATCATTTGCAAGTATTCATTAGGACAGAGCAATATGCAGTTGAAAGTAAATCTAAACTAATCATGCCAGAATGAAATTAACTAAACCAAAGTCTAACTAGCATAGCATGTTTTAGCAAGGGAATATAAAAATATTCTTCAAGTCTAAATAAAGTTGTAACACAAATATAAACACACAATTCAAATACAATCACAAATGATAAATGAGGTCAATTCATCCTTTAAATCATCGCATCTCACTGACTTACCTCCAATTTCTAACGGAATCACTACACTAGTAAATTAGGTACTTTCAAATGATTTTATAGATTTTAATCCCAAAGATAAGATTATCCCTAATAAATTGGTTTCCGGACACCAATCTCAGGTATCATCTAGTCCCTGTAATTAAGCACCTCTAACAGTTATAAAGATAGTGTGAGATCATCCTAATGGTATTCATCAAATAGGTTCGCGACTCCTACCTAATGAAAATAAAGTTGTAGAAAGGAAGTAACAAATTAAGATGGAATTATCATTGTTCGAAATTCATGATTTCTCTTGTAAATCTCAAGTCTGGGTGAGACCCAATTCACAGTGGACTCGTTAATCCAACTACTACAAGAGATCAAGTCTAGTCATAATAAGAAGTTAAGGAATCACCTCCCTCAAGACACAAATATCAAATCAAACTACTAATAATCCAAACATCTACCAATCATCAATCAAACTGATCAATCCACTATAAAGCAAATACAATAGATCACTAACAATCATGACTCTCAAGCACACTAAATCAAAGCACACTGATAACTATGGGTTGCCTCCCATAAAGCGCTTGGTTTAACGTCATTAGCCTGACAAATGATTCCACCTAGATCAAAATTCCAATTAAGTAATCCTTGATCAATCGCCCAATCATTTCCAGATCCAGGGATTCCTATAAAATCCTCAAATTTTAATTTTTCATTCAGCTCTTCGTTTTTAGTTGGATTTATATCATTGTTCCTCATATTTCTTTCTAGATCCAATATTCTTATATTGATTTTTTCAATCCGCATATTAATATCATCCTTGAAATTTATAAGAAATGGATCTTTATAAGATACTTCAATATCTTCCAAATTTTGGATCAGATTCTCTTTAAATAATTCAGATTCAGGATCAAATTCTTCTATGTTACTCTTCTGATTCAAGTTATCTTCCAATTCTTCCCCTTTATAATTATTAAATGATAGAGGATCTATCTTAGTTAAGGAAATAGGTTTTTCTAATTTTCTAGGAATTTCCTCCAATGGTCTTCCCATATCCTTATCCTCTTTTCTCAACTCAAAGTTCTTTTGAAATTTATCCTCAAATTCTCTTCCAAGTCCTAATTTGATAACTTTATTATGTTCATCATTCAATTCAAGTTCTTCTTGTGATTGAGTCAAATATGAAGATAAAAAGACTGGTGGTGTAGATGAATTCCCTAAATAGATAGGCTTTAAAATTATATTGGGTACATCCATCTTAAGTTCATGAGATTTTTCAACAAATGGAATTAAAAGTTTACTATTTTTGGTAGCGTCCATCATTTCACACCTCTCCTGAACATACATACAGTCTTCTTTAAATAACATTTTCGAATCATCATGAAAATTTATTTCAATTTCATCTTTTAACTTACTCTCAAAACTTTCTTGGAAATGGTCTTTACTTAGATAATCAATTTCATCCATCCAAAAATAATCATCATCTTTTCTTTCAGCTAGATATTTCATAGTCTTTAATACATCAAAAGTGACTTCATGGTCATTAATATTTATAGCCAACTCTCCTTTTTGCACATCTATCATAGCTTGTCCAGTAATAAGGAAAGGTCTCCCTAAAATAATTGGAATATCTTTATCTTCCTCCATATCTAATACAATAAAGTCCAAAGAAAAGATAAATTTATCCACTTTAACAAGCACGTCTTCTATAACTCCTTTTGGATAAATGATAGATCGATCAGCTAACAGAAGGGTTACAATAGTGGGAGAAATATCGATTAAACCTAACCTTCTAAATATAGATAGAGGCATCACATTAATGCTCACTCCTAAATCACATAAAGCTTTTCCACATAATTTTTCTCCAATTGCACAAGGAATTGTAAAGCTACAAGGATCTTTAAGTTTCCGAGGAAAATTTTTCTGAAGTATGACACTGCACTCCTCACTTATTGCAACTATCTCGTAATCCCCAAATTTCCTTTTCTTATTTAATATATCCTTTATAAACTTTGCATAACTTGGCATTTTTTCCAAAGCTTCAGTGAAAGGAATATTTATCGTTAACTTCTTAAGTATTTTCATGAACTTTGAAAATTTTTTATCCAACTCATGCTGTCTAAGTCTTTGAGGAAATGGAGGTGGTGGTTTTTCCAAACTGATTTTAGTTGGAGATATTAATTTTTCTAGATCCTTAGAAACATGTTCTTCTGGTCTTTTAGTTTCCGTTGTTTCTCTCACAACATCTTTCTCTTTTCGAACCACATCCTCTATATCTCTTCCAATTTTTAATTGGACAGCTTCTATTTGTTCATTAGTGTTCTCTTTAGGATTGATCTCAGTGTTGCTAGGAAGTGTTCCTTGGTGTCTATTGCTAAGTAAATTATCAATTTGTCCCAGTTGATTCTCTATGTTTCTAATCGCAGTATTATGAATTTGCAACTGGTTTCCCATTTGCAATACCACTTCTTCCATAGACATTTTCTTATCCTCAAATTGTTGATCATTGTTAGAGTCAAGTGGTTATGAAGGTCTATAGTTTGTGTTCCCCTGATTATTCGAACTTCCATTATGATTTGCATGATTATTTTCTCATTGTTGGTTTCCATCGTCAGTAGTAGGATTCTAGTTAAATTTAGGATGGTTCTCCCAACCTGGATTGTAAAAGTTAGAGTACGGGTTGTTTATGGTATTTAAAGTCTCATATGATAAGTTAGAATCAATTATATGCTCCAATGATCTTTCCTCGCTTACAAAATTAAATTGAGGTTGGTTCATTCCAAATTGGTCCAACTTCCTTGATATTGCAGCAACCTGAGATACAAGAATCGTAATTGTATCCGTATCATGAACACTAGCTACATTTTTATGATTTACCCTTGTAGAGGGCCATTGAAATTCATTTGTAGCCATTTTTTCAATTAATGCATACGCTTCATCAAATGATTTTGACATTAATGATCCACCAGCGGCAGCATCAATTATAGACCTAAGGGATCCTACTAACCCATTATAAAAAGTTTGAATGATTAACCAATCGGGCAGAGCATGGTGTGGACACTTTCTTAGGAGTTCCTTTAATCTTTCCCAGGCTTCGTATATTGATTCTCCTTCATACTGACAAAATGAGATAATATCATTTCTAAGTTTAGTAGTCCTTGAAAGTGGAAAATACTTAGCTAGGAATTTTTGAGTTAACTCCTCTCAATTTTTAATAGAGCCAGATGCTAATGAATATAACCACATTTTATCCTTATCCCTTAGTGAGAAAGGAAAAAGCATTAGTCTAACAGCATCGTCTGACATGCCATTATAACAAAATGTAGCACAAAGTTCTAGAAAATTTGATAAGTGTAAATAGGGATCCTCCAAAGGAGTTCCCCCAAACTGGTTTTTCTGCACCAATAGGATAATCTCTGGATTTATTTCAAATGAGTCGGCTTCTACGACAGGGTTTTTTATACTTAAGTGAATTTCATATGTCGTAGGATTTATGTAATCCCTTAATGATTTATGATGATTTTCTAAGTTAGTATTTTGAATGTTTTTCATTTACATTTCTAGTTTTTCGAGTCCTTTCTGAATTTTTATTTTTTTATTTTCTTCAAACTCGGGATCATAAGGCACAAGTCCTGCAGATCCTTTGTTTCGCATACGTAACACAACAAATAATACATTAAAAATTAAACAAATAATAGATGAAATACATTTAACACAACAAAACATTTTCATGAACACCTTATTTTCCACACAAACAGTTTTTTCACAACACTTTTTCATACAACAAAACACTTTCCACATAAAAATAGTTTTACGACACTACAGTATTCCAAGTCTAGGCCTAATTACTTCAACTAAAATTCTCCTAAAGTTTTTACCGAAGCTTCTCCGGAAACGGCGCCAAAAACTTGACCCGACCCGCAATTACGCAGTAAATTAACTTCCAAAAGATGGCCAAAAACTTGACCCGATTTATAAATAGCGGCTAGCGTGCAAAATCTTAAATGATATAAAAATTAGAAAATATTTTACACACTAGGGGTATTACACAAGTATATGTATCGTTTCAAGTAATATAGAGTTTTCTTTAAAAACCCCAGTATCGATCCCACGAGGAAGTGAAGTAACAGGTCTTTAGTCAAATTCTAGTTTACTACAACTAGTTCTTAGTTTGGAATGTCGATTAAAATTGTGTTTTATCTAGTAACTATTCCTAAATGTAAGTGTTAAATGTAAGATAGCAACTATATCTAAATGCAAATAACAATTCTAATTATAGCCCTTTTTGGATGAATTAGGTTGGAGAATTTTGAGATATTAAAAACTATTATTCTTATGTAACGAAATAGATAATGTATAGGATTGAGATGCATTAAATATTGTATGTGCCAAATAGGAGCAATCCTATTCTTTACCCTTTGGTCCAGGCATAAAGAACATTGACTAATCCTATGTTTGGTTACTGAATCCGTGGCTAGACTGGGAGGATACCGGCTGCCACTTCTGAGCTCCCACATTGCCCTCGCCTGAGGGCTAACAATCTACACTTCAGCACCCAAATGATAGGACCGAATTGAAGATTTTAGCCTGTCACTCTAAAATCTCCAATTCTACACCCAATTAATATTATTTCCCTATTTATTTTCATTCAATCCCCATGAACTTCACCATCCATGGAATTTGAATGTGGTTTCACTTTGTTGAGAATTACACCGCCCTTTCGGGTCAATGCAATTACAACAAATTTTAACACTACAATGGGCCCTTATTGCAATGTAAATGAAGTGCAAGTAAAAACCATCACATTTATAATTAAATTCACTTCTATCATGCATCACAAAATCCTAAACATGATTTCTACTCATTATAAAAGAAAAGTAAAATGAAAATAATGGCATAATCTTCTCATGTCACTATTTTCAAAGAAGAAGAAAGAGTAAGAGAGATGCATCACAAAACACGAAGAAAACACAACAGAAACTTCATTTAACCAAAGCAAATCCACTAGGTAATTGTTTACAAAATTATAAGATAATGATGAAAATTACTTAGCTTTTTCCCCTTGAAAGAAAGATGAAGATCTCTCCCGTAAAGTCTCCCGGTGATCCATGCAATGCTAGCGAAATCCCTTACAAATTCTCTCAAAATCTCCTCTCCAATCTCTCCAAAAGGGTAGAAATCTACATTTCTACTCTTAATCTAAGAATCCTAAACATTCCTCAAGTTTTTCTCCACTTTTATCCTCCAAAATTCCTCCCGTTTCTAACCTATATTCGCCATTTTAAAGAGTATGGACTAAGCTTGAAGAGTTTCTATAAGCACCCCTTCGAAAAAGCGTCCAAATACATCAAATATTGGCCCAAAACTGCCAAAAGTAGGTTCATGGTCGTCTGGGCCGCTGCCGGCGGGTTCGAGGCCGCTGTCGGCGGCCTTTTTGGCCATTTTCCGGCTGTCTCGGGAAAATCTCGCAGTCGGAGAGATCGAGGCCGCCGTCGGCGAGATGACTGCTGCGTAGCTCCACCGTTTTGCTCCGTTTGGCTCTGTTTCGCCCCATTTCAGTTGTGTTGCGTTCGTAACAGATAGCCCTACAAAATAAGAATAAAAACAACATTTCTTTAAAGTGTAATCTCATTCAAAAATATGCAAGAAGTGTAAAAGAGATTAAGCATCAAAAGACTTATCGAAAGGTGTCAGGGCAGAATTTTATTTCTTGCTCGTTTTTGCTCCAAATTGCGCCGTTTTTGCTTCCATTTGCCTCAATCACCATTTCTTGTACCTAAAACCAATAAACATAAAAAATACCTTCCTTTAAAGTGTAATATCATCAAAAATGAGTAAAATCATATAGCAAAAAGCATATATATTTTGGGCATGTCACATGGCCATCTTCGCCAGTAAAACTTGAGTCTACTTCAGCAAAACCTTTCTTAGAATTAAATAACAAAGCCATAGGATTTCAAGGTAATTTGCTTAGTGCAACATAAATCCTCAACTTTTCGTTAGGCATTTGTATAATCATGTTATGCAAATTAAGCCTTAACCGGTCTTAGGACTCCGAGGTAGTCGTTTGGTACGACATAAACTTTCACATCTTCGAGGCTATTTGTATGATTATGTCATACTAATATAAGACCTGATTAATTAAAATTGGCAGGATTGAAACATTAAATAATTCTCCCTAAATTTAAGCCAAATCATAGGATAGTTTGGGAAGTTGCCAAGATTCCTCTTGGATCCTCAGCCTCCCCTACTTCTCTTCCTTTGGATTCCGAAAAATAACTGTTCTAAATTTGATTTATTCCCTATTGAAATTTCCAAAATCCAATCCTTTAAAACCTTAAACTTTGAAATTCCTGAGAGCGAAACCACTGATCATTATCGAGAGTTTTCTTAAATGAATCCCGTTATTTAAGATGTAATTACCTATAGGGGCTTGCCTTATAGGAACTTTAAGAACCCGAGTAATATAAACCCGAGCTTAATTCCTTTATATTAAGCGGGGAAACTTGTCGGCTTATAAAATTAGTTCCCAGACTAAACGGATGTCACAAATCTTCTAGTTTATTTAATCGAGCCCCATCATCAAGCAGTGTGTCTATTCCTCAGAATAAATACACGGTTTGTGATGTGGCGCTCGTTTATATAAAATATTTGAGATGTGAGATCAGTTTGATTTCATATCTTAAAAATTTTCAAATTTAAAACTATTTTTAAAACCAAAATACTACTTTTCAAATTATATATATTTAAATTAAATTTAAAATCTAAAGTTCGTCGATAATTTCTATAGGAGACTCATTTTTCAAAACACTCAACCTAAAAATATGCCGACAGCTTCTGGCGACTCCACTGGGGACTAGTTCCTCTCTCCATCTTGATCAGATGGTTTTGCTTTCATAAATTGGTAGTAAGTCCATATCCCTTATGGATCAAACTACCATTCTTCCGTTGACGTATCTTGTCCATTTCTATCTTGAACAGGTATGATCAACTCTTCTTGGATTTTGGAGCCACTGTGTAGACACCCCTAAACAGAAAGGTTCTGAAATCCTCCTTTTTTAACCTCTCCAAAGAGGTAGGGTGGACCCCCAATAGGTGTTAGCTTAGGAGCGGTCCTTCGAGTTAAGAAGTCTTACGAGACTTTCTCTGCCTTTCCAATTCTGGATTGGGTCCCTTACCTTCTCTATAACCTTCCTTCTTTAATTGTTTCATTCTTAACAAGCAAACCTTCTAATAAACAACGCTTTAATAAACAAACCTTTTAAAATCACAAATACACGAATAAGACAGAATCTGAGAATACCTTGTAAAACTAAGAAAATGAAAAGGTAAATGAAAATGTGTTCGGACTCTTTTTCTGGAGGAATTCTTTTTTTTTTTGTCCTGAAAAGTTTTGTGATGAAAGGAAGCATAATTTGGAACTGACGTTCAAAATCTACCCTGCAGAAGATGTCTGCACCGAGGCTGATTTTCTCCTTCACCAACGGACTGGACTTGGCTGCCTACCAGGACGTGCTGCCTGACGATGCAATCATTCATTGCGGACAGGGATTTGACAATATGGACATTAAGTTCACCAATGTTACTCTTTTCGCACTGATGGACAAAGTACCAGAGGCCATTGAACCCATAATTGAGTTCAATCTGAAGTCGACCCAAGAGTTTCCTCCCCTGCAGAGGGTCCTAGTTGAAAGAAGCACCGTTGTTCACAGGAGGTTAGCTACTACCCCTAGGACGGTCATCTCTACCCCCACCGGTCTGATCATCACTGCACCTACCCCGGCTCTCGCCAACTGAAAGGGAAAGAAGTCCAAGTCAGTGATGAGCCTGTTACTGTGGAGGGTTCAGACTTTGCTACAATACCGTCTGTTTTTTAAATAGGATCTAGTTCAGGGTTTGTACCCTTAACCCGGACGCAAAGAAAGAATAAGAACAGAAAGATCGCTAGGATTAGAAAGACCCGAGCTGCCGAAGCTGCCTTCCTTGAAGAGATTCCCGAAGAGGAAGAGCTGCCTGAGATCTCACCACTGTTGTAAGGGAGTAGGTTCTATCCCCTCTCTACTGCATCTGACGAGGAAGATGCCCGAAGGATTGCCCTGTGTTACCCCTACCTACATACTATAGTAATTGTAAGAAGAAGAAGAGTAAGACTACGCCGCTTACCTGCTTGCAAGCAGTAGTGGAGAATTTAGCCAGAAAGGAGGGTTGCCCCGTGTCAGAAATCTTGAGAAGGATAGGACGCGTGCTAGCTAGATTTTGCCTCGAACCACGAGTAGACCCCGTCACTGTTATGGAAAGACCCTGGAAGAAAGTACGAGCTAGCGAAAGGAGTTCGCCTGTTGTTGTATCAGGTCACCATATTAGGGAACACACCACCTGCCGACATACAGCCGACAGACCATCTGGTCCTAGGCCTTCTACTACAAGAAGGATGGTGTGGCAGCCTATTATTGCTAAACCGATACCGACAGAACGCTTTGGGAAGAGAAGTCTCGCCAGAGTGCCCGAATCTGAAGAAAGTGCTGCAGCTCTAAAGGAAACTCCTGAAGATGAAGTTCAACAGTCGTAGCCTGACAACAGCGAGACCGTTTGAAAAAGACCACTTGAGGATGCCATAGGTAAACTAAGAACTGACATCCAACGGTTGGCAAGAGAAAGAAGAGAAGAATTGGGAAATGAAGTAGATTCATCAGAATTCATGGATGAAGAATTTGCCGAGATCAATGTGGTTGAGACCCGAGCAACATCAGCTTTGCATGGAGCTCTGTAAACTTTAGAAGGAGATGAACTAGAAGCAATGAGAGCATGTCTGCGAGAAAAGGACGATACGATCTCTCGGATGGAAAAGAAGATGAAGGAGATGGCGGCCGCCTTAGCCACACTCCAGAGTCAACCTCAACCTCAGAAGGAAACACCTCCAGAGATCATTCACATTGCAGATGGAGGGAAACAAGTTACATCCGTCAACGGAGAGGAACAACCGAAGAAGGATTCAGTGCAAAGCATGATCCCCGAAAAGGACATTAAGAATATGGTGGAACAGCCAAAGATTTCAAGTGTTCAACTGTAGAAAGTTCATAAGTTTTGAGGCGCAACAACTTTTCAACAAAAATATCTTTAAAATGAGATTGATTAAGGAGCGAGGCTTTGTAAATCGAGGTACGAATTCCCTACAAATAGAATTAATGAAATTTTTGTTCAGAGACGTTGGGAGGTTATGTGTTATACTATTACAGCTGTAGATGTTCTAGTTGTGAAGGAGTTTTATGCAAATCTTCATGGAATCAACCAAGGATCAGTTTATGTGTGAGATAGGTTTGTCACGTTTACTCCTGTAAAGATTAATGATTTATACATGATTGAGAATGTGCCAATCTGCCACTATTCGAATTTTGCCCCAACAAAGGACAATATGAATGACATATACAGATATCTGACGGATGAAAGTGATGAATGGAAGATAAGAGATAGCAGTTATGTAAGTTTCTCAACCACACAGTTAAATCCTACGTCGAAACACTTACATTACTTCATTTGTGCAAAATTGCTCCCAACAGTGAAAATCAATAAGGTAACTAAGAAGTGTGTTATTCTGAATTATTGTATTCAAATGAAAATGCCTATTGATGTTGGTTCGATAATTTTTAAGTTTATTTTGGGATTGATCGTTCATGGATCAAAGTATGGGCTTGGAAATCCTTCCACCATATTTCTCCTCTACAGTCAATCACAAGTACCATATGAGAACTGGGAAAGAGTACTTCTACCTTAGAAGCCTATAGACCCAGCAGATGCATATAATAACCATGCAATTAGTGATATGAATGATATGAGCATTATTGAAGATCAACCATCTCAAAGGTCAGCACCTATTCCTCCTTATTTTCTTGAAAGTTCATAGATCATCTTGAAGAAAATCAAGAAATTAGAGAAGGAAGTACAAAATCTGTGAATGCAATCTACAATCTTTCTAATTTCTTTGATCATCTGGATTGGAGAATGAAGGAGGACTTTGATCATTCAGGATATCTTGAAGGAAGTTTGACGCGATTGATGAGAAGGAAATGTTGGATTGAAGAGGATTCTACTAAAGATTTCCCGTTTCGTCCATTCTATAATTTATTTTTCCATGCTCAATCAATGTGAGATCTTAGAATTGATGATAGTTCGGAGGAAGAATGAAAACTTGATTAGTGTATTTATGTGTTTGTATGTCTGATTGCTTTGCTTTGCTTTACTTTATTTGGTTTTAATGTTATATTTGGATATGATTGTTTGTTTAGTTCTCAGCGTTTTTGAGTTGTGGTTGTGCGCGACGTTGAATTTAAGATTATATGGCTTGAAAATGTGTAATGTTTAGTGTTGTGTGTATGTGTATGACTCATAAATTTTATATATGAAAGTAATGTTATGTGTTGTTTGTGTTTAAAAATATCATTTGCCAAGACTTTAGGATGTTATTCAATGCTTAATTATACTAATTAGACATCAGGGCGGGCTTGAAATGATCAAAATTGCAAAATAAAGTCGGAAGCCCAGTTTTTGAACTAGCACCGAACGGCGCTGCCACCAGTGCCGGACAACACCAAAAGTCAGAGAGTTTGGACATTTCAGCAGAATAATGCACCGAACGACACTGCTTCCAGCGCTAGGCAACGCTCGAATGCAAAAAATGCCCGAAACTCCAAATTTTCGCTATTTAACCCTGTGACCCACCATTTTTGCTCAAATCTTTGTCTTCAACCTCCAGCCAATGACGATTTTCGCACCTAGGGCTTACTAGCATTTTGATTTCAAGAGATTTCGTGGCTGAAAAAGTTTGAATTTCATCTTATCTTGGTAAGAGCTACACATTAACCTAAAATTTTTCGATTTTTGGCTGTGGAATCTCCTACATTAGGAAGATTTGGAGTTTTGAAGGTTTTGGAGAAACTTTGGAGATTTTTCATGGATTTTGAGTTCTTATCTATTTAAATTTTCCTTGGAGTCAATTGCATTGTAATTTTAAAATTGATTTGGAAAAATTTGATAATTTTAGATAAATGGCTCTAAGGGGAAGAGGAAATTTGAATATGATGAAAGTAAATTTATGAATTTCAAAGCCTATTTACGTTTTAGTACGTTTCTTAGCAATAAGAAATGTATTCATGAAAGAGCCTTTGAAAATCCTGAATGAATGCTTAAAGAACGATTGCTAATCATCAATGAAAGATTTTCTGTTATTTCACTGCAAATGCGATGTTGGGTATTGTTTGGGAATTTTATGTTAATCTATATTATTCTGAGAGTGAATTTATTCTGGTTAGAGGATAAATGATTGAATTCACCCCTGCCAGCATAAATGCATTTTATCAGTTGAGAGCACCCTACAGTTTTGAATATGAAATTTTTTTTATCACGAATCAAGCATTGGATGAGATTATAAACTTTTTGACAGATGGAAAAGGGGAATGGAAGATTAAGCAGAGAATGAAAGTTAATTTTCCCCTTTCTACTTTGAATCCTATATCAAAAGCCTGACATTATTTCATTTCTGCAAGACAATTACCTACTAACCATCACAGTGATGTTACTGTTGATAAAGCTGTTCTGAATTACTGTATTCAGAATATGAAGAATATAAATATTGGGGTTGTTATTCATAAAATTATTTTGACAAGCTCAAAAGGAGAAACTACAGGAGGACTGAGACACCCTGGTATAATTCAGGCTTTATGTATTCAGGCAGGTGTAATGATTGAAAATAATGATGAGGTAGTCCACCCCTTGAAGCCTATTACTAAATTAAATCTGAATACTTATGAAGCCCATGTAGGATGGAAATGGAGTAAAAGAGCTGATGAGCCTTCTTCTAGTCGAGATAGACCATTTACATCTAGGTAGCCTACTCTGCATGATGTTATGGATCAATTGGAAAGGTTAAACACCAGAGTAGAGGGACTAGAAGTAAGGAAAAAAATTAATGCTGATTATCAAGTGCGGTGGAGAGAATATGAGATAGCTTATCATGACGCAAAAATGAGATTTTTCCTGGGAGACACTGATGCTGTATTTCTTACTTACCCTGAGTATACTCCATACCAGCCTGAGGAACTTGATGATGGTGGAGCTTCTGCAGAAGATGAATATTGGTAGTTTGTGTATTTTTATTTTTATTTTTCATTGAACTTTGTGATGTATTTGTGTTTTGTAATTGTGATGTATCTGAGACTCCTTATGATTTGTATCTGAGATGTTATATGTGTGTTGGATGTGCTTGTAGTAGACTTTGTTGTTGATTTGTGATGTATGAGATGTGATAGTGAAGTTTTTATGTGGTTGGTTTGCTAGTTTAATTTGTACAAGTAACAGTTGGATGTTAATGTTATGTGCACTGTTTAATGTGTTTAAACTTTTTCTTTATAAACTTCTAACCCATATTTGTGTATAGAACTGCTTCTTAATTATTTCAGGTCTACTTTTCTACTTTATGAAGAAAAACCTGCTGAAACTCAAAGGTATGAAAAGTCAGCATATTGAGGTATGAGTTATATTTAGATATTTTCTTTCTTCCATGTTAATTATATTAAAAAATCTAAGTTTGGGGGAAGGGAAAGAATTAACTGTTAATTGTTCTCATTTAAAATTATTTTAAAAAATTAGTAACATGATTTCCTGTAATAGAACTCAATTTTAGATAACTATATTTTGATTTTATTTAAGTATTTTATAAAATTGAATGAAAGTGTTTGGTAATGAAAAGTATTTATGTAATGTAAGATATTTGGTATAAAAGTATAGGACTATAGTCAACTATTCAAAGTAAGAAAAACTGTATGTTTGAAATATTAATAATCTTAAAAAATTATGTGATAGGAAAGGATTGAGACTCTATGATGAATCATTAATAAGCTAAAGAAATACCTATAAGGTAAAGGAATGTGGTAAGTTTCAAATTTAGGGTGAAAGGGGTGAAGTTCAAAATCATTAAAGGCTATCCAAATACAGTAATCCTCACTGAAAAGAAAAGAAAAGCAAAAAGCAAAAGAAAAGAAAAGAAAAGGAAAAACAAAATGAAAAGAAAAAGAAAAGAAAAGAGAAGTGAGGTGAAGCTTGAGGAGATGCCTAATAAAAAATTGGCTTCACTTGGACCTACATAAAGGGAAAAAACTTAATTACTTTCCTGAACTTATGTGTATGGATTAGCATCTTTACTAATAGTGTTCTCATAAGTGTTTTTTCATGTTATCCTTTTAAGTGCCTTAATAGGACAATCTACAGTCATTTTTGAAATGAATAGAATGCTAGAACTCTTATACTTGATTACTAGATATTCTTACACCTGCAGAATTTACTTGAATTATTCAAAGATCTTTCTGAAAATTTTACTATTATAATTATCTAAATCAAAATTATGGTATTCTAGAAAAACGTTCATTGCAGTGGATCATAATTTTATGTATTAACTGGAATTAATTGAGGACAAGTAATAGTTAAGTTTGGGGGATCTTGATCCACTAAAAATTTGATAGCTTGTTACTATTCATTTCATACATGTTTTTGATGATATTGCACTTTAAAGGAATGTATTTTTGATGATTTCATGCAGGTACAATGATTTTAGGCCTTTGGAGCAAAATGAAGTGAAAATGAGCAAATTTGGAGAGAAAAAGAACAAAAGTGCATTTTATTGAACTAGCGCAAAACGACGCTATCACCAACGTCAGACAGCGCTAGTTTTTAGACAGTTACGACGTTTTGGCGGAATAATGTGCCGAACGGCGCTCCTACTAGCGTCGGACAGTGGCATATCCCGATTTTGAACTAGATACAATGTATTTGGCCAGATTTTGAAAGATTGCTTGAGGAAACTCTTGGGAATTCATTTTTGGCCAAATTTAAACACTTTTGGAGCCACATTTTAAAGGGAGGAAGAAGGGAAAGAAAGGACGAGAAGAGTTTAGAGTTTAGAGAGTGAGTTCTTTCCATTTTGTGTAGGAAGTTAGGTTTGTGTTTTTCTCTTCTAAGGAGTGTGAGAGGAGAGGGAAAGAGAGAGATTTCTTCTTCCTTACTATTCTAGAGAGAGTTGTGTGTTGTTGTGAAGAAAGATTGAAATGCCCCTTGGGAGTTGCTTTACTCGCTACATGTTTTAACAAAGTTTAAATGTTACCTGGTGGTTTTAAATGTTGTTATTTGAGCTGAATACTTGCTGATTTGTAGAAAATTTGGGAGGCTTTTCATAAGCCTGAAATGTTACTATTTTTGGTGGCTCTTGGCTCATTGATTGGGCTGCGGTTCTTGAAATGCTTTGAGGAGCAATTTGGTCCCCCCTCCCCCGCTCTTCGCATCTTATTGTAGTGATTTTTGTTGGGATTTGCCACCTGTTGCAATTACCCCACCACCAACTCTTATATATTTACATTTCTACCACCTACACTTTTCCCTTATGCATAGATACCACTGTAAACTAAAAGGGAAATTTTACATGCTAGCTTGACTCTCCGTATTGCTTAGTTTTGTGAATCTGTTGCGCCTTTGTTGGGGCTCAGTTTTGGTCCATAAGGTGTCTCGGTTTGGGTCAAAAGGTGGTTCAATTTTTGTCATAAGGTGGCTCGATTTTGGGCCATAAGGTGGCTCGGTTTGGACCTTAAGGTGGTTCAGTTTTGGCCATAAGGTGGCTTGGTTTTAGGCAGCTGTATGCTACGGTTTTGGCCATATTTTGGCTCAATTTTGGGCATAAGGTGGCTCGATTTTGGGATTGTGGTGGTTTGGTTTTGGGCAGCTTTGGGCTGTAGTTTTGGGAGACTTTAGCCATAATTATTGGAGCTTTCTGAGATTATTTGACCATTTATATGCTAAAAATTTATGTTGAATTATTTGCAGTTTATTTAGGCTATGGTTTTGGGACAGTTTGGTGATTTTTTTAGACACGGTCTAGGGATATGTTGGGGGGTACTCTTGTTTATTGTATTGAAAAGTGAAAATATTGCTTTTGGGAGGGTTAGCATGTTGTTTTTGGGGAAGTGTGAAGTCCCAAAGGCTTGGGTTTTATGAAGGTTTGGTGAGGGTTGTTGGAGCATCATTTTGAGAAGTTTTAGGTGAGCCTTTCAAAATTTATATTGTTGGAGCTTAGGAGTCATTTTTGAACATGGTCTTGAGGACCGACCTGCCTTTTTATTCTTCCGCTCTCTTAAGTGGGACATTCTCTCTTTTTTCTCACCTCATTTTCCTTCTTTTCTTTTTCTTCTTTCTTGGTTTGGTTATGTGCCTATGCTTGAAGCATAAGCACACATATATAGACTCCGCTATATATAAACTATCAAGCAAGGCTGTAAGCTATATGGTTTTGGGGTTATGGACAACGATGAAAGAATCACCTAGGTATGTGTGAGGGGTGCTAGCAAAATCTTGACTCAGTGACCTTAATAGAATGAGAGATTGACAGTACCACACCTCTAACACTTAGTAAAGGGTTACCCTTCACTTTTACAGGTAGTTGGAAGTTCCCTCCTCTCAATACGATTGACTCATTTACTTTTCAAGGTACAAAAATTTCTTAAAATAAAAAAATACATGCATTCATAACTGGTTAAAAAATATATTAAGTGTATGGTACATCAAAATTTCTTTTGAATAAATGAAATCTTTCCTAAATATTTTCTAAAAAAAATTCACAGGTCAGTTGTATGAACCAAGTTAGGAGTTTCCTCTTTCTGTAAATGTTAGGTTGGGAACTTTTACTTAGTGTTGGATCACACATGCATGGTGTTTCGTTAGGGTCTGATGCATCCAAAAATATGTTAGATTTTTACTATACAGTTTGAACTTATTTTTTGTGATATTGCACTTTAAATGAAGGTATTCTTCATATTTTGCTGCAGGTATGATGATTTTAGGTGATTGGAGCAAAAGGAAGCGAAAAGAAAAGAATTTGGAGCAAAAAGAGGCAAAATAGAGAAAATAGCCTTCTGGTACCGGGAGCGCCCGTTCTGAAATTAAATAGCGGCCCAGCGCCGCCAGCACCCAATGTTGGTGGAAGTCAAATTCAATGTATCTATACACTTTTTGAAGAGTTGTTTGAGGAAATTCTTAGGGAATTCATTTCTAAACTGTTATAGACAGTTATGGACGCCCTTTTAGAGAGAGAGAGAGAATTGAAAGGGAGTGAAGAGAGTGTGTTAGGGTTTGTGGAGAGAGTGTGGTAAGTGTGTGGAAGTCTTGTTTTGTGAGGGATTCTTCTCTAAAGAGTGTAGAAGTAAGAGGAAATTGAGAGTTTGCTTCTTTCTTACTATTCTAAAGAGAGAATTGAGTGTTGTAGTGAAGAGAGAAAATGATTCAAAGGAACTTCAAGGGATTTGCTTGGGGAAGAAATTGAGATGAGTTGTATTTACTTTTGAGGTTTGTATGACTTTGCTTCTATATATAAAATCCATTTTTTGTTGTATCTTTCTCATGAATTCTGAGTAGATTTCTTTCTCTTTCTTCTTGCAATATGATGTGGTGAAGTGTTGATGTAGATTTGATGTGCCATAAAAATGTTAAAAATTTATGATGGTTTTTCACTTTGAACTTCATTTACTTTTTGATCTGGCCAATTGAATTATTAAAACTTGTTGTGAAACATTCAATCTGAGAGGACTAAGTGTTTTACAATAATAGTGAAGAATCCATTCAAAGTCCATGAAGGAGTTACATAGTTAATGGGAATTGAGTGCAAGTAAATAGGGAAATGTGGTTTGATGGGCGTCGAATTGGATATTTTAGAGTGATAGGCTGAAATCCTTAATTTAGTCTTAAGGTTTGGTAACTAAAACTAGGGTTAGCCTTCAAGTGAAGGGAAGTGGGAGGTCAAAAGTGAGAGCCACTATCTTCCCAACCTAACCTTGGATTTAGTGACTAAGCTTAGGATTTGCCAATGTTCTTTTCATACTTGGAAGAGAGGGTACTTTGACGAGGGTAAAGAATATAATTTCTCCTATATGACAGAATATAAATTTATTATCAATCTATATCAATCACTCATCTTAGACTCGTTGCAAGAGAAAAGATAGTTTTCCATATTTGAACCTTTCAATACAAAACTTAGTGTGTGTTAGTTTATCCTGTTTAGAAATTTAGAAAGTAATTTTAGTTAATTTAGCCTTAGTTATCTTTATATTATCAACTTAAATAGTACTTGAACTTGTATTGTGAATTGAGTATTGGATTTCAAATCTTTACAATATTTTGATAAAGTTCCTACCTTCCTCGTGTTGACCTCATTTTTGATGAGGTCTTCTCTTCTTCTCTTTAGTACTTAGGATCTAGCCTTAGGCTTTTCCTTTGACTATCTTAGAGGACTAGAATTGAGACCCACCACCTAGAATTTCAAACCACTTCTAAACTCCCTGCAAACTCCACAAACTTGACTGTAGACCCCTAATCACCTAGAGGGTTGAAATCAAATATGGAAGTTTAAAGGATGAGTTCCTATAGGACTCTTTGGCCTTAGGACTGCCCTGGGTGGCCTGGTTTGGTGAGGGGCCGACTTACACACACTACACTCATACACTACACTTTCATACACCTCCTAAAAAACACACCCTTAGCCAACTTGACCTCCTGACTCATGTAGGTGATTCACATGGATGGTCCTTAACCCCTAAGCCCTTAGGCAAGAGGGTTAGGAACAACATAGATGAATGCCTCGAATGAGTCCCTTCATGGCTCATGTGGGCTTGATATGGCTTCATGGCTCAACCAAAATGGTTGTATTCCACTTACATCCACCCAATCTTCAATTTTCCAAATTTTCAATTTTTGACCCCCGGACCCTACACCCCGCCTAACCTACCAAATGCCTTTGAAACTACCCGAATTTCTCAAAAATTTCCAAATTACCCAAAACTCTCCAAAATCAATCCCAAACATCTCCACACCACTTAAATTGATCATCCATACCCAAAAATGCCAAAAATTCCAAAATACCTCCCAATACCCTCCAAATACCCAAAATACCCCTCCTAGCCAAAAATCCAAAAATTCAGAAAATTCCCAGAAAATTCCAGAAAATCCCAAATATTCCCAATTTCATTTTGTTCAACTACACCATGGGCCAATTTTGTCAATTTACCCCACTTTTATCAAAACCCCCAATTTGACCCATTTTAACCCAAAGTAAACCCAATGTCAAACCTAACCCACCCAATTGACCCAAATTATGGTCCAATTCAATTCTAAACTTCAATTCAACATCCCCAACACCAATCCAGACCCAATCCAAGCCCAATTTGAGTGGCATTGGGATCCAATTTCACTTTTGGCCTTAAAGCCCAATTTGGACCTATGACCTAAACCTAACCCAAACTCACCCAATTCAACTCCAATTAACCTCAAATCTTTTCCAAACCTTCCTTAACATCCCCATAAACAAAACACTAACATGATTTGCCCAAAATTTAGACCCAAACCCCACTCAAATTCAACCCAAAATCAAAAAGCCCAATTTTGACCTAAACCTAAACCTAGCCCAAATGAGCCCAAATCCCAAAATCAAAACCTAACCAAAGCCAAAACCTCTTTGAAACACTCCCATAAACATTTCCCAACATTAATTTTACATCAATTTCAACTCTAGCCCAACTTTGGCCCATGGTAACCCATTTTGGCCCACCTTAGCCTCTTTACCAAAAAGGCCCATATCCAACCCAATTCAAACCCAAATCACCTCAAACTTGTTTCAAACCACTCATGAAGCATCCCTAAACCAAACTCAACAATTATTTGGCCCAAGCCTTTACCAAAATTTCATCCCAAAGTCCATTTTAAAATTCAAAAGCCCACTTTCCTAAACCATTTTAAAAGCCCATCCTTTACCACATCCAAAGGCCCAAAATTGGTCCCAAAGCCCATATGACATTTCCCCTCATCATACTTTCAATTAAATTCAATACCTAAGCCCTAAATCCATCATCAAATCATTCCAAATCAAGTTCCATACAAATTTCCATCAAATTACCAAAAAATTCCTAAAACCCTTTTCATGAAACAAGTCAACCCTTTTCCCAAGCCAAATGGAGCCATGAACAAGCCATCCTCAAGCCACATGAAGCCATGAGGGCTTTGACTTGTCATTAGTCCATTTATGGCAAGAAGAGGGGGCCCTTTCCTAATCCTTCTTAAACCTTTTTTTACCTTAAGCATGTCACACACTAAACCATGCTTAGCCACCTCACCATGGATGGAGACTTCACCACTCCATGGCAGCTGACCCAAGTGACTCTTTTCAGCCCAAGACCAGACCTTGGGTGGTGCACCTAACCCAAAAGGATGGGTTGACCCAAACCTAGCCAAAATGGCCTCTTCCCCATTCCATTCCAAGCCATCTCCTTTACACTTGGCCATTGCCAATTGCTTGCACAAACACCCGACCACGACCCACTCGACCCCGAGGGTGACCCTCGCTCACCGGCCACCACCCCGATCGCCGGAAAACACCATGGCCGAAAGCTCACATGTGAGCCAACATTGAAATTCTCCATTGCCGACTTGTCCCAACCCGAATGGATAGCATGGTTGTTCTTCCCTCGACCTAAGCGACTGATCCCGACCATTAAACCCCCAGGAGAGCCTCCACCATGCCTATTTAAACACCACCCCTCACGGCCATGAAAAAGAGTTGCACAAACCTTGCCAAAACTACGCCAAAATTGTTCCGGACTCCTCCCCATACACAGAGCACTTGATCCCCAAGTGAGATCCCCCTGCCATTTCTTCTCTCGTGAGCTCGATTTCGGAGTTGAAATTCCACCCAAAACCAGGACACTTCTCCACGATGAAACCAATCCCCAAATCGATTGGTCCTACACCTTCACCGGACCGAGGGAAGGTGTCCACCAGCAAAAGCCCCATCTCCGGGCCACCCGGCTTGCTCCGGACTCCAAGCTTTGTGATCGAGCCGTGGTCGAAGTCCAACCTAGACAATTCACTGGACCGGGAGACTTCATGCGGAGCTTCTGCAGGATCCGATCGAAGGTGCAACAACTCTCGGATCGAAGCTTCACTTCTCTGAGCAAAGGTATGAACTCATTCTTCTTCCCGAGCTTATAGAGATTCTCCATTTCATTTGAGTAAATTTCAATGCATGTTTACCATATGGATGTGTTCGTCTCTTCAAGACGAATCCATAGAGCATAAGAACACGAAAATCCATTGAGAATCGAGTGAGAAATTAGGGTTAGAAGGTTGACGGTCACGGGTACACACCAGTCGTAGACGATGACCAGGAGCTGTTGGATCGCGCGTGTATCGAGCGGACGGATCAGATTGCGCCGGACCAGAGAATGTTACATGAACTGCGGGTCCCGGGACGGGCCGACTCGGATGGCGGCGCCCAATCGCGGCGCGACACGTACCGCTTCGGAGAGGCTAAGGTTGACGCGGCGCCGACTCGGATAAATAGAAAAATAGGGTATTTTTCGATTTATTTAATTCCCTAAACTTGGAAAATTCATATCTTTGTGTAGGAAAATCAGAAAAATAAAATAAAAATACCCTCTTGCTCGGTGAACGAGAGGAGAATAATGTGGAAAAGAAATCATTTAATTTCATTAAGTATTTTATTTTTTATAATTTATTTACTCTCTGCATACATTTAATTCTCCATGCATGTATACAATTCACCATGGCATCGGACCATAGGGCTTTTGAAGCCTCTGAATTTGGGAACATTCCACTAAATTTTCCAAAGTCGGAGGCCACCCCTATGAAGAGTTATTGATTTTTCAAATTCATGTCACTGTTTTGAGTATTTTAATTCCAATAAATAGCATGTTGTGTAATAAATTCTAGGAAAATTTGGTGATGTTCCTTATGACCGGAGAACCCTAGGAAAAATAGGATTTGAGTTAATTCACTCGGATTAACCCTAATTGGCTTAAACACCCAAAATAGGTCTCTAATTAATTAGAGTTAACCATAAATCAAATTGACTTGAAATCAATTCTCCACTGACCTTTAGGATCAGAGGAACCCACCATAAAAATTTGAGTCAATTGGACTTGTTTAGCCCCACTAATTGGGTTGATTAAGCACTTAGTCATTTTAAACTTTAAAAATTCATAACTTTCAAAATATCTTTCAAAAATTTACCAAATTGGTTTTGGAGTCTCTCTGATATCAGGGAGTTTAAGAAAATTAAAATTTCAATTTTCTAAAAAAGTTGATTTTTAATATTATTTTAATATTTTTAATAATTAAAAATAATAAAAATCACAAAAATAATAAAATTCACCAAAATGTCACATTTTGAATTTTAATCACTTAGGAACAAACCCCATATTTTTCCTTAGGTCTATTTAGTGAGATATTAAATTTTAAAGCTCTAGGGTAATTTTAAAATTAAAAAAATGTATTTTCTAGCATTTTCACTAAAATAATTGTAATAAATCGTAGAAAAATCAGAAAATTGTAAAGTTTGGTTCTCTGGAATCCCTGATATCAGAGAGAATTTTAAAAATTATAAAATTCATTTTTCAACTTGTATTCTATTTTTAAATTAATTAATACTCCAGAACTTAAAATAATTCTAATAAATAAAATATAATTCAAAAAATCACAAATTTTGGTCCAAGTGGTCCTCTGGTTATTAGGAATGTCCCCTAATTTTCTTAAGGACAGAAACTTTCCTTTGGTCATGTTATCAAATTTTCCTTGAAAATCTCTATTTTCTACTAAAAATAATTATATAAATAAATTAAATTCAGAAAAATCATATTTTCTCCTCTCATGTCTTTATTGACATATGAGTGAAGTCACATAAAAATTTCAAGTTCATTTGAATTCAATTTAGTGAGTTATGAAATTATTAAGCTTAAAGGGCAAAAATGGTAATTAAATTTTAACCCTTAATTAAAACTTTAGGTTTAATAAATTTTTTTAACAAGTAAAATATTTGATCCTAATCTGATTTGGATGATTGAAATTTAAATAATTAAAGGGTAGAAACCCATTGAGCAATTTAAAATGATTAAACATTAATTAAATAATTGATTAAATTTGGAAGAATAATAAAATTGGAATTATTAAAATAGGGATATTATTAGGAAGAGATTTATTCTTTAATTTAAAAATCCCTAAATTAATCATCTCATTAATATTCAACTCTTAATTAAAATAATAACTCAAATTTAAAATATTAAAAGACTTAATCATTAAACTAAAATTAAATCATTAAACTCTTTCAAAAATCTCAATTAAAATTAAATTAAATCAAATTAAAAATTAAATTAAATTAAATTAATTAAATTAAAATTAAATTAAATTAAATTAAGATTAAAAGTTGAATTAAATAAATTAAATTAAATAAATAGAATTAAATTAAATTAAATAAAATTAAATAAATAAATTAAATTAAATTAAATTAAATTAAATTAAATTAAATAAATTAAATTAAATTAAATTAAATAAATTAAATTAAATTAAATTAAATTAAATTAAATTAAATTAAATTAAATTAAAAATTAAATCAAATCAAACTAAATTGAATTAAATTAAATCAAATCAAACTAAATTAAATTAAATTAAATTAAATTAAATTAAATTGAATTAAGTTGAATTAAATAACATCACCTAAGACATAAGGAACTCAAAATAAATCTAAAATAACTTGAACACTATTCCAAACTTAAATCATTAATTTGAACTTAAATTTGAATCACAAATCATTAAATATCATTTTGCCCTAGGAGCTTTAGTTATCATAACTCCTAAACAGAATATTAAATGAAATGTTACTTCACTTATAGGATATTCAAATGTCCTAGTTCACTGAGCAAGTTAACAAAACTTGAAGACTTCGGACGATCGATTCATTTACACAATTAAATTCATTTGGACTTAAAATAATCCTAGAAATATTGAAAAGATGTTTAAGATTCTTCTTAAACACTTCCTCAATATGATAGGATATTTATAAGAACAATTGAACTTGATTGTTCTTTGATGAAGAAAATCGTCCTCAAACCAAAAACACAAGGAACCTAGACGTCATAGGAAATGACTAGCTATAGAATTAGGAAATTGGTAGAAAACCATAACCCTTTCCCTTAGCTTTACCTAGGAAATTGCTATGAATGCTTAAATGCTCTAAATTGTATTTTAAGTGCAGCTTGGGATGACGGGAAGACCCTCCAGGTACGCTTTTATTTTATTGCAATTTATTTAATCGCATCGCACTTATTTTTCTTGCATGATAAAACAACAGTTGCATGAAAACCGACACCTTTAGGATAGAAACCAAAACTGAAACCCATAACTAAATTAAAAGACACTACAAGATAAAATTCACCTCCACAACATTTCAAAATATAAGACAACTCAAAATTTAATCACAAACAGAACAACAAAACTACAACTACAACTAAATTAAAACGTCTCATTGAATGATCGGGAATACCTCGGATGATGTAACCCACGTGTTGCTAACGGGATTTCCACGGTCTAAATGAAAGTGCGGAACTCATTTAGTTGAGTTTAGCAAATTCATCCGGACTAAGTGAATTCGATGAAAATAACTGGTGCGGGATGACGGAACCGTGGGATCTTAATCGGTTCTGTTTAATCAACTTTAAGATCTGTTTTAATTAAAACATAAAGAACACTTGGAAATTAAGACTTCTCTAAACCAAACACTTCTCTTATCTCCTGATTTATGACTTCTACAACTAAACCTCTGCAACAACAAGGAGCTCGGAGCATGGTGGGCAGCACGACCATCATCGTCAGCAAAACCTGTGTCGACATCAACAAAACTTTCCTAGAATTAAACAACAAAACCATAGGACTTCGAGGTAGTTTGCCTAGTGCAACATAAATCCTCAACTCTTCGTTAGGCATTTGCATTGCAAATTAAGCCCTAACCGGTCTTAGGATTCCGAGGTAGTCGTCCGATACGACATAAACCCTCATATCTTCCAGGCAATTTGTATGATTCTATCATATAAGTATAAGCCCTAATTAACTAAAATTGGCAAGATTAAAACATTAAATAAACGTTAGGACTTTCCTAAATCCAAGCCAAACAATAGGATAGTCGGGAGATTACCGAAGTTCGCTTCGAATCCGTAATTTCTCCTACTTTTCTTCCTTTGAATTTCCAAAATAAAAAAATGTTCCAAATTTGAGCTAATCCCTTTTGAAATTCCAAAATTCAATCCCTTGAAAACTTAAACTTTGAAATTCTTGAGAGCAGAATTATTGATTATTATCGAGAGTTTTCTTAAATGATTCATTTCATTTAAGATGTAATTAACTATAGGGGCTTGCCCTTATAGGGAATTTTAAAGAACCCAGGTAATATAAACCCTGTTTAATGTTTTCATATTAAGCGGGGAATTTGTCGGCTTATAAAATTGGTTCGCGGACCAAACGGATGTCACAAATCTTCTAGTTTATTTAACCGAGCCCCACCATCAAGCGGTGTGTCTATCCTTAGGGATAGATACACGGTTCACGATGCGGTGCTCGTTTATATAAACTATTTGGGATGTGAGATCGGTTTGATTTCATATATTAAAATCTTCAAATTTAAAATTATTTTCAAAAATCAAATACTACTTATTTCAAATTATTTATTTAAATTAAATTAAAAGTTCGCCGACAACTTCTGTTAGGCGACCCCTTTTCAAAATAAAACACACAACCTAAAAATATGCCGACACCTCGTGGGATCGATAACCAGGACTCCATTAGAGCCATGTATTACTTGAACGATACGTATACTTGCGTATATGTGGTGACTGCCTAATTATTAAATTAATCTTATTGTGAAAATGAACTGAAACTATCCTTTGAATATTTACGTTAGAGGCAGCGCACCGATACACCACTACCAAGTTTTTGGCGCTGTTGCCGGGAAGGCATAAAATGATAACTGTTTAAATTATAGTATTTGAAAACCTTTAATTTGTAGTTTGCAATTGTGTGAGTGTGCTTGCTGACCTCTTTAGTGTGTTTTGTGTGATTTTATATGCGTAGGATTGGATCCATAGGTTTAGTGCCATACGATTCAGAATTAGAGTGTACTGTTAGAAAAATTCAAAAACAAAAATCCTCACAAAATGACGAATAGTCAAAATATACCAAGACCATTAAGAGATTATGCTAACCCAACAACAGATTAAATTCACTTAAATATCCAAAATCCTGATGTTGTTGCTAATTCTTAAAACTGCTATTATCCAAATGGTACAAAACAATCTATTTAGAAGAACACCTAATTAAGATCCTAATTTACATCTCACTAATTTTCTAGAATTGTATGCTACATTTAAATATGATGGAGTATCGAATGATGCTGTCATACTTAGACTTTTTCCTTTTGCATTAAGGGATAAAGATAAGGCATGGTTAAATTTGTTAACACCTGAATCTATCAGAACTTAGGGAGAACTTTCACAAAAATTTCTGTCAAAATATTTCCCTCCATAAAAACTGCCAAGCTAAGAAATGATATTACATTTTTTGGTCAGTTTGAAGGAGAATCAATATATGAAGCTTGGGAAATATTTAAAGATCTTCTTAGGAAGTGTCCACATTATGCTTTACCAGATTGATTAATAATTCAAACATTTTATAATGGATTAGTGGGATCTCTGAGATCAATTATAGATATTGATGCTGGTGGATCATTAATGTTAAAATCTTTTGATGAAGCATATTTGTTAATAGAATAGATGGCTACTAACAATTTTCAATGGCTCTCTGAACGGGTAAATCCTAAGAGAGTAGCTAGTATTCATGATTCTGATGCTATAACTATGATTGTCTCTCAAATTGTTGCCCTTTAGAAGAAAATAGATCAATATGGAATGAATTATTCTCAAACACCCCCAGTGCTAAAGGAAAATTCATTAGGACAGATAATAGAATCTCAAACACTCTATGAAACCTTAAATGCTATAAATAATAGACCCAATAATCTTTAATCAAATTATTATAATCCTGGTTGGAAGAATCATCCAAATTTTAACTAGAATAATAACAATGCTACTGTTAACCCGCAATGGGGAAACAATTCTGTAAACTCATTAGAAAATTTGAACAACCAACGAAACATAAACTATTGACCTTCTTATCCTTCAGGTTATAATAACAACCCACAATTTAAGGAAAAGAAGTTGTCTACTGAAGAATTAATTTTAAATATGGGTAATCAATTACAAACTTAAAGTGTTGCGATTAAGAACATTGAGATTCAATTAGGATATATTTTCACTGCGCTTAATAATAAACCTTCTGGAACTCTTCCCAGTAATGTTGAGATCAAAACAAAGAGTAAATTAAGGCTATTCAATAAGGAGTGGAAAGAATTAGAAACAAGAGTAGGAAAAGAAGTTGAAACTGAGAAAAAGAAGGTGGAAATTAAAAAAGGGACTAATAAAATATATCCAGACTTAAAATATCTGCTTGAACGAATGAAAATTACTGTAGAAAAACCACCACCACCTTTTCCTTAAAGATTAACAAATAAAAATAGGGACAACCGATTTATGAAAATTTTTGAAATCATTAAGAAATTAACGGTAAATATTCCCTTTGTTGAAGCATTAGAATAGATGCCTGATTACACAACGTTTATGAAGGATATTATTAAAAGGAAATGAAAGTTTATAGATCATGAGACTGTTGAACTTAGCGGAGAGTGTAGTGCAATTATTCAGAAAAAGCTTCCCGAAAAACTTAATGACCCTGGTAGTTTCACTATCCTGTGTGCTATAGGTGAAAATTTTTTCGGAAGAGCTTTATGTGATCTAGGAGCTAGTATTAACCTTATGCCTTTATCAACTTTCAAAAGCTTGGGAATAAGAGAAATTTCACCTACTTCTGTAACTCTTTAGTTAGCTGATCGTTCCATTACTTATCCTAAAGGAGTTGTGGAAGATGGATTAGCGAAGGTGGATAAATTTATCTTTCCTGTGAACTTTATTGTATTAGATATAGAGGAAGATAAAGAAATCCCAATTATTTTGGGAAGACCATTTCTTGCTACTGGAAGAGCTATGATTGATGTTCAAAAGGAATTAACTATGAAACTTAATGATTAAGAGGTGGCATTTAATATTCTTAAATCTATGAAATATCCCTCAACAGAAAAAGATGATGAATGCTTTCGAATGGAAATCTGAGATTGAGAGATGATCATTTTAAGGAAATGTTGGAAGAGAAAATAGAACGTGAAAATTTGAAATGTGAGGATGATAATGAAATTGAAGATGGTTTTGATGATATGAAGAATGAAGATTTAGACAATGTTCAAGAAAAATATAAAAGTTGGATACTATGAAAATTGATGATAAAAGTTTAATTCCATCTATCATAAAACATTCTGAACTTGAAATGAAAATTATTCCTGATCATTTGAAATATATGTTTTTAGGAGAATCATCTACTTTACCAGTTATTGTATCTTCGGATTTGAATGAATATCAAGAACAAAAATTATTGGATACTTTAAAAAGATACAAGAAGGCTTTTGGTTGGACCTTAGCCAATATTAAAGAAATCAGTCCTTCGATCTGTATGCATAGAATTTTATTGGATGAACAACATAAACCTAGAGCTAATCTGCAAAGGAGATTAAATCCAATGATGAAAGAAGTAGTTAATAAGGAAATTATATAATGGCTTGATGCTGAAATTATTTATCCAATTTCAGACAGTGTTTAGGTAAATCCAATTCATTATGTTCCTAAGAAAGGAGGAGTGACTGTTGATGTAAATGAACATAATGACATTATACCAACAAGACAAATTAATAGCTGGTGAATTTATATCTATTATAGAAAATTAAATGCCGCCACTAGGAAAGATCACTTTCCTCTTCCTTTTCTAGGTCAAATGTTGGATAGACTTGCGGGACACAAGTACTATTACTTTTTGGATGGATATACTTGATGGCGATGAAATATATTTTGATCGCATGTCGTCGCCGTCAATTCCTGTATCATGTCAATGTCAAGGAGTCGCCACTCTCTTTCTCTATCCATCACCCTAATTCTTATCTTACCTAGACTTGTTGTCAGAAGTCTTTGGAGAAAAGAAGGATTAATCATGATATAGATTGAGAGAAAAGAAGATTAAATGATAATCTCATAGAATAAGTCTTCGACTTGTGTAATTATCGAAGTTTTTCGTATGAGAAAATCATACGAAGATCTTGGGTAACCGAGAGAGGTCTTGTAGGTAAAATACCTATCCTGAGTTCTTTAATCTCCTATAGGAGCAAGCTCCTATAGTTAATTACATCCTGAGCAATTAATACTACCTAGGAAAACTCCCGATTAAGGTTAACATTTATCCTCGAAAAAGTGTAAGTGTTGTTGTAGCAGTGCGTTTCTGAAGATTCGATACTACCAGAAAGTTTTATTTATGTTGGGTGGATGTCGTTGCTTTGTTGTGTTTTGTTTTGTTGTTTTGGTTTCATGTCATGTGATATGTCGAGATGTCGTAGTTTGTATGTCGTGTCATGTCATAATATGATGTCGTAATGTCATGTCATTTTACGTCATGTCTTAATGTGATGTCATAATGTCATAAGATGTCGTGATTAATATCTCGATTTGTCATGAGATATTTTATCTCCTATAAGAAGATGTCGTTATTATGTCATGAGATATCTTCTATGATGTTAAGAAGATATCATTATTTATTTATTTTTGTTATCTTGTTTATGATTTCCTTTTGTTTTAAGTTTTGGTTTTGTGGTCATCTCAATTTTATTTTGTCATGTCATATTGTCATTTTCTTGTTTTGGTTTAATGTCATGTCATCATTTTGTTGTGGTATAGAAATGTCATTGTATGTTGATGTCATGTCGATTAATGATTTTGTCGTTTTATTTCAGATTTCGTGGCTAACCTAATAGTCCAGTTGTCTGTGTTGTCATGTCATTTTTGCTTTGTTGTTTGTAGAAAGTTTAGGTTTTGTGGCTATCCTAAAAGTCCTGGTTTTGTCGTTAATGTTCCGTCGTTGACGTCCTGCAAAACAGAGTTAGCACACCCTATAACATGCAAAGAAAATCTAAACGAAACTTCATGTCTTCATCCTGCAAGGAAAACAAAGTTAGAAACAATGTCATATCAAGATATTTAGATTACCTGGTCAAAGTGTCTGTTGATCCAGAGTTGTCTGATGTCCAAAAGTGGTTGAGATGTCGGTTTAAACTTATGTCAATTTATGTTTAAATTTTGATTTGTCTTGAATATTGATTTGGGTTGGATTTTGGATTTTATATCGATTTGGATTTGATTTTGGATTTTATGTCAATTTCAGTTTAATTTTATGTCGAGTTAAGTTCAACGTGGGTCGAACTTTAAGAATTATGATGTCATATGTTAAACTAAATTCGATACAGGTCGAACTTAAGAACTATGTCAGTTCATGTCGTGTTAAGTTCGATCATATTGATTTATGTCGAATTATATCAATTTATGTTGAGTTCTATTGAGTTTGGTTCAAAATGTCGGTTAATGTCATTTAATATCGGTGTTTATTGAATTTGGTTTGAAATTTCAAATTTATGTCGGTTATGTCTATTTTGGTTTAAAATGTCGAATTTATGTCGATTATGTCGATTTGAGTTCAATTTTGTCGATTTAAGTTCAATTTGGGTTGAACCTAAGATTTATGTCGATTTAGGTTCAATTTGAGTTGAATCTAAGGATTATATCGATTTAGGTTCAATTTGGGTTGAACCTAAGGTTTATGTCTATTTAGATTCAATTTGGATTGAATCTAAGGTTTATGTCGATTTAGGTTCAATTTGGGTTGAACCTAAGGTTTATGTCGATTTAGATTCAATTTGGGTTGAACCTAAGTTTTATGTCGATTTAGATTCAATTTGGGTTGAACCTAAGGTTTATATCGATTTAGGTTCAATTTTGGTTGAATCTAAGGTTTATGTCGATTTAGGTTCAGTTTGGGTTGAACCTAAGGTTTATGTCGATTTAGATTCAATTTGGGTTGAACCTAAAGTTTATTTTCAGTTTAGTAGAGTTAGGTTCATTGTTAGTTGAACCTAAGATTTAGATTTGGATTTAAGTTCAATGTAGGTTGAACATAAGTTAGGTTTTGGTTTAGGTTCAAGATGAGTTGAACCTAAGGTTTAGGTTTGGACTTAAGTTCGATGTAGGTTGAACTTAAGTTAGATTAAGATTAGGTTCATGTATGTTAAACCTAAGGTTTATGTCAAGCTAAGTTGAGGTTAGACTTAGGTTCATGTCATGTTAAACCTAAGTATGATTTGACTTAAGTCTAATATGGGTTAGACTTAAGTTAGGTTTGTGTTAAACTTAGGTTCATGTCAGGTTGAACCTATGTATGGTTTGACTTAAGTCTAATATGGATTACACTTAAGTTAGGTTTGAGTTAGACTTAGGTTTATGTCAGGTTGAACCTAAGTATGGTTTAAGTCTAATATGGGCTAGACTTAAGTTGGTTTAGGTTAGACTTAGGTTCATATCGAGTTGAACCTAAGGTTTCGATGTTCGACTTAAGTTCAAATCGGGGTCGAACCTAAGTATAGGTTGAACTTGGGTTCATGTTGTGTTGAACCTAAGTTGAAAGTTGAACTTAGGTTCATGTTGTGTTGAACCTAAGTTAAGTTTATTTTGGGTTTGACTTAGATTCATGTAAGGTCGAACCTAAGTTTGGTCTGGCTTAAGTCTAATGTAGGTCGCGTCTTAAGTTTCGGCTCGACTTAGGTTCATGTCGAGTCGAACCTAAGTATGATTTGACTTAAGTCTAATGTAGGTTAGACTTAAGTTAGGTGACCCACAATTTTATATTATGATATTTTTAATTTAATTGCAACGACGCCAAAAACTTGACCCCGCTATATTATATGTATAGAATTGTAATTGTTTATGTTGTGGATGCTACGCAAGTATACGTATCGTATCAAGTAATACAGGGCTCTAGTGGAGTCCTCGGTTATCGATCCCACGAGGAAAGAGAAAATTAAATAACAACTAATTTTAAAATAATAATAATAATAATAATAAGTATACGAAAATTTGGAATTCTAAATTTAAGCGCAATAAAGTAAACTAAGTATTTTAATTAGGTAACTTAACTAAGTAGAAAATTAATACGTATCGAAAGTGCAGGAAATCAAACTAATTGCTAAATAAGTCTTAACTATTAAGAAAAAGTATCTTTCCCCTCGTTTAGAAATTTAAGTGATTGATGAATTTAAATAGATAATGTTAAGGTATTGTGACAAATAGGAGCATTCCTATTCTTTACCCTTTGGTCCAGTGTGTAAAGAATATCGACTAATCCTATGTTCGATTACCGAATCCGCGGCTAGCCGGGAGGATACCGACCGCCACTTTAGAGCTCCCACGTTCCCCTCGCCCGAGGGCTAACATCTACACTTCAACTCTCAAACAATAGGACCGAATCGAATATTTTAGTCCGTCACACTAAAATGCTCAATTCTACGCCCAAGGATATTATTTCCCTATTTATTTGCACCTTCCTTCCAAGGCTTTTGAATTCCCGAATATCGATGTAATTTTTACTATAGTTGTAAATAAACATATTTTAACAAATCAAATGGCCATTAAAAGTAAATTAATTTTTAAGTAAAAATTATCACAATTTATTAATATATAAAAGTATCTCTATTTTAATTTCATCAAGTCACTTAATTTCATAAACAGGAAGAAAGACTAAATAAACTACTCAGAATGCATGGGAACTGAACTAAGCATGGATTTCATTTAAAGTTAAAAACAATAAATACAAATACTTATCTTGATTTATCCCTGCGTGACTCTCGTAGTTCCTTTCGACTCTTCCTTCCAAGACAACACGACTCACTAATTACTCACTAAACTCACTAAAGACTCACTAATTGCACTAATTAAGATTCTAAAGACTACTTAGAACACACAAAAGACACACACAAGACAAAAGACTAAAAGATCGCACACAAAAGATCGATTTTCGGCCTCTATATATGAGGTAAGCAAAGGTCCAAGAGGTGTGTAAGCATCTCTTCAAAAAGTGTCCGAGTTCAATGTATCCGTGCTATTTCGAACTAGCTCGCCGTCGGCGACGAACTATCTCGCCGTCGGCGAGGCTTCTGGAAAGTCTTCGAACCGCGCTATCTCGCTGTCGGCGGGCTCGGGCTCGTTGTCGGCGAGGCGAGTTATAAATCCTTCGAATTTCTTCCTCGTACCCTCGCCGCTCGGCGGCTCGATCTCGCCGTCGGCGGCTCAAGCACAAATTGTATTATTTTCTTCCTTTTTGCTCCAAATCCGCTCCTTTTTATAATTTTTGCTTTTATCACCTAAATTCTCCATTCCTGCAACAAAATAAAGAAAATACCTTTCTTTAAAGTGCAATTTCATCAAAAATAGGTATGAATTTCTTAATAAAATTTTCAGTGATCAAAATCCCCCAAACTTACTTATTACTTGTCCTCAAGTAATTTTAGTACTACATAAAAATAATGATTTCTATAGTAAGATTTTTCAATTCAAATAAACTATGAATTAGATTAATTAATATCATAATAAAGTTAAATAAAAATAATTCATGTAATTTAATTAATCTTATGAAATAAATTATTTAGTTATCAGGTCTAAGATTTCTAGCTTACTATTCATTTCAGGAATGACTATATTTAAAAGAATAACTACTTAAGATATTCATATGATAAGAAATTCAAGAAAACACTATTAGGTAAAATTTTAATCCATAAACATAAGTTTGGAAATATCTAAGTTTTTTTCCTTTAGGTTAATTCAAATGAAGCCAATTTTTGATAAGGCATCTCCTCAAGCTTCTCCTTATTTTTCTTTTTCTTTTTTCTTTTTCTTTTCTTTTTCTTTTTCTTTTTCTTTTTCTTTTTTTTTTTTTGAGGATTACTGTATCTGGAGAGCCTGTTAATAATTTTGAACTTCATTTTCATCTTCCTAAATTTGAAACATAGAAATATTTCTTAGCTTATATATATTTCATAGTTTTTACTTCATTGATTTTCAATCTTTTCTTTTTCACTTGAATACTTAAGAATTTTAATTTTAGAATATAGTTTTCCTTGCTAAAAATAGTTTACTATATTCTTATTCCCTTTAACCAAATATTTTATTCTATTTAATTAATTAAAGCACTAGAAATATTTCATTTAACCTTTTATAATAATTAAATAAAATAATTCATATTAATTAAATTGAAAAATTTGCTATAAAAATCAATTTATAATAATTTGAAAATAGAAATTGAGAACAAGTTAATAACTAAATTTGTATTTTACTTCCCCCCAAACTTAAATTTTTATATCTACTCTAAATAATGAAAAAGAAGGAAAGTAAATAAATCATACCTTTCAAGTTTAGGTATTTCTTTTCTTTGAAATTTTTGCGAGCTTTTTCATTTTTTATCGAACCCGTACTCGTTAGTATTTTCCATATATATATAACAATTTAAAGAAAATGCAGTGGATAAAATCCGAGATAAGTATTAAATACAACAATTAAAATTAACTCTACACTACACATATGAATTACTAACATATTTAAACAATTTAACTAACACATTAACAATTTTACAACTTAAAACAATACAGAATAAAATAAAAAACATACTAAAGAAAAACTAACATCCTATTTAACATAAAAACAAATGTAATTAACTAACACAAAAACAAAAACTAAACTACTATAACAATTCAAGCAAATAATCTAACAAACATCCAATGTCTCACAACATAAAGTACTGAATATTACAAACATATAAAAGTTTCCAAAATTACTTAACATCAAACAAACAAAACAAATAAAGTCCTAATCTTCAGCATCAAAGTCCCAAACTATATTATCATCCCCTCCTTGATTTGCCTTATATTATATTTCCGATAACATCATTTATTAATTTAATATGAAGATTAGCTACTTATACACAAACAAATTCACACAACACAACAAATTAACTTTAATATTGAAATCCATGAGATGTACAAACTAACATAATTTTAAACTCTATAATCAAACTTCAATTCTCCAATCCTTACTACTAATCAGCATTGCAAACCAATCCACGACACACTAAATGCTGATACAAAACTATGACGCATATCTCAATTAGGTTTGAGATATTCAAATCATCACTCCACACATAATAAAATCTAAATCAAATCAAATAACATAAGCATAAACATACTATGGAAATCTTTACTACTACTCTTCAATGTCAGAATCTTCATCTTCTCTGATATTTCCGATATGACGATGATGCAATTTTGCTCTAAATCGAATAATTTCTTTTCTCATCATAATGGTTCGAATATGTGATGATTCTTAATAATAATTGAGTGGTAAAGTTTCAATAATATAGACTAACTATTAAGATACAATAAAAATAGATAACTAATATGGGTTGCCTCCCATAAAGCGCTTGGTTTAACGTCGTCGACCCGACCTAATTTCAATTATTAATCGAGTCGACTAAGCATTAAAACCTCTTTATAGTTAGGTCTTATACCTTCGAAATATGGTTTTAATCTATGTCCATTAACTTTAAATTTATGTCCAGCTTTTGGATCTTCGATTTCTATAGTTCCGTATGAAAATATTTGAGTTATGGTGAAAGGTCCTAACCATCGAGACTTCAATTTTCCAGAAATAATTTCAATCTAGTATTATATAGCAAAACTTCATGTCCCGGTTCAAAATTTCTCTCGATTAATCTTCCGATCATGCCATAATTTCATCTTTTCTTTATAAATCCGATCATTATCATATGATTCATTTCTTAATTCTTCCAATTCATTTAATTGCAGCAATCTTTTCTCACCAGCTTTCCTTCATATTATAATTAAATTCTTTAATCGCCCAATATGCTTTATGTTCTAATTCAACCGGTAAGTGGCATATTTTTCCATATATAAGCCCGTAAGGAGTCATTCCAATCGGAGTTTTATAAGCGATTCTATAAGCCCATAATGCAGTTGTCTAATCTAATAGACCAATCTAACCTATTCGGGTTTACTGATTTTTCTAAAATACATTTAATTTCACGATTAGATACTTCGACTAATCCGCTAGTCCGTGGATGATAAGCAGTGGATATCTTATGAGTAATATTGTATTTTTCTACTAGTTTCGTGAATGTATTTATTTCTAAAATGAGTTCCTCCGTCGCTGATAATCACTCTCGCATTCCAAATCTAGTAAAAATATTTTTCATCGAAATTTTGAAACACTCTTAAGCATCACACCTAGGTAAAGCTTCGTGCCTTAATCCATTTGGAAACATAATCAACAGCTACTAATATATATGAGTTTCCAAATGAAGGAATAAAAGGTCCCATAAAATCTAATCCCCAAACATCAAAAATTTCAACTTCTAATATAAAATTTAGAGGCATTTCGTTTTTTCTAGATATATTTCCTACTCTTCGACATTTATCGCAAGTTTTAATATATCCGTACACATCTCTAAATAGAGTAAAGCCAAGAAAATCCAGATCGTAGAATCTTATAAGCAGCTTTATCAGTCCCGAAATGTCCTCCAAAATCGAACCATGACATTTTTGAATAATTGGTTCAGCTTTCTTCATAAGGTACACATCTTTTAATAATTAAATCCTTACATCGTTTATATAAATATGGTTCATCCCAAAAATAGGTTTTCGTATCATGGATGAATTTTTTCGTTGTTGTAAAGTTAGCATAGGTGGTAAAATATTACTAACTATATAGTTTACTATATCAAGCATACCATGGTATTTTCCACTCATTGATATTATATAGTTGTTCATCGGAAAATCGTCTATAATTTCATTTTCAATATGAGATAATTCATGATTTTCTAACCTCGATAAATGATACGCAATTCGATTATCAGCTCCTTTCTTATTAACGATCTCAAAATCGAATTCTTGCATTAATAGCATCCAACTAATTAATCTTGGTTCGGAATCTTTCTTTTGCATTAAATGTTTGATAGCTAGAATGATCAGTATGCACGATACATTTTGTTCCAATCAGATAAGGTCTAAATTTATTAAAACCATATACTACCGCTAATAATTCTCTTTCAGTAATCGTATAATTTATTTCAAAGCATTATTTAGAGTTTTACTAGCATAAGTATATAACTTTAAAAATCTTTTCATATCTTTGCCCAAGAACCGCTCCTACAAAGATAATCACTAAGCATCACACATAAGCTCAAATGGTTTCTCCCAAGCTAGGTGAAACTATTATAGGTGCTGTAATTAATTTTTCTTTTAAGAGTTCAAAAGCATTCGAGCATTCGATTAGTAAATTCAAATTTCTCGTCCTTTTCGAGAAGTTGGCATGTAGGTTTAGTAATTTTTGAAAAATCTTTTATATAGCGTCCGTAGAATCCAAGCATGTCCAAGAAAACTTCTTACCCCTTTTACCGTAGTTGGAGGTGGTAATTTAGCTATAACTTGAATTTTTGCAGGGTCCACTTCCATGCCTTTTTCCGAAATTTTATGCCCTAATACAATGCCGCCCGCAACCATAAATTGACATTTCTCCCAATTTAGAACTAAATTTGTTTTCTCACATACTTCTAATACTTTTTCAAGATGAGTTAAGCATGTGTCAAATGATGTTCCAAATACGGAGAAATCATCCATAAATACTTCCATTCCATTGTCAATTAACTTACTAAATATGGACATCATACATCTCCTGGAATGTTGCTTGGTGCATTACATAATCCAAAAGGCATTCTTCGAAAAGCGAAAGTTCCATAAGGACTAGTAAATGTAGTTTTCTCGATCCTCGTGAGCAATTTGTATTCGATGATAACCGGTGTATCCATCTAGAAAACAAAAATACTTATGTCCGGCTAATCTATCTAACATCCGGTCTAGAAATGGTAAAGGGAAGTGATCTTTCCCGTGGCGGTATTTAATTTCCTATAATCAATACATATACGCCAACCAAGCAACTTGTCTTATAGGAATAAGATCGTTATTTTCATTGGCAGTGACTGGTCACTCCTCCCTTCTTAGAACACAATGAATCGGGCTTACCCAAGCACTCGTCGAAATAGGATATATAATACCATTATCTAACCATTTTAAAATTTCTTTCTTAACTACTTCTTTCATTATCGAGTTTAATCTCCTTTGGGATCCGCTTTAGGTTTATGTTCATCATCTAAAATAATTCTATGCATACGGATTGAAGGACTAATTCCTTTAATATCCGCTAAAGTCCAACCAAAAGTTTTCTTATATTTTTTTAAAGTTTCTAAAAGTTTTTGTTCTCGAGATTCGTTTAATGCAGTATGAAATAATAACCGGTAAAGTTGAAGAATTACCTAAATAAGCATATTTCAAATGATCGTGTAATATTTTTAGCTCAAGTTCAGGAGGTTTAATAATCGATGGAACTATATTCTCGTCGTTGTTTTCGTATTATCCAAAAATTCAAATCTTTCCCGAATATAATCTAGTTCTTCATTATTGTCTTCAATTAATTCAAGTGTTTTCTTTTTCTAATTTATCTTCGTAATATTCCTTAAAATGTTCTTATTGTAAATATTCAAGTATTTCCATCCGAAAACATTCATCTTCTTTTTCTAGCAGCAGGATATTTCATTGATTTTGCAATATTAAATGTAACTTTTCGTCATTTACTCTCATAGTTAATTCTCCTTTCGAACATCAATCATAGCTTTTCCAAGTAGCTAAAAATGGTCTTCCTAAAATGATAGGAATTTCTTTATCTTCCTCCATATCTAAAACAATAAAATCTACCGGGAAGATAAATTTATCCACTTTTACTAACACATCTTCAATAACTCCCTTAGGATAAGTAACCGAACGATCAACTAATCGAAGGGTTATCGAAGTAGGTGTAATTTTTCCTAATCCTAATCTCTTAAAAATCGATAAAGGCATTAGATTGATGCTTGCTCCTAAGTCACACAAAGCTTTCCATAAAATTTTTCTCCTATAGCGCAGGTATAGTGAAACTACCAGGATCTTTCAATTTTTCAGAAGCTTCTTCCGAATAATAAGCACTACACTCTTCACTAAGTGCGACCGTTTCATTATCGTTGAATTTTCTTTTCTTATTTAGAATATCTTTCATAAATTTTACATAATTTAAGCATTCGATCTAAAGCTTCGACAAAAGGTATATTGATTGTTAATTTCTTTAATATTTCAAGGAATTTAGCAAATTGTTTATCTTTTTTATGTTGAGCTAGTCGTTGAGGAAATGGTGGTGGAGGTTTTTCAACGTAAATTTTCATAGGTATTAAAGGATGTTCTAAGTTCGAATCTTGTTGAATTGTTTCCTTTTCAATTTCCACTTCCTCTTTTTGGCTTTCAAGTTCTTTTTGAATTCGAGGTTCTAATTCTTTTCCACTCCTTAGTTGTATTGCTTTAATTTGTTCTTTTCCTTGATCTTTAGGATTTATTTCCACATTACTAGGAAAAGTTCCAGTATTCTATTATTTAGCGCAAAGAAGCAATATGTCCAAGTTGAGTTTCGATATTTTTAATAGATGTTCCTTGAATTTGTAATTGATTTCCTTGAATTTGTATTTCGATTTCCTTGATTTTGTAGTTGATGACCCATATTCAAAATTAATTCATCCATAGATAATTTCTTATCTTCGAATCGAGGGTTATTGTTATTAAATCCAGGTGGGTAATTAGGTTTATAGTTTGGATTTGCTTGATTAGGTTGATTCATCCATTGTTGATTAGATGTGTTATTCCAATTAAAATTTGGATGAGTTTTCCAACCAGGATTATAATAGTTTGAATAAGGGTTATTAGTTCTATTATTAATAAGCATTTAAAGTTTCATAATTAGATTGAGATTCTATGATTTGTCCAGATGAGTTTTCTTCTAAAGTAGGAGAGTAGTTCATTCCAAAATGATCTAATTTCTTAGATATAGCAGCAATTTGAGAAGCTAACATAGATATTGCATCGTTTTCATGAATGCCGGCTATCTTTTTCGGATTTACTCTATCAGCAGGCCATCGGAAATTATTTGTTGTCATTTCTTCGATTAGTGCATAAGCTTCATCAAATGGTTTAGACATTAATGAACCTCCAAGCAGACAGATCGATGATCGATCTTAAAGATCCTACTAATCCATTATAAAAGGTTTGAATAATCACCAATCTGGTAGCAGCATGATGCGGGCATTTCCTAAGAAGTTCCTTAAATCTCTCCCAAGCTTCATATATTGATTCTCCATCTAATCGACAAAAAGAAGTTATATCATTTCTAAACTTAGCAGCTTTAGATGGTGGAAAATATTTGGATAGAAATTTTTGTGATAATTCTCCCCAAGTTTTAATAGATCCGAGTGCTAACGAATTCAACCATATTTTAGCCTTATCCCTTAATGAAAAAGGAAAAAGTCTAAGTCTTATAAAGCATCGTTCGATACTCCTTGATATTTAAAAGTAAGCACAAAGTTCTAGAAAACTAGCAAGATATAAGTTAGGATCTTCAGTAGGTGAACCACTAAATTGATTGTTTTGTACCATTTGGATAATTGCAGTTTAAGTTCAAATGAATTAGCAGCTACATCAGGGTTTTGAATAGTTAAATGAATTTCATCTGATGTAGGGTTGGCATAATCTCTTAATGGTCTTTGTTGGTTCATATTTTGAATTTCAAGAATATTTGCCATTTGTGTTAAATTTATAATTTGTTTCTTTTGTTTTCTAATTCTTTTAATTTGTACGCTCTAATTCAGAATCGTAAGGTATTAAATTTTCGTTTCCAAATTTGCGCATACAATTTTAGAATAGATATTAATTTATTTATTATGATTATTTTAAAATAGTCCGTTACTCTAAGTAAAATTTTCTTACTTTCCACGCAACGGCGCCAAAAACTTGACCCACAATTTTATATTATGATATTTTTAATTTAATTGCAACGACGCCAAAAACTCGACCCCGCTATATTATATGTATAGAATTGTAATTGTTTATGTTGTGGATGCTACGCAAGTATACGTATCGTATCAAGTAATACAGGGCTCTAGTGGAGTCCTGGTTATCGATCCCACAGGGAAAGAGAAAATTAAATAACAACTAATTTTAAAATAATAATAATAATAATAATAATAATAATAGTATACGAAAATTTGGAATTCTAAATTTAAGCGCAATAAAGTAAACTAAGTATTTTAATTAGGTAACTTAACTAAGTAGAAAATTAATACGTATCGAAAGTGCAGAAATCAAACTAATCGCTAAATAAGTCTTAACTATTAAGAAAAAGTATCTTTCCCCTTGTTTAGAAATTTAAGTGATTGATGAATTTAAATAAATAATGTTAAGGTATTGTGACAAATAGAGCATTCCTATTCTTTACCCTTTGGTCTAGGTGTAAAGAATATCGACTAATCTTATGTTTGATTACCGAATCTGCGGCTAGGCCGGGAGGATACCGACCGCCACTTCGCAGCTCCCACGTTCCCTCGCCCGAGGGCTAACATCTACACTTCAACTCTCAAACAATAGGACCGAATTGAATATTTTAGTCCGTCACACTAAAATGCTCAATTCTACGCCCAAAGTGATATTATTTCCCTATTTATTTCGCACCTTCCTTCCAAGGCTTTTGAATTCCCCGAATATCAGATGTAATTTTTACTATAGTTGTAAATCAACACATTTTAACAAATCAAATGGCCAGTTGAAAAGTAAATTAAGTTTTAAGTAAAAATTATCACAATTTATTAATATATAAAAGTATCTCTATTTTAATTTCATCAAGTCACTTAATTTCATAAACAGGGAGAAAGACTAAATAAACTACTCATAATGCATGGGAACTAAACTAAGCATGGATTTCATTTAAAGTTAAAAACAATAAATACAAATACTTATCTTGATTTATCCCCAAGCGTACTCTCGTAGTTCCTTTCGACTCTTCCTTCCAAGATACAAGCACGACTCACTAATTACTCACTAAACTCACTAAAGACTCACTAATCGCACTAATTAAGATTCTAAAGACTACTTAGAACACACAAAAGACACACACAAGACAAAAGACTAAAAGATCGCACACAAAAGATCGATTTTCGGCCTCTATATATAGAGGTAAGCAAAGGTCCAAGAGGTGTGTAAGCATCTCTTTAAAAAGTGTCCAGTGTTCAATGTATCCGTGCCATTTGAACTAGCTCGCCGTCGGCGACGAACTACCTCGCCGTCGGCGAGGCTTCTGAGAAAGTCTCGAACCGCGCTATCTCGCCGTCGGCGGGCTCGGCTCGCCGTCGGCCGAGACAGTTATAAATCCTTCGGAACTTCTTCCTCGTACCCTCGCCATCGGCGAGCTCGATCTCGCCGTCGGCGGCTCAAGACTAAATTGTATTATTTTCTTCCTTTTTGCTCCAAATCCGCTCCTTTTTATAATTTTTGCTTTTATCACCTAAATTCTCCATTCCTGCAACAAAATAAAGAAAATACCTTTCTTTAAAGTGCAATTTCATCAAAAATAATTATGAATTTCTTAATAAAATTTTCAGTGATCATTAGGTTTAGGTTATGTTAGATTCAATGTAAGTTGAACCTAAGGTTTAGATTAACTTGAGTTAAAGTTAGGTTGAATCTCGACTTAAATTCAATATGGGTTGAACTTAAGTTAAGTTTTGAGTTTAGGTTATGTTAGGTTCAAATTGGGTTGAACCTAGACTTAAGGTTGACTTAAGTTCAATTTGGGTTGAACGTAAGTTAAGGTTTTGAGTTTAGGTTAAGTTAGGTTCAAGTCAGGATGAACCTAGACTTATGGTCGACTTAAGTTCAATATGTATTAAACTTAAGTTAAGGTTTTACTTGGATTAAGTTAGGTTCTAGTTGGATTGAACTTAAGTTTAGTTCAATTTAGGTTAGGTTCAATATGGGTTGAACCTAAGGTTTCAAGTTAAGTTAGGTTCGGTGTGGGTCGAACCTAAGATTTAGGTTAACTTGAGTTCAAGTTAGGTTGGACTCAAGTTAGATTAGGTTTAAGTTAGGTTCAATGTGGGTTGAACCTAAGGTTTAGGTTAACTTGAGTTCAAGTTAGGTTGGACTCAAGTTAGGTTAGGTTTAGGTTAGGTTCAATGTGGGAGGAACCTAAGGTTTAGGTTAACTTGGGTTCAAGTTAGGTTGGACTCAAGTTAGGTTAGGTTTAGGTTAGGTTCAATGTGGGTTGAACCTAAGGTTTAGGTTAACTTGAGTTCAAGTTAGGTTGGACTCAAGTTAGGTTAGGTTTAAGTTAGGTTCAATGTGGGTTGAACCTAAGGTTTAGGTTAACTTGAGTTCAAGTTAGGTTGGATTCAAGTTAGGTTAGGTTTAGGTTAGGTTCAATGAGCGTTGAACCTAAGTTTAGGTTAACTTGAGTTTAAGTTAGGTTGGACTCAAGTTAGGTTAGGTTTAGGTTCAGTTCAATGTGGGTTGAACCTAAGGTTTAGGTTAACTTGAGTTCAAGTTAGGTTGGACTCAAGTTAGGTTAGGTTTAGGTTAGGTTCAATGTGGGTTGAACCTAAGGTTTAGGTTAACTTGAGTTCAAGTTAGGTTGGACTCAAGTTAGGTTAGGTTTATGTTGGATTTGGACTAAAAGGTTGGATTTGGATTTAATTTGGCCTTAGTTGATTAAGGTTCAACAATTAATTAAGTCTAATGTAGTAGACTTAATTAGGATTTGTGTTTGATTAAGTCTTACTTAGTTAAGACTTAATAGTTTAATTAGGTCTAATGAGTTAGACTTAATTAAGGTTTATGTTTGATTAAGTCTAATTTAGTTAAGACTTAATGGTCTAATTAGGTCTAAGGGTTAGATCTAATTAGGGTTTGAGTTTGATTAAACCTTAGTTAGTTAAGGTTTAATGGTTTAATTAGGTCTTATGGGTTAGACCTAATTAGGGTTTAAGTTTGATTAAACCTTAGTTAGTTAAGGTCTAATGGTTTAATTAGGTCTAAGGGTTAGACCTAATTAGGGTTTAGGTTTGATTAAGCCTAATTTAGTTAAGGTTTAATGTTTTAATTAGGCCTAAGGGTTAGACCTAATTAGGTTTTAAGTTTGATTAAACCTTATGTTTAAGGAGCTTAATTAAGTTTAGTATGTCTTTAAACCTAATTAAGGGAGTTTAGTTTTGATTAATTAAGTTTAATATGTCTTTAAACCTAATTAAAGGGTGTTTGGTTTTGTTTTAATTAAGTTTAATATGTCCTTAAACTTAATTAAAAAGAGTTTAATTTTTATTAAACCTAATTTAGGTAAGGTCTAATAGGTTAATTAAGTTTAGTGTGTCCTTAAACTTAATTAAAAAAGTTTGATTTTTTATTAAACCTAATTTAGGTAAGGTTTAATTGGTGAATTAAGTTTAGTGTGTCCTTAAACTTAATTAAAGAAGTTTAACTTTTATTAAACCTAATTTAGGTAAGGTTTAATTGGTTAATTAAGTTTAGACTGTCCTTAAACTTAATTAAAGAAGTTTAACTTTTATTAAACCTAATTTAGGTAAGGTTTAGTGGGTTAATTAAGTTTAGTGTGTCCTTAAACTTAATTAAAGAAGTTTAACTTTTATTAAACCCAATTTAGGTAAGGTTTAATGGGTTAATTAAGTTTAGTGTGTCCTTAAACTTAATTGAAGAAGTTTAATTTTTATTAAACCTTATTTAGGTAAGGTTTAATGGGTTAATTAAGTTTAGTGTGTCCTTAAACTTAATTAAAGAAGTTTAATTTTTATTAAACCTAATTTAGGTAAGGTTTAATTGGTTAATTATGTTTAGTGTGTCTTTAAACTTAATTAAAGAAGTTTAATTTTTATTAAACCTAATTTAGGTAAGATTTAATTGGTTAATTATGTTTAGTGTGTCTTTAAACTTAATTAAAGAAGTTTGACTTTTATTAAACCTAATTTAGGTAAGGTTAATGGGTTAATTAAGTTTAGTGTGTCCTTAAACTTAATTAAAGAAGTTTAATTTTTATTAAACCTAATTTAGGTAAGGTTTAATGGGTTAATTAAGTTTAGTGTGTCCTTAAACTTAATTAAAAAGGTTTGATTTTTATTAAACCTAATTTAGGTAAGGTTTAATTGGTTAATTAAGTTTAGTATATCCTTAAACTTAATTAAAGAAGTTTAATTTTTATTAAACCTAATTTAGGTAAGGTTTAATGGGTTTAAATGTCATTTTAAGCCTTAATTGAATCTAATCTTGTCATTTTAGACTCAAGTGAGGTTTATTATTAGCCTATCATAGAGCTAGAACCATTTTCAAACTTAGATTGTTGATGAAAATAGTTCAATTTTATAAAGGGTCATTTTAGGATCAAAATTATTTAATTAATAAATGATTTTAACCCTAAATTTCCAAATGTCATTCAAGATTGTTTCTATGACTTAGAAATATTTTTCCTAGTGTCATTGTCTGTTGCCCTATCATTCCTAGTCATTTGTATTTTTATTTTCTTAATTTTTAAATTTCTATAATTATTATTTGAAATAATTACAATGAAACTTGAAAATTCAAGAAAAATATCCTAGGCATGTTTTCTGTTCTTAGAAAAATTATGGAAGGTCCCTAAGAACATAAAGATAAATGCCTCAAAGTTTCATAATTTTTTTTATTTTTAAATAATTTTTAATAATTAAAATACGCTAGAGAGTATTTAATTAATTAAAAATTAAATACTAAGAATAAAATTATGATTTTAGTCTCATAATTTTCTCCTATTCAAGAGCTTTCCAGAGGTATTTTTATTTTATTTTTATGACCTCTGGTTAAAAAGATATGAATTTTTGAAGTTTGAAGGGTTAAAAAAAAGAATTTTTCTTTTTTTTTTATTCGGCGTCTCCAAAGCTTCCCGCCGTCGACGCGTGTCCTCGGACGCGTCGAACGGGCGGGAAGATCCCGTGCAACGGGCGGACTGCGGACACCATACGGCGGGATCTGGGCCGTTGATCCGCGAAGCGCGGGATCGGACGGCTGAGGAAATTCGGATTTAATTCCAAAAAATTCCATGGCCCTTAAACTTCAAATGTTAATATCTCACTCATTGCTTGACGAAATTGAGTGATTTTTTTTTAAATGCTCATCCGGATGAGAGGTATCTATCCATACGGTGATGATACACTTTTGAACCAGTATGGCACATGATTTATCAAAAATACGATTTATTTTGCAAAGATAAATTCCATACCTTGGCCACAAGCAAATCAAGCTAGATCAGACTTTATGGTTGCCTTCTAGGACCCCAATAGAAGATAATTGCTGCAGCAATTTGTTCCAAAAGTCGGGCTTAGGGAGGAATTTGGAAACAGTGCCTAATTTGGGTTGTTTTTGAAAATTGGTCAAATTGGCTCAAATGGGCTGAAACTATGGCTTGGGATTGATCCTAAAAGATTATGGAAGCTCTTAGGAAGAAGTTTTGTGTTGGGAGCAAGAGGGTTTGAGCAGCCTATGGACCTCCCTAAATATTTTTCTCCCTCTTTTCTAGTTTCAGCCATGGGACCTATTTATAGCAAGGGGATGGTGTTGGCTTGGCTTAGGCTGTTCTAGGGGATTACTTACCTCTTCTATCAGCCTATTGGGTGATCAATTGGCTGAAGATAGGCTTGGATGCTTCTCCCTAAGTTTGCCATGATGAGTTTCATCTCTTTGTCTCTTGTCCATCAGGCTATTGTGGGAGGTGAATGGTGAGCCGTCTATACCTCTCTTAAGAAGCTTACACCTCACTTCTTAGGCTTGGCAAATGGTGACACATATGCCTAGCCTTCATCATCACCTTTAACCATGGTGAGGGGGGTTTCATGTGTGGTTTTCCTCCCATTGGGTGGCATGGGAGGTAGAGAAGATGGCCTTGTGTTGGCCGGCCACCTTGAGGAAAGATGGTGCTTAGGGTGAAGGAGGTGGTGACACCTCACCCCATGTATAACCATGGATGTTAAGCCATGGGTAATGGGCCTTAATGGGCTTAATTAAGTGTTAAATAAGATGGTTTAGCCTAATTAATTATGAAGAGGCTAAAAGTTATTTCACTTCTTCTTTAATTCCCATTTTAATTAATTATTTTATTAACTAAAATTGGTGGAAATTATTTTATTAATGAATTTATTAATTGAAAATAATTTCAAATTAATTAATTGATTATTTTTGTCATTTTTGTTATTTTATGATTTTAATTTAATTTTCATTTTAATTAATTATGTCATTTAATTAAAATTTTGAAAATTAAATCATTAATCATTTTAATTAATCAAAATAATTTTGAAATTAATTATTTGATTAATTTTGTTATTTTTATTTCATTTTTATCTATTTTAATCAAAATAGATAGGTGTTGACTAATTTTGACTTGGTTGACTCTAAGTCACCCAAATTGATCAAATTGATTTTAAGATGTCCAATTCTTGTGATTTTGTCATTGTGGTGTTTTAAATGTGTTAGTGAGTGAAAATGTTGATTTATGTGTCAACAGGACTGGTCATTGGGTCTGGTCTGACTAATTTGACCAAAGTTGACTTTTTGGGTCAAAAGCTTGACCTATGGGGTCAACAGGGTAGGTCATTAGGTCTGGTTTGACCAATTTGACTAAAGTTGATTTTTTAGGTCAAAAGGTTGAGCTATGGGGTCAACGATGTAGTCACTAGGTCCGGTTTGACCGCTTGACCAAAGTTGACTTTTTTGGTCAAAAGGGTGACCTATGGGGTCAACAAGGTAGGTCATTAGGTCTGGTTTGACCAGTTTGACCAAAGTTGACTTTTTAGGTCATAAGGGTGACCTATGGGGTCAACAGGGTAGGTCATTAGGTCTGGTTTGACCATTTTGACCAAAGTTGACTTTTTAGGTCATAAGGGTGACCTATGGGGTCAACAGGGTAGGTCAGTGGGTCTGGTTTGATCATTTTGACCAAAATTGACTTTTTAGGTCATAAGGGTGACCTATGGGGTCAACAGGGTAGGTCAGTGGGTCTGGTTTGACCATTTTGACCAAAGTTGACTTTTTAGGTCATAAGGGTGACCTATGGGGTCAATAGGGTAGGTCAGTGGGTCTGGTTTGACCATTTTGACCAAAGTTGACTTTTAGGTCATAAGGGTGACCTATGGGGTCAACAGGGTTGGTCAGTGGGTCTGGTTTGACCATTTTGACCAAAGTTGACTTTTTAGGTCATAAGGGTGACCTATGGGGTCAACAGGGTAGGTCATTAGGCCTGGTTTGACCAATTTGACCAAAGTTGACTTTTTAGGTCAAAAGGTTGACCTATGGGGTCAATGTGAAGGTCATTAGGTCCGGTTTGACCAATTTGACCAAAGTTGACTTTTTAAGTCGAAAGGGTGACCTATGGGTCAACAGGTAGGTCATTAGGTCCGGTTTGACCAATTCGACCAAAGTCGACTTTTAGGTCATAAGGTATCGACCCATTGTAAAATGAGGTCAACAAAGGGCTCTAATATGTGTAGAATACTATATAAGTATTCTGCACATATTGGCGTTGACCGAAGTGGTCTAAGAGATGTCTCATAATAGTCAGGGAAAGAGGGGATGTCATATCACTCCCAGAGGATGTCAGATGTCTTTTATGTCGGTTCTAAGAAGAGATTTTCTTCTTGTATTCGAAAAGAGATTTACTGGAAGGAAAAATGGATGTCATATTTCATTTTTCAAAATGTCGATGTCGATATTTTGCTAAAGGAATGCCGTGATTTCCGTGTCAGGAAAGGATGTATATCCTATAACAGGAGGGAGAAAATGGATGTCATTTTCCATTTCTAAAAATGTCGATGTTGATATTTGGTTAGAGGAAAGTCACGACTTCCGTGTCAGGAAGGGACTTATATCCAATAACTGGAGAGAGAAAATAGATGTCATTTTCTATTTTCCAGAATGTCAGTATTAAGATTTGGTTAAAGGAAAACCGTGATTTCCGTATCAGGAAAGGACTTATATCCAATAACCGGATAGAGAAAATAGATGTCATTTTCCATTTCTCAAAATGTCGATGTCAATATTTGGTTAGAGGAAAGCCGTGATTTCCGTATCAGCAAAAGACTTACATCCAATAACCGGAGAGAGAAAATAGATGTCAATTTCTATTTTCCTCAAAATGTCGATGTCAAGATTTGGTTAAAGGAAAATCGTCATTTCCGCATCAGGAAAGAACTTATATCCAATAACCGAAGAGAGAAAATAGATGTCATTTTCTATTTTCCTCAGAATGTCGATGTCAATATTTGGTTAGAGGAAAGCCGTAATTTCCTTATAAGGAAAGGACTTATATTCAATAACTGAAGAGAGAAAATACATGTCATTTTCTATTTTCTTCAAAATGTCGATGTCAAGATTTGGTTAGAGGGAAAGCCGTGATTTCCACATCGGGAAAGGACTTACATCCGATAACCGAAGAGAGAAAATAGATGTCATTTTCTATTTCTCAGAATGTCGATGTCAAGATTTGGTTAAAGGAAAGTCGTAATTTCCACATCAAGAAAGAACTTATATCCAATAACCGGATAGAGAAAATAGATGTCATTTTCTATTTTCCTCAAAATGTCGATGTCAAGATTTGGTTAAAGGAAAGTCGTAATTTCCGCATCAGGAAAGAACTTATATCCAATAACCGGATAGAGAAAATAGATGTCATTTTCTATTTTCCATGAAAATGTCAATGTCAATATTTGGTTAGAGGAAAGCCGTAATTTCCTTATCAGGAAATGACTTATATCCAATAACAGGAAAGAGAAAATAGATGTCATTTTCTATTTTCCTCAAAATGTCGATGTCAAGATTTGGTTAGAGGGAAAGTCGTGATTTCCACATCGGGAAATGACTTATATCCGATAACCGAAGAGAGAAAATAGATGTCATTTTCTATTTCTCAGAATGTCGATGTCAAGATTTGGTTAGAGGAAAGCCGTAATTTCCGCATCAGGAAAGAACTTATATCCAATAACCGAAGAGAGAAAACAGATGTCATTTTCTTTTTTCCTCAAAATGTCAATCTCAAGATTTGGTTAAAGGAAAGTCGTAATTTCCGCATCAGGAAAGGACTTATATCCAATAACCGAAGAGAGAAAATAGATGTCATTTTCTATTTTCCTCAAAATGTCGAATGTCGATGTCGTGTTAAAGGAATGTCACTTCCATGTCAGGAAAGGACTTACATCTGATAACAAAGAAGAGGATGAGTGTCAAACGTTGATAAGTCAAATGTCGCAATGTCGGTATGTCATAAATCGATAACAATTATTGATATATCAAAGGTCAAAATGTCGATGTGTCAAATGTTGATGACGATTGTTGATATGTTGAAATGTTGATATGTCAAATATTGAAAGATCAATATCTCAAATATCCATAACAATTGTCGATATGTCAAATGTTGAAATGTTGATACGTCAAATGTCGAGATGTTGATATGTCGAATATTGAAATATCGTTACGTCAAATGTCAGAATGTTTGTCAAATGTGGTGATGTAAATTATGAGAATGTCATAATTTTCATGGCAGGAAAGGACTTTCATCTGAAAGTTATAAAGAGAAAATGGATGTCATATTCCATTTCTCAGAAATGTCAAATGTCAACGTCAAGTTATAGGAATGCCATAATTTCTGTGTCAGGAATGGACTTACATCTGATAACTGGAGAGAGAACATGGATGTCATATTCCATTTCTTGGAAATGTCAAATGTCAATGTCAAGTTAGAGGAATGCCATATTCCGTGTTAGGAAAGGACTTATATCCAATAACTATAAAGAGAGAGTGGCAAACTCAGAACGAGGAGTGTATCCACTGGGGATTTGACCTTTACAGGTCGAAAGATATTAATCATCACAAGTTGTTTCTCATTTTTAATTTAAAATCCTTGTTTTAGCATTTTTGGAACTGTCGATGTATTGTAGACAATTGAGGAAAGAGAACAAATGTCATATTCAATTTTCTCAAAAAAAGTTTCAATGTCAAAACGTCGATTTTGGAATAGGAATGCGTTTGAGACTTATATCCTATCCAAAGAAAGGTTGTTAAAGGAAAGCCAATGTCATGATGGTCTTATATCCAATAGCGAGAAAGAGAGTAGATAACATCTTCCATATAAGGAGGTCTTACACTACCTCTTAGAAATGTCAATGTCAAAATGTCGATTCTGGAATAGGAATGCGTATGAGACTTATATCCTATCCAATGAAAGATTGCTAAAGGAAAGCCAATGTCATGATGATCTTATATTCAATAGCGAGAAAGAGAGTAGATGCCATCTTCCATATAAGGAGGTCTTACACTATCTCTTAGAAACGTCAATATGGATATGTCGGTTTTGGAATAGGAATGCATATAAGACTTATATCCTATCCAAAGAAAGGTTGCTAAAGGAAAGCCGATGTCCGTTGGTCTTACATCCAATAGGGAGAAGAGTAGATGCCATCTTCCATTTAAGGAGGTCTTATACTACTTCTTAGAAATGTCAATGTCAAAATGTCGATTTTGGAATAGGAATGTGTATAAGACTTATATCCTATCCAAAGAAAGATTGCCAAAGGAAAGCCAATGTCATGATGGTCTTACATCCAATAGCGAAAAAAAGAGTAGATGTCATTTTCCATTTAAGGAGGTCTTATACTACTTCTTAGAAATGTCAATGTCGAAATGTCGATTCTGGAATAGGAATGCGTATGAGACTTATATCCTATCCAATGAAAGATTGCTAAAGGAAAGCCAACGTCATGATGGTCTTACATCCAATAGCAAGAAAGAGAGTAGATGTCGTCTTCCATTTAAGGAGGTCTTACACTATGTCAATGTGGATATGTCAGTTTTGGAATAGGAATGCATATAAGACTTATATCCTATCCAAAGAAAGGTTGCTAAAGGAAAGCCGATGTTCGTTGGTCTTACATCCAATAGCGAGAAAGAGAGTAGATGCCATCTTCCATATAAGGAGGTCTTACACTATCTCTTAGAAACGTCAATGTGGATATGTCGGTTTTGGAATAGGAATGCATATAAGACTTATATCCTATCCAAAGAAAAGTTGCTAAAGGAAAGCCGATGTCCGTTGGTCTTACATCCAATAGCGAGAAGAGTAGATGTCATCTTCCATTTAAGGAGGTCTTATACTATCTCTTAGAAATGTCAATGTCAAAATTTCGATTTTGGAATAGGAATGCGTACGAGACTTATATCCTATTCAATGAAAGATTGCTAAAGGAAAGCCAACGTCATGATGGTCTTACATCCAATAGCAAGAAAGAGAGTAGATGTCGTCTTCCTTTTAAGGAGGTCTTACACTATCTCTTAGAAATGTCAATTTCGTTTTTTCTTTTGTCTTGGTTGTTTGTTTCTCAATTTACAAAAAAAGTCATTCATTTTTTTCTATGTCATATTTTTTTTCAAATACTACCCATTGATTGGGTGTATTGTGTTTTCTTGGTAGTCTGTCAACTGACAGGATTTCCTCAAATGTGTCTTCTTAACATGCATATGGGCCCTCCCATGAGGATAGGCGTTTAAAGTCCTAAATCCAAATCCCTGATCTGAGTGTACTAGGGTGAACCAATTTATCATGGGCCCGTACAATGCTTGCTAGTCTTCCAAGCTTCCAAGTTCTCCGAGCTGTAATTTCATATTTTTTGTTATTTCATCTGCGGATGTCATTTATAGGTAAGATCATTGCACTTCAAGTGGAAGCACAACTTAGGGCCCGTTCTTTAGAGCAAATGATGTTGTTCATGTAGGTTCATAAAGCTTCCATTAATCACCAATTCTATAAAGATCATTCAGATTGTCCTTCAAAAATCACTTTAACATTTCCAAATTGGGATTGGGGTTGGATCATTGGAAAATTATGACTTCAGAGTATAATTTCCATTAATCTCCAATAACAAAGCCATTTACCTTAGTTCTTTCTTTCTGGGTCTTAGGAATTTTTTAAAAATGTGATCAAAATATCTTTTATCTTCTAAAGATATGTCTGAACCAATTAATAGTCAACCAAAAGACGAGATCACTTAATTCTTTCCTGAATATAATATTGGAAGAATTTTCTTAAGACGTTTTTCAAGATTTATCAATTAGGGGAGAATTTGAACACCAATTTTTGATTTTATGCTCACCTCAAGCTTCTTCTCAGGGAATTACTATATCTGGTGGAGCATGTTAAAGATTTTGAATGTTTGAATTGAGACACCAATTTTTGATTTTGTGCCCACCTCAAGCTTCTTCTCAGAAACATCTTTTTTTTTCTTTTTTTTTGGTAGGGCACACTTAATGATTTTGAATGCCTGAACTCAAACACCAATTTTTGATTTGCTACTCACCTCAAGCTTCTTCTCAGAGAATTATTATATCTGGTAGAACATGTTTTAAGGGTTTTGAATGTCCAAACTCCCCTAATTAATAATTCTCAAATATTTCTCAAGACGAATTCTGAGATATTATAACTCATTCAGAATTCAGGACCCAATCACATGGCAGAAGATTAAGAGGCTCGTGATATCTTTAGTCAATTACTTGCATTTTGATCACAATATTTTATTTTTCATTTAGGACCCAGTCTGAAAATTTAAGATAAAGGGCCCAGTTATTAGGGCATTAATTTCATTTTCCACTTGAAATCATAATTTTCTTGTCAAAATGTCAAATTTTTTTGTCTTGAATTCTTCCTTTATGAGCTGTCTTTTTGTCAATAGGTGAATGAGAAGAATATTTCCAAAGATATTAAATCTAAAGATTTCAAATTTCATTCTACCTCACAGATCAATTTTCATTTTTTCACAGAGGACATGTTAGTTGACTAGTCCTAGAACTAGACTCAATATAGATCAGATCTTCAGCCGATTTCTTTCTTTCTGCAAAGTTGTTCAAAGGAAAACCCTTGATGGAATTCATCCAAAAGTGATCGTCTTCCCAAATTTTGATTAATGATTTTGATTTTTAGAGTCTTTGGTAGATTGACAAATCAGAACCTTGAGGGTAAGAAAAAGATCAACCAGATGAGTGGTTCAGAGGCTGTGAAAAGCATAACCATGAAGAATAGGTTCATAGGCCATAAGGGCATAACCTAAGGGAATGGTTTAGAGGCTGTAAAAAGCATAAACACGAAGAATAGGTTCAGAGGCCATAAAGGCGTAACCCAGGGAAGTAGTTCAGAGGCTGTAAAAAGCATAAACATGAAGAATAGGTTCAGAGGCCATAAGGGCATAACCTAAGGGAGTGGTTCAGAGGCTATAAAAAGCATAACCACGAAGAATAGGTTCAGAGGCCATAAGGGCATAACCTAAGGAAATTGTTCAGAGGCTATAAAAAGCATAACCACCAAGCCAGATAAACTGAACATGTTTAGCTGAGAAAGTATTTGCCTGAACTTATTCAAAACGGCAATATCGGTCTGTCTGACAACAGAATCGATGAACACTCCGTACCTGGGTGGGAAGGGAGGGAACACATGTTGTTTTTGTATGTCTTTTATGTCATTTTGGTCTGTCAATTGTGGAAATGTAAGATTCTAGGATTTGTTTGTCGTGAACAAATCTTTGAATCGAAGAGGTATTAGTTTTATTTTACTCGAGATTGAGTTAGATATAGAACTAAAGAAAATATTATTTAGTCTTTCAAAAGACAAATTGTCATAGTCATGAGGACAAATTGATTAACCAAAGATGGGGAGAGAGAAACTCCCCAGCGGAGTCGCCACTCTTTGATGGCGATCAAAATATATTTTGATAGCATGTCGTCGCCGTCAATTCCTGTATCATGTCAATGTCAAGGAGTCCCCACTCTCTTTCTCTATCCATCACCCTAATTCTTATCTTACCTAGACTTGTTGTCAGAAGTCTTTGGAGAAAAGAAGGATTAATCATGATATAGATTGAGAGAAAAGAAGATTAAATGATAATCTCATAGAATAAGTCTTCAGCTTGTGTAATTACTGAAGTTTTTCGTATGAGAAAATCATATGAAGATCTTGGGTAACCAGAGAGGTCTTGTAGGTAAAATACCTATCCTGAGTTCTTTAATCTCCTATAGGAGCAAGCTCCTATAGTTAATTACATCCTGAGCAATTAATACTACCTAGGAAAACTCCCGATTAAGGTTAACATTTATCCTCGAAAAAGTGTAAGTGTTGTTGTAGCAGTGCGTTTCTGAAGAATCGATATTACCAGAAAGTTTTATTTATGTTGGGTGGATGTCGTTGCTTTGTTGTGTTTTGTTTTGTTGTTTTGGTTTCATGTCATGTGATATGTCGAGATGTCGTAGTTTGTATGTCGTGTCATGTCATAATATGATGTCGTAATGTCATGTCATTTTATGTCATGTCTTAATGTGATGTCATAATGTCATAAGATGTCGTGATTAATATCTCGATTTGTCATGAGATATTTTATCGCCTATAAGAAGATGTCGTTATTATGTCATGAGATATCTTCTATGTTGTCAAGAAGATATCATTATTTATTTATTTTTGTTATCTTGTTTATGATTTCCTTTTGTTTTAAGTTTTGGTTTTGTAGTCATCTCAATTTTATTTTGTCATGTCATATTGTCATTTTCTTGTTTTGGTTTAATGTCATGTCATCATTTTGTTGTGGTATAGAAATGTCATTGTATGTTGATGTCATGTCGATTAAAGATTTTGTCGTTTTATTTCAGATTTCATGGCTAACCTAATAGTCCAATTGTCTGTGTTTTTCATGTCATTTTTGCTTTGTTGTTTGTAGAAAGTTTAGGTTTTGTGGCTATCCTAAAAGTCCTGGTTTTGTCGTTAATGTTCCGTCGTCGACGTCCCCGCAAAACGAGTTAAGCACACCCTATAACATGCAAAGAAAATCTAAACGAAACTTCATGTCTTCATCCTGCAAGGAAAACAAAATTAGAAACAATGTCATATCAAGATATTTAGATTACCTGGTCAAAGTGTCTGTTGATCCAGAGTTGTCTGATGTCCAAAAGTGGTTGAGATGTCGGTTTAGATTTATGTCAATTTATGTTTAAATTTTGATTTGTCTTCGAATATCGATTTGGGTCGGATTTTAGATTTTATATCGATTTGGATTTGATTTTGGATTTTATGTCAATTTCACTTTAATTTTATGTCGAGTTAAGTTCAACGTGGGTCGAACTTTAAGAATTATGATGTCATATGTTAAATTAAATTCGATACAGGTCGAACTTAAGAACTATGTCAGTTCATGTCGTGTTAAGTTCGATCATATCGATTTATGTCGAATTATATCAATTTAAGTTGAGTTTGGTTCAAAATGTCAGTTAATGTCATTTAATGTCGGTGTTTATTGAATTTGGTTTGAAATTTCAAATTTATGTCGGTTATGTTGATTTTGGTTTGAAATGTCGAATTTATGTCGATTATGTCGATTTGAGTTCAATTTTGTCGATTTAAGTTCAATTTGGGTTGAACCTAAGATTTATGTCGATTTAGGTTCAATTTGAGTTAAATCTAAGGTTTATATCGATTTAGGTTCAATTTGAGTTGAATCTAAGGTTTATATCGATTTAGGTTCAATTTGGATTGAATCTAAGGTTTATGTCGATTTAGGTTCAATTTGGGTTGAACCTAAGGTTAATGTCGATTTAGATTCAATTTGGGTTGAACCTAAGTTTTATGTCGATTTAGATTCAATTTGGGTTGAACCTAAGGTTTATATCGATTTAGGTTCAATTTGGGTTGAATCTAAGGTTTATGTCGATTTAGGTTCAATTTGGGTTGAACCTAAGGTTTATGTCGATTTAGATTCAATTTGGGTTGAACCTAAAGTTTGTTTTCAGTTTAGTAGAGTTAGGTTCATTGTTAGTTGAACCTAAGATTTAGATTTGGATTTAAGTTCAATGTAGGTTGAACATAAGTTAGGTTCTGGTTTAGGTTCAAGATGAGTTGAACCTAAGGTTTAGGTTTGGACTTAAGTTCGATGTAGGTTGAACTTAAGTTAGGTTAAGATTAGGTTCATGTATGTTAAACCTAAGGTTTATGTCAAGCTAAGTTGAGGTTAGACTTAGGTTCATGTCATGTTAAACCTAAGAATGATTTGACTTAAGTCTAATATGGGTTAGACTTAAGTTAGGTTTCGTGTTAAACTTAGGTTCATGTCGTCGAACCTATGTATGGTTTCGACTTAAGTCTAATATGGATTAGACTTAAGTTAGGTTCGAGTTAGACTTAGGTTTATGTCAGGTTGAACTCTAAGTATGGTTTAAGTCTAATATGGGCTAGACTTAAGTTGGTTTAGGTTAGACTTAGGTTCATATCAGTCGAACCTAAGGTTTGATGTTCGACTTAAGTTCAAATCGGGGTCGAACCTAAGTATAGGTCGAACTTGGGTTCATGTTGTGTCGAACCTAAGTTAAAGTTGAACTTAGGTTCATGTTGTGCTGAACCTAAGTTAAGTTTATTTTGGGTTCGACTTAGATTCATGTAAGGTCGAACCTAAGTTTGGTTTGGCTTAAGTCTAATGTAGGTCGGTCTTAAGTTTTCGGTTTGACTTAGGTTCATGTCGGGTTGAACCTAAGTATGATTTGACTTAAGTCTAATGTAGGTTAGACTTAAGTTAGGTTTAGGTTAAGTTAGATTCAATGTAAGTTGAACCTAAGGTTTAAATTAACTTGAGTTCAAGTTAGGTTGAATCTCGACTTAAGTTCAATATGGGTTGAACTTAAGTGAAGTTTTGCGTTTAGGTTATGTTAGGTTCAAATTGGGTTGAACCTAGACTTAAGGTTGACTTAAGTTCAATTTGGGTTGAACTTAAGTTAAGGTTTTGAGTTTAGGTTAAGTTAGGTTCAAGTCAGGATGAACCTAGACTTAAGGTCGACTTAAGTTCAATATGGATTAAACTTAAGTTAAGGTTTTACTTGGATTAAGTTAGGTTCTAGTTGGATTGAACTTAAGTTTAGTTCAGTTTAGGTTAGGTTCAATATGGGTTGAACCTAAGGTTTCAAGTTAAGTTAGGTTCGGTGTGGGTTGAACCTAAGATTTAGGTTAACTTGAGTTCAAGTTAGGTTGGACTCAAGTTAGATTAGGTCCACATTGAACCTAAGGTTTAGGTTAACTTGAGTTCAAGTTAGGTTGGACTTAAGTTAGGTTAGGTTTAGGATAGGTTCAATGTGGGTTGAACCTAAGGTTTAGGTTAACTCGAGTTCGAGTTAGGTCGGACTCAAGTTAGGTTAGGTTTAGGTTAGGTTCAATGTGGGTTGAACCTAAGGTTTAGGTTAACTCGAGTTCAAGTTAGGTTGGACTCAAGTTAGGTTAGGTTTAGGTTAGGTTCAATGTGGGTCGAACCTAAGGTTTAGGTTAACTCGAGTTCGAGTTAGGTTGGACTCGAGTTAGGTTAGTTTTAGGTTAGGTTCAATGTGGGTTGAACCTAAGGTTTAGGTTAACTTGAGTTCAAGTTAGTTTGGACTCAAGTTAGGTTAGGTTTAGATTAGGTTCAATGTGGGTTGAACCTAAGGTTTAGGTTAACTTGAGTTCAAGTTAGGTTGGACTCAAGTTAGGTTAGGTTTAGGTTCGGTTCAATGTGGGTTGAACCTAAGGTTTAGGTTAACTTGAGTTCAAGTTAGGTTGGATTCAAGTTAGGTTAGGTTTAGGTTAGGTTCAATGTGGGTTGAACCTAAGGTTTAGGTTAACTTCGGCCTGAGTTAGGTTGGACTCAAGTTAGGTTAGGTTTAGGTTAGGTTCAATGTGGGTTGAACCTAAGGTTTAGGTTAACTTGAGTTCAAGTTAGGTTGGACTCAAGTTAGGTTAGGTTTATGTTGGATTTGGACTAAAAGGTTGGATTTGGATTTAATTAGGCCTTAGATGATTAAGGTTCAATAATTAATTAAGTCTAATGTAGTAGACTTTATTAGGATTTGTGTTTGATTAAGTCTTACTTAGTTAAGACTTAATAGTTTAATTAGGTCTAATGAGTTAGACTTAATTAAGGTTTATGTTTGATTAAGTCTAATTTAGTTAAGACTTAATGGTCGAATTAGGTCTAAGGGTTAGATCTAATTAGGGTTTCGAGCTTGATTAAACCTTAGTTAGTTAAGGTTTAATGGTTTAATTAGGTCTAATGGGTTAGACCTAATTAGGGTTTAAGTTTGATTAAACCTTAGTTAGTTAAGGTCTAATGGTTTAATTAGGTCTAAGAGGTTAGACCTAATTAGGGTTTAGGTTTGATTAAGCCTAATTTAGTTAAGGTTTAATGTTTTAATTGAGCCTAAGGGTTAGACTCTAATTAGGTTTTAAGTTCGACTAAACCTTATGTTTAAGGAGGTTAATTAAGTTTAAGTATGTCTTTAAACCTAATTAAGGGAGTTTAGTTTTGATTAATTAAGTTTAATATGTCTTTAAACCTAATTAAAAGGTGTTTAGTTTTGTGTTAATTAAGTTTAATATGTCCTTAAACTTAATTAAAAAGAGTTTAATTTTTATTAAACCTAATTTAGGTAAAGTCTAATAGGTTAATTAAGTTTAGTGTGTCCTTAAACTTAATTAAAAAAGTATGATTTTTTATTAAAACTAATTTAGGTAAGGTTTAATTGGTTAATTAAGTTTAGTGTGTCCTTAAACTTAATTAAAGAAGTTTAACTTTTATTAAACCTAATTTAGGTAAGGTTTAATGGGTTAATTAAGTTTAGTGTGTCCTTAAACTTAATTGAAGAAGTTTAATTTTTATTAAACCTAATTTAGGTAAGGTTTAATGGGTTAATTAAGTTTAGTGTGTCCTTAAACTTAATTGAAGAAGTTTAATTTTTATTAAACCTAATTTAGGTAAGGTTTAATGGGTTAATTAAGTTTAGTATATCCTTAAACTTAATTAAAGAAGTTTAATTTTTATTAAACCTAATTTAGGTAAGGTTTAATGGGTTAATTAAGTTTAGTGTGTCCTTAAACTTAATTAAAGAAGTTTAACTTTTATTAAACCTAATTTAGGTAAGGTTTAATTGGTTAATTAAGTTTAGTCTATCTTTAAACTTAATTAAAGAAGTTTAACTTTTATTAAACCTAATTTAGGTAAGGTTTAATGGGTTAATTAAGTTTAGTGTGTCCTTAAACTTAATTGAAGAAGTTTAACTTTTATTAAACCTAATTTAGGTAAGGTTTAATGGGTTAATTAAGTTTAGTATGTCCTTAAACTTAATTGAAGAAGTTTAATTTTTATTAAACCTAATTTAGGTAAGGTTTAATGGGTTAATTAAGTTTAGTGTGTCTTTAAACTTAATTAAAGAAGTTTAATTTTTATTAAACCTAATTTAGGTAAGGTTTAATTGGTTAATTAAGTTAATTATGTCTTTAAACTTAATTAAAGAAGTTTAATTTTTTTTAAACCTAATTTAGGTAAGGTTTAATTGGTTAATTAAGTTTAGTGTGTCCTTAAACTTAATTAAAGAAGTTTGACTTTTATTAAACCTAATTTAGGTAAGGTTTAATGGGTTAATTAAGTTTAGTGTGTCTTTAAACTTAATTAAAGAAGTTTAATTTTTATTAAACCTAATTTAAGTAAGGTTTAATGGGTTAATTAAGTTTAGTGTGTCCTTAAACTTAATTAAAAAGGTTTGATTTTTATTAAACCTAATTTAGGTAAGGTTTAATTGGTTAATTAAGTTTAGTATATCCTTAAACTTAATTAAAGAAGTTTAATTTTTATTAAACCTAATTTAGGTAAGGTTTAATGGGTTTAAATGTCAAGCCTTAATTGAATCTAATCTTGTCATTTTAGACTCAAGTGAGGTTTATTATTAGCCTATCATAGGCTAGAACCATTTTCAAACTTTGATTGTTGATGAAAATAGTTCAATTTTATAAAGGGTCATTTTAGGATCAAAATTATTTAATTAATAAATGATTTTAACCCTAAATTTCCAAATGTCATTTAAGATTGTTTCTATGACTTAGAAATATTTTTCCTAGGGTCATTGTTTGTTGCCCTATCATTCCTAGTCATTTGTATTTTTATTTTCTTAATTTTCAAATTTTTATAATTATTATTTGAAATAATTACAAAGAAACTTGAAAATTCAAGAAAAGTATCCTAGGCATGTTTTCTGTTCTTAGAAAAATTATGGAAGATCCCTAAGAACATAAAGATAAATGCCTCAAAGTTTCATAATTTTTTTGATTTGTAAATAATTTTTAATAATTAAAATACTCCAGAGAGTATTTAATTAATTAAAAATTAAATACTAACAATAAAATTATGATTTTGGTCTCATAATTTTCTCCTCTTCAAGAGCTTTCCAGAGGTATTTTTATTTTATTTTTATGACCTTTGGTTAAAAAGATATGAATTTTTGAAGTTTGAAGGGTTAAAAAAAAAAGAATTTTTCTTTTTTTTTTTATTCGGCGTCGCCAAAGCTTCTCGCCGTCGACGCGTGTCCTCGGATGCGTCGAACGAGCGGGAAGATCCCGTGCAACGGGCGGACAGCGGACACCATACGGCGGGATTTGGGCCGTTGATTCGCGAAGCGCGGGATCGGATGGCTGAGGAAATTCGGATTTAATTCCAGAAAATTCCATGGCCCTTAAACTTCAAATGTTAATATCTCACTCATTTCTTGACGAAATTGAGTGATTGGTTTTTTAAAATGCTCATCTGGATGAGAGGTATCTATCCATACGGTGATGATACACTTTTGAACCAGTATGGCATATGATTTATCAAAAATACGATTTATTTTGCAAAGATAAATTCCATACCTTGGCCACAAGCAAATCAAGCTAGATCAGACTTTATGGTTGCCTTTTAGGACCCCAATAGAATATAATTGCTGTAGCAATTTGTTCCAGAAGTCGGGCTTAGGGAGGAATTTGGAAAAAGTGCCTAATTTGGGCTGTTTTTGAAAATTGGTCAAATTGGCTCAAATGGGCTGAAACTATGGCTTGGGATTGATTCTAAAAGATTATGGAAGCTCTTAGGAAGAAGTTTTGTGTTGGGAGCAAGAGGGTTTGAGCAGCCTATGGACCTCCCTAAATATTTTTCTCCCTCTTTCTAGTTTCGGCCATGGGACCTATTTATAGCAAGGGGATGGTGTTGGCTTGGCTTAGGCTGTTCTAGGGGATTACTTACCTCTTCTATCAGCCAATTGGGTGATTAATTGGCTGAAGATAGGCTTGGATGCTTCTCCCTAAGTTTGTCATGATGAGTTTCATCTCTTTGTCTCTTGTTCATTGGCTATTGTGGGAGGTGAATGGTGAGCTGCCTATATCTCTCTTAAGAAGCTTACACTCACTTCTAGGCTTGGCAAATGGTGACACATATGCCTAGCCTTCATCATTACCTTTAACCATGGTGAGGGGGTTTCATTTGTGGTTTTCTTCCCATCGGGTGGCTTGGGAGGTGGAGAAGATGGCCTTGTGTCGGCCGGCCACCTCGAGGAAAGATGGTGCTTAGTGGTGAAGGAGGTGGTGACACCTCACCCCATGCATAACCATGGATGTTAAGCCATGGGTAATGGGCCTTAAGATGGGCTTAATTAAGTGTTAAATAAGCCTTTAAGATGGTTTAGCCTAATTAATTATGAAGAGGCTAAAAGTTATTTCACTTCTTCTTTAATTCCCATTTTAATTAATTATTTTATTAACTAAAATTGGTGGAAATTATTTTATTAATCAATCTATTAATTGAAAATAATTTCAAATTAATTAATTGATTATTTTTGTCATTTTTTTTATTTTATGATTTTAATTTAATTTTCATTTTAATTAATTATGACATTTAATTAAAATTTTGAAAATTAAATCATTAATCATTTCAATTAATAAAAATAATTTTGAAATTAATTATTTGATTAATTTTGTTATTTTTATTTCATTTTTATCTATTTTAATCAAAATAGATAGGTGTTGACCAATTTTGACTTGGTCGACCCAAGTCAGCTCAAATCGATCAAATTGATTTTAAGATGACCAATTCTTGTGATTTTGTCATTGTGGTGTTTTAAATGTGTCAGTGGGTGAAAAGGTTGATTTATGGGTCAACAGGACTGGTCATTGGGTCTGGTCTGACCAATTTGACCAAAGTTGGCTTTTTAGGTCAAAAGTTTGACTTATGGGGTCAACAGGGTAGGTCATTAGGTCTGGTTTAACCAATTTGACCAAAGTTGACATTTTAGGTCAAAAGGTCGACCTATGGGGTCAACAGCTGTAGTCACTAGTGTCCGGTTCGACTAGTCTGACCAAAGTTGACTTTTTAGGTCAAAAGGGTGACCTATGGGGTCAATGTGGTAGGTCATTAGGTCCGGTTCGACCGGCTTAACCAAAGTTGACTTTTTAGGTCATAAGGGTGACTTATGGGGTCAACAGTGGCAGTCATTAGGTCCGGTTCGACCATTTTGACCAAAGTCGACTTTTTAGGTCATAAGGGTGTCCTATGGGGTCAACGGAGTAGTCGATGGGTCCGGTTTGACCATTTTGACCAAAGTTGACTTTTTAGGTCATAAGGGTGACCTATGGGGTCAACTGTGGTTGGTCGATGGGTCCGGTTCGACCATTTTGACCAAAGTCGACTTTTTAGGTCATAAGGGTGACTCCGTGGGGTCAACAGGTAGGTCATTAGGTCCGGTTTGACCAATTTGATCAAAGTTGACTTTTTAGGTCAAAAGGTTGACCTATGGGGTCAATAGCTGTAGTCATTAGGTCCGATTTGACCAATTCGACCAAAGTCGACTTTTTAGGTCAAAAGGGTGACCTATGGGGTCAACGGTAGCAGTCATTAGGTCCGGTTTGACCAAAGTTGACTTTTTAGGTCATAAGGTATTGACCCATTGTAAAATGAGGTCAACAATACTGGTCATCATCAAATACCTATTGTTCTTGAGGATTAAGAAAAGACTACATTTACTAGCTTTTATGGAACGTTTGCTTTTAGAAGAATGCTCATTGGAATATGTAATGCACCTGCAATGTTTCAAAGATGTATGATGTCTTTTTTTAGTAATCTGATTGATATTTGAATATAAGTATTTATTGATAATTTTGCTTTATTTGGAACTTCATTTGACATATTTTTGAATCATTTAGAAAATGTTTTGGAGCATTGCGAAAAAACAAATTTAGTTCTAAATTAAGAAAAATAACAATTTATGGTTGCAAGAGGAATTGTACTTGGGCATAAAATTTCTGAACTTAGAATGGAGGTTGACCCTGCAAAAATTTATATTATTGAGAAAGTACCACCTACTATTACAGTGAGAGGGGTAAGGAGTTTCTTAGGGCATGCTAGATTTTACAGGCGTTATATTAAAGATTTTAAAAAAATTACTAAACCTCTGTGCCAACTTTTAGAAAAAAGATAAGAAATTTGATTTTAATGATGATGTTTAAATGCCTTTGAACTATTAAAAGAAAAACTAATCACTGCCCTTATAATTGTTTCAGCTGATTGGGAAAAACCATTTGAACTTATGTGTGATGCCAGTGATTTCGCGATTGGAGTTACTTTAAGGCAAAGGTATGATAAAAAGTTCAAGGTTATTTACTATGCTAGTAAAACTTTAATGAAACTTAGATTAATTATACCACTACGGAAAGAGAGTTATTAGCTATTGTGTATGGTTTTGAAAAGTTTAGACCTTATTTTATTGGAACTAAATGTATAGTGCATACAAAACATTTAGCTATCAAATTTTTAATGCAAAAGAAGGATGTCAACTCAAGGTTAATCAGATGGATACTTTTAATGCAAGAATTTGACTTTGTGATAGTTAATAGAAAAGGAACTGAGAATCAAATTGCTATTTGTCAAGACTGGAGTACTATAAACTATCTGAATTTGAGAAGGAAATTAAAGAAACTTTCCCTGATGAGCAACTTTATAACATTAAGGAAAGGAATTTGCCTTGACATTCTGATATTGTGAATTATTTAGTAAGTGATATTTTGCCACCTAATTTAACAAGGCAACAATAAAAAAAACTTAGATATGATGTTAAATTTTACTTTTTGGATGAGCCCTACCTATATAAACAGTGTAAGGATCTTATTATTAGAAGATGTGTGCCATATGAAGAAATTGAACCAATTTATTGGAGTTGTCACGATTCAGAATTTGGAGGACATTTTAGAATTGATATAACTGCTTATAAGATTTTAAAATCTGGATTTTATTGGCCTACTGTTTTTAGTGATGTATTCAGATATATAAAATAATGTGATCGATGTTATAGAGTAAGTAATATTTATAGAAGAAATGAAATGCCTCTAAATTTTATATTAGAAGTTGAGATCTTTGATGTATGGGGATTAGATTTTATGGGACCATTTACTCATTCATCTGGAAATTTATATATATTGGTTGTTGTTTATTATGTCTCAAAATGCATCAAAGCAATTGCTTTACCTAGATGTGATGCTCCGAGTGTTTGAAATTAAAAGAATTTTGGAGAATACTGTGGATCTTCACAAATTAGATTGGTCTGTGAGATTGGATACTGCATTATGGGCATATAGGACTCTTATAAGACCCCTATCAGAATGTCTCCTTATAAACTAGTATTTGGAAAGACTTGCCACTTACCTGTAGAATTGGAGCATAAAGTATATTGGGTGATATAAGAGTTGAATTTTAACTTAAATAATGCAGGTGAGAAGAGATTTTTGCAATTAAATGAATTGGAAGAAATTAGAAATGAATATTATCATAATGACATAAATTATAAGAGAAAATGAGATTATGGCATCATCAGAAGATAATAAGAAAGAAATTTGAACCTGGACAGAAAGTTTTGTTATATAATACAAGATTGAAATTATTTCCTGGATAGGACCTCTTACTGTTATAAAAGTTTCTTCTTTTGGAGCTGTTGATATTAATGATCCTAAAACTGAAAAGATATTTAAAGTTAATGGGCATAGATTAAAACCATATTTTGAAGGGTATCGACCAGATTTTAAAAAGGTTTTAATGTTAAGTTATCCCGAATAACTAAATGTTTATCGGGCTGACACGTTAAACCAATCGCATTGTGGGAGGAAACTCATATTTATCTTTTCTATGTTTGCTTGCTTGCTTGCTTCCAGTAGTTGTGCTTGTAGTTAGTAATATTTGAGTTCTACTCATTCATAAATATCATAAAATATTGAAAATTATTGGATCGTATCGAAGAATTATAATGTTTCAGACTAAAATGAAGTTCAGTGCATTTTTTAACACTGGCGCCGCCGGCGTCCTATTCCAGAGGGATGCACCATATTTTGGGATTTAGGCGCTGTCGGCACCATATCCGGCGCCACCAACGCTGAAGGTCTAGTGACGGTTCTTAGAGTTTCAAATCACAATTTTTTAGCGATTTTAGGTGGGATTTCATCTTAATAACTTCCCAAAACATGTTGTTAACCCCCTAAACTCCAGAAAAATAAAAGGATTCATTCCAAATTCGCATCCAATGGATTCCAACTTTGTAGAAACACAGAGATTTAGATTTTTTAACTGACGAAAATTCATCAATTTCGAGGCGCAACGATTATTGAACAATAAGATGATTAAGAGGAGGATTATCGATGAAAGAGGCTTTTTGAATCAAGGTATGGATACTCCCAGTACTCAAGTAGAATAGATTATTGTGCAGGGCATTGAGAAGTGTTATGCACACTACTGCCACTGTAGTCGTTCCTGTTATGAAAGATTTTTATGCAAACCTTCATGAATTAACCAAGGATTTGTCTATTTGTAAGGAAGGTAGGTACCATTCACTCCTTCGAAGACTAATAATTTGTTTATGATTGAGAATGTGCCCATCTGTCATTATACAAATTTTGATGTGATCAGGGACAACATGAATGAAATTTTTCGCTATTTGATGGATGAAAGTGAAGATTGCGAGATAAGAGACAAATGAATTGTAAGTTTTTCTGCTACATTTTTAAACCGGTGTCGAAGCAATTACATTACTTCATTTCTACAAAATTACTTCCTACTATGAAAATTAGCACAGTGACAAAGGAAAGTGTCATTTTAAATTACTGTATTCAAATTGGAAGGCCGATCAATATTTCTATAATTGTGAAATCTGTATTGGGATTGATTGTTCATGGATCTAAATATGGGCTTGGACATCCTTCCACTATATTTATTCTTTGCAGCCAGTTAAAGGTTCCATATGAAAGTTGGGAAAAAGTGTTTCTTCCTTAGAGGCCTATAGAACCAACTAATCTTTATGACTGTCAGGCAATAGGAGATGAGAATGATATGAACCTCATTGCAGATCAACCATCTCAGAGTTCACGACTTATTCAGTCTTACTTTCCTGAAAGTTCCCAAGTGATTTTGAAGAAGATCAAGAAGTTGGAGAAAGGGATACAGAATCTTATGAATGCTATTAATAATATCTATGATTTATTTGATCACTTGGATTGGAGAATGAAAGAACAATTTGATCACACTGGACGAATTGAAGATAGTTTGGTAAATGTGATAAAAGGGTATGCTGTGATTGCTGAGGATATGACTGATGAATTCCTGTATCGTCCTTTCTACAATCTATTTTTGCATCATCAATATATTGGAGAAATCAGAGGAGAAGATAATACTGAGACTGACGATGAGTAGTGACTCTGCTTTATATTTAGTATTTGGTATTTTTATTATGCTTTGTTGTGATTAGTGTTGGCTTGATTGACTATGTAGTGTGTGTTTGGACTTATTATGCTTGGATTTTGTGTTTATGTTTAGTTTTCAGCGTTATAGTATCGTAGTGTATTTGCGACACTGAATTTTTATGGCTTGATGAAATTATATGTGAACGCTTAAGTGTGTATGTTTGTAATGTGGATTTTATATATTAAAGTGATGATTTATGTTGTTTGTGTAAATTTTTTATTAGTTAGTTGCTTAATTAATGAAATAGATGCTTAAAGAGGCTAATTATGTGATGGCATAACGTTAAAACGATCGAATTTGCAAAAATTTTACGGACACAGAAATTGAACTGGCACAGCCGGCGCCAGAATGGGCGCCGCCAGGGCCCAAATACAAAGAGTTTAGCTAATTAAATTAAATAGAGCGCCACCGACGCCTACTCCAGCGTCGTTGGCGCCCGAATACAGAAAAGACCCGAAACCTCTTTATTTCACGATTTTTGCCCTGAGACCCGCCATTTGCGCCATTTCCATCATCTTCTACCTCTAACCAATGCATTTTTGAGATCTAGGGCTTGCTAGATCGTGGAGTTTAAGTGATTTCAAGGCTTAAAAAGTATGGATTTTGTCTTCTCTTGGTAAGAGCTTCAACTTAAACTAAAAATTTTTATTTTCACAATGAAAATTTCTTACATTATTTAGATCCAAAATTTGGAATTTTTAATGAAGTTTTGAGATTTTCTATAGTGATTTAAGCTCTTACTTACTTAGATTTGTTTTAGGAGTCTCCTACATTGTGATTTTGAAATTTATTGGATTTTCTTACAAATTTTTAGACAATTTCACATGGCTCCTAAAACAAGTAAAGGCAAGAGAGAGTTGGATTTTGATGAAGAAAGATTTGTTAATGTAAAAGCACAATATCGTTTCAATTCATTCCTATTCAATAAAAACTGTATTTAAGACCGGGCTTTTGAAAATTTGGGCAGATCTGTAGAGCAGTTGATTTTTTATTGAAATTAAGAAACCATTTATTATTTTACTGCTAATGCTATTATGGGTACTGTTAGAGAACTTTATGTAAATCTGCCTTGGACCGAAACAGAATATGTGCATGTTCAAGGGAAAATGGTAGAATTCTCCCCTCAGCATATTAATGCTTTTTATCAGTTAAGGAGGATGAGGTTTTGTGAATATGAAAGCTTTGATATGAGGGAAGCTAATATAAAAGAAGTGATTGCATTTCTTACTGATGGAGGAGGGGAATGGAAAGTAAAGCAAAAACATATGATTAATTTCCCTGCTTCCAAGTTAAATGTAGCATCTAAAGCGAGGCACTATTTCATCTCTACAAGATTATTACCTTCTGATCATCACAGTGAAGTCACTAGAGATAGAGCAATTCTCAATTATTGTATTCAGACTATGAAACAGATTAATATTGGATTGATTATCTTCAAGAATATTCAGACTATTACTAGAGGAGAAACCATTGGTGGATCAGGACATTCTGCCCTGATTCTTGCATTATGTGCACAATCTAGAGTTGAGTTTGATAGTTCTGAGGGGTTGGTCCATCCACTAAGGCCTATTACCAAGATCATTATTCGTACTTATGAGTCTCATGTGGTAGGGAGAGGAGAAAGTAGGAGTACTGATATTCCTACTACCAGCCAGGGTATTCCATCTACTTCTGAGCCACTTACATTATCTGATGTTATGGAGCAGTTGAGGATTTAGAGTTCCAGCATAGATAGACTCCATAACAGGATGGATGACATTGAGGCTAGAAGTGATGTTAATGAAGATTATATGACGAGGAGAATTGAGTATGATATTGCTTACCATGATGATCAAGTTAGATTCATGAGCGGAGACACTGGAGTGATATTTCCTACCTGACCTAATTATGTTCCTTACCGACCTGATCATGTAGAAGAAGCTGAGGAAGCTGGTGATGATGATTGGTAGTTTAGTGATTTCTGTTTTTCTTTGTTGTTGTAGTACTTTGTTGTGTCAGTTATTTATTTTTTTGTGATTAGTGTAATTTGTTGATATATCTGTGTTGAAAAATGAAAATGTAATGAACTCTGTGTTAGTTAGTTTAGTGATTTGGATTGAGATTGTGATATTATGTTGGATGTTTAATGTTTAAGTGTTTAATATTTCTTCACCCTTGCAAATTTTTAATGATATATATATCACTGTTTCTAACTGTTTCATGCTTGCTAGCTTAATTTTTTTATGAATACCAAAGATAGCCTCTGAAGATTTTAAAACCCCAAAGACAAAAAGATTAGTTTTATTTTACTCTCTACCTTTTACAAATTTTTATGTAATGAAAAACATAACTTCGGGGGATGGTAAAATATTAACTCTTATTTATTCTCAATTAATACAATTTTAAAAATTATTAGCATGACTTTTAGTAGTTGAACCTAACTTTAGATAACTAAATTTTTTACTTCATTTAAATATTATGGTAGATTTGAATGAAATTTTCTAGTAATAATGGTTAATTTTATAAGGTTAAGATATTTAGTATGAGAGGATTGGATTATAGTTGACTATTTAAAGTAAATAAAACTGTTTTTTTTGAAATGTTAAGAGACTTAAAGAACTATGTGTGAAGAAAGGATTGTGACTTTATTATGAATTATAAAGTTGATATATATTTATAAAGTAAGGAGGTGTTTCAAGTTTCAACTTTAGAAAGAGGAGAGTGAAGTTCAAAATTATTAAAGGCTATCCAGATATAGTAATCCTCACAAAGAAAAAAATGAAGATAAAAGAAAAAGAAAAAAATGAGAGAGAAAAAGGAAGAAAATATATGTGAGGAGAAGCTTGAGGAGATGTTTAATCAAAAATTGGCTTCACTTGAATCAACCTAAAGGGAGAACTTTATTACATTTTTGAATTTATATTTAAAGTATTAGCCTCCTTTCTAATAGAGTTTGCATGAGCTTCTTTTTCATATAGTCTTTCAAGGCACCCTTAATGTGACAAATTATGATTCATCTTGAAATGAATAAAAAAGTAGAATTTTTAGTCTTGACTTCTGAATGTTCTTAAATATGTAGTTTTAACTTGAGTTACTGAACTTCGTTCTAACAATCTTACTATTATATTCATTTGAATAAAAAATCATCGTATTCTATAAGTGAAAAGTTCACTACTTTGAGTTATATTTTTATGTAGTAAAAGGATTACTTGATGATAAGTAATAGTTAAGTTTGGAGGATTTTGATGCACCAAAAATATGTTAGATTTTTGTTATACAATTTCATTTTTTGTGATATTTCACTTTAAAGGAAGGTATTCTTCATGATTTGTTGTGGGTATGATGATTTTAAGTGATTGGAGTAAAAGGAAGTGAAAAGGAATGAATTTTGAGCAAAAAAAGGCAAAATGGAGAAACCAGCCTTCTGGCACCGCTGGCACCGGAATGGGTGCCGCCAACGCCAAATTCCAGAGAATTCAGAAATTAAATAGTGGCCCAACGCCACCGGCGCCCTATCCAGTGCCGCTAGTGCCCAATGTCGATGGAAGTCAAATTCAATGTATTTGGACGCTTTTTGAAGAGTTGCTTGAGGAAACTCATGAGGAATTCATTTCTAAACTCTTATAGACAGTTATGGATGCCCTTTTAAAGAGAGAGGAGAGAGATAAGTGAAAGGGAGTGAAGAGAGTTTGTTAGGGTTTGTGGAGAGAGTGCGGTAAGTGTGTAGAAGTCTTGTTTTGTGAGGGATTCTTCTCTAAAGAGTGTAGGAGAAGGAGGAAAGTGAGAGTTTGCTTCTTCCTTAACTATTTTAAAGAGAGAAGTGAGTGTTGTAGTGAAGAGAGAAAAAGATTCAAACCAATTTTAAGGCATTTGCTTAGGGAAGAAATTAAGATAAGTTGTATTTACTTTTGTGGTTTGTATGACTTTGCTTTTATATATAAAATTCATGTTTTGTTGTATCTTCTTCATGAATTCTGAGTAGATTTATTTGTCTTTCTTCTTGCAATGTGATGTGGTGAAGTGTTGATGTAGATTTGACGTGACATAAAAATGTTATGAAATTGTGATGGTTTTTCACTTTGAACTTCATTTACTTTTCGATCTGGCCAATTGAATTGTTAAAACTTGTTGTGAAACGTTCAATGTGAAACGTTCAATTTGAGAGGACTAAGTGTTCTACAATAATAGTGGAGAACCCATTCAATGTCCATGAATGAGTTGCATAGTTCATGGGATATAAGTGCAAATAAATAGAGAAATGTGGTTTAATGGGCGTCGAATTGGAGATTTTAGAGTGACATGCTAAAATCCCCAATTTGGTCCTAAAATTTGGTAACTAAAGCTAGGGTTAACCTTCAGGTGAAGGAAAGTGGGAGCTCTGAAGTGAGAGCCAGTATCCTCCTAAGCTAACCTTGGATTTAGTGACTAAGCCTAGGATTTGCCAATGTTCTTTTCATACTTGGAAGAGGGGATACTCTGACAAGGGTAAAGAATATAATTGCTCCTATTTGGAACAATACAAATTTATTATCAATTTATATCAATCACTCATCATAAACTCATTGCAAGAGGAAAGATAATTTTCCATATTTGAACCTTTCAATACAAAACTTAGTGTGAGTTTATCATGTTTAGAAATTTAGAAAGTAGTTTTAGTTAATTTAGCCTTAGTTATATTTACAGTAAAAGCTTAAATAGTACTTGAACTTGCATTCTGAATTGAGTATTGGATTTCAAATCTTTACTATATTTTGATAAAGTTTCTACCTTCCTCTTGGGATCGATAACCAGGACTCCATTAGAGCCATGTATTACTTGAATGATACGTATACTTATGTATATGCGGGTGACTGATTATTAAATTCATCTTATTGTGAAACTGAACTGAAATTATCCTTTGAATATTTACGTTAGAGGCAGCGCACTGACACACCACTATCAGAGCCCCAGGGTCCTGAATCTGAGTCCTCCTCGACCTAATGCTTACGGTTTACCTCAGGTTTTCCATATGTTTCCTACCATTGTCTTTTCAGTTTCAGTGGGTCATTCTTGATTTTCCTCATGTTTTCATTTTTGTTTTGCCATTTATTCTTTTGTATATAAATACATGTTTGCTAAACTTCTCACTATACTTACTCGCTTTTACTTGTGATTTTGATCCCATTTGAAGGAAATAGCAGGCCCGCCAGATATATATATTTATTTTATGTTTACATTAATTTATTTTCTTGCACTGATGGTGGTGTCATCGCCGTGTCGGAGATTTTTCTGTGTGTTGATGTCGATTTGGAGTCGCCACTCTGTTTATCTATAATATTGCTCTTATCTTTAATAATTCTTATTTCTTTAGGTCCTGTAAAAGAATCTTTAGATAATAAGAATTTTGAAGGAAATAAGGGCTAATAATATAGAAAACAGTAGAAAAGAGATGTCAGTGATAATCCCTATAAAGAAAATTATAGAATGCCTTATCCTAGAAGTTTTCTTGTAGGGATATATAAAGTTTTGATAACCAGAGATTTCTAAGTGTAATACCTATTCTGAGTTCTTTAAATCTCCTATAGGAGCAAGCTCTTATAGTTAATTACATCTTAAGCAATTTTTAATTGTCTAAGAAAACTTTTGATTAATGTTAGTCACTTGTTTTCTGAAGATTTTTTAAGGAAAGATGTACTAACTATCAATCTTAAATGTCATTTTGTCTTGTCAATATTGTCTGGTCGTCTTTTATTTTTTCATGCACATTCAGATTTTATTTAGTTGGAGATGTTAATTTTATCATTTTGTTTTGATTTTACGACTATCCTAAAAGTTTTAGGTTTTGTGTATATACTAAAAGTTTCAGGTTTTCATTTTGTTTTGGTTTTGTCATTTTAATGTTGTTTGTTTTATTTTGTTTTATCAATGTCGTTGTTTTGATGTCACTATAATTTTATTTTGTTTTGTTGTCGTTTATTTCATCTTCGGAATGTCGTCTTGCAAAATAGAGTTAACACACCCTATAACATACAAAGGAAATCTAAAATAAAATTTGTCTCCCACCTGCAAAGAAAACATTGTCATAAAATTACTCGGGTAAAATGTCTTGTTATTTTATTGGATGTCCAAATTTGGTTGAAATGTTGGTTTTATGTCAATTTTAATTTTTGATTTATCTTGATTGTCGATTTGGATTGGATTCTGAATTTTATGTTGATTCTTGTCTAATTAAAATTTTACGTTAATTTAGATTTTGTATGTCAGTTTATGTCGAGTTATGATTAATTAAATTTGGTTTAAGTCAATCTTATAATTTTTGTTGATTTAAGTTTGAATTAAGTCAAATTTATGTTGAGTTTAGGTCAAAATTATCGAGCTAGGTTTGTTTTAATTTGACCTTAATATTTTAAATCAAACTTATAAGTTTAATTTAGATTGAACTTAATATTGAATCAAGTTCGATTTGGGTCGAACTAAATGTCGACTCCAACTTAATGTTTTTTGTTAAAATAAGTTCAATTTAGATTGAACTTAATGTTGAATTAAGTTTAATTTGAGTCAAACTTAATATTGAGTTGAGTTTGATTTAAATTAAACTTAATTTTTTTTGTTAAGATGAGTTTAATGTTGAATTAAGTTTGATTTGGGTCGAACTTAATGTTGAGTTGAGTTTAATGTTTTTGTCGAAATAAGTTTAATTTATATTGAACTTAATATTGAGTTAAGTTCGATTTGGGTCAAACTTAATATTGAGTTAAGTTTGATTTAGGTCAAACTTGATATTTTGTCAAGTTAGATTCAAGTTAGGTTTGAACTTGAACTTATGGTCGATTTAAGTTTAATATGGATTGAACTCAATTTTGATTTAGGTTTGATTTAAGCTAGATTCAAGTTAGATTGAACCTAAACATAAGTTTGACTTAAGTTCAATATGGGTTGAACTCAAGTTTGATTTAGGTTTGATTTAAGTTAGATTCAAGTTAGATTGAACTTAAACTTAAGGTTGACTTAAGTTTAATATGGGTTGAACTCAAGTTTGATTTAAGTTTGATTTAAGTTAGGTTTAATTTAGGTTGCACCTAAACTTAAGGTTGACTTAAATTTAATATGGGTTAAACTTAAATTTGATTTAGGTTTGATTTAAGTTAGGTTCAACTTAGGTTGAACCTAAACTTAAGGTTGACTTAAGTTTAATATGGGTTGAACTTAAGTTTGATTTAGGTTTGATTTAAGTTAGTTTCAAGTTAGGTTGAACCTAAACTTAAGGTTGACTTAAGTTCAATATGGGTTAAACGTAAGTTTCAAGTTAGATTGAACCTAAACTTAAGGTTGACTTAAATTCAATATCGTTTAAACATAAGTTTGATTTAGGTTTGATTTAAGTTAGGTTCGAGTTAGGTTTAACCTAAACTTAAGGTTGACTTAAGTTCAATATGGGTTGAACTTGAGTTTGATTTAGGTTTGATTTAAGTTAGGTTCAAGTTAGGTTGAACCTAAACTTAAGGTTGCCTTAAGTTTAATATGGATTGAACTCGAGTTTGATTTAACTTTGGTTCAATTTGAGTTGAACCTAAGTTAAATATATTGATTTAGGCTCAATATGGGTTGAACCTATGGTTTGAGTTAAGTCTAATAAACTTAATTAAGGTTTAAGTTTTATTTAAATAATACTCAAAGGTTAATTGAGTCAAATTAGATTAGACTTAATTAGAATTTAAAGACCATTCTAGTCTTATTTAGATAAAACTTAAGGTTTAATTAAGTCTAATTAAAATTAGACTTAACTGAAATTTAAAGTTATTTAAACCTAATTTAAGTAAGGCTTAAATGTTAATTAAGCCTAATAAGTTAGACTTAATTAGAATATAAGTTTGATTAAACCTTATTTAATTAAGGTTTAATAGTTTTATTAAGTCTAATGAATTAGACTTAAGTAAGGTTTAGGATTTATTAAACTTTAGTTGGTTAAGATTTAATGATTTAATTAAGTCTAGTGTGATAGACTTAATTATGGTTTAGGATTGATTAAACTTTAGTTGGTTAAGGTTTAATAGTTTAATTAAGCCTAATGTAATAGACTTAATTATGGTTTAGTCTAATAGGTTTAAGATTAATTAAACCCAATTTGGGTAAGGTTTAATTGATTAATTAGACTTAATATTGGTTAAGTCTAATTGGTTTAAGGTTAATTAAACCTAATTTAGGTCAGGTTTAATTGATTAATTAGACTTAGTATGGGTTAAGTCTAATTGGTTTAAGGTTAATTAAACCTAATTTGGGTAAGGTTTAATTGACTAATTAGACTTAAAATGGGTTACGTCTAATTGGTTTAGGGTTAATTAAACCTAATTTGGATAAGGTTTAATTGATTAATTAGACTTAATATGGATTAAGTCTTATTGGTTTAAGGTTAATTAAACCTAATTTGGGTAAGGTTTAATTGATTAATTAGACTTAATATGGGTTAAGTCTAATTGGTTTAGGTTAATTAAACCTAATTTGGGTAAGGTTTAATTGATTAATTAGACTTAATATGGGTTAAGTCTAATTGGTTTAGGGTTAATTAAACCTAATTTGGGTAAGGTTTAATTGATTAATTAGACTTAATATGGGTTAAGTCTAATTGGTTTAAGGTTAATTAAAGTTGATTAAAGTTGATTAAGTCTAATGTGATTAAGGCTTAATGGTTAAATAGGTTTAATGGGTTAAACCTAGTTGATGTCTTAAGATTGATTAAGCCTAATGTGGTTAAGGCTTAATGGCTAATTAGGTTTAATGGGTTCAACCTAATTGATGTCTTAAGATTGATTAAGCCTAATGTGGTTAAGGCTTAATAATTAATCAATCTTTAAACTTAATTAAAGTTTGATTTTGTATTAAACCTAATTTAATTAAGGTTTAATGAGTTAATTAAGTGTAATATATTTTTAAACTTAATTAAAGTTTAATTTTGTATTAAACCTAATGTAATTAAGGTTTAATGACTTAATTAAGTATAATATATTTTTAAACTTAATTAAAGTTTGATTTTGTATTAAACCTAATGTAGTTAAGGTTTAATGAGTTATTTAAGTTTAATATATTTTTAAACTTAATTCATATTTGATTTAATTAAGCTTAATTTTTCTTTAAGCTTGATTAAGGGTTTGATTAGGATGATGGTTAAGCCTAATTTGTCATCTTATATTTAACCAGATTTTTTCATGAGTCAATTATAAGTTAGACTTATTTTAAATTTAGTCTATTATGAAAAATAGGCTAAATAATAAAAAGGTGTTTTTTAAGATTTAGATTTGTTAATTAATAATGAATTTTAAATCATAAATTTTGAAATATCATTTAAAATTGTTTAATGACTTAAAAATCATTGTCTTAGGGTTATTGTCTATTACCCTACAATTTCTAGCCATTTTCCAATTTGATTTTTCTTAATTTCTAATTTTTATAATTATTTTTTGAAATAATTATAAAGTAAGTTAGAAATTATTAAATGTTAACCTAGAGAATTTTTCTGTCCTTAGAAAAATCACGGAATGGGATGATTTTGTGAAAATATCATAATTTTTGAATTTATAATTAATTTTTAATAATTAAATTACTCCAGAGAGTAATTAATTAATTAAAAATAAAATATAAATCAAAAATTAAAATTATTGAGTCCACATTATTCTCCTCTTTCTCCTCTTTTCAGGGGTATTTTTATTTTATTTTTGTGATTTTTCTGCAAAAAGATATGAATTTTCGATTTTTTTAAGGTTTCTCTGATTTTAAAGAAATCTTATTCAAACAAAAAATCCCTAAGAGCGTTGCGTGTCCTTGGATCCGTCGAAACGCGGCTAATCCGCTGCGGGGCTCTAAATAGTGGATCAAATATGGATTAATCTCAGCCGTCCGTTTTTAAAACATAAAAATGGACGGCATCGGTTCATCTCCCTTTGTCTGGTTCATCACACGAGCCGTCCATGGTTTAGACATAATATCTCGCTCAAATCTCCATGAATTTGAGTGAGATTTGTTCCTAAAGCTTCGTCTGGAACAGACGAAGCCATCCATATGGTGATGATACCATTTTGAAATGGTTTGTTTCACAAAGCATCAAACCTGAGCCTAGACTAGGTCAAGTGAGCCATACCTTGGCCTTAGTGGATGAAATTTTGATTTGACTAGCTCTACACCTTCGTGGTAACTTCAGTAGGCTTGATCTGACTTCAATTTGGAGCTGATTTGGGCCTTAGTATGAATTCGTTCTCAAGGTGTCTTGGCTTGAGGGGAAGAGATTGAACAGTTGACTGAAGGCTATGGAGACAGTTAATTTTGATTGGGATCATCTTCGTAGGGCCCTAGGAAGCTTCAAGGAAGTTTAATTTGGAGTTATATGTAGTTTGGCTTTGAAATTGAAAAAAAGTCATGTTTGGGCCATTTTTGGTGCTCTCGGGTTAGCTGAATTGAGGAGATATGGTGGGTTTGAGGGCCTGGTTTCATTGGGGATCAACTACTTAGGTTCTAGGGAAAATTTTTGGTGTTGAAAGTTTAAGGATTTAGGCAGTGGCTGGGGATCTCCTATTTTGGTTCTCTCTTCACTATGTGCTCTGGTTTGGTCCCTTTTATAGCCATGGATGGCTATGGGCAAGCTTAGGTTGGTTTGGGGTAGGTTATACCAGGCTCATGATGTCTTTTGGATAGGTTTTGAGATGTGGATAAGAGGAATTGCATCTTCCAAGGGTAAACCATGTGAGGTTTACCCATGGTCTATCTTGAGTTCATGGCTTGGCTTCCCCTCATTTGCTCTTCAAATAGGCAGATAAGGAATACTTAATCCTACTAAAATCACCTCCCCTATATATTTTCACTATTTAATTTAATGGACTTAAGGATAGTATGACACATAAGCTCACTATTCACCTCATGCATGGATTGGTTATGATTGCATCTAGCCATGGTAAAGGATTGGTTTAAGCCATGTTTCTCCTCCATTTGATGGTCTAGGAGGTGGGCAAGGTTGTCTTTGAATTGGCTGACCACATCATCTCAAAGGAAGGGGTGATTCATGCTTTAAAATGGGGGAGAATTTTACACATAATCCCTCACCTGTCTCCTTCCTTTAAATGGCCATGATGAGCTCCTTCTTTGATAAAATTGATTTGTTATATGTCTATTGGATGAGGAAGAGGTGTGTGGTGACTCAAAGTGAGCAACATATCTTTCACTTAACATGTCATCTAAGGTTTAGTAGAAGCATGACACATAACCCCCCCCTTTTTAATTTTCCAAAATTGGTATTTATGAGATCATTTTATGATGTAAGGATGATCTAAGTGCTTATTTTTCTTCATTGGATGGAATTTGAGGTGTTTGATGACTCACCAAATATTCCTTCAAGGATTCATGAGGAAATGACACCTCACTTCCCTTCATGATTAAAGTGTCATCATGCCTTTTTAACCATGGTTAAATGGCATGTCATGGGTCATTAATGGGTTGAGTCATATTTAATGGGTCATGTGGGTTGTGTCTAACCCATATTGAGTCATCCATGATGTCATAAAGGGGTTTGGAATTTTTGAAAACCAATTATTTAAATGTCATAATTGGTGTCATGTGTTAAAATTCCATTTTATGCCCTTTTAATTTAATTTTCATTTTAATTAATTATGTCATTAATTAAAAAAATGTTGGAAATTATTTTATTAATCAATTAATTAATCAAAATAATTTTAAATTAATTATTTGATTAATTTTATGTTATTTTTTGTTTAAAATTAAATTTTGTCTTATTTCATGGCTTTTAATTATATTTTCATTTTAATTAATTATTTAATTAATTAAAAAATTAAAAATTATATTATTAGACAATTAATTAATCAAATTAATTTTGGAATAATTATTTGATTAATTTATATTATTTTTGATTCAAAATTGAGTGTTTTGACCCAATTTGATGAGTGTTGACTATGGTTAATTAGTATTGACCCAGGTTGACCCAAGTTGACCTATTTTAGCCCAAATATGACCAATGTTGACTTTCTTAACCTTGTCAGGGTTTAGTTAGTTATACAATCCAAAGATTTTGTCATTTGAGATTAATTTGGTCATGTTGGCCAATTTTCGGGTTTAGGTTAACCCAATGGTCAATGTAGTGACTCTTGGATTAACTTTTGATTACTTTGACCAATATCAAGTTGATTTTGTCAACATCTATTATTGAAGTCAATTTTGTGGTCAAAGGGTGGCATGGGCTAGCCATTTTAACCAATTTTACCCTTTTTGATCAAGAGTTGACTAATGGGGCTAGGGTGATTGTCTTTGTATTATGCATGGATTCTTTTGATCAAGTTTTGATTATTTATATCAAAGAATGATCAAGGAGGTCAATGCAATAATCTTTGGGTTATGGTTTAATCATTTTAACCAAAATTGACTTTTTAGTCAAAGGTGACCAATGAGGTGAATATGGTGGTTTTTAGGTGTTGGGTTGATGATTTTGGTTAATTTTGATTTTTTTAGGTCAAAAGTTAACCATTTGAGTGAATGGAGTGGTTATTGGGTCAAGAATTGACCATCTTGACTAAAGTTGACTTTTTGAGTCAAAGATTGACTTGTTGGGTCAATAGTTGATTAGATCAGGATTTGTCATTACTGATTTGATCATTTTAAGATATCATCAAAATTTATGTTAAAAAGGTTTCATAGGGTCTCACCTTAGATATTAGGGTTTAATGACCATCATTAGGAGTTAAGGAGTTAATTTTGGTAGACTTCCCACTCTAATATAATTTATAAATAGTCCTCACAATAGTGAGGTCAACATGCACATGCTACTGCTTTTCTTTATTGTACATTTTAGTGCACTTACTTTACTACTGCTTTTCCTTATTGCACATTTTATTGCTTTCCTTTATTGTACAGTTTATTGTTCCTTCTCTACTATTGCTTTTCCTTTACTTCACCTTATACTGCTCCTTTATTATGCGCATCACACCCTTTTAGAAAAGGAGGACAGTAGCCTGGTTTTATAGAAGGTACCCCGCGAAAAACCATTGACCCAACAATTGCATGTACACTTTAAACTTAAATCTGGAACTTGATACTGTTACGATATGGAGCACGAAATAAAACTTTGAGGACAACATGATGAAGATACAACGGAAAGATGAGGACAATCTACAACAGCAAAATAAGTCTACACCAGCTAAACCCCTTACTTAGTTTAAACAACAAGTCATAGGACTTCGAGGTAGTCAGCCTATTACGACATAAGTCCTCACCTTATATTTTAGGCCTTTGCACAGCTATATTGTGCAATCTAAGCCCTAACTCGCCTTATGATTCTGAGGTTTTCATCTGATACAATGTAAATCCTCCTATCTTCTAGGTTATTTGCATAATCAGATATTATGCAAGTGTAATTCCTATAATTAATAATTGACAGGATTAAAATTTAATTAAATTTTTTTCCAAAATTTAAAGCCCAACAATAGGATAGTTTGGGAAGTCATTGAGGTTTGCTTCTATTCCGTGACATCCCATATGCTTCTTCCCTTTGATTCTAGAAATATGTGCTCTTATTTGGTCCCTTTCCAACTTAACTTTCCTACACACTACCTTGAAAACCCTAACATTTGAATTCATGCAGATAAATACCTCTGATCATCATTGAGAGTTCTTTTAGGTGACTTCTGTCATTTGAGAGATACTTAACTATATGGGCTTGCCTCTATACAGAGCTTTAAGAACCCATATAATATAAACCCTAGCTAATTTTCCATATTAGATAGGTAAATTTGTCGGTCAAAATAAAAAGTTCACAGACCAGAACAAATGTCATTAATTCTGTAGTTTATTTGATCAAGCCTTATCATCAAGTAGTGTGTCCATTCCTAGGGATAGATGCATTACTTGTGGTATTGTGCTCATTTATTTCAATTACTAAATGGATGAGATTCATTCATTCTCATTTTTCAATATATATATATATATATATATATTCATATATACACACGCGCGCTCGCGCGACACACATATTAAATTAAATCAAAACCCTATTTTACATTTTATATATATTTTTCTAAAGTGACATTTTAACGGTCGACAGGCAGCTGCAGTTTATACATCTTATCCAGATAAGCAGCTTACCCATATAATCAACTTATCCTGATAAGTTGCTTATCAGCAGCTGATCTTGATATGCTAGCTAGCTGTTTAGTTTGTGCATTTAGAAAATAGCTGATTTGCAACTGTTTCTAGATAAATGATCATTCTTCTTTTATGTAGTAGTGTTGTTGGCAACAAAAATGTCATAGCTATATAGGGATTCGAGTTTTACCATGGATTTTGATATTTGAGTGAGAATTTGAAAAATCGATGAAAGATGGTGGTTAATTTTGATGCAGCGATGAATAAAGTATGAAACATCAAGATGAACGAGATGATGATAAAGATGTACATGTTAATTTATTTGATGCGAAGGAATGTCACTACAAATCTAGAGCCTCTTCCTCCTACTAAGATCCAAACATATAATAGTGCTCATCAATCCATGATTAATCATGAATCACACCTAGCCGATTTCACAATAGCTCTCCGAATGCGGGATCCAAACGGTAAAGTGGCCTTTTAAAATCCCACCGCGGCTGATTTGTTGTCCCAAACGCACCCTTAATCTATAGGTTTTAATTTAAAATTTGAAAAGTCGATTAATTTAGAAATTTTAGATCACTTAATAGATTAAACATGGACACCCTCCTTGAAATGTGAAGCATAGAATCGATAGAACCACCACCCATACCAATGGTAAGCTATTAGCGGTAATAGGCTCTTAGGGCCAGCCCGAACCTTTTTTACAATGCTAATAATCCATTATCATCACATGAATCTTAAAGACAGTGCTACTCTTTCTATCCATTTCCACCTAAAATCAATATATTTTTACTCGAATTAAATTTTAGCTAATCTTGCCATAAATAATGTGTTTAATTTTTTGCCAGAAATCAAAAACATAATCTTGCATAAACTAAAACTTGATATTTTAGTGTCACACCTTTTAAGTTATCTTTTCAATTAAAGCTTAAGATAATGCTAACATGATTAAAATGAACTGAAAAAGATTAAAATATTATTGGTTTGTCTTAATACATAAATTACACTTTTTTAATAATATATGGGTTATTATGAGTAAATTCTGAAACCGTTAAGTTCTGATTCTTATCATTAATTCATTAAAGTTAATCTTTCTAAATGAATTTTTAATACTTTCCTAGACTATGATAAACAATTTGAAATAAAGCAGACTTCCTAACAGGAGTTACAAAATTGAATTATGTAAGTTATCTTGGTTCAATATAAGGCTCCTTTTTCCTCTTCCCCCCCCCCACCTAAAAAAAAAACTTGTTTTTTTCCATCACATTTATAGCGTGCAGTAGCAGTAGAAATAAAAATTATTTAAATGTTGGAAATGAGTTAATGCATGGTTCCCATAAATATAAGAAATTAGAAATCAGAATTCAGTAGGTAACAATCTCAAATGTAAGTATGAAAACACAGTGTAGTAATAATCTCAATATATGGGTTGTCACTTTGTTGAGAAACAAAATTCAAAACTATTCTAAATGAAAATTAAAAAAAATTAAAGAAAATTTCAAAGAAAATTACAAAACAAATATAGAAAGTAAAAACATGCTTAACACATCAGATAAAACTTGAGCTACGTCCCAAGATGGTGCTTAGTTTATCTTTCTTAGCCTGACAAAAAAGGCTGCCTCCAGGATCAAAATTCCAATTTTGTAATCCCTGATTAATCGCCAAATATTTTTTTAATCATGGAGTTCTTACTAAGTCCTCAAAATTTAATTTTTCTTACAACTTTTCCCTCTCGATTTGATAGCGATCATCCCGAGGGTATGTAGGGGATTGATTTAGATTATCATTCTTGAGGGTTATTTCTAAGTCCATAATTCTCTCAATTAATTTTCTTTTTTTATTATTATTATTTTCTCCAATGGTTGCAAGAAAAGAGTCACTGTAAGATAATTCAAGGTCTTCTAAATTTTGGTTGGGTTCTCCTTAGGTTTTTCAAGTTTTGGATCTAATTTTATTAGGTCACTCTCCTACCAAAGGCTATCTTCCAACTCTTCTCCTTGGGATAATCTTATGGGTGATACTGTAGGCTCAACTATCGTCCTCAAAATGCAAGGTGGGGCCTTGAAAAGAAGTGAATATTCTTCCACAATTAATGTCCAACCAAAATATTCCAACTCAGCTTGTTCTTCGTGGACCACTTTTTCATATTCAAATTTATGGCTCTCCACTAAACTTGATATATTTTGGGTTTCTAGGCTAACTAACTACTCTATTGATTTTCTATTTTTCTTAATGTGGTAGTTTGTCTTTATAATCGATTCAGTGGGTTCATTTCCAACTCATTCAAATGCTCATTTTTGTCAGGGTAATCACTGTCCTGGTTATTCCAGCTTCCTACAGGATCGACTTGAATGCTCTCTCATTACTAGTTGTCTACACTAGAGTTATTATTGTTCTAATTGTAGCTTGGGTAGGTTGACCAACTTTAGGTGTATGTGTTGTATTCATTTCTCGAATTTTCTACCAATTATTCCAATGATAGGTTATCCTCCTTAAATTGGGGTTCTGAGGTTATGTCTTAATGTCGGTTTTGACAAATGTGGTCCTGCCCCAGTTGTTCCAATTTTATACAAGGTTGGATTGAGTTCTCCCCTAATGATAGTTTTCTACAGTGATTTCATTAATGTTCTAATTAGAGTATAGGTAAGTACTCTAGTTGAGATTGTATGATTGGAAGATGGATGATCAAATCTAATTCATATTCAGGGGGTCAAAATTCAAGTGATTGCTGGCCATCAGTAGTTTTAAATTGGTTTTCCTGAAGGTTTCTCATTTGGTGTTCAAAATTCAATTTAAAGCTAGCCATCAATGATTTGGAATACTCCTGAAAAGGTAAAAGTTGCTTTTCCTGAAGGTTTGCCAATCTGTAGCTTTAAAATTTTATTTTCTTGCTTTTTTGACATCTTTTCAGCTGTTTATTTTCAGCACTGCAAGAAAATATAGGAGCAATACAAATGTAAATAAATATGAAATAAACAATAAAAGAAAAATTAAAATTTCTAAACGTAGATTCTCATCAATACAACTGAAGTTCTCCTAAAATCATATTTGTTCTTAACACATTTCCTCGACAACGGTGCCAAAAAATTGACGCACTAAATCTTACCGCAAAGTAAATTAGTTTCATAATACAAGTTTATCTATCAAGTAATAATGCAATTAAAAAGTACCACATATCAATCTCATGAGAAAATGGCTAAGAACTATTCTGATGAGTGAATATCTAGTTTAGTAAACTTCTAAACCTAGTTTTGGGTGATCACAAACAGAAGATGGTTTCCTAAAGTCCTACATAAAAGCAAAAATAAAAGATGACATGTTCGATAAAGACAAAATACAGTGGTAGATAAATCTTAATTTTCTTCATGGTATGTGAGGCTCACACCACCGTGATTTAGGTACTGTGGTGATTCGTGATTTTCTTAGACTTTCTCCAATATGATTCTTTTCAAGGATAAAAAGTCCTCTTTATGCTTATATTTAGGTCAAAAGGCTATAATCCATAAAAGTGAGGCTTCTTCAATTCTCATGACATCCCGTGGATTCATTCAAATCCGCTTTATAGGTTGCAAAGCCCGAATAATATATGTTTATTATACCCAAATTTTGTAGTTAACCATTTCGTTCCTCTGCGCAACAGGAAGGAGTCAAGCTCCAAAAAATATTTTAACTTTTTAGTTGATCATATCAAGAGAAAATGAAAATCTATGGTTAACACAACAACGAAAAGCCCTGATGATCACCCTTAAAATTACCTAAGTTTTTATATCATTTTTAACTAATATTTTAAGGATATTACACTTTAATGAAGGGTATTTCTTATGTTTTTGGTTGCAGGTACAAGATAATAAGTTTATGAAGAAAAAGAATAAAAAAAGGAGTAAAAGGAGTAAGAATGAGTCAAATGAAGAAAAGAAGAAAAAGGGCTTACTCTGGCGCCTAGGCGCCAGATCTGGCGCCCAGGCATGAGACTCAACAGGGAAATCTAGAGCACTTGTGAATGATTTTGTGACAGTTATTGATGACTCAGAAGCGATCTTGAAGCCTCTAGACAATTTCCCATATGTTATAAACAAGATACAATGAATTTAGACACAGGGAATCAGTTATTCAACGAAGAGATGCGACTCAAAACCTAAAGGAATGCATCCATTCGCGTAGAAGACTGGCGCCTGCCTTCTAGAATATTTAACGAATTTGGATGAATTTTGAAAAGTTTCCTGAAGCAACCCCTGGTCATTTTCGAAGCTCTATAAATATAGGAAAATTCTACAGCAAAGTGTGGTCGTTTGGAGTGTGTAAGTGTTATAAGAGTGAAAGGGGTGTGCTACTTCATTTAGAAAAAGAGTGTTTTGTGTTATTTACTTTTTCTTAGTGAGAGTTCAGAGTGTTGGAGTCTTGTAGAAGTCAATCAAAGTCAGAGAAACTTCAAAGGATTGCTTGGATATCATTTCAGATAAGTATTTACAATTTAGTTCTTAAGTTTTTTACTTTGAATTTAAATTATATAAATATGGTTTGTGGTGTGAATCCTATGCTTTCTGAGTAGTCTTCTTATCTTTCTCCCTACAAATATGAAATGATTAAAATAAAGATTTGATTTAGTTTTGAGAACTTATTTTTCTTCATGAATAATTTGTGATGTTAATTTACCTGAATTTCATTTACACTACAACTTGATCACTTGTAATGTTAAAATCTGTGGAGAGTTCTTAAGACCAGACCGTGGGCTAAGAATTCTTAACTTGTAAGTATCACATCTCCCTTGGAAAGGTAGATGATAAATCCTTAAAGGGGGAGGTGCGAATAGATAGAGAGATAATCTTTTAAGGGCGTAGAATTGAATAGGTTTTTAGAGTGACAGGCTAAATTCTATCAAGTTGGTTTAAGAGGAGGTGACGGGTCACTAGTAGGCCCGACCATAGGCACCCATGGGGGGAAAACTAGAAGTGAGAGCCTAGAACTTCGTCCCTTACTACTAATAATACATCCTGATCTTATCTTCTAAAACTAGCCAGTGTTTTTAGATGCTGTAACAAGGGTAAAGAATAATTATGCTCCTATTCGTCACATTACTACATTATTTAAGTTCTCAAACTAAATTAGATATTTGCTGATCATTAAATTTTTCGTATGGGGAAAGAATCTTTGTCTATTGTGTTGAAGAATTTAAACTACTATTTTATTTCAAACTGCTACTTTAAATAACTTGCATATTCTTACTTGAAAATTGATTAGTTTTTAAATAGATTTTTCATCTTTCTTTACTTATTTATTTGTACTTATCTTGCTCATGGGATCGATATCTGGGGCTTTATTAGAAAGTTCTATATTACTTGAAACGATACATATACTTGCGTAGTACCCCTAGTGTGCGATTTATATTTATTTATAAAAATTTTAATCTTTAATTATCATACATTAGCTGCTTAATCAGATTTGGGGTCAAATTTGGCCATAATTTTATAAGCTATTTTACTTGTGTAATTACGATCGGGTCACCTGATTTCTCAGAAAAATGAAACAGGGAAAGAAATCATCCGAGAAAGTCACAGATCCACATCTCATAAATCACAAAGGTGCAAAAAAAAATTAGCTACCCATGTTGGAAGGAAAGCAGGAAAAATATTTCATGGAAATCTTCATTGTAAGTAAAAAATGAAGGTAAGAACTTACAAAACAATTTGTTCCCACTTTTACAGCAGTCACTCCTCTCGCATATAATAACCTTTCAAAACTATAAAAAAAATATGAATGGAGAAGGTGGAAAACACCCTCAACTTTGGAGCCCAAGCTGCCTCTAACTCTTCCTCTCTCCCAAAAGATAAGAAGAGGCAAAGATCCCACTTTTTCTCATGAAAAAAACTCATTTTTATAGTTAGGTCTACATTAGGGATCCAAAATAGACATTCAAACTCTTCAAATCTGTCATTAGATAGGAAAAAAATCACGGAAATCTAAGCTTTAGACGTCAGGCGGTGTGGTCAAGCCAAAACTTGGCATGGTCACGCATGAAATTAGCACAGTCAAGCCCAATTCCGGCATGACTGCACCGCAACACTAAATCACGTGTTTTGACTTTGTTTTGTGTGTTCTACACCTGTAAACTAAAAAATAACATAAAGAACCTTCCATAAGCATAAAATGATGATAAATGAGCTAAAATAAAAGATAAAGTGCAAGAATAAAAGTGGATAAAATCACATAAACTTGACACATGGCAGTCACATAGAATGTTTCAATTGTATCCTACCACCATTCAATTCAAGGGAGAAATAATAGATCTACTCACTTTTTATCATGAAAACCATCCACACAAAATTTGAATTAACATATAAATCATACAAAAAATTTTCAAAGAAGTTCAACAAAAAATCCAATCCAAAGTGTACTTATCTCCTTCTTTTATAGGCATGATGGATGAAAAGAAACAAGAAGTGAATACACCTCTTCATCCTCTCAAGTTTCTCATTTCCTTCTCTTCTAATCTCTTCATAAGAGCTTTAGCCTTCTCTTAGAATCCCTCGCTCAGAAGATAAACAGTGAGAAGCCCCTAGAATTTGTATTCTTTCTTCATATACTTCATCCAAGTGATCTGAATTTTAACTGCTCAAACAACCAAATTTTAGGTTATGGTGCCACAACACCGATAGGTAGTGATGGGGCACTACCATAAGTCGTTCTACAGTGCCTAAGCACTAGTATCACGTCAAACTAAGCAATATACTCCTAGTGCCACATCGCTCTAATTCTATCATCGGGTTTCCGTTTGCTCTAGAAATCTTCCTCAATTTAGGCGCCTAGGTGCTACAGTTCAGTGCTCCATTTCCAGCACCCCAGCATTAGGGACGCAGTGCCAAATTTCAATCCACTCTGTTATGTACTCCAATGATTTGATTCAGGTGTCCAGGCGTCAGGTCCTAGCACCTATGCACCGTACACCACTTTACCCTATTTGCCTTATTTTGAATCTTGATTTTATCCTTGCTCCTATTACCTGCATTATAACATAAAAAAACCTTCCAAAAAAATAACATAAACATATAAAAAAACAATTTAAAGATGATAAATAAGCAGATTATATGTATATGCCAAAAACCCAAGCATGCATTAGTGTGCATATGTGTGCACACCTGAGTATGTGTATACATGTGCTCAGCTTCGCATGAATGCTTCGATAAGCACATTATTATTCATTAAATATGATGAAGAATTTTTACAAAATAATATATATTTATTTATAAGAACTTTAAATATTATTTTTCCTTAAATAAATGTAATTAATTTTATTAAAATTGCCAAATTTTTATTAGAAAACCCAAAATGTTTGTAACTTCTATTCAAGTATAAATATTCCCTTTAGAAGAAGGGAAATTTGCTCATCCTTTCTTAAATATCTCTTTTAAGAGAAATTCTCCATTGTCCTATATAGGCGGTGTATATTATCCTTTCACAGTCTCTAGTCTTCTTCCTTACAGTGGATTAAAACTATCCAAGATAAGTTATATTTAGTATTCTTTAAGTTTCAATGCTCCCCTTACACAAGTATAAAACCTTCTTGTATTGATGAATTTGACACTGATTTTAAAAATATTTATGAATGACTATATTTAGATAATGACAACATAATTCTTGTTAATATTTATATGAAGTTATGGTTTGATAGAATATTTTAAGGCATCAGAGACTGATGATGTAACATCTATAATTACTAGTGGTTGTGCTTCCTTGTTATATGAAATACCCTTAATGGGGGAGGGAATTTTTGATTCAATTTCGTTCTCCTCTTTTAAGTTGTAGTTTTATTCTCTTAAAAGAAGTTAAATAGTGTACTATTTAGGTGAAATATAGCTCCATTTTGTTGGCTCCAGTGCATCTTTACCGAGTTTATGAAGTTTACCGTTATAAATGGATTAGCTTTGAAAGAGATCAAGAATCATAATTCTTATGGCAAGGCTCAAATCTCTTATTAAATAAGTTTTGATTATACTCTTTGAATAAACTATATTTTAAGCTTGATATTGTAGTTATCAATGATGCCAAGAATTAGAATTTGTTTTGGTATCGTTATAGATGAGCTATAATAGAGTATAATACATTATTATTGCATGAATGTTAAGGAGAAGTAGACCACAATCAAGTTGTTGGGAGCTATGGTGTGAGTTTCAGGTTCTATAAGATCTTAAAGACATTTTTTTGTGATATTTAAGCTTGTGTAATTAAATAACTATATTTATTAACTTAAAATAAAACTTCATATGAATATAAGAGCTCAATTAAATTTTAAAATATTGAATGTGATATTGATAGTTGATGAACTCTCAAATTTTATATAAGAGTCGTAATTTTTAAAAATTTGCCCCAAAATAAGATTAAAATTATATGTAGTTAAGATATTAGTCTTATTAGAAATCAATACATTATAAATGAGATGTGGCCCTTAATAAGAATATAGTGACTCGAAGAGTTCTAAAGCTTATGTCCTGAGTGATTTTTTTTTGAATATTTAATTTATTGAATAAGTAAAAAAAAAACAATAATAAAGTTAGCATATGGTGTTTTATATGAAGAAAGACTATCTTCTAATCTTTGTGCCTTCTAAAAGTTTTTAATATATTTGCGTCTTCTTAGATTTTTAAAATTTTTTTGGGTCTTTTTTATGTACTTATATCTTATGAGATTTTAGCGGCTTTTAGGTATTTTAAATTTTTTTTGTACATGTAGCATTTAGCCTTCTATGGTTTTTAGATATAATTATATCTTTTGAAACTTTTTAGTATTTTGAGATATTTTATTGTGCGTATACCTTTAAGATCTTTAGCCTTTTATAATTTTTGAGTGAATATGTTATCAACTACTAGCTCTTATAAAGTCTTTTTAGGAACCTATCCACTTCTAGCTTTTTATTGAGGCTTACTCATTAGAGTGCCTTGAAGAGGTATAGATCTTTTCTACTACATGCTCTAAAGAAACCTTCTTGGTGAGAACCTTGTCTACTAGCACTCATGATGTCTTCTTCGTGAGAATATTATCTACTCTTGCACTGTTATGACATGCCTTCCAAAGATTTTATAAGAAGTATTGGCATGCATTAACTAAATATATTATGTCAAGCAATGATTTAATCTATCAACTTTATTTTTTATTGGTGATAAGTTCAGCAAGTGTTACTGGCTAGATAATTATAGTCACGACATGATAGTTAGAAGAGTATAGTTATAGAATTAGATGGCCAAGGATGCTTGGTAATAGTGAAAGAGAGATGACAACCCAATAGTAGTGTTTAGATGATAACAATCCAACAATGGTGGATAGAAAATGATGGTAGTCAGTTGGCGGCAACCCAGAGAAATGACATATCAACAACATTGGCCAGGAGGTAATGTTAATAGTTTTCGGGTAATAGTCATCCAACAATGTAGACATATGGAGCTCAGGAATCCTTTTAGGCCTTAGAACTTCCTTAAATCTCCCAGTTAAACTCAAATCAGCCTCAAGAGAGAGAAGAACTAAATTCATACTTGGCCCTTGAGCTCAAAATAATAACAAGGTATGTGACAGTCTTATATTTGAGGTGAGGTTTCCTAAGAAAATTATGACAATGAGAAAATAATATCATAGATAGCAATGAGACGATTACACTATCATAATCCTAGGGCGTTAATGTAAACAACCATTTGCAATTTCAACAAAAGCTACGCGTCGGACTACAATCATTTCTCACAAATAGCACAAATATATTATGCAATAGAAAATTACGTTGACAGAGTGATGAATTAATGTCTTAATATTGAATAAAAATACAACACATACATAGATAAAAGAAGTGCTAAAAGATGAGACACTAGAGATTTTTTGTGAGAATCTTAGAAAGTAAAAAATATGAGGTCTGACATAATTAAATTTATCAACTATGTATTTAACCTTATAATGATCCACTTTTCTCTAAAATAAAGATGGAGTTATTAGAGTTTTGATCATCATAAGACAATAGTTAGTCTAGAACAGCCATTAATGATGGCTGATAACCATTGCTAGTAATCTTTAACTTCAAACTTTTTTAGGAGTTTGAATTTAACTCTCAACTTCATTTTTCTTCTCCCATTTTAAAAATGAAGTCCTATTTATAGAAATTTGAGATGATCAGTGTAACAAATTTAATCAAAATCTCAATACATTCCATTAGATAGTCCATGTTCAACTCAATAAATGGCAAACCGAAGTTGAAAAAAAAAAATCTTTGCCATCAATTTTAACTATATTAAACACAAATGGATTAATTTGATCCTTTAATTTAAATCCATTGTCAAATTTTAATTGAGTGGACAAGGCACTATTTTGAACGAATAATACAATATTTAATAGGGGGATTTACATAAATAGCACCCAAAACTATATAGATTACATAACTCACACCTAAATTTCATTAATTATACTGTCTAACATGTAAAATTATTGCATACAGACAACGTACGCAGCGCTCCGTATGTTATCCCAAATAACATCTCAATAACTCATATAACCCTATGAATAACATCAAAAATAGAACCGCGGAGGTTATTGGAAGGTTATTTCAGCGCTATTTGATTTAATGCCCCAAAAACCTCACAAAACCCCGAATAACACATAAAAAAATATAAAAGTGAAACCGCAGAGGTTATTGGGGCGTTATTAAGAGATTATTGAGATTTTTGGAATTAATATCTCAATAATCTCATAATAACCTCCCAATAATCCCAAAATACAGAATTGCGGAGGTTATTCGCTGATTATTTGGAGAGGGGGAGCGGGATGAGTATTACGTACACAGCGCTGCGTACGTTATCCGTGAGCAATATTTTCCCGTCTAACACCCCCATTAAAATCTCGCTGGACGCAGCTTCCATTTGCCTGCCGATTCGATTGAGCTCGCTGGAAGTGGAAAGGTTAGAAAAAGCAGTCAACAATGGGATCGCGTCAAACTAAACCTCCGAGACTCCCATCTTTCTCCTCCTTTGCCGCCTACGAGTTGCAGGTTCTCTCATTCTCGAAACGCAAAACAGATTGAAGGCTATATATACCCCTTCATTATTTATCTATTTATGTATCTAACACTTGAATTTTAAATTTTACATGCCACCTTACATATATACTTATAAATTATATTTCATTATTTAAAAGTGAAAATTATGATATTTTAAAAATATGAAAGATTTGAGGGGCATAAATATAAAAATCAAAATATAGATATTAAATACGTAGATTTATATACCTTAAACTAAATAGTTATTTATAAACACCTTTAGAGTCATTTAGGATCATTTTACTTTTATTTTAAATTTTTTAAATTTTTATTTTTTATTCATATTTTGATTTAAATAAAAACATATTTTATTGAGATAATTATTTTTGAAATACTAAAAACAGATAACAAAAAATATAAAATTTATATCAATTAAAACAGGAAATGAATGAGTTTAATTTTCCGGCAGAAATAAATAAAATAAAATAAAAAATCTTGCATAAATTAATTATCTAAACAAATATTATCTATTAAATCTAAAATAAAAATAAATAAATAAAACTGCTAAATCCGACAACCCGTGACCTCAGAAAATAATCGAACTGTTTATTGGTGCCATTTCAAATATAAAAATAATGCATACAATAATCTCGCAGAATAAAAAATAAGGTAATACCTTAAAAAAATGCCCCTGAAAAAGTCCATTGACGCAGAATAACCTGTAAGCAAGAACATAGAGAGTAGAGATATAAAGAAATTATGAATCGAAGTTTCCATTCTATGACTGGAAGGTGGATAAGTTCCAGGTTCCTCCTGCAGTTGTTGCTGAAGAAGAGAAGCCTGTTGTCCTACCAAGGCCTGATCCTGCACCCATCGCTCTTCCCCTGTATGATGGCGGAGGGGGAGCCCTTTCCTTCTCATTGGATTCATCATTAAGTCCACCAATAACACCAATGTCTGCGAGATTATTCGTCTTCTTGGCTGCCACAAAATTCATTACCTTGATGGTGTTAAAACGCAAGTAGTTTTCGATTTGAGCAGTTAATAGTACATTGCAAATTATACTTGTAAAATGCGCTTGGTTGAACTATTGCAATTTTGTTGTAATTCAAACCACTATTATATTCTGTTTTACAAAAAAAAATGTAGTAAATTTCAATATTTAGATATTAATCATAACAACAACAACAAAACCTTTTTCCCACTAAGTGGGGTCAGCTACATGAATCCTTTTTCTCCATTGTGTCCTATTTAGTGTCATATTTTTATTTAATTTTAATAAATTAAGATCATTTTTTATACAATATGCCCAAGTCTTCCTAAGTCTACCTCTGTCTTTCTTAACATAAGTCGAATCTAAAACATCTACTCTTCTTATCAAATCATCGGATGATTCCCGTTTAATGCGACCAAACCATCTAAAGATGACTATCTAATTTTGTCCGTCACTGGAGCTACACCAAGCATATCACGGATATATTCATTTCGCATGTTGTCTTTTAAGTGAAAGCTATTCATCCACCTAATCATTCTCATCTCGACAACACTTAATTTTATGCTTCTCTTTTAAAGGCCAACATTCAGCGCCATAGAGCATTGCAGGTCTCACCACCATCTTATAAAATTTTCCTTTCAGCCTGAGTGGTACTTTTCTATCACACAATAGGCCCGAACCATTCCTCCACTTCAACCAACCAACTTGAATTCTACTAATGAGATACCCATCAATATCACCATCACTTTGAACAATAGACCCAAGGTATTAATCTTAACATTTATTTTATAATTTTCCTCTTGTTTTGAAATGGTTTTTCAATCTCACTTATATAGCAATGCTATTCAAGTAGACATCAGGAAAAATAGGTGCAAATGAAGGTCAGATGCACACGCAGATACTGATTGTTAAGAAAAATGTATGAATTAAACAAAAAGTAAAATCAAGAGAAGCAACTCACAAGCTGTTATATTCAGATCAATCAACCCACGGCTCAAAGAATCAGCCCAAATCCCAGACTTCACTTGAAAAGGCTCCTTTCTAGGTGCAGGTTGGCTGGTGTTTGAAGAATCGCCTGAGAATTCCTTTGATGCCGGCGCAGTATTAGAAGTGAAAGAACCAAAGATATCATCAGATCCAGCAACAATGCTCACTGGAATTGCAGCAAAGGGATCAGTGGTACTGCTATTTTTTGTGTTTGTACTGGGGACTTTTGATTCAGAGGGAAAGATGGAATCTGATGCAGCAAATGGATCAAAAGAACTGATAGCTGTTGGATCGAAAGTCTTGGACTCTGGAAGCAACCCTGTATTTGCTTCTGCAAACAAGTTCGCATTTGAAGGAAACGTAGCAGGAATAGCATTCTGATTAGCAAAAAGATCGACATTTGCCTGCAGTAATGCAGAAAAAAAAATAAGTTTACACAATTGCGTGCTATTATCAACTGAATTTATCCAAGATTACATATTTTTCCGTTAAATCAAATAGATAAAAAATATGAGGTGATCTATCTGTAACCGTTCCCTAGAGATAACACTTAAAAACCTATAAGTGGATTTGGGTCTCCCATTGCTCTCCACCCTCGATCTTGCTAGCAAAGCTAAAGGTTATATAGAACAATCTTCAATTGCATGGGAATTTTAGGGGTGGGGGAAATCCTACCCACAAGGGCAGCATTTAGTACAAATTCACTAGTATTTCTTATTTCGTCTTTCCATCTCTATTGGTGATGGCAATCTACTTTAAGTTTTCTTTTTTCAACCCTTTGGTTCGCTAAAAGATCTTGATGGAAATATATGGCCAAATATTCTTGCAAACACTCTATTGCATTCCTCAACCTGACTAGCTACTATAATGACAAATAATGTTTTGAATATAGTGGCATTCCCAAGTCTCTGTATTATTAACCATCACTAATCAAGATTACTTCTGTAAGTTTAAATGATAATATGCCTAAATTCCTACAAGACTACTTCCATAATTTCTATTTCTAGCCAAAAACTCTTTTTACATACACTTATTTAATGTGTTCTAGGCTAACTGCATTTCACATAACAAAGCTAAAATTCATTTTTCTATTTTTTTATTAGATGGCAATCAAAAGTTGGCCTCAAATTGTTGATAACTTGTTTGCTAGGCAGATAAATTGTTTTCCCGCCAACCACCTCTTTTGGTTGGATAATGAAAAATGTTAGCATCCTTTTTCTCTTGAATTTTCTCATGTTTGCTACATACATGTTTTTGGTTCGTTTCCATCATGGGGTCATTTTTAGTTTCAAGTGTTGGACTGCATTGCCCAATCCTAAGATTGTTCTCCTCTAACAGATTCTATGTTCCTTTTCTGTAGTTACCATTCGCTACAACATTTAACTTGAGAAAAACAAAAAACTATACTCCCATCATATGAAAAGCACCACTACTATTTTCTAAATTATGTGCATTATTAAAGCTTGAAAATGGAATTACATTCTATTATCTAAACCAGAAGAATTACTTTTCGTTTGATGTAGAAGAATGGTTCATAGAGCTTTATTTTATCTTTCGAGTCTATTTTGATGCTCTCCATCAAACCATGATCATTGTCAGATGCTCAATTATTTAGCCTCAACTAAATTTTCTTCCTTACTTTGGCTCTACAAGCATTCTGAATGGTGCGTTTGCAAAATTACTGACTAAATATTTTCCCCTCGTTTGACTCCTAATTTTCTTTCTTTAACAAATACTGTTGGAGCCCATTCCAAGTCACTTTGGTTTTCTTTTTCATGCCAAATCAAACAATTATTTGTCATTTTATTATGTTTTAATACTCAGAATTTTGTTGCACTTTTAGGCATTCTCCTATTCAAGTCACCTGCACTCTCTCTCTCTTATTTTGGTTTCATCAATTTTCTTTTATAAATAAAGCCTCGCGCTAAATCCCCCTCCCTTCCCTCAAAACACGAAGAAGAACAAGTGAGGAAATATATAGCTTAACCTGTATATTAGAGCTTGTTCCTACTTGAGGTGGAGCAGACACAAACGCTGCATCAGCAAACAAATCAACCTCTGATCTTTCAGTAGATTTTAACGTTGCTGAGTCTGTTGGCACAAATGTAGGAGCATCCAAAAGGTCCAATAAGCTTTCTCCAAATAAATCCACCTGGGGTGAATTTATATTTGTTGATTCTGCAGAATTTTGAGGAAAAAGATCCATCAGAATTTAGTATGCTTGTTTCATCTTCCGAGTTATATTAATTTCTGAATCATCAAAATGGAATCATAATTGTTTCAGGTAACAGTTTAGGATTTGTTTTAATTATTTTTTATTTTTAGGTATCAGTCTAGTTGTAATTTGGAAGTATAATAACAAAAAAAATGAAAGAAAGTAGTTGGCAAAATAGAGATGGGATCTCACAAATACTGGCGAGAGCATGCTATGGGAACAGTGAAGCACGCTCTTTAATCAATGACGCTTTAGATCAAATGGAAACTATAGAAATTTGCCTATTAGTGCAATTAATGTAGTCACGTGATTAAGCCACAAAAATTTGCGACAGAAGCAAAACTAAAAAAAGCTCTAATAATAAAGCTGCATCAGTGTTAGATCAAGTAGCTGCACTTTGTAGAGCCATCCACAACAGCCAACTGTGTAACCGAGTGATGCACATGGACAGTGTAAACTAATAAATTCCATTTGTTTCCCGAGTAAAACTAGAAACAGAAAATATTACGAGATTCAGAATACCAACCAAATTTTGTAGACGAACCACGCGGATTAAAATCGTCAAGTTCGTCATCATTACTCACTATCTTGGCACTTTGGCTTGCAGATGATGCTAAAACAGGCCTAGCCAAGGGTTTTGCTGGAACTTTTTGGTTGCTGTAAAGTATTCCATAAGCAGCATAATTAATTGAAAGTGGAAAAAGAAAAGATAAAAAAAAAAAAATCAAACGTAAATCAGCTAATAAAAAAACTATTCATATCCAGGGTTTATATATGAATGCCTACAAATATACTTGCGTACATCAAGGGCAGCAGAGATCAACATGATTATTTATGATAAAATAATTAGTGAATCTACGATAATCAGATAAAATAGATATTCTTGTAGCTCATCTGCATTACAAATACATAAAATGTAGTAAGAGATTGGCTAAAACAAACAGAAAAATCCATACATATATCATAGATTTCCAAAACAAATATAATGAAATTCAACTAAATAAATTATTACTATTTTTCAATAAAACTGAAAAAGATTTTATATCGTTCAACGAAAAAGTTCAACAAAGCATTTGCTGCGTGAAATAAAAAACTAAAAACCAAATACATCAATAAAAGTCAAAAGAAGAGCACAATAGCCAAGGGCAACATTAAAAATATGTAATGTGAAACCAGTAATGGAAAAGTCTCTTCATATCTCTTTTTCTACAAGCATGAAGAATTCGAAACTTTTTATTCTCTCTATTGCTAGAAATGATAACAATAGAGATAACAAAATTCACAATTGACAAGTTATGCAAGACCATTTAGGGTTTTAGAGTTTCCTAATACAACCAGTGACGTGATATGCTCAAATATGCAAGACACATGATTTACATATCAAAAACTAATGATTCAAAAACTTGCTTCTTAATTGTGAACAATAAATATGAAGAATTATTCCCAAATGATAATGCATGATCACATAAATCCAATGAAATTGACAAGAAAGTTGAACTAATCAAATCAGATAGCAACTTAATTGGCCACAAATAGATTACCAAACATGTCAAACTCGACAATAAAAAGCATTAGCAAGCTAATAAAAAATACGCGGATAAAACTAGGTCAAAGGAAAGGATCCCTAGTAAAAAGGCCTTACACTAATACAAAGAAATTACTTCTGCTAGAATTAGGTAGTCACATTTCTATTAGTACAAAAAACGGTGTGTCCAATTTACACAGAAGATTGAGAACTAAAAGATAAAATCGTATTCAATCAAAGTTATCCCTTACATGCCTCAAAGATCATATATATATAGTACTCAACTTATAAAAAAAATGATCTTTTATTATTTTTCTAAGAATAATACATACAGTAAAATCAAATCCAAGTGATTAAATTCCATAAAATTCAATAGATAAGTGGAATAATAGTACACGCAAACATATTCAATGGAATGAAATGAGTAGCAACAAGTACAGCAGCATGTAAAATTAGGCAGAGAATACGGAAAAGCACATGCCATCATTAACCAGCCTCAACAATCAAGCTATGAAGTCTACAGGAATCAACCATCAAATTGTTTTCTGAAGACTAGCCACAGAGATTTCTTAGAAAAAGCTCTAGGGACTTGAAAAGAAAAAAGTACTATAGAAGCCGCTAGAATGAACAGGTATGGACTTCAGCAAAATATGCTAAAGGAATAAAGTATTAAAGATGCTACAGGAAAAAGTCCAAAAATCTGCCGCTGTAATAGTCCATAGAGATATCGCCAAAGCTTCAATAATCAAAAAATCTGTTTCTATAGTATAATCCATAGTAAATGATTCCGAATCTTATTAATTCACATGACTAGTTATCAACACAGTAGAAATTGAACCTGCAAAATTATATTGTAGTACATCAGCCAACATAGTAATAAAAAAGACTAAGCTTGCTAGATTATTTCATCAATCCACATTTCCATTCAATATAAATTTGTGGATCTACATAGCAAGCATCAACATGTAATCATCATAATTTCGTTTGAAATAGTAATAATCACAGCCCGGAACTTTTCATTGATAAAAGTCAAACTTTACTACAATAAAAGAACCTGGTTGAATGTTTATGGGAGGATACCATGCTCATGGGCATCATCTCGAGCACATCAAATAATTAAAAAATAACATAAATACAAATAATGAAGCTATTGTAATCAATTTCTCAATTGATGCTTGTGTTGAGAGTAAGCAAACAATTCTCCATCAAATCTACTCAACACTGACAACTTCAACTCTAACGAATTTAAAATTTGGTATTCACCAAGCAAATGCATACCATATTTTGTGTTTCTTGCAAGTTTATCATGAGTGATCGAAAATAAGCTAGTCAAAAATCTAATTCTTCCACAATGAGTAGTGGCACAATCCCATCATACAAAATAACTTAAAAAAAAGCTATAAGGGTTTACCACAGAAAGTGTTGGACACTAATTTACAAACAGCAGAGTGAAAGAAGAATTCAAGGAATTAGAAGTAGGTTGGTGAAATAAAAAGTTCAAATCAAATACAATAAAAGTTATATTAATGATAAAATTTCATTAAATTTGTAAGTTACAGGTGTCAGTTCAATGATTCTATGCAAGTTTCTACTCGGAAAATCACTAGCAAAATGATAAATTTTAATGAAACTTAAAATATATTTTAGTAAAAATCTTAAACATGGATGAAGATGTAGGTGACATTTCTTTATAGACCTTAATAATTAAAATATTCCTATCCTGTGTGATACGCAATTTATTTTCGATCCAAAATATGCAATAATAACCTTTATATAAACAAGGTAAACATCAACTCAAATTCAATACAAACTAAAAACCATTATCATATGATAGAATATGATTTGATGTCATCTCTTTTGATATCAAGCCTCATATCAAACCTAAATTTAGAGTGTGATTTTAAATATTCAACGATCTCTGAACCAAAAACAGTTCCTTCAATTTGTTCAAGCATTCAAGATTTCAATCATGTACTCGAACCCACTTAGTGGGATAAAGGCTAGTTTTTGTTGTTGTTGTATTCAAGATTTCAATCACAATTTTAATCAATGCTTTAAGAAAATTAAATTCATTAAGCAAATGAATGCAAAAAGACAGACAAGTATATCTTTTGTGAAAGCTTTTCATTTCTACGTATGAGATAGTAGGTTCCTTTCTAACATTTCTCTCTGCTTCTCCATACTCATCAAATTAAAAATATTATCTAGCTTTGTTCTTCATTTAGATAAAATGTAAGAATTAGTTTTATTAACATAAGTAGACATAAATTTTTACCATTTTTTTCTTATGTCATCATGCACATAAAAAAATTGATGTCTATAATCTCCATAAACCTATTAACAAATACACTATAAATTCTAAAATGAATATGTTGTGGGATATGTACTTCCTGATATAGAAATAAAACGCAAAGAGCACAAGCAAACACAAATCGTTTACGTGGTTCGATCCAACTGGATCTACGTCCACGGGAGGGAATCAATCAAGTAGTTCACTAAGGTAAAAGAAATGGAGAATACATAGCTTATACATAGAGATGAGTCCTCATCTTCCTTCTATAGCCTCCCCTCAAGCGACACCTCGATACAAGCGCCTCAAGATGCTCTCCTCCTCTCTAACTCTCTAGCTATTCTCTCCTCCTTAGTTCTTTTTCCACTCTTTAGAAAACCCACACTAAAGCTCTCCTCCTCTCATCTATTTATAGTAGATTAGATTACGTTATAATATACTATAAATAGATGAGGTGTAACCTTTAAGACTTGCATGGCCTCACACGTCCACCCTTGTAGCTCCTCCATCGCATGGTTTACATACGTCCTTCACATGTCCTTCTTCCACCGCATGCGCTCCACGTGTCCTTCCACATGTCCTCTTAGCGTATTCCATAACGAGTGGCGCCTGCTAAAGTCAACAAAGAGAGCTTTAAAGTAAGGAGGAGTTTAAGAGTGCTTACTCGCCTTAACGACTAATCGGTGGTCAAAACAACAAATCTCCACCTCGACCCTCAATTATGAGATTCTAAAGTAGTGATTCCCTCCACCGGCCCCCAGGGGCCCCTCAACCCGATGAAAAGTTCACTAAGTCCGGACAAGTGTTCGAACTTAGCTATGGCGACGCCTTGGTGAAGCATATCGGCGAGGGTTCTCTTCGGTTGGTATCTCTCTACCACTATTGAGCGCTTTAGCGACGACGTCCTTACTGAAATGAAGCTTCACATCTCATGTGCTTGGATCTTTCATGAAATACTCGATTCCCGGTTAGAGTGAATGGTGCTTTGGTTGTCGCAAAACACGGTTATCACCTTTGATGTATCCCAAGCTCTTCGACTATGTCCCTTTAGCCACATAGCTTCCTTGATTGCTTCGATCACAGCGATGTATTCGGCCTCTGTTGTTGAGAGGCCACAACCGACGTGGAGGTTAGACTTCCAACGATCGCAACGATGCGAAGACGGTGAAGATGAATCCGTCGAGTGACTTCCCGGTGTCAATGCTTCTCGCGTAATCGAATCTACGTAACCGACTACTTTTTCTTCTTTGTCTTCCGCGCTTTTGAAGAGTAGCCCAAATCGGTGGTGCTCTTAAGTATCTCGGGATCCATTTTAGTGCTTCCCAATGAGCCTGTCCTGGGCTTGCCATGAACCTGCTTACAATACTGACGGCGTAGGCTAAATCTGGTCTGCTACAAACCATACCATACATGATGCTACCAACCCCACCTGGCGTAGGGGACACCCTCCATGTACCTTTTCTCCTCTTCGGTCTCGCGGTGCTTGAGAGTTCGATAGTACGAAGTGTTGGCCGATAGATGTTGCAACCTCGCTTAGCCTCGTGCGTGTTAAACCTTGTTAGAACCTTCGAATATATGACTTTTGAGACAAGAATAAGCTACCCTTTTTCTTGTCTCGCAGTAATCTCCATACCTAGGATCTTGTAGGTGGTCCTAGTCCTTCATGTCAAATTCGGAATTGAGCATACCTTTGATCTTCCGGACTTCCTCCTCGCTCCCGCCGGCTACTAACATATCATCCACATAAAGGAGCAAGTACGTACCGATTTCACCGTCTTGCCACTTCATGTACACACAATTGTCGTAATCGCTTCCCGACAAAACCGATCTTTAGCATGAAATCATCAAATCGTTTGTACCATTGTCTTGGGCTTTGTTTCGGCCTCATACAATGCCTTCTTAAGCAATGCAAACTTTGTCCTTCGTCTCGGGTGTGTTGTACCCATCCCAGTTGGTCCATGTAGATGGTTTCTTCGAGCTCTCCATGCAGGAACGCAGTCTTAACATCTACCGTTCTAATTCCAAGTTGAATTGAACTGCTAGTGCTAAGACTATCCTGATTGAGCGATGCTTCACCACGGGTGAGAAGATTTCGTTGAAGTCGATCCCTTCAACTCGTGTGAATCCCTTCGCAACGAGTCCGGCTTTGTACTTGATCCTCTCGGTCACACGGCGTGCCTTCCTTCTTCTTAAAGGTCCACTTGCGGCCCAACTACGCGTTTGTTCGTTGGTCGATCCACAAGTTCCGGAGCTTTGTTCTTCATCGGAGAGGCCATTTCCTCATCCATTGCCTCTTCCCACTTGTGTCTTTCCTTGCTCTTCGGGGCTTCCTTGTAGCTGTTTGGTTCGCTTCTTCTATCACTTCGAGCAACACTCGGAGCAAAGGAGATCATATCTCGCATGGCCATATCTCTCCGGCGGTCCGATGGTTCTCCTTTGTCCGTCCCTACTGAGCTGTAGTCGTCGGATCTTCTTCTCGTGTTCGATCACTTGCGGTCTTCGCCACTTCGTCTCGATCGTTCACGATTGTCCTTCGATCGATCGAAGTTTGTTGCGGCTCCACCTCAATCGACGAATCCTCCTTAGTGACACCGTCCCCGGTAACATAGCTTCTGCGATTCCCCATTTTGGACTCATCGAATGTCACATCCCTACTGATGATGCATTTTTGTTGATCTAGGCACCAAAGTTTGTAACCTTTGGTTCCAGGTGGGTATCCGATGAAGATGCACTTCAAAGCCCTCGCTTCCAGACTTATCTCGTCTAACGTGAGCGTATACGATACATCCAAAAACTTTAAGATTATCATAGTTACACAGCTTTCCGTACCACATCTCCAAAGTGAGTCTTCATATCAACATATTGTCGATGGGCATCTGTGATAAGGTAACGAGCGGTTGACACGAGCTTCGCCCCGAAACTTTGGGGTGGACTCGCATTTAACGGCACGCACCGCACTCTCTCTAGGAGAGTCCTCGTTCATCCTCTCGGCCAGGCCGTTCGTTGAGGAGTGTTCGGATCGTCTTGTGCCTTGTGATGCCATTCCTCCCGCATAGCTCCTCAACCGCTACGAACAGTACTCGAGCCATTGTCGGTTCTCGAGTGCTCAGCTTTGCTCCCATCTTATTTTCGGTGAGAGTTAACTGGGTCCCCGAATCGTTGAAAAGCTTCATCTTTTGTTTTTAGTGATAAAGACCCATACCTTCCCGGTGTAGTCATCGATGATAGCACATGAAGTACCTTCCTCCTCCATGAGTCCGAGTTCTAGCTTGGGCCCCATAGATCATCGTGTACATAATCAAGAGGTTTTTCTGATGTATGTATTCCGGTGGAGAACTTTACCCCAGTGGCCTTCCCCAAGTACACATTGTTCACGGAATTCCGGTTGTCGACCCGATCTCCGCATAACGAGTTCCGTTTGGACAATCCCGTAAGCCCTTTTCACTTACATGCCCCAGCCTCATGTGCCATAGTCCGGATCCGTCGGGCTACGATTGAACTCGCATTTGAGAAGTTCCCGATCGCGCGTTCTTCCAACAAGGGAGTATAGCCCATTCTTTTCGACTCCTTTCACGACTATGAGAGAGCCCTTAGCTACTCGATACAGCCTATTCTCCGCCTCGAATGAGTATCCATTCGACTCCGGCGTCCCTAAAGAAATCAAATTTCTTTTAAGTTCCAGGACGTACCCGACATGCTTCGCGGTATCCGTTCGGCCTCCATCGAACATCTTTATTCCGATCGTCCCGCCGCCGATCACCTTACGAGCTTTATTGTCTCCAAGTAGAACGGATCCACCATTTGCCGGTTGTAGTGTCTCGAACCGGCCTTTGTGAGGACACATGTGGAAGGAGCACTACGAGTCGAGGATCCACTCCTTGCTGGGTCGGATTCCGTGATCACTGGAGCTTCAGCTGAATCATGCGCCGTCCGAGACTATGCTTGCTTCTCCGGAATCTTTAGGCTTCTCCCGAAATCCTTTCTTTCTATCCGGACGATCCTTCTTAAAATGACCTTCCTTGCGGCAATGGTAGCACTTGTAGGATCTCTGTAGAAGGCCGACCTCTAACGTTTCTTCCGGACCTTGATCCGCTCCGGTCACTTTTATAACCTTTATCGCTCGATCTTCCTCTAACCATCGATCCGTCTCCGCCGGTTTCCTCCTTCATGTCGTGCTTCTTCCGAAGTTCTTTGGCTACGATCAATGATTGAACCTCTTCCGGAGTAATCGTCCGCGCCCTTCCATAGAGCATCGCATCCTCGAACCGCTCGTAGCTCTTAGGAATAGAGTTTAGCAACGGCGAGCGGCTCGTCCTCGTCATCCATCTTGACGTCGATGTTCTCAAGATCATCTATGATCTTGTTGAACTCATCGATCTGCTCCGAGACTGATTTGTCTTCGTGCATTTTGATGGAGTATAGGCACTGCTTCAGAAAGAGCCTATTAGCTAAGGACTTGGTCAGGTAGAGTACCTCGAGTTTGGCCCACAGTGCTTGAGCCGTTGTCTCCCTCGACACCTCCCTCGTAACCTTATCGCCCAAGCTCGAGATTATCAAACTATGAGCTTTCTCCAACGATGCCAATCTTCTCTTTCTCGTCATGTCGGCCGGCAATGCCGCCGCCCTCGCAAGGCTTCCGCAACGCCCCGCCGAACCAACAGAGCTCTCATCTTTACTCTCCGCGAGCCGAAGTCATTCTTTCCCGTGAACTTCTCGATGTCGAATTTGGTGGAACCCATTGTCCCCGCCAAACACCTCTTCTTCGTCGTTGGCCGCGAACACCTTCACGCGAACGCCTCTAGCCAAGAAGTATTGATCTTCCCACAGACGGCGCCAATTGTTGTGGGATATGTACTTCCTGATATAGAAATAAAACGCAAAGAGCACAAGCAAACACAAATCGTTTACGTGGTTCGATCCAATCGGATCTACGTCCACGGGAGGAATCAATCAAGTAGTTCACTAAGGTAAAAGAAATGGAGAATACATAGCTTATACATAGAGATGAGTCCTCATCTTCCTTCTATAGCCTCCCCCTCAAGCGACACCTCGATACGAGGCCTCAAGATGCTCTCCTCCTCTCTAACTCTCTAGCTATTCTCTCCTCCTTGGTTCTTTTTCCACTCTTTAGAAACCCACACTAAAGCCTCCTCTCCTCTCATCTATTTATAGTAGATTAGATTACATTATAATATACTATAAATAGATGAGGTGTAACCTTTAAGACTCGCATGGCTTCCACACGTCCACCCTTGAAGTCCTCCATCGCATGGTTTCCACATGTCCTTTCACATGTCCTTCTTCCACCGTATGCGCCTCCACGTGTCCTTCCACATGTCCTCTTCTAGGGTATTCCATAATGAGGTGGCACCTTCTAAAGTCAACAAAAGAGGCTTTAAAGTAAGGAGGAGTTTAAGAGTGCTTACTTGCCTTAATGACTAATTGGGGGTCAAAACAACAGAATATTTTCCTGTCCCGTACCAATACTAAAATTTAGTTGAATTAGTTCATCTTTATGATTGGAATCCACTTGAAGTCTCATTTTGATTGGTTTCCAAATATTCAATCCCTGCTTTAACTAAATTAGAGTCATCACACTTGATATTGTTTATTTAATAATTCCACTAATTGATTTTAAAAGGTGGTCAAAATCCCACCCCTTTAATGATTCCAACAGTTCCCATGGTACTAGGTCTAACTTCTGTGTAACATGCTAGCACAACATAAGGATTCACATCAAACTAATGAAAGGTGCAGAAGGAAGTAGGATTTTTACTGCAACTAAAACGATACATAAGAATATAGAACACATATCAGACATAAGGATTCAAACACCAGTAATTGCATAGGAATTTAATTTCTTTAGGTGCCAATTCAAAAATATAAGAGAGAATTCTATCGCAGAAGTTGAAAATCCAATTGTACAGAATATGATCGGAAAAAATAAATAAATAACTCGTATAAAGCCAACAATAACATACAAAAAAGCAAGAAGATGAAGAAAAGATTGCTAAAGAGAGAAATATTAGGGACTAGCGCTGACACAAGGAGATGACTTCGATAGGAACTTGATCATCAAACTTTTACCACACTTGAAGGAATCTCACATCCAACATCACCAAAATAAGATGGTTCACAACGACAAAAAGAATCTTGATTCAGCAACAATATAGGATAAAATCCCCAGTAGTAACATAATAAGGTCCATCAAACACATAAGCCTAATGACCCAATAGAATCAATTGAGTTGTTGAACTGTAGAAATAACACAACACAACTGAATATAACAGCAAAACCAAAAAAGTCCAAAAGTATAAAATCGAAGAGCAATTAATTCATATTGCAGAACCAAAAATCATTATCGAACAATAAAATCATGAAGTGTTTTAATCCAATCATTTGAACCAAACCAACCAGAGGTTACATATATCAGAAACGTAGAGTAATGAAAACCATCATCACAAAAATATCCAACTATAACTAAATAAAAGAAAATAATTACCAAATAATGATGCTACTAAAATAAAGTTCATATCAGTTTCATAATTGACATTTTCACTATGTGTGAATGCACAGATCTCCATCAGCAAGAGCACATGCTAAGTAATGCATGTGAATAACTAACACACAACTAAGCACAAATTGACATATATATATATATTTGATATAAAAGCAGACAAAAGTTTGAGGAGAGGGTCCATGGAGCCCTACCCCTACGATACAATGCTTAACAAAAGTAACCAAAAGATCAAAACAGAAAAGTTCACAAAACAAAGTCAAGAGTGAAAACGTGATACTCTCGCTCTGTTCCTTGGTGAACCATAAAGTAATTTCTTTAATGCTACTCTATTGCCCTGAGTCACCAAGGTATCATCAACTAGAAGTGTATCCCCAGGTTTCTTCTTCCATCGAGAATGATAAACCTGCCAATCTTCACCATCTTCTTCCTCTACTGCTTCTTCTGCTCCTTCCTCTACTGCTTCTTCTGCTCCTTCCTCTTCCGATGACTGATCCATCGGATTCGTACCGGTGGGTTCGGCATTTGGTTGTGGATTTCTTCTTTTCCTATTGAAAGTTTGGATGTATCTGTTAGAGCGGACGGCTAAAGTAGTCCCCTGAATGGCTTGCTCCCCCACAGCAGTAGGTGTCACACTTCCCGCAGTAACCACTGTAGCCACCGGAGTGGCAATTCATGTAACCGACGGTGAGAGTCTCCCAGACGACCATGTCGAGTCGAGATTAAACCGTCATCGGCATCGGTTGCTACCCTATTCACCCGAGCCGGGGTAGCATCGACTCTGTGTCGAGAAGTCCCAACGACAGCAAGGTCCGGAAGACCTTCTCCTGAGGAGGATGCAATCCATAGCAAGTGTCCCTAATGTGCTCGAACATTTTGCAATGCTGGCAAAAGAGAGGCCTATTATCCACCACAGCCTTATGCCAAAATCCATCCGCACCATCAGTGATCCAAAAACGATTCACATCTGGAAGAGTGAAATCCCTCTCCACCTGAACCCTGGCACCACCTGGCGAGACTCTATCAAAAGTAGGTGAATTAACTCTGAGAGGAGTATAAAGAGCTTGGCTTATGTTGCACAAGACACGTCGATTGTACAAAAGAAAGGGGAGTCCCGGAAGATTGAACCACATAGGAACGATAGGAGGTTCATCAGGGGTTAAAATCGAAGTCCATTTGATAAGCTTCATATGGTCTAAGCAACCAAAACAGATTATCGAACGAAAGACTTCTTGCATAATCTTCTTCCTTTTGTATTTGAATAAGTGTCTGTCATCCAAAACTCCTAATTTTCATGCTCCAATAAGTTTCAGATTCTCAAAAAATTTTCTAACTAATTGGAATTTCTCAACTAAAGTAAACTTGATATCATCGGAGAGAACCTTCATTTCCAGGGTAGTGAAGAAAACAGCAGGTTTCTCATCTTTAACACCTATCGGTCAGATAAAATCGCCCTGTATTTTCCCAGCAGCAGTATCATGAAATTCTTGTGGAAAAAAGAGATGATCAAGGTTTTTGTGGGAATCACGCACGCAGCACCAAAGATAAGCTCTTAGTTGTCATGAAGACAGAAGGATGTCGGGGACTGAACTAAAACAAACGGCGTCGAGTAGATCCTCACAGCCAGATGGAGCAGCGGTCGGCGTCGAGCAAGGCAGCGGTCACGAACAGACCCTCTCCACCAGAGGGCAGGAGCAGCCGTCACGATCAGGCAGCGAAACCACAGTCGAAGTCTCGACGGGAATCCTGCAAACGACGACGCCACGAGCTGTAGTCGAGCAACTCGGCACGATCCAGCAGGCCGAGCGAGAGATTCTGTCGGGAACGACGAAGTCGCTCCGCCAGACAGAGAAGCGAATCGAGCCGGCAGGCAAGTTGGAGCCGCTCGAACCTTTAGGACGAAACGCGCCGTGAGCGGCAGGGCAGCTCGAGACGAGAAGCGAGCTCTTCCACCGGGACGATGAAGACGCACCGCAAGCCAGTCGACGATGGAGACGACGACGATCGACGCTAGGGTTCGCCATGAGGCGAAACCCTAGCAGAGCAACGAAGACGATGAGTCCCCATATAAAGGGATGGTATGTATATATATATATATATATATTGAATCCTGATCTATCTTTGAATCACACCAATGCTTATCAATGCATGGGACATGACAAAGGTTGATTCACTATATATATATATATATATATATATATATATATATATATATATATATATATATATATATATATAAGGGGTGCGTCGTGTTACTATTTGAACCTTATTAAGAATCAATAATACCGTTTTCATTTTTATCACTTTTGCTCCTACAATTTAGCTCTTTCCTATTCCAGGCAGAAGACACAATAAACATCAAAATCAATTGAATAAAAGACTATGCTCTCTGTAAAATAGGAAGTCACATGATTATCAGATGAAAAAATGAATATGATCTATATTAAGTAATAAATCACATGATTTTCTTGTACATAACATATTCAAAATTGCTTTCCATAAAAATGTGGATATTTAGGAACTTAAATTCCTGAACCACTCTTTAAGACAACTTTAGTGAAAAAAAAGAAAGAATGTTCAAAGAGAATTATAAAGAATTAGAATAAAAAGGAAGCACAACTCATATGGGCTATAACGGAAATATGACTTGAATTCAAAGGTCGAAAATGTGCTCAACAAGTGCTTGAAATATGCATGCTTTTTAATAAATAAATTGCTAGCAGAGTAATGTCTCAAGAAATGCTCAATGCTTCACAACCTCCATTCTACCACTTATATCACTTGATTGAGTGTTTGTTATTTTATAATAAACTATTTCATTGCGATGTGAAATTGTAATAATGAAATACTTTCTGAAATTTAGGGAATTAAGAAACATATATGATCAGTATTGTTAACAAAATTTTCTGGTAAAATCCTAAAGACTAAGAGAATATCAGATAATGGGAAAAATACACTTTTCAATAATAGTTAAAATTAATTAAGAAAATTAAAATTTTATAGTTAAAAGGGAATTTAGTATGTGAATCATGTTAATAAACTATGGGAGTAAGTGATATAACAAAAGGCCAAAAAAATGTCTTAAAAGAAAAAAATTGACAAGAGAGGCACAAAGGTAAAGCAATTACGCTGCTGAAGCGAAAGCAGTAAGAAATTTTATTTATGAATCTTAGATAGATCTTCAAACGTAAAAGATAGACCCATAGGATATTAGGATGTATTTAAGGGCAATAAGAAAAAAAATTGTGAGTCTGATATGTTGAATTTCTTAAACATATAAATGATGGTTTACAAATCTAATCACAGGATAGTTATATCAAGGATTAATATTAACTTTGAACGTTTTTATAGCAAGCAACAGATGCTCTTATAGTAGATATCCAAAGAGATTGCTTAAAGCATTCTTTGCTAAAGATAGTCATAAAATATAGAGATATTTCAAATTAGTAAAAAGCAATAATAAAAATTTCTACATGATAAAGATCAAAGATTAGTAGAACATTAATTAAGGGCATGACATTTGACTATAGTGAGTAAGAAACTAATATGATAGGTTGAGATGGAGGATGAACAAATATATAAATATTATAGTTTTAAATATAATATATCCATTGAACAAAAGTTTCGGATATTGTTAGTAGGTATTAAAGAATTATTAAAAAAAAAGTAACCTTAGTGAAGAAGTGCCTTTTTTAAAGATGATATGAGATAGAGAATATCATCTAGAATTTTAAAATTAACAATCAATATCAACAAAATAAAATTTAAGAACATAACATATAAGTGTAAAATTAATCCTCATGCTATAAAATGTCATATAGGTGTGATATATTTAGAATTTTGATATTTCAGGCCTATTATTAAAACATAAAACCTATAAAGTGCAAGCAATGCAATTGAAAAGTAGAAATATATTTAGGATATTGATTGATACGAGAGCATTGTTAATATAAAAACATATGAAAATAAGAAATAAAATATCATGTTTTATACAGCCCAATTTTGTAAAAAGATTGTAAATTGACAATTATAGAAATCTTTCAGAGTAAAACCAACCAAAAATATGATTTTAAATTGTAGCAGTAAAAAATATAATTGTGATAACAAAATAAACAAAATACTAAAAGTGTGAGAAAAAAAAGGGGGTTGAACTTCTATAAGAACATCCTCTGGCTAGTTACATGACTTAATCACCTAGACTGGCTAGTTACATGACTTAATCACCTAGACCACGTAGCAAGCCATCATGGCTAAGCAATCTAGGGATGTCCTTTAATGTTGCTCCCATGCCCAAAGGATTTTTAGCGAGCTCCATACCTTATAGGAATTGTCGTCCCCTAGTTCAAAGTAATGAACAGATTAAAGAACCGCATACAACACTTGGCTTAGTTCCAAGCCAGTTGCTACAATTTTTGGATACGTGATTCGCTCCTTTGATAGTTCATCAATAGCATCTTTTGAGTAGCATTCAAGTGGCCTGTCGATTTGTCAATTGGCTTGATTGATATGTTCTTTTTTTGAGCTCAAAGACTACTTCATCAAGAGTTTTATAGGGGCTCATCAAAGACTATTGTGGGAAATCTAGTGGTCCAATGCTACAACAAGGGTGAATCCTTGGTCGACTACATCATTTACAACTTATGTATGTGATGTGAGCAACAATTTTGGGAGTTACATGATATGGATATTCTTTTCAAGAATAGTGATGGGCCTAATTGCTTTTATATTATAAGGGTTCTACCATTAAAACCATTCAAATGCTTATCAATAATGCCTCCACTCTCTATGATAGCATCATCTCTAACACCAATCCTAAAATGGAAGACAATCCACATGGAATGTGGAAGATGTATTCTATTGAAATAACTCGGCCAGAATTAGAGGTTACATAGCCTACACCGCTATTTATAACGGGATGAAGCCAACATAGATCCATGCACAACCCTGTTACTTGGAACATAAGATAGAAAGGACTTCAAAGAGAAATATTATAGGGACTTCCCTTCATAATGACATAGGCGCAATGGAAGAAAAATAATTTGATGTTGGGTGGTGTGATTGAGCACCCTGGGAGCAAGCAACCAAAGGAGGATCATATGATAGATCACCCTCGATATCGTGCATACAATCAATGTTATAGACAAAATACTAGCTATTATTTTGTCCTCGAGCTTGGTCTAAAAGTTACACAATAATGAAAAGCTGAGTGCTTACGGACCGCCTCAAGCACGCTAGAAGGCGGTCTACATAGTCTTATAGGGCGCGTTTGGCGCCTCGTTTTTCGCGCGGCGCGACACGAAGACACGGTTTTGATTTTTTTCTCCATTTGATAAATGCGGCGCGGCGACGTTTTTATAGAATTTTGATAAAATGCGGGCTGCGAGTTCGACCCCGCGGCCCACATTTTGTATTATCTTTCGTTTGGCTATTACTACCCTACCACCTCCCCCTCCTTATATCGCAACCGAGCTTCTCTCTCGAGTCTCGCTCTCTTCTCTCGCGATTTTACCCTAAAAGTAAGATCCCCGCTTGCCTCCTCCTCTCCGATCCGTGGCTCTGTTGGCAAGGCTTTGCCTGCCTTGGTGGTTACTTTGCTCTCCTTGTCCCATCTATTCTTCGGCACTGCTTGGTTCTTTTGCTCTACCTCGACCCACGGTATTCTCTAACACTATGTTTTCTGGCATTTTGATTTTGCGATCGTTTTAGCTTCTCTGATCTCTATTCGGTCGATGATTTTCGGGTGGTTGTGCGCTGTTGTTGGATTTTGTAATTTATGCGATATTGGTTTTTGCAATTCATGTGATTTTGCCTTGGTGTTGTATTTCTTTATTGCTAATGGGATGGTGGCCTTTACTGTGGATTTGGTTAGGGCATTACTTGTAATGCAATGTTGTTGGTTACTGATATGATGGTTCAGCTAGTTGGGAAGGCAATAGGGGATTATGGAGGTTCTCTGATTTTGATTTTTTGCGCTTTCCTTAGTTGGGTGATGTGGTAATGGCTTGTTTTGTGAATTTGGTGAGAGTACTTGTGTTGTGATTCTGATTTTGAGATTTTCTTAAGAACACCATTGGTGTTGTGATTGGGTGGTTACTGTGATGATTATTTGTGGTGGTCACCAGTGGGTTGGTCGAATTTTAGTGGTGGTGGATTGTTGGTGGGTTAGCCGAATTTTAGTGGTGGTTGCTGTGAAATTTTGTTCAGTGCCGGTGCTAGTGGTGGTGGATTGTGAAGTGGTTGTGGTTGTGTGTGGAGGTTGTGGTTGTGTTGTGGTGGCTGTGGTTGTGTATGGAGGAGTTGGAGTTATTTTGTGTGGAGGATTTTATGTGGGGTTGTGTGGTTCTGTGTGGTTTGTGGTTCTGTGTGGAGGTGTTTGTTTATGAAGGTATTGGTGTGGAGTTGTGGGGTGGTCCATGAAAGACTTTCTTTTCATTACTTTCTCTTCCTGAACTGTATGAACATATCCACTTCCCCGTATATTGTAGGTGGTCTCAGCCGCCAAGAAACTCAAATTCAGCGGAATTGACCATGATCTGGAAGAAAAGTTAGAACGCATGTTTGGTGGGATTGTGGCAATGGGGACTAATGCCTAGACCCCTAGTGAGCAAGGGTTTGCAGGCATACCTGAGAATTTGGACGCCGAGCATGCAATTGGCTCCAGTGAAGGCCCAAGCTCAAACCAAAAGTTATGAAAGCGTGACAGGGGCACATGCAAGTCAAAGCGTCTAAGAGTGGAGAAAAAGAAAAAAGAATGAGTTGCTTTCATTAGAAACCAAATATCAAACTGGTGGCTTCATGCACCGATGAGTCTGAGACTTCACATGCGACCTCCATTAACGAGGTTATCCGAGTTCTGGAGGCAACTCCAAAAGTTTATAAGGACATGTTATATTTGAACTCCATGAAGTTGCTCGAGAACCCTACTCATAGACAGTTCTTCACGAAGATAGCCCCTAACCGTAGGGACAACTATTTATGTTTTTTTTTATGACAACAAGGACAATTGATTTTATCCAGTTATCATAGTACTAATTGTATTTATTTTCCTGTAAGTATATCAGATTTCTGATTTGGATGTTTTTTCCTTCTCCTAGGAACAATCTTTATACTATTTTGGATTTTTTTTTCTTTTTATCGTACACTTTGTGATTTGATTTTCAAAGTTTATTAACTTTGACTGACATGTATTACCTAAACAAAGAACTTATTTACCATGGATTTACAAAGAAAGAGACGCGGAAAGAGAATTGTGATAGCACTATGTTTGACGTATGAATACTGCAACTCATACGTTGATCGATCTCTCTGCATAATATCATTTTACATTGGTGATAAATGGGTTGGGGAGCCACGTGAAGGACACCCTACAAGATTCAGCAACATGTTTTGTATAACACAACCCATATTTATATATCTGCTGGATGAATTATATATGAATTATGGACTTCATGGCTCCTCAAGATTGACAACCAGAGAGATGTTAGCAATAATCATTTACATTTTATCACAGAATGAATCAACGAGAGAAATGATAGAGCGATTTCAATATTCATCGGAGACAATCAGCAGATACTTTTCAATGAGATTGAAGGCTTTTGTTAGTTTATTGTCAAAGATTATCAAACCAGAAGATTCAACATTTGAGAGGACTCCAACAATGATTACAAATGATCCGCGGTATATGTCATTTTTTAAGGTAAATCTTTTTACTCATTTTATTCAAAAGTTAAAATGAATAGTATAATTAACACAACCTTCTTTAATTTATTAAAATTGTATTGGAGCAATCGATGGAATACACGTGGGTGCACATGTATTTAATAATGAAAGGGTCGCATTCATTGGGCGATGTGGATCATCAACACAAAATATGACGACCGTATATGATTTCAACATGTGTTTTACTTTTATTATGACTGGTTGGGAAGATAGTCCCCATGACAGTCGTATATTCTCATTTGCGACAAGAAATTAAAAGTACAACTTCCCTCACCCACCTCTAGGTTTGTTCAACTATTATTCATATTAAGATATTTTTTAAGTTTATTACTAATTATTGTATTTAAGATAGATAAATATTATTTGGTCGTCGCTGGATATCTCTTACAAAAAGGGTTTCTGAAGCCATTTTCGGATACTAAATATCGCATTCCCGATTTTGAAAGATTTCAGTAATGTTCGGAGCAAAAAAGAAATGTTTAACAAGAGACACTCTTTACGCGGAGTAATTAAAAGAACATTTGGAAAGTGAAAGAAAAAATGGGTCATAATACGTGATATGCTGACATATTTATTTCCAAAATAGGAGCAGATTGTGGTGGCCACAATGACTCTCCACAACTACATTCAGATACATCATTCATGAACTAAAGTAGATTTCAAAATGGCCGACCATGATTATTTACATTTCCCGCCTAAAGCATTTGAATATCATATAGGACAATCTATATTACAAGCAGAAGTAGAACCACAAGAAGATTGCACCCAAGATGGGGAAGGTCTTGGGAACTTGTTGAATTGAGAGAGTGGATACATACACCATTATTAGATGCTGAGTGAACTGTTTCTTGTTTATTTTATACAGTTCATATTTATTTTCGTTCATTTCTATATTTGATATTGATTGTTTGAGTTTTTAAGCTGTTTGTAAGAGTTTTCTTTTTACATTTTTTTCCTTTTTCTTTTAGTGGGTTTGAGAGATCCATGATGAGACGTTTGACCTTATGGGTTCTTATGGATGGCCTATTAGACGCAGTTGGTGTCACATGTGAAATCCTTTTTTGTCAACCCTAATGAACACATGAATCTCAAATACATCACAATTAGTTTTGCATTTTACATAAAATTCAAAAATTTTCAAATTCTTGTAACCAAACAACCTTGAAGAATTTACACTCCCCTAACAATATTGAAATGAATATTAAGTTGACTTGTTTCTTTTAATTTTGTTGTCCTCTCATAAAGTGTCATTTAATAACGATATGCATGCCTTCACTTTATCGAAGAGGAACTTAGTACAAAACTTTAAAGAAAAAAAATTATCTAGATAATAATAGCGAGCTAAAAGGCATGTATCTATGACATGGTTCACTCACATCAAGAGTTGAAAATTGGACTAGCGGCATTTTTTATGGATTTTGATGCACTACCTTTTAGGGTTGACAAAGTACATAAAGTTAGCTAAATGTAGAAAGTGTTCCGACCAAAGACGACAAAGGCATGATTAGCCAAAGGAAAGAACCATATCCTTCAACAATGCGAGGTGATCCAACTCAAGCTAAATCCATGAATAAGACCAATAGTGACCAATTCGTAATGGACTACAACTCCCTATCCCATATAGAAGTTCCTAGCTCTTCTAAATGTTTACAACACTCTCATGGTGTCATAAGAGTAGAGTGGAACTCTAGTTAAAACCTTTTTTGAGACAAATTTATATTAAGTATGCTTTACTACCATCTCTTAACGTCTTGTCACCTTCAAGCCTTGTTTAAAAAGGCATTTGAAGAGCATGCCTCAAGAAATAACTCAAACTGAGACACACAAGAAACACATTGAGGCTTAAGCCTCACTATCACCGATAAGGTGAATGCCTTACGACCTTCGAGACAATACCTCAATCAAGCCATGTCAAAAAAAATTATATTAGTTTTTACTTATATCTAATATTTCAAAAAATAAAAAGTATAGTGGTTAAAAAAATATAGTGATTGAAGAATCTTTGGACTATGCCGATACGACAAAATCATATTATAAAAAATTATTTCATGTGATGATTCTTTTGAAGGTAATGAAAGTGAGGATGAAACTTTCCTGGATTTTAATCGATATAATTTATTTAAATTTTAATGAATGCTTATCCTAAATCTCATTTAAGACTTCCTTTTCACATCAACATTGAACATTTTCATTTCATACAATTTCTTATTTTGTCTTTCAAACATTAACTTCAAGAGATTTTAGATATCCTTATCAAATAGAGATTTGCTCTTAGAGTCTGACCTCGAATCACAACCATCCTTGACATGTAACTGTACCAGTGAATAGTGCAAGGTTCAAACATATTCTCATTAATCCAGATGTATTGGGCAATGCCGTGAATATGAATATTTTGGGTTATTTTTCCAACAATCCTTGGAAGCTCATGTCGAATCGACTCATTCTAACGGGCTTCATTTATTAGGGGCATAAATCACTAGGCTATCTCACCTTGCCTCTTTAGCTTGACTAACTCTAAAAACAAGTCGAGGTCCATATCCTCAAATTGGATACATTGTATGAGGCTCTTCACAAAAAGGTAATGGTTGCACGAGTCCCCTTGACCCTCCGGTATTGCATGGAGAAAATGTGCACTAGTGTTCAGCCCTTCTAAAAACATGTGAACAGCAATTACAAATGTTGAATCCAACATGGGACCAACAATTATGGACGCTAAGCCCAACATTCCTAAGCAATCATTTGCATCTATACCTGTGAAAAGCTTAGAGTTATCAACCTCTATGGTCATAGAGTAGTCAAGCAGAATTTTCCTTACACAAGGACTTCAAGCAAGGTTCTTCTCAAGAGCGGATGAGTCGAAATTAAAAAATCTATACGATAAGGCAAAGGCACTCTGTGAAGGTCCACAATTAAGCTCAAGAGATAAATAAGCAATTCATAGAGTCCAAGGCTAGGGGAGCAGCAAGTTTGATAACTTCATAAATTTTAACTATGCATTCAGCAGCAACATACCTGTTAGAAATGGTTTAGACAATGATAGCTCTTCACAGAGTGGCTTCACCTACAAGGGTAAAATAGTATAGCATAGGCAAGGTGCCTTTGCCTAGAGTGCTTCTATCAAAATGAACCTTGGAGATGGGAATATCTCCATCCCAACAAAATTAGTCGGTTATCCTTCATCCTTAACCCTATAAGTATGCTCCCTTCCAAGATAACGGAAGGATTTTCAAACTCTTATCCTCTCCACTAAGAGTAGGAGGGCTCTCCTAAAAGTAATCACTCTCCCATTACAAAAGAGATTTTCCCAAATGAGTTTTAGTTCCCATTCAACCTTGAGCTTAATATTTGAATTTATTGTTGGAGAGCCTTCCTGAGTACAAAATCCCAAACGGACTTGTTGACCACTTCGTTAATTGTGTCTAGGGCAGAGCAATGAGCTCAAAAACCCAACAACTTGAATCATACCAAAATTCTTTTTTTTTTTTTTTTTTTTTTTTGCATGCCATAGATTGTATTGCAATTTCCTTTAAAATGTCTAAAGCTGGTTCAAATAGCCAAAGAACAAAACTAAACTTGCTTATAGCCTAATAATCGGTTTTGTACAATCACATATGTTCGTCAAGTAACTAACAAACTCATATGAAAATGTAACCATAAAATAATGAATAACAGGAACCGCCAATAAAAGAGGTAAACACTTGATAGATGTCAATAATGAATGATGCACTATAACGCAAGGGCTTTCTAGAGCAATATTGCATGACGTATGATGTAGCTCATGCTTTTTTATTAGAAAAACACAATGCAAATGGAGAATATACAAACAATTCATGACAGAGAAATAATATTATAATGAAGTAAACAAAGGCTATCTTTTGTTATAATTTTCTAACTTGTATTGCTT